>JAUDYJ010000001.1:134187123-135604623 GCA_030761175.1 Masticophis lateralis
AATCATACTTTGATCTGAGATTTGAGAAAAACCTGCCAATAACAGGTGGATAGACAGGCAAAGGTCTGATTCAAAATGAAAACAGACCTTTGCCTGTATTTTGTGTACTCATGAATAATTCTTAGGGATGCAACATGGGGAGAAGCAGCCACTCAGATACTTGTTTATTTTTTACTTATTAAACGTATATGCTGCCTATCTCACTATCAAGCACCTCTGGGCTTAATTATCTTTTAAAACCCGAAACAGCAGTTCTTCTGGACCTGAGTAGACCTGCCGTCTCTGCTAAATAAACAGTCAATCTGTGTGAAAATGCATTAGACAAAGAAAACTAATTTTTAATCCTTGCCCCATCACCTGTTTTTCCCACCTGGCACTTCCCCTGTTCATCTTCCCATCAGGCATAAATGACAGGGAAAGAGGAGGAAGCATGAAGTACTCAAAAGCTACAAATCCAGCTTCCAGGACTCCAGCCATGCAGACTATGCTCTGGTGACCATGATCTCATGTCAGGTGACCTTTGATTCGCTTTATCTTTAAAGCAAGTCCGTGGAGAGTCGGCCATCAAACACACAGCTTAACATCTGGAGGGACGGCAGAAGAATACATTTTCAGTTTTCTGCAACAGCATGGCAGGGAACAACCTTTTTAATCTAGCGTGTTCTTAGTGTGTTGCTTTACTTGTATCCCACCGTGAGTTGGGAGTGGGTTATAAATATTTTAATAGATGAATAAATACAAGTACATTCAGAAGAGGAGAGCTACTGCTGGAAAATCAAGATGATACACTTTTTGTTTTTTGTGACCCTACAACTAACAGAGAGATATTGAAAGACCACGATGCTTATTTATCCTTGGCAGATTCCCTTTGTAATAAGAAGTCTCCTGGGATTTTCAGCAAGCAGGTGGACTGGCTTGCTAGGTGCTGATGCTCAAACCTGTCGGACTCATTCCTCGTGCAACTCTTCCAAAGAAGGAGTTTAAAATTATTTGCATACAACAGTTACTTTCAGCATTTAAAGTTCCTCCAACCTGTTTATGATGTAAACGGTTTTATGGTGGGATATTTAAGGAAAAGCCACCAGACCATATGCTAGCATACCCAGTATAATTTATAGTTGTACCTCAAATTACATGGTGTAATCTTGACAACAGTGCAACTAGTGAGGGCAGTGGGGTTCCCCTTGCATCTGTGTAAAAAAGCCAAATAAAATTAAGAAATAATCTATAAACACCAGAAGGCAAGCATTCTAAATAACAACCCCTGCGGTGGAATGAACAATAAGATAAAAGTCACCACTTTAGCATTTATAAATGTCAAAGTGATACTAGTGCTTGTTTTAATGGCATAAGATGCACGTCGCTTGTAAACTTCCTGCCCTTGACATCTTATTACTGTTACACTGCCCCGGTGGTTTCAGAATTCAATAGTAGAATTGTGTATGTCCTGACTTTTAAAGTGATTGTCTTACAAATAAGGTTCTGCATATCAGTAGCTGAAACACTATTGCTTGTGGTGGTGTTGAGCTGGTATGGTATGATATCCAAGAACATTTCCATAAATGGAGTTTCTACCCTTTTAGAATAGGCTCAGACTATTTGTGTTGACCTATAAAATAAGTAACACCTTAAATTCTCTATTAGCATAGAGGAAGCTGTAAGGGAGAATGATTCGGAACATATAAAAATTTTTTATTCTTTTTCTTTTTCTTTTCACCCCAACCAACCCTTCTTCCTTTTTGGTGGAATGTTTTGGAATTGTAAAAAGATGCTTTCTTTTTATTATTGATTGGTTAGTTGTTAGGACCTTTGATCTGGTTAATATGTGAATGGGAAATGAGGAGGAGGAGGAAGAGGAGGAGGAGTGCAAGTCTTGTCTACAATAATACCAAGAATACCTCAAGGCTGTGCCCATGCAGTCACCAGCACAGATAGGAAAAAATAGCATTTTAAAAAAATAAGAAGTCTTATGAACTCTAAGGAAACAGAATAACATTCCACAGTTCACACAATTTTACATCATTTCTTTAATTTGAATGATCACCTGTATGTGTGTACTATACCTTTCTATCTATATTTCCTTTTTTGCTTTGTGACACATGGGTCATATTTTAAAATTAGGCTTTCAGAAGGATGAGAGAAGCCGCTGGTGGTAAGGCTAGTATATCTGAAGAAGGGGTAGGGTTGATAGTGAACTTTTTCTTTCCGTAAGGTTTTAGCATCAACATTGTTAATGTTGGTATTTTAAGGTTAATGGTAGAATGTCAAGTGATGTATGTTAAGGGTAGGGGTCAGTATGTGGCCTGTTGGGAAAAATGAACATTTGTTGAAATAAGTTAAAATGGCTGTTTACAAGAGCAGCTTCTACTCACTTAGTTATATGGAAATGAAAATTGTGTATATCAGGAGAAACATAGGTGTGAATTAAATATAGTAGAAACAAAGTACTTTAGAAGTGAGTGTGGATAAATAAGAAAAAGTCTCAGCCATTTATGAGACCAGAATGAAGTTTTGAGGGGTGATATAAACCTGGGTAACCAATATGAAGGAAGTATTTGAGGTAATTTAACCATATAGAGAAAATGAATAGTTAAGAGGAACGTGAAGATTGAGAAAGTGATGGTAGAATGAGGTTGATAAGATCTACAAAGAGAAAGAGGCAAGATACAAAAAGTAATGAATGAATTTGCAAGATCCAATCTGTGTCAGTCATCGGGACTTTGCCTTACGAGTTTTCAGACTATTGCTAGAGCCTATCTTCTCTCTAGCAGAGTGTGTACCAGGGGTGGTATTCACTTACCTTCGCTACCGGTTCGCAAAAGTAAGCCTGTGCCACCTCTGTGCATGCACGGACCTTCTGCGCATGCGCAGAGCATCAAAAATGAGATGTTTTTGGGCAGTCGCCACTATCGGTTCACCGAAACCAGATAGAACCAGCTGAATACCACCACTGGTGTGTATTATTCTGTGTGTGGTAGTTATAGTGGGTGTTGTAAGCGGCTTTTTAGAAGTTGTTTGGGGGGGAGTGTTGATGGCTGGTTTTTAAGTCATTAGTTGTCAATTGTTTGTGCTGCTCAGCCCTCGCCTTCCAAGAACTTGACAGGCTGGTGGTAAATCAGCACTGCTGTTGACTGACGAGGGGCCTGTTTCCCAGGCTTCAATCACTTCCCCAGCTGTTTTTGTGCCTGCTCATCCAACAATCTTGGTTGCTATAAAGTTGAATGTGTGTCCTTGTTCACTGAAGTGAACAAGGTCCCCTCATCTGACTGCTTGCTTGTGTTCTTGCAATCTGGTGGTTAGCTTCCCCCTCATCTGTCCTACATAGTGATGGGCAATCCATGCAGGGGATTCAGTAGATTACATTTGAAATATATCTCACCTCCAAGCAATCTTTGCAATGCATCATTTGTCTTCGTATGGTACCTCTGGGCAGTATACGATACCCACTTGCAGATCGCAGAAGCTGCGTTCTGCATTGTTGATGTATGGCAGAGCGTGCCATGTGGTTGGTCATGTACCTTGTTTCTTCCTTTCTCTTCCTACCATGTTGAGCAGATACCTTGTGACAAATGATTGTGGGTACCCATTCTGGTTAAATTGTTCACGTAGTGTACCTGCTCTGCAGCTGTTTGGCTTGCTGGGTATTACAGTGGGTTCTCATCCTGCCATATAGTGCTCTGATGCAATGCTTTTTGTGAGACCGTGGATGGTTGCTGTTGAAATTCAGAATATGTGGGGTGTTGATGGCCTTGCGATAAACTGTGGTTTTTAGGCTTCCATCCTCTGTTGACAAGTACATCTAGAAATGGTTATTGCTTAGCTGCTTCTTCCTCCATTGTGAACTGTATGTCAGGGAAGATGGAGTTTAGTGTGGTATGAAAATCTTTAAGTGCATTTCTCTTGATGATGACAAATGTGTCTTCCATGTAGCACAATCAGATTTTAGGTGGGTAGTTCTGAAATGCATGGTGTTCTAGTTGACACAGGACTGTTTCTGCAATGACTCTGATATTGGGGATCCTACGGGTGTCCCTTTTATTTATTCATACATTTCCCTTTTGAATGTGAAGAAGGTGCCTCGACAGCATTGAAGTAGCTTCAAGATTTGTGTCTGGTTAGGTTATTCTGATCTGTGTTGTATTCTTCTTCTAGTTTTCTATCTATCCCTTCATATGCTAACTGGGGAGAGATTGGTGTAAATAGGGACACTACATCAAAGGAGACCATGATTTCATGTATGGATTTGTTTATACATAGTGGAAGCAGGATTGGCTTGCAAGGATGGCGTGAATGGCTTTGATGTAAATTAAATTTAGTGATTTTTTTAATTCTTTATTTTGCTTAGTTTGCTTTATTTTGCTTTATTTTACTTCTTTTCTATAGTTTATAGAAAATAGTATTGCTTACCCTCAAAGGAAAGAATAGCATAATGATTAAGTATGTATGTACTGTCAGCTTTTTTGTGCTGCAATAAAGACTTTAACTTAATTTTATTTCTGCTTTTTTTCATTTTTGCTACCTAAAATTTACTACTGGTAATTTAAATGTATGTTTTGAGCTCCCATTTATTTAGTTCATGGCTTTTAAATATTTTTATATAACATTAGTCAACCATGAAAGGGAAGGAAATTCCACCCAGACTTTCATTCCTATAGATCATTCATCACATCACAGAAATAAAATTTTCATGCCATCTTAATTAGGCCCAATGTTTCCATATCTCACAACCAAGTAGTGTAGTTTCAGTGGTCCATGCTCAACAATGAAGCCCATGATGTATCTGTTTACAGAGATGGACCATAATAAACTTCTGCTTCTCATAATAAACAAAGATTTAGCCTCCCTATTTTCAGATGCATTTTTTGTTTTTCTCTATTTCATTCGGGCTTTAACAAAGTATGCTGAAAACACAGTATAGTTGTTTCTTTAGGATATCCCTACCATTTTGTGATTTAATTGGCCCCATTGGGCTATTCAACTGTTTCCTTCAAAGGTAGGAATGCTCCCTGTGTCCCATCAAATCCTGAAGGGAGGTGTTAATTAAGTCAGTGCCATATAACCTGGTTGCTGTCATTTTCTAGTGGCATTAACGCACACCAAGCATTCTCCAAGGCTGTCACAGAAAGAAAAATGGAAAAGAATGAGCACACTGTGATTCATTTTTAACCCAATTTTAAAGTTTTTCATAATTCCAGAGCTAAGAATTGCCTATTTTAAAAAGGTTTATTCTGAAATATAATTTTTATCTGTGGCTTTTTTAAGAATCAGAAGGAAAAAAAAGGAAATTCTCCAAATATCAAAAGTGCAGATTTCAGGAACTGAAAAGCAACATCAACGAAACAAAAGAAAACAAAACAAAGGTCTTTCAGTTAAACATGATTTCAACTGCCTTTTCCCTATCAAAATGATTCCTTTCATCTTAAAAGACCACCAAGTGATGGAACAATGTCCTACAATTTAAAGAAACTGGTGATTGTGATGTCTCAGGAGACAAGGCATCAGCTGTTAACTTTCTGCATCAAAGGCATTGTTAGATGTAAGCACTTAACATCACTGTACCGAAATAAAGGAAGAGGAATAAAAGCTTATCTCCCTTTTGATTTTCCAGCTGCACAAAATTTGTCGAAGTTTGCTTATTCATTTGAACAAATAAAGAAAAGGAAATTAAACTGTCAGACTGGGAATAGGCCCCTGCAAGATACTTAGGAGCTATTTTTGTCGACTACCAACCCAGCCTCCTCACTTTTGGAACAAGAGTAAAAGTTGATTTCCTGCCATTTCAAATGGACTGGATCTCTATGGTGAAAGATGAGAAGTTCCTCTAGTCACCTATGGTTTGGACAATGAAATAGTTGTAGTGCTTTACCTTATGGCAGTAAGGTGAACAATTCCAAGTAGTCTTTCTATGGGATGCATTGAAATGTCTTTTTCCTCCACCTCAGGGTTTTTGTTTTGTTTTTCATTTAAGAGTATCAGTAAGAACCAGAGCAGGTTAAAGAAAAAGTATTAAGGGCAATGGAAGGTGACAGTTTTGCAAATTATAATAGATAAAATATTTTGGGGTTTTGGCTTTAGTGAGAAGTGAAACATTTTCAAAGGAAAGTCTAGGCGCCTTTTGGATAAAGCACCATTGGGACAAGAGCATTCAACCAGTTTAAAAAGTGGGATATACGGGTAAATTGAAGAATAGTGACATTAAGAGTCGGATGGTTCAGTTCCTTGATCAGTTTCATCTGGAACTCTAAGCTATGAAACCATTCACCTTAAGGTGTTGTCTGAGTTCAGAACATAGGTTGCATTGTGATTAAAGAGTATCTGAAACCTAACACATAATCACCAAGTTTGCATTAAATTAATTTATTCTAAACTGGATGGTATATGTCACCTGGATCTATGTGGGTGGCAGGAATGGACATAGAATGAGAGCTACTCCAGCCACAGCTGATCCATGTTCTTGTTATTGGGATGGGATTGGGACTTGTTAAGGTAGGGATGGGCCAACAATGAATGGTCAGAATTTGCTTTTTTGTCTGATTTGTCCACTTGTCTGCATTTTACTCATAGAACAATTAGGGTTAGCTTAGCATGTCATGCAAATACATCCTTGGTTCCAAAACCAAAACATACTTCCTTCCCTTTCCTGCAGTGGCCTAGTATAATTTGTAAACTTCAGCCCCTGGAATTCCATTGTTTGCTGGAAATTCTGGGAATTGAAATTCACACATCTTAAAGTTGCTAAGATTGAGAAACGCTGCATTAGAGGATGGATACAAAGTTCTGGTTTTGATTTTTCCTCAGGTAATGTATTGGGCTCCAAGGAACCTAGTTCTGGCTACAATCCCTATGGCCTCTTTCCTCAGAAGTTTTTCGCTCCACATTTGGAGATTCTCACATTTGGTTTGGTAGTGATTGATTTTATACATCATATTAGCACATTGAGCAGCTTGCTCGCTTTTGGCTGAACGTTATGTGTGACTCTCTACCATAAACTTATAAATCCTAGTGATGGTTTACTTCATTTTGTAAAGCCAGCCATCTTGGCTCGATCAGTAAACGGTGACTAAACAAATACAGCTTAGTACAATGTGTGAGTCCAACCACTGGTTTAATCCAGAAGACATAACAAAGACAAGTTATCTGCAACTCTGATTGCCTGTGGCCATTATTTTCTTCTCGCTGCAGAGCAGAGTTCCCCAATGTTTCTGGCATTACGGACCAGCAGTGGGGAGAGACGGGATGATTCTGCACAAGTGGTCGGCAAGCGGTTGGCAAGAATGTGTGTGCACGCAGTTCCATTTGCGTGAGCGGTGTGCACACGCTGCTTGGCAAACTGAGGATGCATGTGTGTGCATGCTTGCCAACCATTTCCACGGCCCAATTGCAATCATCTCACAGCCCACAGGTTGGGGACCCCTGTTGTAGAGAGAAAAGCTCTCTCAGAGTTTTATAGACTACAAGGATTAAAAATAGTTATTGAACAACAAGTTGCCTCCTATTATTCACAGTGAGCTTTTTGAGGTATTTTTTAAAATAACCTTGCTGAAGGAAATGCTTTTTAATATTAAACCAGTAGCAATCATTCTCCATCTAATATGAGATCACCGAGCAATATGCAATTTGATTCTATGAATGGGTGTTATATAACATACTTTTAGTCATTCAGTTGTATATTATTGGACTAAGACTGACGAATAAATGTGGCTCTACTTACCTTTTTTTTTTTTTTTACTTTCAGAGTGCTTATGCTTTTTATTTCACTATTAATGTTATTTCAATACAGATTTTTTTTAAAAAAAATCCTTGCAAAAACCTGTTTGACTATGCCAGAGGATACTGGAATGTATCTATGGTGAATTTGGCACAAATCATATTATCACATTTCCTATATTAATATAGAATCATACATTTAAATACAGATTAATTACCTGTTAAGCTGCCTCCTTAAAAAAAAAACCTCTTGGCCCTTCTTTATATGTTTTTCATTGCTTCCTTTCAGAAGAACCTGCCAACATTAATCTATAACAATTGTCAAATTTCTAAAAGGTGAGCGGAGCAGTGATGGTCCATTTAAGCAATATACATTTTATGTTTCATTTATTTTTAAAAGTGCTAAGTGCTTAAATTGCTCCCATTTGACATTAGCGTAACTCAAAGTGGCCAATTTGGGTTGGTTGGCTTGTATCCAAGGTTATATTGTATATTCATTCTCTTTGCTAGCATTTAAGAGATTGTCGGTATTTTTGTCATCTACTTCTGAAGGTCCTACAGCCTTTTAAATTTCCAAGTGACCTTTATAGTCTCATTCAGTGATACTAGAGAAGGAAAGATGAGAGAAATGGAAGTGGGGAGCAAAAGTGTTGGTCTTTCCCTTCTCAACAGAGTTCGTGTATTGCTAAACCCTCATCAAAGTGTGTTCATGGGAAGAGCAGCCAGAAGCAGCCTGAGTGATGAGCTGGAGGAAGCATAAAACAGAGTTCTCTTCTAATTAAAATCTAAATCAAATAATTAACTTCCTCCATCTACTCAATGTTCACCAATTCTTTGACAAGCTACAGTGGTTGGAATGCAGTACTGCAGGCCACTTCTGCTGACTGCCGGCTGACTGCAATTTGGCAGATCGAATTTCACCAGGCTCAAGGTTGACTCAGCCTTCCAGCCTTCTGAGGTGGGTAAAATGAGACCCAGATTGTTGGGGGCATTATGCTGACTCTGTAAACTGTTTAGAGAGGGTTGTAAAGCACTGGGAAACGGTATATAAGTCTAAGTGCTATTACTATAGCCAAACCTGGACTTATCATTGATGTCTTTGCTATAAGCATATCAAACATTTTCTGATTCTGCAACTTCAGTTTAATTCATCTGTTGCACATGACTTCCTGCCCCCATACTGTGCTCAAGGCAATTAACTTGGAGATATTTCAAAGAATGTCAGGTCCTTCTTTCATAGTCACCTTTATAAAGCCATCTCATTGTAGATCAGTGGTTATCAACCTTTTCTTCACCATGGATCCCCAAGACTTAACTCAAGATTTAAATCATAACATTTCTTCAAATCTTCTCAGACCCCCTGTGATGACATCACGCCCCCCCCAGGGGTCCGCGGACCATAGGTTGAGAACGATTGTAGATCATTAGGAACAAATTGAAAAGAAACCGAAAACCTCACCTTGTGATTTTATTACCTGAAAAAAAGGATTGAGACTAGAACAATGATAAATTCATATTCTTATTACCATGCATAAGCTAATCTCTTCTTTTCCCACCTTTTTAGGCCATCTGAAGAACAATTCACGGTTTCTACTTTTTTTCTCCTCATGGTCTTGTATTTAGCTCTTTCTTTTGCTACTCCAACCCCCTATTATTCTTCTGTAGCACCTAAATCTCAACTGCTTTACAAGCTGCTGTCAAGAATTTAGTACCTTAAGGCTGGCTTCAACACCTTACTTTCATGTTTTATGTTTTTGCTCTGTTTTATAGTCATTATGCAGCTGCAGTAAATGGCTACAAATCAAGAGGAATGACTTAAGAGCGCCACATGAAGTGGGGAAAGGAAGAAAACAGTGAAATCTGTTGCTTGGTTTGCTGTTGCTCTCCACAAAAGAGTGCAACATTTTTTAAGGCCGTTAAGTCATGATCTGACCTGCATCAAAGCAGGTTCTTCTTTCTGCTTTCTATGAATAAACAAAATAGATTTTTGTATATTTTTACAAATGTACCTAGTAAAGCCTAAATTCCAACCGCCACTAAAAACTTAAATCTGTCTCTGAACACAATGATGATGAAGATGATTGTGTGTATAGCACAGATTAAGCTGCTCTCAGCTCAATTGTAAAAATAAGGGAAAAAGAGGAAGAGTCGATCCAGGTAGAAAGTTTTAATGAAAAGGGAATGCTGATTTCAATCTAAAACATGTTTTCAGAATTAGCTCAATTCAGCTTTGCTAAGAGGGATCATTTTATATTGCAGATGGAAGAGGTGCAGCTGGGCTGATTGGTTCTGCATATAAACCACTAATTTGCCTTCTGATAATTCATAACAGCATGTCATTTGGGAAGGTGTTTATACGAGGTGATGATAGAAATGCAAGGAGAACTTATTAAGACCCTGTGGTACCACAATGGCTGTGATTGTGATCCTCGCACATTTATGACAAGGGATTAAGCACATGCTGTGTAAACATGCACAAAGAAGATGGTGCTGTCAAAGCAGGATTGAGAATGTGAAAATTTTCGGCCTGATAAGGTCTGTCGCTAATTTCAGGCCAGAATAGGAAACTTGGAATCCTTCTACAGCTCCTAGTTTCCTGATCAATGGGCATGGCGCTGGGAATTCTCAGTGTAATATCATTTGGAGATCTGCAAGTTCCCCTTCACTACTTAGAATATGCTCTCAATTAAAATGGATTAGCCGCTTTACAAAGACACAGCTCACTTTTTATGTTAAGTCCTCATTATCTGAATTATTGTTGAAATTTCATTGGCTAGAAGAAAGAAAGAAAGAAAGAAAGAAAGAAAGAAAGAAAGAAAGAAAGAAAGAAAGAAAGAAAGAAAGAAAGAAAGAAAGAAAGCAAGCTAGAAGCCATTGCATATAAATAATCACAATGGTTGGGTTCCCATTTCACACTGGATTAAAACTAAATGAACCACATTACAGGTAGTCCTCAATTTACAACCACAACAACACAACATTTGTGTGGCTAAGTGAGACATTTGTTAAGCGAGTTTTGCCCATTTTACAACTTTTCTCGCCATAGTTGTTAAGTGAATTATTGCACTTGTTAAATTAGTAATATTGTTGTTAAGTAAATCTGGCTTCCCCAGTGACTTGGCTTATAAGAAAGTCGCCAAAGGTTACAGTGTCCCAAGGTGATGAATGACCCTGGGACACTGCAACCGTCATAAATATGAACCAGTTGCCAAGCATCCAAATTTTGATCATGTGACCAGTTTTGATCATGTGACCAATTTTGATCATTCTGCAATGGTTGTAAGTGGAAAAATGGTGATAAGTCATTTTTTTCAGTGCCATTGTAACTTTGTTCAGTTACTAAATGACCTGTTGTAAATTGAATATTACCTGTAATCTGATCTGTGAACATAAAGAGAGGCACATACAATCTACATTGCCCATGAAAAAGAAGATGAACCATAGAGTGAGGAACAAGCCTCTGTTTTGTTTTGTTTTTCCCCTGGGCCTCTTTTGCATATTTCAGGAGGGATGGAAAAGATCTAATTTTAACTCTGGAGGAAGTGCATTTTTTCAATGTCCTAAATAATTTCCAGTTAGATACTATTACCTACCTGACAAAAATTGGGAGTCCAGTAGCATCTTTTCCAACTAACAAATGTTATTAAAGGCCATAATCTTTTGTGAGCTGTAACTCATTTCATTAGATGCACAGAGTAGATTGATAGGATTTAAACTGAGGGCAGAAGGGGATGATAAAAATGGTGGGTTGCCCTCAGTTCGGACTGGTTCGCAAGAACCGGTAGTAAAACTGGTGGGAGGCTCCGCCCACTGACCCCGACGTCATCAGGAACCTTCTGCGTATGCGCGTGAGGCCCCATTGTGAACTGATAGTAAAGGTAAGTACAACCCACCCCTGGACGATATATGCAGATGCAATTTATGTATGAGATAACAGCTCATATGTATGATAATATTATGTGTTAAAAACCCATTGTATTTGTTGAGACCTTCTGAGATTGCCTAGAACTTTATGATGTATGTGAATTCATTCATTTCTTGCTCCAAAGTTTTATTATTTATTAAACCAATTTATATAACTGCCCAACTCACACTCAGTAACTCTAAGAGGCATACATAAAGTGGTGCTAACGGTCAAAACCGTCACACTGATTTCTGCGACAGAGTTTCTTGTGAAATGTTCTGATATTTGTGTCTATGGAGAATCTCAATCATTCACCTTACTCCAAAGGTGCTTTTCTTTTGGAAAAGCATGTTTGGGTTCTGATATTTGTCTTTGTTTTGAGTCATAATCATAATCATAAGTTTATTTGTCAAGCATATGTAAGATAACAGGTAAAAGTATAAACATAATTTGAAAACATGAAAAGAGTAAGTAAAAAGGAATATTAGGACAGGGACAGTAGGCACGCTGATGCACTCATGCACGCCCCTTACAGACCTCTTAGGAATGGGGTGAGGTAACAGTAGACGGTTTAAGGTTAAAGTTTTGATGGTTTGGGGAAGAAACTACAGAGTCAGGTAGTGCATTCCAGGCATTGACCACTCAGTTACTGAAGTCATATTTTCTGCAATCGAGTTTGGAACGGTTTACTTTGTTTACCATTTATATCTATTATTTGCTCATGTATTGTTGCGGTTGAAGCTGAAGTAGTCATTGACAGGAAGGACATTGTGGCAGATAATTTTATGTACTATGCTTAGGTCAGACTGAACACGGTGTAGTTCTAAGTTGTCTAAACCCATGAGTATAGTAGTCCTGATGTCAAAGTGAATGTCTGATTTATTTCCATCAGTTGAGTATTTCCGTCAAGTGGGTTAGAACAAATGCTGTTGTTATTTGTAGCTATCAATAATAGATTTGGTGGTAGCTGGAAGCATGAAGATATGCATGACAATCTGTAAGCTTCTTTTACATAGTGGTGTGCTTTTTTTACCATGATATAAAAGAAGTGGAGCTGTGTAGATAGCTCTATTCTAAAGTTAACGCAATGTAGCAGTTGTCAGGTTGGGATTTGAAGAGAAATTCATTTCCATTGATCCGGAATGATGAAAGTGTTATCAATGAATCTCAAGTAAAGGAAGGGCTTCAGGGGTGAATGTCACCTGATGTTACTTAGTGCATATTTAAGAGCACTAAGCTTTGAGAGTTTAGATGTTTTCTTTCAGAAACTGAATACAATAAATATCTGTCTCAGAGTCAGTAACCTGGAAGAACTGCTGTGGTAATTCCTTCATTTCATATAATATTATATTGATTTCCCCATTAATAGCTCCCGTTTTTTAAACCTGTCCCTCAGATGCACCGGAGATGGCAATTCTTCAAATCCAGTCAAAGTAGTCAAAAGCCATTGTGATCCTAGCCTCTCTGGAGAGAGCCAGGTGGAGAAAACTGATGTAGCTATGGGTGATATTCTTCCCCCATAGAGTAGCCAGCACACACACACACACACACACACACACACACACACACACACAAACACGCGCACACACACACACAAAAGGGTCTGTAGGCCAATCAACATTGCAGGGAGATGAAAAGCATACTGCATGTTGATAGTTCTGCAATGTTTGAAAGGCACCAAGTAGGACCAGCAGTGTGGCTTTTGATCAAACGTTTCTAATCTTTACTTCTGGTAAAGTTCATTAGATGTGGAGATAGGATCTCCCTGATGATCGTCTTAAGTTCAAGTAGACAGCTGCCTACTCCAGACGTTTGTTTGGGTAAGAAAAGAGTAAGTGGGTGGGTGGGAAAAATATCTAATGTGAAAGTCTTCATGGCCAGCGGCAGACCTCTTAAGACTCATTTTACCTGTAAGCCCCTTTCTGACTGAAATAGGCCTTGATTTGTTTTCCCAGTTCCCAGAGGCAAAAATCAAAGCATTCCACTTTATTTTAAGAAGGTATTTAACTTGTCTCATGCTCTTTCGTGCCACATCTCAAGACATTTCTCCATGCAACTTTAAAAAGCAGACATTCACTGGAGTAGCATGTTAAGGAAAAATAGCTGAGCGAGGGTGGGGAAAAGAAAAATGTCTAACAGGTTGAAACAGCATATTTCAGCACATTTGCTGGTCTTTTCTGAGCCTGAAGCTAATATATCTTAGCTGAAGGGGGGTATGGTTTTTCTGTTTTGTTTTTTCAAAATGTAAACTTCTAACAAGGAGCAATAACCCCTTTCATATTTTGTCAAACAGATGTGAAAACATATTTTCCAGTTCCATCCTTTTTGGTTCAATATGGTAAATAAAACCTAATGTTAGCAGGAATACTACACAGATGCATAGGTGACACACGAAAACATAGGGTGTAGTTCAGTACCAGGTGTTACCATTTTTTAAAGAAACTGACGAGAAAAGCATTAAACATATAGCAAATAAGCTCAGTGACACTTCTTAATTCATGTTGATTAAGTGTAAAATTTCTGTCCTGACTGTTGATTTTATTTTATTTTTATTTTTTTGCAGTCAAAATCCTAAGCACTCCTGATCTAAAATTGGGCAAATGTGGGTTTTATGTATACTAATTTCACGTATGCACTCAGAGGGTCCCAGTTACCGAAGACCAATCAGAAAAGGGAACTTGATGAGTTGCCTAACAAAAATATTGATGAATATTGAGGTGACTGTTGTGAGAACAAAAATCAATTCTATGTCATGAATCATTGCAAAGGACATTGAAAAATAAAACTCTTAGACATATATTCAAGCGGAAGATATAATTCTAGCCACTGCAAGAGCATATGGAAAGCCTGGAAAAAATGCAAAATAGCAGTCATAATGTACCTAAAGTTTGAACCAAATCTCCCTCCTCCACCCCCAATGTTAGGAAAGGTTAGAAACAGAGGTCGATTCCAGCAGGTTCTGAGCAGTTCTGGAGAACCAGTAGCGGAAATTTTGAGTAGTTTGGAGAACCAGTAAATACTACCCCTGACTGGCCCCGCCCCCATCTATTCTCTGCCTCCCGAGTCCCAGATGATCGGGAGGAAATGGAGATTTTGCAGTATCCTTCCCCTGCCATGCCCACCAAGCCACGCCCACCAAGCCACACCTACAGAACCAGTAGTAAAAAAGTTTGAAACCCACCACTGGTTAGAAAGCTAGGAGTTTGATGACATAGACGCAACAACTGTGAATTGAATGAATTTCCTGTTGATTGGTTTAATTTTTCCTTTGTGTTTTTTAAGTCTTCTATTTTATTGCATTTAGTGATTGTAATGACATTCTTATCATATTAGCTCCCCAGAGTCACTTTATACAAGAAGGACACCCATATAAAACTATGAAATAAATAAGTTTGATTGGTGCAGAGAAAGAGGTAAGAATCAGGGCTGTTTTGCTCACATCAAAAGATGTGGTCACCTTTTGCAACCTTCTCAAAAGCAGTCAGTGGAGAAGCCAGCTTCATTAAACAACCACCTTAATTAAACAACTTAATGATCACAGGGACTCATTTAACAACTGTGGCAAGAAACGTCACAAAATGGGGCAAAATTCATTTAACATCAGTCTTGCTGATCAACTGAAATTTTGGGCTCAATTGTGGTCGAAAATTGAGGACTACCTGAAATTGGGCTTCATCCACGTGACTACAACAGTGAAACTGTCAGAGCAATGGGGTTGAAGTGAGAGGAAAATTCCAGGAGAAAGACTGTGATGAGTTGTGGCCATCAACACAAACCTAAGAGTTAGGTCCCATCAAACAAGAGCTGGTTCTGTCACATTGCTTCTGTTGTGATTTCCCATGCTGCTGTAGTAGAGGCTAATAAGCAAGGGTCACTGAGGTTTTCCATGCTGGGTCACCGCCCTTCATTTGGCCCTCTGTATACTTACAGAAGAGTAACAATAAAACAAGAGCTTTTCAAGAGACAGGTCAGACAACTGTGGCACATATCCTTTTTTTATTTAAATATTATTATCAAAGCATTGACTTAATTAATCAAGTTGCTAGGGGTCAGGGTTAATTAATATTGCACAGAACAAAGTCTGCTGACTCCAATGTCGGCTCTTGATTTGATTTGATTTTTTTTCCTCCCCCTCAGGGAGATATATGATTAACTCCTTATCATAAAAGTTGTTTTCTCAGACTTGGATATTTTAAGAGCTTAGGAATGCTCTCACGGGGACTAATAATATTATATTCTGCAGGCCAATCCCTAACACTGGAAGGAGCACAGAAGTAACGTGGGATATCTTTGGATACAAACGATGGCGACAAACTCAGATGCAGGAAATGAAATGGAGTTGCACATGATTTCCTGCCTTCATATTATTAATGTTTAAAATGGAGATGTAAGAGTCTGTCAGAGTAAAGGGAGATGAGAATATTTCCCAGATCGCCACTTGGGGAAGATTAAAGAGATCCTCAGTTTGAATGTTAATGGGCCTAAATACAGGAAGCATGATTTTGTGGGACTTCTGGCTTTTGTACATATAAGACATCAGATCACGTTTGGTAACTGCTACTTGGATATCAACACTGAATAGAGGAACAGGAAAGAACTGAAAAACAGTTGAGAAATAATCCAAATATAACCATTGTACTAGAAATAAGGGGCCTATAAAAAAAGGTCAATTACATAAAATAAAGAACAAGAAATGAACTAGAGGACAACCAAAAAACAAAGAATGAATTGGTAGATAAAGTGATATTTATAAGACCTTTTATGCATACTTTTATTGGATATGATTTCAAGTTATTATATATATGAAGACACTGACATGTTTAAAGCAAACATTTAGGGAAGCAACACATTATGTTAATCCATAAAGCAAACTTCATATCCACCCAAATATATATGGATTCAATAAAGTGAATTTGTTAGCTTCTCAGTGAGAACAATATTTTAGAAATTTCAGCACAAGATGTTTTCAAATTGATCTGCAGTACCCCAAATTAATTGTATAGAAGCAGAAGCATGTTTAGTCAGTCTGAAATCCAGCATTTTTGACAGACACTGTTTCAAAAATAGCCATTTTTGCTTTGAAATCCCCATTATGCGTGTTCTCAACTTCCCTAGCACATAGCTTTCTCAGGTGGGTGGCTCCTAAACCTTTTTAGATTCCTCTTCCTGTAACAATTCATTGTTAATCTTCTTAAGAAGCAAGCAAAATAAATCTTAAACAAACAATTTTCCCTTTGCTTTTCTACTCGATGCCTTTGGCTGGGTTTAACATTCCATTAGTGACCTTATCAGTTAATCTTAAAAAGTTCATTTTTCCCAAGGTGATGTGAAATCAGAAACTCTTCTCTAGATAAATTAGCTTGAATAATAATATTAAAAAGAAGGGGATGGGGAGGCAATATCTTCTAAATGAGAAAATTGTCACATTCATAAAGAAGTTTTTAATTTAACGTACTTGAAAGACTGAGGCTGGAATTTACATTTAATTTATCAGTACAAATAAACAAAATCCATGTGCTAACTGACAAAATTAAAATCAAGCTTACTTTGGTATTCATTAAAGTATTTGTCATTCAGGGCCCAGGATTCTACATCTTTAGGTTGCAAAATTATAGATATAATTATTGTCCTAATATATTCAGAACAAGATTGCAACCTGACATTTCCCAAACGTGGTAGATACTGTAATTCCCTGAACATTTGCCCAAAGACTGCTTGAGGAGAAGAAATCTGTAAACCAGCACATTGGTCAAAGAAACTGATGGGGTGTGTGTGTGTGTGTAAGGAACTAACTAGTTGCCCAGTGTATAAAACACACAGTGAAAACCAAAGCAAAGAAGGAGAAAAAAAAAAACAAACCCAAACATCAAGGATTAGATAATAAAGATGAACAGTGAACTTAAAAATGAGCCTTTGAAACAGATTCTCCTTCTGGCTTCTTTTAGAAGTTTTGAAAACCTCTCTGCTGCTATTTAGTAGTTGTATAAATTTTCACAGCCTAAATATAATATGTCCTTTTTTTTAATATAGCCCTTGATATTTCCCTGGGTACTGGGGAAAGTGGTAACAACCTGTGCTGACCAATTTACAGGTTCTGACAAGAATTTTTAACATCTCCCTGCAACATGATAGAGTCCCATCATGCTTGAAAGCAGCCACAATTATCCCAATTCCGAAGAAAGCAGCCATAAACAGCCTGAATGACTATAGACCATTGCACTGACGTCTATAGTGATGATCTTTGAGAGACTGGTCCTACAACTCCTCAGGTCCTGTCTTCCACCAAATTTCAATCAACAGGTCGACAGGGGATGCCATCATCATTGCTCTACATGTTGCAACTGAGCCACTTTGAGAAATCTGGGAATTATGTCAGAATGCTTTTTATAGACTATTGTTGTGAGCCTATCCCATTGGAGGAAGGAAGCTCTGAGCAGGAGGAAGAGGAGCCAGCCAGATCTCCCAGCCCCCCCCCCCTGGCACCGTCTCAGGTGCCAGCTGAAAGAGAGCCAAGTAGTGGGGAAACAGGTGTCTCAGATGAGAGTGAGGGAGAGACGTCATTCCTGGACGCACGCCAAAGAAGGCGAGATAAACGCTTACAGCAGCTGCGGAGACGCATGAGGGAATAGACCTGAGTCACTGGACTGGAGTCACAGGATCAATGAGTCACTGGACCACACCCAGAGACTATATAATAGACAGGGGGGTGGTAATGATCTCTGTGATGAACAAATACTCTATCGGATAGGCATTGGAGTTAAAAGCTGAAGCTGATCAGAGACTTTGCTGAATATTTGTGGTGCTTTTCTTTCTGTGTACTATTAAAGCCCTTGGCAGACGGTGTGCATATCGCTGCCAAGTTTGAGATAAGAACTGTGGAGTGTGCCAAGTGCTTCCTTAACCCTCGACTGGCTGTGTTTTTGTGGGTATCTGCAGAGGGGGACAGATCAACTATAGCTCGGCCTCTAATACCATCTTACCAGGCATTCACATTGAAAAACTGACTGACCTGAATTTCCCTCCCCTCACTTGTGACTGGATCAAAGACTTCATGACAGATCGTCCACAAACAGTAAGGGTTGGTTCCTTTACATCTTCCACCCTGAAGCTCAGCACAGGCTCCTCTCAGGGCTGTGTGCTCAGCCCCTATCTGTACTCGCTGTATACATATGACTTCATACCCTCTGATCTATCCAACATCATAATAAAGTTTGCAGACAACACAATAGTGCTGGGTCTCATAACTGGAGGGGATGAATTAGCATACAGGGAAGAAGTCCAGAAGGTATCCGCATGGTGCTCAAAAAACAACTTACATCTAAATACTAGTAAGACAAAGGAGATGGTGCTAGATTTCCGAAAGCACAGAGAGGATATCGAAAGGGGATGCGTGGAGAGGATTTCCTCTTTTAAATTCTTGGGGGTGCTTATTAGTCAAGATCTCACCTGGAAAAACACACGTCCCTGGTGATTGGCAAGGCCCAACAGAGGCTTCATTTCCTTAGAGTCCTGTGAAAAGATCAGGTGGAACAATGGCTGGTGACCTCTTTCTATCGGTCCACAGTAGAAAGTGTCCTCACATACTGCATTACAGTATGGTACATTGGTTTAACTGCTGCAGACAGGAAGGCACTACAGTGATCAATTCAGCACAAGAAACCATTGGTTCCCCTCTAACACCATTGGATGACATCGCCAGGTGTCGCTGCTTTAACAGACTAAGAAAGATACTCAGAGATGATTCACATCCTGATCAGGGTCTCTTCGCACTTCTACCATCGAGCAGAAGACATTGAAGCATAGCCAGACAAACAAATAGGTTTAAAAATAGTTTCTATCCTTGGGCTGTGAGACTCTTAAACACAACCACAATCACTCCATGCACATGCAGAAACGTATGACTAGTTTTTCTTTTTCTTTCTTTTTCTTTTTTCCCCCTAATTACTTGCATAGGGATTATTCTTTATACTATTTATGTTGTTTGTATTTTTTGTCATGGATTGCACCAGGGAGGGTAAAACCAATTTCATTGTATATATGATGTACAATGACAATAAAGGCTATACTACTACTGAAAGTCACAATCTCTATAAATTTTAACTCAACAGTTTTTTCAGTATTGAAAAATTAAGATCTCTCTATGCGGTGATGAAATTTAAGAACAGTGAAGTCGAGTGGCCAATAAATTTAAATAAGTCTTTCTTGTCACCATGGACATTTGTGGGCAAAGGGGCTATGGAGGGTGATGGAACATTCTTCATGATGTTGACGTGCAATCGTTGCTCCTCCTATACTTGTGTCATCAGATGTAGAAGTGTGTGTACAAGTATGAAAGGAGCAGAGCTTAGACAATAATATCATAAAGCACATTTCATCCTTTGGACAATCTTGGCATACTTGTCTCTGAGCACATTTATCTGAAAAGCCTATTAATAATGCAGTTGCTGTTACTAGAAGAAATGGGCTGAAGGCCGGAAGCATCATGTTGCTCTAAACTATCATAGTTTGTTGATGATTTAATATGAAAAGATTATTCTATTTATGATCTTTTATGTAATTCCTTCTTGGAGTTGGGATCTGCATGCCATTGACTTGTTGGGATGTAGACGGTAGAAGTGGAAGCCTTCATGTTCCATTGGAACACTCAACTGCCTTCAGTACCAATGGTCATATGACTAGCACATAATATCAGGAATATCCTGTATTGGTATTGTGACCTTGTATTGTTTGGCAATAAGCTTTTAAGTGGTAGTTTGGGCATCTCTCTATCATTTCTTGGCACTATGGTATCTTCAGGACAGCTATCTCCAGCCAGGATCAATTCACCTGATACAAACATCTGATGAGAAATTGCTGGTAATCTATTATTTCCACAATGGGAAGATGAGTGTCGTTAGAGGGAAATGATTCTCTGTCATGGCCCTTTGTTTACAGTTTACCCTTTGGGGTGAAACTTGTCTCCAATAGTCATTGCCTTCAAGAAGGTGATAAAGATGGTGCTCTTTTGGAGGGGGTTTTAATTTAATTTAATCAGGATGGTGTCACTGTATGATTGCTTGAGTGGGGATTGTAGTATTGTTTTAGTATTCATGTGTGTTGTTTGATGTAACTATTTATTTGCTTTTTTAGGTCTTACATTTTAGGACTTTTTTAGGATTTACATTTCATTCCTTTATTTTAAACATATTTAAAGAGTAATAACAAAAGAAAGAAAGAGGAAGAAAAAAATATCAAAATACCCAAAAAATTTAGAAGAAGAAAAGAAAGAAAAAGAAATTCTTCTCTACTATAATTCTTACAAAACATATTCACCTGGAAAAAATTAAGAAAAATCATATGAGAATTTAGCATTTAAGCACAGACACTTGTATTAATATCATATTCAGATCAGAGTTTAACAAAATAACCAAAATGATAAGAATTAACAAGAATTTCTATGCAATCGGATACAATCTGTCTTTAACTACAATCTGTCTTTAGGACCAGACCAGAAAAGACCTTTTGCTTCATTGTACTTCAAGCTTTCATCCTTTATTGATTTTATTGCAATTTGTTTGATCATTGTGAGACCAGCAGAATCATTGTGAACCAGGAGGCATAGAATTTTTTAAAAAATCATTATTATTTCAAAAGGTGCTCAAAATTTGGAAATGGCAGAAGGCTACATGCCGAATTATAGTCCATTAATGGTTCCTGACTAAGTGAACTATTGTTTCATAATAATTATGACAGAAGGGATGTAGAGAATCCCTCCCAAAACCCTTCAGAAAATAGCATTTTTTGCATCCAGTTTATTTGCATTCTAAGAATATAATCCTAAAAGTAAGAGAAGAGCTGTGGCATTATGGGAGCTACATTGGGAATCTACCATTAAATATAAATTCATTTGATTCGAAAATATTATATGCTAAGTACTGCAATCCTGAGCACATCACTACATATTTTTTAATCCCTTAATTCCTTTAACTGTGATCAGCTTTAAGAACATTAACTTCACCCAGCACCAGAACCGAAAATAGTAGGACTATGCTTATTGGTATATGTTTGTGAATCCAGAGCAACTTGGAATATTGCTAACTGATCTTCCTTTTAAGCCACTTTCTCCTTTTTCCTCCCCCCCCCCCTCTTCTGTGTGTTTTCCTTTACTGCTGTGAATGCCTCTTGATTGAAATTCATAACCTAGGAGAGTGTGAGAGAATAGATTTTGCGGGAGTCTCACACTTTGGGCAAACTCCCCGGGAAATAGGAAGAAGCAGCCTCAAGCCACTGCCTTCGCAGCTGTCACTGTCTGCTCTGATTGTCACAGCAGCTTAGGCCAGATTTGAGGGAGTCGCTTTTGACGAGCTTATTAAAACCAAATCAACCGCCATTAGCATACTCCACTAAGTCGGTCTAAATCATGCCAGTCTTCTCTGGCAGCCAAGGAAGGCTTCCTTTTGTGTGATTAATGAATCATGTTAACAATGAAGAGAAGGGCACAGGATAAACCCAGGGCATCCTCTACGAGGCCTTTCTGTCTGTTGCTTGGAGCTAATGAAGAATAAACACGAAGCTAAAATAAACCGTGTTGATAATCCACAGAGCTCCTAATGTGCTCCCTTTGTGTAAGTCCCTGAAATCTGTCTTTGGACAAGCAGCTGACGAGAGATTTATTTGTTTGCACAACTTGATTAATAATTTTGCACTTTTGACTGTGTCCAGTGTTTTCTTTACATTCATCCAGGTATTTGAACCAGATAAGTGGCAAATGACAGTTTAAAAGGCCCTAAGTAGACAAGTACACAAACACACCCTTGCTGTATCTGATGCAGAATTTTTAGGTGAATGGCAGGTGTCACCCTGATCAAGGTATAAGGGGATGAAATGATTTGCTGAACTGTGTGTATGCTAGCAGTTTAAATAAATCAGTTTGTCAGGGACAATGTAAAGAAATGATTTTAAGTGTTAAATAGACCAGTGGGTTCAGAAAACCTTTGTCTATTTCCATCAACTCTCACCTTGGGGTCAAGTGAGCAAAGTCCACCACCAGTTTAAGTGAAAAAAAGAGCACTCCCCCTTGTGGTTTTGTATTTTCATCTCATATTGATCAAGAACTTCTGGATTCCTACTAATGTACGCTGCGAGGATTTCCAGAGAAGGCAAGGTGATTTTAACTGCAAATAGTAGGCTATCTGTGCAATCATATTTCCAAAGGGCCTATATTTATATTGGCCAATCAAGAGACAAAGCTGGGATCCAAGTCTGAAGAAACTTGAAAAATTCCAAAGGAAAATAAAATGTGTGCAAGTTCAATCTTTTTCTCACAGTCTTCTTAGGATAATACTGAAAGAAACTCAAATCTTCTCCCATTGTACTACTAATGGGATACTGAAGATACCTTTGCACAGATTTGAAAGTATGTTAGACTTCGTGTTTCAATGTTATTATTTTCCAATGTGATGTCCAACCTTAACAACTTTAAGAGCTATGGATTTCAACTCCCAGAATTCCTCAGCCAGCCACGCGGCTGAGAAAGTCTGGGATTTCACAGCACCACAGCTCTTACATTTGCCAGTGTTGGACACCTCTCTGCTCTGCTCTAGCCACACCATGCCCTTTGTAGGAAGAGATAATAAGGAGGGTCACTCATGGGCAGGGAATGGGGGTATCTTATCCAAAATACATTTCATTATTTGAAATCCCACAGATCCATTTTGATTAGAAATGCAGTAGAATTAATCAAATAAATTTAAACTCTTAGGTTCATTATATATTTTGAGATTCCCGAAACAATTTTCTTTGGTGTCCAAAGGCAAAAATACAGTGAGGAAAAGTATTTATTGAGTGAGAATGCAGTAGGGAGAAAGTGAGGAGGAAGAGCTCAAATAAACATTGTGCTGCTGGATTTTGTGCACTTTTGAAAATGCCTGGATCAAGCAAATGGTGCCTTAGAGCTTCAGAAAGAAAATTAAGTTGTTGTTGTTTTTAGCCAGATACAACAACAGGGCAGATAAAGCAAAAGTGTTTATTGCAAGCAGTGGTTGTTTCAGCATGAGATGGAGTGCACTCATAATCTCTGGAAGCAATTCTTCTGATAAAGGAAATTCATGCTGTTTGCTAATTCTTCTTTGTGATTAATTACTTGAAGCTCCGTGGTGAACAAATGCTTGCCTTCCTAAGGAAGTTGTTTAGACAGCCAATCATTCATTTGTTCTGATCAGTAAATGGATATGTCCTTTTCTAGAAAATTAATCATTTACTGAAGACAGAGTTTGGGTATGGAACATAAATATACCTAATCCTTTGCAAACATGCAACTCCCATTTCCATTACAACATTGGAAGTGACCATATAGAAATCTATATACATTAGGAATCCAGGAGAAGAGTCTGTGTAAAACTTAAGCCACCCTCATTTGACAATAAGGTTGTAAACCTGGCTATTGGCAATTCCGTTCAGTTTATTTTAATAATATCATAATTAAAATATACTGCAAAGTAGGCCAAACAAAAATCTGTATCTTACAAGAAAGCAACCTATAAAAGCTAGGTCATCATCTTCTGTGACTACAAACCAAATCACAATGCATCAGAGTGAAAATCTGGGTCCATATCAATGCTACCTACAGTATACTCAGATAGCTTTCCCACTCTGCTTAATTTTTCAGAGAACCGTTTCTTAAAGAAATAGCTAAGAAAACTCACACATGCACTTCTATGGGCTTTGTATGTATTTTCCCTGCAATTTCTATAGCAATAGCAATAGCACTTATATACCGCTTCATAGTGCTTTACAGCCTTCTCTAAGTGGTTTACAGAGTCGGCCTATTATAGCAGTCTGAGTCAACCTTAAACCAGTTCAGGATTGAGGGAATCGAACTCCTGGCAATGTGAGCAGAGTTAGCCTGCAATACCACATTCTAACCACTGCGCCACTACAGCTCTATATATCTCCATGCAATAAATATAATCATCCAAATTCACACTTTTCTTCAATGTACATGAAAAGAAACATAGCTCAGCATAATTTTTAAGGCAATATTTCCAAATTTATACTGATTGTTATGGATTTTTAGGAACTCAGTGGTGATTTGCATATCACGATAGAAGTCATTTTGGCAGATTCTAATTAAAAGAGTCGGGTGATGGATGCCTCTTGTTTCTGTAACACCAAAGCAATATCTGTTATGGCTTGAACAGAATATATTCCATTTCTGCAAAGGAAATTAAATAGTTGAGATTGCCTTCAGTCAGACACCATCCAGTCCTGAGTCCAATTGCAGAAAACTGAATGTCAACTAACAACATTGCAGCTAGGATGGCTTCTACATATATTTGCATAGACTTGCAGATTAACACATAAGAAAGGAGCTACTGATTGTGCATTGATCACCAATATCTTCAGGTCAGGGTTTCTAAACACAACATGAGAGTGTATGTGTGTTCAAAATCAAGCCCATATTTGAACAATTCAGCTTCTACTTCAAATGGTTAGAAAATCACATTATTTATTATGTGATTAAGATTTTTCTCAGAAAAGCATTCCCACCTACATAGCAACCAATTGCTCCACAGGCTACATTTCCTTCCATTATGTACTACTTATTCATGTTGTATGATTAATGTTTTCCAATTTGTCCAATAGAAATAATCCTCGGGAATTGTTCATCTACCTTCTGTAGTACAGTGCATTTATTTAGAAAGAGTCCAGATTACAGTGCTGTAAGTTATTTCTTTCTGCTAGGGTCAAAATAAAGATACAGAATACATAGTAAATCAAGAATGCTCCAGGCCAAATGGGAACAGAAGATAGCTTGGTCTCTCAGTGCCTTTATCTGCAGCTGCTGAAGCAAACATTCCCACCTCCCCTGTAGCTCACTCAGTAGAAAGATTGTATTTCAGGCCATTGTTTTGTGTAGACACTTATTAACCCTGTTGAATTTAGAGCCTAGGGTTACACTCAATACCTATTGATTAGCAGTCAGAGGTGTAGTAATCCTCCAGCCATCATCAATCCAGGCTGTTGACTAGCCTTCGGTACACAGCAGTGCCCTTTTTCAGCAGCCATAGATATTCATGCAAGGATGTGCAGGAGGAAGGAAGGAAGGTGAGTCTGAAGTCAAGGATTTATACACAACAGAACATTCCTGCTGAGGTGATGGCATCTTTTATCAAAGCCCAACACAATCCAGAGCATACGGTTTTCCCTGAAACAAAAATATTGTGCATAGCAACCTCATATCAAAACAAAGATATTTCTTCAGATAGAGTTGGAGGAAACTACAACAAAAGCAATCATATGTGCAAAAGGACTATATGTTTTGTTCCTTATTAAACAGAAACAGCTTGCATGACCAAGTCCGCCCATTTTAGATGCAGCAGCAAATGAGCATTGTATATGTATTCCATTGCTCCCACTCTAATATTGACCATATTTGCTGCCAAATCTCACTGCATCATTTTTATGGGGTGGGGGGTGGGGGGAGAAAAACACATCCTAAGGAATTATTTCTGCATAGATAATTGACAATCATAGTATCACACTGTTCAGTTAAGAAAAATTACCTGGCTCAATATTCAGATTCCTTTTTTTAAACAATCTTTTCTTCTGTCTTCAAATGATCAATTTTGTACATACCATGGCTCCTTTTATTTGATTCCCTGCTATGATGGGGGATGTATCCCTTTTATAATTTTCATTCCAAAAGGAATCCATTTCCAGTGGATAACAGCTTGTCCATTCTTGTGACTTTATTTGATGGTTGTGCATATGAAATATTCCATTTATTTACTATTTACTTTTATCCATTTATACTATTGCTGGCCTACAACATTTTATAAAATGATGGTAAGGAAAATCTTAGTCATACATTTGCTTCCTTTTATTTTTGTTTCAGACAAAACACTTTTGCTCAGGAAATACCCAATAAAGGCTGCAATTATATCAGAAAAACAAGAGTTATATCACCATGTGATTGCCTAGAGAAATTAATATTTTATAAGTCTTAATATAGATGACCATGGTAAATTAAAATAAATATGTACATTCAAAAATGTTATGGATGTTTTAACTTTACTTTTTGCTCTCATTGCTGACATTATGAAGCCATGAAAGCTGGTATCTCACTAATATGAGATTTTTGCCCACAAATAAAATAATTTTGGAGGCCATGATGACAAAACAACTTTGTCCAGCAAAGCACAAGAGTACCTACTGTTCTCTTAGGTTGTAATAGTAACTTGGAAGACACTAGAATAAAGAATGAAAGTGTATACATTTTTAATTGATTAAAACAACAACTAAAAAGTAAGGAAAAATGGAAATCATACCTTAATATTTTGGTAGAAGATTTATAAAATAAGACACTATGGAATTTCTTTAGAAATAAATTATTTAGACAATCGATATTGCTTAAATTAAGTATATCTATCAATTATACATGTAATTTTAGATAATATATTTAAACGTTTATTCACCAATTTATTGGTAATTACAAGAATATTGCAGCTTTCACCTAATTACCTTAGCAGTTAACCTACCTTCAAGAGTTGTTATTTATTTCACAAATAAAAGAGAATGCATAGCTGCTATCCAAAATTTTTTGGAGAAAGAAGAAATGTAGGTGTTGATATATAACCAAATTGAACTCATCACCCAGCATTTTTTTACCTGTGCAAGAATAATTCTTGTTAAATGTTGCACCTGCTTGAAGTATTAACATATTAAGAAACTGGCAGCAAGTGATTTTAATATAACCTTACAGGATTTTCCAGAATTGCTCCTAAAATTAATTTTTTATTATGATGTTATTGATCAGTATCAGTGAATTTTCCTCTAGAGTCCTTCAGCTGTGGATAAGCTGGCAAGAAATGAAACTGGCTGTAAAAAAAAAAAAATCCCTTCCTGGATTTCAACCCCCTGTTCCACTGTGGCCAGGTGGGGATGACCTGGGGTTCAATTCAGCCCAACTGTTGCCATGGCTTCTGATTGGTGGATTCCCCTGTATCTTTATCCTTCTCATCAATGCAGAGAAACCAAGCACCAAACACTTTGCTTTCCTTGGTTGCGTCTTTAAAGGACTGGGTTTCACATAGCTTTACAGATAGTCCTCATTTAGTGACTGCCTCATTTAGTGACTGATTAGGATGAAAAAGAAATTTTGCGACCTATGCCCATATGTATGACCTTCACAGGTCTGCAAAGGAAAGAAAAGCTGAAGTCAAATCATAAAATTGTGATGCACCCAAACACCATATCCTTTCAAAAAATTATACAATACCAAGACATATTAGACTCAGATGGGATATTAAAAACGCGCCAGGAACTCAGAGATGGGGGAATAGAATTAGATTGGTGGCCCTACCTTCAAATACAAAATAGATACAGAAAAGATAGGGATGAAGGAGGAGTTGAGTTAAACCCAAATAGATTAGACAAAATTATGGAAACGAAAGAAAAGAAGACGATATCTAAAATATATAAATATTTATTAGAATTGGAATTGAGTAAGAATTTAATTAAAGGGCAGATGATTGCCTGGAACAAAAACATAGGCGGAAATATCCAATTAGAAGAGTGGGAAAGAATTTGGGAAAATAATATTAAAATGACAAAATCAGTAAGTTATAAAAAAAACCAATATAAGATATGGTATAGATGGCACTTACCCCCGTCGAGGCTAGCACAAATGTATCACAACTTAGACTCAAAATGCTGGAAGTGCAAACAGGCTAGAGGAACTTTTTACCATATGTGGTGGCTATGCCCCAAAACTAAGGCATACTGGGAGAAAATTAGAATGTGGATAATACAAATAGTAGGAGAAGAAATTGAACTAGACCCCAAGATATTTTTATTAGGAATTTACAAACAAAACATTAGGAAAGAAAAGATATACTTAATACACCACATAATTACAGCGGCGAGAATAGCAAATGCACAAGTATGGAAGAAGGAATATTTGCCAAATGATCAGCAAAAGATATATTTGTGTGCGGAATCGGATCAATTAACACAGAAATTAAAAAATGAGGAAAGCTCAAAATATTCTAGAGTATGGGATAGATGGTACGATTGGATCAAACAAAGACAAAATGGATAATGATACTTTTAATTGAATATGAAAGCTAATTTGAATGAGCAATATATGTTATTATACTCTTAGTGAATTGTAAATTAAAAATGAAAATTGGAAAGGTATTTGTATGATAACCTTATATAAGTACCCATGATGACTTCACCGACAAAAGGCATGTGGATGAAAATGGGACAAGCAATGAATGGTATAATGTATGTATATATATATGTGTGTATATGTATAATAATCACATATAGATACTTAAGAGAGTAGAAACGAATTTCATCATTGACTACGATTTATGGACATGGATATTTTAATATGGTTTTTATCTGTTTTTGTATACATTTGAAAGTTAAATAAAGTTTGTTTTGAAAATTTAAAAAAAAACATAAAATTGTGATGATTCATGTAGTGATTGCTTCAGTTAACGACTGAGTTACCACTCCCAATTGTGGTTGCTGAAAGAGGACTATCTGTATAGTTGTTTCTATCGCTTCTGTTGAAAAGAAACTGCCAAAACCCGGGTCAATTTCATCCTATTAAAAAGGAAAAAAGAACGGACAGGTTCCTCCTTTCTATGCTCCATGACTCATCAGTAAAATTGGACAGCAAAATAATCAGAAATGTTTAGGTTCCACTTACAAAAGAAAAAAATGGGGGGACATGGAAGGCTGTGACTCCAAAGTGGGGAATATGGGGCATTCCTGCACAGATGATAGTATCCAGTTATATTGGAAGCATTTGCCCACAAAGAAAAGTGATGGATGGGTCAGGGTAGTGAGTAAAGAAGAATGGACAGTGGGCTTCTGGAACAAATTGGTCATGTAAATTAGCCTGAAGTAAGAATGTGTGAGAAATAATTTTATTATATAATGCCTATAGGAAAGAGCAATATTTTGTTTTTTATTTAATGATACCCTGCCTTTATTATTTTTACAAGTAATTCAAGGCGGCAAGCATATTCAACCCTCCTCCTATTTTCACCACAACTCTGTGAGGCAGTGGTGAAATCTGAACTGATTTGCTCCTGGTTTTCTGGCCGCGCTTACATGCTGTGCGCCAAGCGTGTGCTGTGTGTGCATGCGCAGCTCACACCAAATGTTCACTGCGCACACATGCGCAGTACACACCAAAAGGAGGCTTGGGAAGGTAAGGAGAACAGCGGGGAGGTGGGGAATCAGCTGTGGCGCGTGATCTTGGGAACCCTTTTTTTTTACTTTTTTAAAGCATTCACCCACACCAGGATTAAAAAAAAAATGCTTAAAAAGTTTTAAAAAGGTTCCAACGATCGCGCGGCACAGCTGTGATCTGGGGAACCTTCTCTTTTTTTTTACCTTTTTAAAGCATTTTTTACTACAGATTCAGGCAAATAGGTTGTAAAAAAATACTTTAAAAAAGTAAAAGAAAGGCTCGGACGATCACATGGCACAGCTGTACCGGTAGTAAAAAAAAATGCTTAAAAGGTTAAAAAAAAAGTTCCAATGATCAAGTGTCGCTCAGCTGATCATTGGAACTTATTTTTTTACTACCGGTTCGGTGAACCAGTAGCATTTTTTACTACCGGTTTGGGCAAACCGGCCCGAACTGGTAGCATTTCACCCCTGCTGTGAAGTGAGTTGGACTGAGAGAGAGTGACTGGCCTAAGGTCACCCAAATATCATCCATGCCTAAGATGGAGTTAGAACTCACCATCTCCCAATTTCTAACCTGACGCCTTAACCACGAAACAAACTGACTATGCCATAGATGTACCTCTAGCCTATTTTGCCCTGTGATGATGAAACTTTAGGCCAGCCCATGTTTATTGTTAGTAGTATGTCTATGTTGGTAAATACCACTAATCCCCTTGAGATTCATCCTAGGAATCTCCAGGAACTCTGCTCGTCTCACCCAGCTATTCAAGAAAGGCATAAAATCGCAGGTTAATATCTATATCTGTGCAGACAGTTATTAGGTAATGATTTCCCTCTTATTTTTCCAAGGTATATTTTAAGGACCCAAACAACATGGAGGACCAATGTTGAAAGCTAAGCTGGTAGAAATAATCCACTTTCTGCTCTTGCTTGCAGGCACAGATGCATAGCTGTTTCTGATGCCCCAGTGATCAAGCCCCATCCCCTTTAAGGAAAGTAGAAAAGCTTAATCATAATGCCTGCATCACCATGGCAACCGCTAGAGCCTCACCTTCCTCTGGCCTTTTATTTTCTTAGCCTGCCTCGACTTCATTCATCCCCCTTTCCTTTTTATCAGGGTCTTTCTTTCCAACACTGCTTTGGTTATCTTTATGTGCCATACAGTGTATAGCGCACCAGTAAGCCTAAAAAAAAAACATTAATAAATACCTTGGGGGAAATCTAATTTGGTTGTTGTGGATGAATCTACATTTTGCAAGAACATGGGGTGAATGGCAGAGATATGATAATAAAAGCCATGCATTCACATTTATTATAAAGTGTGTTCAGTAAAAAAAAAACACACAAAAAAAACCACCCTACTCCTAGAGGCGCATCCAAGCTTGGTGGATTTGTGGCCTTCATGATGTATTAGTAAATTACTCAATGCCTGTGCTTTTTCTTCTGACAAATGAATGGATTGAGTCAAATTCAGATCTCATCTTTGCTACCTCTTCTACTAAAAAGGCAATACAATTACTTATTTATAAGAGTGGGTGAACATTTTGAAAAATGTATACCAACTTGGCTTTATTGTTAGTTGGTTAACTATATCGGCTGCTCTATATATTTATTTTTGGATGTTTTTCTTGTTTTCTTGTTTTGACTGTTTTATAGTTTAAAATTGCAAGCTGCCCAGCGTCAGTTGGCTGGGATGGGCGGCTTTAGCAATTGAATGAATAAATAAATCAAATTACTTCAAATCAATAAAATAGGTTTATATTTAAATTGCATGCTTAGAGAGTCTGGCCGACAATAAGGAATCGGGGAGAGGGGCAGATATATTCATATTTTGAAATGGTTACTTGTAATAGATATGAGGCAAATTAGCTTTTAAAACTTCTGGCATGCTCCAAATGTATAATATCAATTACCTGTCAGCTATTGGTTACTGATGACTTTGTGACCCTGCATTATTCCTGCTGGGAATTCAAAGCAGAAGTTTATAATGGGCGGCTCACTGTTTCTTCTGAGTTAATAATGTATTAGCTGCTGAAGTCATTTTATCAGCCAGAGACTCCTGGAAGAGGAAGATAATCTCTCTGAAATGGTCAGCGATTGGAACTGCTGTAATAGTTAGGATTAAATCTAAGCCAGTTCTTTGCTATTTTTTTTTAAATCTCACAATGTTATCCATGAGTTTCAGAGTCTCTGCTACAGTGATAAATACTTGGCACTGACAGTCTAGGGAAAGGTCACCTCTAAACACATAGAGAGCAAAAATTGTCCTCAGTGTAGTTTTATAATCTGGCCAAATTTTTCTGCTAAAGAACAGCATTTGGATGCAATTGCCAGCCTGCAAATCTGGTACCATTGCTGAAGATGAGGATATCAAAGGAACTCAAACACACACAAATGAAGACAAAAGATTGTGAAAGGAACCACAGCTAGGACAGGAGGGGCACACACTGTCCTCATGTGCCAAACACATCTTCAGAAGGGTGTGTATTAGCCTCACTATAACTACACAAAGCAGAGGTGTTTATGCATTTATATGGAGGGCCTCCTACATCCATTTAAGAACACGGAGGCCCTCTTGCGCAATGGCCAATGGCCTGGATGGCTTACAAAATGGCTGTCCATACTACAACCCTTTACAGTGCTTCAATTAACTTGAAAAATACTGTTATCAAGACCTAGTCCCCACTTTTATCCTTTTTAAAAAAGGGGCCACATTTTCAAGGAAAACACTAGGATACCTTAGGCTGTTTTGTTTGGAATTCTGGCCTTATTAATAAGTACAACCAAGATACACAATGGTTTTGTTATGGTCAGGTGTTTGTGAGGGCCTCCAACATCACCCAAGGAAGCAGGAAAGCCAGATGCTGGGGAGCAGTAGCAGCACAAAAAAGGGGAGTTTTCAGCATTTATCATAATAGCTGCTTCACTCACTTCATTAAACATACAAATTTTTGTTAGGTAGATATGATGCTCAGATAAATATTTTGAGAAGAAAGAATAAAATAAATTCTTTCTGGTGGGGTATGAGTGGGAAAAGATGGGGACAATGAGGAAATAGGCAGACAAAAGAAAAGAGGGCAGAAGACAAACTAGGGGAAGGGCAAGTAGCAGCAGAGAAATGGGACAAGCTGGTGAAGATCTGTAAGATCATGGTTTTCATGCTATCCTAAATCTGGCACTTTGACTGCACATATACACAGATAAATAAAAAATAAATACTAAATTGCAGCTTTCCCTTGGAGAGCCTTTACATGGAACATCCACTAATATATGGAGAATTAGTATAAAATCTATGCAAAATGTTTTTTTTTTTTTTCAAATATTTGTCTGATTTAATTTCTTTTAAAAATGTAAAGGTGGTTTTTTTTTCAAGCAAATCTTTAAAATGCTTTTTTGGCAGGGGCTAGCTGAAAAAAGATGGATACAGATTCTTTTCGATAGAGTCTGTTTTGATGAATTTTATGGTATTTTTACTCATAGAACATATTGTGGGTTTCTTTTACATCTCTACCTGCTTGTCAGTAAGATTCATGCATCCGCTCTAAGGGGATGAAAAAGTAGCCTACAACAGACATAATTGTGGATGCTTAGTTCTTTCAAATGACAATTTGACCATATGGCAAACCTCCAAAGTTCCTCAGTTCATCTCAGATCAGATGGTTTTCATCTGCTCATACACCTGTTAATGCAGAAACATCTGCAGGCATATGAACCAGACCATCCCATCTAGTTGATAAACTTGGTACTAAAAGTAAGCAGCTTGATAGGCTGCAATATACTAAACTAAAATATAGGAAAAATATTGTGAAACTGCAGGTTCTCTTGGGTAATCTTTCAGGAGTTGCAGGTAGACAGCAAATAAAGCAACCAGAAAGGAATGTTGGAAATGTGTGTTTATTTGTTTGTTTGTTTGTTTGTTTTGAGGGGAGGGGGAAAGCTTGGCACTGTCAATCTGACTTTCACCCATAGGAGAATAACCCTCCAAAACAAAACTAAGCAGGACCAGATTTGAGGAGGTAGGAGAATGGAGAAGCTCAGAATGCTATCATTTCCTATCATTTATGGGTTCCTCTTAGGACAGAGAGGAGAACTAATTTTAAGAGGTTAAAAGGAATTTCACAAGACATGCTTTGCAGGTCTTCCATAACAGCTTTCTCTTGTCTGTCTGTCTGTACTCTTTCCATGTTCTCTATCATTTCTCTTTTTGCCTTTTTCTCCCTGCCGTTTAAATAGCAGCACTGATGTCACTGGATCCCTCAACTTTTACAGACAGACTGGAGTTCCATTGGATAGGATGTTTATTTGTGTTTGTTTCTCCCCACTGAGCCCAAGCATTCATTCAGGTCTTCTACTTGCATCTCTGGGAGACACCTCTGATTGGCCTGGGTTGATGACAAAGGGCATTTAAGTATATCAGTATACTGATGGCACGTCATCCCAAATTAACAAAGGACTTCTCAGCTTCATATGGATGATATGTAAATATAATTAGCATCAGCTAATTCTACTTAGCTGATGCTAATTATGGAGACATTTAAATTCTAGAGAATATAAATGTCTCCAACACTCCTAATGTGATGTTTTAGGCCTTAACAAATTCACATATATTTCTTGGTCACTGCAGTATTTGGAGACAGCTAGTGTGAATGAATAACTCATCATAGTCTGATCTCTGCTGATTGAATTTAAGTAGCACTTGATCTTTCCAAGAAGAAGTGTTTGAAGGTGTCCACCTGCACATGTACCTTCTGATGATCATGTTTTGAGGAATTAAAGGATGCATGTGCAAAGGAGATTCAGTCTTTAGATATTATGTGATAATAGTCACCCTATGGAACAATTTTTAAAGCACATCCCTGCTGAAAACTGCAATGCATAAGCCAGTTCTATTTTCTCTGTTCTTGGAAAGGGAATAGTTTCATAACAGGGTAAATTGCACGGCGCAAAAAAAAGCTTAGGAAATCATGATAAAGAGGATGTATAAATATATCTCCCAGTTATATAGGAGCATTTCAAATATGTAAAAAGCATTTACATTTGTCAGCTATCGATACCTTCTTTTCTTTTCTTTTTTTTTCTCCTTTCAGATTCACAATATTCTGGCAGGGCTCACATAGATTTTTCAGCCATTAATGCTGCATCTTGATGACAGTGATGCCTGAACTGTTAAATTGAGTGTAACAATGCTCTTCCCTCCAAGCTATAATAGAATGAGTTTTGCTCTTGCTGAAGCTAGCAGCTAAACACCTTTGAACCTAATGTGTCACTATTACTCATTTGGCAGCCTGCTTGCCTTACAACCAGAGAGGCCACGTGCTATTATTTCAGCACTTAGTATGTGAACTGAAGAATTCATTGCCAGTTCCCGGGCTTTAGCCAAAAGCCCCATCTTGCATTTGCAGGCCTGTGCTAAGCATAACAATATTAAGCTGTCTTCCTTCCAAGGGTTTTGCCCAAGCTGAGGATGTAGAAGTGCTTCTGATATCACCAGTTATCTTTGCTGAAAACTATCAGGTATGATGGTGCTGATCCAACAACAACCAAATGTTAAAGCAGCACTATGGAAATATTTCCAGACTCCACCTTAGCCTTCTCCAATCTAGCACTTCCAAAATAGGTTGGATCACAGTCTCCATCACCTTCACCTGCATGTGCCAGCCGACACCATATATCTGGGTGGCACTGAGTTCATGAAGAAGAAACCACTGTATACCACCTAAGTTAAGAGTGCAAGTCAGTAGGGCAAAATAACACAACAGGGGTTGGTGATTTCCCAATTTCCAGATGAACTGATTTACGCGGTGCAATTTTAAACAGATTTACTGAGAAATAAAGTCTTGTCTGGTCCAAGATGGAAATCCAATCCATCTTCCTTGCCCTTTTTCTTAAACTCCTAGGCAAACATTGGCAAATCTGCCAAGGAAATCCTTGGCAGATTTCATCCCCAACGCCAACAGATGGGGCAGTTTTCCTAAGGCTCAGGGGGGAGAAGGCATCATAAAGAGGGCTATTAAAGATTCCTTGGTAGCTGAAGGGAAGAAAATATATATGTATCTTCTATGTTTAATTTTGTTTCAGAAGGATTCTCTTTGGTGGGAATCCCACTGCGATCTGCTTAGGAGCGAGAGAGGCAGTGTTTCCCAAATCTCTTTATCCTTCCTCAGCAGATCATGAAGAGCTTTGATTTCTCTTAGCTCAGATGCAGCTGCACAGGTTTTGCATAATAAACAATGGTGCCACAGTAATTAACTTCCAGATAAACGTGATACTCTGATCAGAAATGCTTTGCATTTCAGCCATCCTTTTAGCAAGCAACTGTCAGTCCTGGACAGTTTAACTGAGTGGGTCCTGCCAAAAACACCCTCCCTGACATCTGCTCTGAAACAAATACAAACTCAGAAAGGTGTTTTGCATATTAACTCATCTTGACTCTCTCTCTCTCTCTCTCTCTCTCTCTCTCTCTCTCTCTCTCTCTCTCCCCCAAAATCGATGGGGTTGCCTCAGCTATTGGTTTGATTCCCCAAGATGTAGAATAAATAAGCTGCTTTTTATTACACGAGATCATTTGTCCATTTAGTTTAAGGCCGACTGACAGATTCAGTCCATTAGGATTTTTAGAAGAATGACTATTTCTGCATGTTGAAATTGGTACCTCTCAGATTATTGTTCTATAGTCTGGAATGCCAATAAAATATAAAAATGTGTTCAAGGATGCTTTTGAAAGGAATGCATATATTAAGATATACCCAAATCATTGTGTCGAATTGTATCAGTGAATGTTTTCTGATACATTAAGAAAATTATCAGAGTCACTTATTCTTAAATTAATCTAATGCAGATCATCCGTGTTTAATGACCACAGTTGGGACTGGCAACTTGGTGAGCCCGAAAGATGATAAGGAATCTGGAGGCCAGACCATATGATGAATGGCTAAGGGAACCAGGCATATTTAACCTAACAAAGAGAAGGCTTAGCAGAGACATGATAGCTATCTTCCAATACCTGAAGGGCTGTCAGAGGGAAGAGGGAATAGATTTATTCTCCATAGCACCTAGGGACAGGGCAAAAAGCAATGTGTGGAAGCTTGTTAAAGCAGCGGTCCTACACTTTTCCAGGTCCATGGACTGGCAGCAGCAGTGGCTGGGCAGGAAGAGGGGATGATTTAGTGTGTGCACCTGTCACTTGTGCAGGCCAGTTCCCAATGGGCCTCAGCCCACTGCAAGGCCATAGACAGGGGATGATTGGGGAGCTGTGTATTAAAAGATCCAACCTGAAAATAAGGAGGAATTTCCTGATGGTGAGAAAAATTAATCAATGGAAAAGCTTGCCTCACGGGGTTGTGGGTGCTCCATATCACTGGAGGTTTTCAAGAAAAGATTGGACACACATTTGTCTGGAACGGTATAAGAACACCGCCTTGGGCAGGGGGTTGGCCTAGAAGAGCACCAAGGTATCTTCCTGCCCTACGATTCTATGATTTTACTAATGAATGCTATTTCAGCCTTGCATTAAACCAGCAAGAGCTTAAAGCACCTGTCAGAACCGCCAGCTGAGCAGTGCAGTGCTCCTCCGTATTTCAATTTCAGCATTTCAATTTAGCAGCTGCTGTCTACTTCTAGCATTCCACGGAGGAGGCACAATGGCAACATTGGCAAGTTTGTCTGGGCTCTATAAGAGCAGGTGTGAGGTTGCAGCAGGGAACCTTTCGCCTATAGCTGGAGTGGGGTTGCCAGACAAACCCAAAGGGAAACAAACTCTGTGCTAAAAAGTAGATCTGTGCCACTCCGTGCACAAATCCAGACCGAGTGCAATCTGTCTTGGCAGCCAAAAGCAAAGGCCTGCTGATGCTTTGCAGATCCTGCAGTTCTGGCCTAGCCTTTACTGGCTTCAGGATGAGCCAAGCGGCTGTTAGCATGGAGGAGGGCGAGATTGACAAGCTCAAAACTGGGTTATGATTGTTCATGGGTTTGTCTCCAAAAGAAAAGATTAGTGGCATCTCACCGCCCCCCCCCCCCTTCCTCTAGTACTAAATACCTGAACTTCATTTTGTAAAGTCTTGCTTACTTATATCCAGTGGTGGGATTCAGCCAGTTCGCACCACTTCGGGAGAACCGGTTGTTAACTTTCTGAGCAGTTTGGCAAACTGGTTGTTGGAAGAAATCATTAGGGAAGAGAACCAGTTGTTAAATAACTTGAATCCCACCACTAGTTATATCTGTACTGTTTCAGGAGTGTGAATGGAAAAAAGAATTCAGCAGCACAAGCTGGCATCTTGGCGAAATATCTGTGGCCTATAGGGAGAAATGACAGAGAACAGGTGGTCCTCAACTTACTGTTGTTAAGTGCGTTTTTTCCCATTTTACCACCTTTCTTGCCACAATTGTCAAATGAATCACTGTAATAGTTCAGTTAGTAATACTACTGTGAACTGAATCTGGCTTCCCCATTGACTTTCCTTGTCAGAATTTCACAAAAAGGTGAACATGACCCTGGGCACACTGCAACTGTCATAAATATATGTCAGTTGCCAAAGGGTCCAAATTCTGATAATCTGATCATGGGGATACTGCAACGGTCATAAGTGTGAAAAATAGTCCATTTTTTTTCAATGCCACTGTAACTTGGAATGGTTACTAAACAAACAGGTATAAATCTAGGATGACCTGTCAGTATTTCCTTCAGGAATAAAAAATAAATTGATTAATTAAAAATAGTATTCTTAATCATTTGTAGATAGGTAGGAATCAGGAAGGCAAACAAACCAAACTTGGTCTTGATGACAGTCCAATGAAGAAGGATGAATACTCAAATGTAAAATAAAAATGGCCGCTGTTGAAGAAAACTCTACTGCCTCAGCAGAGCCCAACCTACTGCTTCAGATTGGGCTCACCATTTGGGCTCACTTCTCTTGCTCCCAAGAATCCTTGCAGCTGTACTTACACGGTTGAGTAACATCTACTTCATATCAGTCTGCCTTTTTCCACAAGCCAGTGGCTTCCGTTGGTTGATAATGAATGGAACACTTGAGAGCAGGTATGAAACACTTTGGTTTCGCTAGGACACAGTGGAATGACCTTGTTTCATCTCCAGCTGCCAATGCTGTTTGAAATGATAAAAGCTAGAAATTGTGTACTAGCACTCGACTTTTCCTAGTAAACAATTGTTCTCTCTTGCCATCATGCTTCTAGCATTTGTCCTGCGCTGCTGCAAATATTGTGCATCCCATTTCATCAGTATGCAAAACCAATTACGCTAGCCAGCATTCAGAAGAATGAATCATTCCAATGCCATTAATTGTTCATTCCTGACAACAAAATCATTTATTTCCCATTAATTAAGGAGCTGAGGGGTGGGGGGGAGAGTTTTCCAGGGAAGAGTATTAGGTTATCTATATGTTGTCAGGACTGTGATCCTAATACATATGTACTCTCTGTTGTGAGTGGATGTTTGTATGTGCATAGGAAGGTGGGGGGAGGTGCAGAGACATTGCATGAGAATTTTTTTCCCCCCAGCTTATACTGCTTCATTATTACCATATTTTATGTATTTTACAGCTCAGTTAAATAAGCAGTTGGGAGGGGATGGATGCTTTAGAAGGATTAGAGACTTTAATATCTGAAGCACAGATGGCTTTTGAATAACCAGTACAGATTTTTAAACAAGTATGCTTCCAGTTTTAGGGTGTTAATTATGTCTGCAAGGGTAAACACATTGTAGAAACCCACAAAGTGAAATCAGTAGATGGTATATGTTATACGGGGAAAGTGTGTGCAGTAAGGAAGAGTTCAGTTCTCATATTCCTGCATATATGCATGTGAATGTGTGTGTGTGTGCGCGCATATATGTATGTATGTATGTATGTATGTATATGACATGCAAGGTAAGAGCTTGAAGCCCGTTCAGACAATCAGCTATTCCAGACTCAGATCTTTTCCAGTCAGTTTAATCTTCTGCTTTTAAGATTTTTCCCCATCACTTCACACACTGAAATCACTGAGATTACAGCATCTACCTTTCCTTGTGTACATGGCATTTTTACAAGTTCTGAGAGAGCTTAGGTCAACATATAATTAGTTTGGTTCATTTCTGTATTAAAAGTGGAAGTAATGGCGCAGTCATAGATATTTATTCACGTTATTACTTCATTCATTTTCCTAAGAAATAGACAAGAGAGAGGGTAATTATCCAATGTTAAATAACATCTGACAATAACTACCACATTCTTTGAGCAGGACAAGGAAAAAGAAAATACTATGAGAGATAAGTGGGTAGGTAGAGGGATAGATGATAAATGATGGATGGATGGATGGATGGACGGACGGACGGACGGACAGACAGACAGACAGACAGGCAGGCAGGCAGGCAGGCAGACTGACTAACTGACTGACTGAATGACTGACTGACCGACCGACTGACCGACTGACTAACTTTAGGTTAGACTGATATGATGCCACACAAAGCTCCATTAAATCAAAAGATATGGCAAATCTACCAAATAATGGCTGGGGAGATAGCCCAAATAATTAAATTGCTTTCTTTTTCATCTTCTTTCAAGTTAGTGTGAGAAAATGGTCACGGCTAAGCAAAGTTCTCATTGATATAGTTGAGAAATATCGAAATAAATATCCCATTTGTTGGCTCCAGCCCAATTTATTCTGCACAATTTCTGCAAGTACCTAGGCTGTTGGCATGAATAATAGACCAGCTTGCATCTCAGGTTATCACATAAAGATGGATTGACATAAGCAAGTCAAGCATTAGAACTCTATCCAACAAATGTGTGAACTGGCCCCAAGTTCTTAGAATTCCTTCTTCTATCTCTTCCTTAGGATTCTGAACAATATCCATAAAATAGAGTTGTTGATGTACAATGTATAATTTTCAAGTGTTTTTATAATGCTGTTTTTCATCTATCTGTGTCAAAAATGGAAACATGTCTGTGTATGCATACATGCACACATCTATATATTACTAAAACTCTTGGGTCTGTAACCCTTTAATTGGATGAAATAATGCATCTGCTAGAGTACCCAGAAATCAAGCCTGCCTGCCTGTCTCCCTTTCTCTGTCTGTCTGTCAATCTTCGTATTTTAAGATTTTTGTTTTCTCCAACCTTTTCAATGATCAATAGACTTTGGGCCATTTTTGAGGTCTTTTTAGATGCACCTGTTCTGTCTTTAGCCAATGATTTACCATTTGCCAGTTGTAGCCCTGATGCTTCATCTTTAAGGATTACATCAGGATCCTATAACATCTATATCAAGTTTTAAGAATCTCCTTGTCCTTTGCATCACCATTTTTCTTCCAAAATGGAGGTGTTTTGATCCTGCTAAGCCATCATTGCTTCTAAACTACATAAGCTAAAGCTATATAAATCACAGCAAGATTTATTTTAGCATTCACTGTCAACTTCAGTGCTTATGTATTTCTGCTTGCTTGGCTGCCTCAGCTGGACTCAGGTGAGTTTTTGCAATGCCAAACAACCAGATAATATAATGTTGTCCTGTTTTTTTAGAAATAAAAGAATTTAGACCTAGCTGCAGCTTTAATCAAGAGAACATTAAGCTGCAAGGTTTTACAGCACTGTGGGGGTGCAATATTGTAATATAACAATAGACTTATTTGACAGGGTAGCAAGCACATTTTATTCTTATACAAATTATTCTTCCTCACACATGCACACACACATACACACACACACACACACACACACAGAGACACCATTTCCAGAAGCTGATAAGCAAGGCTTGTAGTAAGTTAGCTTTCTCAATAGATTTACTTACTAATTAAAATATTTCTTTTCTGAGGGGTAGATTATGAAGGAGTCTCTTCATGAAGGAGGTGCAGGTTTTAATGCTGTCCAAAGATTAGCAATTATTTCTGAATGTTTCTAGATTTTGCCACCAAGTAAACCAGGTTGCTTTGCACATAATGTTCAGGTGCCATAATACTTTGCCAAGGAATGACCTTTATCTGTACTGCATTTCCAGAGTTTGAGTGGTAGCTTTCTAATTTTCTCTTGCTTTGTGTCTCTTTAAGATTTTGTGAGGCAATGAAATGGTAACTTCAATTTGGCATTCTTTTACGTTCATGTTTTACAAATGTAGAAAATTGTCTGCTTGCTGCCTGGTGTGTCCCTGTGTTATCAATTGATTCCTAGGCTGAGGGAGGAAAGTGGCTTTGAGGACTTTCCAACATAAATCACTTCCTCAACAGTCAACTCAACATTTACCACACAGAGAAGATGTTTTCAGTGGAAATGTTATTCAATAGGAATAAAGCATTAGGTTTGGGGAGTGGGATATTTATGTATCTGTTCACATTTAGACAAATGATTAGTGTATTTTGTTAGATCAGGCGCAGGAAAAGAAGACACGACCAGCTCAGGTCCATTCAGCACTTTTTATTAGGCTAGAACTAGACTGGCATTGCGTTTCCGGAGCTCTCCTTTTAAGCTCTCTGGCAGTCGCACCGCCCATAGACAGCGGTTTGAATTTCCCGCCAGTGGATTTAGCCAATCCCCGGCAGATGTCCTTATAAGGACATAACACTCCTCCCCCCTAGTTCTTAGTCCATCCATCAAAGTCAATTAGGGCTATGTAGTCGCGCAGGTACGCAGGACGCTTGGAACTCCTGGTTGACCTGTGCAGCCCCAGTTGAGCTTTGCCGCCTTCCAGGATAGGCGGAGCTCCTATGTCTCCCGGTTCCCACTCTGGAACTGGACAGGATTCGGCTGTCAAGTATGCGGGCTTCACCCCAGCACCTCCAGCCGAGTCTCGGACCTCTGTCTGATGGTGACGCTGAACTTCTTCCTGGGCTGGGTGACTGCTGTCTTGCTGCTGACTGTCGCTGATGACCAGTGGGGCACTGCTGAATCCTGGTAAGTCTCTGGTGTTTCCTTTTAATTTGACAGTGTCCGTGGTGGCGGGCTCTGGCTGGGCTCTCGGTTCCCGCTGTCGTGTCTGGTACTGATGTTGCCATCCCTTGTTTGCCCGTGATGTTTGCGATTGGCACTTTTTGGATCGTTGGGGATGCTGGGTGACCTTGCTGGTGTGGTGCAGGCCTCCCTTGCTGGGGTGGCAGAGGCCCTCCCTGCTGGGGTGGCATCAGCCTAGTTGTTGGTGCTTGTCGTGTCATGTTGGTTGCTGGCCCACCTCGTCGGAGTGATGCAGGCCTCCCTCACTGGGGTGGTGAAGGCCCTCCTCGCTAGGGTGGTGTCAGCCTACCCTGTCGGGGTGTCGGTGACTGTCTTTGTTGTGGTGCGGCGGGTCTGCCTCGATGGGTTGGTGGAGATCTCCCTTGCCGGGGTGGCACAGGCCGACCTCGCCAGGTCATCGTGGGGCTCCCTCATCTGTGTGTCCCCGGTCTACTGCCAGTCTATAGTGGAGGTCTCCCTCGCCAGGGTGGCGGAGGTCGACCACATCTGAGCATTGCGGGACTCCCTTTTCCGGATGTCCCTGGTCTACTGTCTTGTTGTCATGTCGGTCTTCCTCATTGGGGGGTCACCGGCCGGCCTTGCTGGAGCGTTTTGATTCACTCCCTCTGGGCTGTCGCTGGTCTATCTCCATGGACCGCCACTGTCTTGCATCATTGGGCAGTTGTTAGCCTACCTCGGCGGAGTGTTGCAGTCCTATCCCGACAGGGCACGGCAGGTCTACCTCCACTGGGTGTGGTAGGCCTACCTCTTTGGGGTGTTGCAGGCCTACCTCTTTGGAGTGTTGCAGGCCTACCTCATAGGGATGTTGTAGGCCTACCTCGTTGGATTGGTTTCATCCTACTTCCTTCCACCTTTTCTGGAGCTGGTCGATGTGACGTCTACAGACCTGTCCGTCTTCCAGCTCCAGTCTGTAGGATTTTGGTCCGATTGTGCTCTCTATTTTCCCCTTCAGCCATTTTGGAGACTCATGGAAGTTTAAGGCAAATTCCGGATCTCCTATGGCGAAGGCGCGAAGCGGGTGGCTGGCAGTTGCTGTCACCTTGGGATTGTACTGGGGGTGCAGTCAGTCTAGGGGTGACCTCAATCTTCTGCCCATCAGTAGCTCTGTCGGGCACTTGTGGGTAGTGGCATGTGGTGTATGTGCTGGGTGAGAAGGAAGTTGTCTATTCGTTCCTGCCAGTTGCCCGTGCCCATCTTGGTGAGTGCTTCCTTGGTGAGCCTCACCATCCTCTCTGCCTGTCCATTTCCCGCCGGTCACAGTCTGAGAGCGCATGGCAGATGCCCAATTCGGCCAGGAACGCTTCCATGGGCAAGAATGTAAGTTGGGAAACCAACACGTCTGGCAGACCGTGAGTTGCGAAGAGCCACCGGAGCACTCAGATCGTTGCTTCTGCCGTGGTGAATGCCATGGGAATTACCTCTAGCCATTTTGAAAAGGCATCCATGACTATCAAGAGATACTTCCCATGCATCAGACCCACGAAGTCAATGTGGATCCTTGACCAGGGGCTGCTAGGTGTCTGCCACTCTGACGGTTGGGCCTGGGGGGCGCGGAATGTACATCTTGGCACGGGTCACATCTAGAGACCCACTCTTCGATGTCTTTGTCCAAGGATGGCCACCAGACGTAACTCTGTGCCAGCCCCTTCATTTGTACGATGCCTGGGTGCCCGTTGTGGAGGGTTTCTAGTGTCTTCCGTTGCAGGGCACTGGGAATCAGTACCCTGTCTTCCCATAGCAGACAGCCTTTCATCATGGACAGCTCCTTCTGCTTTCTGACAAATGGGCTGAATTTCTCTGCTGTCTTCTCCATTGGCCAACCCAGCAGGACCCATGACTTTACTTGTTTGAGGGTCGGGTCCTTGTGGGTGTGGACTGCCACGTCTGCAGAGGTAGGCTTTGTTGTTGTCGATATGGAAGAGCCCGAGCGTGGGGGCTGGGTCTTGTACTGGTTCTTTGGACGGGCATCTGCTTAGTGAGTCTGCGTTTCCTATGGATTTGCTGGGTTTGTGGACCAGTCTGTAGGAATGCCCATCTGGTCATTCTTGGTGACATGAACGTCGGAGTCGGTCTATCGCCCACGAGTAATCCCAACAGAGGCTTGTGGTCCGTTATGATGGTGAAGCTTCTGCCGTAGAGGTACTTGTGGAAGCGCTTGATGCCTGCGACGATGGCCAAGGCTTCCTTATCCAGCTGGCTGTAATTCCTTTCAGTGCTGGACATTGTCTTAGAAAAATAGGCGATAGGTGCTTCCGAGTCGTTTGGCACTTCATGGCTGAGCACCGCTCCGACCCGTAGAGTGATGCATCGCAGGTTAGTCTCAGGGGAAGCATCTCGTGGTACTGCATGAGTATGCTATTCGAAGACAGCAGTCTTTTGATGACTCTGAAGGCTGCTGAAGACAGCCATCTCATCTTCGGACTCGGATGCAGCGGTGGATTCATCCGTGGAGCTTTGGGGTGCCTTGTGGATCTTGTGGATCCCTTTCACCTTTAACATCGCGGCTGCCACTTTTTTTCCGACATTTCTGCCACTGTGGCCTCCTCGATGACTTCCTTTAGCAGTGTTCTCTTGCAGCTCAGGAACTTCTTCTGGAGAGCCACATCCTTCATGCCGAAGACAATGCAGTCTCTAATGGCATTATCCACATTGTCAAATTTGCAATTTGCTGCGATTTTACGCAGGGCTGCCACAAAGTCCTTGATGGGTTCACCTTCCTGCTGGTTCCTCTGGTGGAATGTGAACCTGTTGGCAATTGGTGTGCCGATGGAAGCATAGTGCTCTTGAAGAACCTCTTGCAGGTCCGCCCAGGACATTTCCTCAATGTCCCTGGGTGCCATGAGGTCGATGGCCATCTCCAGGACTTCAGAGCCGCAGTGAGCCAGGAAGAGAGCTCTTTTGTGGTCGTCGTCCAGGTCCTGGTAGCTGTTGCCCCTCAGGAATTGGCAAAACCAGACCATGTAGGATCTCCATTTCTCCATCCCAGGGTTGAATGGGGCCAGTGAAACAATCAATGCTTGCGGTGATGCCATTCTTCAGTCGGCTGTGGTCGAATGACTTCAGCTCGGGTCAGCTCTAAATCAGTTGGCACTTGTGCCACGAGGGTCACTGCTGTGATTCTTTTTCGTCCTTCGTCGCCAGTGTTGGATCAAGCGCAGGAAAAGAGGACGCGACCAGCTCAGGTCCATTCAGCACTTTTTATTAGGCTAGAACTAGACTGGCACTGTGCTGCTGGAGCTCTCCTTTTAAGCGCCCCGGCAGTCGCACCACCCATAGACAGTGGTTTGAATTTCCCGCCGGTGGATTTAGCCAATCCCCAGTGGATGTCCTTATAAGGACATAACATATTTCCTCTAGGAAATATTTGCCATTTAAAAGCATTTGAAATATATTTGAAATATCACCTGAAATATTGAGGAAGAAGGTGGAAGGTAATTTCAGCTATCAATACTCAACATGTGGTTTCCTATGGCAGATTCAGAAACCAGAAATATGACAATGTTGAAGCCATAAGCAACTGCTAGAGAGGATACAATTTTTTTTTTCAAATGATGAAACCCACATCACAGTGTGGGGATACAATTGTTGAGCCTTCTGTCCTTGGGTGTGATGTTTTAAAGAAAATAGGAAAGAACAGAGCTGGCATTGTGGTGTTTCATCATTCATGTGTGTTTTATGTGTGTTTCATCATTTGGGCATCACTGGTAGTTTAGGATGGTTGCCTGCGGATTGAAGAGTTTGCTGTGCTCAAACTTTGAAATGGAAATTGGCTACCCTGCCAATGGTACCCACAAAGAGATTTCCCAATGAATTGTTTTGCTTATTGTTGCTTTTCTTTTACTTAGAACATTTTGCTGATTTATTTATTTATTTTGCCTCATATCCTTATATAATTCGTAAGAGGAATTGTGAACCTAAAACCTCAAATGTAGACATAAACCCAGATGAAGTAAACGAGTGAAACCTTTTCTAAATAAATAGATTTAAGAGAAGCAGGCTTTTTCACTTTTAAGTCTGCCTGGATGTGTACATGCATTTAGATGTATAATTTTTCTTGTTTTTCCTACAGAATCTTAAACAACCAGGGGCTTAGAGGACTTGACATCAACTCTGCTAAAAGAATGAGCCCTAATTAAGAGGGGAATTTATTTTTACTTAGACTGTTTTATTTAGACTATATATTTAGACTACTTTATTTAAACTGTTATATTTAGATTGAACATTCTTCATTCCTGATGTGGATGTCATTCACACATGTTTCACTCCTGCAAAGTACACTGGGCAAAAATACTTTGGAGAGCTAAGTGTTATTCTCAGGCAAGGCCTATAGGCTGACAGGGTCCTACTTGAAGTCACCAATTCAAATCTAAGGCCAAACTAGCGATATCTTGGAAAGCAGGCCTATTCTGATCACACAGATGGTGGACAATGAAGAAGAATGTGATAGACCAGAAGACGTTTTGGGCAAAGAACCTGAACCAGTTGACCTTCCACAATTCCTTTCCTCATGCCTTTTTCCTCATCGTTGGGCATTTTTCTTTAACTGAGGACTGAATATAGTTGGGGATGGATTGGGAGAGGGGAGGTGGTTAAGTGAGTGAGGGGAAAGTGTTCAGAACTTTTGTTGGGAAACAGTTTGTGCCCGGCTTAAATTGTGTCATTAAATCATATCAATTATTTCAGAATTATTATTTTCTTCTGCTACTATATGAATTTTCTGGCAATGCTGGCTGCAGGAAAGAAAAATAAGCAATTGTGTTCATGCCGCCATCATCATAGCATAGCATACCATTCTGTTTTTCACCCATTTTTTTAAAAAAAATCACTGATATTAAATACACTTATTAAATACCCCAAGAACAGTTAAACTAATCAGATTTGGCTAGGTGATCATACCACCAGCAAATCCATAATGACATCAAAAATCACCACACATGCATAATAACACCATCTTGCAAATGCTGCTATTACAAACTTGGCTCCAATGTCTGAAGTCTAAGAATTTATGTGAGAACATTATCACCCATCTTTTGGTATTTGTCCCCACAGATGTTCAAGAATATCTCTCAAAGTATTGTTGGTTGTGTGAAGGTCTCCTTCTTTTGGAGGTAGGGAAATCTGAAAAAAGAAACATGTCGAAGAAATAGATGAAGCTAATCTGTATGGAAAAAAGCAGCAAACAAGCATGGAAATTGTAAGACTTGTTGAGGATTCCCAAACATAAAAATCTTACTGTGGTTAGTTCATTTTACTCCCTCACAAATATGTTTAGGAATACTGCCTAAATCTCTATTTCTACTCCCCAATTTGAATTATCAGCTACTCATGAAATTAAGGCGGTTTAGAAAAAGCTTGGGTGCCACCCATTTAAAAATATTCAGCAGTCTAACAAATGAGAAATGGGCACAATATCAAATGTAATCACATTTATATTCAGTTGATATTGAGAACAGGCCCTGCTATATGATCTATCAACCACCACCAGATTTCTGGCTCCTTTATATACATATGAATGGGTGGATGAACAGATAAACATACAGTGAAATTATGTTGGAAATTACATGGCACAAAGCCCACAACATATCTTAGACTGATTAAATTTTGCAGAAAACTATGTGGCTTTTTTTTTTCCAGAGAGGATCTCACAGTCCGTTCTATTTTATATTATGGAAATGAAGAAAGCAGAAAACGTCTATGAAATATGCAGCTTCGGTCTGCTGTTCCTTCAGTTTGGCAGCTCCTCAATCCTTCTAAATCTCTACAAACTACAGAAAGCTGAGAAGTTCCTCAGATGCCTTTTCTTTTTAAATAATCTCACAACACAGAGCAGAATATTATTTCAAAAAATAATATACCCATTGACTCTGGGGTTTAGCTCAGCACTGTAGGACTTCAAATTGAGGATGCCCACTAACCATTTTTCAAGATACAGCCTTGGTCTCAAACCCAACCCACAAGAGCAGCTATAGTTTGTCTTTGGTGTTTCTATTCTCAGGCAGTGTTTCTCTTATTTCCCAACACAAATATTGTAGAATGAAACATATATAAAGCTCACTGATGATGCCAATAAGGCTGTTGTCTGTCTAGCTCCTATTGGCCATGTGAAGGGTTTTTTGGGTGGGGTGGGGAGGCAGAGCATGTTCCTTACTCCCTAGGCCAAGGGTCAGCAACCTGCGGCTCTGGAGCCGCATGTGGCTCTTTCACCCCTCTGCTGCAGCTCCCTGTCACTCAAAATATGTGTCACAACCGCCAACGTGTGACACCCGCCGTCATGATTTGTTGAGTTTTTCAACCCCCGGTAGCCCAACCATGGATAAATCCAAGAAAAGAAAAGTTTCAGAAGAAAACAGAATGTTTAATTCAACTACATACGCTAGTTTTGTGGCCGCTCAAGAAATAGTCAGGTACAGGAAGGGTTTTGTGGCTCCTGGTGTTTTCTTTTCTGTGGGAAACGGGTCCAAATGGCTCTTTGAGTGTTTAAGGTTGCAGGTCCCTGCCCTAGGCCCTGGACACTCCCCTCCATTTTGGGCTGGACTACTGAAAAGATTTCACATCTGAGTCCTGTCAATACAATGGCTCATGTAATGCTGGCATATATTAGTTATGATAGTTTTCTGGAAGACCTTAAACTTGTGTTGAAAAGACAGGCTTAGTACTCATTTGTAAGAAGCTGGGCCTCGGTTTAAAATGAGTTACAATGTCAACAGACCTATCTCTGGAAAGGTAGAATGGCTCTGGACAATCAATTTGCTATGGCCAACATTCAAGGCAGGTTAGATAGCAAAACTGGAGTGTCTTCATGTGGAGGAAGCTTCATTTGTTTGAACAACTATTTCTACAGCCCGTCACAAAACACAAAAATCATTTGACTAAAATAAATACCACAAAGGGCAATCTTCCGGCTTTAAAATTTTAAATGGTAAGCAAATGCCCGTTTAAAAGACTGTCAGGGCATCTGAGCAAAACATTGTTTTGTAAATATCCAATTTGCAACCTGGAGCCTGACAGCATTTGTGGATTCAGGGAAAATATAAAAGATCCTCCCTCCCTCCCTCCCTCTCTCTCTCTCTCTCTCTCTCTCTCCCTCCCCTTCCCCCTCTCTCCCTATCTCTCTCCATGGCCACTGACTGCTTTGAGGAAAAATATCTGTCCATATATCAAAATCATTTGGCTTACTTTAAAGTGCCAGATGATCAGGTATATTGTTGCCCAAGCACTTTAGGAAGACAGATAGTAAACAAACACTTCTTGTTATCCTGTATCAGGGTTATTCTTGAATCATTTGCAATTGATTGCTAGGAAGACACCACATCAGTGATTCTGATGAAGTAGAGTCTTTTTTTTAATGCACTTCAAATTGGGTTATTATTTTAACAGATTCCAGGCAGTAATAAAAGGCATGTGGATTCTTTGCACTGCCTTTATTTTTAGAAGCAGAATTTAGCGTTTCATTCCCATGTAAATGAGTGTTTGGAACAGGACTGAGTAAGTCCTTTTTTGAAACGTATTTTTTTTACATTTCAGGTTTGGCAGGAAAATCATCCAAGGAGGCAATCCAATGCTCTCTTTTCTTCATTTAAAAAATAGAAGTAGTCCTTGCTTACTGATGCTAATTAGGACTGGAAATTCCATAATTAAAGTCACACAGTCATAAATTGAACAACCACATGACAATGCTGCTTATAGATAGCAGTTCCAGCAGCCCAAATTCCGTTGTTAACTGAAGTTCGTATGGGTTGTTAAGCGAGGACCTTATGTGTCTGTGAATTCTGCTAGCTTTGCCATTGATGTTGCTTGGAAGAAACCAGCAGGAAAGATCAGAATTTGCCATCCTGTGACTTTAGGAATGTTGTACCAGCTGTAAGTAGGAGGTTCATTGTGTCTACCACTCATTCAGAATTACCATAAGTTCAAGCAGTTGTTGAACAGTGAACAGTGATCATTAAACAAGGACCACTTGTATCTCTCTCTCTCTCTCTCTCTCTCCCGCTTCCCCCCCCACAACAAAAGAGAGAGAGAAAGAGAGAGAGAGAGAGAGAGAGAGAGAGAGAGAGAGAGAGAGAGAGAGAGAGAGAGAGAGAGAGAGAGAGAGAGAGAGAGAGAGAGAGACCATGAACACAATCTGGAAATATTCATTTCTCCAAAATCAACTTGGCACCATTTCTCTAAAATGGTGGAAACAACTAGAGAGAGACTCCTTAGTCCTCCCATCCCCTGTCAGAGGGCCACTGACTGAAAGGATCATTTGATTGAGGATTTATGTACTGGTATATGTGCCTTTCAGTTTTGAAACAAAATATGCTTAAATATCACCAAAGAGTGAGAGAGGACTGCACTTTCAAAACCCACCTAGAACTTTCTGATGCCTTTTAGTAGGTGCTTGTGTTGTGTATATTATAACCATTGGAAATACACACACACACATACACTAACTATGGGCAGCTAACCAACAGTTTTCTTGTGCCAGAATGAAAAGTGACTTCACTTATTGCAATTAAGAATGTAGAAGAAAAGCCACTGGGTAGATAGCATATGAACTAACAGGGTTGTAATTAAGTAATGCAGCATGATATATAGAAAGGCTGAAAGGAAAATGAGCAATGGAGATGGTACATTAATGAGCTAATATTCCATTATCAAACAAGGAACAGGAGCAGATAAAAAGCAAGGAGTTTGAAATTAAGACACTCCGTATTTCATCTCTTTTCCTAGCTGACCAGGATTAGGCATTGCTTAAGTCCTTCTTTCTTCATTTCTGTAGGAACACAAAATAGGCGAAGCAGGTGAAAAGGCTTTGGAAGATGCAATAAAGGAGGCAATATACAAATATATTAAATCAATCAATCAATATTGATTGACCTGAAAGGGCAGTAGGTATAGCTCCAAATATATTAGAAAGTTATTAAGACAAAGAAGGATTACAGAAATATGTCTCAAGGAGGAAAAATGCAAAGTATGTGATAGGAAGGAAAACACAGGGTTGAGTTCATGGCATACATAATTTTCATGCTGCATTCTGAGAAAGAAAGACACTTTCCAACATACAGCTACAAATTGCCTTAAGCAATTCTCATTTAGGATTCCCACCCCCCTACGTCTGGGCTAGGATGTTTGTAAACTAGGCTTGCATGATGCTTTGCACAATTGAGAGGTTGTCAGACCTCAGCAACATAACATTATATTGGTTGTTGTTTTATTTCTTGCATTGTTCTCCTTTTAAATTGCCCTTAGTCGCCCAGAGTTATGCACTGAGATGAGTAGCCACTGAAGTTCAATAAATCAATGGATCCGTTTTCTCAAAGAGCTACTGTGTTCACAGAAAATGTTTAGCCAGCATGCAAAATTTGGGGCTTGCCAGCAGCAGGATACAAAGAAAATTCTGAATGGATGTTGCACATTACTACCTCCTGAGCCCCCTGAGATCTCCACCTGCCTCCAATAATCCTTGTGCAGGTGCAATAAGAAACATCCAAGGGGAAGGAGAGACTGTTTCCTCCTCTAATTGTGCATACGGCCTCTAAGACCCATGGAAGTCCTTTATGCCTGAGTAAAGGCATTGTAAACACAGCCAGCTTGTCCTTTGATTCTGTTTCTCTGCAATAGCTTCCACAGTCTTGAGTGCAAGAGTGTAAGATGTAGCCAAGCAACAACAAAGAAAGGTTTCACTGCTCCTGCTGAACTTACTGCCAAAACTAGCCATTGCTAAAGCTTCACAACGCTGATTTCCATATTTTATCTCCAAATTAAATTGCACCTTTCATCTGGTATATATACTGCTTAAGAATTGTCCACTGGACTTTTAGTCCGACTTAAAAATGTCAGTGATAGCCTTACACATAGCAAGAGCGCTTAGACTTATATACCGCTTCCTAGAGCTTTTACAGCCCTATCTAAGCTGTTTACAGAGCCAGCATATTGCCCCCCAACAATCTGGGTCCTCATTTTACCGATCTCAGAAGGATGGAAAGCTGAGTCAACCTTGAGCCGGTGAGATTTGAACTGCTGAACTGCAGCTAGCAGTCAGCTGAAGTAGCCTGCACTGCTGCACTCTAAACATTGCATCACCTCGGCTCATATGCCATGACCGTTGAGTTGAAATGGGGAATACAGGACCACATTCTGTTTTTCTCTTGCTCTCTCTGGTTTTCTTTCTAGGACAGAGCTGTCAAACTCGCGGCCCGCAGGCTAGATGTGTCATGCGCTGACCACACCCATGCCCAGTTTAGCAAAGGGGGAAAAGTTTCAATATGTCACATGATGCTGCCGTGACGCGCAGGTTTGAGACCCCTGTTCTAGAGGAAGTTGCCTAAGTGAACATATGTAATAATAAGACAACCATCACATCACTTTTTGTGCCAATTACAAGTAGTCCTTGATTTACAACCACAACTGAGCCCAGAATTTATGTTGCTAACTGAGAAATGTGTTACATGAATTTTGCCCCATTTCATGACATTTCATGCCATGGTTGTTAAGTGAATTGCTGCAGTTGTTAAATTAGTAACATGGTTGTGAAGTGAATCTGACTTCCCCATTGACTTTCCTTGTCACAGAAGATCACAAAAGATAATCACATAACCCCAGGGATACTGAAACTGTCATAAATATGAACCAGTTGTCAAGCATCTGAATGTAAATCATGGGACCATGAGGTGCTGCAACAATCATCAGTGTGAAAAAGGGTCATAAGTCACACTTTTTTCCCAGTGCTGTTGTAACTTCAAAGGGTCACTAAATGAGCTGTTGTAAGTTGAGGACTACCTGTATTGTCAGGGAAATATACACTACGATCGATCTCTCAATTTATATTTCCATTTTGTGCCATTTTTATGACGTCTCTGATACTGATCCATCACTGAATTTCCTCTTTTCTGATTCAACCTCAGAGTAAGCAGTTTAGTATTCACCTTCCTATTGCATGCTACATGACTCAAAACTGGGGGCTATTCCTCCCCAATTCTAGGGAGCTGCCAAGAGGAACTTTCTTCTTCACTTCCTCTTTTACTGCTTCGAGTCTCAAGGAAGATATCAAGTTCTGACTCTTGCTCTTCTAGTGGCCTCAACCATTGTTAATTGATGTTGTTGTAGTATGTCTTTGATATTGTCTAAAGTGGAGTAATTAATTTCCCTAAATTGCTACAAACCTCAACCAGAGAAAGTACAGAAAGCAATTATTCACACTAAATTGGATGCATGACATCATCCTGTAGCTACATCAGATTGGCCACATAGTCACTCTATGAAGCTGAGGACAAGAAGTACATTTGCTCTGTGAAATTGTCTCATTGTCAAATCCAGTTAGTTGGGTAACACTACAATATTATTACTTGAATTACATGATCCTAATTGGCTGGAGAGTGTATATAGATGGCCATGTAAAAGTTAGGGAGGAAGGTCCTACACTTTTGGAGAGAACAGCTAATGTCCTAAAACAGGGGTGGGCAACTATGGTCCCTTCATGACCTGTGGACTGCAATTCCCAGAATTCCTAAGCCAATTTTGGGAGTTGAAGTCCACAGATCATAATGAGGCAGTAGTTGTTCATTCCTGTCCTAGAAAGTGTTATAGATACAGGCAGTGGTGGGATCCTGCTGGTTTAACAACCAGTTCGATGATCATGTGTTTTGCGCGCATGCACAGTTTTGACAAAGCTAAATTTCTGCGTTACTTCAGGGGACTAACACAGCTGATGTGTGGCAATCTGCTCTGCCATGTGACTCAGCTGAGAGGATAAAGGTAAGTAAAGCACACAGGGGCGGGCAAGCGGGCCCACCTGACCGTCGGAGCAAACTGGTTTGCTCCCAGCTGATCGTCGGAATTACCGGTACACCCGAACCAGTCCAAACTGGCTGAATCCCTGGACATAGCCAGAGAAGGTTCACAATGTGAGATCTCTTTATTCTGCTCAACCAAAGTCCAAAGGAAGAAATAACATTCTGGATCATGTTAGAATGATCTCAAAGACTCTGAGTGTACATGGAGTCATAGGCCTACTCATTTATTGGATTCACCTCCTCTAAAGGCTAAGGACTATCCTTTATTTGGAACTGGAGTAGTTAATTGGATTTGCATAGATGTCAATGGCAGGGATTTTTTTTAAAAAAAAAAAAGCCCCTATGTGGATTGTAGAAATGACACAAACAAATGTATTTTCTGCAGTTTGAGAGGCAGCCTTCCTTTTCTATACCTTTCTTGCAGATAGCATACTTTTACCTAACGTTTCATGCCGTTGCCATTGTATTGTCATATTTACTATGAGAATCACTCTGTCTGATTACACTACTTTTAAATCTGATAATAGTAATAATAATAAATAATATTAAATAATAATAATAATAAATCTCTGAAATATAGAGTCCTCGATTTACAACAGTTCATTTAGTGACCATTCAAAGTTACAACGGGACTGAAGGCGATTTATGACCGTTTTTCATAAATCACACTTATGAATCATTTTTCACACTTACAACCGTTGCAGCATCCCCATGGTCATGTGATCAAAATTCAGACACTTGGCAACTGGCATTTATTTATGACAGTTGCAGTGTCCCAGGATCACCTTCTGCAATCTTCTGACAAGAAAGTCAATGAGGAAGCCAGATTCACTTAGCAACCATGTTACTAACTTAACAGCTGAATCATTTAACAACTGTGGTAAGAAAGGTCGTGAAGTAGGGCAAAATTCACATAACAGAACACTTAACACTCATTTAGCCACATAAATTTGGGGCTCAATTGTGGTCATAAGTCGAGGACTACCTGTAGATAGAGAGGCAAACGGAAGGCAAAGGAATTTAAACTGAGACATTATGAATCTTGTTTTATATATTTATTAATTTATTCATTGCATTTATAGCCTGGCTTTTGTTCACGATCTTAAAAATGGTATATATAGTCCCCTTCCTCAATTCTTTTTCTCACAACAATTTTCCTGTGAAGCAGGCTGGACTTTGGCCTAGGTCTCCCTGGGTCCTCCTTTAATTTCCAAACTCACACTATCAAATCAGCTTATGCTATACTTAATATCTGTATTTTTAACACAAAGCACAACTGTGATCTGGAACAGAGCGAAAGTAGGCAATCTACTGAGGAGAAAGAAGATGCACCTGGTACTCCAGATGTGAAACTTGGCTCTCACATGCAGTTTTGTGGAGAAGGAACTTCTTGTGCTTCTCAGAACCATTTTAGAATGAAACGCAAAGCCTGCATTAGCTCAAGATTCTGGAGAATTTAATCTCTGGGGATCCAGATGCTACTCTGTATGGTATGGAGGAGAATGAAGTGGTCTAGTGACTCTTGGACTTCCCAAATGCTCTGACAGAAAAAAATAACTTCAAAAATAATAATCCTTCATTTGTTTTAATATGCATTTAATATATATTTCTCTCAACTTCTGTATCCTCTGGTCTGAGAAACAAGATCTTTTCTTGTGCCTTTACATTAAGGTCTCTTTGCCCATTAGTGTTTGGATAGGGGCAAGCATATGGATCAGAGTTTCAAGAGATCCCATTGTTCAGCAAATTGGAACTCCAAAAAGAATTTTGAAAGATTGTGCATACTGAGTATCCTTCAAACAAGCCACGCCACCTCGAAATATAAACCAAGAATCCAGGTTTGTTATAGAAATAAAGGATGCAGAGCAGCACCAAGAATATTGAGGCTTCAAATTCAGACTAGAATACTTAATCTTAAAAAATATTTTTCTACTGTATTGATGAAGAACAGTTGCATTACAAACATATTCAATGTAACTTTACTGTACACCACCCAGAGTTCCTCCCCAAGGGAGACAGGTGGTGAAGGGAGGGAGGGAGGGAGGGAGGGAGGGAGGGAGGAAGGAAGGAAGGAAGGAAGGAAGGAAGGAAGGAAGGAAGGAAGGAAGGAAGGAAGGAAGGAAGGAAGGAAGGAAGGAAGGAAGGAAGGATTTCTTCAGATGCTATTGCAAAAATGGGGGAAAATGATTTGGCATGAAAATTATAATTTTTCTTCATTGAATCATTGAGCTGAAGAGACTTTTGAGGTCATCTAGTCCAATGACTTGCTTTGAGCAGAATCCTCTAAAATATCTCTGGCAGGATAGAAGCCACTGGAAAAGAGTGATACTAATCATCATTCCACTGTTCTGACCACAATGTTTTTCCTTAAACTACAGTTTCTCCAGATTTTCCTATCTTCGATTCTAAGACTTGAAATTTGTGACAGGAAATCTGAATATTATAGAGGGTCTGATGATTTGGCTGTATAAAGTGAAATAGAATAACCCAGGGAGATAGGTAATGACAGCTGGAGAACTCATGAATCATGTCCCATTTGCACACGAATGGCCATAAATGACTAATGGGATATTGCTGACAATAGTCAATCTTTCTCTTAATGACTGACTGCACTGCCGAAAGATTGTCAGACAACACTCTTTAGAAGAGAGCAGACACCTTGGAGCTCATGACCAAGGAAAGCAAGTTTAAATTCCAGTTTAATAGCCAAGAGAGTTATACATTCCTTGGCAGCAAGCCAGCACTCTCCAGTTAAGCAGCAGCAAGCAAATACAAACAGAATTCAAAGCAGGATTTCTTTTGCAAGAATCAAGTCCAAAAGGCTGGCTGGGAAATTCTGGGAGTTGAGGTCTGTTTGTCTTAAAGCAAGCAAGGTTGGGAAACTCTGCTCTAAATCAGGGGTCTCCAACCTTGGCGACTTTATGACTTGTAGACTTCAACTCCCAGAGTTGAAGTCCACAAGTCATAAAGTCGCTAAGGTTGGAGACCCCTGCTCTAAATGATTGTGGCTTAGAAGAATTGCTCTTGGACTCCATTTTGACTATGACTTGCTGTGGAGACATAAACCTTGTGGAAATGATGAAAAACAAGGGGCATAATGCTGTATAATAGCTAACATACATGCAAAATGGAATTTCCCAGCAGGCTCTACCTAAGTCATTGATTACAAAAGGGGAAACTTCTCAATAAGAAAGGAACTGGTAAAAAGACATTGAAGGGAACAGTTAAGAAGGCCAAATGTCTGAAGGGTATTTAAGCCACAGGAATGGAGATTCAAGTGGAATGTATTCCACAATATAAGAGGTGATCAATCAAGCCAAGGAAGAGGCCAGGGTAGTTTTTGAAGTTTCTTTCACAAATGGAATTATTGTCTTAATGGGAACCTCAAAAGAAATCACTAACAGAAAAAGGATAAGGTAATAAGGAATATAGCAAAGGAAACTAAGGAGCATGTGGACAAAAAATAAATGAAAAAGAAGCATTTTATTATAGGCTGCACCTGTTTTACCAATAGGATGGTCCCTGGCAGTCAATAACAAAATTATAATAAATATCAAAGCTCAAATACTCCCAGTGAATTATCACCATCACAGAACTATCAGAAACAAATTGTAACATTAGAACAATTGAAAATAAAACACACAATAAACCACAACATCAGAAACAAAAAAATAGGTAACAAGTACATATAACTTCTACAAGGAAAAAGCTAACAAATAAGGACACGTTTTGAGAGTATTTTTTTAATAAAATACAAAGCTGACTAAAAAGACTGAGGAAGGGAATTCCAAAATATTAATACTAACATACCAAAAAGACCCCAATTCTGCTTGATTCCATGTTGGAACCTTCCCATTTCTATTTGTACTTCTATTTCTACAAATGGAAAACCACAGAACATAATCTACAGAGCATAATCCATATGGAAGGGGCCGTTATTTGCAATAAAAGGACTTTCAGACAGAAGCCAAGGCTATTTAGCTGGCACATGCACAATATACTACCACCACAATGACCCAGACAGGAACCTATCTATGATTTGGTACCTCTACCAAGGGTATCCTATTATAGAGCCTGTAACAATAATCTGTAGGGACATGGTGGCTCAGTGGCTAAGATGCTGAACTCATAGATCGAAAGGTTGGCAGTTCAGCAGTTCGAATCCCTAGTGCCGTGTAACAGGGTGAGCTCCCGTTACTTGTCCAAGCTTTTGCCAGCCTAGCAGTTTGAAAGCATGTAAACAATGCAAGTAGAAAAATAGAGACCACCTTTGGTGGGAAAGTAACAGTATTCCGTGCACCTTTAGCTTTTAGTCATGCCCGCCAGATGACCATGGAGATGTCTTTGGACAGCGCTGGCTCTTCGGCTTTGAAACGAAGATGAGCAACGCCCCCTAGAGTCTGGAATGACTAGCACATATGTGAGAGGGGAACCTTTACCTTTACCAATAATCTAATTAGATAATAATAGTTTGTGGGTAAAAAAAACCATGTCAATCCTCAATGAACAGGGCACACTTGGTAAATAATCCCCCCACACTGACCTGAGCATTCATCACAAGGTATAGTATCATCCCTAAAGTGCATAATTCAATCTCTTATGAGAATATTATTTTACCCCATCCCAAAGTCCTTCAAACTGATTCAAACTCTTTCCATGTGACATTATTCTTGTAGTGCATCCTTGACCAATTCAAGGTAATCTCTAAGATGCTGCTAGACTGCCACATATCATCTTTATTTGGCTCTGCAAAGTCCCTTAAAGGGAAAACCCATGCAAGCTCTGACAAGGAAGGCTACTGAATTCACACCAGCGTTTAATTTGCAGAAACAAAGCAAAGCAACAAATGTAAAGAGAAATGACATCATGCTACCACCAAACTCTTGTCTATTATGCTTCACTCAGATCTCAGTGCAGTCCCAACAAGAGACCATCAGGGAAATCAGCCAATCTGATAAAAATGGAAAAGAGAAATAGACTTGGGTATCATCAACACAGAGATGGCACCCAGTCCCGTATTTTTAATAATGGCACCCAGCAGTCTCATAAAGATATTAAATTACTTGATTTAATCTTGTAGCACCCCACAGCCTAATGACCACAGAGTACCCTAATCCCAAAGTAAGAGTACAACCACAGCAAAGCAGATCAATAAATATCTCTTGAAATATCTTCTTCTTCCTAGTGTTAGGAAGTGCTATGGCAGGGTCTGCTTGCCAGCAAAGCCGTCTCCATTTAGGTCGGTCCAGGGTGTCTTCAGGGGTGATGACCACGTATCTCTCAAAATATATTCAATACAAAAACTAGCTAAATGAGTGGTTGGGCTGTTAAATGGCCAAGATTATAAGCGACTGTCCCAAAATCACCCAGCTGGCTTTATGCCTAAGGAAAGACTACAACTCACACTCTCCCAGTTTCTAGCCTGGTATCTTTAACCACTATAGCCATCTGGGTCTCCTAGGCTATTTAGGGGTCTTTCATTTAGGGGGGGAAAATGCCCAGGGAGTAGATGTATATATATGTGACATGATTAAGGTGTATAAAATTCTGTAAGACATAGAGAAAATAGATGGGCAGACATTTCCTATCTTTTCTCAAAGCACTAAGATCAGTGCTCATGTCATGAAGCAGATTGGGAGGAAGTTTAGAATAAAAATAAGCAAACACTTCTTCACAAAGGGCCTATCTAATGTACGGAAATTATTGCCATAACATGTGGTAATGTCTATTACCCTGATTGCTTGAAAAAGAGATTGGCTCCACTAATGGAAAAAAAGTCTATCCAGAGCCATTAATCTTGAGAAACAATTTGGGGGCCCATGTGCCTCCAAATATCAGAAGGATGGGTCTCCGCCCCATGCTTTTAAGCACCCCAGATGAATTTGGTTGCCTATTGTGAGAAGCAACATTTTGAACAACGATGGATCTTATTCTGTAGTCTAGCAGGACTACTCTTACTTTCTTAGTAGGTCGTGATATGCAACCTTATATTTGGCATTCTCCTATGAAGTCCCATTTTTATACTGTCTAGACATGTCAAACTATTTATAGTTTGGGATTTTTTAAAAGTAAAATAAGGCTCTCTATAAAACACATTGTGTTTAATCCTATCTGTGTTTGTTCTCACAAGAAGGGGCAATAACTGATACCACTAATTTGCAAGCATTAACAAAATAAGATGCAGCTGCAGAAATTGTAATTGGATCATCTTTGTATTTTATGCCAGCCTGTCTCACGAATGTTCAAAGAAGCAAAATGTCATTTTTGACAGCAAAAGGGTAGCTGTTGGAAGTCTGAGAAATAATAACCAACTTTGCTGTTTGTTTTAAGTTTTTGTTTTCCACTATTCAGAGTAGTATTCATTAGATAACTGCAAGACTCAGCAAGGAAGCTTAATAGATATAAACCTTTTTGTAATACAAATTCATTATATAATTACAGTTACATCAGAAAAAAACAGATTTTTTTTTGTTAGCTATGAAACCAAAGAAATAAAATTGTTATAATCACCAGGTGCCTTTTTTCTCTGTGTGTGTTGCTTGTCTTTCACTGTAACTTTCTAACCTGTTCCTGAAAAAAATTGTAGGCACCAGCCAAAGCAGAAGAGAAGGCAGTATTATCTCTTGCAATCAAGATATTAAGCTTTTCAAAATAAAAGTATGTGTTGCCAGGATAGCTGCCTTTAAGCTGTTCTGTAAAAGCTATAAATTACTAATTTATTTTCCAACAGGGCAGAACAGCACTCTGATAAGCTTGCAAGAAAGATCTAAAAGAATTATAATGTAAATTCCCTACAATAAATTGAGTATTGCATTCCCACTAGATCTCACAGCAGCTCATCTTTCTCCAATAAAAAGTCCACTATTGATTTTTTTAAAATATATAAATGTTGTAGATGTATAAAATATATACATCTATACATCTGTATATATTTTATACATCTACAATATATATATGTTTGTGTGTGCGCGTGTATGTGTGTGTGTGTGTGTGTGTGTGTGTATTTACATAAGTTTATAGCAGAATTTGCATTTTGAAAGATTGCAATAGGAATATTGTCATGAAGAAAATCTACCTACCGTACTTTTCGTTGTATAAGACACACTTATAAAAAAGTGGGTGGAAATGTCTGTGCGTCTTATACAGCCAATGTTGCCGAAGCCCTGCCCACCCGCTGGCCCCTACCCTTCAGCCTCTGCCTCCCAGCAATTTGCCTCCTTGCAGCAAACAGCAAAAAGTCTGGTCAGCTTCAGCATAGCCTGATTTAGCACAAGCAGCTGATGGCAGTTGGATCTGCCTCCCGGAATACCACCTATCAGCTGTTCCAGGCTGCGGATATCGCCACTGCCCATCACCACCGTCACTGCTGCCGCCTATCACCGTCCCCTTGCACCCCATTTTTGGCCCGTTTCAGGCGGCGGGAATTGCCCCCACTGACGCCTAATCCTGCTGCCTGGAGCAGGCCAAAAATGGAGCACATGGAGGCAGAGATAGGCGACATCAGCGATGGGTGGTGGCAATTCCTGCAGCCTAAAACAGCTGATAAGTGGTATTCCATGAGGCAGATCCAACCGCCAATCAGCTGCTCATGCTAGATCAGCTCTTGTGCTGAAGCTGACCAGGCTGTTTGCTGCTTGCTGCTTGCTGCAAGGAGGCAAATTGCTGGGAGGCAGAGGCAGATTTTTTTTCTTGTTTTTCTCCCCAAAAGCTAGGTGCGTCTTATAGTTCAGAGCATCTTATAGTCCAAAAAATACAGGTATGTAGTCACCAAGTACATTTTGGTAGATACAACAAAAGGATTTGATGGCACTTAATCAATCAATCAATCAAATATGGCAAGGATGAAGAAACGGGGAGAGATGGACCAATACTTTAAAAGTGAAAGGGTTTTCAAGACATTGAACAGTTGCATCTTGTTATAGCTATTTAAATGTTCCTCATATACATATACAGTATATTTATGTAAAGGCAGCTTTAGGAGACGGATCAAAAGCTTTATCTCCAACTAAAATCTCTGCTCTTCAGAGTGGATAGTTTCAGAAATATCAAATTACCTTATTGTTCCTATGAAACTAAAAGCAGAAGTCTTTCATATCTTATTTTGAGACTAGTTGGAACCAGGCGAAAGCTTTATTGAGACAGGAAATACAGGGAGGAATTATTTTCACTATCAGTTCAGAAGACAATAATAATGGGGGGTAAAACTGCTGGAACAGAACAAGATAAATATAATCCAGTATTATTATTATTTTCACCATGGCCAGGGAGATCACAATTAGGAAATGTAAAGAGAGCCACTTTTTCCTGATGTTTGTCCTCAGCACTTGGTATTGAGAGATATATGCTTCAGAACTGGGAGCCATTAATCAGTGCCGACAGATTTTCCCTCTGTGGACTTCTCCAAGGGCTTCTCTAAAATGTTACTTATTACTAAGTAAAGATATAGAGGACCATGGTGCATAAGTTACCTAAGACAATGTTTCCATTGTATTCCATCTGCACAGACAAAAGGGTAAGAAACATGCAAAGGCTTACAGCAACTGTGAGAAAATGGTATTTTAACTTTGAAAGAGGGAGACAAAGTCAAAAATCTACCTGCTTTACAGAATAAGAGAATTGAATGGGACCAGAGGTGGTATTTAGCCGGTTCAGACTGGTTCACCTGAATCGGTAGCAGAAATTGCAGGTGGGACCGCCCAACTGCCCCTGTTCTATGCCATCCTATTTAGACATGTTTTTGAGGCATGCGTGGAAGGTAGGCACGCTTACGACCGGGTGCATGCATGAAGCGAGCATACGTGTGCGGGGCAAACTGGTAATAACATAATGTGAAACACACTGCTGGATGGGACCTTGGAGGTCTTCTAGTCCAACCCCGGCTCAAACAGGAGACCCTATACCATTCCAGACAAATGGCTTGTGTAAAACTTTATTGCATAGTATGAAGTTTTAATGTTGGCTATATTTCACCCTGGATGATCTAATATCTTTCCATGGTTAAATATTTTCTCTATTTCTCATTTGTCTTAACAAATGTACCCATGCAAAACACTGTAAACCTCTGGAGCCCTGGATGTCATTTCTTAACGTTGGTTTCTTTCAAGGCTTCTTCAGGACTATTGCTTTCCAAGATTTTAATCTATTGGAGGGAGATATCCAGTGGTGGGTTGCTCCCGGTTCGCACTGGTTCACAAGAACCGATAGTAAAAAAATTTAGTAGTTCGGAGAACCGGTAATAACATTAGCTGGCTACGCCCCCGAATCGGTCCCCAGCCCGGTCACTGCTTGCTTACACTGCCCACTTCATCAGAGGCTTTAAAAAAAAAAACTTTTAAAAGCATTTTTTCTACAACCTCTTTGGCTGAAAAAGTTAAAAAAAAGCCTCTGATGATTGCACGGCTCTGCTGGGATCTTCAGAGGCTTCTGAAAACATTTTTTCTACAACCTCTTCAGCTGAGAGAGGTTGTAGGGAAAAAAATCCCTTTAAAAGCCTCTGGCGATCCCAGATGACTTGCCTGATTGTTAGATGCTTCTAAAAGCATTTTTTTCTGCAACCTCTTTAAACTTTTTAAAAAAAAAAAAGTTGACCACACCCACCCAGTCACATTACCCCCCACCAAGCCACGCCTACAAAATAAGCCACGCCCACAGAAACAGTAGGAAAAAAACTTTAGAACCCACCCCTGGAGATATCAATATTCAACAAAGTAAAACTAAAGAATTGTTTTAGACAAGGAAATGTCTCTCAATTTCATACTACAACCATGTCTTAATTAGCATGTGACTTTACAACATTTCACTCACACTTCTGTCCCTTTAGAATAGGGGTGTCAAACTTGATTTCATTGAGGGCCATATCAAGTTTGTGTTTGACCTCGGGGCAGCTATGGGGGCATGGCCAGGGTGGGTGTGGCCAGCTCCACATCATTCATGTTGGGGGCACCTCTGGTGGCCCAAGCACTTTGCCAGCGAAAACGGGCTCCTGAGCTCTGTATTCAGCTGCAACAGCCTCCTACAACTCTGTGCCAGCAAAAACGGAGCTCAGGAGAGCCACCCACAGCCCTCCCGAGCTCCGTTTTTTCTGGCAGAGACACCACAGGCCAGTCCTTCAATGTTTTCAGGGTGGCCCCGGTGGCCAGATTGAAGCATGCCATGGGCCGGATCTGGCCCCCGGGCCTTGAGTTTGATACCCCTGCTTTAGAATGAAGGTGATTTCAGATTGTGATTGTGATTGTGATTGTGATTGTGATTGTGATTGTGATTGTGATTGTGATTGTGATTGTGATTGTGATTATGATTGATTATGATTATGATTATGATTATTGAGTCTATGCAAAGCTTCAGGTTCATTTCAAGAAAGATGGCTTGGAGTCTATAGAACCACAAAGTTAGTACCTCCCTGACCTTTTTATAGCAGATTGATGAATTTGGGATCACACAGCTGCTACACAACTAGAGAAAGTATCTGGCTGTTTTAAAAAGCTGCAGACCATTGCTAAGGCGTGCCTGATATGCTTTTTCTTGAACTAATTTGGAAGCATTGCACAGCTTTAAGAATTCTCCAATTTTATATAACCAATACATCAATGGAATTTAATCCTAGCTATTTCCAAGATTTATCATTTATATTTTTAAAAAATAAAAATTAGACGCCTTTATATACATGCTTGACATTGTAATGCTCGTCCTCCCCAAAAGACAGATTGCAAACAGATTATAATTAGTGAAGAGAGGAGAAGGAAGGCCTCGTTACTGAAACCTTACCATTCTTTATTTCATTGTCATTACTGTTTAATTTTTGAAACACTTGCTGAAATGCAGTCATCTTAGTATTGCATATGAAGTGCAGGATCAAGAAGGAGAGAGTATTTCTCTCTGCTGCCTTTTGCCTCCCAGCCATATTCTCATCCCTAAGATCTCAAAGGCACCTCAGGAATCAAGGCTGAATTGTCCTGTCACAATTTTAGCAGGCACTTGGAAAACCATCATCTGGATCCACCGATAGGTCTTAAAGAATAAGGATGACAGAATAACAGAGTTGGACGAGACCTTGGAGGTCTTCTAGTACAACCTGCTGACAAGAAGCACTGGAATCAACGTTGCTTTTCTACAAAGAACCCAACGGCTTATTGCTGCTCTTTTAAGCCTTATGGGAGTGGCCAATCATCTTCTGGCCTTACTCCCAAGTCGTTCTTTTTGCTTCAGCTGCTCTTGCCTTCTGGCAGCTCTTCACATGCGTGCACTAGGAACAGGCTCCTCCTGTTCCTCTGCCTCTCTGCTGTCCCCCTCTGGAGGCTCTGGAGTCCACACATCGCTCTCAGATGGCCCTGGCCCCACCTCTGCCTCTGACGCAGAGCCCTCATCTGGGCCTTCCCCTGACTCCAGGACTGGCCCATTCTCCTCCCCAGCCTCCTCATTGTCTGACTCTGCTGCCAGATCTGCAGGCTGGTGGCGGACCACAACAGTAACTTGTTCTACTGATTAATTGTCCTTTCAGGAAAATTCTCCTTAGTTCTAGGCTGCTTCTCTCCTTGATTAGTTTCCATCTATGGCTTCTTGTCCTGCCTTCTGGTGCTTTGGAAAATAAATTGATCCCCTCTTCTTTGTGGCAAACCCTGAGATATTGAACACTGCTATCATGTTACCCGAGTCCTTCTTTTCACTAAACTGGGCCAGGACTGTCAAACTCCCAGGCCATGGGCCAGATGTATCACATGCTGGCCATGCCCAGTTTAGCAAAGGGGGGGAAAGTCATGTCATGTCACGTGATACTGCCATGACAACGCGAGTTTGACACCCCTGAACTAGGCATACCCAATTCCAGCAAGTATTCTTTATATTTTTTTAGCCTCCAGAAAGGCACTTCCATCTAGGCAAATTCTGCTGCAACCATCCAAAATAGCTTTAAATGGTCCAGGGCCTGATTTTGGAAAGCAGACATGAACAGGAAGGAAAACCTCCGGTGTGTTTCAAGCTCTTTCAGTCTCCTATATATTCAACGAACTGTAATGTGTTTCTAGTTCCTTCCCACCCACTCCCCCCTCCAATTTTGTCTATCAGCATTTGCTAGGTGTTCAAGCTGAGATACTTATTAGGATCATTCATTCCCACCTGCCTGCAACCTGCAAGCTTTTTGGTGATTAAGCTGTAGGTTGCTGCACTCCACTCACCTGCCTCAATTTTCCTGCCAGTCAGTTGTGACCAATATGCAACAGTGCAATGGCCTACTGGTGTCTCTTCTACATTGGGTGAATTGGTTTGTGACTGCCTGATTTCCCACATCCAACGTACACAATATTGTGAATGGGATAGAGTAACACATTTTCCTGTTTTTAAGGTGTTGGAGGGAGATCCATGAGATCATGTGTGTTGACATTCATTATGTGGGAGACACATCCAACAATCCAGTTTGTTTGGGGATTGTCAGTTTAAGCCTTTCTCAACTTGGAATTTTGAGAACATGTTATGGGCACACTCACAATACGGTGGTTTTAACTACCGTATTTTTCAGATTATAAAATGCACCGGTGTATAAAACGCACCAAGATTTTGAAGAGGTAAGTAAAAAAAAAAAAGTGTTTGCCCTCCCCAGCTCTCAGGAGCATGCCCCGTTTTTTGCCTGTTTTTGCAAAAAACGAGGCATGCAGAGGGTTTGGGAGGCCTGCAGAGTGCTCCTGGGGGCGGGGGAATGGCAAAAATGCCCCCGTTTTTGCAAAAAACAGGTAAAAAGCGGGCCCATTTTTCACAAAAACTGTCTTTTTGCCCTCCCCAGCCGCCAGAAGCCCTCTGCAGGCCTCTTTTTGCGAAAAACGGGTCCATTTCTCGTGAAAATGGGATGAGTGGGGCGGGGCTTTGTCAGGCCAAAAATGGCTGTATTCTGTGTATAAGATGCACCAACATTTCCACCCACTTTTAGGGGAGAAAAAGTGTGTCTTATACTCCAAAAAATATGGTAATCACAAAACACCCCTTGATCAAAATGCAAATTCAGAACTGAGTTGCACTATTAAATTTCCTAAGAATGCTTTTGGGTTACATGTGAGGCAGGCAGTTTTGACAAGGCAGGTTATGCTCAAAAGGTACTTTTCTTTTTTGCCATGGATTAACTTCTCATTAATACTTCTATTAGAAACATCTTTAAAAATAAAATGAGATAAACCAAAGTCAGAGGGAATTTAGGTTTTAAGCTGTAAGCAACTTTAAAAAGCAATTGCAATCTTTTGATCAGGCATTCCGTGTCAGTTTCTACTATAAATTGACTTGACTGTATTCTCAACAGTTGATGTAGCATTTTTGTTCAGAAATTTAACCTTTCAGATATTTTCTCCAGGTATCAAATATTTTTATTACTTCTATGTTTTAAAATTACGTGACATTGCTGAGCTGGCTGAACTATAATACAGGTAGTCTTCCACTTACAACAGTTCGTTTAGTGACCATTCGAAGTTACAACAGCACTGAAAAAGAGACATGACCATTTTTCACACATATGACCATTGCAGCGTCCCCATGGTCACGTGATCAAAATTCAGATATTGTTAACTGAACTCACAATTATGATGGTTGCAGTGTGTCCTGAGGTCATGCAATCTCCTTTAATGACCTTCCGAAATGCAAAATCAATGGGGAAGCCAGACTCAGTTCACAACCGTGTTACTAACATAACAACCACCATGATTCACTTAACAGCTGTGGCAAGAAAGGTCGTAAAGTAGAGCAAAACACAATACATGTCTTGCTTAACAACAGAAATTTTCAGCTCAATAGGGGTCATAAGTTGAAGACTACTTATAGTTCAGCTTGAATGCAGGTTTTGCACACATGCACGCACACCCACACATACTCGCCTCATTTCAATGTTGCACTAAATAATCATTGTGCAAAAAATATAAAAACCACTAAAATTATGATTATCAAATTCAAACAACCTAACTGAGGAGGGAGACCTTAAATCCTCTCCTGAAAATAGGGAGTGGGAGACTAAAGGCACTCCCCAGAGTAGAGTATGCCATTTTTAACTTGGCTGTGCTCTTCTTCCTTGGCTGATCAAGCAGATCTTTGAAAGCAGGGGCATTTTTAAGAGGATCTCTTCCTGGCTGCAAAAATCTAAACGACCAGTAGATGGCAGCAAAGAGTTAGGCATCCTGTGTTATTTTGCTGCCATCTGGTGGTTGTCTGAATTTCCACCACTCAAGGATAATAGCTGTAGCCTCTCCCACTCGTCTGGACTCCTGGACAGATTCCTATTGAGACAGTCAGACATTGCAACTCTAAAGTGCTTCACAATGCAGGTTAAAGACAGGCCAAATCATTTAGTCTGTGGGGGAGTTAGAGAAAGTTCAGTTATGAGCCTGAATCCACCACCAGCCGTTCTTCCAGTTATTAAACCAGCAATAAGATGGGAAGGCAGCAAATCATTTGGTCTGGGCTTGTCCATTACAAAAAACCTTGGCTCTCCTTGTCCAACGCACATACCTCTCCCGCTGTATGTAAGAATTGCCTTCTGCCAAGATATCCATTTGTCCCCTTCTGACACAATTTCCTCTCCCCCTCAACTTTTGCTCCAGCCTTTTCTCTCCCATTTGTGAAATCCTGAGGCTGTTTATTTTCTTGGCCTGACAACAAATGGCCCTGAATTTTTTCTTCTGCTGCAGCTGACGGTATCTCTAAGCCTTCTGGGGTACATTAGCTCCACTTCATGAAAGCACACAGGCAGTGACTGGGAAATAAATGGGTTCCAGGACTCTGGGGATATTAGAGGAGCTGCTGCATAGGAAAGCACCGTACAGAATAAATATAGCTAAGTGGAGGAAAGATATTTACTTTAGCATGGGAAGCCTTGAGCCCTTGAGGCAGAAACCCAGGTGGGCTTTAGGGCTGACTGGGGTCAGCAACTGACCCTCCCCTCCTCCTCTTTTGGGCTGCCAGCCTGCACCACAGAGCCTGACTTTTCACTGGGATTTTGAATTGAACAATGTTAGGCCAATAAACCATTTTTATTATAATACGCAAAGCGGAGCTGCCAACTGTCCCCAAATTTATTGAGAGCCATTAATTTCTTTTCCATGCTGTGCATTTTCTTCCCTCCTCTCTCTTTTCCTCCTTTTCCCCCCACAAATGCCTCAGATCTTGTAAATGGTAAGTTCAGAATGACTGAACAGTTAGAAATCATGTCAATGTTTATTCGCCCTTTTTGGCACAGATACCCATGCCATCTCAGTAAGAATGGTTGCATAATATCCTGCACAAGTTTGGTTGGACTTTAAAAAAAGGAAAGTTGACATGCCCCCAAATTCTGAAATGAGTAATTCTGGGTTGAAAGAATTACATATACAGTTATATATGCACAATTATATATACAAAGCAAGTAGCAACCAACAGTGTTGATATTGGATTGAGGCTTTTTCCTTCGGGAAGAGTCCTTTACCTTTTGGACTCTTGTTCATTTTTGGCCCACTGTCACAGTTTAAATCTCATGTTCAATACGATTTTGGCCACCATAGATATAATCAACCGATGCAACCGCCTTGTTCTGATTATGGCGTGGATACATAAATTCACAGAAGTAACTTTCAACCATTGATGGATAGCCTTAAACCTAACTCACCGGGTAGGAAGAATATGGAAGAAAGCCAAACTAAGCAGATGTAATTCATTGGTGCAAAAAAGTCATTGGCAGGCAAAAACATTTGGGGGCAAAAAAAAAAAAAAAAGGAACAGGAACTACCTCCCCCCCCCCCACACACACACATCCCTAAGTGATTTATTGCTCTTTCTCTCCTTGATAATCTCTTTCTCCCGGGTTAGTGCCCAGAATCTGGGCATGTCAGCAAATTGACAGCATTTCCACATAATACTATGTAGGGTTCTTGGTGCTCTCTGAGTTTGGTCCCCAGCCTCCAGCTTGCCTGGCTTGCTTCGCCACCCCGGCTCCATCCCACACAGGCTGCGGCGCTCACGGCCTAGCAAGCTGCTCCCCACATCACATGACCACTCAGCCTCGCCCACCCAGTCACATGACCACCCAGCCACGCCCACCCAGTCACATGACCACCAAGCCATATCCACAGAACCGGTAGTAAATTTTTTTGAATTCCACCACTGATCATGATGTTACTGAGTTTGGTAATGAAATGTCCACAATAAAACCACTTGACTCAGAGAGTACCAAGAATCCCACAATTCAACCCTAAATGACAAATTCCTGCTTGAACAGAGGATTGGATTAGAAAATCACCAAGGTCCCTCCCTTCCAACTCTTTTATTCTGTTAAATATTCTCTTCTATCAGTATAGTACTATGTCTATATTAACTCCCTCTTAAGGTAGGAAATACCACAGCCAATCACTGTTTCCTCCCACCAGCTAATAGGAGGAGTGAAAAAATGGTCATATGGTCAGCACCCTGCCCCATGACCCCACCCCAGACCCAGAAAGGAAAAATAAAGTGTTATTTCTCAGGAATTGTTATGTACATGTCACGTACAATTGGCTAGAAAATTTGCAAAAAATCTGAGTTGTTGGTACCAGGAGAAAATAGCTTGTCTGTCTGGGTGTCTTTTCTTGCATAATAAAATCCCATTGAAAATTGTAATGACAGGACAACATCTAATAGAACAGAATAACAGAGTTCGAAGGGACTTGGAGGCACATAAATCAAATTTTAAAAAAAAATCTAGTCCAACCTCCTGCTCAGGCAGGAAACCCTACACCATTTCAGACAAATGGTTGTCCAATCTTTTCTTAAAAACGTTCAGTGTTGGAGCATTCACAACTTCTGGAGGCAAGTTGTTCCACTGGTTAATTGTTCTAACTGTCAAGGCTGCAGTTTTGCAGCCAGACACCTTTCCCTGTATCTACAGGGATGGGGAAAAGAGAAAGTTTATTTATTTATTTATTTATTAATCGAATTTCTATACCGCCCTTCTCCTACCGGACTCAGGGCGGTGAACAGCCAATTTAAAACCAATAACAATATAGTAAGTTAAAATGTTCTAAAAGTCCATATAAATTTAGGCTGTAAATATATCAATAAAACTAAAACTCTAGAAATTTACATAATTTAAAATAATTTAAAATTTAAAATATTTAAAAATAGGAGGGATCAGGCAAGTCCGGCAAGTTGGAAGAAATGGGTCTTCAACGCCCGACGAAAAGTCCGGAGGTCAGCAATAGTTCTCAGATCTGGAGGGAGATCGTTCCAGAGGGTGGGGGCTACCACAGAGAATGCTCTCCCCCTGGGGGTCGCCAGCCGGCACTGTCTGGCTGACGGCACCCTGAGGAGGCCCTCTCTGTGGGAGCGAACCGGCCGGTGGGAGGCAATAGGTGGCAGAAGGCGGTCCCGTAAGTACCCTGGTCCTAAGCCATGGAGCGCTTTAAAGGTGATTACCAACACCTTGAAACGCACCCGGAAATCAACCGGCAACCAATGCAGCTCACGCAGGAGAGGTGTCACGTGGGAGCGCCCTGTCGCTCCCATAATCCCCCGCGCGGCCGCATTCTGTACCAGTTGAAGCCTCCGGATGCATCCCAAGGGGAGCCCCATGTAGAGAGCATTACAGTAGTCCAAGCGAGACGTGACGAGCGCCTGAGTGACTGTGCGCAGGGAGTCCCGATCTAGAAAGGGCCGCAACTGGCGTATCAGGCGGACCTGATAAAAAGCCCCCCTGGCCACAGCCGTCGTATGATCCTCTAATGACAGCCGTGGATCCAGGAGGACGCCCAAGTTGCGCACCCTTTCCGTGGGGGCCAATGATTCGCCCCCAATAACCAACGATGGAGTCAGTTGGCTATATCGGGACGCCGGCATCCACAGCCACTCAGTCTTGGAGGGGTTGAGTCGAAGCCTGTTTCTCCCCATCCAGACCCGCACAGCTTCAAGGCACTGGGACATCACTTCCACGGCATCGTTGGGGTGGTCTGGGGTGGAAATGTACAGCTGAGTATCATCAGCGTACTGATGGAATTCCACCCCAAAACCACGGATGATCTCACCCAGCGGCTTTACATAGATGTTGAACAGAAGGGGCGAGAGGACCGACCCTTGTGGCACCCCACACACTAGGCGCCTCGGGGTCGACCGCTGCCCCCCTGTCAACACCGATTGCAACCGGTCGGAGAGGTAGGAGGAGAACCACCGCAGAACGGTGCCCCCCACCCCCAATCCCTCCAACCGGCGCAACATGATACCATGGTCGATGGTATCAAAAGCCGCTGAGAGGTCTAACAGCACCAGGATAGAGGAGTACCCCCTACCCCGGGCCCTCCAGAGATCATCCACCAACGCGACCAATGCCGTTTCGGTGCTGTAACCAGGCCTGAAGCCGGACTGGAGCGGGTCTAAATAGACAGCTTCATCCAGGTACCGGGGGAGCTGCCGCGCCACCACACTCTCAACAACCTTCGCTAAAAAGGGAAGGTTGGAGACAGGACGGTAATTTACCAAAACAGCCGGGTCCAGGGAGGGTTTCTTGAGGAGGGGCCTCACCACCGCCTCCTTCAAGGCGGTGTGAGTATGTATTTATTAAATTTATATACCGCCCCTCTCATCAATAAGGTGTCTAAGTAGCTTGAGTCTACAATATAGAGGCTGGGGCAGGGCATGAGATGAGGTGAGTTCATGTTGTTTAAGCTGATATGGAAAATCAAGTTGGGCCCTTTGTTATAGCGATCAGGAAAAATGCTAGAAACTGGCTAAAAGGCTTAAGATCTGGCTTGGTGATAAAAAGTTCTCTGTGAAATCTACTTGAAGGAGTAAGAGGCAGGGTGGTGCAAGAATTCCCTTTAATGGGAACAGGGTCCAACATTCTGCTCAGCAGAGCTTCAGCAATTTTGCAAAATGAACTGCTTTGCAGTGAAGTGGAAAGACATCTGGATTCACTTGTTCAAGAGGGGGAAAAGGGCTGTGGGAGCAGCTTTAATATTACCAGCAGAGGGGCCTAGTTTTCCTAGCACACTCAGCAAAGTCACAAGACTTACTCCTATCCTATCCTCTCCTATCCTGAAAAACTACGGGCTAAAAAAAAGTATTCAAAAAGTACATATTGGGTGCAGTTAGCAGTCGTCTGGAGTTTTGCATAGTAGCCCTACGTGAGAGGGAGGGAAAAAGTCACTTTAAAAAAAAAAAATCCTCACAGTCACGGTAGCTCCTGCAGGGAAAAGAGAGTGTTATTCTCCCAGTTGCTACTTGGCCACAGCAGGCATCAAGTGAAGGAATGAGAAGTTAGAATTCCCTGGGCTGATGCAATATAAATAAATTCAAAACTGCCAAGGAGGTGCAGGCATTTGCAAGCACATATTATCTCCCCACCTCCACACACACACAGGTTTTTTCAGTTTTGCTCATAATTTTCACTTTCACTGCAAAGTAAACCGGAAGGATCCCACAGTCTCTGGGAGTTCAGGTCCTTCTCTGCGAAAGGCAGTCTGTGGGTTTGTTAGAAGATATTCACAAGGAGGCCATTTTGTTTATCACATGAGCCTATTTAGGAAAGAGGCTACCCGGGGAGGTGCAAGGAAAACAAAATGGAAGGGATCATTTATACTGCTACTGGAGGTGAATAATTAATGGGCTGCTAGTGAAGCTCTCCTACCCCAAAAAGGAAAAAGAGGAGGGCTGTCTCTTTCTGAATGCTGAGTTAAAGGAAGACATCTGCAGGGAAGGAATTGGTTGCTTTACCCTAGCTCACAAGGGAGCAAAACCCGATGGGACAGATGAAGAGCTGTGCAACAGATAAATTTGAGGAAAACTCCGAGTCCTAAAAGCAAAGCCTCCCACAAAATCAAAGAACCGAAGTAGACTTTGGGTTTCATCCAAAACATTGGATGCTTTGCATTGCTCAGTCCTGAGAGACACAATCAGTGCCAACTCTCTTATCTCGGGTTCTCAACAAGCTTCTCATGTGCCCATGTGTTCTTACCAACAGCAAAACTCCAACATTTCCTGAAGCAAATGCAGAGTCTGAATTCCCAACTCTCTGTTGGAAGCAGGAGTGTGAGACATTTTTCCCCCTCCTCCTCTTCCTCCTCTTTCTCCTCCTCTTCCTTGCCATTATTTTAATTTCCTTTTGAAAAATAATTTTCTTTTCTAAACATTTTTTTCCGAACATTAATTCATACACACACACACACCACTTAACAACTGTCTTGCTTAGCCACAGAAATCAGTTGTAGCCAGAAGTCAAGGACTACCTGAATATAAGTAGATTCTCATATATTAGCAGCCCGTCAGCTACAAACTAGACCAAGAAATAAAGTCCATGAAAGATTAAAGTCTACTGTTATCTAGGCTGGCTATAAGTAACATAATTTTGCAAATCTGATTCTGCTCGCACCCTCCCCTCTCCTACACACCCATGTGCATAAAGAAATTGGAGAAGTATCTTCTCAGATTGTGCTTACATTCTATAGCTCCCAGTGATCTATGTTTTTTTCTCATCCCCTAGGTAACAGCTCTCTCCCCACTTTCCCTCAAGGCCATTTTCTTTATCCTCTATACCAGGGGTCTCCAACCTTGGTAACTTTAAGCCTGGAAGACTTCAACCCGGTATGAAGGACTTCACCTGGTATGTTTCTTGGGGAAGAAGTGGGGCAGTATAGAGCAGAGGTCTCCAACCTTGGTAACTTTAAGCCTGGAGGACTTCAACTCCCAGAATTCCCCAGCCACCTGGCATGAGGGAGGAAAATGCACTATCTTGAAATACTGTATATTCCTTACAACTAGGGCAAATATGAGAAAGAATCTCAGTGGAATACATTTTTTGAATATGGATGCTTTGGTCATTAGCCAACTTGACTTCAATAAATATGGCTAAGTTACTGAGCATGGCCAAATATTTATAGCAACAACAACAAAAAAGCATATATAACAGCCAGTTTGGTCTAGTGATTAAGGCACCAGATTAGAAACCAGTATACCATTAGTTCTAGTCTGACCTTAGGCACGAAAGCCAGTTGGATGTCTTTGGGCCGGTCATTTTCTTCAGCCCAACTCACCTCACAGGGTTGTTGTTGTTGTGGGGCAAATAGGAGGAGGAAAGAATATTAAGTATGTTTGCTGCCTTGAATTATTTATAAAAATAATAAACGTGGGTGGCTCAGTGGCTAAGATGGTGAGCTTGCCGATTGAAAGGTCGGCAGTTCAGCAGTTCAAATCCCTAGTGTCGTGTAACAGGGTGAGCTCCTGTTACTTGTCCCAGCTTCTTCCAACCTAGCAATTCGAAAGCATATAAAAAATGCAAGTAGAAAAATAGGGACCACCTTTGGTGGGAAGCTAACAGCGTTCCGTATGCCTTTGGCATTTAGTCATGCCGGCCACATGACCATGGAGACATCTTTGGACAGCGCTGGCTCTTCGGCTTTGAAACGGAGATGAGCACTGCCCCCTAGAGTCGGGAACGACTAGCACATATGTGCAAGGGGAACCTTTACCTTTACCTTAATGGCAGTATTTCCAGTAATGGCAATAATGTGGCATTGTATGAGATGGACAAAATTGGTATTTATCTGCTTGAACCTTCTATGCTGATTTTCAAGTGCAACCTCTCTCTGATCTTGACTCTGGAGACTGGAGATAAAAAGATAATTGGGAAAGGCAGTATGGAATAGTATAGGGAGGCTGAATTAAGTAGTCATACCACTTACTGGCTCCCTCCTGTAAATCTTTCTATCTTCCATTATCATTACAATTCACACTAGAAGTTGAATGAATGTAAAATTGAATTGTGGAAACCATTCACTTCAATTCATATTTATTATCAAGTAGTCAGAATGAATATTCGGTGGAACATGTAAAAGGATGGAATGAGTAAAATGGTGCAAAGTGGTTCTATTTTCAGTAACCCATATAAACCATTTTTTTCTCATTCACTTGAAAGTAATTAGGTCTAAGTTGTATCAATCTTCCCTTTAAATGTCTAAAGAGCCAGTGTGGTATAGTGGTTAAGGTGCTGACATAGAATCCAGAAGACCATGAGTTCTAGTCTCGCTTTAGCCATGAAAGCTGACTGAGTGACTTTGAGCCAATCACTCTCTCTTAGTCCATCTTGCCTTGCAGGAAGAAATATCCTTCTGGGTTCTGCTCCAAATGGGGAAAAAGACACTGGAAACATGGAGACTGCTTGGAAAGATGGTTTAATGGTGGACAGGATCGCATGGCTTGAGTTCCTGAACAGAAAAGGGCAGATACAGAGAGTCTCTGGGTTTTATGCTCTCTGGCTTTGAACTTCCTGGGCGCCCAAAAGAGTATCCTGATTGGTTGTCAGACTCCCAAGGGATGGGGGTCTTAGCTAGCCTTGCTGATGTAATCTTCCCAGGTGCCATGTGGTGACTTTCTGTCTAGATGGGTCCCATTGTGTTAGTTTCTGTTGCTATTGTGTTGCAGATGAAGGTCCATTGACAAAGATTGAGTTTCTGCCTCTGGCGCATTAACAAAGCAGGGGAGGCAGGAAGGTGGGAACTGCTTTGTCTTTAAAACATGCTTCTCCATTTCTCATCCAGGGAAACATAATATTCTGCCTTTTTAATATTTCCCAAAATATTTCATTCTTCTAGGAAAGGGGTGGGTGCTAACTTCCAACAGCCTCACAGGATGGTTATGGTCAGAAAAATAGAAAGTGGAAGGTGTGTGGGATATGTTGGTCACATTTAGTTATTTGTAAAAATAATAAAGGCAGGATAGAAAAAATAAATTCAGGGATGATTCATGGAAAAATGTTCCTAAAGGTAAAAACAAAATGGACAAGTGATGGGAAACTTAAAAAAAGAGAGAGAGAGGTTAAAAACTACAATATCTTTTCATGTTGTATTCTGTGTATTCAAAGCTAAATCATGGAACATTGAAGAAGTGGCATTTCTAGACAGGAACAGATTTAAGTAGCTAATTATTTTAACAAGGGTTTCTTTAATAAAATCTGAATTCCAAGTAGTAAAACACTGCAATTTTAACAGCAAACCATACACGCATATATTTTTTCTTAAACTCGAGAATGTAACAGGATCACAGAATCCCACGAGAAGTTAAAATTTCATCTTTGAGGATCAAACTCTTAAAGAATATAGAAGGTTTGGGACTTGGAGGCCTGAACACAGAGAAAATTAGTTGCTCAATTCTCTGTTAATTCCAATGAGAGGAGATTAATCAAGATTAAGATACAAATATTTATTTCATTATATTTATATAATTGAATCTCAATGGAATCTATCTTTCTCCCTAAAACATGAACTCTGTTTTAAAAAAAAATCCTCTGAGCCAGTAGCTTTGCGTAATTATAGGCCATTTTCAAAAGTCCTTACCCCTACAGAAGTAAGCAAAGGATGATGGGTTTAGTGACATAAAGAAAGAAGGAAGAGCGAAACAAATCACAGCCAGGGGCTATCACCCCTCAGAGTGATTTTTCACAATTGACAAAAGAATTTTGCCTAAGGCCACTAAGCTGACACCTGCCGAGCTCTGGTTTTTGCCTTGACTTTGCTCGTTGATCCAAATCAATTTCTGAAATTAGTTTTCCCCTCCTTCTCACCTCTGGGGACTGAAGGACTCAGAGCGGAGTTCTAGAGCCTCTGCCTAGAAAAGAGAATCCCACCCAGGGTGTTTTCTTTGAAACAAAAATATTTCAGTCATGACACACTGTAGCATCTGGAATTCTGTGGTCAGATAAGAGCTTAGCTCTCAAAAAGAAGGGGAGCTTGGCAAATGTCTCCCAGGGGACCCACTCTGGTTTCTTGGACTGTAAAGGTGAATGTTCCTTCAGTCTCTGAAAGATTCTGTTACTGTAACCTTATAATAAAAATAGGGTTAGTACTTGTGGTTGACGCTTCTTGTCCGGACTTGTTATCCTTTATCCAAGCCTTTGGGGTATGGATTTTGAGCAAGAATAACGCTTTGGTCTTCTTTTCATCTTTTCTTTCTCTCTCCCACCCCTCTTTAATATTTCAACCAAGCATGTCATTAAAATCTGTAGATTCCTCTTCCTTCCTCCTCTAAGAAGCTGAGGCCACAGTGCAAATCCAAATCCACTTGTCTGGTCCCCTGTTCTTTGAGAGTATCTGAGGCATCCATTGTCATATATCTATTTCTCCTCATTCCCCTCTCCCCCACAAGGAACTATAAAAGATACCACTACCCCTGGAAATAATTTGCCTATTTCAGTAAGACAGACCTTATTCTCTGTTCTTTAAAAAAAAAGGCCCAAATTTCATTAAAGTTAAAAATCAGAAAGATTAGCTGCAAGATAATCAAGATAAGGAGAGAGAAGCAAGGAGGTTTCTAACAGTACTTCAATGGGGATGACTGCAACAACATGCTTAAAGGGAGAGACAGTAGTTATGACATTTTGTTGCAAGTAGTATATCAATCACCAGAACAAGACAAGGGAATTATCTAAGTTGAATTTAACCAGGCTAGCAGTAGCTATAAAAGTGATTTTTGATATCTTGAATTTCTGCTGTCTGAAGTGTTTTCTTAGAAAACATTAAGGGAGACAGAAAGTTAGATTTGATATATTACTCTGCCTTTTGTTGTTGTTGTTGTTTTGAAAGATTTAGCTCCTGTCAAAATTGAACAATTTATGTTTATTTGCCTGAATGCATGTAGGTCTGCACCAAAAGAGTATCTGTTCTTTTGCATTTCTTCTTTTTGAAGAGCCTTCTGCATTTTACATAGGAAAAAGAAAAGTAAAAAAATAATTTTTCCCAAGTGGTTTAACTAGGCTCTCCCTCCATTCTCTGAAAGGGTTTCAGAAAGGAACAAAAAGTATATAAATGTGATAAGGTGTTTTCTTTTTTTAAAGGAGCCCCACATTTATGACACAATTATTATTAACTGATGTAGTATTAGTCATTGTAGGCAATGCTGTTTTATTTGTCCCACCATTGCTACTTGTAAACAGCATTTCGCTTAAATCCCAGTTACCTCTCTTATTACATATCTCTCATTCTCCTTTCTTTAAAAAAGACAGTTTCTCTTCCTCCTCCTCATTCTCACCAATAAATCAATTATTTGATCCAATCATTTCTTCTTGATCCTCCTTTTTTATGAGAGAGTTTTATCATCTCAGAAATTGTCATCATAATTGATCTTCCTTCCTTCCTTCCTCCCTCCCTCCCTCCCTTCCTCTTTTCCTGATATTTACAATGGCCCATCTCAGTTGCTTCTGTTGCTTCTCTTCTCCATATAGAAATGGATGTAAAAGAAGCAAATGCATTAAAAAACAAACAAACAAGAATGCATATCTTTTTTCTCCCTTTCTCCTACCTGGGCTGATAAAGGCCGTAAAGCTCTTCAAATGTATTCTCTTATTCACATGAATATTCATGTTGGATAATTGCAATTCAAAATGCAAAATATAAAAACACAGTCTAAGACCATTACTAAAACCTGGCCTGATTTTCATGGCTCTTTTTTTCTCTGAGTGCAAATTCTCTAATTGATCCAGACTTTTTGATGTTTTTTTCTGATATATATATATATATATATATATATATATATATAGTCTGTCTGAAATTCTGGTTTTAAAGAGATACAGGTAGTCAGTCCTCGACTTAGAATAGTTCATTTAGTGACTGTTCAAAGTTACAACAGAACTGAAAAAAGTGACTTATGACCGTTTCTCACTTTCGACCATTTCACCATCCCTATGGTCCCATGATCAAAATTCAGATGCTTGTCAACTGGCTCGTATTTATGACGGTTGCAGTGTCCTGGGGTCATGTGATCCCCTTTTGTGATCTTCTGATCAGCAAAATCAATAAGGGAAGCCAGGTTTACTTAACAACTGTGATACTAATTTAACAAGTGCAGTGACTCACTTAACAATTGTGACAAGAAAGGTCATAAAATGGGGCAAAACTCACTTAACAGCTGCCTCACTTAGCATCACAAATTTTGGGCTGAATTGTGGTCATAAATCGAGGACTTCCTATATTGTATTTTTAATTTCTGCCTTAATTATTGTTTTTTTAGTCATTCTGCTTTTTAATAGAAAAAGTCATTATCATTGTCATCATCATCATCATCACATTTTCTTCCCAATATCTTTCCAGATGTATGTGAAGCTTCTATGCCTACAAAGCATTTCTCCACTCCTGAGCTGGAAGTTTTTCCCAAGCTATGCTTTTTTTTTTTTTTTGGTCAGATTGAAACCATTTAGACTTGCTTCTAATTTTTAGAATTGCCCTTTTATTTGCCATTAACTTTTCCTGGATCCTAGTCATGGGCTGGGGATTCCTAGGGGAGGCTGAAGACATAAAACCAAGCCAATTTTGAATGGTGCAAAAGCATACTCCTTAGTGCTAAACTATATAACCATGACTATGATCCTGTTGGACAAATTTACTTCATTTGTGACATTTTTCACTCAGTTTCTGGGCCAGATTCTAGTGAGGCATAAAACGCTGCCTCTCTAACTTTGTCTGATCTACATTGATTTACCTAAACAGAAGGCTTGGCTTCAGACCCCCATTCCTGGCTAATGCTGTCATTGCTTTATTCATACCTCCTCCCCATCTGTTTAATCCATAGCTTGTGTCAATTTCTTGGCCCATGCTGGATTGTTAGATGTGTTTGGGAAATACATGTCTGTGACAAAAGCAGGTGATCTGTGGAGACAGAACTCAAAGAAAAGGTTTCCAAGATACTCAGCCTCATAAAGACAGTTTTGCAAATCAACTAAGGGTGAAGAGAAGCACTGAATTTTTAGAGCAATGGGACCCATTCATAAGCCGCTTGCCAATGCAGCACCAACATAATTTTTCTTTCTCTTCTGGGACAAATTTGTGAAAGCCAGCTGCAGAGGGAAGCCATGGTTATACGTGTGATGCCTCCTTTCCCAACTCTTGAGATGATTGAAGGAAGGTATCACGTATATAACCATGACTTCCCTCTGAAGTTGGCTTTCAGAAATTTGTGAAATTTAAATGAAATCAGATGAGGAGAAAACCTGTAAATCAACACGTGGATAAACGAAACATGGGGCGGGGGGGGGGGGGGGGAAGCAAAGTTGGTAGTCTCGTCAGTAGAGATAACAAGTGTATGATTCATCAGATAACTGGCTGGTCTTTTCTTTCCACCTTCTTCTGCTTTTCTTTAAAAAAAATCACTGTAAAATAAAATAAAATGATAGATTAACACGCTGCATGCCCAAATACTAACATTTAGGATTATCTTTGTTTACAAGTGTGTCTCTGAGCCCACATATATCTCCAAGGCAGCCTTGTGCTTTTATTGGAAACGTGCCCAAAGAAACAGGCAACCCAGGCTCCTTATTGGAGAGCATCAAAGGAATTTGTGAGAAGCGATATCAAAAGTGTGCTTTTTGATGCAAGTCATCGGTGTATGGTCCCAGATTCAGCATGGAAGTCTTGGGTAGAAATGATCAATGGAATGGAATAAAGCTGCTATGACAGTCATTCATGAGCATCACTGGCATGTTTCCAAAATTTGCAAGGTTCCTACCAGCTCCAACTGTAAGTTACTGTGGGACACTTTGTGAAGATGAAAGCCCATTTAGAAAGAACAGAAGACACCTAATCAAGACCAAGGGAATTGGGCCTAGAAGTCGGGCTTCAATCTGCTTTGTTTTATTTATTTACCTTTATTACATGTTTTTATTTTTATTATTATAAATTAGTCCTGGCATGGCCACCATACAAGTGATATGTATGTTATGGCTGCATCATGGTGGAAAAAGCTAGCCTTCTCCTCTTAGTCAGCTAACTCGGTGCCTGCTCACTCTTTCTGCCTCCCTCCTTCTCGACTCCCCTTTCTTCTTCAAGATGAGAAGTGCAATGACACATATTCCATATTGCTGTATTTGACCAAAGAGAGGGCCACCAGATCAGAGTAGCCAACAGAAAGTTCTAATTTTTTGGCATCTCAGATGTGGTACTGTTATTTAATATATGGCAACCATATATTGTTTTCTACAGTTATATCACCTGGATAACAGGATTTAAAAAATGCAAATAATTGATGCTCCTAGATGTTAACTGCATCAATACTGCACAAACTCAAAGTCAAGAGATAGATAGCCTAAAAAACTGAGCCAACACATCTGTTTTGTTTATGTTTTCACTCAGAATTCATGTCAACAATCTATCTATAGTTACTAACCAGCCAACTCTATATAGATGACATAATCACTGCAGGTCTAAATATCCCCTCTTCTGCCCTAGATCTCATGCAAGAGGACCCATCCCAAGGAATTTTCCAAAGCATCTGAAGGCAAGACAAGAAACAATGGATGGAAACTAATCAAGGAGACAAGCAGCCTAGAACTAAGGAGACATTTCCTAACAGTGAGAACAATTAACCAGTAGAATGGCTTACCTTCAGAAGTTGTGGGTACTCCATCCCTGGAGGCTTTTAAGAAGAGATTGGACAGCCATTTGGCTGGAATGATAGGATCACCTGCATGAGCAGGGGGTTAGACTGGAAGACCTCTGAGTTCCCTTCCAACTCTACCATTCTGTTATTCTGAACACTTGGTAGTTCTAAACACAATAATAACAATAATATATAGTAACAGCAATAACAATAAAAATGTCAAATACACAATCTCTCTTCTACAATACAAATATTTGTTTCCTCTTATTTCACCAAATGATTAGGTTCTAGGAAAGAATAGCCAGTGAAAAGTGTTCTTAGAACTCTTCGTTTTTATTTGGGGAGGTTAATCATTGTCATCATAAATATTTTGCCTGGATTGTTTAATCTCTGGTGGCAGGAGAATCTTGAAAATTATGTGGGCCTTTTATCTTTCATAGCTGCACTGATCTAACCCTAATGAGTTTCAGTAATTTTCAGAACTCCAAGGATAATGATTCAGAAACTAATTAGTGCATTCCATAAGCAGGATCATGTGGAATTAATCGGAAGAGGTAGACGCCAGCCCTCTCCTTGTAGCATTAAACATTCCGGTTAATCTAAGCAAGAGCAACGGTGCTGCCATGTATTTATTAAAGCTTCAGTGCTTCTGACACAACCAGGCAAGCACCCAATAGATCAAGTGAGGAGAGCCATGCTCACCCCTATTTATGTCTGGAAGCTCTCTTTAGAAACAGTATAGTATATATGCTATAGCTTTAGACTTCACAAAGAGAAGACATGCATATGCCCAGCCTAGCCAAGAGTGCCCTCTTCTGTGTTTTGTTCTCAATCTCTAAAATACATGTATCTCTAAAATACATGTTATTTTAGACTGATCTACATATTAAAATCAAGTTAAATAAGGCAGGATCTCTTTTTAAACTATGTTTTGGGTTGGTTTGCTTTCCTTGTTCCTCCAGGGTGTGTTATGTATATAGTTTTGGTGGGAGATTTAAACCACAATAGGTCACTTGTGATTGGCCAGCTCCCTGGCTGGCCAGGTATTTAAGGAGAGCTGTTTGCCTGTAACCTTTGCTGAAATCTCACTATATATTAAAGAGCTGTTGTCACTATCTTGCTTCTGCCTCCTCAATCGCCCAACTTAACAGGGTTTATGTAAATGTTTAAAGGGAAACCTAAAAGTGTACATGTGGCAAGTTCCTAAACATACATGTAGACTGTTGAAGATCCAAGTTGACAGTTGTCCCTGCTGAAGGGACATACATGTGCCTGAATTCACATATTACATTAAGCTCAGATGTTTAAAATCCTGGTAGATGAAACAAGCAATGGTAATTTACAGCTTATATTTGATTTTTCTCACAATCTAATTTTGGTTCTGTTTGTTATTAGAACCTCGACATTCCAATTGCATTACACATCTCATTTGGATTTTTAAAATTATTTCAATAGTTGTTTTATTTTCCCCCTCCCCTCCTCTTTTATAGCTTTCACATTAGTGGAATAGATGAAGCTTTTTCAAGCTCGTCCCTTAGTGAAAATAAAAATGTGAAGCATGAAAAATACCTTGCAACCCATGTAAAATATATATAAATGTAGCCAATCTTCTCTTATGAATAAAATAAGTTGGCTGTCAGGCACGCATGTCTTGCAGTCATGTACAAATATCATTAAAAAATAACAACACTGTTTGTTTTCTGGCTCAAGAAGCTGATAAACTGATAAATGATACTTCATGAAATGGTGGCCATGAAGGAGTAAATTCACAATGAATCATGTTCCCCACTAACCTGGTTGGGGAGAAAAAATTACTGAGCTGATTTGTGAGCTGATGTTGCCCTTTAATGCGGTTTCCATCAAAGTTTTCATAAAATTCATGACTCTGGCTCACTACCACGAGTGTGTCCTTGTGCATTCCTCTTGAAAACAACTTGCTTATAATGCTGCAAAAGAACCCTCCTGCGATCTTGCAGAGGAAGCTGAGATATGTTAGGAACTCACACAAGAAGTATACAAATTCCACATTACATGCTCGGGAGCTCCTGGCTTGCAACTACATTAAGGCTAATGTTCCCAAAATGGCTCCGACGTGAAAGCTGTTTTTCTTGTAGCCTGTAAAACACATAAATGATGTTCTCCATGTGTGAAGAAACATGGAAATGACATCTGGGAACTGAAGCCAGAAACAGCCCTTCATTTGATCAGAGTTGAAATCTCTGCCTGCAATTCTCCCGGCATTGCTAAAAGCTTTTTCATCATCATCATCTTGCATTGCAAATCTACACATTTCCAATTTTGGTTATATCCTGCAAAAGAAATCAGTCCTTTTTTTTTTTTCCTTTTTTTTCATCCATTCTCTCTATATCCACCACCACCCCTTACACAGAGAGAGAGAGAGAGAGAGAGGTATTTTCATTGGGGATAAAATTGTCAGATACTGTGTCACAGTAAACAGATCTGATTCTTCTAGTTACGTCAGCTAAATGTTGGTGCTGGGGGACACTGAATGCAAAGAAGAAAACTCTCCAACATAATGTATCTGTGATTGCTCCCCCAAAGGGCATTCAGCATTGGCCTTCCAATAAAAGTCAAGCGGTCTTAATTGGATCCACTCAGATCATGGCACAAAGACGTTTTTTGCAGGATGGTTTGGTCTTGTTTTTGTCTTTTGTAAAATTTGGGACGCATACACAGCAAGCCATCTGTCTTCCTCAGTCTCTCTTTTGTTGCTTTGCTTTTGTTTTTCAGGTATCTTTTCTATTTCCCCACGTTTTCTCTATTTGGCTTTCAGTTAATCATCCCAAATCCTAAATTTAGAATGCATTTGATTTCCTTGCCCAAAATTAACATTAGAGCAATAGGCCCATTGTTTTCTGTTTGTCTTTCCGAAGGACTCAAACTCTTCTTTGTGCTGCTGACCTAAGCATTTCATTTCTATTCTTCTTTTTGGCTGCACTGTTTGAAGTATAATAATTGACAGAAAGAGGTAATGCTCTAAGAATGGACCAGACCGAAGGTAATGATGATGATCCAATCACTTTCCTCCATTTTCCAGAAAGAAGGATCCCAAGTCAGAAAAAAACATCCGCTCAGAGAATGTACCAGTCTCCAAACAAACCATGAACTTAAGATACAAGAACTGACCCAAATGGTACTTACTTCTGCTTTCTGTAGGCATTTAGCAGCAGCAAAAACACACAGGAGGAGGAGGAGGAGGAGGAGGAGGAGGAGGAGGAGGAGGAGGAGGAGGAGGAGGAGGAGGAGGAGGAGGAGGAGGAAGAGGAAGAGGAAGAAGAAGAAGAAGAAGAAGAAGAAGAAGAAGAAGAAGAAGAAGAAGAAGAAGAAGAAGAAGAAGAAGAAGAAAACAAAATGATAAAAATAAAAAAGAGAAAGAAAACCATGATAAATTAATATGGGTAATGAAACAGATGTAATGAAAACGACTTAACAAAATGAATGAAAATTTAATGAATGGAGAATAAAATAAAGTTGTTAAGAATGGAGGCACATGCACACACACACACACACACGGAACATTGCTGTTCATACCTTCAGAATTTCTTAGTAGCTGTGGGGTAGCTTTCTTTCTTCTCTGAAGTAAGTAAACAATTCTTAGATTGCCATCTGGTTCCTGTAAGCTGCCTTGAATTACTCTTCTGTGTTTCGCTCCTGCAATTATGGATACATAACTACTAAAAATGTGTGGTTCAATGAATTCCTGAGGTTGGTGAGGGTTTTTTTTTTGTCTTTTGCTATTACATATTTACATTAATTAATTTCTTCTTTGCTGAAGTTATTTACTTTGAGTGTGTATAATTTAGGATGAGATGACTAAGGGAACAGAAAAAAAAAGTTGTTGCCCTTCAATTTCGCTGAAAGTCAAGCCTAAATACAATTGTGCTCCCAGGTTGATTCAGGGAAATGGACAGCATAATAGACATTACAGGCTTATATTGGGAAATGGACTCTTTGTTTGGCTTTTGGTATTGCAGCCCTTCCTTTTCCAGAGAGGAATTCTCGGAGCCTTTATTGATTAAATCAAAAAGACAAATTAATCCAGACTCCTGGAAATTATGGGTGTCCTAAGGGTAAATACATTATAAATGCATTAAACAATGTATGTCTGATGAAATTTTGGAAAGCTCATCATTTGCTGTGGATATAATATAGTTTAGAAGATACCTCCAGCCGGTATCTTTCTACCGGCTGATACTCGTGATATTTCAAGCAACAACAGAGTTCTACTGAAGGCCCCATTTTCTAAGGTGCAAAGGGTGTGGAGAAAACACTAGGCTTTCTCACTAGTGGGCTCGGTTCTTTTTAGATTCACTCTGCCTTGATATATATTCACCACTCTGCTTCCCGAGTTGCCCGTTAAAATGATCTTATTCCATTGTGCCTTTGGCCCAAGCTTAATGAAGTCCCCCTGATACTTTATAATAGTAATGTCACACTTCTATTATATTTTTACAATGTCTGCAGCCAGGTTCATTTGAATTGCTTTCTTTCTGTTGTTCACTGCATACAGTCAGTCCCTAAATAAAAGACTCAGGTCATCCCAACCAGTACACTCGCTGATTATGCCCTTTGAAGATACTGGGAAGGTTTACTGTTTCATATGGGAGTAGCAGTATATGATTGGAAAAAGTAGCTCAAGAAGATGGAATGTGTCTTGCAATGCAACTTTCTGATCACCCTACCCTGTTTCATACAAGCATTCATAGCATGGAACCAAACCCCGATCTGGGATCAATCATCCACAATATCCCCATCACCACTGGAAAGCAGATACCACACTGATCCGCAAGTGGACAAGACAGTTTTTATTCCAAGACAACTCTATCCAAAGAAAACAGGCATTATTCCTCTGGAACGATGCTTGGCCTTAGTGAGTTAATGAAACAGGAAAGAAGGTAAGCCAGCTATTACAAAAGGGAATCACCCCAATATGTGTTGAAGTTAATGCTTCATTGCAACGTTGGATCTAATAACAATAATAAACTGGCAGCTGGGGTTTCACATGTTTTGTGTATGTAATAATAATAATATCCCAAAACATCTGGAGCACCACTTGAACACCATCGGCATTGACAGAATCACCATCAGTCAATTGCAAAAGGCAGCTTTTCTTGGAACAGTTTCCATCCTGCGATGATATATTTAATACCATCTGCCTATCCCAGATCCTTGGGAAGGACTTGATAGATGGATAGAAATGCAAATCCTGTCTAAACATGTGGCTGACTGTGTGACCAACCATAATAATAATTTAAATATGGAGGGAGGGAGGGAGGGAGGGGGAGAGGGGGGGAGAGAGAGATACCGTAGATAAATGATAGATGAAAGATAATATAGATGATGGATGGATGGATGGATGGATGGATGGATAGATAGATAGATAGATAGATAGATAGATAGATAGATAGATAGATAGATAGATAGATAGGATAGATCCCAGGAGAAACAAACAGGCCCACTTCCAAATCAAAAGATGGGGTGAAGCCATTCAGTACTTTTATTTTCTAACAATACTAAGGGGAGGCTACATAGGGCCCACAGGCATTACATACATGAAAATGCAATTACACTCTGACAATATGCCATCTTCTCATTTTATTTTATTTTTAAAAAGTTAATCAGCTGTGGCAAATACCTCAGAGGTTCTGCAGGCACTGTGTTACCTAATCCTGCCTGGAAGATACGCTTCAAAAATCCACCCTAAATTAGTCTATGTAACAAGATTTTCAAACTGCACTGGAATCTTGCAATTTTGGTTTTTGTATCTGTACAAATGTGAATGGAACTTACAAGTGTATCCCACGATAGCAGGGAGAGGAACACTAAGGAGGAGCAGAGTATGAGGAGAAAAGGAGAGAAAACATAGTTTGGTTTATTGCACATTACATGAAGCGATTGCTAAAGAATTATTTGAGCACCGGTGCTGCTCCCACAAAGCCATTGTGGCTTAACATTGTACCATTTTGACTTCTTTAACAAATTATGATTTAAAAGAGCCTGGCCTTGTGTTCTCTGTGTGAATCATAACAATATGAAGTATTCAATAGCAAGTAAAAAATAGTAGACTCTGTCACAATCCTTTAAAAATCTAACTTAATAAATCTTCATCATTATTAATGCAGAGTCATATTCTGCCTCATTTCAGAATGGCTGTGGAAATTCTCAGTCATCCAGGTCATGGCTGCCTCAAAGATGCTTTTTTCCAATAGCAATTAGACTTTGTTTTTCCTTGAAGTTGTTTCACTTCTCATCCAAAAAGCTTCTTTAATTCTGACCAGAGGTGGGATTCACTTAACTTCCCTACCAGTTCGCAAATTTGAGCACACACATGCGTGTGCTCTACACTCACATGTGATTCCTCTGTGCATGTGCATGGCCTTCCGTGCATGCTCTATGCTTGCACATTACGTCCGGACGGGTGGGCGGAGCCTCCTACAGTTGCCACTACCAGTTCATCTGAACTGGACAGAACTGGCTGAATCCCACCTCTGGTTCTGACTGAACCAGAGGTGGGTTTCAGCAGGTTCTGACCAGTTCTGGAGAACCGGTAGCGGAAATTTTGAGTAGTTCGGAGAACTGGTAATAAAAATTCTAACTGGCCCTGCCCCCATCTATTCTCTGCCTCCCAAGTTCCAGCTGATCGGAAGGAAATGAGGATTTTGCAGTAACCTTCCCCTGGAGTGGGGAGGGAATGGAGATTTTACAGTATCCTTCCCCTGCCATGCCCACCAAGCCATGCCATGCCATGCCACGCCCACCAAGCCATGCCCACAGAAGTGTGCCTCTTTTACCCACCACTGTAAAAAAATTTGAAACCCACCACTGGACTGAACTGACAGTTCAGAACTGAAGAAGCTTCTTGGATGAGAAGCAAAACATCCTCAAGGAAAAATAAAGTCCAACTGCCTTTTGAAAGAGGACCTTTGGGATTTCAGAATGTCCTTCTTCCTACCTATTAGCACTGTGAGGTAGGCCCCATCAAAAAACTGACTCCACAGGAAGATTAGACCTAGACTTTATTAAGATAAGCTCATGTACTAGAACCTGTGTTTGCCCCTTCCTTTTATTTGATGCCCAAAGGAGTCAGGGGGAACCTGCCTGATGTTCCTTCTAATACTCCTGCCTCCTTGCTCAGAAAGCAAGGGAAGGATATTACCCCCTCCAATTCAAGTTATACTGAAGTTCAAAGTAGAATGTCCTTTAGATGAGCTCTTATCCGGCTGATTTCCTGGCAAAATTACCGAAGAGATTTGCAGACAGGGCAACAAAGTCAAGATATAGATCACTCATATGTGATCAAAACCCTCCCTCTTTTTATGTATGTGGGTAAAAGAGGCACACTTCAGTCACCCACTTGTGACTACTAATTTGATAGCCCCAAATGTGCTTTCCCAAAGCACCTTTGAGACAACCATGACCTGAATGACTGACTATCTTCACAGACATTTTCCAATTATCGCACAAATGTAGGAAAACGTGGTTGCTAAAAGAAGTGGGTTTGTCTCATAAAACCCCCTGTCCCCTCCTATCCATAATGGTACCATTTATTCTAGTATCTTAAGAGCAATAAGCACATTGTGCGATGGAAATCGGTTCATGAGAAAGATTGCCATAGTTGTCCAAGGTAAACATTTCCAAGAAATCTGCTTAAAAGTTAATAAATTGAAGGAAATACTGACATTCAGCATTACAGTGCAATCTTCCCAGCTATGCAAAATGGTGGGCTGGGCTGCTGCCATGGAACACATTATTGATTTTTAAATTACATTGTCTTTTTATTACTTTTTTGTAAATCTGTCACTGTAAGGACTGACACAAAATCTAATCAAAGTGTAAGGAAACCATCCATTTTATCTTGTTATTCAGATAGCCGGCAGCCAATATCAGCAGTTTCTGGTCCTATTTATAAAGTAATCTGATCAAGTGGTAGATTGCATATTGGAAGCAATATGTATCTGAATATAACACCTGTTTAGAGATATAATGAAGACCCAAAGTTAAAGAAACAAAACAATTGAAGATTATTCCCAGTGTGAAGCCATCTAGCTGAATAAAGGCAGGATGTCGACCCAATTCTCTTGTGCCACCTGAACAAAACATTCCACCAATCAAATCAAACAGCACAGTTTCTCCTGGGTTGGAAATTAAGAAAAATGCAAGCTCAAAACAATGTAGAGAACTTTCAGCATTTTTTTTAACTTCTCCTGCTTCCTTAATTTCAATTCTTTGCGGTAGCCTTTCCCATCTTCCTCAAAGCCATCCCCCTTTACTCCCTTCCACCTAAAGCATATACACCTATTCCTAGCATCCAGTGTGTCCCACTGTCTGCAGAGTACCAGAAGGGTTTTCTCATCACAAGGTTAACTCTGCAGGACCTATCCTGAGGATGACTTATTTTTCTCAATCTGGAGAAAACAGAATTTTAGGATTGCTAAGCAAAGAGATCGAATCGGTCAATCAGTCCTAAAAGAAATCAATCCTGATTGTTTGGAAGGCAGACACTGAAGGTGAAGCTCAAATACTTTGGCCACCAAATGAGAAGAGAAGACTCATTGAAAAGGACCCTGAACTGATGCTGGGAAAGATTGAAGGCAAAAGGAGAAGGAGACAGCAGAAGATGGTTGGATAGTGTCATCAACGCAATGAATATTGAATTTGAACAAACTCTGGGAGAGAGTGAGGACAGGCATGCTGGCATGCTGTGGTCCACAGGGTTATGAAGAGTTGAACACAACTTGACAACTGAACAGCAACAATAGTGGCGGAGCTGGACAGAATGATCCACTTCCATCTACTTTTCTGATCCCTTCCTTGGGACCTGCTCCTTTTCCTCTCTGTCTCATAGGAGGCCTGGAACTGTCAGCAACAGATACAACTGAAGACACAAATAAAGCACCTCTCGCAATCACCTCACCTCCTCTCCCTTTCTTAGAATTATAGGATATTGTCCTATGCCAATTAGTCCACTGATGCACCTAGCTCACTATCTGCACATCAGCTTGTCTATCTTGATCTACCCAGAGGGGATAGAAAATCAAAGCTTAACCATTGACACACAAATGGTGTTCTCTGTTCCTGCGCTGTATCCAATTACTGTATCCTGCCACACAGTGTGGTCTAGTGGGTATGATATTCCACCAGGACTGGGGGGATTCAAGTTCAAGATCGTCCTCGAGCATGGAAACTCAGTGAATTACATGGGTACACTCAGCTCAATTTTCATCATAGGGTTGTTGTTGCCTTCAACAGGGTAGAGATGCCTGCAAGAATATGCACTAGCAACCTCTTGGAAGGATAGAAGGATTGTCTACAATGAAGTGAAACACAATAGAAACACTGCACAGCTTTGCTTATGCTGTTGGAGTTGAAAAACACTATTTTTGATAAGGAGAAGAAAAAGTGAAAAGAGGCACCCCTAAATGATCAATGACCCCACAATGAGATCACTAAATGAGAGGGAAACATCCATCCTTCCTTCCGTCCATCCGTCCTTCCTTCCTTCCTCCCTCCCTCCCTCCCTCCTTTTTGAATTTTTAAAAAGTAAAATTATTATTATTGTTGTTTACATCCCTCTTAAACCATCCCTGGATATTAAAAAAGCCACATGGAGACTTAATACACAGTCTTCCTTCCTTCCTTGTTTCCTTCCTTCCTTGTTTGCTTGTTTCCCTGACTGCCAGCTGCCTGCAATTTGGCAGTTCAAATCTCACCAGGCTCAAGGTTGACTCAGCCTTCCATCCTTCCAAGGTCGGTAAAACGAAGACCCAGATTGTTGAGTCCTCTGTAATATGCTGACTCTGTAAACTGCTTAGAGAGGGCTGTAAAGTACTATGAAGCAGTATATATCAGTCTAAGTTGGGGGTGAAATCCAGCAGGTTCTGACAGGTTCTGGAGAATCAGTAGTAGAAATTTTGAATAGTTCGGAGAACGGACAAATACCACCTCTGGCTGGCCCCAGAATGGGGTGGGAATGGAGATTTTGCAATATCCTTCCCCTGCCATGCCCACCAAGCCACGCCCACAGAACAGATAGTAAAAAAAATTGGATTTCACCACTGGTCTACGTGCTATTGCTATTGCTATTAATATAAAACAGAATATTCTGTTTTTCCTTCTACATACTGTAAGTAGCTGCTATATACCTAACATGAAAATGAAGAAGTGCCAGGTTCTTTTAAATTTAACTACTGCACAAAGGGTGTATTTCCAAAGAATGCTCCTATTTTTTAATATCGGTTCAAACGCTGAATCACAAAACAAAATAAGTTCAAGTGGCAGATGACTCAACAATTGTCATTAATATGTTAATTTGGATGCTAAAAGTTGATCTGACATTTGAATCAACATATTGAAAAGAAATGCTGCATGTCATCAACAATTCAAAGTGAACATTTCATTTCCGCATGTCAAAACATCTGGTTTTCATTGGAAACATTTGAAATATTCATTTTTGTGTATTGACAAGTCAAATGTTGGGGGGCCTTTCGTGTTTATGTTTTTGATGCAATATACCTTTGTATCAGGATGAAATGCTAGAAAGCATTTCAGCAAGGAAAGCTGATCTTAGTAGTAGTAATAGTAGCAGTAGTAACAGGTGCAATATCATTATCATTCTTGATTAATCATAGATCTACCCTACTTTCTTCTTTTTGGAGGGATTGTATGCCTACAGAACAAATAATTATTGTCTCCAATTCCTCTTGTTAGAACCAATATCTTCATTTCACATCAGTTCAATTCCTTTCCTGTGGCTGGAAAAGGAGGTAATGAAACACCCACAGATGGACAAGTTCAAACTATGAATCAGTGTTTGAAATGGCTAGTTGGATCTTTATTCTTTTTTCGGATTAATAAAATGAATCAGTTAAAATATAATCTCGATGGTTATTTTCAGTATTTGAGTTTCCCACACATTCCATTTACTAGGTCGCTGACCCTAACTGACAACATAAAGGAGGGAAAAATGTAACATTGCACAAGAAAATATCAAAAACTGAGTCCAGAGAACCATCCTTCCTTGGTTTCCGAGTCTTAAAAACGTTTGATATCAGTGTGAACTCTATCACTCTTCATTTGTTCATATAAAAGCAGCCAAGCGAACTTCCAATAATAATAATTAGTTTCAATACAGAGATTAAAAAGCCCTTGAATGGGTTGTTGTAATTCCAGATCTTCTAAAGATCTTCTAAACAGCAAAGAACTACAGTACCACAAGGAACAAGTAAAAAGGTGATAGGCCACTAATTGCAGAGTTTTTTTAGCTGATTTATTCCATAGTACTACATACAGGAAGCCTAATTTAAATCTCCTGTATCTTGATTCTATCCCTAAGATTTAGGGATAGGAAATGTTATGCTGGAGGACTGCATCAGAGGTTCTGCCCAGTTCTGGAGAACCAGTAGTGGAAATTTTGGTACTACCTCTGACTGGCCTCACCCCCATCTATACTCTGCCTCCTGAGTCCCAGCTGATCGGGAGGAAATGGGGATTTTGCAGTAACCTTCTGCTGGAGTGGGGAGGGAATGGAGATTTTGCAGTATCCTTCCCCTGCCATGCCCACCAAGCCACGCCTACCAAGCCATGCCATGCCCATCAAGCCACGCCCACAGAACCAGTAGTTGAAAAAATTGAATCCTACCACGGGGCTGCATCATGATTTTTAGCCTTCTGTAAGGACTACCAATCTCTCTGTACCAGCATTCAAGAATGAGAAATAAATATGTTAGTGATCTGCCTCTTAATCCAGGTGTGATTATGAAATCTGTCTATATTCTTAGTCCCCAAACACTTAAATTCAACGTATATTCCTATTAAGTTTCATCCAAAGATTTCCAGGCAGTTCATGGAAATACACATTTAAAATACTTCAGGGAATTACCCGCTTTATCATTAGCGTCTTTTATAAAACAGCTTTTAGAAAACAAAACCAAACAATTTCTAATATGTATTTGTTATGCTTGCTTTTTTTTTTTAACAAAATGTCAAGTCGGCTTTTATTAAATTAAATACCATTGAGGCAGAGTGCTTCATAAAAGTAAAGGAATGTTTGTAATCTGCTTTACACTATTTGCAAGAACTTACATGCTATTGCCTAACGGGCTTTTGGATTATGCCTGTTCTTCTTAAGGTCAGAAAGTTGAAATCCAAGTTGCTTTCTTTAAACAAGCAGCAGGCAATTCATTTCTTTGCAAGGTCCACAATCCCCTGTCCTATCTCAATGCATTAATATTACAGTGGATAATGCTATGGTTCTCTGTGGGTGGGTGGGTGTGTTTTAAAGGGCCTGTTTCCTTATATCCCTGCAGTCTGGGGACACTCTGAAGAATGTATATTAGTTCAAAACAATTTCCACAATTTGTTAGCTCTGTTTGAACCCATTTATTACTGGTTCACATATTTTAAATCACAAAGGAGAGTTTTAGCTTGGGTTGGGTTGGTTTTGACATTATGGCTCGGTGGGGTTTCTGAAGAATTTATTTCTCCACGTTCAGGAATTCTTATCTTCTGTATCTGCCAGCTAGCTAAGTTACCCATAAGCAATCCGGATTGGCACTCAATTGTTATGTGTGTGCTGTTTCTGAATTTGTGAATTTTATTGCCGCTCCAGTCTTGCTACTATATAATTTTGTAACCTATTACTATATTTTTATTACATAGAACTGTATTCTATAATGGGATGGTTTGGGCTGTTAAGAATTGGCCTAGAAATACCTTAAATTAATTAACTTGCTGCCCAGTAATATATAGCCAAGCTTTGCTGTTGGAGGAGCTTTCCAGACCTGGGTCTCATGTTCGTCGTTTGACAAAATGAAGAACAAAAAACTATTCTGATCAAAAAGATGGGAAGTTGGAGAACACAGCTCAGTCAAAGCACCCATGCATTGTATATGTCTATGAAGATTCTCAGTCATCCAAGTCATGGTTGTCCCAAAGGTGCTTTTTTCAAGAAGCAACTAGACTTTCTAGTTTTTTCTTTGAAGACATTTTGCTTCTCATTCAAGAAACTTCCTTAGCTCTGACTGGATGGTCGTTCCATTCCCCACCATCCAGTCAGAGTTGAAGAAGCTTCTTGGATGAGAAGCAAAATGTCTTCAAAGAATAAACCAGAAAGTCCAGTTGCCTCTTGAAAAAAGCTCCTTTGGGACATGCATTGTATACAAAAGATTCCAGGCTTAGTGCTTGGTATGGCTTGAAAAGTCCTTTCCAAAACACTGCTGCTATTCAGGGAAGCCTATTCTTCCTAAGATTTTGGATTACAGTTCCTGCCAGGCCTTTAGTCCAGACACAGAAAGCCATGCCACATATGTCAGGACTACCTTTATTATAAAGCCACAGTAACAAAAGTCTGAATGCACTTCCTTCTGCCTCTCTTTTGTCTTCATGTGAACTAAGGAGGTACCTACCTGAGACGTTCACTCAACTAAAATGTTGACCTAGGTTCAAGCCCCCCTTATCTGACCATTGTTGTGGTAGCAGTTCTTCCTCCTGACCTTCAAGGCCATGCCCTCTACCTTCTACAGTGCCGAACAGTCATAACCAGCATAACCAATAATCTGAGATGATGGAAATTATAATCCAAAACAATTCCAAAAGACTGAAAGGACATATAGTAATAAAGTCTTGATGGAACAAAGGTCCGATGGAGCTTTTGTAGTTTTCTTTGTCTCCGTTCATTCCACTTAATGGGGAAAACAAGATGGAGACTTTCCACTAGTGGATCATTTGCAGAGTAATTTTTATTTATTTATTATTTATTTATTTATTTTATTGAATTTCTATACTGCCCTTCTCCCAAAGGACTCAGGGCAGTGCACAGCCACATTAAAACAACTGAATGTACAAAATATAAAAGACAGTTAAAACAAATTAAATCCCTTGGCTCCACAAATTAAAAACCCAAGAATTTAAAAACACCCAGTCCGAATTCTTCTCAAGCTAGTCCAGTTTATTGAAAAAGTAGGGTCTTAAGGGCACGACGGAAGGTACACGGGTCGGGGATCATGCGTATCCCTGAGGGCAGTTCATTGCAGAAGGCGGGTGCCCCCACAGAGAAGGCTATCCCCCTTGCGGTTGCCAGTCAACATTGCTTGGCCGACGGCACCCTGAGGAGCCCCTCTCTGTGGGAGCATATTGGTCGGTGGGAGGCCATCGGTGGCAGAAGGCAGTCTTGTAGATATCTGGGTCCTAAGCCATGAAGCACTTTAAAGGTGGTGACCAGCACCTTGAATCGCACCTGGAAGACCACTGGGAGCCACTGCAGCTCACGCAGGAGAGGTGTTACATGTGTGCATTGAATCGCTCCCATAATCACCTGCGCGGCCGCATTCTGGACCAGTTGGAGCCTCTGAGTGCTCTTCAAGGGGAGCCCCATGTAGAGAGTGTTACAGTAGCCCAGATGGGACGTGACGAGGGCATGGGTGACTGTGCTCAAGGCGTCCCAGGCCAGAAAGGGACACAACTGGTAGATCAGGCAGACCTGATAGAAAGCCCCCCTGGCCACAGCTGTCATATGGTCTTCTAAAGACAGCCGCGCATCCAGGAGGACACCCAGATTGCGAGCCCTCTCTGAGGGAGCCAAAGTCTCACCCCCCAATAGCCAGCAATAGAACCAGCTGGCTATACCCTGGCGCCAGAAGCCACAGCCACTCTGTCTTGGAGGGGTTGAGTCTGAGCCTGTTTCTCCCTATCGGCCTCCCACACGGCCTCCAGACACTGGGACATCATGACAAGGGCATCATTGGGATGGTCTGGGGCTTCCGGCATTGAACAAAAGGGGCAAGAGAACCGACCCTTGCGGGACCCCACAAGCAAGGTGCCTCGAGGTCGACCTCTGTCCCCTGTCAACACAAACTGCGTCTGACCAGAGAAGAAGGAGGAGAACCACTGCAACACGGTGCCCCCTGCAACCACTGCAACACGGTGCCCCCCACTCCTAACCCCTCCAGCCGGCGCAGCATGATACCATGATCAATGGTATCAAAAGCCGCCGAGAGATCTAATAGGACCAGGACAGAGGAATACCCCCTGTCCCGAGCCCTCCAGAGATCATCAATCAAGTAATGAACTTCCCTACATAATGTAACGTTAAGCACCATAGCATTTCTCTTCCCTGAAATAAAAACAGAGACAAACCTACTTTGCTGGTGAGCTTGCAGCCAGCAGAAGAAGGAGAAGTTTTTTTTCACATTGGTACTGATTAAGTTATATATGGCCCTATAAATTCAGAAAATACATTTAACTTTAGCATCCATCATTAAGTACTTGCTTTTAAAAAAAACTTGTTGGAAACAATATTTAGCTATTACAGTTTATATGTTTAACATAAGAATAAACAAAATAATCATGGGAACATTTTACAAGTGAGTTGCCTGCAGCAAGAATAGGAAACGATTTACTAGCCATGCATTTTTCACCGGTGATGTGTGGCTGATTGGCCTTGCTAAGTTATTTCCCAAATGCAATTTGCCAGGCAAAAGAATTGGATTTTTAACATTTCTTTTATTTTCGTATTTTTCTCTTTCAATATCAGGCTTGTTCCTCCACTTCTCCTCCCCATGATTTCTGTTCAAATCAACAAACTCATCATGGGATGATACAGTCCATTGTCGGAAACTGTTCCCGAATGGTGGCATCAATTGACAGAAATGTGGATGATAGAATATAGCAAGCAGAAACCAAGGGCTTTATAAATATATCAGAAGGAGGTGCAAAGGAAGGGAGCTGAATGCAACCAGACTGTAAATAGACTCCCATACCAGAAAAAGAAAAGTCTACCAAAAGAGAAGAACAGGGACAAAATTGGACAGGTGCCTGCTATCTAGCCATTCCTCTTTTTTTGTGTGTGAGAGATTATGGCTTCTGCTCCAAAATAATTGAACTGCCTTTAAAAGAGAAAATGGGTTTCTATATTGGATTAAACCATACCAGTTTATACTGGTATGAAGAATATCTTCCCCTCTGTTTTTTCTGACATGATAACATTTTCTCTCCTTTACCCATCCAGCGCCCTTATATTCTCCTCCGTACAAGGCCCTGGCACATTACAGTAATGGGTGATCTTATAAATAACCTAAATGAGACAGAAGAATGAGATATCTATCAGTAGAGAATTAAATGAGCAATCCCTGAAACATCCCAGGGAAATAGGATTGTTGGTATGCTTTGAAAGAACTGTGCATATTAGCCAGTGTTGCAAATAAAATGTAAGTGGAATCAAGTGGTATTAGCACAAGGATTTGCAACATGACATTTGTGGGCACTTAATTGTGCACATAAGTCCTTGGGATGGGGGGGTGTCACAATTCCCTCTGTCCTACCCGATATTATTTGGGATACTGTAAGAAATATTCATTTACTTTAAGGAGATACGAACCTACATACATCATACATACATACATGGGGGGGATTGGTAAACAATGAAGAAAAATACCAACTTTTATTAGTTTGGGTTAATAGGTAGGCTTAGAATTTTTTTTTTGATGTGATCCTTTCATTCCAGTGACTTTTTTGAAGAGCGTCCAACATTTCAGAGAACATATTAAAATAAAAAATAAATTAAGTTTTTATATGCAACCGGGGTGTGGGTTAGAGTCAGAGATGGTATTCAGCAGGTTCTGACCAATTCTGGAGAACTGGTAGCAGAAATTTTGAGTAGTTCAGAGAACCGGTAAATACCATCTCTGCCTGGCCCCGCCCCCCATCTATTCTCTGCCTCCCGAATCCTAGCTGATTGGAAGGAAATGCGGATTTGGCAGTAACCTTCTCCTGGATTGGGGAGGGAATGGAGATTTTACTGTATCCTTCCCCTGCCATGCCCACCAAGCCATGCCATGCCCACCAAGCCACGCCCACAGAATCGGTAGTAAAAAATTTTGAATCCCCCCCCCACACACACACACACACATGAATTGGTAAACAATGAAGAAAAATGCCAAATTCTGTTGGTTTGGGTTAATAGACATGCTTAGATTTTTTTTTAATGTAATCCTTTCATTCCAGTGTCATTTTTAAGAGTGTCCAACATTTCAGAGAACATAATAAAATAAAAAATAAATTAAGCTTTTATATGCAACCGGGGTGTGGGTTAGAGGGTATAGAAGAGAACAGGTTCATCACTTTGCTTCTTTGTAAATGTATGTGATGCTTTTTTGTAAGTGACACCAAAAGAGCATCACTCTCTGGTATAAAGACACTTCATGATTATTTATGATTTCTCCTGGGAACTCAAAAAGCTCTGCAATCAAAACTGTTGGCAGTGCAATATTTTTTTAAATTGCAGCATCTACAAGTTTGCCTGCTGCTGTATTTATATCTGCCATGCCTGTGTTATTACTGCATTCCTTTTTAATGAGTTCACCACTTTGTTCTTGCCTTACTTTGTCCAATTCATACCTCATATTGAGAAATGTCATTAGGAATACTTCCACACAGGCATCACCTCCATTCCTCAATCTCTCTCAAACAGCTTGAATATGAGACGTGATCACCCACACTTCTGTAATCTCAAAACACCGACAACAATGCTTTGTTTCATGAATGCCATGCACAAGTTAATGCAGATCTTGGAGTAGGCCAAAATATCTTCAACCCCCCACCCCCCGCCCACCATGAAAAGATACAGAATTAAACAGTTTGTTCTCCCTCCACACCACGTATACAAAACCTTTGCCAGACCAATTCTTGAATACAGCTCGTCCGCCTGGAACCCACACTGTATATCAGACATTTACACGATTGAGCTGGTTCAGAGGTATTTCTCGAGAAGAATACTCCTTTCCTCTACTCACAATAGAATTCCCTATGCCTCCAGGCTTGAAATTTTGTGCTTGGACAATCTGGAACTGCAGCACCTGTGGTCCGATAAAAACATAGTACACAAAATTGTCTGCTACAATGTCTTGCCTGTCAACGACTTCTTCAGCTCCAACCACAATAATACACGGGCAAACAATCAATACAAACTTAAGATAAACTGCTCCAAACTCGATTGCAGAAAATACGACTTCAGCAACAGAGTGGTCAACGCCTGGAATGCTCTACCTGACTCCGTTGTTATAGCCTCAAACCCCCATAGCTTCAATCTCAAACTGTCTACCGTGGACCTCACCCCATTCTTAAGAGGTCCGTAAAGAGGGCGTGCATAAGTGCACCAATGTGTCTACCATCCCTGTCTGTATTTACTTCCTTTGTTCATGTTTATGTTCATACCTATACCTGTTATCTTGTACATGTTTGACAAACAAATAAAATAAATAAACCATCCAGATTCTTATTTTATGTGCATTAGTATTAAGCAAAAAGATTCAAGATGGTGTCTATACAGGCAACTGAATAGCCTTTAAACCAACTGCATTCTTGAAACACCTGATAGGGTCAGAAGAAGGAAATGTGGTGAACAAAGTATTCCTACAATAGGCAAACGGACCAGCCAGAAGGTTGAGTCACAATGTCTTTTATTAGGTTTTCCAATATTCCAGCGTTAGGCCAGAAATGAATTGATTCACTTTTCAAATGCAGCCAGTATTATGGATTCAAAGAAACCTGGAGCTGCTTTCAAAGTGGTAGAATCTTTATGTGGAAGGTTTTTTTAAAAATGGATATTTCAAGATCCTAGCCGTTTCCATCCTTGCCTCCAGCAAGTGTCTTTTTCCCCTCCTATATCACTGGTCTGGTTGGTTGGTTGGTTGGATAGTTAGTTTGTGATTTGAAAATCTCTTCCAGTCTCCATTCAAGTCAACTTTTGAAATGAATGTTTCAAAATACAATACATAAAAAGTACATCTGGATGTAGTCAGAGTTTTCTCTCTTCAGTTCTGAACAGGCTTCTGCTTGCTTCTGTTTTTCAGTTTAAAATGTCATTTTAGGAAGGAAAGTGGGAAAACTTGGGAAGAAAGAAAAAGAGAGTCTTTCATCTATTCATCATTCAAGACTTCTACTACCATTTCCAGAAAATTCCCTACAGCTGACCTGTTAAAAAAAAGTTGTAAAAATATGATTGTGTATCTCCAGCACAAAAGGCAGTAGAAACAACAAGACAACAAGACAAAACTAAATGGAATTAAAAAGCATGATACAGGCAATGCATGATGATCTTAAGAAATGAAAGAGATGATGAAAAAAAATTCACGTACTAGAGTTTTGACAGAGTCTGATATAGAGAGAAGTCCAAGATGAACCTTCTGTCAACAAATGCTGAAATCAATCTTTTCCCTTCCATGACCATATCTATCTCACCTTCAAAGGTGTCTAGATAGCACCACTAGTTAAACCAAGGGTCCTATTTTTTTTCTGTTTTGTAGGCATCTCCAGAAGGTTCCTTACAGGACATTGGTACTAACTTGTTCAGGTGCTCAGTATCTAGAAATTCAAGAGGCTTCTAAATCTGGCAATTCCATTTAAATGTTATAGTTCAGTGCTCTTGAGTGATCCATCCTTGATACAGCCATTTTTTTTTTGTATAACTTTATTAAATTTCAGAAAAATATAAAACACAAAGAACAAGAAAAATGGTTTAAAGAGAAAAAGGGGACAACAGGGATAAAGCAAAATTAATTTCTTTCTTCAGTACAGAAAGAAGCATGAATTATAATAATCCTTGAAATAGAATAAATTACAGCACATGGTACTTCTACCATTGCAAGCCGTTCTAGACATCAAATACCAAGATTAAAATTTCAATTTTTTTTCCATTTCAAGCAGAAAATCCAAAAGTAGTTTCCATGTAGAAGATTTAACTTAACCCAGACAAGACCAAATGGCTCTGGATATTGCTCCTAAAGACTATGTTGATTGTCCATCCTTGGTTCTGGGGGGGGAAAAGTGCCCCCCTCAGAATGGGCTCACAATTTGGGTGTCCTCCTAGACTCACAGCTGAGATTGGAACAATAACTGACAGCTGGAGCTAGAGGAACTTTGCACAGGTTTTTCTGGTACACCAATTGCAACCCTACTTGGATCAGGAGGCTCTCCTCACAGTCACTCATGCCTTGTCACCTCGCAGTTGGATTACATTGGACTCTACATGGGACTACCCTTGAAAAGTGTTCAGAGAGTACAGTTGGTCCAGAATGCAGCCGCACAAGCTCTTGTGGGTGCGCCTACACCCACATTACACCAATTCTCCGCGAGCTGCACTGGCTCCCTATCGGTCTCCGGGTGCAATTCAAGGTGTTGGTTATTACCTTTAAAGCCCTACATGACTCAAGGCCAGGCTATCTTCGAGACTGCCTTCTACCGCATAGCTCCCAACGACCAATAAGATCCCAGAGTCGGTCTCTTCCGGGTCCCATCAGCTAAACAATGTCGGCTAGCAGGCCCATGGAGGAGGGCGTTCTCTGTGGTTGCCCCAGCTCTCTGGAATCAATTACCCCCTGAGGTCCGGACTGCCCCCACCATACTGGCCTTCCGGAAAGAGGTGAAGACCTGGCTCTTCCGGCAGGCCTGGGGCCGTTGATCTCGCTACGGTGATCTTGCAAGACCCGGCCACAAATTGGAGTGTATGGGTTTTAATGGTTTTTTTAAACTTTTATATGGGATATTGTTTGCATTGTTTTATTCTTTGTGGTTAGCTGCCCCGAGTCCCTCAGGAGTTGGGCGGCATAAAAATGTGACTAATAAAAAAATAGTAAATAAGTGAAGGAAGAAAGAAAGCCTTTTTAAAAATTAAAATAGTCCATTTTGCCATCTCTGCCAACACCATTCATTCATTGTGGGTATCCTTCATTCATGCATCTCACTCTTCTCCCAGTCTTCTCTGGACCCAACTAAACATGATATCTGAAGGCATTTAACAAATCCTAGCACCTTCAGAAGGTGGGGATCATAATTATTCATTTCTCAGATTTATTGGCCAGCTGACAGAACTGTTCTCATTATAAATCACAGTAAAAGAAAGGTGCATTCAGTACAGTTGAATGGTGAAGCAATTTACTAAAATAGCTGCTAGAAAGTAAAGCTGTTTAAAACCCTGCAAACAATAGAAATGCAGCAAATCTAAAGGGAGAGAAGACAATGGTTATCTGCCTAGCATGAAATGTTGTGACAGTCTTCTACATTGAGTGCTGTGAAGGATGGACGTCAGCCTTCTGAGAAAGGCAAGGTCAGGAAACAGAAGCAATAGATATTCCAGCAATAAACTCTACTGTGGGGTAGAATCTCCAAAGTTAGAATTTTGCTCTAGTCCGCCTTATGCCAAATAAAATAAGGTGGCCTTATTCTGACTTTCTTTCTCTTGCTTTTCTCTTTCTTCAAGATAAAATAACCTTTCCTAGATCGCCTACCTTCATGGTTCCATCATTCCTTCTCCATTGCCAAGATCAGGTCTACATTCTTTCAGAGGTCCACTACTGGCAAGGACTGCTTCCAAGAAGCTCTTCTTCCATTAACAGTCACAAATCTGTTCTTCTCTATATAGATTCCTTTCTATGCTGAAGATCTGGCAAGTCTTTGGCAGGGATAGATTAATTTTTCAGGGAGTACATGTGTGTTTGTCCAAAATTGAGATTTATACCTCAGGAGAGAAAAAAATGTATGCCTTCCCAAATTCATCTCTCTCTGTCAGATTGTAAGTGATAAAAATGGCAAAGGAGATGCACACATCTGCAGCGAATCGTGTGATATATATTCGCCATGCTAAATAGAATTGTGATGATTAGCATTAATCCAGAGGGGCTCATAAAGTGATGAACATTAGGAGAGTTCAGGTATCTGGCTTCATCTAGGTGGGGAATTATAATTCTTATGCCTGGATAAGAAGCCAGCCAAATACTTTTTGACTGTGCTTGAGGCAAAGGCAAAAAACTTCCAACTCCAATTGGTCTATGAATATTTGATCGTTCTGAATCACAGCATACATTTCAAGATGGGCAGTTTCTCATAGTGAGAAGTCCTATCCACTTCCATCTCTTGGCTGTTTGGCTCTCTGTCCTTCTATGGTGCCAAGGTTCTTTTATCACTTCTACATTTGTCTGTTTAAAACAAGCAAAGAGGTGGCTTTTCAGACCCTCTGCCTGAGAAACTCAATTTTTTTATTGTTGTTCCCATGAAAATCTTTCATCAGCAGGCATGAGTGATGAAAATGTTGGGACACTTTCAAACCTTTTGTCTCAGCTGCCATCTCCTAGTCTAGTGAAGAGCTGAGCAGTGGATCAAGGAACTGAGAACCTTGTCTTTCTAGAGAAGAGCAACCCTACCCTAAACAGACTTCACTCTTCTCCTTCTTTGAGACCATTATCAAAATTAGGTAAATTCAATGGTATGTGTTGAATACACAGATACATTCAAGGAATGAAACTACTGCAAGCCTATGGCCCCAAAGTTCAACCTGACAGATTGGATACCATGATTAATGGCCTAAAAGCTCCAAAGAAAGCCAGGAAGATTGGAACTGCATTTCTTCCATCTAGTTTCTAATATAGATCATCCTATCAGCCCTTTATGATAGACCAGAGTAGGAAGCCAAAATTATGACTGCTAACACTACTTTTATTTTAAGATTACGGAAACAGAATCTTGCAAAAATCTGAATGCACCTCCCTCCCCCACCCCACTTGCCTGTATCTTCAAGAGAACTAAGGAGGGTGAAGCCTGCAACACTTTCTCAAATTACATTTCTAGCTCAGACTCATATTGATTTTATATATCTTGGTTGAAGCTCTTAAGGTTGTTCCTACAGCTGATTTTGGTATCCTATCTCAGGTGAAAGCTTGATTGAAATAGAGCCAGAAAATCATCCAGCTGCATCTGGAGTTGCCAGGTCACTTAATCATTTTATCCCAGAAGGAAATATTTGAGACTGGCCTATAATGAGATCTTCTAGGTCAAGGGAGATCTTTTTAAATAAAGGCCTTATCATCATCTCTTTTAAACAAGCAAGTACAAATTCCAAGGACATATTATCCACTCCACTTAACCATAAGGCCAGTCCCAGACTGAGCAATTTAATTAGCCGGGGAGGACAAGGGTCAAGAAAGCAAAGGATGGTTCTCTTTCTCCCAACCTACCCTTTTCATATTCTTGAAACCCACAAGCTGAAGGGAAACTGACAAATGATTGCTAAGGTTACCTTCCTCTGACCTGTCCCAACCTGGTGCCTAAATCAAGAGGAATCAGACTGAGGATTGTCTCCACATAGTGATGAAAACTGCTGATAGTCAGCTTTTAATATTTTATCTTCCCACCCGCACCAAATCTTAATCTCAGTGAAACCAGAGAAGTAAGCACATTTGCCTGTAGCCTTTGCCATGGGGGTGGGGGTGGAGGGTTTCAATGTACTTGAAAGATGGTTCCATTCTGTGTCCAGTCCTCCACAATGGAGTGCTTCCATATGTTCTTCAGTCTTCTATCTGTTACCTATCAGGTGCCGATTGACCTATGTTGAAAGAAGAGGTAGTCAATCATTTGGATCAACTTCATGTTCCATAGATCAGCCAAGGCTTCAGCAGCATTGTTGATGGATGAGGCAGGAAATTCTCCAAGCCCATTCATTACACCTATTCATCAGTTACTTAAGTTGGACCAATTTAATTGATTTTTACCCTTATAGAGGTTTATATCAGTCGCCAGCTTAAAACTGACCAGAGGATAAACTGTCTATATATCGTAGCAATAGAGTCACAGAAAACTCCTCCAGTCACCAGAACAGATGACCAAATCCAGTGTCTGCCCTACTGCATGCATGGAGTGAGATACCAATTAAGACAGTCCCATAGTTGTCCGTCAGACTTCATGATAGGCATCATACATCTCAATCTTCTATTAATATGATTATCTCAATTTTCAGGAATTTGCTTACAACTGAAATAAAGACATCACCTTGCTAGATAAGTTGCGTTTTTTAAAAAAAACAGATCGAAGTCACACATATGCAAAAGACCTTCCAACTTTTCAAAATCAAGTCAGTATATAATTTGGGTTAGATGCAAGGGTAAAATGAGGACCCAAATTATTGGGGGCAATATGTTGACTCTGTAAAACTGCCTTAGAGAGTGATGTAAAGCACTGTAAAGCGATATATAAGTCTAAGTGCTATTACTATTGCTCTTGCTATCTTGGCTGCTGAAACCTGCCAACATTTGCAGAACGTTTGAAAGAGCTTCTAATCTGGGAGTTGGAATTCCTGCAGACCAGGGGTGTCAAACTTGCAGCCCGCAGCCCTGATGCGTCACATGCTGGCCACTCCCATCCCTGGTTTAGCAAAGGGGGAAAAACAGTCACGATACATCATGTGACAAGAATGTGATGGTGCGAGTTTGACACCCCTATTGCGGGTGATGGCTTAAGACACTTTCCTTGCCTGTTGAATCGCAGCAAATCCCAGCAGACAGAACTAGAAGGTATTAGATCCATGCTTTTCTTTCAGCCAGATCTTTGTATTGCATCGCAGGCCAGTGCTTCCATATAAAATTAAATCCTAGACAACAGATGTTTTATTATTATGTTTTCTTAAGATGTGCTTTAATAGATATTTCTCCTTCTGCAAGTGGTTCCGCTGCCCAAGGCAGCATTTCCCTTAGCCCAGGGAGATGGGTTGTGCATTCTTTGTGTAGAGAAGCTTCCTGGGAAATTCTTCATCAGCCTGACCCTGCAAGGAAAGCTGTCAGAGCAGGAATTACCTCCAGCACATTTCAATCCCTCCCCCCACAGGTTTCTTGCGTTGAACTACTTATTAGCCATTATTTTTGCTAGCTGCAGCCTCTTTTTTTATACTGCTAATACTGCACATAAAATATTAAGAGAGATTCTGCTTCTTTGATTATTTTTGTAAAAAACTCTTGATCAAGCACCAATTATGCTGTATTTTGTATGGTTGCCAAGGCAATCCTGATTATTTTTCTATCTTTATTGCAAATATGACATAATTTTATCCTAGGTCTATATTTTAATTTACAAGAGGCCATTGTTTTCTTTTGATATATCTTATCCCCTTGGTTTCATGCCCACATTGCAATTTAGAAATATGTTTCCCTCTATCTGCCCATCCCTATTGCCTTCCTACAAACCACAGACAAGCAAAATAATTATTAGACCAATTATCTAAGTAGTTGTGAGTGAAGAATCTATTGGTTAAAATTTTATTGCTGCGATAATAAGTTTACAGATTAACAGAGTTGGAAGGGACCTTATAGGTCATCTAGTCCATCACACACAAACCCCTCGCTCAAGCAGGAGACCCTATACCAAATGGCAGTCCAATCTTTTCTTGAAAGTCTAACACATCATATCCTCAAGCTATCAGGTTGAGAGATACTGGACACCTTTAACCATTGCTGCTTGATGCTCTCAACAAGTAACCAAGATCAGACCTTAGTCATTATCAACATGCAGTGGAGACCTTGATTGTTTGGAACATAAGACATGAGGAAAATGCTGTGCCGTGTTTCAAAAACCACAACAATCTCTAAATCTCATCATAAGGCTACTTCTGAAAGTTCTAAACAAATCTACCTAATTATGAAATTTATACTTCCAAACAATGTTGTTGCAATTAGACCGCTGCCTGTAGAAGTTCAAAAAGGAAGATGATAAAGCTTTCACATTATAATAGTTGATACCAGGTAAACATCTGAACAATACTTTTCAGGCTGCCTGCATGTCGATGAGATCTTGAAGTAATACAGATGGAAGGGCTGAAACTTCAGACACTCTGGCAGTTACCGTAAATGGCATTTTTTGACCCTGAAAAAGGGAACACAATTACCTAAAGGGAATAGAGTAGTGGTAAAGAAGGTTTCAAGATTTCTGCTTCATCAGAACCTCAAGGATCCTAACCCCAAGTGCATCCATTTCTACAGGTAAAGTTTAGAGACCAGACCTGATGAAATGAGTAGAAGCTTTCGCTGTAGAGCTTTTTAATTTATTTATTGTTTTGCAAAAGAAAAAAAAATAGTTGCCTTTCAATTTGCTGTACTCTTATGCATGGAGGGGAGAAGGAGGAAATCCATTTCTCTAAAGCTTTCCATAATTAAATCCTGGTGACTCATTCCTCTCTGTTTTTCATCTATTGGTGCAACCAATGGCTACGCAAATTCATACCAGCAATACTCCTTAGATGAGGAAATCTAGGAGAGCTCCCCTGGACCTTCCATTGAGGCAAGCAGTGATGTAAACATCCCTTATTACACAGAGAATCAGCAAATGTTTGCAATTTCACTTTGCAGGCTTCCTGCTGCCTTTCCCAAACACAGAACAGATGTTCTGTTAAGAGGGAGCAAACCTCTCTTTGTGTGAGAGCAGACAGCCAAGCAAGGGCCTTTCAGAAGATTTGCAATAGGATGTTGCCATGTCCTCAGAAAATCGTGGAATGTTAACTTTGCAAACGCAAATCTTTACAAAACAACCATAGATTTGGGGGGAAAAAAACCCCGAGCTCCTTTCAAGGGATGCTTCTGAGCAGAGATCCTTGCGAAGAATTCTGTCAAACCTTTTGCTAGGAAGGGGACTGAATGGTAGTGTGTGACTTGAATTACCATTTCCATTTCCAGTACTGAAAACCGAGAACCACTGCTAAAAACATCACTGAAATGAGAAAACTTGTTCTTCCACTTCAATTCCAGCTAGATTTTAATCCTTGGTGCAGTTAAAACAGGCCTGTTTTCCCAATTACAAAATGAAAAAAAATCTCATATCAGTAACTAGGACATTCAGAGAGAAAATTATTGTACATTAATGACATTTGGTTAATGCCAAACTCCCCTTTTTAAAAAATTCAAGCAAAAATAAATATTAGCTCTGCAAATAAACAATTATTAAATGCTTACCATTGTTTCAGGTTTCCATATAAGAAAATAAAAGGATAAGGAATGTAACAATATTCTTATTTTCAATCATTTATACTTCAGGACAACTTCAGTGTTATGCTTGACTGGCAGCCTCTATACCAAAGACAGCCATGAATACATTGGCTTAAATGTATTCATCCATTCATTGCCTCAATTCAAGGACAGAACTGAGGTCATGAGCGGGACACAGTGGGAAAACCTGCTACAGATGTCCTTCACATCTGCTGCTTAAGTACAAACAATACATTTTGATCTAAAGCTTCCCCATTCTTTTATCAGATTGGTGAAAAATATGAGGGAAGGGTATATAAAGAGTTGTATCAGTGAAATGAGCACCTAGAAGTTTAAATCCTAATTTTCATGCCACTGATTGGGCTGTTATGATCTTCATCTTGATCTGATTTAGGTAGACTTTATTAATATTGTGCACATATCAGATTTAGTCAGAACCCCAATTCAGTAATTTGTAAAAACAATCCATTTTACTTCAGGTTGGGTTTTTTTTTTTTTTTTTTTTTTGGGAGACACTACAATCTGACTGAAAGCACATGGCTGAATCAGGATTTGGATTGCCAAACCTATTTATTTCCCACTAATTATCATTAGAAATTAAGAAATTGTTTACCTACTTGGTATAAAACTAAATGAAATTTCAAGAACAACAATACTTATATGAAATCTCTCCCCCGCCCTGTCCATTTTTTTCCCCATTTATCCTCATAATTGATCTGAGGAGAACAATTCCAACACATCTGATGAAAATATGTTTAGGAAGTATTATATAATACAATCTATTGTCTTAGAGTTTGCACGTCCAAACTCTTTGCAAGGGTTTGCAAGGGCAGTTTGCTGATTCTATAAGGCAATATTCCAGGACAGGGATTGTTCTGGATGACTTTTGTCACTTCCTGTTCTAGAAGATTCATTTCAGGAAATCATCCCCAGAATGCCAATTGTTCCATTTGTTGAAAAATATGGCATGTTCTGGGAAAGGCTGGGATTTGGCACATAGATACCATCAAATCTACCAAGCCTCATTTATCCTTCCTGATGCCCCCAGCAATTACTAGGAGAGGCCCTGCACATTGTATTGTCTTGCAATATCTCTTGTTCACCTCTGAAACATTCTGATTAAAGAACCCCAAGAAAAGTCACTGAGGTTAGAAACTAGAATGCTTTATCATAAAAATGTTAGCTTTCCCCCATTTTTCCTCACAGATCACTAGGCGTTTTCCTTGAAGAAAAAGACAAGTAAGAAATACATACATTTTTGCAGAAATGATTAATTCTGAATCACTGTATTTCAGGGAGATTCCATTTGAAAATGAGTGTGTTTCTGAACAAGTTCTTCACCATTTCCAATTCTCCTAAAATTACCAAAATCAGCTCATTTCAGCAACAATAGTGTTATGTCCTTATAAGGACATCCTCCTGGGATTGGCTGAAGATCCTTCGGCAGGAGATTTTGAATCCCTGTCAGTGGGCGGTGCGTCTGCCGGAGCAAATATAAGGAGAGCTCCGGCAGCGCAGCACCAGTTCAGTTCCCGTTAATAAACGTCGTTACTTGAACTCTGCTGGTCACTCTTCTTTCCTGCGCCGATCTAACACTGGCGACGAAGGACTAGAGAAGAACCTCCGCGTGGCACGACCGCCATAATGAGCTGAAGTCACTCGACGTGGACTGAGAGATGGCAACGCCGCAAGCGCCGTTTGCCTCGCTGGCTCCTTTCGACCCTAACCGGGAGAAATGGAGCTCGTACATGATCCGTTTCCGCCAATTCCTCCGGGGAAACGGCTACAACAACTTAGACGACGAGAGGAAGAGGGCTCTCTTCCTCGCTCACTGCGGCATCGACGTCTTGGAGCTCGCCGTCAACCTCGTCGCACCTAGAGACATTGAAGTCATGTCCTAGGTGGATCTGCAGACTGCCCTGCAAGACCACTATGCACCAACGGGCACCCACATATCGAATCGATTCACCTTCCGCCAACGCAACCAAAAGGAAGGCGAATCTCTCAAAGACTTTGTGGCGGCATTGCGTCAAATCGCAGCAAACTGCGAGTTTGAAAACGTTGACAATGCCTTACGCGACGGGATCGTCTTCGGGATGAGAGATGCAAGCCTCCAAAAGAAGTTCCTGAGCAGAAAAAGACTGTCCCTGAAGGACGTTCTTGAGGAGGCTACGGCTGCTGAAACATCCGAGAAAGCCGCCGCCGCAATGCTCCAGTCCCGAGGGATCCATAAGATCCGCAAGTCGTCCTCAGAATCGTCTGATGACTCTGCCACACCAACCGACTCAGAGGGGGAGTCGACAGTTTTGAAAGTTTCCCGCCCATCTAGGCGGGAAATTCAAAAAGATGGCCGCCGCGACGCTCAGTGCGGCAGTTGCAAGGGACACCATCCCCGCCAATCCTGCCGCTGGCGTGATGCAACCTGCAGACGCTGCCTTAAGAAGGGGCACATCGCTGAGGCATGCAGAGCCTCTGATCCGGTTCCAGAGTCGATCAGGCCCCGGAATCCTGAAAATCGTCGCGACTCCCAGAGGCCATCCAAACGGTCCTCACTCCAGCACAGCCGCGACGACCGCAACGGTTCCCAAGGCGGCGCGGTGAATCAAACAACGATCGCCCTCACCAGTAACAACAGTGCCACCAAATTCCATGTGACACTGTTGGCGGAAGGCTTGCCGTGCACGATGGAAGTAGACTCTGGCTCCGTCTATTCCATCATCGACTGGCACCAGGTAAAGAGACTGAAGCCGGCACTTACGAAGTGCCAACTTGAACCCCTTCACTCCAAGCTGGTGGATTTTGGCGGCAATCCCATCGGCGTCATCGGAAGAACCAACCTCCAGATCGCCTTCAAACAGTTCCGAGGCCAGCTTCCCATCACAGTCGTGGAGCATAGCCGCCTGACCCTGTTAGGCGTGGAGTGGTTCCAGCCGTTGGGGCTTTCTATTGGAGGCATCCACCAGATTAGCTCAGGCGAACTCGCCTCACTCATCGGAGAGTTCCAAGAAGTCTTCGATGGTAAGTTAGGGACCTTTACAGGGAAACCCATCTCCTTTAATCTGAACAAGGGGGTAACCCCAATTCGGCTCAAGCCCCGCCGGGTTCCATTTGCCTTGCGGGCTAAAGTAGATGCTCAGCTTGATAAGCTGATTGCCCAAGGCATCCTGGAACCCATCGATCATGCTTCATGGGAGACTCCCATTGTGACCCCCATGAAGCAGGATGGATCTGTGCGCATCTGCGCCGACTACAAAGTGACCATCAACAAGGCGTTGCCGCAGAGCGCATACCCTGTGCCGGTAGTGCAACATTTGCTTCACTCACTCGGCAAGGGCAAAATTTTTGCAAAACTGGACCTGGCCCAGGCTTACCAGCAACTGCCAGTTGATCAGGAAACGGCGGAGGCTCAGACAATTGTCACCCATAGAGGCGCGTTTAAGTGCAACTGTCTCCAGTTTGGAGTCAGTGCAGCCCCAGGCATTTTCCAATCCATAATGGAACGCCTTCTCCAAGGCGTTCCAGGGGTGGTGCCTTACTTCGATGATGTACTGATCTCCGGGGACTCAAAGGCACAACTCCTTGACCGGCTGAGGCTTGTCCTCCAGCGGTTCAGAGAGAAGGGCTTGAGGGTCCGACGGGACAAGTGCATCATTGGGGTACAGGAAGTCGAGTTCCTGGGCTATCTCATAGATAGTTCTGGCATCCACCCCACCAAATCAAAAGTTAAAGCTATCCATGAAGCTCCCAGCCCCAAAAACAAAGCGGAGCTTCAGGCTTTCCTTGGATTGCTTAACTTCTATGCAATTTTCCTCCAACAGAAAGCCACTATTGCTGAGCCGCTTCATCGCTTGCTGGCAAAGGCGGCTTCCTGGAGGTGGGGCCGCGAGGAAGAGTCTGCATTCAGAGCCGTTAAGCAACTGTTGACTTCTGACTGCGTGCTCATTTAATACAATGAGACGCTGCCCATCAGGCTCACCTACAGAGAGTTGGCGCTGTTCTCAGCCACGAACTGCCTACCGGCTGTGAAGCCCCCATCGCCTATTTCTCAAAGACCATGTCCAGTGCTGAACGCAACTACAGCCAACTGGACAAAGAGGCGTTGGCTATTGTCGCAGGGGTGAAGCGTTTCCACGAATACCTCTATGGACGGCGCTTCACCATTGTCACCGATCACAAGCCACTCCTGGGCCTCCTCGCAGGTGACAAGCAGACCCCTGCCTTCATGTCACCCCGAATGACTCGTTGGGCTATTTTCCTCGCCGGCTACTCCTATAGCCTCGTCCACCAGCCTGGTAAGGCCATTGCGAACGCCGACGCACTAAGCAGGTGCCCATCTGCTGACTCCGTGGAAGACCCGGCTCCCACGCTCGAGCTGCTGCATATTGACAGCGACAGCAACTGTCCGGTAACATCTGCCAACGTGGCAACGCACACGCGAACTGACCCCATCCTCCATCAAGTCCACTCCTGGGTCCTGAGGGGCTGGCCAGCTTGAATTGACAGCGACGACTTCAGCCCGTTCAGCCGCAAGCAAGGGGAGCTGTCCACCATGCGCGGCTGTTTACTATGGGGAGATCGGGTGCTGATTCCCAGCACGCTCCAACGAAAGACTCTTGCAGCGTTCCATAAAGGACACCCGGGCATTGTCCGGATGAAAGCCCTGGCACGGAGCTATGTCTGGTGGCCAACACTGGACAAAGACATTGAACATTGGGTCGCCAGGTGTAGCCCGTGCCAAGAAGTCAGAGCTGCGCTGCCTCAGTCTGACCCGACGCCTTGGGAAACTCCTAGCTCTCCCTGGTCACGCATTCACATAGACTTTGCGGGCCCCATCCAAGGGCACCACCTCCTCATTGTGGTCGATGCCTACTCCAAATGGCTGGAGGTCATCCCCATGGCATCCACCACAACAGAAGCCACGATCCGCGCACTCAGGCGTCTCTTCGCGACTCATGGGCTTCCAGACGTCTTGGTCTCCGACAATGGGCCCCAACTTACGTCCGTGCCCATGGAAGCTTTCCTGGCAGGCTTGGGCATCCGCCATGCCCTCTCCGCCCCTTACAGACCAGCTGGAAATGGACAGGCTGAATGGATGGTGAGGCTTACCAAGGAGTCGCTAGCCAAGATGGGCCCGGGCGATTGGCAGGAGCGCATTGACACCTTTCTGTTCACCCAGAACATCACGCCTCACTCTGCCACAAGAAAGTGCCCTGCCGAACTGTTAATGGGCAGACGACTCCGGTCACCCCTGGACAGACTGCACCCTCAATACACCTCCGAGGTGCCCGCCACTGCCAGTCGCCAACTCCACCAGTTTGCCGTCGGCGACGCCGTTTTCGCTCTCAATTTCCACGGCTCGCCAAAATGGGTTAAAGCTACAGTACACAGCACAACCGGTCCCAAATCCTACCGTGTTGAGCTGGAAAATGGACAGATCGTGAGACGTCACCTCGACCAGCTCCGCAAAAGGTGGAGGGAAGCGGGTGAAGACCAGCCTGACGCGGTAGGCCTAAACCACCCCGGCGAGGTAGGCCTAAACCACCCGGACGAGGTAGGCCTAAACCACCCAGACGAGGTAGGCCTAAACCACCCAGACAGGGGAGGAGCGGGCACTCCCACACCGAACCAAGCTAAGAATGCTGAGAGGCAAGTAGACCGGGGACAAGGCCCAGAGGGAACCCCGAAACACCATGGGGTGGATGGCAGTCAACATTCCGAGAACCGAGACCTACACCCTTACAACGGGAGGCAAGTAGACCGGGGACAACCTAGCAGGGGAAGCCAACACCAACCCTGCGAAGTAGGCGACCGACACTCCAGGGGAGGAGACCTCCATCCAACATACCAAAGGGCGCCACAACAACAGCCCGACCGCGCAGAAGACCAACCCTGCGAGGAAGGCCTCCACCACCCCTGCAGGGTAGGCCTACACCAGCCAAACCAGGGAGAGCACTCCAGCGACGGAAGGCGGCGACCATCACCACAACGCCAACCGTACAGAGAGGGCCTACACCACCCCTGCAAGGTAGACTTACACCACCCCGGCAGAGCCGACCCGTTTCCAACCCGCACCACCTGCGGCCCCGGGAGTAAATCGGACTCAACCGGAGAAACCGGGGGCCTAACCCAGCCACCACCGCCGGACTCGCACCCTAGACCGGACCAGCGCAACGCCGACCCAGAGGAATCCCAAGGGAGACCCAGGGACCTACCGTGGCTCAGGAGTTCGGGACCAGTCGACAGCAGGGATCCGTGCCGGCGATATCAAGATCCGAGCAGGACTGGAGCAGACCAGCATCGCCCAGAGGCGGAGGTCCTCGACCCGGCCGGAGGTTCGGGAACATCACCCGCATCCTCGACGGCCAGATCCAGCCCGGCACCAGGGAGGAAGCCCCGAGCCGAGAAAGCACCCTCCGTCCGGGAGAGCGCCCAACCAGGATATGAACTGCGCAGATCTACGCGAGCACGTAGACGTCCTGTGTACCTGAGTGACTTTCTACCTTGATTGACTGACTAAGAACTAGGGGGGAGGAGTGTTATGTCCTTATAAGGACATCCGCCTGGGATTGGCTGAAGATCCTTCCGCGGGAGATTTTGAATCCCTGTCAGTGGGCGGTGAGTCTGCCGGAGCAAATATAAGGAGAGCTCCGGCAGCGCAGCGCCAGTTCAGTTCCCGTTAATAAACGTTGTTACTTGAACTCTGCTGGTCACTCTTCTTTCCTGCGCCGATCTAACAAATAGCCCTAAATTTTATCTCATCATGCCCATCTTTTAGAGAAAAAAACAGAAGGAAATAAAATAACAGCTGTGAAAGAAAACAAAATAATAAATGGATGAACAGAATTAAAATGATAAACAAGTGCTTAAAAAGTAAAAAAACAAAAACAAAACAAAACTAGACAGTAAAGATTCTAGGAAATTCATGGGTGTTTTACTCCAGACAGGATATTTTTCATAGCAGTCTTTCTTTTTGTAATGGATGCACAAATAGTTATTATAGATGGAAGAACAGATAATTCCTTGCAAATTAGGTTAAATGGACCAAAGCTTACTCATATGGAACTATGGTATATATACGGTTTCCTTCCTTCATAATTCCAGAACAACTAGGTAATACACATTTTACGTATCTATTATCTTGCCCTACTTGCTATTCAACCAATTCAGAACTATTGCATTTAGAAAGACTTGACTTTGGTGTGTTGTTGTTGGGGTTTTTTTTAAGGAACTCTGTGTGTGAATAAAGATGGTTTTTAGAAAGCTGAGTAGAAAAAGATTGATTTCCTTGCTCTACATATGGTGATTCCAATCTGATCCAGATAATCATTTCCTTACAATTTTTTAAAAAAATGAAAACAGGAACTAAAGCAGAATACATTTAACATATCATTTGGTTTGCCAGTGAAAGTTGGCATGGATATCTCAAGTAAAACGTTCTTTCAGTCTGTTGACAGGCACTTGCATACTCTATCATCATCCTGAATAATTACATGAATCAAGGTGTAGACTTTACTAGAAAATGCATCTTTCAATTGCATTTCTCTTTCAAATTGCCCCTTTTAGGAACAGAAATATAAGACAGATGGAAAAGGGAAATCACAACTCATGAACTATCAACAAGGATCTATGACAAGAATAATCCAATCTTTCTGGCCAAAGTTGGAATCTTATAAATTTGGAAGATTTGGGAGATATTTTTTTCACCTTGAGAGCCATTTGGTTTAGTGGTTAAGGCACCAGGCCAGAAAATGGGAGACTGTGAGTTCTAGTCCCACCTTAGTCATGAAAGCCAACTGGGTCAGTCATTCCCTCTCAAGATTGTTATTGTGGGGATAATAGGAGGAAGGAGGTGTATGTTTATTTATTTATTTATTGGTTCGGTTTATATGCTGCCCTTCTCCAGAGACTCAGGATGGCTTACAATGTGTTAAGCAATAGCCTTCATACTTTTGTATATACCTGCTTAGTAGGGCTTTCCCCGCCCCCTCAAGCGGTGTTCTTTTTTATACACAGTCAGTTTATTGCCCCCACAATCCGGGTCCTCATGTTTGCCACCTTGAGTCATTTACTAAAAATAAGGCAGGATAAAAATAAATTTAAAAAATCTTGATCAGCAATAGCAATCTCACTTAACTTTCTGTATCAAAGCATGGGTGGTTCAGAGCCTCTCATTGCTGGCCAGCCATATCGGGAACCGAATTTGGGTTCCAACCTTGGGTGCAAAATTCTAACCCCAAATTCTAAAGTCTATGTTTAGTATCAAAAGCTTCCAGAACACTTCCTCTTACACATCCCTTCAAGACAACCAGAACAGGGATGTAGGTGAATCCTTTCTTCCTTTATATGGTTTGGGACATTCACCAATCTGGGTCAGTTCTTTCCTTTGTTTCCTGCTCCTCCTTCTATTTGACCCAAAAGACCAATGATAGCCATTCAGAGAAGTTTTTAATAAGCCCGTTCACAAGTGCTGAATACCTGCAAATTGGGGAAGGAAAGGTGCTTCCAATGGAGAAATGTAATATCAGAGAATATCTAAAATCGTTTTGTTCAGCTTCATAGGGCAACTGGCTAATTCTCTGCTGCACTTGAAGGAATGTTAGGAGAGAATGAATGAACTGCAAAGGTCAAAGGCAGAAGAGAAAGAAAATTGATCTGAGAGAGGAAGCGTTAAAAATATTGAGAATATCAGTCCAACCAACAGGAACCATTTTAAGCAGAAGCGTGCAAAATAAATCTTTAGGCAAGGAAATGAAAATGCAGAGTCACTCTGTTGACTGTGGACAGACCTGTATTTCCTGCATGGCTCTTCTTCGGGATGGTCCAATCCACTGACCACTATCTGAATGCAGCAATAAAGGAGATTGCCCTCCTTCCACTCTCGGCCCATTGCAATTGCATCCTGTGCCGATAATTTCCAGCTTTGATTCAAAACTGTTGCCTTCCAAACCTGAATTCTCATCAGCCTTTTGGGGCAGACCCAGCCTTTCTGCATGACCCATTACTAGATTAGGCCACTCACTGTTTCCTTAGTCCTGGAACAGAACATCTCATTTTCCTTCTACTCCAACCTGTGTTTTCCAGCTTTGAATCAACTTTTCTGTTTTCCAATCCAAATTGCACTAATCGCTTTAGTGCAGATGGTCTCTGGCATTTTGTTAAAATATAATGGTAGTCTCAGCTCTAATTGGCTGCAATGGCTGGCATGTTCCGCCTTCCAGCAGCTGGTTGTTGCCTTGGGCAGCCATTTGATTCTGAAGTGTTGAGTTATTATGTTCTCTGATCGTGGGCACTTACTAATTTTATAAACTTGAGGCTGATGCAATGATGGTCTGTTAAGTCAATGAACTATCCTCAAGCCTAGAGGTTCATACACCATTCAACCCTTATACCCTTTCTGTTCCTGCCAGGTTGATGAAGCATCCTGCCACTGCTTTCCCATCTCCTGCCCATAGTACTCCTAAGCTAACTTTCCCTTTGTTCATTTACTTGCATATTATATCTGCAATATAGGAACACTGCTATTTTGTTCCTATGAAGCTGAATTCTCAATTCCTCCTTGCCATGGAACTATAGAGGGATGTAAGAATGAAGACTAATCTGAACCCAATTGTTTTAATTATCAGAGCTATGGAAATTCTGTAAGGGAAGGAAGGAAGGAAGGAAGGAAGGAAGGAAGGAAGGAAGGAAGGAAGGAAGGAAGGAAGGAAGGAAGGAAGGAAGGAAAGAGGGAGGGAGAAGGAGAGAGAGAAGGACAGAAAGAAAGAAAAAGAAAGAAAAAAGAAAAAGAAAAAAGAGAGAAGGAGAGAGAAAAGGAGAGAAAGAGAGAAAGAAAGAAAGAGGGAGAAAGAAAGAGAGAGAGTGAAAAAAAGAAAGAAAGGGAGAGAGAGAGAAGGAGAGAGAGAAGGAAAGTAAGAAAGAGAGAGAGAGAGAGAGAGAGAGAGAGAGAGAGAAAGAAAGAAAGAAAGAAAGAAAGAAAGAAAGAAAGAAAGAAAGAAAGAAAGAAAGAAAGAAAGAAAGAGCAAACATATGGAGATGCAAAGGGAAGGCATGGGGACTAATGAGATGGGAACAATCTCTAAAAGGAAAAGCCAGACATAAAAGACAGGTTCACATCGGATCAGCCACTGAGTCTTGCCTTCCCTATGAAGGGGAAAAAGTAGGGGAATGGAAAATCAGATCTTGCTATGGCTACAATATGAACCGAACATCATCCACCTCTATTGCCAACCCACTTGAATTTCTGAAGTGGGTTTAAAACACAGCTGCAGGAGCAAAGGAGACAAATTGCTTAGATGAGAAATTGCCCTGACTCTGCCTCTCTTCCCTTAGAGCAATGGTGCAGAAGACGTAAAAGATCAATGCGTGCAAAGATGAATCCCAACCATCAGCAGACATTCCAAAGTGGTAGACAAGACTGGCCAGCTGAGAAAACATTCAAGAAAAAGTCAATAGGCTTTCTTAAGGACAAGACACTCATATATAAACAGGGAGCCAACCCCACTCACTTCTAACATTAATATTGTTACCTAATTGGCTAATAGAATTTCTTCAAGAGAACAACCAAGCTCAGAAAAGTCCAAGGCCCTCACAGCTCTTCCATACCATTGTCAACAAAACTACCTAAATTAAATCATCCAAAGTCATGTTCGGCTCTTGGAAGTCTTTATTTTCATTGTTTGTATCCTATCAATTAAATCTGGGGACACCCCTGCAGGTTTCCTATGTTTAAGTCTGACCATGTGCCAGAAGACCCCATACAGACCCCATCTTCTTTACTTCTTTTCCCAAAGTTTGATTTCAAAAAAGGTTAGTAGTAGCAATAATCAGATGACATTCATATATGACATCACAATCTTTCTCTGTGAACCCCTGTCAGTGAAATGCCTGACAATAGAAAAGGAAGGAGAGAATCAGACTCTCCCTTTCTAAGCAATTAGCTAGACCGCTAAAAATCAACTACCATGAATAGCGGTAACAGCAGTGATGCCTGCAGATTAAAACAAAGCTGTAAAAGCAGTTGGGAAAAAAAAAAAGAGGCCCTGTAAAAGACCTCAGCTGAAACTTTGAGTCACATCTCAGATGGTGTAAATTTTTAACTAATTGTCTCCTATGCACTGCAAAATATAGAGGTCTTAATACCAGCTCACAAGAGTGCCAGAGAAGATGCTCTATTGTGGGCCATACCAAAAAGTATTCAATGTATCACAATCTGTAAGATCAAAATGGACAACTACATTAGCTATAAGGACAGAAAAGAGTATGCTACTGGATTAGAACTTGACTAAATTTGTTATGCTAGGGTTCTCTAGAACAGGGGGTCCCTGTTCCCTGGTCCGGGGCTGAGTACTGGTCTGCGGCCCATTGGGAACCAGGCTGCGCAAGTGGTGGGCAAGTGCACAAAGCTCCATTTGTGTAAGGGGCAGGCACGCTCCCGAAACCATCCCCTCCCCCTGCTGCTACCTCTATTGCCAGTCCATGGAGCTGGAAAGATTTGGGACCACTGCTCTAGAAATCAACTTGAAAATTAACCACGCAGATCAATTTCAGTATCTGGAATATTATAATTGTTTATTTGGGAGTAAACTCAAACTGACTTCTAAGTTAAATTTATGTTGGTTCAACTGAGATGATAGTTTCATAAAAACGTAGTGTAATAAGGATAGTAGGAAGATTAGGCCTTATTTTTTAGGGTTAGGATTATGCTATAGGAGTCCATCTGCTAGCCGTAGGAGAAATGCTCTTAAAAAAAAGAAATTCCCATGAGGCACATCAAGAAATCATTCAGGTTTCGGTTGCAAACTATAATGGTAAAGGGGCTGATTTAGATCAATGTCATGGCAAGGATGACTGACAGTCTCTTGTCTGCAATGCTAGTCAAAATATAGGATCCCTTTCTTTTATTATATTAAGGTGAGAAGAAGAACTGTAGTCTCTATAGCTGTCTTCTGGTGCTGCAGGGAAAGAATTGTGGCAGCAGAAAAAGCCCACAAGTGACTGTTAAACCAGCCTAGTTATCCTTTATTTCTACAGGGCACTTCCCATCAACATTTCTTTCATATTTAGAATAATAAGTTACTCTGTAGAAGCTCTGAGGTATGCAAAATAACTCTCTCTTGTTTTCTTCTTCCTGCGCCACCATTAATTATATGAGTGACATAGTAGCTCTTTTGTACTTATGTGGACAAAGCCCATTAATTATATACTGCCTATTTTGTCTGTCTGTGGAGGGGGGTGTTTATGCATGTATGTGTATATAAAAGAACTGCATGCACAGCCACCTCGAGATTCAGATTTTCAACATTGCAACCCCTTCTTCTTTTGTATCAATCGTTTAAATTACTGATTTAATCATACAGTGCTGCCCAGGAATGAGCCAAGAATGACGTTAACAGGAGCTTCTGGGAGAACTACATTTATTGGTAAGGTTGAAAAGGAGAACGAAAAGCTAAAAGTAATCCAGAAAGGGATGAGGCCTGGTGGGAGCTTGTAGGCAGGCAGCTAACAGCCTATCAAGGGAAAACAACTCCAAAATCTAAGGTGGAAGATGGCAATGACAAGCTACTTCTGCACTGTTGCCAAGAAAACTTGATGGACATGGTTATTACTTTTTGACAACTTTGGGTTCCAGATGATGAGACCCCAGCCTCTCAATTTTCTGGAGAAGATGAAGAAATATAAATTTTCTCTCAGTATGTCTAGGAATGATGATGTGACCTGACCAAAGGTACCACAAAGTCTAGTCACTAATGGTGTCAATATTGTCAGAGAGGTTTCTCATTTTACAGGGATATATACACAGTTAAAATAATGAAGTAGGAGAGATATGAATATAGGAAAACCTGAGACTGCTAAAGCAGAAATTAAACATATCAACCTGAGACTGCTAAAGCAGAAATTAAACATATCAAATTGAAGTCTTGGGAAAGAGAGAAATTAAGGGATTGGAATAGCCTATTTTTCCTCAAATGTTTATAAGTTATACTTTTATAACTTTAGGGCATGTCACCCTAAATATAAATATAACTTTTACCCAGGTAATCCTCGACTTACAACAGTTCCTTTAGTGACCATTCGAAGTTACAACAGCACTGAAAAAAGTGACTTATGACCATTTTTCACACTTACGACTGTGTTGCAGCATCCCTGTGGTCACATGATTGACATTCGGATGCTTGACAGCTGACTCACATTTATGACAGTTGCAGTGTCCCAGAGTCATGTTATCACCTTTTGCGACATTCGGACAAGCAACGTCGAAGGGGAAACCAGATTCATTTAACAACTGTGTTACTAATTTAAGAACTGCAGTGATTCGTTTAAGAAAGGTAGCGAGAAAAGTTGTAAAATGGGGCAAAACTCACCAAACAAATTTCTCACTTAGCAACATACATTTTGGGCTCAATTGTGGTCATAAATTGAGGACTATCTGTATTTAGGGCATGACACCATATGAAGTAATGGAGTGGTAATATTCTTGGATATCACTAAGCCAATCTAGTAAACAATTGATATCCTGTACACATCAATGTTACAAATACAATGGCTGAAAATATTGACAAATTCTATAAAAAAATCAAACTGTGCTAAGGGCAACACTAAGGGCTTTAAGATTACTTATGGGTGCTTGGAATGCCAAAGCTGAAGAAATGGAGGAACCTTTGGATTAGGTGAACAGATTATTGCAGGAGACGGATTAATACAGGTTAAATTTACAATTTTGAAAAGGAGAAAAAAATCACTACTAAATTTGATTCAGGGAAATAAATATTTTACAACTGGACCTCCTTGGGTGAACCACACTGAAATCAAAGAGATTGTCTAATACTAACCTAAAGATTAGAAATGTAATTCATTTAGTATGGACACTTTCAATGTAGGTTAATGGAAAATATCATGTATAATCGTGACAAATATACAGATTGAAGTTAAAAATTAAAGAGAGTGCATGTCCCAGTGCCAGGAAAATAAGACCAGAGAACAAGAAAAAACAATGTAAGATGAATATAAGGAACACATTAGCATGTTTAATTCCTGCTAGTTATGGAAAGAGATAACAAACACTATAAAAACTGAAACGGGGTGGGGGGTGGGGAAGGAAAAGAGTAAAAACCTTGAGGGACACTTGACTTTCAGTGTCAAGCAAGAAAGGGCAAGGAAAGATTGTTCAAGCAAAAATGTCAATGAATGAAAATAAATGAAATGGAAAATAAACAATAATCACAGGAAAGTTTAGAGCTATGGTTTTTTTTCTTCCATGCAGTAACATCAGATTCTTGGAGACTACCTGGGCAAATCCTTGCGATTTTCTTTTCTCCCCACCCCCCACCCCCCAGAAGTGGCTTCCTAGGGCTGTGACAAAGTGACTGGCCCAAGGTCGCCCAGCTGGCTCTGTGCTTAAAATGAAACTAGAACTCACTGTCTCCCAGTTTCTAGTCTGATGAATTACACCAAACTGACAACTCATAGCTAAGCTAATAATAATCAAAAATAAACATGAAAGAAATCTAGCTGAAGGAAATTAGATTAAAGGAAAATAGAAAGGTTATACTTAGACCTTTTCTAAACATGCTTACAAAACAATAGAAATAATTGCGGAGACAGAATGTATTCTAAGAGCCATAAGGTATGATAGATAGTAGACTAGCTGTCAAATAGAAAAGCCTCAAGCATGGATGAAATAGCCATTGAACTATTTAAAGCAGCAGAAAAAAACATGGCCCCATATCAACAAACATGGATCAAGACTATGTGGCCTTTAAATCAATGTATATGCCTAAACAGTACTGAAGTAAGAAATCCCAAGAGAGTACAGCACACACATTATTGCATTAATTTCTCATACAAGCCAAGTTTTGCTTAAGGTCCTATGGACAGCTGCCAAATGACCTGGTAAATTTCAGAAAAGGTAAGAGATCAGACAGCTAACGGGAAGAAGAAATTACAAGAAAGAGAAGGCTTATTTTTATTTCATTGGTGACAGCAAAGCCTCTACTTGTAAATCATGCCAGAGTGTAGAAGATGTTTAAGCTAATGAGTGTTCCACAACAGCTGTTTATTCTTCTAAGGAATCCACAATAAACAAGAAGTTATTATAGGGACTGAAATGGTAGAACATGATGATTTAGAATATGAAAGACAATGAGATAGGGATGTCTAGGTGATTAACATATACAGCAAATATAAAAAAACAAAGAATTAAAAAAGATGACGGTTAGAGTCAAAACTGGAGACCTAAACACTAATGAATTGAGATAGACAAGTGACACAGCTGTTAACAAAAAAAAATGTAGAATATGAAAGGGAAAGTTAATTCAGTTAGGATCCCATTATGAACTAGAAAATTAATGTTAAATACTAAGAAGGCTAATCAAGATCATTGTGCATGGCTGGTGAATCTACAAAGTGAGGGAAAAGAAGAGAAGATGATAGATATTTTTTGCCTTTTTGGGGTAGATAAAAATGGACAGAAATTTCTTCTGGATAGAAAGACAATGAAAAATGTAAACAAGAAATGTAAGGACTTTTCAGCAATAACAAGATCAGTATAGTTAATGCAAAGGTCTTTCCATTAGAAATTAATGACTAAAAAGTAGAGACTGAGAAGAACAAGAGAAAAATCATTGTTCGGAGTTCCATGGGGTACAAAAAGAATCAGTCAGTCAGTCCTGGGTGAAATAAAAATACTCCGCCTCCATAAAGTAACAATCAGAATGTGGTCTCTGGTCTAAGACTGTAATAAATTGATTGAATTTAATCAGAATGAGACGTTCACATATTTTAGGAATATACGTGTACAGTGAAGTAGAAAAAAGTATGCTTGGCAAAATGAAGTGGAAAGGAGGAGGAAAAAGGGATGACAGATAAAACGAATGAACTGATTTTGGAAGAACTATGGATAGGGAGCTAGGGACAGGTTAAGAAGCTAAACATTGATCCAAGTACAGTTTGGACCTGATACAATGGCACCTACCAGTAACTGGCCACACAAAGCTCAGTTATTTAAAGAAAGAGTGGAGGAAATGAGAACTTTGAAATCTTTGTGAGCCCTCAACATACTTTTCTCTTTCATCAACAGCAAACAGTGATGAACAACTGGTAGGCCGTTGTGTTTGGAGTGGAGAATTTAAAGCGATGCTTTTTCCAACCCATGTTTACCGAGTTTGATCAGTGATGAAAGGACTGGTGGTGGGGAACAGGGAGAGAGATGAATAGATGGCTGATGGCTCCAAAGTCTACAGGCCATCAGTTCTACAATCTCACAAAGCCAAAGGTAGTTGCCTTTCAGTCGTGAAGATGGTCAGGGCTGATAAGGCCAAGCCGGAGGCAGGAGCACTGCTCTTGTTTACGCCAGTGAAATGCAGCCCTTATATATTTACAAAAATTGCTTTGATATGTTTTTTTTTTCTTTCTCATTGTACAACTGTAAGAGTTAAAACAGTGAAAGCTCATTTTACCAACAATGTGACAGAAATCCAAGTCAGGTTTTTCTCCCCTTTCCTCAGATTTTTTTCTTAAAGGAAATTGGAAAATCATTTAAAATGCATTCCCTTTGCAAATGTCCCAATCTCATCTTTGCCCATACAGTTCAAATCAAGGCACAACAGATCTTTCTCATTAATGCACCCAAATAATGCAGATGTCCTTTTTCTGCCCTCTTTGAAGTGACATATGCTTCAATTTATTTTTAATCTTCTAAGTGAGGTTGTAAGAAAAGCCGCCTTGTGCGACATCTGAAGTTACTATATATATATGTATACACACACACACACACACACGTGTGTGTATGTGTGTGTGTGTAGAGAGAGAGAGAGAGAGAGAGAGAGAAGGAAGGAGGGAGGGAGAGAGGGGGGGAGGGGAGGGAAGAGGGAGGGAGGGAAGGAGGGAGGGACAGAAAGAGAGAGAGAGAGTTTTTTCCACATTCTTGATCTGGAAAATCTGGTCTCCAGCATCTCAGTCCCAAGCCAAAACAATATATGAAGGAAAAGATTAAAAATATAAAACTTGCAAAGAGATCTTTAAATGAAACAGGATGGAAACACTAGCAAGATATCATGGGTCACCCAATTTCATAAGCATTTTTCAGAATCTCAGAATCTTCCCGTCCTGAAATATATGCTTTTTACTTCTTATTTTTAATTGTCCAAAGAAGGATTTTTCTATTCTTCTCGGCAGAGCAACAGTGTCATCCAGTGGTGACTAAAACAGACATCTGCTTTTCAAATCAGATGAAGATGTTGAAGGATAGTCTTTCCATATTCTTTCTTCTTTGCTGCTTGAGGGATCATAGTTTGACAATTCCTTAGCAGAAACGTCTTGAAGCGGTATTTCAAGTGAAATAATTTCAGGGTGAATTAATGTCTTACAGGTGTTGTGTCCAGGATAAACTATTGAGTGGTTGCTTCTGGATTAGGAAAGAAAGTGGCAGTCTTGCCTTCTCACACATTCCTTATTGCTAGGGGTGCAATATTACTTTAGAACGTGAACTTAATCGTACATTTGGACCACAACCACCTTTAAAAATTATGCATACTATTTCAAATGCAAAATATGAAATTAATTTTCTCCTGCCATTGTACACACAACTGTTAGAGTACAAATGCTAAGGAAAAACAAGAACACATATTACCTAACTCAGATGGGGGGGGGGGGAAACCACCTCAGAAGATTCTGGATGTATTTAATTTTGAATTTTTAGCTCATTGAAGTCATTGTGCCATCCAGACTCTGTGAATAAAGAAGGAAGTTTACTCTGATAATGAAATGCTGTGAACTGGGAATAAGCATGTTCGTGTTGTACAAAAGGATAATATCTCTGACAGGCTTTCAAGAGTCTGCTATTATATTTTATAACAGTAAAGCAGCATTTCAGGAATCTTTGTGGTACCTTTTTTCTGACCTGGACTACCCTGCAGGGCTGGCACCAGAGGTGGGTTTCAGCAGGTTCTAACCAATTCTGGAGAATCATTAGCAGAAATGTTGAGTAGTTTGGAGAACCGGTAGTAAAAATGGTGACTGCCCCCGTCTCATCTATTCTCTGCCTCCCAAATCCCAGCTGATTGGGAGGAAATGGGGATTTTTTAGTAACCTTCCCCTGCCATGCCCACCAAGCCATGACATTCCCACTAAGCCACACCCACAGAACCAGTAATAAAAATTTTTGAAACCCACCACTGGCTGGCACTTACCGGCATGCAGGGCCGGATTTTCCTATAGGCTAACTAGGCTTCAGCCTAGGGCCTCAAGATCAAGAGGGGCCTACATTCAAATTGTTAGCAAAATTAAAATTACACTATTCTAAAAACAGTGAACACTAAAACACTGAACCGAAAAAAATGGGAGGTGAAAGGGCGTCATAAGTGGAATAGCCTAGGGCCTCTTTTCATCTAAATCCGGCCCTGCCGGCATGTCAAAAGCGGGAAGTGGAAAAAATTCTTTTTTTTTTTTTATGGTCCATGGTGCTTCTCAAGATTGCACACCATTTTTATTTTAGCAGATCTGCATCAATCCAACATCAGTATACAGTAGAACTTCTGGTCACAAACGCTTCTGATCACAACCAAATTGGGTTCTGATCAAAAAATTCTTCCCCTTTCTCACCATTTTTTTTGTAAGCACTAAATTTCCAAAATTAGGTTTGAGTCACACTCAAATCGGTTTGCGACCAAAGTTATGGAACAAATTATGGTCATGACCAGTGATTGTATTTAGCCGGTTCGGGCCGGTTCAGGCAAACGGGTTGTGGTGACCTGCATGTGGGCCCACCCACCCACACCGGCACTATGTTGTCCTATTTAGCCACATTTTCTAAGCTGTGTGCATGCGTGCAAGCTTCATACGCAAGCAAAGTGCATCCGCGGAAGGATGTGAAATTACGTGAAACCTGTCTCTGGTCATGACCAGAAGTTCTACTGTACACTCTTTGCATGGCTCCCTGAAAACAAATTACTTACAATTGTGATACTGTAATTGTAGCCATCCAGGTTTCTCTGAATTGGTCTGTAGTATGTTGATCGGCCAAATTAATTAATTTAAAAAAAAAAAAACCTTTTTAAGGGCATTTTTGTTCTGTCTCTGTTTGTATTCCCTGAAAGCGAATTGAAGATGATCTGGGATCGTTTGCAAACTGTCAATCTCCAAATGCTGAGCCAAGATCGCTGCCGCAGAACCTGGATTAATAAAGGTTCCTTTACTCTGTTCTGCCCCCCCTCCAAAAAAAATGTTTTGCACTTTCTCGCTGTATGCAAAATAGCCCTAGCAGTTCCTGTGAGTGGTAAGTATAAAAACAAAACCGTGAGGCAAAGAGATGAGTGGTGAAGCAGAAGTTCTTAGAAAAATAGAGAAATGGATGGCCACAACCCACAGAAACAAAACTTTTTTTTTAAGCCATTTGAAATCTATCACAGCTGAACTAGAAATAAACTGGCTCAGTTTTCCTCCAGAGCCAACACCATGGGATCACAGAAGTTCAGATCTGCTTTTGAACTGGGATAAAGTGATCCTGTGGGAATATGCTCCCCCCCTTTCGCATGGAAACGCTAGTGAAGTTTTTAGGAGGAAATCTGTTTTGAAAATATGGATTCATTTTCCTGAGAAGAAAAAATGAACCTTGGTGGTGATGCTTCTTTGGCAACATCTGGTTACAACGTTATGAATCACAACCTGAGAGGTCATCAAGTGTTTCTAGATGCCACTTATTAATTTTTCATCCACGTTTGTCCAAACGTTTCTCCCTGCAAGAATATGGATAACGCTGCCATCTACTGACATACATAGAGCAAAGGGAAGGGAGTCAGGTATTCTGAATTGCCCTGAAGCTACCGTCCTTTTGCTTAAGCTAGCAAAAAAAAGAGAGAGAGAGATTGCTGATAAGTATACGTTTTGTGGAAAAATAATACAATCCTTGCTCACTCACAGGTTGGTTCCTGGTGAGGAAAACAAAAGTTCCTCCCGAATATCTATCCTTTATTGGATGATGGAAACCATGCAAAGTCTTGGGTCAATGGTGCAGCCCAATGAACGTTCTGAAAGTAAACACTGAGATGGTTCATATTGACAGATATTGCCAGTAAATGTAATTAATTGTCTCTCTCAGAAAAGTGAGGGAACCTTCCATTTGGTAGAAGTGAGGACAGAGAAAGGGGCAGTTCGGTCAGTCACGTGACATAACATTCAATAGAGCAAACCCTTTTTACTTTTTTAAATAAAATCATCAACATATACAGGTAGTCCTCAGATTACGACCACAATTGAGCTCAAAATTTATGTTGTTAAGTGAATTGGTTCCATTTTACGACTTTTCTTGCCACATTTGTGAAATGAATCATTGCAGTTGTTAAATTAGTAACATGATTGTTAAGTGAATCTGGGTTCGCCATTGACTTTGCTTGTCAGAAGGTCACAAAAGGACTCCTGAACATTGCAACCGTCATAAATGTGAGACCGCTGTCAAGCATCTGAATGTAAATCATGTGACCATGGAGATGCTGCAATGGTCATAAGTGTGAAAAATAGTCATATGTCACTACTTTCAGTGCCGTTGTAACTTTGAATGGTCACTAGATGAACTATTGTAAGTCGAGGACTATCTATATAAATCATCCTATTTGTCAAAAGTATAGGGCAAAGGGATTGAAAAACCAAATATTTGATTTAATATGTTCCAGAATGAGCAGTATGGCAGAACAAAATGGCTGCTAAACTGCTCTCTGCGGGGAAAAAAAAACACCCTCCTCTGGGATAGAAAGGACCAATCAGAGAGAAAGTATTTGCCTTGACTGGAATGCTATTGGTCCAGAAAAGTGTAGAGACCCCTCTTAACAAGCGATGGTCAAGAAAACGATGGCATAATGATAAAAGAAAGTGGCTTGCTTGTACTTGATTTTTCCAGAAAAGGAAGAACCCAGACAAAAAACACTACTACTGCTAGTACAGCTTATTCTTTGGGAGGAATAGAAGGAGTTTCAGAGCAGAGCTCAGCCTGATGGGGAATCTGGGGGAGAATGTACAAGAATACGTGATTTGTTCTGAGACTGGAAAGACTGAGGCGAATCGTGCAGTAACAGGAACTTTATTTATTAACAAACTAACAGGCATAGAACAACTTCCCGCGCTTGACAGCTCCTTTTATACCCTGAGCTGTCACTGTTCAACCAATCAGAAAATAGCATGGCAACCGGCCCAACCACTAGTGGCCGCTATAACAAACCCAATATGCAACACTCCTTCCTACCCAGTTTGCGCCTGCGGCCCCTCAGATGCATACGTAATCACTCAGATACTGAGGACTACGCCGGACCCGCCCCGACCGCCTGGGCTCCACCCTCTCAGGACATTCTGGCGGCAGGTTTGAGCCACTTGAACTAAGTGTAACATTCTTCTCTCTGCTGAGTTCCCTGGTGCTTCCCCCTTCCGGCCGAACCCCAGTGACAGGTAAGTCCTCAAACCCAGCTCGGGCTGGGGAGGTTACGTTGGGCAGACCTGGGCGGTCAACTATCCCATCAGTCTGGTGGCTAGGGCTCTCACTTACTTCCTCCCCACTGGCTAGGTCGGGAACTAATCCCCCTCGTGATTGAAGCTGGTCCCTATGACGCTTCCAGATTCGTCCCTGATCCAGCTCAATGTGGTACGAACAGGGGCCCCTTATACCCACGACTTTGCCTGCCAATCATAAAGGTCCACTACCATAATTCCTGGCATAAACCTGATCTCCGACCTTGAGTGGCCGGTGTGTGCTATGGGAGTCTAGAGGTTTGCTTGGGCAGTAAGCGGGGTGTATTCGGTCGAGTGGCGTGCGCAATTTCCGGCCCATTAATAGCTCGGCAGGACTCTTGTTTGTTAGCTGACAGGGCGTCGTATGCTGGGCGAGTAAGTACTCTTCCAGCCTGTCACGCCAACTCCCTTGATCCATTTTTTTCAAAACATCCTTCGCTGATCTCACGGCACGTTCAGCAAAACCATTACTGGAAGGATGGAATGGTGAAATTAAACAGTGCCGGATTCCCTGTTGGGCCAAGAACCCCTCAAACTCAGCAGACGTAAATTGGGCCCCATTATCAGAGACCACGAGGTCAGGCAACCCGTGGGTAATAAACAGTTGGCGCAATGCCGTAATAACCGCTACTGATGTGGTGGAGCTCATTCAGACTACCTCCACCCACTTAGAAAAGGCATCAGCCACAATCAAAAAGGACTGCCCTTGCATCGGCCCTGCTAGATCTATGTGTAAACGCACCCACAGGCCACCAGGATTCTCCCGCTCCTGAGGCTGTTCCCTGGGCGGCATTGACATGTGCTCTTGACATTTTGAGCAAGAAGACACCCAGTCAGCAATGTCTCGATCAAGATGGGGCCACCACAAATAAGCACGACCCAGGGCTTTCATGCGCAATAAGCACGACCCAGGGCTTTCATGCGCACCACCCCCGGGTGACCCTTATGCAGTTGATGCAGGAGCGATTTTCGTAATGGAGGAGGGATCACCACACGATGTCCCCATAACAAACATTCATTTTGGGTGGAAAGTTCAAGCCGTCGCGATGGGTAGGGCTGCAACTCAGGTGGGAAAGGACCCTGCGGCCAACCCCTGGTCATCCAATCTAGCACCTCAGCGATGACTTTGTCCTTAGCAGATAATCGGGCAACGTCCAAAGCGGTGACTGGTAATTGCGAGCCTTCAACAAGTAACACCGTGGAGGCTGGAACCGGGTCCTCAAGAAGATTCGGGAGGGGGCAGCGACTCAAGGCATCAGCATGCGCAAGGTTCCGGCCCGGACGATGGATGAGTTTGTATGAATATGCCGCCAAGAAAACGGAATAACGTGTCATCCGGGGGGACAAAATCTGTGGGGCAATGCGGTCGCCAGCCAGAATACCCAAAAGAGGTTTGTGGTCGGTGTACAAGTCAAAAGAGCGACCATAGAGGTAGTGGTGGAACCGTTTAATGCCAGCCACCAAAGCAAGAGCCTCTTTGTCCAACTGCGAGTAATTACGCTCTGCCGGAGCCAAGGTTCTGGAGAAATAGGCGATTGGTAACTCTCGGCCAGACGGGAACCTATGGCTCAATACGGCTCCAACCCCATACGGGGAGGCGTCGCAGGCTAAGGACAGGGGTAGGTGGTCAGAATACTGCACAAGGACAGCGTTTGATGTGAGGAGGCGTTTAACAGCGAGGAACGCAGAATTCTCCTTTACACCCCATTTCCAAGGGGCCTTGCAGTCCAACAGTCGGTGAAGCGGCTCCGCGACCGAGGCTTTATGGGGAAGAAACACAGCATAGAAATTTAGAAGGCCGAGGAATGATTGTAGATCTGCTCTGCATTTCGGCATAGGGGCGTCCAGAATTGCAGATGTTTTCACCGCCGTTGGGTGGATGCCAGCACCATCCACCAAAAACCCAAGAAATTCCACTTGAGGCACGGTGATTTTACATTTGGCCTTGTTAATCTTAAGGCCCACCCCCTGAAATTTCCGTAAAACCTGTCGCAGGCGGTCCATTAACTCGGTCTTGCAGGTAGCTGTGACGAGGATGTCATCAAAATATGGTATGACCCCGGGGATTCCTAACAGCAGTCGCTCCATCATACTCTGGAAAATCCCCGGGGCGACACTGATGCCAAACTGCAGGCGGCGACACCGGAATGCCCCCCTGTGGGTCACAATCGTCTGGGCCTCTGCCGTTTTGTCATCGACCCTTAGTTGTTGATAGGCCTGGGCCAGGTCCAGTTTAGCGAAAACTGATCCCTGGCCCAGTGAGTGCAGGAGATGCTGTACCACAGGAACAGGATATGCATGACCCAGGAGCGCCTTATTTAATGTTGCCCAGTAATCAGCGCAAATTCGGATTGAGCCGTCAGCCTTGATTGGAGTTACAATCGGCGTCTCCCACTGTGCAAACTCGACTGGCTCTAACACCCCCTGTGAGATTAGTTTATCTAATTCAGCATCCACCCTCGCTTGCAATGCAAAGGGGACTCTGCGGGGTTTCAACCGCCGAGGGGGAAACTGAGGGTCCAGGCTAAATGATACAGGGGGGCCCTTGTAACATCCCAATTTGCTATCAAACACAGATGGGAATTCCTGTACCAATATGTCCAACTCTGACAAGCGGATGGCATTTACCCCTTGGAGAGTGAGCCCTAAAGCTTGAAACCAGTTTAACCCCAATAAGCTTGGGAGCGGGGCTTCGACCACAATTAACGACAGGCGGGCTGCATGGTTCTTATATCTCACCCTGAATTGGCCACTCCCCACAATGGCAGTTGGGTTCCCTTGGAAGTCTCTCAACTGTAGATGGCACGGTGTGAGGTGGCGTTTGGTGATACGGGGCATTAATCTCTTCACAGTGCTCCAGGATACAATTGAATTGGCCGACCCCATATCCACTTCCATTTCACACTGCCGACCCTCGATCACAACTGATATGGTAATTTTGTCTCGTGCCGTACCATCGTGCATGGGGGATACCAAGTAAACGCCCCCCGACTCATGGGCCCATTGTCTCTGGTCAGTTTGGTTGCCTGCCCGTCTGCCCATACCCCACCGCTCTTCCCTGGAGGGGTTTTCTGCCAGCTCCACTGGTTTTGGCGACCTGCAAACTCTCGCGCTGTGGCCCCGGCGCCCACATCGGTAACAAATCACCTCCTTTAAACGGCAATCCACCCTCAGGTGATTTCCCCCATAACTCTTGCATTCCCCTTGTTTTTGTCTGACAGGTCTCCCAGGGCGCGGCATCTCTTTAATACGGTCTACTGTATCTTCTCCCCACGATTCATCATCGTCGCTAACTTCCACATGAGTTTGGTGTACAGGGTCCCCTTTAGGTTTACTGCAAGGCTGGCCCTTTGGCAAATCAGTGAGGGATAATGTGGCCAGTTCAGCGGCGCACACTTCATCCAGAGCCTCCTGGAATGAGAGCTCTGGTTTGGCAATAAGGCGTCTCTTCAATCTCTCATCCCTCACACCACTGACCAGCCTGTCCAACAAATAATCATTTAAGTCCACGAATTGGCAGTGTCTGGCCGCTTTCCTTAACGCTGCAATGTATTGGCTGATAGACTCTCCCTCCGCCTGATCACGATGATAAAAATGCTGCCTGTGCGCTATACGAGATGGCGCCGGAGCGTAATGCTTCTTTAATTTTAACATGAACTCCTCCCAAGTTCCTGCATGAATTGACTGGGGGGCCATGAGGGTCATAGCAGTCTCAAACATTTCAGGGCCACAGAAACTTAAAAAATATGCCCTCTTCCTCTCACTAGACAAGTCCTTATAGTCATTTGCTATTAGAAAACAGTCAAATCTGGCCACAAATGCCTCCCACGACTCTGTCCCTGGGTTGAATGGGGCGAAGGTCTGTGAAGATGCCATTCTTACTCACTCTCCACACAGACAGTAATTTCTTCCAAAACCTTTTTGAACAACGATCTGGCAGACTCGTATTTCTATTATTCCTCACGGATTCCTGCCCTGAATAATACCATCCTTCGTCGCCACTGATTTGTTCTGAGACTGGAAAGACTGAGGCGAATCGTGCAGTAACAGGAACTTTATTTATTAACAAATTAACAGGCATAGAACAACTTCCCGCGCTTGACAGCTCCTTTTATACCCTCAGCTGTCACTGTTCAACCAATCAGAAAATAGCATGGCAACCGGCCCAACCACTAGTGGCCGCTATAACAAACCCAATATGCAACAATACGTATATATAATGTATAAGAAAGAAGAACCAGTTTGGTCTAATGATTAAAGAACCACGCTAGAAAGCAGGACCCTGGGAGTTCTAGTCCTGCCTTAGGCATGAAAGACGGCTGGGTGACTTTAGGCCAGGCACACTCTCTCAACACAACCCACCTCACAGGGTGGTTGTTGTGGAGAAAATAGGAGGAGGAAGAAGTATTAGATGTGTCTGCTGCCTTGAGTTCAGTGGGGGGCCGTTGCCAGTTTGGACCAGTTTGGGCGACCCAGTAGCTCTGACAATCAGCTGGCCCCACTCACCCGCACCTGCCCTATCCTGTCCTATATTTCCTTCTTTCTCGCTCAGCTGATTCACGCGGCACAGCTGATTTCCGTGCCTTCGTTCTTCTACTTACCTGGGCTGCCTTAGAAAGTAAGCAGCTGAGTTTCAAATTCCTGTATTTTGAACGCTGCATGCAAGCGCATTAGGCGTGTGCAAAGTGTGCATTCACGCGCAAAGGGTGCGCTCACAGAACTGGTTGTTAAACAAATTGCAGCCCGCCACTGCTTGATAAATTTATAAAAATGCTAAAAGTGGGATAAAACATATAAAATAAAAATAAATAATAAAAAAAAAAACAGTGGATCAGGCAACATCTTTGGCCAACTTTCTGACAGCATCTTTTGTCAATTTGGCCAGAATTTAATTTTGAAGAAGAGGTGAGAAAGGCAGTGTCAGCATCAAGTTCCTTCATAGTAACCTGAGCAGGAAAGGTCCAGTAAATGTATCACAGCGTGCGTGTGTATATATTTTGTCTCTAATGGCAGGAAAGGAGTCGTCTTCTTTGTTTACACAGTCTTCAGGACTATGTAAACAGAGCTGGGGTGCCCAGGCTCCTGCTCCCCCAGCCAGGGCAGTCACCCTCCTAGGGTATCACAAACATCAGCCAGGTGCTACCCATATGTCTGTTGATCTTAGGGCTCCTGAGCGACAAACTTGGTCATTCTTTTTAGGGTCTCTGAAAAAAAAGGAGAGGGAAAGGAAGGTGTTGTTTTCATGTGGAAGTCAGAAAGAGACAGAATTCATATTAAGAGAAGATGCTTCTAGGCAGAAGTGAATTTTCTTCCTCTCTGACCGTGTGGGGAGCAGGAAACTAACAATGGGCTATTCACTTACTGTTGCTGAAGTCAAAGAAGTCCCTTCTTAGAAAGGAATTGTAGCAAGAACTGCAGCAAATCAATGCTTGAGGGAAGAGCTAAAGGATGAAAGGGTGCCTCATAATTATGCTGACCACTCATGTATCCTGTCTTCTTTCATTATGATTTGGGGGGGACATTCAAGAAACTATAATACGCTAATGCAACTACAGTTCTGCACACATATGCTCTAAACTTTACATTTTATTTGTAACTAGAGACATAGAGATGCCTGACATGTCATTCAATTACTCCAGTATTGTGGAGGGGAAACTCAGCAATCTCAATGCCTTGTAGCACAGCAGCAGGTGTCTATCATTATTTAGAAATAACCTTTGGTAAGTTTATGTCGTCCCAAATGCCTCCAGATAGGGAAGGGAAGGGAAAGGAGGGAGGGAGGGAGGGAGGGAGGGAGGAAGGAAGGAAGGAAGGAAGGAAGGAAGGAAGGAAGGAAGGAAGGAAGGAAGGAAGGAAGGAAGGAAGGAAGGAAAGTTTTCCATGTTCCCTGCCAGCTTCCCAGAAGGAAACTCAATGGTGAGACAACAGGAAGTTGGAAATTCTCCTATTCCTACTGCTTTTTTGCCTTTGTCATTCTGTTCCTCTTGACTTTTGAAGTGATGACCCAAAGAGGTACTGGTTGTCCAGTAGGACCTAAAAATCATTCTCATTCTCCAATCATTTGTCCCTCATATCTCTACCAAGGAAAAATAGCAACATATCAGAACATGTAGGTTCATAAATTGCAATTGCTAAATCCATTCTCAGCCTGGCATTTAATGCTGCAGCAAAGGAGGTGTTTTTCTTAATCTTAAAAGTGAGAAAAAAATTTTTATAGGTGTTTTCTTATTATGTATTTACACATTCAAAGACTGGTACTGAGACCTCTTGGAGTAGCTGTGGATCCAGAACCCATTGCCTGCTTTTCAGGCTAAGATAGAGTGAGTAGCCTAGACACAAAGTAGCCCAGCTAGCTTTGTGCCTAGGTGGAACTAGAATTCACTGTCTCCTGGTTACTAGCCTGATGCTCTAATCAGTACACCAAATAAGTGAGAAACTACAGACTCTTCTGCCACCAAATAATCCAGATTGTTGGGGTCCCAAATTTGCAGCCCTACCGTGTTTCACAGAAAATAAGACTTTGTCTTATATTTTTTTGATCCCTGAAATAAGCGCTTGGCCTTATTTATTATTTTAGGGCGCATGGAGCAAGATGGGGCTCCTCTTGCCATCTTACCTGATTTCCAGTTCTGTCTCCCTAACCCTAACCAGAGGAAATGGCGGAGACCAGCTGTGCATGCTCTTAAACATTTTCGGGGAGGTGTTATTTTGGGAGGAGGTCTTATTTTCGGGGAAGGTCTTATTTTCAGGGAAACACAGTACCTTTTCCCTCTATATAAATCCACAAACATAATAGGGTACCCAGCATTCTGGGTTACTAAATATGTTCAGCTGCAGAAACTTTCCGTTTTCCTTTCTCTCCCCATCCTGTTTCCCCCTTTCTTTAAGAAAATGTCCTCCAGAACTGGATTATTACACTAGTTAATCTTTTTAACCAGAGGCATATTTACTGAAAAGAGAAATCCGGTTTGGAATGTTGCTAGCTGTATTCAAGGGCTAACTGAGAAGCCGTGCTTTTGCAACAGGCTTCTTTGACCAAACACAGGCACATCCTGATGCCCTCCAGATGTTTGATTATAGCTCCCATCATCGGGTTCCCTCAGGTAGAGAGATTAAATAAAGATAAAATCATGAGGCCTTGACACAAAATAAGAGATGAGCGGGACATGTTCACACCACAGTTAGATGCAAATAGGGAGGAATGCAATTATTCTATTGTTCCTAGTTGTTCCAGCTCTACTGAGTGGCAATGCTATAACTCCTTCCTTGGCCCTTATGGGGCTGATGTTAATTGTCCTCTGTTGTAGATGGCACTGCTTTTCGTTTTGCTTTTTGTTTCTGACAATTCTGACACTTTGGGATGAATTGCCTTTGAGCTGGAGAGAAATCTCTTTCTCACACGGTTGAGGACGCTCAAAGAAATTTCTTTTTGCGAAAGGAAGTATAGTAGCTGCTTAAGGAGAATAAATAATGTATTCTTTCTGATTATAATCCTATCATTTCAAAGTCTGCCCTGTACAGAATAGCAGAAATACTATTTTAGAAAATTATACCCTAGAAACATGCATTTTTAAATGTCCTGCTTTAGACTTCTATTTGGCCCCCAGCCAAATAGATGAAATTCTGGCCAACTGCCATATTATTTACATAGACCCAGTATTATGCTATTAATAGCATGCCCCACATTCTCCTAGGAAGACCTGGCTGAATTAATAATCAATTTTAATTAATGCTTCTTTATTTGAGATTCATTATGTTTTTAAGGTAATTAACATTTAATTAAATGGTGCAGTCACACCAGGTAGAAAGGTGGCACCCTCAGCTTCCAAATAGCCCAAATAACTTAAGCACTATTTGACAACTGGAAGGTGAAACCCTCCCACCTTGGGAGACTGGGAAAACAATGAAACAGTGGAACTCTGCACTTTAAAAAAAATAATAATAATAATACAATGGGGAAGAAATAGTAAGTTATTCAGAAGGGAGGAAAATGGAGCATTACCATCCCAGGCTGGAAAACTATAAGCGGTAAGTGGTATCTAAAACATGGAACTCTTTGCAGGAAAGTGAAAGAATATGAAGACACAAAGTATGTTAAATTCCACAGAAATTAGTGCAAAGGTATTCCAGTTAAGGGACGAGGTGGCTCAGTGGTTCATTAAAAGAAAAAAAAATATGTCTGTTGTGAAAAGAAGGGTAACAGCAGGATAAGACAGGACAGTAAGGGAAACAAAAATAATATAAAATGGAATAAATAAACTAGCTGAAGGAAGATTGAGTTAGACTGAGTTGAGTGAAAATCAGAATAAGGTTGACAAATAAATACCATAGTTTCATCCAGAAGAGAAATCATCATCACTAGTCTGGATCAGTTGGGACAGCTATATGCCAAGGGCTACTCAATTATATAATGGACACAGAGCTTACAGAGGCTTTTGAAACAGGAGAGGGTAAATAGATACTGTATAGCCATCCTGCCAGAGATGGTATTCAGCAGGTTCTGACCAGTTCTGGAGAACCGGTAGCGGAAATTTTGAGTAGTTCGGGAGAACCAGCAAATACCACCTCTGACTGGCCCCGCTCCCATCTATTCTCTGCCTCCTGAGTCCCAGCTGATGGGGATTTTGCAGTAACCTTCTCCTGCCACTCCCACCAAGCCACACCCACCAAGCCACACCATGCCCACCAAACCATGCCCACAGAACCAGTAGTAAAAAAAAATTTGAATCTCACCACTGCATCCTGCCTTGACTTAAAAACCATCCAAATTGTCCTTTTACCAAAATACTGCTGCATTTTAAGTTATTTTATTATTGTTTATTTTACTTTTCTGAGACTAGGGTTGATTTTCAGTTCCGGAGCTCAGTGAAATGAGCTCAGGAACCTCAAAGCAAGAAGAGATGATGTTGGTAATAATCCAATGAAAAGATCAACAGGAGAACCAGCAACAAGGTTTGTTTTTATTGACTTTCATTTTGGGAATAGAATTCCCACCTTGTTAGAAAACAATATTAAAGAAAGTAACGGAAGTTATGGAGAAACCCAAGGAGGTTATGTTAAAATACCTTGTTTTTCTGTGCAAACCCTTCTGTGCAGAAGGGTTTGCACATGCACAGAGGATCCACACACGCCCATGCCACACTTCCATGTGTGGCACGTGCACTTCCAAACCGGTTGGTAGATATCACCCCGGCTTATAGTGTGCTTACTACAAGAAACTATATGAAACAAGGGGGCTTCTTATACACAGAAAAATACGGTGCATCTCAATCAATGAATTGGGTTAGATGTATCCTAGCTGAGTCACAAGTACCACAGGAAGATATTAGACAGATTGGCAAGTCCTAAACTTATGTGAAGCTATGCAACAGTTTCAAAAGTGGTATTCAGCCCGTTCAGACCGATTCAGGCGAACTGGTAGTGGCGACCTGTGGATGGCCACCAGCCCACCCACCACCCGCCAGGGCACAATCCCGTCCTATATCGCTGTGTTTTTTACAACCGCACACACGTGCGGATGGCACACGCAAGTGCCATGTTGTCTGACATTGCATGCACATGCGGATGGTGCACACGTGAGTGAAACAAGCATCTGCGTGCCAGCTCACATTTCTGGTGCTGGGCGAACCGGTTGCTACCTCTGGACAGTTTCATTGGTGTGAGAGGTGTGAGATTTGTGTGGGATTGTATGTGCAGGCTCTGCACGGTAAGAGAAAAAGAAACAATCCTTTGCTTCAAGTAAAGTTAATACAATTTAGGGCAGGGACAATGCTCAAAAAATATCCGATGGCCTTCTACTACTAAGGGTAAACTGGTCTGCCCATTTAAGCTGCTTGGATGGAGAGCGCGAAAGCAAGAGAGCATGTGTAGATAGCTCTGAGCAGTTTGGCACTAGAGGAGGCCATAAATGTGATGGATGCAAGAGAAAAAAACAGCTGCGGAGCGCTGCAAGCATTACTTGTGAGCTGTAGCAGTTGAAGGTCGGAAATAATGGTGCTCTATCTTTGATTTGCCATTGGACACCCCCCCACCTTTTTTTTTACAGTGCTTCTGTCACCATGTTCTTAAACTACAATGAAGAAACGATACAGCGATCAGCCTCCATCCAGGATACACCTTCTCTGAACGTCACTAATTTAACTGCAAAGATAAAATACAAGTAGACCTCAACTCAGGACCACAATTGAGCCGAAAATTTATGTTGTTAAGTGAGATAGTTCACTGAGTTTTGCACCATTTTACAAGCTTTCTTGCCACTGGTGTTAAGCGAATCATCGCGGTTCTTAAGTTAGTAATGTTGTTGCGAAGTGACTCTGGCTTCTCCATTGACTTTGCTTGCCAGAGGGTCGCAAAAGGTGATCACATGACCTCGGGACACTGCAACCTTCCTAAATATGAGCCAGTTGCCAAGCGGCTGAATTTTGATCACATGACCACATGGGGGATGCTGCAATGGTTGTAAGTATGAAAAACAGTCATAAGTTGTTTTTTTCTATGCGGTTTTAACTTTGGTCACTAAATGAACTGTTGTAAGCTGAGGACTACCTGTAGAAGTCTCTTCTTTTGGCTATGGAATGGCTCCAGATACTGATAGAGCCCCCTATATTGTCTTTCTCATTTTGACAAAAGTGAGTTAAATTAGTGACGTTCCTCAAAAAGGATTGAAGAAATATGGGAAGCCATGTGCTTGGAAGTTCTACGTGTGTTCGGATTAGGGATAAGCGCACCATCGTGCCTACCGTCCCTGTCCTAATGTCCCCTTTCATTTATAACCATCCCATGTATTCATAATCATGTTTATACATTTCATGTATTCACAGTCATGTTTATACTTTTATGTTAATCTATTATATGCTTAACAAAATAAATAAAATAAATAAATAGTAAATAAATAAGTAAATAAATCCTTTACCCAAAGCTCTTTTATTCCTGGAGCCAGTTGAAGAATATATTTAGCCTGGCACAAAAGTTCACATCAAAAGATAACATCGAATGCATATTGTATTAACAAATTTGTAGTAGAATTATCTAATGCAGGTTAAGCTGCATTAGTGCAGAATTTCAACAGTAAGATTTTGGAGATGCTCCAGATTTTGAAATCGTATCTCTAATCTATAGCAGTGTGACACCCCTTCAAATAAATGCCAACCATCCTAGCCTGTATGTACAAAAGATATAAATCATGATGTTGCACACAAGCACACACATACACAATGATGAGAGGTCCTCTCAAAGTGGAAGATCACCTCCAGGGCAATGTAAAGAGTGATGCATGCAGGTCATAATTCAATAGACTTGCAGGTTACAGACTGTTATATTAGAACAAAATTCAATTTCCCAAGAAGCTTATGTTTATATAACCAGTTTTCACCCCTTATGGCTGTAAACGCATGCTGTAAAATAAATACACTTGTGATTCTAACTCAAGGGTGAAAACTCATATGCCCACACCAGTGGTGGGTTTCAAAAACTTTTACTACTGGTTCTGTGGGTGTGGCTTGGTGGGTGTGGCATGGCTTGGTGGACATGGCAGGGGAAAGTTACTGCAAAATCCCCATTTCTTCTCCACTCCAGGGGAAGGATACTGTAAAATCTCCATTCCCTTCCCACTCCAAGGGAAGGGAATGGAGGAAGGGATTACTGCAAAATCCCCATTTCCTCCTGATCAGCTGGGACTTGGGAGGCAGAGAATAGATGGGGGCGGGGCCAGTCAGAGGTGATATTTACCGGTTCTCCAAACTACTCAAGATTTCTGCTACCAGTTCTCCATAACTGGTCAGAACCTGCTGAAACCCACCTCTAGCCCACACCCACCAAAACACTATTTGTGGCCTTTCGTCACATAGAAATTGTACTGAAATTTGGTAGCAAAGTGCCCAGATTTCAAGCGGCATTTTATTTTCCAGAATGAAAGATTGAAAAGGAAACATTGGGTTTTTCCTAATTTTAAATGTTAAAACTTCTAATATTAAATTTTTATTTTAAATCTTGTCAGGTGTGTAAAGTTGCAAATTATAACTAAGGTAGTCTATTATTTTGATTAATAAATAATAACATTAAAAAATTGCTTTTTTCAGGCTGATTTTGGACTCTTGTTCTCTTTTGCATTTTTTCCCCACAATTCCAAAGATGGAAATAGGAGTGGAGGGCCTCTTGCACTACAAACCATACCCACTTTTAAAAATATCCCAAACCATTTAGGATTGGCAGTTAAAGATGGGATCAGCTAGGGATGAGCAGCTTTTGCCACTGGCTTCTTACTTCTATCCCCTGTGTGGTGGCGCATGGTTAGACTGACTCTGCCCACTGCCAGGAGTTCAATCCGGAGTGGCTCAAGGTTAACTCAGCCTTCCATTCTTCCAAGATCCGTAAAATCAGAACCCATACTGTCGGGGGCAATATGCTGACTCTGTAAACCACTCAGAAAGTGCTGTAAAGCACTATGAAGTCATATATAAGTCTATGTGCTATTGCTATTACTAAACCACCAGTATTTGGTTCAATAGTTTATTTCTGATCTTCCAACAATGTTGCATCCCTAGGTGGTCTCCTGTAGCTCCTCCCACCTCTTTTATAAATTACAGAATTAGGATAATTTTCCCAGGTAGTGTAGGAAGAAGGATCCAAGGCAAGAATGTGGATTTCATTAGCACACTGAGATCTAAAGCAAAACAGTTACTTCTATCACCCAGCACATATCTCCATTTGGTTTCCTTTAAGGTGACTGTATATTGACATTCAACCTCACACCTATTATGCAGAAGCAGAGTAGAGACCCATCATGATAAGGAATGGACTTATCTTCCATTGCCATATGGTAAGACAAAGTAAGTGGGTCCCACTTCTGAGTATCTCAGGATGCTTCTGGAGGTGTCCACAATAGCAGAAGCAACAGCAATTTGATAAAAAAAGTAACATATAAATGAACTGAATGTCAACACTCCATAAATTAATAAATAGTTAATGAAATTTAGTCGATTAGCAGATACTATGATCCCCAGTGGATCAATGATGTTATTTTTCTTTCTGCAAGAAAACACGCATACACAACAAACCTATAAAGGGATTGCTCCATTGCAATGTGTAATTTTATATAAGCGTTGATGACTTTTTACATGAATAAACAAACAAAGACTTTGTTACTTTTTCCATCCATTTCCCTTCCATGCATCTCAGCTCATGTGCCCACATGTCTCCAGCAAGTGGAGACCAAGTTAAATATGAGAAATATTTTCCCAAAATAGCTCCTGTCAGATTCGCTTTCAACGAAGGAACAGCATTTTTCTCTAGAATTATTATTTTTTAAAAAAAAAAAAATACCCCTGCCAAAAAATAAACTAACTGAGGACTATCTGGTATGCAGAACTGGCTACGTTTTCACACACTTCTATATTAAGTCCTAAGCCCTGAACTTTCCATGAACCATTTTAAAGCACTGATTGAAATTTAATGTGCTGTAAATTATGTGTTTCCTGTTTGACTAATAGCGAGACTGATTTGTTCTCTTATTTGAATAAGTTTTAAAGTCAGAACTAATTCATCCTTTCGTTAATGCAGGTGCTAATTTATGCTTAAGAACCACTTTCCCTTCCATCCGGATCTTTGGAAGAAAAATCGTGGATCTGTACCTCTAAGTCCTTATTTAAATAAAACTGAAGCTTCTTGGAGTAGAAACACAGGTTGGGCTGGAACGGGAGAATGCCTCTTAAAACTTTCCCATAAGAAACTATGGCCAGCTCTAGTCAGAAAGGTATTTATGCATTGGGGCTTTTTATACCAATGTGTACTAAAATTTCTTGGCAGTTTATGGCACAAATAAAAAACCCAAGAATGTTAAACCTGATTGTTTTTAAATACCTTATTAAAGCTTCTTCAAAAGCCAAGAAAGCTTTACCCAGGAACACATTTCCAAGATTAAGAATGGCTATAGAGAAGGCTCAACCAGAAATCCCCATAGGATAAAACTTGCAAGCAAATTTCTTCATCTAACTTCGGTACTGTAATTTTGTAACTTTCATCCTTGCAGAAATTTATTCGTCTGATTTCAGTAATGTGGTAACTTTCATCCTTGCAGTGTATTCTAATTTCTTTATCTTTCAGTACATGTGCATTCCCACACTGTTATGAAGCAGGGAGTCAGGAGTTCAAGTTTCAGTTGTACTGTTTGTTTGTTTTGTTTGTTCGTTTATATTGGTCACACAACCTGAATAGACCCTGAGATTTATAGTATTGTTTCATGTAATTCAGTATGTGAGAACCATGTCTGGCTATATTCTTGCCCATTTTATGAAGTGGGACTTGTGTCCCCTGTTAGATCGGCGCAGGAAAGAAGAAGTGACCAGCAGGGTTCAAGTAACTAGTTTTAATAACAAGAACTGAACAGCTTGTGCGCTGCCGGAGCTCTCCTTATATACACTCCGGCAGACGCACCGCCCACTGACAGGGATTCAAAACTCCCGCCGAAAGGATCTTCAGCCAATCCCAGGCGGATGTCCTTATAAGGACATAACACTCCTCCCCCCTAGTTCTTAGTCAGTCGATCAGGGAAATAGTCACTAAGATAAACAGGACGTCTACGTGCCCGCGTAGACCTGCGCAGTTCAGAGTCAAGATGGACACTCTCCCGGACGGAGGGTGTCTGCTCTGCTCGGGGCTTCTTCCCCGGTGCCGGGCTGGATCTGGCCGTCGAGGACGCGGGCACTGTGTCCGAACCTCCGGCCGGGTCACGGACCTCCGCCTGCGGGCGATGCTGGTCTGCCTCGTTCCTGCACGGATCGTGGAGCCGCCGGTGTGGATCCCTGCTCTTGGCCGGTCCGGAACTCCTGAGCCACGGTAGGTCCCTGGGTCTCCCTCGGGTCCCCTCTGGGCTGGGGTCGCGCCGGTCTGGGTCAGGGTGCGAGTCCGGCGGTGGTGGTTGGGTTAAGCCCCCGGGTTCTCCGGTCGAGTCCGGCTTACTCCCGGGGCGGCAGGCGGACGGAAATGGTGACTGGTCGGCTCTGTCGGGGTGGCGTAGGCCTACCTTGCAGGGGTGGTGTAGGCCCTCTCTGCGCGGTTGGTCTGGCGGTGGTGCCGAATGTTCCCTCTGGCCGCTGGGCTGCTCGACCTGGTCGGGTTGGTGTTGGCCTACCCTGCCGGGGTGGTGGAGGCCTTCCTTGCAGGGTTGGTTTTCTGCGCGGCTGGCGGGTTGTTGTAGGGTCTCCTGGAATGTTGGCTGGAGGTCCCCAACTCTGGGCTGCCGGTTGCCCACTTCGCAGGGTTGACGTTGGCTTCCCCTGCTGGGTTGTCCCCGGTCTACTTGCCTTGCCGGATCTGGTATTAGGCTAGGTGCCGGGGTGTTTGTTCGTCCCTCGGGTCGCCAGTCTCCCTCGTCTGGGTGGTTTAGGCTTACTTCGGCGGGGTGGTTTAGGCCTACCTCGTCGGGGTGGTTTAGGCCTACTGTACCGGGGTGGTTTAGGCCTACCTCGTCGGGGTGGTTTAGGCCTACTGCGCCGGGGTGGTTTAGGCCTACTGCGCCGGGGTGGTTTAGGCCTACCTCGTCGGGGTGGTTTAGGCCTACTGCGCCGGGGTGGTTTAGGCCTACCTCGTCGGGGTGGTTTTCGCTCACTTCCCTCCACCTTTTGCGGAGCTGGTCGAGATGACGTCTCACGATCTGTCCATCGTCCAGCTCAACGCGGTAGGATTTGGGACCGGTTGTGCTGTGTACTGTAGCTTTAAGCCATTTCGGCGAGCCGTGGAAATTCAGAGCGAAAACGGCATCACCGACGGAAAACTGGCGAAGTTGGCGACTGGCGGATGCGGGCACCTCAGAGGAGTATTGCGGGTGCAGTCTGTCCAGGGGTGACCGGAGTCTCCTGCCCATTAAAAGTTCGGCGGGGCATTTTCGGGTGGCAGAGTGAGGCGTGATATGCTGGGTAAGCAAAAAAGTGTCAATGCGCTCCTGCCAGTCACCCGGGCCCATTTTGGCGAGCGACTCCTTCGTGAGCCGCACCATCCGTTCAGCCTGCCCATTTCCGGCCGGTCTGTAAGGGGCAGAGAGGGCATGGCGAATGCCCAAGCCAGCCAGGAAAGCTTCCATGGGCACGGACGTAAGTTGGGGCCCGTTGTCTGAGACCAAAACGTCAGGGAGTCCATGGGTCGCAAAAAGGCGCCGGAGGGCACGGATGGTAGCTTCCGTTGTGGTGGATGCCATGGGGACGACTTCCAACCACTTGGAGTAGGCATCAACCACGATGAGGAGGTGGTGCCCATGAATGGGGCCAGCAAAGTCTATGTGAATGCGCGACCAGGGGGAGCTCGGAGTCTCCCAGGGCGTCGGGTCAGATTGAGGCGGGGCGGCTCTGACTTCTTGGCACGGGCTACACCTGGCGACCCAATGTTCAATGTCTTTGTCCAGTGTCGGCCACCAGACGTAGCTCCGTGCCAGGGCTTTCATCCGGACAATGCCCGGGTGTCCTTTGTGCAGCGCAGTAAGAGTCCTTCGTTGAAGAGTGCTGGGAATCAGCACCCTATCTCCCCATAGTAAACAGCCGCGCATGGTGGACAGCTCCCCTTGCTTGCGGCTGAACGGGCTGAAGTCGTCGCTGTCAATTCGAGTCGGCCAGCCTCTCAGGACCCAGGAGTGGACTTGCCGGAGGATGGGGTCAGCTCGCGTGTGCGTCGCTACGTCGGCAGATGTCACGGGACAGTTGCTGTCGTTGTCAATATGCAGCAGCTCGAGCGTGGGGGCCGGGTCTTCCACGGATTCGGCGGATGGGCACCTGCTCAACGCGTCGGCGTTTGCGATGGCTTTACCAGGCTGGTGGACGAGGCTGTAGGAGTAGCCGGCGAGGAATATGGACCAGCGCGTCATCCGGGGGGACATGAATGCTGGGGTCTGCTTGTCCCCTGCTAGTAGGCCGAGGAGAGGCTTGTGATCGGTGACAATGGTGAATTGCCGTCCATACAGGTATTCGTGGAAGCGCTTCACCCCTGCAACAATAGCCAACGCCTCTTTGTCCAGTTGGCTGTAGTTGCGCTCAGCACTAGACATAGTCTTTGAGAAAAATGCGATGGGGGCTTCACGACCGGTAGGCAGTTCGTGGCTGAGCACAGCGCCAACTCCGTACGGGGAAGCGTCACAGGTCAGTCTGAGGGGCAGTGTCTCATTGTATTGAATGAGCACACTGTCAGAGGTCAGAAGTTGCTTAACGGCTCTGAATGCAGACTCTTCCTCACGTCCCCACCTCCAGGAAACCGCCTTCGCCAGCAAGCGATGGAGCGGCTCAGCAACAGTGGCTTTCTGCTGGAGGAAAATAGCGTAGAAGTTAAGCAATCCAAGGAAAGCCTGAAGCTCCGCTTTGTTTTTGGGGCTGGGAGCTTCATGGATAGCTTTAACTTTTGATTTGGTGGGGTGGATGCCAGAACTATCTATCAGATAGCCCAGGAACTCGACTTCCTGTACCCCAATGATGCACTTGTCCCTCCGGACTCTCAAGCCCTTCTCCCTGAAACGCTGGAGAACTAGCCTCAGCCGGTCCAGGAGTTGAGCCTTTGAGTCCCCAGAGATCAGTACATCATCGAAATAAGGCACCACCCCTGGAACGCCTTGGAGAAGGCGTTCCATCATGGATTGGAAAATGCCTGGGGCTGCACTGACTCCAAACTGGAGACGGTTGCACTTAAACGCGCCTCTATGGGTGACAATAGTCTGTGCCTCCGCCGTTTCCTGATCTACTGGCAGTTGCTGGTAAGCCTGGGCCAGGTCCAGTTTTGCAAAAATTTTACCCTTGCCGAGTGAGTGCAGCAAATGTTGCACTACTGGCACGGGGTATGTGCTCTGCGGCAACGCCTTATTGATGGTCACTTTGTAGTCGGCGCAGATGCGCACAGATCCATCCTGCTTCATGGGAGTCACAATGGGAGTTTCCCATGAAGCATGATCGATGGGTTCCAGGATACCTTGGGCAATCAGCTTATCTAGCTGAGCGTCTACTTTAGCCCGCAAGGCAAATGGAACCCGGCGGGGCTTGAGCCGAATTGGGGTTACCCCCTTGTCCAGATTAAAGGAGATGGGTTTCCCTGAAAAGGTCCCTAATTTACCATCGAAGACTTCTTGGAACTCTCCGATGAGTGAGTCGAGTTCGCCTGAGCTAATCTGGTGGATGCCTCCAATAGAAAGCCCCAGCGGCTGGAACCACTCCACGCCCAGCAGGGTCGGGCGGCTATGCTCCACGACGGTTATGGGAAGCTGGCCCTGGAACTGCTTGAAGGCGATCCGGAGGTTGGTTCTCCCGATGACGCCGATGGGGTTGCCGCCGAAATCCACCAGCTTGGAGTGCAGAGGTTCAAGTTGGCGCTTGGAGAGATTCGGTTTCAGTCTCTTGACCTGGTGCCAGTCGATGATCGAATAGACGGAGCCTGAGTCGACTTCCATCGTGCACGGCAAGCCTTCTGCCAACAGTGTCACGTGGAATTTTGTGGCACTGTTGGTGCTGGTGAGGGCGATCGTTGTCTGGTTCACAGCGCCGCCATGATAACTGTTGCGGTCGTCGCGATTTTGCTGGATTGAGGACCGTTTGGATGACCTCTGGGAGTCGCGACGACTTTCTGGATTCTGGGGCTTGATCGATTCAGGAACCGGATCAGAGGCTCTGCATGCCTCCGCGATGTGCCCCCTCTTAAGACAGCGTCTGCAGGTGGCATCCCGCCAGCGACAGGATTGGCGGGGATGGTGTCCCTTGCAACTGCCGCACTGAGCGGCGCGGCGGCCATCTTTTTGAATTTCCCGCCTAGGTGGGCGGGAAACTTTCAAAACGGTCGACTCTCCCTCTGAATCGGTTGGTGTGGCAGAGTCCTCGGACGATTCAGATGACGGTTTGCGGATCTTATGGATCCCTCGGGACTGGAGCATGGCAGCAGCGGCGGTCTCGGATGTTTCAGCAGCCGTAGCCTCCTCAAGAACGTCCTTCAGGGACAGTCTTTTTCTGCTCAGGAACTTCTTTTGGAGGTTGGCATCTCTCATCCCGAAGACGATCCCGTCGCGTAAGGCATTGTCAACGTTCTCAAATTCGCAGTTCGCAGCGATTTGACGCAATGCCGCCACAAAGTCTTTAAGCGATTCGCCTTCCTTCTGATTACGTTGGCGGAAGGTAAAGCGGTTCGATATGGGGGTGCCCGTTGGTGCATAGTGGTCTTGCAGGGCAGTCTGCAGATCCACCCAGGACATAACTTCAATGTCCCTGGGTGCGACGAGGTTGATGGCGAGTTCCAGAACGTCGGAGCCGCAGTGAGCGAGGAAGAGAGCCCTCTTCCTCTCGTCGTCTAGGTTGTTGTAGCCGTTTCCCCGGAGGAATTGGCGGAAACGTATCATATACGAACTCCACTTCTCCCGGCTGGGGTTGAAGGGAGCCAGCGAGGCGAACGGCGCTTGCGGCGTTGCCATTTCTCAGACCGCGTCGAGTGACTTCAGCTCGTTATGGCGATCGTGCCACGCGGAGGTTCTTCTCTAGACCTTCGTCGCCAGTGTTAGATCGGCGCAGGAAAGAAGAAGTGACCAGCAGGATTCAAGTAACTAGTTTTAATAACAAGAACTGAACAGCTTGTGCGCTGCCGGAGCTCTCCTTATATACACTCCGGCAGACGCACCGCCCACTGACAGGGATTCAAAACTCCCGCCGAAAGGATCTTCAGCCAATCCCAGGCGGATGTCCTTATAAGGACATAACATCCACTGTCCTTTTATAATAGCTTCACTGAATAAGCAGCCCACCAATGGCTCCTTTTACCGAAAAACACAAAACTACTGGGCAAGGTTGTTGTGTTATGTATGTGCCACACGTTTGAATAAAACCTGCTTTTGTTTACATTTTCAAACACGTGCAATTGCTTTTTGGATCTTGATTCTCATCCTGGTCTGTTAATAGACTATAGGCTTCTCAGTATAACAGCTGGTTTTCTTTCCTTTTTTCCCCCAGGGAAATCTCCATAATTCCTCTGCTTTCCAGAATATACCAGCTTAAATCCAAACAACCATTTGTTCTCTAGTACCAACTTTTGTGGGCTCATCAGGCATCACAGGAGACAAAGCAATACATCTTAATACTTAGATGTCCAATGCCATATCTAGGAATCTGCTTACAGCAGAACCTTCACTGATATGGAGTTGCTAAAATAAGTTGTGTTATTGCAGATCAGAAAGATGATATATGAAGAAAAGATCTGCATTCTGTAGAACCCAGAAATCAAGACATATAAATCTAGTTGTGATAAAGATAAATTCTGGGCTGTTGCCCCCCACTTTTTTGTTGCTTCACCAGCCTTGAAAGTAGAGACATTTATTTTTTACTTGGCAGTTCTAGGGAGTCCTCTGTGCTGTCTGAGCTTGTTGTTTGAGTATTGATGCTTTTGAATATTGGTGTTGGAGAAGAGTCTTGAGAAGAACACTGCTAATCAAGAAGACAAACAAAGGGATCATCAAATAAATCAACTCAAGAGTTCTCAATTGAGGCACAACTGACCAGACACAAATTATCCTACTTCAGATACATTATGTGAACAATGTCCTAGCACTCTGGAGTAAGCTGTAATGCTGGTAAGAGTGGAAGGAAAGAGAAGAAGAGTATGATCAACAGTAGCAATGGGTGCACCATTGGACACTTGAAGGCCACATTAGGGATAGATTGTTGTGGAGAAAATAGTGTCACTGACTTGACAGCACATATGACCAGGCAGTCAGGCAGGCAAGCAATCTGAACTACCAAGCTGCCAATGAGCATTTTGTCCTTTCACATCACATCTTTCAAAGAATAAAGTCACAACCCATTTGCAGTTGTTGTTGTTTTTTTTACACCAGAACAAAATTCTAGGTCAAGAAAGAACAAATTCCTAGCCAGAGAGAAAGAAAAATCTTCCAGAATTACATTATTATGGAGCGCATGTGTTTTCCTTAATGAACCAATTTGGTTTTTTAAAAATGCTTTAAGGCATTCATAAATGCTTTAAAAACAGCAGATCCTCTGGTGTATATCTCAAGATGCAGTCAATAGAGACATTTGATTGTCCATTGGGGGGAGGAATAATTTGCCACACCCCTCATTATACCAGTATAAGCAAAATCCATTAAAATAAAATACATCAGAGACCCAGAGTATTTTATATTATGGTGTCACATGAATGGACCTGCTATTACATAGTTTAAGAGTTCCAAGGATCTTCATTTCTCCAGGCTGAATTAAATTTGTTTTTATAGAATAGAACTAGTTGATAATGGGAATGAAAAAGAACAGGCTGCTACAGGAAGACTTTAAATAAGAATTCAGTAGAAGATAGAGGATTTCCACATATAAACCAACAGGTCTATGAACATAGCTATTACCTGTTCCTAGGAAAATTTGAATATAGTCTGTGCATATCTGCCTATGAAAAAGCTAGGTGTTTGAAGCAGACACAGGTCTCCTATAGCAACTTTGCATATATTTGCATAGTGTAAGTTGTATGTAGAGATGCAAATGAAGGCCAACTTTGAAAGGGCAGGGGGAATCTAAACTATCTTGATCTTTCTATTTCAGAATTTGTATTTTAACTTTTTGAATAAAATAAAATGATCACACACACACACACACACAAACTCTCTTGACATTGCATAATGGAGTTTAGGCAACTCACCTGATCTTTTTTACACAATCTTTTTATGTTATAAAAAGCAGACAGAGATGTTTTACATCTCTGATGATGCCTCTCCCTTTCTCCTTGGTCAGATGTTGTTTTGGGGTGAGGCTAAGGGTCACATCTGGCTTTAGAATAGCATGCCAGCTTAAAACCAAGATTTGATAGAAATTAAATACAGTGTTTAAATTATCTCCTTTCTCACAAAATTATGTTTGGCAGCACTTTGAGTACGCCAAACTCATGCTAAATGGGGAGGCAATGGGAAATGTTGTTTGAATACATCCAGAGGGCACTATATTGAAGATGGCTGTTAAAAGGGATTTTCACATTCCTATCCAACATTACAAAGATGCTCTTGTGTTAAGATCAATTTCTGATGATTTGAAGACACAATCATGCCATTTTGTGAGCAATGGTATCTAGGTATTCGATCACTTTCTATGAGGATGTTTTGACTTCCTAATCCTAGCATGAAACTTTCAATAATTTCTGGAGGAGGCTTTTGGAACAAAACTCCTGAAGGTTCCAGTAGTTTTAAGATCTTACCAGTCAAAAGTGGTCTTCAAACTGTTACACACACACACACGCACACACACACACACGTCTTTTTTGGGCCTCAACTTGTTATGATCTCTCCTCCAACCAAAAATTAGATTCTTAAAAGTGTAACTTTGTGGAAATGAAAGAAAAAAATAATCAGGAAAAGGATGGTTGGTAAAGGTCTTGCTGGAAAAAATTTGATCATAAAATGTAATTGAATGTGTGGATGACCTGGATAGTTTCAAAAGGCCAAAAACTAAATAAAAATGGTCAACATAGTAACGCTAATGTTAAAGGCCACATCAATTCAAGTTTTTAGGACATGTAGGTGGAAGGGCACTAATGCACTTATATCTACTGATAAAGGATAATATTTGTAGCTCAGGGTTGAAATGAGAGCTCTCTGAACCTGCAAGAAAACAACCAAGCTCAGAAACCACCAAGGACTGTGTACATATGCCTTCTTGATAGGCTTCAAGGAGGCTGACCACAATGGGACTAGATTGCTGGACCCAACAAATCCAGCTCAGTTTTAATGTTGTCATTAATTGTCATCATTAGTACTGAAAAGTGTAAACCATCCCAAATTCACGTATTTTAGATTGGAGGATCTATTCACGGTACTTTCTTCCAGAGCTGGGTGAAGGCCTTGGCAAATTACTTTTTATTGCTAGAGCCAACTTTAAACTGTTGGAAGAAATGTCCTTCTGGGTTCAGTTCCAAGTGGGGAGAAAGACACTGGAAACATGGAGACTACTTGAAAAGATGGTTTAATGGTGGACAGAACCACGTGGTTTTGAGGGCAAAAAGGCATATGGGTGAGAGAAAGAGAGAGAGACAGAGATTTATACCCTCTGTTGGGCTTTGAATTTGAGTTTGTATTCTGATTGGTTGTCAGACTCCCATGGGACCATGCAGGAGTATCTTTGTAGGTTGTCTGTGTCCTAGGCTTGATTGAGCCTTGCTCGGTGATGATGCAATGAAGGGGCTTTGGACAATTCCTATTATGGCTTTGCTTGAAGGAGGTAGATCTTTGTTATGTAGAATAGACGGGCCAGACCTTAATGCCCTATTGATAAAGGTGGGGGGACTGAATTTCTGCCTCCCTATTAGGGGAAATATTCTGCCCTTTTAATATTTCCTAAAATATCTCATTTTCCTAGGAGAGGGGCGGGTGCTAACTTCTTACAAAACCACAAAGACTTCTGCTGACTGTGAGACTTTAACCGTTACCATTGTTCAATAATTGGAATGTATGATCTGTTTTTAAAAAATGTTGACAAAAAATATTCAAAAGAGGTTTTGGGCAACGTGTAAAAATGTGCCTGACGTTCTGAAACAGTGGCACAAAGCCTCGAAAAGGACATGGTGGCTGTAATAATGCCCAATAAGTATTTTGCATGGTTTTTTTTGTTTGTTTGTTTACTAATTATAATTATGTGGCCTTTGAGCAAAACAGAGACTAAAAGGAAATGCTTTTAGCTCAGAGCATTTCATTTTAGAAACCTGGCACGGAGTATGCCTAAGCTTCTCAGCCAAGCATATTGCCTTTGAGGGAAAAATCTTCCTAGAGTTGTGCCAGGTTCATCGTCTTGTTTGGTAATATGACCCAGAGTCCTACAGCGAATGTGATACTTCTGATACATCTGAACCTTTTAACTCTTGTCATTTACCCTCTAAAGGAAGAGCAAAAAAATATTTGTTAGAAGGCAACTACTGTTGTCTGAATTCTAGATCCTGAGATGCTTAGTTCTCTCCTGCCCTCTAGTGGGCTTATCTAAAATTTATATAAATTCAAAGATAACCCTTCATATGTACTAAACTGACCCCCTCCGCTTATGTTCTACACTGAAGCTAATTTATGAATTGTGACAGCCATTTCCATACCACAGAACCACCTCCATCAAGAATCACAAAACTTGGAATTGAAATTGGATTGTCAATTCTATATATATGACTGTTCAAAAAAGTAGATATTCTTGTTTAGCAACCACAATTGGCGTGGCCAACTCAGTTATTAAGGTAAGTGAAACTGCAACTGTGCTTACAATCTTACTTCAGCTTTCCTTTGCTTTACACACTTGCTGAGGTAATAAATGTGGGGACTAATTGTAAAGTTACTTTTCCATCACTGTGATATCTGAAAAGTCACTAAACAAGGATTACCTGTAACTCCCATGGAGTCTATAGGCTTATTCTCAGCAAAAAAAAATAAATAAATAAATACGGGGTTGTTATGTTAATACAATGCAGCACAACAGTTAACCTTGTTCATTTATAAACTCTGGAATGTTTATGGTGGAAAGTGGTTAAAGGGACACAATGGCAATCTGAGTTTACTCTATTAGAAGAAATCATCCAAGACACAGGTGTCATCAGTAGAATCCCTCTAGTAAGGTATTCCAGGCACCTACATTTATTATCTTTCCTGCACAAATGGTATTTATATTCTGTCACTCTTTTAAATAGGTTAACATGCCACCACTAGTGGTCATTCTGTTTCTCTGTTTAGGTTTCTTCGTTTCATCTCTGAAACAATGACCCAACAGGCCACAGGTTATCTAGTAATAATTAATCCTCTTATTTGAAACTGAAATCTTAGGCACGTAACATCTTCACAGTACAGATCAGTTCAGAACTGATCTGAATCTTTGCATAGCTATTCCTCTACACATATTCTTCCTTTTAAAATGAGAACCTGCACTTCTTTCTCCTTCCTACAGTGTGAAGTGTTTTCAACAAATATAGCAAGAAAATGGAAGGACACAAAAGGACACCTAGAAACCATTTATTTTTCATTTCAGTTCAGAATTTTATCTCCAGTGACCATAGTAATTCGTGTTCAAGTCCTTAATTAGTCTAACTTTTGATAAACCCACCTCATTAAACACTTGATATAATTTGTCTATGTGATACTGTCACAAAGTTAATTCAGACGGAGAACAAGGAGAGTATTTTGGAAAATCTACACAAATTTAGTGCCAATACAATCACAGTTTATATCATGAATGTGCATGTACACATTTTGTTTTTAGTTATGAAGAGTAACAATTGCATTCCTTTAGCAGTAGTACATTTCAGTTTGATTACGTATTTTAAAAATTAGCTTGTCCATATGAACAAACTATCTATTGTCTTGCATATGCCTTATGCTTCTCACTTGTTCAGAAAATATTAACACCTGTTTTCTTTGGGAAATTTTGATTCTGACAGTTATTGACAATAACACAAACAGCTATAGGAAATGACAATGATTTTTAATAAAATGTAGAGCAGCTTTGGCAACATCTTCTTTAGGAGGATTGGCATCAAGGATATGACATGCTGGATTTTCCATTTTTCTGTAAGACTCTTCAACTCTATTTAAAAAAAATACATAGTATTACCAAGTGTAGAAAAATTTTGTATTCATACTGAGAGCCAACTGCAAAACTTTCAGTGTAGTATATACTTCAGAAGCTATGGATTGTAATTTAAATACTGTACTGGAAGGATTCAGATAGCCAGTAATCCAAAATTAAGCAAACTGGTATGCCATCATCCCAGGTTGTCCGAAAAGGAAAGATTTTTAATAGGACTTGCAAAGCTTTAATTTTAAGCTTTGATCTGAAAGTGAGCCAAATTGTCTCCTTGGAACTGAATGCATCAGTTAACTTCAAATCAATTCAAAGATTTCATGAAGTTTTATACATATGCATAGACACAATTATTAAAAAGAATCTCTGAATCATAGCTTAGCTTAGTTTTTGTATTTCATATATTTTGATATAATACGTAGTCCACCTAAGAACCCAAGATTTCACATACAGTACTGTACTCCAGCTTCAATGGAGTACAGGTGCAATTGTACTATGGAGCACAATTGCACCTAAAAATACAAATGCTTACCTGATTGAAGTGGTTACTATTTGCAGCTAGTCTACCTGGTATTTTAGGACCCCTCACTCAAGGCAATAGACCATGCAAAGTGCAATGTCACACATGTACCCCTCTAAGGGTCTTTTTGTCCACCAAAACCAGTACATAAGTCTCTTCCCCAATTATGGGGAAAAATTACCATTTTTCCTTAACATAAAAAGAGCACGATTTTCATGGTTTGCTAATAATAAATATAATGGCACCCTGTTTTGCATTTTAGTACATACTTTTGACGGAAGACGTCATTCGCTTCCAAATCCACCTCTTCTCTTGTTTTCTCGATCCCACGTCCCTGTAGCCTCCGGACTCTTTCTTCAGGGCTAACAGTCAACAGCAAGACAATGTCTGGACTCAGAAGATCATCAGGCCAGCGATACACCAGGTGATGAGGTGGAGGAAGATTTTGCACGTTCCCAGTTATTTCAGTTGCAATTGCATATGCTGCAGTGCTATGCCAATATCTGTCCAAATAAAGGCATTAGTATGAGTTTCAGACCAAGATTGTCTATCTATCATTCTTTGCTTCTAGAACCATCAATTTTTGCATAGGAAATGAACTGCGAAGACAACTCTGCTTCCCTCAAAACGGTCTCTCGCTGAGTTTCTTCTCTTGTGGAATGTCATCTTCAGGGATCATGGGACAAGCCTTCTCAGCTGCAGCCCCCCTTTTCTGGAACATCATTCCAAAGACTAGAATTCACAGTACTCGCTTTTCTGAAAGCTAATAACTAGCTTTACTGGAGTCCTTTGAGGGCATAATTACAATGAAGGGGAAGCCTCCTGTTGTATTGTGACTGTAATGTGGGATATTGGTAGTTTAATGTATTTTTGTATGCTGCCTTGAGTTTTGTTGGATGGATTAGTATGTAAATTTTAATAAGTATATATTTTTTAAAAAAAAAATTGATCTGAATGGGTTTAAGGAATTTAAACCCTCACTTTCTCTTCACAAGGATCTGTTCATAGAGACCTAACCAAGCAAAGTGATTTTCTCAAAACACAAGCTAAGCTCTGTAAAGACTTTGGCTACTTTGCAGCACCATCAACTTTTCCTTAAAAATTTGTCAGAAAATAATGGAGGTAATACAGGTACTTTTCTTCAGACTGCAGTATGAACACCAGCCCCAAACTCAATGTAATACAAAAATATAATACATAAATATGAATTTTTTTTAAAAAGTTCATTTTCTGATATTTTAAAAATCCATTTTCTTGTAATATTAATTTATTTGAATGTAATGTGGTATAAGAGTGATAGACACACACACACGCACAAAGAGAAAGACATAATAAATTACATAAAGATCAGAATTAGTCATTCTGAGTGAGCAAGACTGAAGAAGAATAAATGGCTTTAAAGTCCTCTTGTACCTCTGTTACTGTATTTCTCTCTCCAGGCAGCTGATAAACAAATACCACATTAAAACACTTTCTTACAATTCATTATTTATTTTTTTTGGTCAGCTTAAGAGATGAGTCATTCTGTGGTTCACTAACTTGGGGAAATTAAAGTATTGAAAGATCAGACAAGGGTTTTTTTTATTATTTATTTAGAAAATGTGTATGTATACCATGTGCCTACTCGCACATGGTGACCCAAGGCATATCTGTATTTTGACCCATCTGTATCTTAGTCCTATAGATGCCAATATAATACTAATACTGTACCAAACTATGCATACTGTATATAGTTACTCTTTTCATGACGGATGAAAAAAATAATTTGGATGGCTGATATATTTTAGAAATAAACTCAAATGAGGTATAAAAATTTACTACTTTAAAAATAATTTGAAAATTTTAAGACTCTAAAGGAGCCAAATTCAAGGTATCAGCTTAAGAACCATTATATTTTAATACACTTTTGTAGCACAGATATGGTAGTCACAGCATCCATCATATCACTGGTTGCTTTGGAAGCTCCCCAGTTTCATTCAATACAGATGGGAGAGCAAATTAAAAGCACAAATACAAGTCCTTTTCAGCAATCAGAAGTCCATAGTTGTTTTGATCCCATTAATTGAAAATTAAGAGTGATAGTTTTCTGCTACTGCTATTATCAGATCATCTTCCTGCTCATCATCTAGCCTTTTTTTTGGGTTTTTTTGGAGGTGGGTTTCTTTCTATAACTTTTGACCCCAGAGAACTGCCTAGATCAGTGATGGTTAACCTTTTTGCCATTGCATGACAAAAGCGGGGGGAGCGCGGTGGAGTCACACACCCGCATGCCCACATCCATAATTCTATGCGCCCTGCCCCACTGTGCTCCCCCCACTTTTGGTATGTGATGGCACGGTGGGCCCAGTAGGCCCGTTTTTTGCTCTCCCCAGGCTCCAGAGCCTTTCTAGGAGCCTGAGGAGGGCAAAAACGGCCTTCCCCACCCTCCCCAGAGGCCCTCTGGAGGCTGGAAACAGTGTGTTTCCTGACTTCTAGTGGGCCCAGAAGGCCCGAAAATCAGTTGGCTGGCGCACGCATGTGTGTCGGAACTGAGCTCATGTGCCCACTGATATGGCTCCACATGCCACCTGTGGCACCCATGCAATAGGTTCACCATCACAGGCCTAGATTAATCCCTGCAGTTTTCTTGGCAAGGTTTTTCAGAAGTGGTTTTCCATTTTCTTTTTCTAGCATATACATAGCCGCTGATTATTCCTGAAAGTTCTGAACTGCAATAAGTAAAATAACCATAGGCAATGGATAATTATAAATCATGATAAGTTCCTATTTCAATCTTTCATAAAATACTAGGAACACAACTTGTACAATTGACAAGAAGGCACATTTTTCAATGAAGACGCTTTATTTTTGTTGAGTCCTTGATGGTTTCTGAGCTTGGTTGTTTCCTTGCAAACGTTTCATTATCCAACTATGTAACATCATCTATGCAGGTAAATGTGGGAGTTTGCTCCCTGTTTATATGGGAGTTTATAGCTTGTCCAGCCAGTTTTGAAACATCTGCAAGCAAACAACCAAGCTCAAAGAGTCCCAAGGACACCACAGTTCATCTCTGAGCTACATTTTCTTTCACTGGAAACATTTTATTTTTGCAAACCTGTCTAGAATCACTGGTGACTTGGAGGATTCTTCAGCTATTTCAGAAGCCACAATGTAGTTAGTCAGTGCATAGAATGCTCTCCGTATGAGTGGTGGTTCATCATCAAAAATCTTCCGCCACTGGCTAACGCAAGATGGAGGAGTCCTCAAGAGCACAGCATTGAGTGAGTCTTTCAAAAAATGAGTCACTGTTGTTTTGCCTACATGTGGTACAGGAAGTCACCCTTAGTTATGACACAACGGGGGGATCGATCAAGTTTTGCAAGAATTTAGATTAGATCACTGGTATCATAGGCAATAGCTCCTTGTGTTTTGATCTCTCCATAGTTTTGTGAAGAATTATCAGCCATTCTCTTGGCAGAGCCGTGGTGGCACAGTGGTTAGAATGCAGTATTGAAGGCTAATTCTGCCAATTGCCAGCAGTTCAATCCTGACCGGCTCAGGGTTGACTCGGCCTTCCCTCCTTCCAAGGTCGGTAAAATGAGGACCCAGATAGTTGGGGGCAATAGACTGACTCTGTAAACCACTTAGAGAGGGCTGTAAAGCACCATGAGGCAGTACATAAGTCTAACTGCTATTGCTAGTTGCTGTGACTCGAAGGAAGAAGAGTTGAAGGTGGAATCCCCTTACTTCCTTAGTAACACTGCCTCACTGCCACCAATCCTGCTGTGAAGAGATGTCACGAAGGTAAGAAGCAACTTTCTTATACCTGCACTAAATGAACTGGGATTAAGATAGCATATGGTCTAAGCTTCACAACAAGGTTTAATCCATTATTTGCATGAATCCACCAGCCTCATTCACAAATCACACATTTTGCTAAGCCATAAAATGTTCTGTTTGGTTTAATACACAGTGTGCATCCAAACGTGGTTTTTAACAAACTATAATTATGTTCAAATCCAGCCAGTTGGGCATTATTCAATAAACCATGATTAAATAAACTATGGCATATTACAATGCAGGAATAGAATGCCATTACCTAGATATTGTTATAAACAGCAAGCATCAGATGAATTACTAAACAAGAGGAAAAATAATCCTTAGTCACCTGACATTTCTTTATGAACTGAAACAGATTAATGTATGTCAGCCTTCCTCACTCTGTGCCCTTATGTTATGTTGACCTACAATTCCTACGATCCTCACAAGAATGACAAGGGAGCTCAGAGGGAGGTAGAAAGATGGATTTGCACACTATATTTGATCCATACACTGTCAGCTATCCAACCCTGCCATATAACAAAGATTTCTCTTTTCTACTAACCTTAACATCTGTTCACTAGTCCTCAAATTACTATCAAACACACTTCACTTTTATTTAATTTGTTGCCATTTTCTCAAACCTGGTGAAACTGTTGTAAGGGCAGTGGTGAAAAAGTAAACTATTACATATAGTAGCTAAAGTGCTGGTATTTTTCAATAGGAAGAATTAATTTTTAAGCAAGTTAATCCAATGTATTTTATTTAGAAACTGAGGTTCTATTCATCAGTAAAATTGCATGCCAGATTGTCAATCCACATTCCCTTTAGGAAGATACATTGTTAGTTACACAAAAAAGGAGCCACTCCAGTCCCTCCCCTCCACTGGAGAGAGAAAATAATTGGTTTTTTAAGACAAAGGGAAGAACTCCAGTGGTCTATTGACTGAACTTGGAAAAAGCATAGGGCTACCATCCTTTCCCCATCTTTTGATTGTCAAGGGGCTTCTGAGTGGAATTTAAAGCAGTTCTACTAAACTATAAAATCTTATAGAGTTATCATGGACTGTGTGAATGATATGTTGAGGAAAGAAGGGAAGAGATGCTGCCTAGGAAACAATCAGACAAGAAAACAAGTTAAGGTACTCACTTGTCTGTTCGTAACCTTGATTTTTTATAGTTTTAAGATGTTGCACAAACCCTAACCCGTTTGCTTTCAGTTCAGTGCAAACCCACAAAGTAAGTTGATTTGATACTATATGAAATGTGTCAGTCAAAGAAAAGCTTATGCTGTCATATATATTTTCTTACCTGTTGCATCAAGTCCTTCAATAACAATTACAGGAAAATTTCCTTTCTTTGGCCGTTTAGGACACTTATCCACAAGTTCTAGAATCAGTCTGGATTCAGGAATTATTGAAGTGCACTGTAACAAGAAAATACATTGATTCTGAAGGAGTAGAAGCAGTATCTAAGGAACAATGCTTGTGAGGTCCACTTGAAATGCCAGATAGACTAAAGAACATGACTCCTACATCCTGAGCAACAGTTCTGTCACCTGAAAGAAATTCAGCTGACATTCATAAGAGACAGATACCGAAATCTCTGTCTTCCACATAGGAGCTATAACTTGGCCATTCAATGGGTAGTTCATAGGAAAGCAACACTTAAAAAGACTTAAGTCTGATTGGCCTAATTTAAAAGATATTGTGCAATTAAACATGCACATTTTACAAGGTTCTTTGGAATATGTATCCATGTCCCCTTTATCCATATTTTCTTCAAGAAAACATACATAATCCCTGTTCAAGACACTACAGAGTACAAACAGAATGCAGACATTGAAAAACTAAGTTTGAACAACATGGTATCATGTTTTGCATGATATACAATTTACATTCTCCACAAGGATTTTTCATACATTTTCCATTTAAATAAACATTTTATTGTTCAAAAACAAAACTCAAGACCTTGATAAAGTATACTTCTATTCTAACTGCTTTAATAACATAAAAAAACCCCATGACAATTACCATAGTCTGACTCAAATGAAACTTTTGAGAAGACACAACTTTTACAGAATAAAAGATTTCTATTGCAATAGGGAACCCCTCAATAAACAAGACATACAGCAATGAGTGAGAAGTTGCAACTGTTTTTATTAATTATTAAATTTCTACTGCACATTAAGGATGTTAGACTTTCAGCAATTCAGTTTTATACTAATTTTGAGAACTTAATACTTAATTATACAGAACAACTAAAGAGAATAATCTCAAAACTTTATAAGTTACTATTGAAGTTAGAAACAAGAAGAGTCACCTCTTCCTCTTAAACTAAGGAAGCTTAGGATACTCATTTTGGTAAACTCATTCAGGAGATAAATTGGCAGGCATTACAGAAATCAGGTTGATTCACTCCAGCTTCAATACAAGAAATAGATTTTACATCACTGGCACTTGATTCTAGGCAGATTGGCATTTGTACATCGTAATTATTCTTCCAAATATCTGTCTATATTTCATTTGTCGTAGTTATACAATAAAGTTATATATCAGTTTGGAGTCAAAATTTGGGGGAGACAAAATCATTATTTAAAAAGAATTGTATACAATGCAGAGTTACTGAATTTATTTTTGAGACTAAATAAAAAATGAGAAATGTATACTACTTAATTTTAGCAGCTAAAATAATTGCCCAATATTGGAAACAAATAGATAACTGAATAATTAAGATGTGGATTAACAAGACAGCTTCAATTGCCATGTTGGAAAAGATTATAGATACTGTGAAAATATACCAGACACAGGAACTACAATGCTATCAAATTTGATGAACATTATATTTAATTTCAGTTGCAATGGAAATACCGTTGGTAAAGCTTTAGATAAACTATCAACATATATATTGTCTATCTTATTAGCAGATTTTTAAATAAGCTTATACACATTGTATACTGTATCGGTGTGCGTGCGTATGCATCACAAATTTATGTCAGTTACTTGATAGTTCAATAATTAAAAACAAAACCCTTCTGAAATTTAAACAAGCATCATTAAGAGTCATGTGTTAATAACGTAATTATTTCATATATGGTATTCCAAATGTGCCATGTAGTAATTTAGTACCTTTTCTTCAAATAGACATGAATGAATCAGCCCAGTTGAAAGTAATATATTGGGGGGGGGGGTGTTATTTCTTGTGCCTTTGAGTAAGTTTTTTGGCTCCTAGCAATTGCCTGGACAAGTCCCTGCAGCTTACTTGGCAACATTTCAGAAATGGTTTGCCCTTGCCTCCTTTCCAGGGCTGAGAAAATGTGACTGGCCCAAGGTCATCCAGCTGGTAGAAAGAACTAGAACTCAGAGTCTTCTGGTGTCCAGTCAGATGTCTTAACCACTACAGGTAGTCCTTGCTTTACAATCGCAATGGAACTAGTCTATTACGGCTGTAAATCATGATGAATGTAAGGCATTCACATGGCCAACCCAATTTTATGACCCTTTTTTACAGCAGTCATTAAGCAATCACTGCGATCATAAAGCAACTACCATGGTCGCTAAACAACCTCCACAAATTAAGCAAACACATTGTTTGCTATGGGGCATTCTTGTGTAAAATTGGAAGTGAAAAATGGTTTCTCATAAAAATGTTGTAAATCATGGTTGTGTGATTGCAGGACATTGCAAACTGTTTTAAATGTGGGCCAGTTGCCAAGCATTCAAAATACGGTCATGTCGTATTGAGAGGGAGCAGCCGCCGGAACTGGGTCATACATACATTCTTTGGGGGACCCATTGTAACTTCAAATGGTCGCTAAGCAACCAATTATAAGTCAAGGACAACCTATTCACCAAACTGGCTCTCATAATGTATGGTGGAGCATACAAAAGTCAATTAACCCAAGCAACCAAAAACAAAAGAGACAACTTTAGCTTATAAAAGAGCAAGAACGGGTCAGTCCTTTTTGTGGCAGTTATGAAGCAAATGCCATGGTCCTTAAGTGAGCCAGTTGTTTGCTGTGGGCTGAGTTTGCTGAAAACCTGAAGTAAATAAGAGTTTTTAGTTTTTTTAAAAAAAGTCATAAAATGCAGTCGTTTAACCGAGGACACTGATAAATGCAGGTTGAATGCTGAGCTCCCAAAATGTGATCACATGACTGTGTGGCAAGAGCCCATCGGAACTGACAGGTCATAAGTACTCCTGGGGAGGGCCTTTGTAATTCTAAATGGTTACTAAGCAACCAGTCATAAGTGGAGGACTGCTTATATACTCCAGATGTGAAGGCCCAAGATACAAAAAGTTTCTTGGAGAAAACCATGACAACTTTTGACCCGGTTAGTGTGATTGCCACCATCACTGCCAACACTGCAATTTAAACTGAGTTATGCCTCTTGCAGGAGACACATGTAGGTCTATTTAACACAAGGCCTCAAATCCTTTAGTTTATCATCCTCTTCATGAATTTCAGATGGTCCATTGGGTCCCAAACATTATAGGAAAATAATTTAATAAATACATTTACTAATAAATACTATGAATCATAATACTGACCCTTGTATTGACTAGTTTGGGGGGTCTCTGATTTATCACCTCATCATGCAGCCTGAGGAATTCGGGAAGTTGAAATCCACCCATTGTAAACTTAACGAAGTTTGTGAAAAACTTAGTCCTTAGATGATCTGACTGAATATACTTTTTTCAATTTATAATTTATCTAACTTATTTTAAAAAGGTAAATTTTGTGACTGCAACATCAAGCCTACTTTATTATCATTCCCCCTAACACCCAAAGTTCCGGAAATGAGAAAACCAGGTTCCCTTATTGGTGCCATTACTGATTATTAGAGCAAGGGTATCCAACCACGGCAACTTGTAGACTTCAACTCCCAGAATTCTCCAGCCAGCCATGCTGATTGGGGAACTCTGGGAGTTGAAGTCCACAGGTCTTAAAGTTGCCAAGGTTGGACACCCCTGGTTTAGACCCAAGCAAGGATGTTTCCCCTGTATGATCTCCTAACTCTATCAAACCTCCTCCATCACTCTATCCACAAAAGGCACCTGGTCACTATCTGGTTTTCGCTTGCCCAGAGACACTTTCCCTCCCTCTGTATACAGGTAGTCCTCAACTTATGACCCAAAGTTTCATTGCCAAGCAAGACAGTTGTTGAGCGAGTTTTGCCCCATCTTATGACCTTTTTTGCCCCAGTTGTTAAGTGATCGCTGCAGTTAAGACAGTACAATGGTTGTAAAGTAAACCTGGCTCCTCCCATTGACTTTCTTTGTCAGAAGGCTGCCAAAAGTAGTCACAAGAACTCTGGACATGGCAACTGTCATAAATAATGAACCAGTTGCCAAGCCTCTGAATTCACGTGACCACGAGGATGCTGCAACGGTCGTAAGTGTGAAACACATGGCCCTGAGTCACTTTTTCAAGGCCGTTGTAACTTTGAACGGTCACTAAATGAACTGTTGTAAGCTGAAGCACGGGTAGTCCTGAAAAGGAGGCCTGGTTCTGCAGAACTCCTCTTTTATCCTAACCACTTACTTCTTCCAGCACTTGTCGGGCAGCTTCCCGAGACCTGAACACGGTGTTGCCCAGAAGGTGAGGAACGGCAGGGTGAAATTCCGCTTCTTCCGCGGCCACCACATTAGCTCTGCCCAGCAGCTCCCTCTCCTTTCCTACCCCTTGAAAGCCCCACAAGGCGCAGCCGAGCCGGCCACCATCGCCTTGCTCGTACACACACAGGTGGGCCGGGGCTGGGAGCAGCAGGCCCGCTAAGAGCTCTTCCAAAAAGGCCCGCGTTTCCGGCAGGCCCTGCTCGTCCTGAATCAAGAAGCCTTTCTCCAGCAGAGCTCCGTCACGGCTGTAGCAGAGGAGAGGCAAGATACGACCCCGAGCGCCCCAAGGCGCCTGCTGGAGCCGGCGCTGCAAAGTCCCATGCAGCCGGGCAGCCCGGATTCGCTCCCACGGGGTTGGAACCACGGGGACGCCGAAGGAATAGCATCTGCCCGGAGGGGGCAAAAAACACCGGGGCCTCGCGCGGTTGGCTGGCTGCTCTCCGACGCCGCTCAGGGCGAAATAGTCCACCTCCGCCCCTGGCGATTCGGCCACGAAGGAGCGCTCCAGCCAGCCCGCTTGGTTCGCAGAGAGCAGCCTGTCCATGGTTAATCGTAGCAGCCGGAGGGACCCAGCGGCGCTGCGGGGCAGCATGAGGAGAAACGAAACCGGGAGCTGTCTTTTAAAAAGCCGCCCAGGGGCCGGCCCATTCGGGAACGAGTGGCCCAAAACCGACGGCCCACTGTTGTTATCGCCAGGAGGAAAGAGAAAGACCAGCGGAGAAACGAAAGCGAACACCGCCTCCGCTTCCCTCTCCCTTTTACGACTTTGCAGTAGCAAAAAAAAAAAACAAACCCAGACCCGGGAGGAAGCTAGGATTCAAGAAACCGTATCCAAAACTCATAGAGGGGGAAACCCATGAGAAAAGGAAACCGAGACGATTGGGGAAACGATGCAATGAAGCCGATACTTCCATGAAAGTGAAACTTTACCGAGAGATCCGAGTATTACTAAGCAGGCGAGCACCACTGATAAATTTGACTTTCGTTTGTTTTGAAGAAAGGAAAAACAAAGGTTGGGATCCCAATCAAATGCAAATACATTTTATGGGAGTGAGCTTTGGAGAAGGCACAACATTGTTTGCTTTGCCGTGTGGGGCAGGGTTGTGTGTGCATCGGATTAACGTTTGTATATTCTGAAGAAAACGTTAACATACAAAATAAAAATAAAAAGTGCCCTCGTTTTTATAATAAGGGTGTTTATTTTAATTAGTGCACAACTGCCCTGCACACTGAGAGGCAAAATAAACCTTATTCTTCTTCACAACAGCATCTGTAACTACATATGCCCAAAATGCTGTTTTCTTAGTTTTGCTACAGAAATTGGACAGTATGGATAGGAAAAAGCAACATCATGGAACTTGATTCATGACTAATGTCTGCTAAATTGGGGTGAAATCCAGCAGGTTCTAACAGGAAATTTTGAGTTGTTTGGAGAACGGCCAATTACCACCTCTGGCTGGCCCAGAGTGGGGTGGGAATGGGGATTTTGCAATATTCTTCCCCCAAGAGGGGAAGGAATGGAGATTCTGAAGTATCTTTCCCCTGGAGTGGGGTAGGAATGGAGATTTTGCAATATCCTTCCCCTGCCAGCCCACCAAGCCACATCCATAGAACCGGTAGGGAAAAAAATTGGATTTCACCCCTGGATCAAGTGGATTTCCAGCTTGATAGTTAAACTCCGGCATGTTGAGTTGTTAGTTGATTGGTTGCCAACACACATTAATACATTTACAGTTTTTTAAAAAAATTCTTAAAACAATTTTTAATCTGGTATGCAATTAGGGTGGCTTCTTCTGCAAATATATTGCACAGCCTCAATAAAATGAAAGTCTCCAAAACTTTAAAAAAGCAGGAATAGGCAAGCTGGATGCCAGGAACAGAGCAGTTCCCAGCTCATTTTCTGTGGCCCATAGAGCCCTCCCACCAGAGATATTTTTCAACTGAGTTCCTATGGTACTAGGATGGCGAACCTATGGCACACATGCCACAGGTGGCACACAAAGCCATATCTGCGGGCAGCTCCAGTGCGCATGCGCTTTCCGGCCAGCTAATTTTTGGGCCTTACAGGCCCACCAGAAGTCAGCCTGGGGAGGGTGAAAAATGGGCCCACAGGTAACCTTTTTGCCATCGCGTGCCAAAAGCGTGGGGAGCACAGGGGGGTTGCACGCGCATGCATGGGGCATGGGGGGACATTGAATTTTGGGCGTGGGCACATGTGAACGAGCCCCCCCCCTGCGCTCCCCTCCCCCCCCCCGCTTTTGGCATGCAACAGCAAAAGGGTTAGCCATCACTGCTATAGTAGATGAAACATAGCAGAGAAAGGAAATAAGACTTAACTCCAAATATATAGAAAAACCTATTAGAGTATGTGTGACAAAATCCTGTTCGTTTGAAATTCCCCAAATGAATATTTGCTTTGCACAAACGTAATTATCTGCACTCGATGTCTATTCTCAAGAGTTATGGTAACAGAATATTAAAGAGATAATGTATCAACACATGGAACATTGGTTCAATCCTGCTATGCATTTAGCACCATGGTAAACCTCTGATCCTTCAGATGCTACAGAAAGAATTTTCAGCATCCCTCAATATCAGCCATGCTCATTAGCTACCGGGAGTTGTTCAAGTGACATCTCAAAAGCTGCAGGTTCCCCACCTCTGCTTTAATTTGTTTCTCAGTCAGTTTTGACTTTTTGGAATCTGATGGACATGTCATCAGAATTGTCAAAGAGTAAACTGCACCTTTGATTTCTTGTAAACTGGTGTTACCAGAAAGCATCTAGCCACTTTTTAATTAATCCTCCTCCCCCCCCACCCCCAGTGTCTTCCGGCTCTTCTTTGATGGCTCTTCCCTTCACATTACATATATAGCATTTTTTTCTTCATTTAATATTTTTGACCCAGTTTTCACAGCTATGAAAACCATGGCCTTCACACTACAGCTTGGTTAGCTAGTATCATTGACAAGTACAATGGTAATAAGCAGTGATGAAAAAAAATCATCCTCTAACCAATGCAGACATTTATAACCAATTTCCTGACCTGACTACAAGAGTGAAATTGATTAAGATTTAGTGAGTTTCAAGCAGCAGCTGCCAGAGTGTTCTAATCAACCAATTAAGGCCCGGGAACTGAGCTGGTTAACTTGCCCTTTGAGTTGGAGAGAAAAACAGCTCAGGAAGAGATGTTTAAGTAATATGACTGCCTGGCAAGCTTGTTTAAGTAATATGTCTGCCTGGCAAAGGAGCAAAAATAAATAAATAAATAAAAATAGGGGAGAAATGGGTCAGACCCAGGGCACTGCAAGAGCAAACTTTGAGTGAGACCACAGCAGCAGCCAATGATTTTCATTCACAGTGACTCCAGCAGAATAATCACAGCAGCTGTAAACATATGGAAAAAACTGGCAGAAGAGAGCTGATTTAGCAGAATGATAGAAGACTGTACAGGTAGTCCTTGACTTAAGACCACAACTGAACCCAGAATTTCTGTTGCTAAGCAAGACTCTTGTTAAGGGAGTTTTGCCACATTCTACAACTTTTCTTGCCACACTGTAAATGAATCACCGTAGTTCAATTCGTAATGTGATTTTAAAGTGAATCTGTCTTCCCCATTGACTTTGCTTCTCAGAAAATCGCAGAAGGGGATTATATCACCTTGGGATACTACAGCCATCATAGATATGAGCCATTTGCCAAGCATCTGAATTTTGATCACATGACCATGGGGGACCATGCTGCAATGATCATGTGAAAAATGGTCATAGGTCACTTTTTTTATAGTGCCATTGAAACTTCAAATGGTCCCTAAATGAATGGTCAGAAGTCAAGGATTACCTGTACAGAACTGTCTAGATTTTGATCACGTGACTATGGGAATGCTGCAATGGTGTGCACAACTCACTGTTTTCGCTGCCGTTGTAACTTGGAACGGTCATTAAATAAATTGTTGTAAATTGAGGACTACCTGTACTTAAAGTTAATCCCAACTTTTTATACTGGAAAAAGGAACAGAGTATAGAACCAGGTTAAAATATCTATACTGTAATGTCTCCTTTCTTAGTTGTTTTTTTTTTTGTACACATTTAGACATATATACAGATAGCGCACAGCTTGCAACAGTTCATTTAGTGACCATTCAAAGTTACAGCAGCACTGAAAAAAGTGACTTATGATCATTTTTCACATGACCGTCATATGATCAAAATCCAGATGCTTCGCAACTGGTTGATATGTATGACCATTGCAGCGTCCTGGGGGTCATCTGATCCCGTTTTGCAACCTTCTGACAAGCAAAGTCAATGGGGAAGCCAGATTAATTTAGCAATTGTGTTACTAAATTAACAATTGCAATGATTCACTTAACAACACTGGCAAGAAAAGTCATAAAATGGGACAAAATCAGAGGTGGTATTCAGCAGTTTCTGACCAGTTCTGGAGAACCGGTATCGGAAATTTTGAGTAATTTGGAGAACCGGTAAATATCACCTCTGACTGGCCCCGCCCCCATCTATTCTCTGCCTCCCGAGTCCCAGCTGATCGGGAGGAAATGGAGATTTTATAGTATCCTTTTCCTGCCATACCCACTGTTAAATTTAGTCATTAATTGTTTTCATCGCTCTGAGGCAACGGAGGCAGCAGTTACAATAAGTAATTTATTCAACTTCAAAGTAACAACGAACACCAACTCTGCCTTTGACAGCCTTTTATACCCGGCTGTCAAAGGCGGCAACCAATCATGAATCAGAATGTTACAACCAATTACCATAGAGGGCATGTTCCCCTGCACATGCTCAGTGAGGGCACGTTCCCCTGCACATGCTCAGTACACAGCACCCCTTCCCACAGAGACCGCGCATGCGTAATCTTGCAGGTATGCTGGCCGGCGCCGAATTCGGCCTCATCGTCGCGGACTCTCTCGTAGCTCTGCTTGGTGCAGTGATGGTCCCAATGTGCGATCCTGTTCCTCCACTGCCTCCTGGTCGTTTCCCTCTTGGGGCTGATCCCCATTCGCCTTGGCTGGCTCAGGTAGGTCCCTGTTTCCGTCTCGTTGCTCTTGCACTGGTTCGCTCCGCGGCAGGCTACCTAACACATCACTATTGGACCCCCCTAATGAGTCCCTGTCATGGTGTTGCCTAACCGGGGAACCCCAACGCCTCCTTAATTGGTCCGTATGGCGCCTCCATACTCTCCTGTGGCCTAAATCCACTTTGTAAGATCGGGGTCCAGTGAGTGCCACCACCTTCCCGGGTAACCATAAGGGCTGGCCCCCATAATTTCGGGCATAAACTGCATCTTCCACCCGGAACTCTCTAACTGGACCAGAGGAATCTAAAGGCTTACATGGAGGGTAGAGGGGATGTAGCCTGTCCAGCGTTGTACGCAGACGGCGGCCCATTAGCAACTCAGCAGGGCTTTTGTTAGTTGCTTGGCAGGGGGTGGTATGTTGTACCAGCAAAAATTCAGCCACCCTCTCCGGCCACCCCTTTGGCCCCATCCTTCCCAGCGCTTCTTTTGCCGATCTCACTGCCCGTTCAGCACATCCGTTGCTAGATGGATGGAAAGGCGATATCAGGCAGTGGCGAATGCCCAACCCCGCTAAGAACAACTCAAAATTGGTAGCCGTCAGTTGGGGCCCGTTATCTGACACCAAGAGATCAGGTAACCCATGTGTTGAGAAAATCTTATGTAGGGCCCCTATTAACGCCTCCGCAGTGGTGGAGGACATCAAAACCACCTCCACCCACTTAGAGTACGCATCAACTAGTACTAAGAACACCTGACCATGAAAAGGCCCCACAAAATCAACATGCACACGGGACCACGGGGCACAGGGCTCATCCCATTCCCGGGGCTGCTCTTTCGGGGGCAAGGGCCTGGAAACCTGACACTGGTGACACGTCGACACCCATTCCATGATATCCCGGTCCAGGTTAGGCCACCACAGATAGCTCCTCCCCAAGGCCTTCATCCTAACCATTCCTGGGTGACCGGCGTGCAGGGTGGTCAGAACAGATTTCTGGAGTGGGAGAGGCACAACAACCCGATGTCCCCATAACAAGCAACCACTCATTGAGGATAACTCTAATCTACGTATAGCATAAGGTCGCAACTCCGGGCTAAATGGGCCCGGTGGCCAACCCCTCTGTACCCAGTCAATCACTTTGGAAATCACAGGGTCCCAAGCTGACAGGCGGGCAACATCCGTGGCGGTAATTGGGAATGTGGTATCATCAATCGTGAAAATTGAAGACGCCGGCGCCGGATCGCAGAGCAGGGTCTTCAAAGGACAGCGGCTCAGGGCATCAGCGTGGGCCAAATTCTTCCCAGGAACATGGAGCAAGGTGTAGTCATAGGCAGAAAGGAACACAGACCAATGGGTCATCCGAGGAGATAAGATTTGTGGGGTTTGGCGGTCTCCCGCCAGAAGGCCCAACAACGGCTTATGGTCAGTGACGAGGGAAAAATGACGTCCATAGAGGTAGTCATGAAACCTCTTGACTCCGGCAATGAGAGCTAGGGCCTCTTTGTCCAACTGCAAATAGTTCCTTTCAGCAGGGGCAAGGGTCCGCGAGAAGAAAGCTATTGGACCCTCAGTCCCATTAGGAAATTTGTGACTCAGCACGGCACCCACCCCGTAAGGGGAAGCGTCACACGCCAGGATAAGTGGCAGGGTCTCACAATATTGGGCTAGCACTGAGTTGGAGGTAAGAAGGGACTTAACAGCCTTGAAAGCTGCTGCTTCTTTAGCAGACCAGTTCCAAACAGCCCCACGATCCAATAATCGATGGAGAGGCTCCGCAACGGAAGCCTTGTGTGGAAGAAAAATGGCATAAAAGTTCAAGAGCCCCAGGAAGGCCTGGAGCTCTGCTTTATTGCGAGGAGGAGGGGCCTCCGTGATGGCTTTAGTCTTCACTGCGGTGGGATGAATGCCCTGGCCGTCGATAAGGAATCCGAGGAACTCGACCTGAGGCACTGCAATGTGACATTTAGACTTCTTCACCTTAAGGCCAGCGTGGTTAAATTTCCGGAGCACTGTGCGCAGCCGATTCATGAGTTCAGATGTGCTGGTAGCCGACACCAGCACATCATCGAAATAGGGCACGACCCCAGGGATTCCATGCAGGAACCTTTCCATAAGGCTCTGGAAGATCCCCGGGGCAACACTGACTCCGAATTGAAGGCGGCGACAACGGAATGCTCCTCGATGAGTAACGATTGTCTGTGCCTCTGCTGTTCGATCGTCCACAGGCAACTGCTGATACGCCTGGGACAAATCAAGTTTCACAAATACAGACCCCTTCCCAAGGGAGTGCAGCAGATGCTTCACTACGGGAACAGGGTATGCATAGGATTGAAACGCCTTATTGATCGTTGCCCGGTAGTCCGCACATATGCGGACAGAGCCGTCTGCCTTAATGACTGTAACAATAGGTGTTTCCCAACGGCCATAGTCCACAGGTTCAAGAACGCCCTGAGCAATAAGTTTGTCAAGTTCGGCGTCTACTCGGGGTCTCAGGGCGAATGGCACACGACGCGGCTTCAGACGGCGAGGCAAGACTTGGGGGTCCAAGTTGAAACAAACAGGGGAGCCATTGTATTTGGCAAGAGTCTCATCGAAAACGGCTGGAAATTCCCTGACGAGAGTGTCCAATTCAGACGAACGGATGGCATTCACTCCCTGGATGGTCAATCCTAGAGCATCGAACCAGTTAAGGCCTAACAGGCTTGGCAATGGTCCATCAACCACTACCAACGGTAAACGGCCTGAAAAGTTCTTAAAGGCGACTCGGAACATGGCACAACCCAGGACAGGAATTAGATTCCCTTGATAGTCACGCAGAAGGAGATCGCAAGAGGACAGACTCCGTTTGGACAACTTAGGAACTAGGTGCTTGATTGTACTCCACGACACAATGGAAGTGGCAGACCCAGTGTCCACTTCCATGCGGCATAATTTACCCTCAATTTGGATAATCAGTCTAATCTTTTGCCGCTGTGAGCAATTCAGGTCATCTTGGGAGACCATGTGGATGTCAGCTGTGTGGCGATCCGAACAGGATCTATTTGCGGGTGGCCTCTGGGGTCGTTTCCAGTCTGACCGCGGGGGTGAAATAGAGACAGGTTGAGGCTGTGGCGCGCGGCACACTCTTGCAATATGCCCCCGTCAGCCACAGCGGCGGCAGGACACATCTTTGAAATGACAAGATGCCCTCTGGTGTTCTCCCCCACAGCTAAGGCATTCAGCAGTCATGGGGCATCGTTTATATCTAGGCGGTTCAGCTCTACTACTTGCGCCTGCCACCCTGTGTACCTCAGGCTCTTCCTCCGAGTCTGAATTTTCAATCTTGTTTACAGTCAAGGTAGGTCCCTTTTGCTTAGGCGGGCTTTGTCCCCTGGGAAGTTCTGCTAAGGAGAGTGTGGCAAGCTCGGCAGCACACGCCTCATCAAGAGCCTTTTTTTTTTTTCCGCTCAGTGCTCATATCCCACCCTCGTCGCCAATGTTAAATTTAGTCATTAATTGTTTTCATCGCTCTGAGGCAACGGAGGCAGCAGTTACAACAAGTAATTTATTCAACTTCAAAGTAACAACGAACACCAATTCTGCCTTTGACAGCCTTTTATACCCGGCTGTCAAAGGCGGCAACCAATCATGAATCAGAATGTTACAACCAATTACCATAGAGGGCACGTTCCCCTGCACATGCTCAGTGAGGGCACGTTCCCCTGCACATGCTCAGTACACAGCACCCACCATGCCATGCCATGCCACGCCCACCAAGCCACGCCCACAGAACCGGTAGTAAAAAAAAATTGAATCCCACCACTGGACAAAACTCGACAAATGTTTCACTTAGCAACATAAATTTTGGGTTCAATTGTGGTCATAAGTCAAGGACTACCTGTAGACACACATATATTGATCGTGTGTCTAAAAATATACTCTGTGACAAAAAGTGGCAAATTAATATTGTAACTGGAACAAATAAAATTAACGTAAGGCTCAGGAGTGTAAAAGTCTTAAGTTCTGATTGATACAAGAAAGAAGCATAAGGGGATCTTTGTTAGTTTCAAAAAAGATAATCACAACATGAAAATAAAATCAGAGATTCACCTTTATACTTTAACAAACAGTACAGATTTGGCACTGATGAATCATCTACAAAATGGAGCATAATTGTTTTTGGAAAAATAATAATGTCCTTCCAGATGTTTTGTTTAGAATTCCCCTGCAATTTAGACTCCCTATCATTGTGGGTGGGAAAAAAACATAGCAGGAGTCATGGTTGCTCTATCAGTGTCCTTGGTGAGGAGTGTTCTCATCTCTGGCCAAACAAGAATAATAAAGTGGGACAGGAAAGCAGGAACAAGGGGGGTGGGGGGGAATACAAGGAATAAAAACTGAATTCCAATTAACCCCTCATCTATTCGACAGAAAAAGCACTGTTTCTTAGAGCCATTCGCATAATTTCTCTAGAACCATTATTGATAGAGATGAAATGTTTATACTGATGTACAGTACTGATGTGCTGATGTATGGGTTATTCTGCTTCTTATGGGTGCCCACGATTCAACCATCTGTCCTCACACATACTATTTTCACACGTTTATGGGGAAAGCAGGACTCCAGCCTTCTTGTGAATGAGTGCCTTCAGATTCAGGACCTGCTGAGCATAAAGGCTGCCCTGTTGAAGAGGCAGGCGTGGAAGAAGATCGAGGAAGTTCTCTGAAGACAACAAGCAGAAACCTCCAAAGAAAATATCTGCTGGATTACTTTTATCAGGTCTGCAGAAGGAAACTCCCCACTCTTCCATCCTGCCTGGCCTGGCCTGGCCTGGCCTGTGCTCATTCTTCTCTCCACAGGGAGAGAAGACAGCTGGATCCTCCAATTAGGAGGATCCAGATTGGAAAATCTTCCTAAAAGGGAAGAAAGGGGAGAGAGAGAGAGAGAGCATCCAACTAATGAATTGCTTGTATGTCTACAGTGGAGGGTAGAAGGCTGATTGAGATTCTGCTAAAGTCTAGGACAGCAGAGTTCAAATTGTGGAATGTTGAATTGTCAACATTGCCTTGAGTTCTTAGTTTGGCCTGCCTAGGCTCCAAAGTATGTACTTTTGTTTTAAAACCCTACCCTTGACTGTTCACAGAATAAACATCAGCAGACTCTAAACATTTGGCTAGTTTGGTGTTTGCTTCTACTTAAGTCACTAGTCAGTTTTCAACTCTGATTTATTTTTCTCCAAATAACACATCTTATGACTTTGGCATCTGATTCTTATGACTGCTTTCATTTGGTGCAGTTATTAGGCCTGGTAGTACTTACTTTATCCATAGTGCTAATTTTGCTTCACCAACATTAAAAACTCTTTGCAAAGAGGCTGGAAATGTCTTTACCACTGTTATCTATTTTAATCCAGTATGGCTAATCTAATATTTGTGGTGAGCTGCTATCGCTTCAGCCAGATGACAACAAAAACAGAAAAGCATATTATACAGTAAATGCTGTTTTCTATTAACTTGCATATGGAACTATTCTAAGCATATGCCAAGAATGACAGTATGTGGTAGTCATGATAGAAACCTCTGTGTGATGCTAGAGGGGACAACTCTCCACTGACCATGATAATACCCACATCCCACCCAGCACCCTGGATTAAGTACTGTAGCACATGAGAACTGTAGCCAAGCATACCTGAAGGGCATCTAATTCAGAATAGTATAAAAATAACTGATAAACAAAGAATATTGAAACTTGCATGTTAGAGAAAGAGAGTCTGGAGTTTTGTTATCTACACATGCATAAATGATGTAGGAACTTTAGGATAATCTTATCTCTTGATCCCATCTTTACAGTCTATAAACTCTCTAAAATGCCTTATATATATGCCTTTAAAAAATTCAAGGGAAAAAGGGTTTTCATTCCTGCACTGTCTTCTGACAAAATGTTGTATTGTATTTGTTGGATTAATAGCTATAGTTATAAGCCAAAGGCCTACTTATGGGAATGCAATGGGAGCTTTAAAAAACCCCCAACCTAGAAATTGCCAACACTTTGGAAGACAGACCCAAGATTCAGAAGAATCTTGACTTGACAGGCTTGAATTCTGGGCCCTGTCCAACAAGATGTAGTTCAGTGGCGAGAAAACTAAGGTCCTGCACTTAGGCAAGAAAAAAACATGCAGAAGTACAGGATAGGCTGTATCTGGCTCTACAGTAGTGCCTATGAGAAGGATTCTCAGGTGTCCTGGTGGGCCACCACTTAAGTATAAGTCAGCAGTGGGCTGCAGCTGCCAAAAAAAAAATCAAGGCTTTCCCACATCAACGGAAGATTAGCATCATGATCACAGGAAGTGATGGTATTGCTCTATACTTTGCTAGTGAGGCCACACTTGGAATATTGCATAACTTGGAATATTGCATCCAGTTCTGGTCACCATGACACAAAAAAGATGTGAGACCCTAGAAAGAGTCCAAAGAAGAGCAACAAAGCTGAAAAGGGGCCTGGAGGCTAAGTCATACCATGATTGGTTAAAGGAATGAAGGGAACGAAGGGAAGGCTTGGGGAGGACATGTCTTCTGATACTTGAAGGGCTGTCACAGGGAAGAGGGCATCTATTTACTCTCCATAGCATCTGAAGGCAGGACACGAAGTAATGCGTGGGAGATCATCAGAGGGAAATCCAACCTGGAACTAAGGAGTAATTTTCTGATGATTAGTCAATGGAACAACTTGCCTCCTGGAGTTGTGGTGCTCCATTGCTGGAGATTTTCTAGCAAAGATTGGACAACCATTTCTCCAGAATGGTATAAGATCTTCTGCCTTGGGCAGAGGGTTGGACTAGAAGACCTCCAGCGTGCCTTCCAGCCCTATGAGTTAATGATTCAGACACGAATGTATTGATCAGAGACATAATGTACTGCCACAATAGAATTGAGTTACACTATATCCTTCCTAAATGAGGAAAAATATCCCTGTATGTTATAGTTATAACCCGAAATGTGAAGTCTGGTACTGTGTCTAGGTCTTACAAATAGTGTCAAACACAAGTATCTGTCTGCTGGCTGTGTTCACAAGAAATAACTATCGATGGGTAAATTCAGTTATCCCATTTTGTAAGTTTCTGCAACATCCTAACACAAACTACCCCCTTCCTTGTGTGTGTCCCCCGCCCACACTAGATTTATCCAATGTGCTACACTGAAATGTGCTTGGCCAACAAGCAAAGCTGCCTCCTCATCCTTCTGGAAGTTAAGGATGCACAATGAGAGCTACCCCAAGCAAGGGCTATTCTCCAAAGCAGGGGAGGGGGGAGGAAAGGAGCATAAATCTCAGTTGTGAAATGGATACCTGTCAGGTTTGCATTTTCCAAAACTTCAAAAAGCTGAAAGTCAAATGAAATTCTTGACTTTTTGGCCTCTCTTCTGAAGGGTTACAAAATCAGTGCTCTTGGCAGAGTCCATGTCTATCCTCCCCCCCCCCCCCCAAACTTTTGAGTCCTACTCCCTGACAGAAACGGTTAACCCAAGTAAGAACTCTTGAGCAGGGGTCTCCAACCTTGGCAACTTTAAGCCCTGGTGGACTTCAACTCCCAGAATTCCTGCTCTTGAGCACCTGAGCCGTTCTGGGCCGACTAGGATGGGGTGCGAGTATAGCCAAGTGTAAACTCTACTCATCATCCGCATTGCAAATACTTGTTCTGTTCTGTTCTGTTCTGATGCACGTCTTGCATCGGTCCTTCGAGGAACCCAACTCTGTCTTCTTAGGAGAAGAATTTTGGGGAGGGTCTTGTAGCATGTGGAACCTGCGCTCGCCACAAAACACCCCCTTTTCCTTTGAAGCACCCATTACGCACGCCGTTCCGGGCCGAGCGCTTTGCCGGAGCGAGAGTCCTAAACCTTCAAGTCTTTCAAGTCCTGAAACCCTGCCACTTCCAGTTTCCTAAACTGGTCCCATTTTCCCTAGCATTTCCTCTCGGAGCTCCGCCTGGGACACACAGATAAGCACTATGAAAGGTGCGGCGAGTTTGGCCACCCTGAACGGCACCGAGCGATTTCTACGTAAAGGAAACCGAAACTTTGGTCAGGCGAGCGAGGATCACATGCACACCGCTATCTGGTTGTTTAAAAGCCGCGGTCTCCTCTCGAGCGCCGCAATCCCGAGGCAGAAGCACGGAGAAGGCATCATGCGCTCGCCTCCCCGCCAGCTCCTCAGTCTCCTGCTCCAGGCTCTGGCGGCTCTCTGCAGCCGGCTGGCCCTCCTCTGCCTTTGGCGCCCGATCCGCCGCAGAGTCTCCCCGAGCTCGGCTCCGCAGCCGGGCGCCGTTCCCCCGCCGGTGCCACTCAGCGTCAACTACCACTTCACCCGCCAGTGCAACTACAAGTGCGGCTTCTGCTTCCACACCGCCAAGACTTCTTTCGTCCTGCCGCTGCAGGTGGCTCAGAGGGGGCTCCGGTTGCTCAAAGAGGCGGGTAAGTGACCCTTTTTCCTTGCAGGCTTCGGAAAGCCTCGGAGGGGATGGGGTTGAATCAGTGGCGGAAGGGTTTTCTCGCTCTGGTCGCTGGGGATGGAGCGCAATAGACATCCGAAACAGAGAGGATATGGGAGGCCACCAGATCGCCTCTATCTTTGCTTTACGTTTCTGGGGTACCAAACTGCTAGATGAAAGTTTAAGATGCAACTTTTATTTTCCCTTCTTCTCCTTCTCCTTCTCCTTCTTCTTCTTCTTCCTCTTCTTCTTTTTCTTCTTCTCCTCCTCCTCCTCCTCCTCCTCCTTCCTCCTCCTCCTTCCTCCTTCTCTTCTTTTTCTTCATCATTCTAATTCTAATCCTAATTCTCCTTCTCCTCCTCTTCCTCCTCCTTTTCTTGGCAAGGATGTTAATGCTGCTTTTGAATATTTATTTAATATTCAGTGAATATTTGAATATGTATTTATTTATTAGAGTTTTTTTAATCCTGCCTTTATTATTTTTGTAAATAACTCAAGGCGAGGAACTTATCCAATACACCCAAAGGTGCTTTTTTTCAAGAGGCAATGAAGCTTCTTCAGCTCTTACAGGATGGAGTTGAAGAAGCTTCTTGGATGAGAAACGAAACGTCTTTCAAGAAAAACCAGAAAGTCCCGTTGCCTTTTGAAAAAGCACCTTTGGGACAACCATGTCCTGGATGATGGAGAATCACCATAGAGACACCTTTTCCACACTCCTGTTTTCCACACAACAACTGGGTGAGGTAAGTTGGGCTGAGAAAGTGTGACTGGTCCAAAGTCACCCAATTGGCTTTCATGCCTAAGGTGGGACTAGAATTCAGTCTCCCTGGTGATTGATTATGAATCAATTGGTTAATGAGGCTAGTTTAGTTTAGTTTAGTTTATTATCATTGCACATGGTACAACGAAATTAAATGCCGTCTTCAGTGTACATTATAACTGTAAAAATAAAAACACAAACCTACATTCTTTATATTCTGCATAATAGAAATTGAAAACCCAATACTGCACTATACCGTAGAATTCAGTATGGTTATTGCCCTGGTATAGAAGCTGTTTTTCAGCCTACTTGTCCTTGTTTTTATTATCCTGTACCGTTTGCCAGATGGTAATCGTTCAAAAAAAGGGTGCCCAGGATGAGATGGATCTTTAAGAGTGTTTTGAACTTTCTTAAGGCAGCAGGAGCTATAAAGCTCTTCCAAATCAGGGAGAGGGCAACCAATGATTCTCTGGGCAATAACGTTAATCCTCTGGAGTGCTGTCCTATCTGCAATTGGCAAATCATACACAGATGCAGTAAGTCCCACTTCCTCTAAAATACAGTCTATGGTGCAGCAGTAGAAGGCTACCACCAGTTAGTCATAATTCATCTTTTAAAACCCTGAGGGTACATAACAATTCTGACAATGTAAGCCGTGTAAAATAAATGCTGAAATGCACGCATTTTACACCCCTGGTCCACAGTTCTGCTGCTGGCTTTGCAAGATTTCCTTGAGAATATTATAGAGGGCTATATGTGGGGCCCAGTGCAAAGAGTCTCTTTTGAAATACTTACTTCACTGGATCAGTTTAATAAAGGACAGCGGCATCTTTTGCAGCAAAACAAAAGATATTTTGCTTGCACTATATTTATTAAATTTCAAAGTTTCACCAGATCTTTTGTTGCATTAAATTAAGCTGGGCTGGGTATGACTGTTTCTGCATTTCACACAATTCTTAACAGGAGTAAACAACTGTGAAACAGAAAACATTACTTAACTATTAGACATCCAGATTTGATTTACTGTACTTAATAACTACAGAATTCTCATTAGTCCACCACTTAGCTGACCTTGGTTGATATGAAAAATAAATAAATAAATCCCTAAGGATTGTTTATAATTGGCAGGAGATCACCAGGATGTTTTGAAGCTGTAGGCTTCAGTCAGGAAATCAGAAAGATCCCAGAAAAAAAGCAGTGGCAAACTCAGTCCACCCTACTTCACAGGATGGTTGTTGTAGGGAAAATTAGAACTAGGAGTATTAAGTATGTTTGACGCATCGAACTGATAAAAAATATATAAAAGGCAGGATGAAAAATATAGTAATAATAATGATCTAGGCATCCAAACTCATTGGTAGAAATGACTCAAGCTGAACTAAAAGTCCTAGCTAGGAAAACAAATGACAATGAGTCAAGCCCTTCATCCACACAGCAAAGTTGACAGAGTCTACTTACCAAAATAAAATAGGTCAGTGTGGAAGGTTGTTAAGTACCTCAGACAACTAAAGAAGGGGGGGAAAGCATTACCTGTTGAAGAGGATCTGAAGGAGAGTGAAGAAGACACCCTGAAGCTAGTATTCCATGAAGCCTGGATAGCTCAACAGGCTAAAAGCATACTAAAGCCTCTTATTAACATCCAGCTGTCTGCAATTACACCAGTTCGAATCTCACCAGGCTCAAGGTTGACTCCTTTCTAAGGTAGGTAAATTGAGGACCCAGTTTGTGGGGGCAATAAGATGACTTTGTATAAAATATACAAAAGTATGAAGGCTATTGCTTAAGACATTGTAAGCTGCCCTGAGTCTTTGGAGAAGGGCAGCATATTAATCTAATTAAAAAAAAAAGCCTTACTAAGTACTGGAGAGACCAAACTGGCCTACAAGAAAGATCAAATGAAGAATAAAAAAGAGACATGAAGAATAGAAAAGAGACATGACAAGGGCAAGTATTACATGGCCAATACATAAAAAAGTAGCAGGCAAAGCAGGTAAGAAAAAGAATAGCAATAGCTAAGAGCAGGAAAATTGAAGAAAGAGACTGAGGAGCTTAATTCTGGCTGTACAAGGTCAAACAGAACAAATGCCGGATTGAGAAGATAGCAACGAAGACAGCAAATGCTGCCTCTGCAAAGAAGCTGAAGAAACTGGACCACCTGGTAAGCTGTTGTAAGAAGATAGCACAGACTGACTACAAACAACAGCATGACAAAGTAGTGACAATAGTGTATTGGAAGATCTGCAAGATATATCTTCGTCTGCAAGCAAGAACTGGTGGGACCACAAAGTAGACATAATAGAAATTGAAAAGGCTAAAATGCTCTGGGAGTTTAGAATTCAAACATACAAGCACCTGTAATACATTTTTGATAAGAAAAATAAGGTCTGCATAGTGGCTTTGCAGTACACGGACACAGCAGAATAGAAGAAAAAGACCTGGAGAAAAATCACAAAATATAAAGATCTGCGAATAGAAGTAGTATGACTGTGGCAAAAGAAAGCAAAGGTAGCACCAATAGAGTACACTCAGGGGTACAATCCCAAAACAACTTGCTCCAGTTTAATTGCTCCAGCCATCAGAATTGACAAAATCACCATCAGTCAATTGTAAAAGGCAGCTTTACTTTGAACAGCTTACATCCTGCAGTGATACAGTGAACCACCATCAAACAATATCTGCCTATCCAGTGTCCTAGGGAAGGACTTGATAGATGGACAAAAATGCCAAACCAGTGTAAACATTGGGCTGAGTGTGACAAACCATAATAATGCCCTCCAAATTGTAATTAAGAAAAGCACCTGGAGAATGATCATATGACAGCCCATTTGATGTTGTGGTTAAGGCACCAGGATAGAAACTAGGAGACCATGAGTTGTAATCTCCACATGGGCACAAACTAACTGGGTGACCTGGGCCAGTCACTCATTCAGTCTTAGAAAGAAGGAAATGACAAACCACTTCTGGAAAATAATACCAAGAAAATAGCAGGAACTAGTCCAAGCAGTGTTAGAAATCAATAATGACTTGAAGGCACACACACACACACAAGAAAGAACCCATATGCCATTTTGGCTTGCATGCATATTTTAGGGTGTGCCAATTTTTTTAACTTTCAATTTCCAAACATTAAGGGTGCTCAAAAGTTGTGACATGCCTTAAAGATTGTAAAGATATTTTGCTTACTTTAAAATAATTTAGATGCTCTTGGTAAGTAACTACATAAATATCATAACTTTTTAACATTTTGTTTGTTTCATTAGTAATGAGGAATTGACTAAGGAAGTCTTTGCTTGTATTTATTCTCCATAACTACTGAAAATCAAGCTCCATATAATTTAATGGCTATTTTTGCATATACTTTGCACTTTTGATCCTTTGGAATTTTTAACAACTGTGATCTATTCAATTTTGTGTTTCTGTTCCAGATTCTATTGACTTTTTTTTTTTAAATTTTCTTCCCATTGGGTATGGTGATACATTTGGGAGCCAGGAGACATCAATATAATTCAGGGGAAATGGATAGAGTCCTTAAGACAGCAAGAGATACACAAAATAAGTTCAATGATGGGACACACACTTGGCATGCCAATGGCTTCACCTCTAATGTCTGGCATCTTCTAGTTTGTTTGAGAAAATGTCTCATTTAAACGCTACATCACTGGTCCTCAACCTGTGGTCTGTGGAGCCCTGGGAGGACCACAATGTTGTCACAGGGGGTCCACAAAGGCTTGAAAAAAAGTTTTGATTTAAAATTAAAGTTATGAGTTATGATTTTGAGTTAAGTCTTGAGAGAGGTCTGTGGCCACAGTTCATGGCCATAAAAGATATTTAAAGGGGGTCCTTGGTGAAGAAAACAGCATATTAATGATACCAAGCTATGTAAACCATCCAATTTGACATTCTGTGTACATGTGTAAGAGAAAAATAGTTTAGAAAACCTAGTGGATTTTTTTAATCATTGATAATTGTTCTTGCAGTAGGTGTACTGCTTGAATGTTCCTATCACTTTCTTGTTCTCTCTGGCACATCCCAGGTATGGAGAAAATAAACTTCTCAGGTGGTGAACCGTTTCTGCATGAGCGAGGCGATTTTGTCGGAAAGCTGGTCCAATTTTGCAAGGAGGAGCTAAAGTTGCCGAGTGTTAGCATTGTGACCAATGGCAGTATGGTTAAGGAAAGATGGTTCAAATATTATGGTAAGAGAAATTATAATCAGCTCTTCTAGCATTATATAATAGCAAGAGTGCTCAGATTTGTATACTGCTCCATAGTCCTTTACAGCCCACTCTAAGCGGTTTACAAAATCAGCATATTGCCCCCAACAATCTGGGTCCTTATTTTACCAACCTCGGAAGGATGGAAGGCCAAGTTAACCTTGAGCCTGATGAGATTCAAACTGCCAAATTGCAGGCAGCCAGCAGTCAGCAGTCAGCAGAAGTAGTCTGCAGTTCTGCATTCTAACCACTGGGCCACCACAGCTCATAATATATCTGTTATGCTGATTAACTGGAAAAAAGGAGCCTGGATAGCTCAGCAGACTAATGCATTGTAATTAACACCAGCTGTCTGCAATTACTGTAAGTTCGAATCTCACCAGGCTCAAGGTTGACTCAGCCTTCCATCCTTTCTAAGGTAGGTAAATTGAGGACCCAGTTTGTGGGAGCAATAAGCTGACTTTGTATAAAATATACAAAAGTATGAAGGCTATTGCTTAATGCATTGTAAGCTGCCCTGAGTCTCCGGAGAAGGGCGGCATATAAATCAAATTTTTAAAAAAAGAATAAAAGGAATGCAACCATCAAAAAGAGATGGCTATCCAAAACCTCATAAAATAGTAAGAAACAAACTTCTTTATTTGTCCATCCCCTTGTATATATGGTAGAAGAGTATGTTATGTGCAAAAGGCAGGTATCAGTGGGCTTGGTAAAATCTAAAGAATTAATGAGAATGTTTTTTTAAAAAAAATTACAACAAGAAGGATATTCCCAAATCAAACCAATTTAATGAGCAAGGAGATTTCTCTGACTGTCTGATGTGAAAAAGAGGATGAAACATTGAATGGAATATCCTGGTAGGAACACTGGCTGGCAAAATGCCAGTGGCTGGCATTTTGATCTGGTATGCTGTGGTTCCAATAAAATGCTCTGGGTTGGATTTGGCAGCAGAACAAAAATCTTTCCACTTGGGGAAAAATCTTTCCAGTTGGGGTAAAATGATCATTTTAGTTTTTGAAATTTGTCCACCCCTAAAAAAATCAATAACAAAATAAGGCTCCTAAAACAGTTGCTTTTCGTCTGTTTTCATTCTTCGCCTCAAACTGCTTAGTGTACAGTGCTTAATATAAATGTTATCACTAGCAATATGGGCAGGGCCGGATTTAGATGAAAAGAGGCCCTAGGCTATTCCACTTATGAGGCCCTTTCACCTCCCATTTTTAAGTTTGTAAATTTTGCTAACAATTTGAATGTAGGCCCCTCTTGATCTTGAGGCCCTAGGCTGAAGCCTAGTTAGCCTATAGGAAAATCCGGCCCTGAGTATGGGGGAAAGATAATAGCTCAGAGATAGAATATTTGTTTCGTATTTAAGAGAAACCAGGTTAGGTCAGCCAAAAAAAAAGCAGTTTCTTTTCCTTGGAAAATCTGAGGTTTCAAAATTGGGAGAGCTGCTTTCAGTTACTAGAATCAATATTGTACTGAGGTTAATAGACAGTGGTGGGATTCAAATAATTTAGCAACCGGTTCTCTGCCCTAATGACTGGCTGGGTAGGCATGGCCAGGGGGTATAACAGGCAGCACTCGGCCTCTTGCATACCCCTGGGAGCAAAAACAGGCTTGGGGGGGGACCACGGTTCATTCCCTCCCCTCACCCTGTTTTGAGCCTAAGCTTCCCTGCAGCCTCCTGGCAGCAAAAATGGGCTGCGGGGGGGGGGGGGGACTTCAGGAAGGGGAGGGGAAGGGCCAGCCAGCAATTTAACAACCGGTTTGGCTGAAGTGGTGCAAACCAATTGAATCCCACCACTGTTAATAGACCAATTGTATGGCTTGGAATTAGGCAGCTTCCAATGAAATTTCTAAAAGTTTGTTTGTTTGTTTATTAATTACTCACTACTTTCACAGTGACACAGATTATCAGGAAGCACCACATGGCCGGTTTCGTTCTGTTAAGAAATTGGCAGACATTACTAGCCAGAAATTATTGGAGATCACGCCCTCTATTAGACCGTGGCACTTTAGATGATTATATTTAAGGCATTAGATTTTAGGACCTGTTCATATCCTGGTGTATATCACTTGCAAGGAGAGGGTATGTATAGAAGTTCTCAGAATGATATTGTTGTTGTTTGTTACGAAGTCATGTCCAACCCATCCCGACCCATGGACAATGTTCCTCCAGGCCTTCCTGTCCTCTACCATCCTCTAGAGTCCATTTAATCTCACGCCAACTGCTTCAGTGACTCCATTCAGCCACCTCATTCTCTGTCATCCATTCTTCTTTTGCCCTCAATCTTTCCCAGCATTAGGTTCTTCTCCAATGAGTCCTTCCTTCTCATTAGGTGGCCAAAGTATTTGAGTTTCATCTTCAGGACCTGGCCTTCTAAAGAGCAGACTTGATCTCCTCTAGGACTGACCGGTTTGATTTCATTGCAGTCCAAGGGGCTTCTCCAGCACCACAATTCAAAGGCCTCAATTCTTCAGCGCTCAGCCTTCCTTATGGTCCAACTTTCACAGCCATACATTGCAACTGGGAAAACCATAGCCTTGACTATACACACTTTTGTTGGTAGGGTAATGTCTCTGCTTTTTAGTAAGCTGTCTAGATTTGCCATAGCTTTCCTTCCCAGGAGCAAGCGTCTTTTAATTTTTTGGCTGTGAATGATATACTACCTTCTAATGTGGTGGTGGCAGAAATCATTTAAAATTACATACAGGAGGGCATGGCATAATGTCACATCTATATCTCTCTGTTCTGAGAATTTTATGCTTATACCATTCTGAGATCTTCACTAGGTTTGCACAAGGTTTGCACAGCATGTTCAGCCTTGAATTATGATGTCTAGCCACTGCTGGATTCACATAACAGACTGGATCTAACCCAACAAATGTTGTTTTACAATTTCTTCCTTTTAGTATTTTAACAGTGATTACTCTTGTCATTTGAAGATTTTTGAGTTTACCATCAACAGGTATATTTTAGCTTCCATCTTACAAATCTTTGTGTGCTTCATTTTGGTTTCCATATTCTAAAGACGATTTATTTTACTGACATATAAATAACAAAATATTAAAGCACCTGTTTGTAACAGGTAATTTCAAATAAATAATGTTAGTATTTCTGGTCCCCTTGACACCTGAAGTGGTAAAAGAGGATGTAAAGAAGAAGAGTTTTAATTTTTATGTAATTCTCAATAAACCAGGAAGGTTAAACATGGCATAATACATTATGGTTATGTTTATACTCAAGGTAATGGTTATTCACCTAGAACTTGATAAATTTAGATGACAATTGGCTGATGATATTAGATACTAGTGAACTCTTTCTGCTTTAGGAAAATATCTAGATATTCTTGCTGTATCTTGTGATAGCTTCAATGAAGAAGTCAATGTTTTAATTGGCCGTGGGCAAGGAAAGAAAAATCATGTTGAAAATCTTGAAAAACTGAAGATGTGGTGCCAAAAATACAATGTTGCTTTCAAGATAAATTCCGTGATCAATCGTTTCAATGTGGAAGAAAACATGAATGAGAAGATCAAAGCTCTAAATCCTGTCCGCTGGAAGGTAAGAGCAGAAAATAGACAGCATAGTGTATTAGTATTGTACTAGTGGGAAATATTAGTTATAATGGATAGGACCCCTAAAATATTTTTAAAACAAAGAAAACAACTCTTTCATATTCTAAAAAAAAGCTGTCTATGTGTGTGTGTCGCATGGACCTGGTTCATTTTATGCCATTATCTTATCCATTGCTTTTCTGACCTCTTGGAAAAGTTAACTTAAGTCCCTTAAAGGAATCTGGACTTGATGCAAAGAAATATAATTTATATTAAAGGATTTGGAATCCCGCAGTTTCTTCAAAAGAACCTAAGGACACACGTGTAGATATATATGTAGACACATCCAAGCATTCATTTTTTATCATTCCCAGCATTCTTCATTTTACTTTCAGGTTTATAAATTGGCCTGATGAAGGAAATAATTTTATGGTACTATTGCTAAAGTATTAAGAATCAGAATCTGTTGTAGATCACTTGGGAATTTACTACTAGACATCAATTTACTGCCAACCAGCTTTATTCAATTGCTACAACTTAGGTTAATATAAACCATTATCCTAACTATAATGATGATGTTAATAAAACATCATCATAAAACTATAGTGATGATGTTGATCTGTGATATCTTGACCCCTACAGTCTGCAGAGTCCTAAAGTAAGAAACTTTTAACTATTTAGCATTTAAGGGTTATTTGCCTGTGGCATTTTGGCAAAGGATGTTTAGAAATCCCCATTCGTGTTGTATATACCACAATGTCTTCAGCATCCATTAGATGGCAGTAAGTTAGTTGACTATAAGGAGCTGCGTCTTTTGAAAACCATTTTTTCATCCTTTGCTGAACATATATAGGCATATTTACTTATTCCAAATATAACATGTTATTTGTCTACCCTTTTCTTTTCTGATCTATATTGTCACCAAAATGGAGTTCTACCTGAAACTCAAAATTGTAAATGTTTTATTTACATCTGCACTTCCTAATATAAATCTCTGATCTCAATATAATCATCTCAGAGGGGACTGTAACAGCTGACCATTCTATGAAATAGGATGGTCACTCAAATTAGCTTTGCTTGTGGCCAATATAATTATTGCTACAGTATTTCATAACTTTAATTTGAATATTTGATTAAGCAGAAAGATGACCCCTACATCGGGGGTTGCATAGAAAATTGTAAATATTAAAAATAGGATGTTTCATGTAATCTGGGCACTGGTTCCCACTATACCAAAGTTGTTTCAAGCTGTTTCATGTTTCCAAAGTACTCAAGAGAGCTGATTCAGACTCAGAACAGTGTTCTTGCACAGACACAAGATATTTTGAATTTGGAATAATTATGTTTTGAGTTCAGTTCAGAACAATTAAAATCTGAAGCATTTTGCACAGCAACACATACCTACATAGAAGCTGATAATATGGTGACATAAAAATAACGGAGTCACTCTACAAGGAAGATGGGGGGGGGTATCAAAATATGGTTAATAAACAAACTAATATGCCATGATAACATTTTCCTTCGTTTTCAAGGAGATAAGTAAGATTGAGCAAAATAAGAGCAGTCCAGGTCCCTAATTTAGTTAAACATTGTTATCTATCAAGGACCTAGGAAGGACATCCTCTCTGACCTGGACCCCACTCTCGGGAGCAGCACCCACCTCCTCAGAAATCAGCCCAGCTCTCATCTTGCAGATGTTCCTCAAGTCCAGAAAGACTCTGCTCCTAGATTTGGGCTTAGGATGGCTGTGGAGATTGTTAGTTTTCTTTTGATGTGCTGGGTTGTTGGTTTAAATGCATATGTCTTCCTTCTTTCATTGTATTTACTGCTGAGATGTAAGCCAACTACCACACCCACTCTAAATGGCTGACTGAGCAATCAATTATAATAATGATGATGATGCTGTTAGACTCAGATGATAAGTTAATAATTCTTAGGTTAACTAATCCAGTGTTCCTCAACCTTGATAACTTTAAGATGGGTGGACTTCAACTCCCAGAATTCCCCAGCTAGCATTATGGAAGTTAAAGTCCACATAGTTTAAAGTTGCCAAAGTTGAGAAACACTGCTCTGACCAATAATTCTTGGTTAGACTTAATAGTTTTCACCACTTTTCTTTAATAATTTTATTAAGTTTATCGAGATATAAAATACAAAAGAAAATGAAAATAAAAAATGAGGGAGGGAAAAGGGAAGAGGAAGATGTGTAGGTTAAAGATAGAAAATGATCTGAAAGCATTGACTCCCGATTCTTTTTAGCACAGTAGACTAAAATACTAACATTTCAGTCTCAACTTTTTATTTTTACATATTTAATATGCATTAGCCATTTCTGTAACAAAAAACTTATCTAATCAGCAAAACTCAGAATCAAAGTTGTATTTTCTTCCATCTCAAGCACAAAATCCAGAATTTTTACCAGTCTTTGACTATGGATATAATTGCAAATTACCCATACAGTATAATAACATCTGGTTTATAGAATTAAAAGTTTTCATTAAATTTCCTTGGTAGTATTGTTCTATTGCACAGTAATTGTAACCAGCAAGAGTTCTCTCTTAATCATACACTTGATGCTTTCTAGATATTTCAGTGCTTGCTCATTGAAGGAGAAAATACAGGGGAAGAATCTCTGAGAGAAGCTGAAAAATTCATCATCAGTGATGAAGATTTTGAACGATTTGTGCACCGTCATAAAGATCTCCCATGCTTAGTCCCTGAATCTAATCAAAAGGTAATCATGCTGATTGTTCATACACTTTGAAAGCAATATATTTATTGTTTGGCATTAGAAGTCTTAATGCTGATGGCTTACAGCAAAATGCAATTATCCAAGTTCTTTTTTCTTTTGCTACAAGAAAGCTTTTTATAATGGGGATTTGTTAGAATGCTTGCAGTTTATATCCACTTAGCATTTTGGATCTGTATTGTTGGGAGTCTAGATACCCAGTGTTATACCAAGGGGAATTGCTGCACATTTCTTATTAACACTTTTGCAAGCAATTGCATCAGAAATTAACAGTCATGGCATTGGTCCACTATAATAATTAGATGTATAAAACTCAATTATTACTGTACCATGATACAGTAATAATAGCCTAATGCATCACATAACTGTTGATCGTGAATAGTCTCAATAGGGACATTCATGAGGAAAAATTTAGATTTTGCAAAACCACAAATTAACCTTGGGTTCAACAGAATTTTAAACTTTTCTAGGATCTGAGTTTGTTTCATGTAAACTTATTATTTATTTATTTTATTATATTTTTATATCGCCTTTCTCCCGAAAGACTCAGGGCGGTGTACAGCCATGTTAAAACAATAACAAGACAAAATTTAAAATCATTTAAAATAATTCAATCATTTTTGGCCGAATTTAAAACTCCCAATTAGAAACCAATTTTAAAACCATTTAAAAACCCAATTAAAATCATTGTCTCATCAGACCGGCTTGCTGGAATAATAGGGTCTTCAGAGCACGACGGAAGGTTTAAGATTTAAGGTTTTATTGCATTTATATACCGCCCTTCTCCCGAATGGGACTCAGGGCGGTTTACTGCCATATTAAAACAATCACATATCACATATGAAAATTAAAACTAATAAAATAAACTATTTGGCCATAAAATTTAAAACCCTGCTAAAAACCCTTTTAAAAATTTAACACAGATTTAAGTCAGACCGGCTTGATGAAACAACAGAGTCTTCAGGGCTCGTCGGAAGGCACGTAGGTCAGGAATCTTTCTTATATCTGGGGGTAGTTCATTCCATAGGGCTGGAGCTCCCACAGAGAATGCTCTCCCCCTGGGGGTCGCCCGCCAGCATTGTCTGGCCGCCGGCACCCTGAGGAGGCCCTCTCTGTGAGAGCGTATCGGGTGGTGGGAGATATTCATTGGCAGAAGACGGTCTTGTAAATATCTCGGTCCTAAGCCATGGAGCGCTTTGAAGATGGTGACTAACACCTTGAAACGCACCCGGAAGACCACCGGGAGCCAGTGCAGCTCACGCAAGAGGGGAGTTACCTGGGAGCGACGAGTCGCTCCCATAACCACTTGCGCGGCTGTGTTCTGGGCCAGCTGGAGCCTCTGGGTGCTCCTCAAGGGGAGCCCCATGTAGAGAGCATTACAATAGTCCAAACGGGAAGTGACGAGAGCGTGAGTGACTGTGCGTAGGGTGTCCCAATCCAGAAAGGGACGCAACTGGGCGATCAGGCAAACCTGATAAAAAGCCCCCCTGGCCACGGCCGTCATATGATCGTCTAAAGACAGCCGTGCGTCCAGGAGGACGCCCAAGTTGCGAGCTCTCTCTGAGAGGGGCAACATCTCTTCCCCAATAGCCAGTGATGGCACCACCTGGCTATATTGGGGCGCCGGAAGACACAGCCACTCTGTCTTGGAGGGGTTGAGTCTGAGCCTGTTCCTCCCCATCCGGATCTGTACGGCTTCCAGGCAGCGGGACATCACGGCAAGGGCATCGTTGGGGTGATCCGGGGTAGAAATGTACAACTGCGTGTCATCAGCATACAGTTGACATTTCACCCTGAAACCACGGATGATCTCACCCAGCGGCTTCACATAAATGTTGAACAAGAGGGGCGAGAGGACAGACCCCTGTGGCACCCCACAAGTGAGATGTCTCGAGGTCGACCTCTGCCCCCCTGCCAACACAGTCTGCGTACGGTCAGCGAGAAAGGAGAACCACCACATAACGGTGCCTCCAACTCCCAAACCCCCTCTACTGACGCAGCATGATACCATGATCGCTGAGAGATCAAGAAGGACCAGGATCGAGGAATATCCTCTATCCTGAGCCCTCCAGAGGAAGGCACGGCGGTCGGAGATCCTTCGTATATCTGGGGGCAATTCATTTCATAGGGCAGGAGCCCCCACAGAGAGGGGTCTCCCCCTGGGGATCGCCAGCTGACATTGTTTGGCCGACGACCCTCTCTGTGGGAGCGTATTGGTCGTGGGAGGCAATCGATGGCAGAAGGCGGTCCTGTAGATATCCAGGCCCTAAGCCATGGAGCGCTTTAAAGGTGGTAACCAGCACCTTGAAACATACCCGAAAGACCACCGGGAGCCAGTGCAGCTCGCGCAAGAGAGGTGTTATATGGGAGCGACGAGTCTCCCCCATTATCACTCGTGCGGCCGCATTCTGGACCAGTTGGAGCCTCCGGGTGCTCCTCAAGGGGAGCCCCATGTAGAGCACATTACAATAATCCAACAGTATTAAAGGAATGAAAACAACTCTTTCCCCATCCTTTGATTCCCAAAGTCCTCCAGCCAGCTTTTATGCCTTACTCTCTAAATATATAGCTATACATTATGGTAAATTAAAGTTGCTGCTTTCTCACCTTTTCACAGATGAGAGATTCCTACTTAATTCTGGATGAATATGTAAGTAATTTTGTTTGTCATTTTATTTGCTCTATATTTTGAAAATATTTTTCCTGTTTCTGAAATCAAGAGCTTTACTCCAGTCCTTGCCATAGGGGGATCACAACTTATACTTCTTGGAAGTAAAATTCCCTGAAATCAACGAAGCATATTGCAGTTTAGTATTATAAATAGAACTAATAAAATATTAGTTTTGAGGTATAAGTCTCCCTTATACTTGGAAAGCCTGATTTGGCAGACCATAGAGCCACAGATTTTGGATACAACAGATGAAAATTTCCATTGTGTTTACATTAGTTTATATCACTTGGGCAAAGTCGTAAATGCGATGCAATAATATCATGTACATCACTTGTATGATAGTGTTGCTGCGAATAATGTATTTTTTCAATAAAGGAGAAAATGCTCAGGATTGAAATGAGGAGTCCTTAGTGCTCTCTGAACTTCGTTGTTTTCCTGTAGGCATTTCATTACCCAAGCTATAATATCATCAGTGCTAGACTAACACTGATGATGTTACCTAGTTTGGTAATGAAATATCTGCCAAGCTCAGAGAGCACCAATGACCCCTCAATATATTCTTTAATTTAAAATAGATTCATGAACTAATGGACTCTTTTCCTACCCCTCTCCCAAGTTCACTAAATAAAAAAAGCTGTATGTGTTTAATTAATAGTGAGTCCATTGCATTAGAATAAAAGTGCATTCTGTAGTGTTTACAAATATAGAGCAGTGCACATATGTGCAATACAACTGTACATTTTATGCACATACTTAAAACTCAGGCACTTTGAGATGTTGAGAAAAGGGAAAGAGGGAAACATTTTTGACAATCGGTACAATATCGAGATACTGCATATATAAACATTTCTCTGAGTCCTTTGGTGGCCATTTTTAATTCCTGGTTAAAGGCAACTGCTAGATTGAAGCAAATTTTGAAGTTCGAATAAATTCATTTCTTTCTACAACTCTGGAGTATACATTGATTCAGCCTAATTCCCCTGCTTTGGTAGGAGACTATACCTCCAGATGAAACTCTTCTTTTAATCATTTCTGCAGTTTGTGCGGTCAATATCTTGACTGAGATATTAGTTTTGCCAAGACCAAATTGATTTTTTAAAAAATTTGATTTATATGCTACCCTTCTCCGGAGACTCAGGGCAGCTTATAATGCGTTAAGCAATAGCCTAATAGCCTTCATACTTTTGTATATTTATACAAAGTCAGCTTATTGCCCCCACAAACTGGGTCCTCATTTTACCTACCTTTGAAAGGATGGAAGGCTGAGTCAACCTTGAGCCTGGTGAGATTCAAACTTACAGTAATCGCCGACAGCTGATGTTAATCACAATGCTTTAGTCTGCTGAGCCAGCAGGCCCAGTCTTGATACCTACAAATATATGAATTTTAGCGTGGGAAACTATAGACTCCTCTAAATTTCAGTATAAAAAGTTTCTGGAAAGACGTTTCAGACAAGTTGGCCTATGTTGTGTTTTTGTTGTTTTGTTTCTATTCCTCAACAAACAACTGTTCACTCATTGTAATGAAATTACAATGACATTACAATGGCGCTGAATGAAGGGAATTATGATCTGTTACTTGTGAAATCTTTACACATGAGCTAAAAACAAATACATTATGATTTTTGGTACCATTCAGAGCCTTAAATATTAATAACATTCCCATGTATATAATTATGTGAAGTCATTTGCAGGATTGGAATTAAGCACTAACTTCAAGCGATTTGATGGTTTGGGTAGAACAGTTGTACACAGATGTTAATTCTCTTGTGCTATAATTCTTTTCTTTGTGTTTTTCCCAGATGCGTTTTCTCAACTGTGTCAATGACCGGAAAGAGCCTTCTCGGTCAATCCTGGATGTAGGGGTAAAAAATGCTATACAATGCAGTGGCTTTGATGAAAATATGTTTTTCAAGCGAGGTGGCAAATACGTCTGGAGCAAAGCAGATATGGCACTGCAGTGGTGATCCAACTTGTTATTTGCTGGAAACATCTGCAAGCACAAACTGTACTCATTTTACTCTCCTCTTTGGAGAAAGATGCTCAATGTTTGTTTGTTTTTTTCTTTTTAGAAGAAAACTGTCCTGCATTCTAGCTACCATAGTAGTGGATACTACTATGTCAACATTGCTTTTATTCAGAAAAAAAAAAGTAATGTTTTGTTCACAAACAATGAATTGTACCAGCACAGAACATGTTGATTTTAGAAAGACACTTGTTCAATAGTCAAACATGGAATACTGGGAAACAAGACGTTTGCTGCTGCCATGTTGTAGGATCGCAGAGAGAAATTTTAAAATATTTAATGCCAGTAGGATGCTTCTATATAAAAGTGGGGGAAAAAAGATTATAATTGTCTTTTTTCAACACACGAATGCATCAATACCAACTTACATGTGTAATTTAAGATTTTTGGACGAATTACCAGCAAACAGAAGGTACAACAGAACTAGTTGCCATGGTTATCACAAGTTATTACTGAAAATAAAATCAATACAATTTTCAAACTGAGTTGGCAATTTTCAGGTGATCCAAAGCTGCCTTTAATGTTTTCCTAGAAAGCATAAGAGTAAGAAGATAAAATAAAGGCCAACGTGAGTAGGGCTACCTGGGGTCAGTATCATTTGCATTTTTTTAAGTTATTTTTGTTTGTGGGTGTGGCATGTGAGTTTGGTTTGCAATACTGCAGAAAGCCAATTTTAGACCTTTTCTGTGTTTCTTACCTCAAAATACCATGTACAAATGTAGCACTGGCTTCTGCAACTTCGTTTGCAAATTCTGGAAGTGAAATGAGAGGGTTACAAGGGCTCCTGATTTCCACTCCTATCATTTTTTTAACAGAATTTACTTATGACTAATGATGGCCAATACAACATACAAGAAGATATGTTTTATTTTGTGATATGGTGGGATATGCAGTGGTGGGATTCAGCCGGTTCTCACCACTTCAGGAGAACCAGTTGTTAACTTTCTGAGCAGTTTGGCAAACTGGTTGTTGGGAGAAATCATTAGGGCAGAGAACTGGTGGTTAAATTACTTGAATTCCACCACTGGTTTTATGGTTCCTATTGTTTTCACTCTGTGTGTGTGTGTGTGTGTGTATTGCTGTTTTCATATTGTTTTTAACTCTTTGTGAGCTCCTGAGAATCATACATGGAGACAAGTAGCTACTGTATATAAATTCAATAAAAATTCTTTTAAAAGTGTGTCATGTGAGTAATGTTTCCTGCAAACTCATTCATTCATTCACTCATTCATTCATTCTAACTGAATTATTCATCCAGTCTATATTCGTAGGTTGTTGGATTTTTTTTGCAGGATGCTAGAATTCAACTAATCAGTTCATTGGTAATAAAGAAGGTCATTTCTAACACAGGTTTAAAATCTGCTTCTTGTTTGCTTATCCCCATGCTGCTGCTTTTGTGGAAACATTTCTGTTGCTATGCAGAATGCTGCTTTGGCTATACAAGGGGATGGTGCAGGGGTGAAATCCAGCAGGTTCTGACAGGTTCTGGAGAACCGGTAGTGGAAATTTTGAGCAGTTCAGAGAACCGGCAAATAACACCCCTGGCTGGTCCCAGAATAGGGTGAGAATGGAGATTTTACAATATCCTTCCCCCAGGAAGTGGGGAGGGAATGGGGATTTTGCAGTATCCTTCCCCTGCCATGCCCACCAAACCACGCCCACAGAACCGGTAGTTTAAAAAAATGGATTTCACCACTGGAATGGTGTCTCTTACCTGCATCGAATGTCTCCTTCAGATCTATATGAGGGACCCCACCTTCCAGGGTTTATTTGGGCGCCATCACTGAAAGAAGGAATCCTTTCTAGGCCCAGCTGCTGTGCATTAGCATAGGATACATCCTCCACCACCAAAAAAGAAAAAAAAAAGTAATTAAAAAAAAGCAATTTCCTATCGTTTACTTGGCTGATCTTAGAAAATTACACAGGGTTGGACTGATTAGAACTTGGATGGGAGATGAGCAGGAAAAGCCAGAACTTCAGTCTAGACAGAAAAGTCAACAAAATTCCTAGTAAAAGGCAGTCCTGGCAATGGTAAATGAGTTCCATTTTTTGCAGGGGAAAAAAAAAAGCTATATGTATGGCACCAAAAATCGAACGTGACTGAAGAGAGCATATTTATCCTTACTTTGCATTCTGGGATGGATTTTACATTATTTTCGAAGTTAGCAGACAGTAATAGTAAAATCTGACAATTCCAGTTTACTCTATTCCTTGAATTATAGCGATTGCAACATTTATTTACCAGTGATAATATATACCAATAATATTTACTGGTAAGCTGATATCCCTGTTGAACAAAAATACTTCTTTTACAGGAATTTATAATGTAATGTTTTTGTATGCGCCTTGTGAGTTGGTGTTGATTCCTAGCAACTGCCTGGACTACTCCAGTTTTCTTGGCAAGATTTTCAGAAATGGTTTGCCCTTGCCTGCTTCCCAGGGCTGACGCAAGAGTGGCTGGCTGTCACCCAGCCAGCTTTCATGCCTAAGCAGGACTAGAACTCATAGTCTCCTGATTTCTAGCCTGATGTTTTAACCTCTACATCAAACTTACATATTTTTTGGTCAAGTTAAATGTTTGATCTCTATTTGGAAGGGGGGAAAAGATTTATATTGATTTATATTGTTATAAATGTGGTCTATCAATTTAATATTTAGCCTCACAGTGGGAAAAGGGTCCCATTTCAGAAATGAAGCAATATGCCTTAGACGCTAAAATATTTGGACTTGTACTATTATTAGATAATTATTTTATCTGTCTTTATATATAATCTCAGGCAGCAAACATACCTAATTCTCCTTCCTTCTATTGTTCCCACAACCTATGAGGTGGATTGGACTGAGAGAGTGACTAGCCCAAATCCCTCAGGTGACTTTCTTGCCTAAGACAGGACTAGAACTCACAGTCTCCTGTTTTCTAGGCCAGCACCTTAACCACAACCCCAAATTGGCTCTCTTATCCCTTTTCTTTATGTTCACCGGTATGGCTGACAACCCTTCATGTCTATCTTTAACAATTTTGGTTGCTGCACTAACAAACCTTTTGCCTATTAGAGAGTAAAGAGAGGACAAAAGAGATCATTGTTGGTTTCAGAAAAGGCAGGCATAATCACACACCTCTGTGTATTAATGATTCCCTTGTGGAGGTGGTTAGCAGCCTCATGTTTCTGGCGGTGGGGCTAACAAGTAGGCTAGCATATGTGCCATAGGTTCACCATTATGGGAATATATAATGTTTATATGTGTGTTATGCATGTGTATGAAAGTATATATATACTTTCTTTTGAGAGCAGGCAACATAATTTCATTTTTAATGTGGGCCAGTGTACTCACAGTAAAAAAAGGATAGTAAAGGTTATCTTACCTTAACTTATCGTCTGTTAATCTTAACCCTCCTCACTGCCGCTAAATTGTTTTGGAGTAGGTATATCAAACTGGTGGCCCGTGGGCTGGATACATCACACACAGGCCACTCCCACCCGGCTCCACAAAGGCAAAAAATGTTGCGATACATCATGTGACATCAAGTGATGCAATCGAGTTTGACACCCATGTTTTGGAGGATCAGATGAGGAGAACACGTTCTTCTGACTGATAAATATATAGTGTAGAAAGTTAGTGCTCGTCCCTCTTGGAAGAATGAAATATTTTAGGAAATATTAAAAAGGCAGAACATTATATTTTCCCTAAAGGAAAAACATGTTTCTAAAGACAGAAACTTAGAGCTTCAGCTCCCTGCTCCCAGCAGATACGTGTTGCTCGTTGAGAAGGACTGGGCCAGCATATCTACAAAACAAAAAACCTTCAGCTCCAGGATGATGGGATTATCCTTCAGGGCAAAGCCATTCAGCCATGATAGAAACTGCACAACAAAGCCCCTTCATTGCATCAGCCCAAGCTTCAACCAAGCTTGACTCAGATAACCTACAAAATCAGCTATGACCCTTGCATAGCCCCATGGGAGTCTGACAGCAACCAATAGAATACATGTCTTTGCCACAGGAACAGGAAGCTCAAGGGCAAGGCCCAAGAGAAGGTATAAATAACCCTCACTCTCCACTCCATGTGTTCAGCTGCACTAGGACCATGTGCTTGATGGTTCTGCTCCATTAAATCAACTTTCCAATCAGCCTCCATGTTTCCAGTGTCTTTCTCCCCACTTGGAACTGAACCACATGGGTATTTCTTCTAACAACCAAAAACGGTTAAAAGATAACCACACACTGTGTAATTCTTACTGCTGTTCAGAACTTGCTTGGATTCCCAAATACCCCAATGCACACAGAAACATGCACTCCCCCCGCTCCCTAATATCAGCCTATCTATCTTGGAAAGTGGAGGGCAGATTCCCATAGTGCAGTGTTTCTCAACCTCAGAGACTTTAAGCCTTGTGGACTTTGAGTCCCAGAATTTCCCAGTTAGCATGGCTGGCTGGGGAATTCTGGGAGTTGAAGTCCACATGACTTAAAGTTGCTGAGGTTGAAAATCACTGCTGTAATTTATGTAATTTATGTATCATTTTTTGTGATTAAAATTATAAAACCCACGGGGGGTGGGGGGAAGGGGTAGCTGCATTTCACATTCCGATTTAGGCAGTTAGAACTACTTGCATTAAAATATAAACCAAAAATATTTCTCATGCTTTTATAACAGTAAAAAAAACTATTAGCTGCTATCCAGCTAATGCTGGGAGCAGCTGATGGGAATTACAAGTCAGCAACAAACTGTCACAGACTGTCCAGACCTGCAGCTTAATGTAAACGTAATAAACACAAATGCATGAATTATCTCTTTAATTACCGCTTTAAGCTTTTCTGGGGGGAGGGGGGTAGTTCAACAATGTTCAGCATTAATTGATTGAATATTAATTGAAATGTTCAAACCTAACTTCACTGTGATCCTTATAATCGCTAGTAATTTTATTTACTCTTAAATAGCATGGTAATGTTTGAAATATGGCGTTTTAAACTGTTTTTGATAACCATGTACAGCTGCCAGGCACAAATTTAGACCAAAGCCACAGTTTCTATATATAGATTTAGTACTGTACACCACTGAGGAAAAAATAGCTGAAAAGGCTTTGTAAGTTGCAGTTTTCCTAATCTCTATTTTTATTGCACTAACCATAATCACATTCAACTCCAGTAGGACTAAAATGCGCCCAGCATTCTTCCATTTCATGCATGTAGATTTTTTGCAAAACTGCACTTCCCCCCCAATACCACAGAAGCGATTATGGAGCTTCATTCCATAGCAGTTTAGTAAAAATTGCCCTTCTTCAGATATAATGTTGTTTAAATAAAGCTTGAAAGTCCACACCCAAACCGCATCACCTTCATGACTTAAAACCTCAGACCAATCACTACGCACGGATGCAAGCATTCCAATTAATACTTTTTGGTAAGCTCCTTTGTAAGGTAAAAAATATAGAAGAAACAAAAGTTAGAAAAAGAGAAAGAAAAACAAAGAGAGAAAGAAAAGTAACGACTTTGCCTTCCTTCAGTGCCATAGATTACAAAAACAATACAATATCAACATTTTGCTTTACATTTCACAACAGTTCAAGGCATAATGACAAAATCATTTTAAACATGAAAACCTACAGCCATGTGGAAAAGTAAGTGCGTTCTCTTTGAGTTCTGTGGTTTTACGTATCAAGACATAGTAAAAATCATCTGACCCTTAGCAGTTCTTAAAAGTAGGCAGACACAACCTTGGATGAACAACCATGTCATCATTCATTGAACAACAACAACAAAAGCCAAAATGGAGAAGCCGTGTGTGAAAATCTTAGCGCATCGTTACTGCTTTCATACGTATGAAGAGGCTAAGTAGCCAACAGGTGCTGCTCATCAAGCACTCTTGATCAACTGATCATCAGCAAGTATGACTACCTCTTTAAAAGTCAAAGTTTAAGGCATTTGCTGGGTTCTGGCATTGAAGCGTGTGTTAACACACTGCCAAAGAATAAAGACATCAACAATAATCTTAGAGAAGCTATTGTTAGTGCCTTGGAAGGGTTATAAGGCCATTTCCAAACAATTCAAAGCCCCTCATTCTAGAGTGAGGAAGATTATTCACAAGTGGAAAGCATTCAACACAGTTGCCAATTTTCCTAGCAATGGAAATCTCAGCAAACTCACCCTAAGGTCAGACTGTGCAATGCTCAGAGAAATTGCAAAAATTCCAAGAGTTATATCTCACCCTCTGCAGGCCTCATGTTACACATTAAAGTTCATGACAGTACAATTAGAAAAATTAGACTGAACAGGTATGGTTTGTTTGGAAGGGTTGCGAGGAGAAAACCCCTTCTCTATAAAAAGAGCATGGCAGCATGACTTACGTGTGCAAAGTTGCACCCAAACAAATGTAATATGTGTTTTACATCTAGGTAAGGAAAACCAAAGGTACAAGTGCAGATTAGATGAAACCTGGTTCTAAAACAGTAACTGTGAGAAGGGCCTTGGAGTCCTAGTGGATGATCACTTAAATATGAGCCAGCAATTTGCGGCAGCAACCAAAAAAGCTAACACAATCCTTGGTTGTATAAACAGAGGCATAGAATCAAAATCATGTGAATAATCAGTACCGCTTTCTAAATCCTTAGTAAGATCATACTTGGAATACTGCATCCAGTTTTTGCAAAGAAGAGCAACTAAGACAATTAAAGGCCTGGATACAAAAATGTATGAAGAACGGTTGCAGGAATTGGGAATGGGTAGTCTAGAGAAAAGAAGAACTATGGATGACATGATAGCAGTATTCCTATATTTGAGGGGCTGCCTCAAAGATAAGGGGGTCAACTTATTTTCCAAAGCATCAGAAGGCAAGACAAGAAACAATGGATGGAAACTAATCAAGGAGAGAAACAACCTGGGATTAAGGAGAAACTTCTTAACAGTGAGAACAATTAACCAATGGAACAGCTGGCCTTCAGAGGTTGTGGGTGCTTCATCACTGCAGGTTTTTAAGAAAAAACTGGACAGTCACCTGTCTAAAATAGTATAGTGTCTACTGCTTGAGCAGAGGGCTGGAGTAGATCTCCAAAGTCCCTTCCAGTTCTATTCTGAGTGATTGAAATCACAAGATTTCTGGAACACTGTCCTTTGAATAGACAGGACCAAAGTAGAGATGTTTGGTCATAATGTTCAGTGCCACATATGGTGAAAACCAAACACAGCATATCAGCACAAACATCTCCTACCAACCATCAAGCATGGTGATGAAGGGGTGATGATTTGAGCTTGTTTTGCAGCCACAGGACTTGGGCTCTTGCAGTCATTGAGTCAACTATGAACCCTTCTGTATATAAAAATGTTGTAGAGTCAAATGTGAGGCCACCTGTCCGACAGCTAAAGCATGGCTGACATTGTGTCATGCAATAGGACAATGATCCCAAGCCCAGCAGCAAATCTACAACTGAATGGCTGAAAAAGAATCAAGGTGTTGCAATGACCCAGTCAAAGTCCACACCTCAACCAAACTAAAATGCTGTGGTGGGACTTCAGGAGAGCTGGGCATAAACAAATGTCCACAAACCTCAATGAACTGAAGCAATGTTGTAAAGAAGAGTGGCCAAAATTCCTCCACAGCAATGTGAGAGACTGAAAATGCCATATATAAAATGATTACTTCAAATTATTGCTTCTAAAGATGATTCTACAAGCTATTGAATCATAAGGTGTACTTTGTTTTTCTCCATTTTGGCTTTCTTTTTGTAAAATGATGACTTAGTGTCATATTTCATGTGGTGTTGTATTTACCCACTTTTAAGAACTGCTAAGGACCAGATGATTCTTACTATGTCATGATATATAAAACTACAGAACTCACAGAGAATGTACCTATTTTTTTACGACTATAATATCAGTTTCATTTTTCCCCCCATTTCAAGTAAGAAGTCCAGAAGCAATTATGAATGCAAGCATTCTGAATGCTATTCCACTACCACATCCAGTGATGTGCCAATGTTACAATGCTACATGCTATTCACCTGTAATTTTGGAAATCGGCAAATGAATGTATTTTGGTGTTATAGAATTATGAGGCATGGGAATTCTGGGAGCTGTAGCCGCAAGAATTGACCAGAGTTCCAGTTCTAATTTAACACTAACACTTCCATAGAGACAGAAAGTTCTTAACAGTACCAGCCAAAAGGCATATATAAGTAATCCTCAACTTACAACTACAATTGAGACTGGAACTTCCATTGCTAAATACTGTATGGCAGTTAAGTGAATTGTGCTCAATTTTATGACCTATTTTACCATGGTTGTTAAGTGAATCATCCTAGTTATTAAGTTACATCGTCTGCCTTCCCCCTGATTTTGCTTGTTGGAAGTCACCTGGGAAGATCATAAATGGTGAACATGTGACCCTGGAATACTGTAATTGTCATAAATACTTGCTGGTTGCCAAGTACCCAAATTTTGATCACATGACCTGGAGATGCTGTGATAGTTGGTAAATGCTAGGACCGGTTGTAAGTCTCTTTTTTGTGTGCCATCATACTTTTGAACCATTGCTAAATAAAGCGTTGTAAATCAGACTATAGGTAGACCCAAAGGTGCTTTTTCAGGAGGCAAATGGACTTTTTTGTTTTGTTTCTTTTGAAGAAAAAGAGGAGAAGTGAAATGTCTTCGAAAGAAAAATCAAGAAAGTCCATTTGCCTCCTGAGAAAGCACCTTTGGGACATGACCTGGATGACTGAGAAACTCTATAGACAGATTACAGGTACCGTACAGATATTCAGGTTCCTTATTTTAAAGGTCAAGTAAAGATTTTTTTCTCATTTAACATTCTGTCTTACATACAGAGCAGTGGTGAAATCCAATTTTTTTTACTACCAATTCTGTGGGCATGGCTTGGTGGGTGTGGTGTGGCTTGGTGGGCGTGGCAGGGGAAGGACACTGCAAAATCTCCATTCCCACCCCACTCCAGGGGAAGGATACTGCAAAATCCCCATTCCCTCCCCACTCCCGGGGCCAGCCAGAGGTGGTATTTGCTGGTTCTCCAAACTGCTTAAAATTTCCGCTAATCGTTCTCCAGAACCTGCTGGATTTCACCCCTGATACAGAGGTGTCTGAAGGACACAATGCTTTCATCAAAAGTGAGGACAGTGGCATCACGCTGTCCCGACACAAGCTTCACTCCTTTGGTATGTGTGACATCACAATGGGCATACTATATGAAGGAGGCAGTCTGTATCCGAAGGAAGAGCTTCTGCCAATTCTCTCTTCCGTCCACCCCTGCCCCTTCTTGACACCCTCTGCAGAGTCCATTGATCACACTGTGGCCAATTTCAAATGCCCACATTAGAGGGTGACTTTGAAGACTAATAATGATGAACTCTGTTATAAAACTAACTACGATAGACTCCAGATGGCTACCATTAAAAAGCATTCTTCCAGCCCTTGAGTGGGCAGGAACATAAATTGCCTTGATCACTGAGTTTTAATTTATCTCAGTTACGAGCAACAACTGTAGTTGTCTTTGTACTTTGGATGTGGGACAATGTAGAGAAAATGATGGTTGAGTGTTAAATTTTACAGTTCAGCTATGCCTTGTCTTTTAGCATTTGTCCATTTTAGGTTACAATGAAATGCTCTGGTTCAAGATTGGGACAGTCTGGATTAGAAAAAAAGGAAGAGAGAAGTGTTAGAAGAATACAGGAAAATAAGCGATCCACCCTTTTCTTTACATTTTCCAAGAAAATTCTCTTAAAATCCTATGGCTGAGCCAGGTCCATACATTTTTCTCCCAAAGACAAGAGATTGGTTCAGAAGGAAGCGCTTTTATTTCCCTGTGCATGGACAGTCTAGAGAAAAAAAGGACTGGTAGTGAGGGGGTATATTCCAGTATTTGAGGGGCTGCCACAAACAGGAGGGGGGGGGGGTGTCAACCTATTTTCCAAAGCACCAGAAGAGGAGACAAGAAACAATGGATGAAAACTAATCAAGGAGAAAAGCAACCTGGAAAACTTCCTAAGAGTGAGGACAATTAACCAGCAGAAGTAGCTTGCCTTCCTAAATTGTAGGTGCTTCATCACTGGAGGTTTTTTTTAAAGAAAGACTGGAGAGCCAGCCACCAGTCTGGAATGGTATATAGCCATGGTGGCGAACCTATGGCACACGTGCCACAGGTGGCATGCAGAGACCTCTCTGTGGGCATGCCAGTTGCACCGTGCATGCATGCATGCCTCCCACCGGCCAGCTGGTCTTTGGGTCTCATGCGTAGGGGGGGGGGGAAGGATGCATGCAGGGATGCACACATATGTGGGGATTGCATGCGCATGTATGAGGGTGGGTGCATACATGGGGATGTGCACCCATGCGTGGGGATGCTCACATTGCATTTTGGGGATGTGCATGCACATGCATTCACTCACATACACACGCACTTTGGACACTCGGTGCCAAAAAGGTTAGCCATCACTGGTATATAGATTCTCATGCTTGAGCAGGGGGCTGGACCAGGGGTGAAATCCAGCAGGTTCCGACAGGTTTTGGAGAACCGGTAGCGGAAATTTTGAGTAGTTTGGAGAACTGGCAAATACCATCTCTGGCTGGCCCCAGAGTGGGATGGGAATGGAGACTTTGCAGTATCCTTCCCCTGGAGTGGGGTGGGAATGGAGATTTTGCAGTATCCTTCCCCTGCCACGCCCACAGAACCTGTAGTAAAAAAAATGGATTTCACCACGAAGCTGGACTAGAAGACCTCCAAGGTCCTTCCCAGTTCTACTCTAATTGATCGATCGATCGATCGATCGCGGACTGCTAAGCATCCAAAGCAGCCCTCGAAAGCGACTCGATCATCAATGCCCAACTGCATCTGAAGCCCGGCAATAGCGATCCGGAACATGAGATTGCCTGACGGGGAAGGCTCTGTCCTTTTTGTCTTGCGCCCCGCGAGCCGGCAGGGGGCGAGCGGGGGGCATCCGCGGCGCACCCAATTTAGCGGTCGCTTCAAAGCAGCCCCGCTCCGGCTTGCAAAGCCACAGAAGCTTAATGGCGCCCTTGTGCTCAGATTAGCTATTCCCTTTCCCTCCTCCCTCCCTCTCCCCCCCCCCCAACCTTCTTCCTTCCTCAAGGGACAGAAGGAAGGGGGGGCCAAGGCGAGGAGAAAGCAGCCGGCCGCCGCGGCAAGGGAAGCGCGCAGAACCAGCAGCGGCAGCAGAATGCGCGAGGCGCCCACACCCCGGCCAGGCTGCTCGCGCCCCTGAGGAGCGGGGCGGCACACAGCGCGTGGTCCATGCAAGCCCCGGCGGGAGCTGCAGAGCCCAGGAGGCGCCCGCTAGGCAGAAGCGGCCGAGGCGGAGGGCTTTTCTCTTTCCGAGGACGGCGGCGGCGGCGGCAGCAGCAGCAGCAGGAGGAGGAGGAGGAGGAGAAGAAGGGTGAGGCGTCGCCGTTCTCCGGGCTCGTTGGAGCTCCTTGCGGGCGGCATCCCTCGGGCGCTTCCTCTGGGTAGGCCGCCCTCCTCTCCGGCGCGGCGGGCTGAAGGGGTTTGGCGGCGGGCGATGAGATGGAGCGCTCACCCCGGCCGGGCGCGGCGTCGATTTGCAAACGCGGCCGCCGCGCTATACGAGGCGAGCTTCGCTCAAGCTGTCATCCCTTGAGCGGGCTCGCTAGTTTACAAGGACGTCCGTAAACATGAGATCGCTGGAGGAGTCTTAGCGGCGTAGTAGAAGGGCGGCCCCGCTAACCTGGACCCCGGGGGCGTCTTATTTGGAGGCGGTGGGGAGTTTGCCCAGTCCTTTATTTTGTTAGGGGGATGGAGAACGGCCATCCTCCCCAAACTCCCGCTGAAGGGCCTTATTGGTGCTTGACAGCAGCATTTTCCTTTGAGGCTTCTCTATTTATGGGGAGGGGGGGGGAGATGGAGAGGGTGCTACAGCTAACATTTGCTGAATTCCCTGAGGAAAGCAACTTCCCTAGAATTCAGAGAGACTTGCTCCCAAATTAGTGCCAAGATCACAGATGCCCAGAATCGGGCATTTCGGATTGCTTGCACAGTTTGGAACACTCTATGTATCAGAACTAAATAAGATAGTTACGAAAGAACTTTATTATAGAATGGGGTGGTGTGTCCATTCTCACTCTGTGTACAGGCATGTACGTGTACTTGCTTAAAATTGGGACTGGCATATCCATCGCTAGGCCACTGAGAGAGAGATTGGTTGACTGCGGCTTGCGATTTTTATTACTGGCTTCTCCATTGTCTTCTCTGCTTGTCACAAGTCAGCAGTGAAGCGTGCAAATGGCAGTTAATGTGACTGTGGGATCTGTGACGGTCATAAATGTGTGCCAGTTGTGAAGGCCCTGAATCTTACGTAACTTTGGGACCACTGGGATGGTTGTAAATGTGAGGACCAGTTTTAAAGTTACTTTTTCGGCACTGTTATAACTTAAAACAGTTGCTAAACAGGAGAGTTGTTAAGTGAGGACTGTTTGTATTAGTGCATATGTACACATAGGCACTTTAATGCCATTTTGGACCTTCTTTCTTGCAATTAATGCATAACTCCATTTGGCTTGTATAACTCCATTTGGCTGCCATCCTAATATGTTTTTTTTTAAATTAAACATTTTTCAAAACATTTCTAGAATGAGCAATGGAGGTGAGTAGAGACCACACGATGATGGAACATACTACTGCCAGCATCTAGACCATCCTTTACTTTAATTCTTAGACTGTTTTGGCACCTCTTTGCTGGGAAGAATCAGCAAGAGCAACCTCCTAACTTAATCCTCTCTACCAACAGATTTTCTGTAGGGAGAAAAAAAAAGATACTAGGTTTGATAAATCTTGGTTATATTGATTGCTTAGAGAGAGCTAATGGAATAGAAAAGGAAAAAAAAATATTTGATTAGCTTTCAAGACACTGAGATTGGAGTAAGAGTTATAATGGCAGGAAACCTCCCCTTGTAGATTTTCTGACTTACTAATGTTGATAATATTTTGTCATTCATGTTGGCTGGGGTTGTTTAATATATCTAGAAGGCACCAAGTTGCAGAAGTATAATCTTCAATCTTATATAAGCAATGTCTTAATATGCAGAAAAAAGAAAAACCAAGTCCTTCCAGTTCATACTGATGGAGGCAATGGAAGTTTTGACTTTTGTGGCTAAGGTTGAGAAGCACTGTTCCAGATCCTCTGTCAGTATCCTTCACATTGATTATATTGGTTTACTATTCAGAGTTGTTATTTAGGATTAACTAGAGGCCACCAGTTTCTATTCCTGACTTCTGGTTAAAAGAAACCTTGGAGTGGGTGTGGACGGGTGGATGGATGGATGAAATAAAGGTGAACATGGAGCCTCAGGAATGCTTCTTCCCACTAGAAATCTTCAGTTGTTGTGGCAGAAGTAGCTGTCAGTTTCTGGCAAGACAAGTTAAAGGGGTGGAGAAAGAAAAATGATCAACCTACATAGCTGTATAAGGAGGGGTCATTTAGTAAAAGTTGTCTGGATTCATAAATAGATTCCACTATCAGAATGTGATTTATGCCATGCCTCTTTAAAGAAGGTGTGACTCTGGTTCTGTGAAATCATATGTGCTTTGGGAGGATATTTTCCATCTTTTTTTTTCTTTCCTTCTTATAAATGCTTTTAAAAATGTCTGTGATAATAGGGGAGATGGTTAAGTTAGAATCTTTTCCCCTCCTACTTTTCTCTATCAGTTATTTGAATTAACTGGGTGGTGATTGCCCAACTTCTAATCTACTCATGAAGTTTGTTCCTGCAATGGTGGTTGAAGATGATAAGAATCTAAACTTAGCCTAGATAGAATCTTGGAAGGAAGTATATACTACATCCTGCTCCTTTCCGGCTATTAAATATGTGGCAGTGCCTTAAAAATTCTTGAAAACCTTGGTTCCTCTAATGTAAAGATTAACCAATCTCTACTCCCTCTAATTCTTCAGCATGAATAGACTCATACATATTTTAAAGGCAGCTTTGCTGAAACAGTTTGCAGGAACCCACCCAAATCAAGCAAGGAGATATTCATGGTTGGCTGCAGGGAAACTGGAAGAAGATAGTTAAGAAGAGAATATCTGGAAAAAAAATCCGTCTTCAATTATGCTTTGATGGTATCAGTGCTGAGCCTGCAGATTTGGTTATGTAGGTTTCTTCATATGAAATGTTCAGTAGTAAAAATCACAAGACCAAATTTGAGAGACAAAAGTATGTTTTAAATGGCACTGTAACTGACAGGCTGTGATTTAAAAGTATCCTAACTGTATGCCGGAGTAAAGTCTACATATTACTTCATGTTTGAACTACATGAGACTTGGAGGCTTAATGTCTGAGTAGCTATGCTTGGTAAACTAGGCTTCAACCTTAAACAAACTTTCTTGGGGATCAATTTCATAGAAATGAAAGAGACATGTTACTAAGTAAACTGGTATAATGTTGTACTGTTAGTTGAATGGCTTATCCTGAAGAACACATCTTTTGCTTTTAAATGCTTTCTTAATTTGGTGAAATATAACAACAACATAAATATATAAAAACAAACACACAACAACCAAACTAAGAATAAAAATAATACAATAATGATACTACAAATATACACATGTGCATACACATACATATATAAAACCATGGTTAAAATGAACTAAGTATAAGTGTAAAGTATAATACTTAGTACTTAGTACTTATACTTAGTACTTATACTTAGTACTTACACTTAGTACTAAGTATAAGTATAAATCATTATTTAAATGATCCATATAATATTAATATAGAACAAACTCAGGCCTTTAGTATATTGTTAAAACTAGGCCGTATAGAAACGTATTGTTCTATCTTCCTACTGTTTACAATATAAAGATCTTTCGAGACTCTACAAGCTACATAAGACAGAATGTGTGAAAACTCTTTTAGATGTTGCCCTTTCATCTGCATTTGTCAATATTACTGCAGTATTACTCCTGGCACTAGCAAAATCAAACCCATTGTGTGAAAGTCTGGTAGTCTCGCCTCCCAGAAGCTCTCTATCCCCTCTAGCTCTACTGCTTGCTTTGGGTGCAGCATTAGTGCTGCCACTATCTATTTTCCTATGTATGTCTTTACCTGATGTCATCCCTTCCAACTCTAGCCCTCACAGTATGTATTTCCCTCTTAAAAAAGAGGGAAAAATAATAAAAGAGAAATTCTTTAGCACAAGCATTTCCTGGTCTTGTAGCATTGAAGCACGTGATTATGAAACCAAACCCTTATCCCATGTAGGATGAGACAAAAATCACAAGGGATAAAGAGAATCAAACTTCATTTAAAACAAAAAGGGAAAGGGGGAATATGGTGGCTCCTTTTTAACTTTTAAGTAGTTTTAAGTAGAGGGGATACAGAACGGTTCAAAACACAGACATCTGAAAAGAATATCCAATTAAAAAGAATATACAGGAGAACATAAAACTCTTAGTAGTTCAAAGGATGATAGATCTGTCACTAATATAAAAGCAACTCTGACATGAAAAGGTGCCAGTTTGCATAGAAAGATGGCTTGTAAAGGATCAATAAGAAGGAGCATTGGTAAAAAGCAACATTATACATTATTTCTAGCTCATCTAAAAAACGTTACCTGTGCTGTAGGAAGACTTCATGCCTGCAAGTAGGGTTCCTGCTTCCTCTTATGAGCATTTTTCCCCAAGCTTCTCCATCCAGTTTTTTACTGATTCTTTATTTTTAACAGAGGCTAAAGAGATTCTTTTCCTTTTCCCAACCTCAGCATATAGCTTCTAGTTCCTTTTCTCCTGGGATTCTCCATTGGCCTTTTCAAAGGCAAAATCTTTTCCTCCTTAGCAGAAAGTTCCTGACTTTGCATGTGACCCAGAACAGCAGTCTGTTCCTTATGCTAATGTAGATTCCGTATCTTAGATCAGGGGTCCCCAATCCCCGGTCCGTGGACCGGTATCGGTCCACAGCATGCCAGCAAACGGGTGCACGGGAACAAGCAAAGCCCCATCTGTGGGATGCAGGCAGGATGGAGAACCATGCCTGCTCCGGTCTGCGGAAACATTTTTCTGCATGGAATCAGTCCCTGGTGCCTAAAAGATTGGGGGCCATTATCTTAGATGAATGAAAGTGAAATTCAGAAATGTGTCTGGTTGGAAGTTAAAGTGGCATGACTGCTTGCCATCTAATTCACTACCCACCCTTTGGGGTTTTTTTCACCTTGGTTTATATATAGCTTGCTTTTCATCAATGTTTTGGGTAGTGGTGAAATCCAATTTTTTTTACTACCAGTTCTGTGGGTGTGGCTTGGTGGGTGTATCTTGATGGGCGTGACAGGGGAAGGATACTGCAAAATTCCCATTCCCTCCCCAATCCTGGGGAAAGAATATTGTAAAATTCCCACTCCACTCTGGGGCCACCCAGAGGTGGTATTTGCTGGTTCTCTGAACTGCTCAAATTTCCTCTATTGGTTCTCCAGAACCTGTCAGAACCTGCTGGATCTCACCCCTGGTTTTGGGTTACCCCAAACTGTTTTTAAAAATCTAGTTTTATTATAACTCTTTTTTATTCCAACAAACTTTTATCTTTATGATTCTCCCATTTGGAGTTTGAAGCCTTAATATTCTTTAAAAATTCTTCCTCCAGTTCTCAGCTGTTCTCTTAGTAGCATTAAGTCATAGGCTTATTATGTAGGAACCATTTTCCCTTTTTGCTGCTGAAAGTAGTTAGATTTCTTCCTTTTCCTTTGTTACAAATGTAAAGGTGCACTGCTGGAAATATTTACAGGACAATAGAGCTAAATCTCTGCAAGAAGGAAACTCTATAGATAATTGCCTGGGCTCCTTTGAGATACAGAGATTACTACAGCGACTCTCTGAAAAATATTGGGATATTTATATATTGCAGTGTGGGAGATGAAACAATTCTTCGATATAAGACATCCTGTAATCTGATAGAAGAACGTCCAGTCCTTTTTGGCAGATTCTTTTCCTTTTAATAGCTGTCTGAAAGGCAGCTTTTTTTCAGTTTTAGGCATGAGAGCAAACCTATGGATGAAGCTCCATCTGCTTCATTTCTGTATGCCAGGTAGGCGGTGAGGGCACAGGAGTCTGCCAGGAAAAAAAAGTTAGCAATCTTAGTTGGAAAAAAACCCCCAATAATTGCTTTTCACATGGCTGCTGATTCACTAACTATTTATAGTATATAGTTTATCCCTCCCGCCTTTTTTATTTTAAAGTGGGACTATGGGCTTGGTAAATTATATCTTCAGATTTAGTGCACCAACCCACAAATGCACACTTTGTACTTTTGAATGGCAAGAGGCCCTCACATCCTCAAGTATTTGTCTCCATAATGAAGTTCCATGTTGGGACCACATCTGGCCATCTAATTACATTGAAACTGCTGACATAAAATGTGGAGAATTGTGAGTTGGAGTAAAAAAAACAAAAAAACCTCAGATGGCAAATTGTATGAGAAGCTCTTCACTTCACTCACTTCCCCACAAACAAATACACCAGCAAGCCAGTGAGGAATGAAGGAATGAGTAAGAAAAATGAGATGGAGGGATAGAGCCAAGGTTTCATCCCACGTAGCACCACACATGTTTCAGGTGTTCTTTTGTATACAGCTTCATCTTGGATCTTAGATTAGTCAATTGGTGATCGTAGTGTTACTTTTACGTGCTGTGCTTATCCCACATACACACCCCAGTGGGAGAGGAGAAAGAGATTGCTGCTCCTTGAAAGAGTATGGCAGAAGCAGACCAGGTTTAGGGCAAGTTCATACGACTCTTGAAAATATCCAGTGAAAATGTCATCCGATGCTGATCTCGTTTTTTGCAACCGAGTGTAAGGTGTAGGCCAGTGCTATCTGGAGTATCTCATTAAAAAGAGAACACTGCCATAATATTGCAAGGCTCCAGGTGTATTTAAATACAACATTAACATCAGATGTGTGTGTGATTTAACATATTTTGGAATGGATGGATAGGGCATAGACTACTATGGTCCAGGCCTTTTGAGATTCCACTGCTGAAACCTGGCTGCAGAACTAATAATTTTCAATGGTTATAATTTTTTCCCTCTGAAGTCAGAAATAAGTGAATTGAGTGAACCACCTGTATTTTTTTACCTATTATTAAGATTATGAAAAATATAGACACAGGTAGTTCTTGATGTACCATTAGTCATCTAGCAACTGTTCGAAATTACAATGGACCCAGACAAAGATACTTACAATTCAAATTCAAACTTCCAACACCTCCTCCACACCTGGTGATTGCATTTTTGGCATGCCATTTAGCCTGCCTTCAAGGCCGTTTGCATAAGTGTGCCACGATTATATCTCCAAGATTTATAATGTATTTTGCTGGAAACTGACATTTACTTCCAATTTCCAGCAAGTGAATTTCCAGGCAATGGGTTTGTTTAATGACCGTGGCATTCCCCTAACGACCATGGATTTGCTTAATGACCATGGTGATTTGTTGAAGAACTGCCACAAAAGTCGTAAAATCGGGCATGGTTACGTGACATGACATGACTTGCAACTATAATTCTGGGCCCAAATATGTCATAAATTGAGGACTATCTGTATGGGGGCTTTTTTTCTAGGCTTGGAAGATGCTGCTCCCATTTTCACCTGTTCATCCTCCAAAGGACTGTCTTCTTCCAGTGACATCGTCATGTCACCAGATGTCCTGCTTCCATTAGAAAGGTCCAAAGGCTTCAACCCAACTTTAAGAGAAAAATATCTCATGAAGGCTGACTCTTGATATTTGCCCCCAGGGTGAAAACTGCTGGTGGTAGTAACTTATAGCCGTCTGCCTCGGTTATGCAAACTAAGGTGTAAGAATTCCCTGCATGTGGCAGTGTGTTGAAAGGCTGAGGAGAAATCCTATTTTGCAGCGTAAGCTTGTAGATAGCGTCCCTTTGAGTTCTGAAGCGGGATATTTGTTTGAGGTTTATGTTGTACCTTTTTTAAAAATTTTGCAACTGATTATCCATTTGTCTCAGATTGCTCTATGAGCTGAATTTAATTCCGTGTGATATAAAACAGCTATCTATCTTTGTTTCAGCTATCTATGCTTCCAGATTGATTATTATGTGCGAAGGCCAGGCTCTGCAACGCAGAAGGGAGGGCAGATTTATGCTTCTGAATACACTGATGTACTGTTTTACTAATGCTGCTATATTGTTCCAAGCGGAATAAATTTTGTATCTTCTGGCAGCTTTGGGCTTTTTCTTTTACAAGGGAATACTTTGAAGTACCTTTTCAAAAAATACTTTGCACCACCATGTATCTAAGATGTTCTTGGATTGTCCTAAAATAAGTGCTTCAAATAGTATTCCTTGTCAGTTCCTACAGTACAGAAAACTGTAGTATAATTCTCAATAGTTTTTTAAAATAGGAATACAGTATGAACAGGCTTTTTTTTAAAAAAAAAATTAGGTTCTTTGGTGCAGTTTGTTCTGGGCATCTTTAGAACAAGCATAACCCCAAATGGCATCACTATACCATTAAACATTACCAATTTTTGCCTCACATAAGATTTGTTTCCTTATATAATCCCTGTGCTATTCTCCACTAAGGATTTTAAAGGAAGGAAAAGGTGGTGACATTAGCAACTCTACTGAGTTTTGAGGAGTGATATCAGAATGTTGCATCTTTTTCAGGTCTGGACTTTTGGGGAATGAGAATTCCAGCTTGATTTGAACTTTAAAAATGAAATCATGTTTGGTAACAAGGACCAGATGGCACAGCTTTGGAAACATAGGAGGGTATATGCTACAAACAGAAAGCTATTTTCCAAAACTGAGGTTTTGCATTTTGTCTTTGCTCCAACTTTATAAATGTTATATGTGCTGGACAGTGGTGGGTTCCTCCCAGTTCTGCCCGGTTCCGCCAAGCCGGTAGCAGTGACAATATGACATCACCGAACCGGTTCTGCCCCCCCCCCGCCCCTCTGCGTTATTCTAACCTTTAATTTGGTCTCACCCCCAATCTGTTGCTGCCTCCTGAATCCCAGCTGATGGGCTATAAAGAAAAAAAAACTGTTTAAACTCTTAACTGAGGGCTTCAAAGGGCTGCCCTACAGCTGATCAGTGGTAAAAGGCAGTTTGGTGGTAGACCAGTGCCTCCAAAAACAAATGAATAGACCGGTGCCTGCAAAAATAAATGAGTAGACCAGTGCCTGCAAAAATAAATGGGTAGACCAGTGCCTGTGAAAATACATGAATAGACCAGTGCCTGCAAAAATAAATGGGTAGACCAGTGCCTGTGAAAATACATGAATAGACCAGTGCCTGCAAAAATAAATGGGTAGACCGGTACAGGTCTGCAAGCAGTTAAAAGCCTGGTAGACCAGTACCTCTGCTAAATCCTAAAGAATTGTCACATGACCATCAAGCCATGCCCACAAAATAAGCCACGCCCACAGAATCGGTAGTAAAAAAAATTTAGAACCCACCCCTGGTGCTGGAGCTTCCTGAACTGAAGCTGGAAAATTCTCATATGAAGCTTGTTCCTCACATGATTTACATACATCTCTTAATTTTTCTTTGAATCTCTGGTAAAATGGCCACTAGTTCTGTTTACTCATTCCATTGAAAATTAGCTTACAGGTAGTCCGGTAGACTTACAGTCATTCATTTAGCGACTGTTTGAAGTTACAACAGCGCTGAAAAAAGTGATTTATAATCAGTCCTCAGAACCATCACAGCATTGTCAGGGTCACATGATCTGAATTCAGGCACTTGACAAGTGGCATGTATTTACAACTGCTGCAATGTCCCAGGATCATGTGAAAGCCATTTGTGACCTAGCTGGCTTTCAACAAGCAGAGTCAATGGGGGAAGCCTTATTCTCTTAATGACCTCATGATTCACTTAACAAAAGGTCAAATGGTCATAAAATCAGATGCAACTCACTTAAGAGCCACCTTGTTTAGCAATAGAAATTCTGGTCCCAGATATGGCTGTAAGTCAAGGACTACCCATATTAGTGACAATCAAACTTTCTTGCCTTCTACAATGGGATTCTGGTACATTGAAGCCACCTCAAATGGGGCTCCTTCAAGTTTAACTCTCAAAATTCCCCACTGAAAGGTATCAAGATTGGAAAAGGCTGATAGAAGCAATAATTTGATTACTGCTTCGATTGAGATACTAAATGCTGAATATATATGGTTGAATCAGTCTTATGATGCATGTATAGCCCCTTTTCCAGTTTTGTCCTCCATGGGTGTTGGGAAAGCATGTGGAGGCAAATGAAGAAACATGTGATGATGTCTTACAAATCTGTAAATGTGGCATTTATGGGATGATGTGAATTTGGCATCACCTTGGTTTCTGCTGATGCCACTGCTTCTTTTCATTACTTGGCTGCAACAATATATATGTGTTTGATTATTTCTTTAATGAAACGCACCGGCCAATACATTTTAATTTTTTTTTAGTCAGGACATTCTGGTTCTTCTCCAGTGTATGAATTTGGTAAACTTTGGTTAGACTGCTCTGTCCTTTATAATCATAGTGCCAGGAACTATCAGGATTAGATCCAGAAATTCTTGGCTCTGTGCAAACAAACTTGTGTGGTAAGCCTCAGAGCTGTAATGTGAATTACTTTTCCCAGGAAAATGAATTTCTTTCAGGCCATGCACAGACCCTGCCCTTCTTGGGCATTCCCAGACTGGCAAAGCTGTTAGAGGCTGGAAATTTGACTGAGGAATAGTAACTAATTTGGCCTGGTCATAAAAAATTATAGATAAATCTCCCTTTTTAGTTTTGGCATAGACCCCAAAATAATCTGCTCTGTTCCCAAGCTGTCATTATTTGACCTATTCATGTCTTGGTTCCTGGCACTTGAATGTCTTCTGAGAGTTGCCTGTGATTCAGCATTAGCTCACAACGGGGGACGGCGTAATTTGAGAATCATTATTTAAGAAAAGGGAACAGCGTTTGCCTAGTGCTTCGTATGGGAAAGCAAGCAGGCTGAACTGTTCAGCTTTCAGTCCCTTTCAAGGTTACTTTTGTATACAGCAGGGCTGGGGAACTATGGCCCCTTTATGACTTGTGGACTTCTCAGGAATTCTGGGAATTGAAGTCCACAAGTCATAAAGGGGCCATAGTTTCCCACCTCTGGAATACAGAAAGAGTGTCCTCATCAATGCTTTCTTTTTCTTTCTTTCTTTCTTTCTTTCTTTTTTTTGCACATCTTAATTTCCAGAGTCATTCATGTTGCCCAAATAAGCCATACCGAGGAGGTAGTGCTCTTGCAATCCATGTTGCAATCAATCCAGGTAGGCTCGATGTGCGGGTATCCAGGTGCCCTCTGTGTTGTCCCTTTTCCTAACGTTCTCCTTTACTGAGTATTATTTGTCTCTGGGTGACTCCTGGCCAAGACCCTGCAGTTTTATTAACAAGGTTTTTCAGAAGTGGTTTGCCACTGCTTCCAATCTGAGGGGGAGTGACTGGCCCAAGATCATTCAGCTGGCTTCATGCCTAAGATGACAATTCACAATCTCCCAGTTTTTAGCCTGGTGCCTTAACCACTACGCAAAACTGTCTCTCCTTGAATATTATTTATATCATTTATTAGTGACAATTATTTGTATCATTTATTAGTGACAGTTATTTATGTCCTAACTTTCAGGATAATAACCCTCCCTAGATGGCTTAAAAACATTGGAAGCAATTGTAAATAAAGCCACTGTAAATAGAATTATATTTACCAAATAGGGAGCAGAGTAAACATTGCTGTGTTGATAATATATAATGCACATGTAATTGCTTGATAAAATAATTGCACCACAAGTCACAAAGCTCCCCTTGTAATGTAAGTTCTAAAAGTGTTATTCTCCGCTCATGATTTGTAATGTGATGTAGTTGTTTGCCTGGAAGCACTAAATGAAGTTTCCAGAGGAGGGGAAGCTTTATCACTGGAATAAAAGATGGAAAAAACGGTAAGCCATCAATGCCCTTGAAGAATGGGCTACAACTCAGGAATTGCTTATTTAGTGAATTATGACTGTCTGCCTCTGAAAACAGCACTTCTTTATTTTTCTTTACTTCTCTTTCCCCCACCCAATCCCCAGAATCTGCTCCTCGATTTACACTCAGTTCCTTAGCAGCTATTTGAAGTTACAATGGACTTCTCCAGAACTACTTATGACCTAGTGTTGGAGTTCTGATAGCTGCCCCTCCCCCCCCACTCCATGATCATGTGATCACATTTTGGGTGCTTGGCATCTATGGCAGTTTGCAATGTACCATGGTCACATGACTGTGACAGTGTTTTGTTTTGTTTTGTTTTGTTTTACTGGAAATCAATACTTAACCACCAAAAAAAAGAAAAAGGTGGTAAAATTATGTGCTATCATGTGATGGCCTGCTTAATGACAGGTACAACCTACAGCTATAATTCCAAACTCAATTATAGTTGTAAATCAAGGACTGCCTGTGCTAGAGTGGGCAGCTGTAACAAACTTTAATAAATAATGCCTTTTCTTCTCCCTGTTTCTGGTGGAAGAAGGGAAGAGGGTGTCTGTCAGCTGGCCGTGTGCATGTGTGTGCCGGGCGGCTGCTCTTCCAATTTCTGGTGCTCCCGCGCATGTGAAGACCAGCTGGCTGGCGTGCTGGAACCCGGAAGAGCAACGGGTGACGATTTGCGTGGCCGGAGAGATGGCTTTGTGTGCCACTTCTGGCACACATGCCATCGGTTCGCCATCACAGTTCTAAGTGATATATTCTATTTATTACCTGCAGTTATTAATTCAATCAATATAATTCTTTTTGTCCTGGTGCTGCCCTTTTTTAAAGGGTGGTGTTTGGTAGTTATACACACACTCACATATATGTTGAGAGATGAGAAATCTCAAAAGAGTTGATTTTATCTGCCACTGGCAATTGGGCTTGCTGTAGATATTTCTAGCAATCTTTCTTTAATATTTTAAAGCAAATACATTTCTAGGCTCTTTCCTACAGGGCTTTTGTTGGTAATGTTACTGTGGAAAAGGAAGAGAGTCCAAATGAACAGATTTCTGAGCTGGCTTTTGCCTACTTGCCCTTCCTCTTCTCTTGTGAGAGCAATCTGGAGTGCAGATGGTCAAGGCAGGCAGGCAGGCAGGCAGTCTCCAATAAATTCAGGGAGGGCCCAGGCTGATGGAATATTAGATATACCAACTCCCAGATTATTGGGAAAAGATAGAAGCTGTATCCTGTCAACCAAAGCTTCTCTTCTTGCAGGTTTCAAGTATGGAGCCATGATGGCGCAGTGGTCACAATGCAGTATTGCAGGCTAATTCTGCTGATTGCCAGCAGTTTGGCAATTCGATCCTGACAGGCTCAAGGTTGACTCAGCCTTCCATCCTTCTGAGATCAGTAAAATGAGGACCCAGATTGTTGGGGGCAATATGCTGACTCTGTAAAACACCTAGGGCTATAAAGCACTATAAAGAGGTATATAAGTCTAAGTGCTATTGCTACTGCTATTGGGAACTGTGACTCAACTGGGCCTGTACTCTCCCAGAAACCTGGGACCAAAGCTTTAGCCATGAGCACATCAGCCTAATCATAGTTATTGTAAATCAACAGTTCATTAATTCACCTACCCTGCTACTGCGGACATCAAACCTTCCTCTTGCTGAGAATGCATCACAGTCTTCTTTTGTAACTCTAGGGATAGAGAAAGGAATAAACAGATAGAATATGGAAGCATTCTTTATTATGGTCAGAGGTTTTTTTAGGTAGTAGGGAAATAAGCATACCTTGTCTCTTCCCTAGCCCACAAGATGTGAAATGCAATTTGCACATTTACTGCCATTTCTAGACTTATGTTGAAATGCCAAATTTCTGTGTTAGTTGTTCAGAGGAATGGGAAAAACAAAAGGAGATATACATCAATTACCGGAATTTTCTGAGTATAAGACGTACCGGACTATAAGACATACCTACCTTTTTTGGTGAGGAAAAGAATAAAAAGAAATCTGCCTCTGCCTCCCAGCAATTTTGCCTCGTTGCAGCAAACAGCCTGCTTTACTTTCATTTTTATTTTTAGTATAGTTTGATTAGCACAAGGGAAAAAAAAATCTGCTCCAGCAATTTACCTCCTTGCAGCAAGCAGCAGAGGCCTGTGCAAAACAGCTGAGAGCAAAACAGCTGAGAGTCGGGAGGCAGATCCAATCAACTTGTGCTAATTAGGCTGTGCTGAAGCTGAAAGGAGGTGTTTTTTCTTGCTGTTTGCTTCAAGGAGGTAACTGCTGGGAGGCAGAGGCCAAAGAGTGGGGGCCAGTGGGTGAATGGGGCTACATTTGGTGTATAAGGGAGGGGGGGAAGGGGCATCTTATACTCTGAAAAATAGGGTAGACTACAGAGATTATAGAGACATTGCTTTCTTTGCTTTCAGATGTTATAAAGGAGGGGAAAATATGAGTCAGGAATATCTTACATTTCAGTTTCCGTAATTCCTCCACATTTCTGGTGGAAATTTGGCATGTTAACACCATTTAGGAAAGCATTCCAAACATGGTAGTAAATGTGCAAAGAAATACTACGGGAATTTCCATTTTATAGTTTTCATGCAACTATCTTTCTTTATATCAACTCTTCTGGCCAGCATGAGTAATTCTTCTAAGTGTTTTAGACCTAATGTGTTCAAATAGCGTTGATTTTTAAAATATGACATTTTGCTATGTGTGATCTTTTATCCAGTAGTGGTAACTTGGGCTGTTCCTTATTACCATGGGATGAATGGATTCTGAAGTGTCCTGGAACATTTTATTAAGTTAGATTGCTGATGACATGTTTCAGTGAGAGAAGAGTCGGAAGACCAAAAAACCTTGTGTTTAGTCACATGTCTGGCACAAAAAGATACACTCATTATCAGACTGCTTTTGTGCTGTGCAAAACTTTTAAATATAATTTGGTTTCAATGAAAATATAAAATCTGACAGAGATTTTGATCACCAACTGAGAGCTGTGGTCGTCAACTCCTGTGACTATTGGTAAGGGAAAATACAAATGTCATTAGCTTAATTTTTTGGGAGTGTAATATTTTAAGAACAAAATAGCCATGTTACAAAGTAAACACAATCAGGGTCACGGTTGGAGCAGGCCATGTTTTTACTTCTACATATTTACATTACATTTTTCAATCCTATTTATTTGTGTGGTGAATTATTGCTTTACTGAAATATCCCTGTATTGGTACTTGTTATTCAAATCAGGGGAAAAGCACTCATCACTGGTTGGCTCTAAAAACAGAGCAGATCTTAAATCTCTCAATCTGAAGAAGCAAAATCTGGAGGTGAAGAGCTAGTCAGCACCTTGTGTCTGATATTACAGCTAAGTGAGAACAATTGTCGACTCACCCTGGGTCATGAGGAAACCCATTGAAAATTAATTTACTCTAATATATGTGAGATTTTAACCAAAGCGTTTGTGAGGGCTGGGGTATCTCTTAAGAATTAATTGAGGTTATAAGTGCTACATTGCCAAGCTTTGTTACACATGCTTTTCAGTTGATTTCTCTCGCTTTGTCATGCAGAGTTTTGATTTTTGGTGGTATTTGGTACTATCAACCATATTTTTTTGGTTGTATTTTTATTATACTTTTTGTTTTGTAGAGACAAGAAATTTTAAAAGCTGTCATAAAGTGCACACCCACACAAAGGAAAAAGATACTACATTCAGAAATGATTATTTACCCCTAAACACACTATTAATTCTTGGCTAAATGGAATAATATTGATTAGTCTATTACATCGATAGACAGCCAGTTCATAAACTGGTGGTGATCCAGGACTATAAATCTGGGACCTATTTTTCCAACAATCTTTTTTTGTTGTTTCTCCCTCCCCGGTTGATAATTGTATCATTTTTCATACAGTGATAAATCCCAAATTTGGGATATATAATTTAGAAGTGCAGTTACATTCATCTTTCTCATTTTACATTTCCAACATAATAATTAACCATTCTTTTAAAACATTTTCATTCCAGAATGTCCAATAAAAGTAAAAAATAACAATCTTTTACTGAATATTTTTTAAGAATTCATCTTATGTTCATAAGACATATACTTAATAATGTTTAGGAACTTTGGCTACTAATATATTAATAAATGACTATTCTGTCTTTTTATTCCAGTATTCTTATAAACAATTAACTTCTAGTCTGGTGCATTACTTTAAAATAGTTGTTTATTTAAAAATACTGTACAGTTAGAATAATCCAGTCAGGGACTTCTAAAACTGACAGTTTGGGACTTTTAAACGCCATTAATGCATCTAAACCAAATCATGAAATCAGGAGATGTTTTGATGTATTACAGTAAGATTTCACAATTCTAGGCATTCCAAAACCCTTGTGCAATAGCTCTTAATAGTTTAAAAAACTTAACCAATTGTGAGCTGTTCTAAAGTATAATAACTGAATTTGCCTACAATTTCAAAACAGAGAGAAAAGATTTACCTGCAGTTTTTAAATTACAATTATCCCTGAGTGTACATTTGTCGGAGTTGAAATGATTTCTCTCCCTGTTTTCCAAATGTGCCTGGAAGTCTTTAATGTATAAAATATAATAGAACTATGGCTAAATACAAAGCCATTCCCTTCTTTGCTTTAAGATGGACTAGATAACCATAGGCCATGTTATTTTTCTGGGCCACTTTGCAATAATTTTCCATTAGGATGGTAGTCCCTAAAGTGATGCTGAATATGAGGTCTGTTCTAGTCTGTGCGCTGGTGAGGTCATTTGGACTGTGCTGGTGGATCTCTTCTTCCAGGTATTCCTAAAGTGTTGGTAAAAAGGTAAAGATTCCTCTGTTTGAAACAGATTCTTGACAAATGGTATGTAGTTTGTAGTTTGCATGTAGTTTTCATGGCAATAAAATGGGGTACTTTTTGCCATTCTATCGCCATCCATTTTGGTTTGTTTGTTTTATAAATCTCAATATAGCCAACAGTGTTTGGTCCCCTTGCAAGTACTTATCAGGGCCATCCATGTTTAGTTCCGATATAAATTAAGGTAAATGATCCACTTGCTGAGAGATGTTAGCAACATAAGAAGTCTCTTATAGGTCAGCCTCTTCTGGATCTCCTGCTGGGAGATTGGCAAGGCTTCCTCTCTGTTTGCACTTAGCACTTCAGATTTTTCTTTCTGCTCTAGCGTTTGAATTTCACTAAACAAGTCATCCCTCACATACTTAATTTAGAAATGACAATCGTGTAAAAAAGTCATTTGGGGTTTTGTTCAACTCCAGATCGTGGACATGTTCAAATTCAGTTTTGTTGGCAAAAGTATAAAATTGGTTTGCTATTGCTTTTCCCTGGCTTTTGATGTCCTAGAGTAGCCTACAACCCAAAAATACCTTGGTAATTTCCCATCTGAGTACTAACAGGCTTGCCGCTGCTTAGCTTCCAAATCCAGACGAGTTTATCCAAGAAATTGTCCCTTGATTTGGTTACAATAAATGCAGTCATTCTATTGGTAGTGCTCCATGGATTCTATTTTCCCCTTTGCCATGATTTCTATGCTATGGAAAATGATTTACTTTCATTTCATTTCATTTCATATACGAGTGTTCATTGCTTCTGGTTTCTCTCTCACAGTATGGGAGGAGCCCTGTTTGCTTGTGTTCTTGAACTATTTTCCAAATTAATCACACACCTGTGGCAGAATAAAAGCTGTGCCCTTCTACCTTCTACTTTGTGACAAATATATATATTACTTACAAACATTCACAAATGTTTTAATGGCATCATTATTGGAGTATTGTATTGTACTGTATATTATTGGAGTACTGTACTTCAGATGTTTATTTTTCAGGGAAGTTTATTATTGTACCTCAGGAATATGGTCATATCCTCCTTGAACTAAATAAGGCATCTGGAAACCTATTTAGTGTTCCACCCAAAGTTTGTCACTTGAAAAATCTGGTTGGTTTTCACTGCCACCTTGTAAGTTTCCTTGTTGCCTAGAATTTCATTGTTCTCCTAAGGCAGGTTAGGTAGACTGGCAAGTACTAACTAACCCTCAAAAACATTAATGGGCGTACAACTATCTGAATTGGATAGCTTTGGTATATTGATAGCTGGCAGGCAAACAAACAAATGAGAAAAGAGAGTAAAATTAAACTCTGCAGGTACAGAGAAGGCGCACTCTACTGATGTAAATCTGCCCATTAGCGTTGTTCATGTTGGTAGTAGACATGAAAATAGGGCACCAAGAGAGCATGTGAATTGCTATTAGATTCTGATGCCAACCTGTAGTTGATACATTTTGTAGCTTTGGAGTGGGACTGGGAATTAGAAACCGTAAGTTTTCCTGTGCTAAAATTGAGTAGTGAGAGTTAGATTGAGAATTTTTAACATTGTTTTCATCCAGTGATGAGGAAACATTTGCTTATGCCAAGTGAAAGCCATTTTCTGATTCCAAGACTTCACAATCTAAAAATAGCTGGGGCATGTTCAGGTCAGTAATACGAAGAGGTGATGATTTGCTGGGATTAAGATTTCTGTTCTCACAGTTGGCAGTAGCTACACGAGCAAACTACCCAGTGTCTGAAGGATTTTTGACGGGATACCTCAATAATTCTAATAAAGAACAAACAAGCTTTTTTCCCCCAATTTCTCAAGTAATTAAAAAAAAAAGATGTGAGGACGTTATTGCATTTTTCCTACCCATGTAGTGGTACATAAAATTATCAGTTGTACCACAGATAGAGAATCCTTCAGGATTAAGAATGTTCTATGATACTTGTCTCCTTGGTCACAGCAGTACAGAAACAGCTGGATTTTTCTTTCTCATGTTTGACAGGAAGGCCTGCGTTTTTAATCTCAGTGGTATTATTTATGTGCTTGAGTCATCCCATCTTTCTTAGCAAATGAAAGCTGTTTGTCAGGGTCAAACTGCACACTCTGCTTCAACCTCAGAGGGCAGCTACCACTTACTTCACTGCTATGCAAAGGCTGCAGGCAGGAAGAAGCAACTAAACCCTTTCTGCTTGCCAAACCTTCCAGTTTTTGATCTAAATTCTGAAATCTGCGTGGAGGAAAGACAGCTCTTCCAGCAAACTGTAAGAGAAAACTGAAATACAGAAAAGGATGTCGCGTTTTCTACTGCCCCTCTTTTCTCCAACCCCAAAAATCTCTTTTTTGTCTCAGCTGCAGACAAGGAGGACTGTTTGAGGTGTTTGGGAAATGCTGCGTAGGATGTTTGCTTTTTGGCTTCCATCCAAGCAAAGAAATGGATCTTTCCTCCTTACCAAATTCCACTCTGGCAAGAAGAGACTCACGGCTTGAAGAGCTGGATGGCAGCTGAAATTCTGTACCTGGCCAACAGTGAGAAACTAACAGTAGAGAAATAAAGCATTCAACCACCAAACCTCCCTTGGAAGAGTTATTTCAAAGGAAGCAGAATAATAATAATAATAATAATAATAATAATAATAATAATAATAATACCCCCAGAAAAACTGTTCTGCAGTTTTACCTATTTGACTTCAGAAGCACATTGGGCAGGGTTCTGGTTGTATTCTCATTACATGGCAAAAGAAATGCAAGCATAAAATGTTTATAAGCCTGTTAATCAGAAACATCCACCTATTTATTTATGTTGCCACCCTACTTAAATGATTAGAGAGCCAATTTAGTCTAGTGGCTAAGGCTAGAAACTGGGAGACTGTGAGTTGCAGTTCTGCCTTAGGCATGAAAGATGACTGGGTGACATTGGGCCAATCACTCTCTCAGTCCAACTCACCTCACATATTGATGTTTGGAGAAAATAGGAGGAGGAAGGAGTATTAGATACGTTTGCTGCCTTGAGCTGTTATAAAAATAATAATCAGGCAAGATATAAAATAAATAATGAACCCCTTGAATTCAAAGGCATGAGTGTCATACATCACCCTAAACAGTAATGTGGTTGATATGGTTTTGGTTCACTGCATTACACAAATTAAGTCAATTGTGATTGTTTAGCAGTGCAAGTGAACCAGATCAAGATGATAACAACTTAACACACAGAGAGACAAGCTACATTTGCTTAGAAGCAATAGGATCAGAAAAAAACATAGGTACTCTGGCTCCTAACCCGCAACCAGAGCCTTACTTACTGCTGGGGCTAGGGGAGGAGTAATTTAAAAGATTGGAGATGGTAATTCTTCAGATCTATTTCTGCAATTGTGCCCTTAGCTCAGCAGCCAACAGTGTGATCTAGGCTCTAAATGTCCAAAGCAAAAAAAAAAAAACAACATTTCAAACATCTTTATAGTGAGCTCAATATAAATAGAAACCTGTTATATTCTTGGAAAAGAAAACAGCTTCCATTTCTATAAAACATTTGTAAATAATTATTTGTAACTATGAAGCTAAATTTTAAAATTGTCAGGTGTTCTCTGTCCAGACAAGGCTTGTCAGTTTTTCATAAAATCTCTGTAACCAGATCTTTACAATCAATACTAATGAAATAATTTACAGTAACGTTTTCTTCCAGATGAACTTCTTTTATGATGTTTTCATGGCTATACCCATGTTAGTTTTTTGGCAACATGCAGAAATGGTTTGTCTTTTTCCAAAATGGGGTGGATGGATGGGTGGATAGACAGACAGACAGGAAGAATTTAACCTTCCAATCTAGCTGAGGGAAAGTGCCTGGCTTAAAGTCATCTAGCTGACTTTGGGCCTAAAGCCGGACTAGTACTCAAAGTCTCTTGGTCTCTGCCTGATACCTTAACCACTACAGCTATTATAATAATTATTTGTTTGGGTTCACATACTACTTTGAATAGCACATCAACAACATTGGTTGGGTTTGCATAATACATTGGCCAGAAAAAGCCAACCACATATTAATTTAGCCTATTTTAAATTTATACGCTTAATTAATGGTATTAATTTGTTGAGCTCCAGTTTGGTATTGGGGTTAAGATTAGAAACCAAGAGACTGTGAATTTCAGTCCCACCTGAGACACAAAAGTCATCTGGATGATTTTGGGCCAGTCACTCTCAGCCATGCATGCATGTATGTATGTATTTAATACAGTGTACAGAATACAGCATTAACCATTGTTTTTATTTTCAGTATTCATGCTACTTCTTGCTGGCAGATCATTGTGAGGTCAAGCAGCCCAGAATGTAGACAATTTAGCCGTAACAAAGTCATGTTGCCCAGGATGCACCACATGGAGTCTAGTCTACATTGCACCCCTTTCTTAGCCCTAGGAAGGAGGCAGTGGCAAACCCCTTTTGAAAAACCTTCTGAAGTCCAGGAAGTGTTCAAGAATCAGACATGATTAAACAGAAGAAAATAATAAATTGTTATGCAGCTAAAACATTAGGGACCTTTATGTATCATGGTAAGCCATACCATTAGGTTGAACTTGTCATCCCAATCCAGTCTATGATTGAGATGACTGAGTGGGGACCCTAGCAATTTGCTTAAAGAAGGCAGTTCAGGCTACTGAACTTCAGTGGTTCATATAATTCATTCCAATATAAAGCTCACATCTTATTTCAAGGTGGTATTTAACGTAAAATTCTTTGCACAAATCAAATTCTGTAGAATTGAGAAGTACATTTTAACTACAGCTCAAATTAGAGGGTTATCTTCAAAAGAAGCTTTGACAAGATATTCCAAAGTCCTTGTAAATGAAGCCACTTAAATGATTTCTTGCAACGTGTCTAAATTGTCTGTGGGTGCTAAATATTTTTTCCAGCCACTTTACATATTAGTTAAAGAAGTTTAGTTCACAGTTTTGAATATAATTTAACACTTTTGATCTTGTATTAGCCCTGATTACATCCTTATTCAATATTTTCACACAAAGTAAACTGCACAAAGTAAAGAGCCTTGGTGGTGCAGTGGACTAAACTGCTGCTGTTAAAGTAGTACTTAGCTGCCAGCTGCCTGCAATTACTGCGAGTTCAATTCTCACCAGGCTCAAGGTTGACTCAGCCTTCCATCCTTTGGAGGTAGGTAAAATGAGGACCCGGTTTGTGGGGGCAATAAGCTGACTTTGTATAAAATAGAACACTGCTCAGGGGGGCCCAAAAAGCCCTACTAAGCAGGTATATACAAAAGTATGAAGGATATTGCTTAATGCAGTGTAAGTCGCGCTGAGTCTCCGGAGAACGGCGACATATATAAACTGAACTAATAAATAATAAATAAATATGTATGTTGGAATTTTAACTCTCAGAATGTTTCTTTTTTAAAGTACACTTTCTTCTGCTTCTCCCATCTTTAGCGTGATCCTTTATATTTGAAAAATAACTTTGCATAATAAACTTGTAATACGTTTTTACTTTCTATTATTGATTGCTAGGTTAGGCAAGCTTTTTTCTAATGAGACTACCAATGTCTTGTAGAATTTGTTTATAGCCTCTTTATTTAGATGGAGAGAGAGAGAGACTGTTGATAGAAGAGTTCATGGAAGCACTATCTGTGGTATCTTAGCCATAATATACAAATTTAGGAAATTGCATTATCTGAGAGTTAAACTACAAAAATAAAAAAAATATGCCATCAAATTTAAGTCTCAAAGTTTTTTTTAAAAAAAGTCGCAGCCATAGGCTGTAACCTGTGTGAGAAGTATTGGATTTTAAGTGAATGTGATACTAGCATTGATAAATCTTTTTTTTACATGTATTTCACCCAATTTCATCTTTGCATTTTGGATTAACTTGGGTGTTAAATAACTGGATTTTAATTAAAATCAATTTCCATTTGCAGATTTAGAATTTATCTTGTCCAAATATTGATTGGAATAGTCTAATAGGGAAGGTTTTAATCAGAAAATGAATACTTGTCCTGTCCCGGGTCAGACACACAATGATGAGTAATTACAAGAAGCTTTACTTAGGATTTAATAAATACAAGCAGTGGTAGATAGGGCCTGTATGCAAATATACAGAACAGCAAAGCACCAAATCCCTAGACAGCCCACAGGTAATGAGTTCCAAGTAGTCAGAGTCCAAAGGGGGGGGGGGAGTGTGCACAGAAACACACGGAGGCCATGGTTTAAAACCTCAGTAGTCCAAATGTGGATTATGAGCTAGCTGGGTTCTAAGAAGAAAATCTTTCTCAGGCATTATGTTCAGGAGGCAAATGCACAGAGTTGTAGCAAATGGAGCAGTTTCCCCCAACAGAGACCTGCTGGCTCTTCATTGGAATGCCCTTACCATGTTCAAAGTCCTCCAGATCTCCTCTGCCCAGAACCCTACATCCATGATGGCGAACCTATGGCACAGGTGCCACAGGTGGCACACGGAGCCGTATCAGTGGGCACGTGAGCGTTGCTGTAGCTCAGTTACAGCGCGCATGTGTGTGTCAACCAGCTGATTTTTGGGCCTCTCGGTCCCACCGGAAGTTGGGAAATGAGCTGTTTCTGGCCTTCAGAGGGCCTCCTGGGGGGTGGGGAAGGCCGTTTTCACCCTCCCCAAGTTCCTAGAAAGCCTCTGGAGCCTGGGGAGGATGAAAAACGAGGCTACTGGGTCCACTGTGCCATCACATGCTAAAAGCAGGGGGGTACACATGCGCAGAGGCAGGGCACATTGAATTATGGGTGTGGGCACACGTGGGCGACCTTGCCGCGCTCCCGCTTTTGGCACGCGACAGCAAAAAGGTTAGCCATCACTGCCCTACATGCTCTAGGGCTGGGAGAAGGACCTGGATCCAGCCCCAAATCTTCTGCTGCCTCCAGTTGACTTGAATGTTTCTCATCCATGTCAGCCTCGGGCAGTGGTGAAATCCAATTTTTTTTACTACCAGTTCTGTGGGCGTGGCTTGGTGGGTGTGGCAGGGGAAGGATACTGCAAAATCTCCATTCCCACTCCACTCCTGGGGCCAGCCAGAGGTGGTATTTGCCGGTTCTCCGAACTACCGGTTGTCAGAACCTGATGGATTTCACCCCTGGCCTTGGGTACTAAATTGCCAGGCTCCCCTGAAGGCTAGTGTTTACCCAGGGCATTTCAAGCACCTTCTTCTCTGTATCTGAACTGGTCATCACTATACAGATTTTATTTTGCAGTTCTGACTTGTCTACCTTGTGTATGATGAGCATATGGAGTAGTCAAAATAGGCAAAATGATGATATGTCATCAATAATCATGCAGGTTAATTTCTATTCACATGATTTACAATCTTGTTTGAGTGTAGGAGGAGAGCACTTTCTCATCGGTTCTCTTTATTTTTTATTAGTTTATAATATGAAATACAAGAATACAAAAGAAAATAGTAGGAAAATAAGAGGGGTAAAGAGAAAAGTGGAGAGAAAAGGGAAAAAAGAAAGAAAAGATGTTAACTTCCAACTCTCTTTGGTGCAATAGAGTAAGATAACATCAAACCTCCCTTTGTTTAATGGGTTAACTGCCTGAAGTAGACATGCTTGTATTAGGTTATTGAATAAAATGATTGAAAAATCAGAACTGGCCAAGAAGTCTTCCATTTCTTCCATTCTTCCATTTTTTAATATGAATATTCCTCTTCTTTTCCAGGTCAAAGCGCTTCTGGTTTTCTTTTAATATTGTGTTTGGCTTTCTGTGATTGTTTTGTCACAGTAAAATGTGGGCAGGAAGTTTGTAGATTCAAATGCAATGAACACACAAATGAGATAGAAACCGAAAGGGTTTATTAAGTAAAGCAAATACCAAAAATAATGTTAACTGAATATAGGCATTCTATATTCTATAATATATTCTGCCTATATTAATGAAATTTAATATAGGCAGAAAATACAAGCAAGAAGACAATAAAGCAAGACATGGTAATGTTCAATAAATGTAGAACAAAATTGCAGATTGCTTTGGCAGCTGCTAGCTACAGAGGTTTCCCCAGCTCTGGCTAACATACAGCAGTTTTAGGATGGTCTATGATGGTCTGTGCTGAAGTTGCTCATCCCTGGGAGGAATTTACCAACTAATACACCATTCTGTTGCAATTATACATACTTACTATGCACATTTGTTATTCAGACTTCTTTCCTACTGTTTTTCAAAAGTTCATGTGAAATAGGAGCCTAGTTTAGCTCTGCAGACTAAAGCACCGTAATTAACATCCAGCTGTCTGCAATTACACCAGTTCGAATCTCCCCAGGCTCAAGGTTGACTCAGCCTTCCATCCTTTCTAAGGTAGGTAAATTGAGGACCCAGTTTGTGGGGGCAATAAGCTGACTTTGTATAAATATACAAAAGTATGAAGGCTATTGCTTAACGCATTGTAAGCCGCCCTGAGTCTTCGGAGAAGGGCGGCATATAAATCAAATTTTTAAAAAAATCATGGGTTTTGTAGGAAGATGAAGGATGACTCCAACTGGACATGACTTATAGCACCATTAAGGTGTAGCTCATGGCAGTAAGAGCAGCGAAACAGCATTAATTCTTTGCTCTTAGTGCTTCCTCAGAGTGTCAAAACAAACACTGACAAAACACAAAAATTAAAAAAAAACCTATATTCTCATTGCATTGTCCAATTGATAAGAGTACATTTTATAAATTCTTATCAGAGTACAAAATGAAAATACTGTCCTTACATTCTTAATCTGGCTAGGTTTCCCCCTTCCTTGGATAAGAACTCAGTTTTAGGGCAGGGTAAAGAATACTGGTACAGATATCAGACTTTCACTCTTCCTCTCTGCGTTCTTTTGGAAAAAAGAGTGGATCTTCTGGCAATGACTCACATAAGCAAGTTAGTTTTATAAAAATTCTTTCAGGGCCATTAAGAATTTTAGCAACTAATGTAAATCTGAAAATCCATGGGCTTTAAGTTGAATGTAAAGATTTGATTTGTTACATAAATAGAAAGCCCTTAAGAAAAACATGCACTTAAAACAAACCTCTAAGTGTCTGTGCTCAAGCTGTGACTCTGGTAAAATTTTATTTTCCTGCTGCCTGAGAGGCCACGGAATAGTCATAAGGAAAAGTGATCCTGTGCTACTTCTCTTTTTTAAAAAATGATTCAATAACCAAGCCCAATTTGATCTTGGAAATAGAGAGAGAGAAAAAAAGAGAGATAATGGAAGGAAGGAATTAGAGCTGGTGGTTTTCCCTCACACAGTTGACGAAAGAAGAAAGATCTGCCTAGATATTGATGATATAAATTCTGGAGCAGTTGTAAGACATTAAAGCTGCTTCACTGAACGCATCCAGGCAGACTCAATGCTTGCTCTGAGGACTTTTCAAGTCAGTGGCCCACTGCCTCCAACCTTCACGCCTTCTCCTCTGTGCCAAGGCCAAACAGATTTATTGGATGCTAAGAGACTGTAGTGGTAAAGGCACCCCTTTTGGCTGCCCAGCTTGCCATAGAGTGCTGAATTCTTAAAGAGCAAAAATAACATGCCAAACTTGTGCATTAGGAAATCTTTTGGTGAGATAAATTACTTTTTGCTCTAAAATAAGAGTGAATTCTCATAATAGTGAAAAGAGTGCCAAATATTTGTGCCACCCAGAATTTCCTGCATGTTTGCAGCAATTTACAAGCTGATTAAATAAATTAACTAAATGGCTGCAGTTATTACCATCTGTTCCCCTGTCCCCAAGTTTCTGCAGCATCTAATATAGCATTGCTAACTTTGGGACATTGGCATTACAGTTCTCCAGACATACTTCTTTTTGTAGCATCAAGCCATCAGAATGTGCCTAATAATTATTTTAACTTAGTCATGTTGTATTTCTGGACGTGAACAAAATTGAACATGGCGGGACTTCTGGGAAGGGATAGGACTGTACTATAATATAACACAGAAGCACAGTTTTTCTAGGAGCAAGTTGAATTTCTTGGCCAGAAAATTTGACACAGCATACTCTCCATAAGCTGTGATTATATGATAAACTATTTCTAACTATCATATAACTGAAGGTAGAAGATAATTTAGTGGGACTGTTTTTGTGTACCTACAAAAAAGAAAAAAAAAAAGAAAGACAAGTTGGAACGCTCCTGTGATATACAACTACTTTAAATAAGTGCAGAATCAGTCATTTTACTTCCTCAGTGGTAGTTGGAAAGTTGCAGTCCTGCAATATCTCTATCACATGCTTTATTTTCTGTGCAAATCAATGTGATGGTGTGATACACTGTGATGGTGTATCAGAACCAAATTGTAACTGCGACAGAATCCAGCTAGTTTAAATCTATATTTGCCATGATTTCATATACAGTAAAAATTGAACAGCTGGGAATTTAAAAAAAAAATTCTAGGAGAGAATAATGAAGCTCTTACTTACCAAATTGTAGACTGTATTCCATCCAGTACTGTTTTAATTTGGCTCAGTAGGATAAAAGTGCTTTGTAGAGAAGTATCTCAGAGATCAACACTGCAGTGATTACCAGCTCTACATTTCACTTGCATTTATTTAATCCACAATACTTTATACTGCATCCTATATCCAAGAAATCTTGAAATAGAGTATGGAAACTCCAGTTAAAATAATGGGCCAAATCAGGAAGGCATACAAAAAGAGAAAGACATACAAAAGAGAGATCGTTGCAAAACTGTCACATAGTCTGAGTATGTTCAAATTTATTCTGATTATAGCAAAAGAAACCAAATTACTAGATACCATAAATGACTATGCATTAGAACCATACTGTATGTGTCATAGTGGGTGAGTAGACAAATGACAAAACAGGCATCACAATGCAAATTCCACTCCTTAAATATTTGTGCCTGACATCACAACAACTTTCTTCATTTTAACTATCTCAGGATTAACAACGGATGCCTATTCTGAACAGTTTTGGAAGAACTGGCTATGGAGAGGTAACTCTATACTTAATCCCATGGAGTGAATGTGATCTGGCATGAGATGTAACTGTGCAAAATAGAAAACTGCCAGCTGAGCTCAACATAGTAATTTAAGTAAAAGGGAAATTTCTAAAAACCACGAGGCCTGGTTTTTAAAAAAAATGCTGAAAGGAAATAGCAAAATGCCAAATCTCCTCATAATGCCCGGAGGTTATTACAATAATTGATGTTCAGTTAGGATGTAAGAAAAGCTTAGTTAAGTCAGGGATGAGGTTGGCATGACTTTCTAATAGTGTTAAGAAAGCTGTTAAAGAAAAGTCTCACTTCAAGAAGTGGAGTGAAAGAAATGTTGAAGGAGGATGGACACTGGAATTGTAAATGGGATTTGGAAATTTGCTGAAAATGAATTCTTTGAATTCTGCATTTGTTTTTAAATCTCCCCCACTATATAAGATACAAGACAGATATCTCGACCTGCTCTGATTTTTCCTAGGAGAGAAAGGAAACTGAAATAACAGAAAGTGTATCTTGAAAAATTATAAAATAATAAATTGGGGCATCCACCCCAAAATTCATAAAACTTAGTCTGAAATTCTAGCGGTAGTAGTATTGCTAGCAATTATTAATGTTCTAGCAATAATTACAGTATTCAGGTTTAGTCCCAGTGTCCTAAAAGGCAGCTAATGTGACAACAGTTTTTAAAAAGGAATCCTGGGAAATTTTAGGTCAAAGTCCACTGAATTATGTATATATTGTAATAGAGTTGAAAAATTGTAAAAGAGGCAACAAATTCAATCAAACCTTTATTATGGCAATAGGCAAGCATAAATGATCACTAAATGATCAGAGGCTCCAAACAATATTCTGGTGAGCACAGGTTAGAGCATGGGTCACCAACCTTTCGGAACTCAGGGACCACTAAATTCATAATTTTAAATCCCGCGGACCACTAATATGATCTGTCTAATGACTGGCAGGGTGGGCATGGCTAGGTGGTCAGGTGACTGGTTGGGTTTGGCCAACTTGATGTCACTCACATCAGGGGGCTTCTCGCCGGCCTCTACTTGCCCCTCCCCCCCCCCAGCAACTCCTCGCCTGCTCACCTGGGCTTACCTGGGCCACAACAGGAAGCAGTTGCTGGAGCTAAGCAGCCAACTTCAGAAAGAGTTGGCAAAACAGCTGGCTCAGTTCAAATTGGATCTGACTGAGAAGGAGGCTCAGCAGAAGCACCTAATTGAGGACTACAAGCATAGGCTTTCCAAGCAGAGGGAAGTCCTGCAGGAGTGCAAGGCCAGGTACCAGCACCTGGAGGGTCAGCAGACTGAGATGGTCAGCCAGTTCCAGGACATGATGCAATGGAACAAGGCCCTCTGGCTCTTTGCCACCAGCAGTTTTCCCTCCAGCCTTCACCAAAGCCCTGCACCAGGAGGCCAAAGCAGACCTCAAGTCAGAATGTCTGCCCCCATCTGACCCACACAAAAAGACCTCAAAGGGGGAGACTCTCTGTAGCAACACAAATGTTCATTGCATGTATCTGGCCCAGGGGGCATAGTTTGAGGACTCCTGATTTAGTGCAATATAAAAAATGCAAATAATTTTTCTGTGGACCACTAAATTTTCTCACGGACCACTAGTGGTCCATGGACCACCAGTTGGTGACCACTGGGTTAGAACCTGTGAGACTCTTTAGCTTTGGAAAAAGGCAAAGGGGAGGGGATCATTAAAATGTATAAAATCATGCATAATACAGAGAAGGTGATGAGAAAGTAATGAGATATTTTCTTTCTCTCAAAACGTTAGGACTGGTAACTGTCCAATGATGATTATCAGGAAAAGTTTTAAGACAGACAAAAGCAAGCAAAGTATTAATTTGCAATATTCATTACAATGTGATGTGATGGCTATTGTCTTGGTTGCCTTCGAAAAGAGACTTAATAAAATCATGGAGGATAGGTCTATCACGGGTTTACTTGGCTCAAAGATTCAATGGGCAGGGTTGGGGGCAGTGGTGGGTTTCAAATTTTTTTACTACCGGTTCTGTGGGTGTGGCTTGGTGGGTGTGGTATGGCTTGGTGGGTGTGGCAGGAGAAGGATACTATAAAATCTCCATTCCCACCCCACTCCAAGGGAAGGATACTGCAAAATGCCCATTTCCTCCCAGTCAGTTGGGACTTGAGAGGCAGAGAATAGATGGGGGCGGGGCAAGTCAGAATTTTTACTACCGGTTCTCCACAAACTACTTAAAATTTCCACTACCAGTTTTCCAGAACTGGTCAGAATCTGCTGAAACCCACCTCTGGTTGGGGGCAGAAAAATTATTAGAAGAGAGTGTTTATCTCCCTTGCCTTCTTGCAAGCAATCCTAACTCTGCTAGTTGGCCCCGAAGAGAAGCAAAATGTGAGTCCAAAATGGGCCTTGACCTGATCCAATAGGGCTGTCCTTAGAAACCTTAGTTTGAGCCGTTATCTCTTAGCAGATACATTTTTCATGTAAAAATATAATTACTTTGTTACCTTCTGTCAGCATAATAATATTTTAGTTTCACACCAGAAATCAGTTGCCTTTTTAAAATACCACTAAATGTGTTGTTATCCACAAAATGAATTAATGAAGCAAATTGCTAAATTTTTGTTACCAGCTGAGAGAGCTTTTATGTATTGTGTAACTTTATATAATACAAATCATATAGTGATGATATTTTGCTAATTATTCCTTTCTTAGACAGTAATTTTCAAACTCTGTTCTTAGAAAATTACAGCTTTTTCTGACTCTTTATTTCTAATTAGCTGGGATGATGCCTGAATGAATTTCCAGATGAAAACTTGGCTTTGTTTGCATTTCAGTTTGGCTGTATTGAATTGACTTGCACAGAATAAGTGTGCAACAGGTTGAATTAAAGTGCTGTTTCTCGTCCCGTGTAGCCTAAGCAAGCTAATATCAAACATGTGAAAAATGTATCATATTTGGCTATTACAGTTCAGCCTGATTGATGAAAAAAAATGACATTCTTTAGATGGAGTTTTAACAACAATAATAAGTCCTGAGCCCAGTCTCAGTTTGGTAACTTATTGATTAACATGCAGATATCTCCATTCATCCTTGAGCTTTTTAAAATTTAAGAATATGAGCTGAATGAATCACTGCAATGCTGCATATAACAATGCAACTTTCTGAAGTCTTTCAAATGCATTCAAAACGGCTAACTAATCATTTATAATCCCTACACAATAAGGTAAAATGAATCAGGCACATTACTCGTGCCTGTTGTGGTCTGCCAGCGGCCTGTGGAGCTGGCAGCAGACTTGGACAGTGAGGAGGCTGGGGAGGAACATGGGCAAATCCTGGAGTCTAGGAAAGGCTCAGATGAGGGCTGTGTATCTGAGGCAGAGATGGGACCAGGGCCATCTGGGAATTATGTATGGACTGCGCAGCCTCCAGAGTCAGACATCAGTGAGGCAGAGGAACAGGGCGAGCCTGTTCCCAGTGCGCGCATGCGCAAAGCTGCCAGAAGGCAAGAACAGTTAAAACACAAGGGTCGACTCGGGAGTAGGGCTTGGAGATTATTGGCCCCTTCCATAAGACATAAAGGAGGAGCAAAGACACGTAGGTCTTTGCAGGAAACAACTGTTGTTCATGCTGGCCGATTTCAAGACTGCAGCTCCGTGTTGACTCTGTGTTCCATGTGGCCTTGCAAAATTAATTGCCAATTAGGTCTTGGCAGCATGTCAAGGGAGATAAAGGTGGGTGTTTATCAGCCTTAACCCGAAGAACTATGGCAGACTTCTGTCTGACTCTTTACAACTATTTTGGACTCATATCTGAATGAACAGATTGAGAATGAACAGACTCTGAATGAGCAGAATTCACAGCTGTTGAAATAAAAAGAGGGTTTTTGGGACTCATTGTGTGCTTTTACAGTATCAGGAAGCCTAAGTCAGAACACTGCCCCACACACCCAGATCCATTTGCCATGAATAAATCTGGTGTGCCTGGGGTAGGCTCTCCCCAAAGTTTAATGCACTTTTTAAATGTAAAGCCATTGCATTTGGATCATGGAATCTGTGCTGCTCTCTGAGCTTGATTGTTTTATACAGACATTTCATTACCCAACTAGATAATATCAACAGTTCATCAACAACTATCATCACTATTTGGATTTTTTTTTTATTGTGAACAATGTCCAGAGTATTCAATGAGATGGGTAGCTATACGTATGTGATAATAAGCAAGGAAACAAACAAAACAAACAGCTTGGGTTAAGACATAATCTGCAGTGACTCAGTGACATTGCCTATCCTATTTCAGGTGTGGCCTTCACCAGGCCATACTAAGCTAATTTGGGGAAAGGAAAATTTCAGATGTGATTTATAATATAGCATTGATGTTTAAAAGAAAAAAAAATGACATCCATTGGGAAAAAACGCTTTCCGCACCTCAAAATTTTTCATTAAAGTTCTTAGACCTATACATTAAGTGAAAGGATACACCTTGTTACATTGGGTGAGTGAGGAGACAGGAGACAGGTCTGTGTGAACAACCTCTTTATTTCACAGTGACAAATCCAGCAGCAAACTCAGCTCCCTTTATATAGTTTCTTGGCCAGGAGGCTGTCCAATCAACATTGAGGGTTTTCCCGCTTAATTTTCCCTCCAAAAGTGAATACATAACGCACCTCATACAAGTTAGTTACAATTCTGCTAAACAAATAATTCCCTCAACACTGTCAAACTATTTACTAAATCTGCACTACTATTAATCTGCTCATCGTTCCTATCACCCATCTCCTTCCACTTAATGACTGTATGACTGTAACTTTGTTGCTTGTATCCTTATGATTTATATTGATATTGTTTCCTGATTGCTTATTTGTACGCTATGGCTTTCATTAAGTGTTGTACCTTATAATTCTTGATGAATGTATCTTTTTTTTAATGTACACTGAGAGCGTATGCACCAAGACAAATTCCTTGTGTGTCGAATCACACTTGGCCAATAAAAAATTCTATCTTATTCCATTCTATTTCTAGTATTATAGTTGCATCTAGAAAAGTGAAGCTACTTCTTGCAATACTGGAAGGATAACTGCAGTAACAGTTTACTACTAGTATAACCTTGCCTACACAGGTCGGTTGCCCCCGCCCCCGCACCCCCTCAACGAAAATTGCCTCTAAAGGGAAGGAAGAAATCTATCACTGTATTCTGGTGAAAGCTAAAGTTGATTTTAATTGTGCTCTGTGGTCTAGAATGAACACATTTAGAACTGGCTTCATCAAGTCTCTCACTGATTAAAAAAACCCAGGGAGAGTTATATGGTTTGTATGAAGACATAGCACAGTAATTTCCATTTAGACAACAACTCTTAAGGTTTTAGAATCAGATTTTACACTTTGTTTCAGTGCTTGTGTGTCATTTGTATAAATACTTCCATTAATGATGATAAAGTATTTCTAGTTCACTTCCTAAAGACTCATATGTTAATTGGAACTTTCAATTTACCTTTTTTTAAATTTAGTGACACAAAGTGCATTTTATAAGGACAAGATATGTATTTTAGAAACAAAATACATATGTCATTTTAAGTATAGCTTTTCTGAGTTTGAAAATACAGTAAAAAGCAATATAGGATTGACATATAATTGAACATGTATTAATTTGGTCTGGTAATCAATTATCCATTCCTGACTTGAATATACATAATGCTTTGAAAAAAAAAGATTAACTGAAATAATTTTGGTTTTATTGCAAATGATTGGACTTGTACTAAGCAAAACATCATTTGGAGAAATGCTATCCAAAAAAAACCTCAACACCCAACCCTGAAGGTTCTGCTAAATGCAGAAAAAAGAATGAATTTTAGTGATGACATTTTTCCATGAATTCTTTTCCTGACCTTAATTTTGTTATTTTGTAATTGAAAAACTTTCCCACACACTAGGATACGTTTATAGTTGAAAATTACTTATTTTTTCATCTAGTTCAATTTATATTCAATCCAAAGAGACTCTCAGTGTAGCATTAACGTTATTTTTAATACTTAAATTTTGAAAGAGATCTCTTTCTGAGTATTCTGCTGAAATGTTTTCTCTTATTCATTTTGGCCCCATCCAATTGTAGTTGGCTCAACTATTGTTTGCTGTATAGATATAATGACAAAATATGGTCAGTATTAAATTGAAAGTAGCATAACATTTTAATTCTTTATTCTTTTTAAAATTATAGTGGGGAAAATTTAGAGTGACAAACCACTTCATTATCGTTTCTGAGAAATCTCAGAAGCTCATCCTTCACCCACCAGTCTGAAAAAAAGTTTTCTCTAAATGCCCTTCTGACCCATTGGGGGTCTTCTTGGACTCTCAATGCCCGCTAAAAAACGAATGGCATCTGTGGCCAAGAATTTCTTTTCATAGGGATATCTTGTGTGCTAATTGTGCCCATTGCTGGTCTGGGGGTTTCCAACTCACAATCATTCATGACTTGGTCACCTCTCAATTAGACTGTTGGAATGCAGTGTGCAAGGGGCTGCCATAGAATAGGATAGGATAGGATAGGATAGGATAGGATAGGATAGGATAGGATAGGATAGGATAGGATAGAATAATAGAATAGAATAGAATAGAATAGAATAGAATAGAATAGAATTCTTTATTGGCCAAGTGTGATTGGACACACAAGGAATTTGACTTTGACTTTGACTTTGGTGCATATGGTCTCAGTGTATATAAAGTAAAATAAAATACATTCTTCAAGAATTATAAGATATAATATTTAGTGATAGTCATAGGTTACTTATAAGCAATCAAATCATACTAGAAAACAAAACAATATAAATTGTAAAGATAAAAGCAACATGGTTATAGTCATAAGTCGGAAGTGATAGGTACTATGAAGGATGAAAAGAATAATAGTAATATAGTCGTAGTAAATAATTTGACAGTGTTGTGGGAATTAGTTGTTTAGCAGAGTGATGGCATCTAGAAGTGAGTGAAGAGCATCTAGAACCGTGATGGCAAACCTATGGCACGCATGCCAGAAGTGGCACACAGAGCCCTCTCTGATGGCACATGAGCCATTGCTCCATTCAGCTTCCCTGCGCACGTGCCTCCCGCCAGCCAGCTGGTCTTCGGGTCTCTGTCATGCATGCGCAGGAGGCCATGGTGCGTGTGGGAGGGCTGTGAGCACATGGGGGAGGGCACATGCAGGGAGGCATGCACTCATGGGGTGGGGTGTGTGCAGGGGGTCCACGCATGCATGTGCAGAGCACATGCAGGGGAGCCATGCACACATGCGCAGGGGCAGGAGCCATGCAGGAGGCACTGCGTGCATTGCATTTTGGGGGGTTTGGGCACATGCACTCTTTGGGCACTCAATCCAGAAAAGGTTAGCCATCACTGATCTAGAAGCTGCAATTGGTCCAACATGCAGCAGCCCCAAGTATTTATGGGTGCACTTTGTTACACTCATGTAACACCATTACTTTGGCTCACAGTAAGTTTCCAGGTACAATTTAAGAAACTGACTATTATCTATAAATGGCATAGAGCCAGCTTATTTCTGGGACCATCTGTTTCCCATTAACTCAAATTGCCCCATGAGATCCAGCAAACTAGTCATGCTTTAGTTCCTTCTACAAAACAAGGTAACCTGGCAAGACCCAGGAGTATGCTTTCCCTTTTGTAGCACCTGTTCTATGGAACAGCATTCCCCCAAGATTCAGATGGCCCTGACTCTATTAAACTTTCCATAAAACCCTGACAACCTGATTCCTATCCTAGGCATTGAGCTAAGGCTTTAACTCAGCCAGTTTAGAACAGAAAGACTTTGTAAGGAAGATGTGATGGTTAACCATAGTTATTCTAGATGTTTGGGTTGTTGTGTTTTTTGTTCCTTTGCTTTTATGTTATAGGAAGCCCACATTGTGACTTTAGGAAGCCCATTGTGGGCTTCCTAAAGTCAGGTTTTGCAGGTTGGATAGTCAATCAATCAATAATTTAGCTGCATGGAGATATCTGGCTTGTTTCTTCATTTTACGATAAGGTAAGCTTGTTTTGTAAACCAACTAAATTTTAGTTCTTTCGTTGCCTTCTGAAGGCTGATGAAAAGACAGATAAGAGGTGGAAATGTGGTGGAAAAATGCTGCATGTTGAGAATGACTATGTGGAGTGGATTTCATTGAGAGCAGAAAAGGCAATCCCTACTTTACCTACTTTGATTTTTGAAGACTGGTGCTTGCTGGGCTACATTTCATGCAGTAGACATTGGGACAGCTTTCAGAAGATCTGCCTGATAATCAGGACCATACAAAACAAGACCATTTTGCACAACTTGTCGTTCTCCTTAAAGAGAGAGGCAGGTTGTCATATGCTGGGTCGAAAGGGAAGAGGACTCTGTTGAGTGTCACCAGAGACTCTTTTATAATATCCTTCGTACATGCAGAATCCCCCCAATTTAAGTGTACCTTTGACTCCATCTCTAGAGAAACCTTATAGGAAAAACTTAAGGCTTCTATAAATAAATGCCTGCTTCTGCCTACAATCCACATGCAAACACACAAAGGTTCAATCTGTAGATTCACCTTACACATTGTATTTCAGCTCAGAGAGTGTTTAAGCAGGCCTTATTGCATTTATATTAATTCCTTACCAGATTTCATGTTCTGAATTCTCAACCATGTAACATACCTAAAAACAAATTTATTAATACTATTTTACGTAGAAGACACCAAGAACTTTTCCCAGTGCTATTTTTGACACTCCCCAAAATCCCTTCGTCAGATGGTGTCCAAAAGTGTTGAATATTTGTGGAGGGTGTGAAATTGCGATTGTGATTTTTGTTGGAAGTTTGGAGGGTGGCAGAATGAAAAATGAAAGAATTGTGGAAGTGTTGGGAGTGCTGGAAAAGCTGATCTGGAAGTGGACTGTAACTCATGTGAGCAGAGGCTGAGGAGACAGCAATAATGGGAAGCAAACGGTAGATGAGAAGCTGACGCAGGGACCAGCACTGCGAGCTTTACAGACTAAACCAGCATGGTGAAGCTTGCAGTCCAGTGCATTTTGGCCTAGTGTGGTGGGGATGTGGCAGCAGCTCTATTGACAGTTCTGTTTGGACTCTTACTAGTCACTTGGGCAATGTTTGGACTGCTTCTTGGGTTTCCAAGGAGCTCCAGGAAGATGAAATACTTGAAGGACTCCTAGAATTCCATTAGAGGAAGCCAATGATTAAGAAAAAAAACCTATATTAAGGATTATATATGGTGGTAATAGGAGGAATTAAATATAGCTATTTCTCTCATTTTATTATGTCCTCAGATAAGAATCTTGTGGCCCTGGCCAAAAGTGACTCAGTCCTTGTTGGAGAAGGAGGAGCTGCAGGATTACTTGCAAGGCTGTTTTGAGGAATATTTTAGCTATCCAATGGCTCAGATTTTATAGAGCAGGGATACCCAACCCCCGGTCCATGGCATGCCAGCAACTGGTCCGTGCAAACAAGCGAAGCCCCATCCACAGGATGTAAGCAGCACACGAAACCACACCCTGTCCAGGCTGCGGAAAAACCTTTCTCCATAGAACCAGTCCCTGGTGCCCAAAAGGTTGGAGGCCACTGCTGTAGAGAACAGTATGAGAATGAACAGTAGTGATAGCCTTCTTGTCAGAAGGGATGGTCCTGCCTGTCTTGAATAATCCAATATAGCCATGGACAATTTTCATTGCTGGTCCTAACAACCCTCAACATTTTCCATCAAGTTTTAGGGAAATTGTAATCAGGTTGTGGCTTCAGAATAAATGGATTATCTGGTCCCTTTTCGGATAGGGTTTAGACTGGGATATAATAGTAAGATAGCATTGGTCATACTTGTTGATGACTGACAGAGCTGAGACATTGGTGTGCTACCACCCTTGTCAGGGGTGGTTTCTACTTACCTTTACTACCAGTTTGCAATGGGATCGCCTCCCGCCAGTCTTGCGAACCGGTCCAAACCTTTGGCAACCGACCACTGACCCTTGTTCTCATTGACCTATCAGTGCCTTTTAGTGAGATTGTTTGCAGGGAGGGGGAAAACTTGAAAATGCTCACTTAAGCAGTCCAATGTAATTTAGGTTGTACAGTTTTAGAAACAGAAAACTTGAGGTGGTGCCCTTTAGAAGCCAAGGACTATTTTTACATTGGGGATGATAATTCTGGGCCATAAGGCTGTCCTTAAGGAAACAGTAGTCATTAAAGTAAATAGGAAAAGCCAATAATGAAAGAGTGTGCCCCAGAAAAAGATTCATTGTTGGCAAAACGTGATTGCTTTAAATAGTTGAGCATACCCCCAGAACTGAAATTGTTTTACCACATGACTCAAAGGGGTTACTGGGATCTTTCTCCATCTGTGGTCTTCTCAGAAGAGAGGGCAGGGCATTGCGGGTTTTGGTTTAGATTGACCTCGGAGAGCATAAACTGAATTTTGAGTTTTAAATCACCACCTAAAATGCTGTCTTTTTAGAGTGTGCTTTTTGGTTTTGTTAAAGCTGTGGCCTTTTAAAAATTTCTAATGAAATGTTTATTTAAAAGATTTTATCTTCCTTCTTCCTGAAATAATACCTGCTGATTGAAAACCATTCCTGTTTTATGTGTGTTAGAAAAAGGCAAGCATTTAAAGCATGGCAATGAGGGTCTCTTTTAGAAAGCAGGTTTCAAAATGGGTACCTGAATCAGGGGTGGTATTGAAAAAATTTAGCAACCAGTTCTCTGCCTGGTTGCTGGGGGGCGTGGCCTAGTCAGCTTCCTGCACCACGGTGGGGGGGGGGAGCTTTTCGCCCTCCCCAGACTCTGGAGGTTTTTCTTGAGCCTCCAGGAGGGTGAAAACGGCTTCCCCCGAGGCCAGAAATAGGCCCGTTTCCGGACTTCCGGTATTTCCAGGAGGCCCTTTTTTCACCTTCCCAGAGCCTCCACGTGGGCCCTGCACTTACCTGACATCCAAAACAGGCTGTGTGGAGACTCCTGGGAGGGAAAGGGTGGGCGGGGTCAGCCAACTACCTGTTTGGCGAACTAGATTAAATTAACATACAGTTCATTTGAACCAGTCCAAACTGGCTGAATTCTACCCTGTCGAATCAGACTTTATTTACAGTTACAGTAACTTCTCCAAAAACTGTTGGGGGGTGAGGGGGGGCTTGAAGCCAACCTCTTCTAGATGCTCACCAAGATGGCCATGGTGAGGTCAGAAAAGACCAGATTTGTTAATTATTATTGGCTTTCCCAGCTGCATGAATACATTTATTTAACCCAGTGTTTTTCATGCTGGCTGGGGAATTCTGAGAGTTGAAGTCCATACATGTTAAAGTTGCTAAAGCCGAGAAATACTGTTCTGATTCCTTTCATGCACGTAACATTCACAGTAGCCAATAAACCTAAACCTACAATCGTGAGACATAAAAACATTTGTCACAATGATCCTCTTTGTTTTGTTAGCAGGCAAGTAGAAATTTTCCTGCATGCTTTTAATCCTATATATTGCTACCATTATTTATGGTTAAACCTTAATTGGCCTAGCCAATTAAAGTTCTGAAATAACTAGAAATTCAACAACAACAACAACAACAACAAATTCTGGAAGGAAAAATAAAAGGATACCAGCTGCTGATATTTTAGAGTTGTGGTCCTTTATGCTCTTCCCGATTGAACTGAATAGGATTGAATGGTAAACAACTAAAATAACTGAGTATTTTTACCTTCCCCGCTATCCCTCAGGTGATGGAATCCAAAAGAAGTAATAATAGTAACACAATCTGTTTTCTAGTTAAAATAAAAACCTGTGGCTAGCTGAGGCTCAAGTATGGACATGTTGGATGTCACATCGGGACACGGTCAAAGGAGGATTTCACTTGATGGTCTACCACAGGCCCTTCATTCCTTGGAATGCAGAACTGTGAAACGCACAAGCATGTGTTTTGTAATAAGCAGTGTGGCTTACTAAGGAAGGCCCTGTGTTGGCACTCTTCCCTCAGTCCCAAATATTATTACCATTGACATAGGTAGGCTAGCAAAGGTAAAACAGCCTTAAAGGAAAATTCTTCCCAGAATAGTTTCTTGGCAGGACAATTTGTCCTGCTTTGCAGAGCATGGCCAGCACACGGTGGCATGTGTTGGTGCATCCAGTAACGATGCCAGTGGGCACACTGTCCAAAGGGAAATTTGAGCAAACGAAGTTGGGCAGGATTTCAAGATGTAGACATCATGATTCCTGGCCATTCTCATGAACTATCTGTGTGATATTTTTGTAGCTTGTGTGCACAAACCTATAGAAGCCCTGTTTTCCAATTGTTTTAATTCTGTTTGGACAGAAGGTGTGGTACTAGAAGAAGGATAAAAAAAATAAGTCATCAGACCTTTGAGGAGTTTGGACTTTTTGTTTACTTGAAGAAGAGGTACTTAGCAAAAGTAACTACACTTGATATTAAAATAAGGCTGCAGCATAAAGCATGCTTAAAAATTGATCCCATCAATATCAGTAAGCCTACCTGAATATAGAGTGGATATGATTTTTGCCTACAAATGGTTAAACTGACATGAAAAGTCTAGTCAGAACTGAGTATCATCTGCAGCAAACCCAGTGACACCAAAATATATGCAGTGACATCACACGTATGCTGTCATTAGGTAATCTTGAGGCCCAGGTTCTGTTAGGTTTATGTAATTTGCAGCTTTACAGTCAAATGGAGCCTGTGTAGCGTAGGGGGCTAATGCCTCCTACTAAAGGCAGCAATTAACACCAGCTGCCTGTAATTTCTCTGAGTTCAATCCTAGCCATGCTCAAGGTCGACTCAGTCTTCCATCCTTTCTAAGGTGGGTAAATTGAGGACCCAGTTTGTGGGGGCAATAAGCTGACTTTGTATAAATATACACAAAAGTATGAAGGCTATTGCTTAACGCATTGTAAGCCGCCCTGAGTCTCCGGAGAAGGGCGGCATATAAATCAAATTTTTTAAAAAAAATTGTCACGATTTGCTGCTCCTGCAAATGGCTATGTTGACATTGTGATTCTCAGGTGGGTGTGGCTTTTCACCTTCACTTCCTAAGGTGGCAATCTAGATGTTTAAATGACCAAAAGCAGTCATTTCAATGGATTGATTTTTGGGGAATACAGATTAGTCTGCTATGATTTTCCTTCCAGATGAGATTCCATGAATAGTTTCTTTTTGAGTTCGTTCAGAATACTCTCACTGTTTTTTCCCCCTTTGCCACGGGCAGTATTTCTAGAAGGGCCAACAATGTTTTGTGATATACTTTTTCATATCACAGAGTCCTTCAGTAGAAATAACATTGTTTTTCCATGGTTGCATTTAGTTCTCATGGAGGTTCTGTGTTTTTTATTTGGAGGAAATAATTTTAGACGTTTTCCTGTAATGCATGGTAAAAATCCTAGATATTTGGGCTTAAGCCCCATTTGTCGTGTATTTTGTTTAAATTGATGTAACTAAAACATTTGCATTTTATAGGGTAATGTTTAACTCAGACTCAAGTAATGTTGTTTTAAAAGAATCAGACTGTAGCAATTTATGCATAATTCCAAAATTATAAAACTTGAAGAGTACAGTTATGAGTTTATTACACTAGAAATTTTTCAAATAACTACTGCTGGAAAATGGAGTGGCAAAAACTAGGTTTCATTTAGATATTCCAAACTGTGACACTAAAGGACTCTGCACCTGGAAGCAGAAGGGCTTTTGCTTGGATTTTCCCAGGTAAATAGGCCATTGGAATCAGAGCTGGAAATAGTTTTAAGTAGCGGAAGCTCTGTAAATGCAACATTTCAGACATGTTGGAAAATTACTGGGAATAATTTTCAGTTTAGTTTGCACACTCCTAGTCAATCCCTATATACACGCCAATCAAACCATGCACACATGCTACTCATTTCAGCTAACAAAATATATATATATATACATATATATATAGCCCTGTGTTGATTCAGTAAAGATTCAGTAAAGATCAACAAGCATTAAAAACATAGCCGCCCGGAGTCTTCGGAGAGGGGCAGCATATAAATTGAATTAATTAAATTAAATTAAATTAAATAACTAGCAAAAATGAGACAAAAGGCAGGCAAAAATAGGGAGAGAGAAACATGAACAATATATTATAATTTATGGTTTATCTGTTAGTATCTTTCTCTCTCTCTCTCTCTCTCTCTCTCTCTCTCTCTCTCTCTCCCTCCCTCCCTCCCTCCCTCCCTCCCTACCCCCTCCTCCCCCTCTGTCTCCCACATTAGTTAATTCAGCTACACTAATGGTCAACAGCATCAAATGGTAGCACAAACAGAAGATGGGACGTTTGCTTCTTTTTATATATGTGTGATATGTGCAGTGTATGTTAAAAGGGAGTGAGACATCGTTTCCTACTTATGGCTCCTATGTTGTCGTCTTTGACTATCACTATGGATGCCCTAATTGGCAGGTATTTGACATTTCACTAAAGAATCTTATTCCCAGTTAATTAGGCATAGAATTACGGTCACAATATTCCAGTAGATAAAGGCCTGTGACGGAGGCATAGACACTGTCACAGAGAATATGTTTATTAAAGGCCATCTACTTTCCTGTTTTTAATTCCCCTATATGAGTTTTGTAGTTTATGTGTTAGTGGCTCACTATTTCCTAATTTTTAATTCATTTATTTAATCTTAGTAATACAACATAGATAACTACTTTGAATCTTGAATTTATATGTATATACGATGCCTACTAAAATCTATTTTCTCTCTCGAATAATATTTTCTTATTCAACCACTGAAAAAATAAACATGCAGAACTTGTATATTAGTTGCTCATTCATTATAACCGGCAAGTGGATTTGGTTGAACTATTCACAAATAAGGAACCAGTTGTTCAATTCTAGAGACAAAGAGTACAATATTTATATTCTAAAGTTCTGAAACCACAAATTTGCATCAGAAATGTTATTGAATCATCCGTTCTATATGGCAGTATTAATTAAAGTAAATGGTAATTTACTTCAGTATTTAATTTCTAAGGACATGCAGTTCTACATTGATTTGGGGAGTTATTGGAATATTTATTTATGTATTGTTTTTCTATGTTTCTATCTCCTTTTTTAAAAAGCTACTGCCCCTGGGATGGCTCACATTTATTAAAGAAATGACAGCCAGGTGTAAAGTTAGCTCAAATGTTGTTTCTCTTGTAAAACTTCTCTGGGAGGGGATAGCTTGCAGTAGGAAAGAAGGCAGAGTGTTTTAACTATCATGTCATCTGTTTTTTCTTGGAACTACTTATGATACTTGATCATCTTTTGCAGGATTCTCTACTCATAGTAAACAACAGAAAAACAGGTTTTAGAATAGCATACCTGCAATATTTAGTTTAGAAGTTATCTTTGGATTTGCAGCCAGGGACAGCTAGCTGTTCAAAAGGCCAGAGTAATAGCAGAGTAGATTAACTTCTGCTTACAAAAAGGGAGTGATTGTCAGTTAGAGGATTGATTTGAGCAGACAAGCAAGAAAGAAGAAATTCTTTTTCCTAATAAAAAATCTCTGCCCTTAACAGTTACATGGCAATGCACAAAGCTAAGTACTTTCGAACAGGAAATAACACAACCCTAGATATAAAAATATGGTGTGTTCCATTACCTCTTGGCTACTGACAGGTATAAGGATTTCTTTTATTACCTGCATTACATGGACCACTTTTTTTCTTACCGACAAACAACAAATCTCCTTTCTGCAGCAACCTGTGTGTGTTTTATGCTTAGCTGTAATAGTAGTGAAGTAGAAAATACAGTAGTATCCCATGTTGTAAAATTATTTATGTATTAAGTAGTCACTTTCTCCTTTAAGTTACAAGGGGCTTGGAGGTTAAATCCTATGAAGATCAGTTAAAAGTACAAGCATACTTAGCCTGAAGAAGAAAAAACTAAGGGGAGGCATGATAGCAATTTTCTGATGCTTGAAGGCATGTCATAGGGCAGTGGCCCCCAACCTTTTGGCTATCACGGACCGGTTCCATGGAGAAGTGTTTTTCCGTGAATCAGAGGGGGCATGGTTTTGTGTGCTGCTTGCATCCCTTGGATGGGGCTTCACTTCTTTGTGTGGTCCAGTTGTTGGCATGCTATCTGTGGGAATTTAAGGAATAGGAAATTTTCTAATTGTGATAACTATTAAGAAGTGGAACAACCTGCCTCTTGAAGCCATAGGGACTCCATCACAGGAGGCTTTTATACAAATAAATAAATAAAAAATTTCTAGAATGATCTGAGGTTGTTAGTTGGTGATCTGTCTCCATTTCAGTGTTTTTCAAGAAGAAAATTACCCATTAATCTCAGTGACTCAATGGGAAATCAATCTGAGTTTTACCATATCTAGTTCAGCATTAATAAACATACCATACTGGGTAATACTACAGTAACTCACCCTCTGATGTAGGGTAATTATTAGAGTAGAAATGGATGAGAATTTTTCTCACATTTGCAATTGCCAATATGATTTTGTAATACAGAAATGTATTTTACCTGTGGGGTTTCACACTTTTGAAAAAATGAGGACTTGTTAGAAAACATAACCTTGGTATAAGAGGAAATAGGAACATTTTAAGACCTTCAGATTTTGAAAGAAAGGTTGTAGACAGAACATGGGCAAAAGACTACCATATACAAATAAACTAGGATTACTTAAGAAATGTGGTAAAATGGAAAGGGATAAGGTCAAGAATGAATAGAAGACAAATAGATGTACACAATATCCCATTTAAAGCATCACATTTGCTTTAGTTCCACCATGGTTATCCTTGCTATGCTTGTTGCTATCACTTTAGTGTCTCCTTGACTCAAACTCAGATTATCCTAAACCCTACAACTATGGAGGAGGAGGAGGAGAAAACTAAGAACTTGTGGTTTAATATACATATAATTATTCCCTCTTCCTTCCTCTCTTCCCTCCCTCTCCCTCTCTTCCTTCCTGTACAAACACAACACACTTGTAGAAATTCATATAATCACAGTGGATTTTCAAGTTGAAACTAGTATCTGTTTAATGATTTTTTATTCCCTTTTTTCTTTGGAACAAAATTCAAGAAGAAATGAGCCACAACACCCTCAGAAAATAAGATTGCTTGACCTTCCCCCCTCCCCTTTACTTTCTTGTTTTCTATCTACTTGTTGCCAATGGTAATGAAAAAAACAAGCCCCATACCTCTTGGTGGCCAAGAATTGAATAATAGTTCTTGTTTCCTTAGCTAGTAGAGGAATCACAAAAGTGATTGTGTAATGCTTGAAGGCCTCTGACTACAATCAGTAGTGATATGAAAAAAGGCATTACAGCTTCTTTGAATGCTTACATCCAAAATGCTATGTAAAACAGAAATATTGATGGGCTTCATGGTGTTGTGATGGACGTGATTAATATTCTGATTGGTTAAAACACTTCAGGTGCACAGAGTACCAAACTGGCGTTTAGAGTAAGCAATAAATAGGTTTTCCCTTGACTTCATCCATTGATTTGTGAACGTATATATTTAGGGCAATTCATTCATTTGATCCAGCTTCCCCAGTGTTGAATAAAATTAGTCATCCTGTAGGACAGGCCCAGGCCAAAGCCCACAGACTGACATCAACAGCAACAATTAAATTTTGGGAATGATGGGAAATAATAAAATATGTGTGTTAAATTTATCAAAGTATATGTTGCCTTTAAAAAAAAAGGTTACTATTTTGGCAATACAAAGTCAGGAAACTCAGAGTGACAAAAGGAAGTTGACAGAGCTATCTATGACCTTCATGCTGCTCATGTCTGCTTGCAAAATTGTTTGGACAACATTTTACTATATTCAGAATAAAGGAAATGTGAAATTGTGACAGATTTTTAAAAATTGATATACTGTTCCTTTCCCTTTTTAGATTATTCTGCAATGACTACAGCCAGATACAGACCTACTTGGGACTTGGTGCTTGATCCTCTTGTGTTGTGTAAACTCTGCCTTGGGGAGTATCCTGTGGAGCAGATGACAACAATAGCACAATGCCAATGCATCTTCTGTACACTGGTTAGTGAACGTTAAAGAATTCTGTGCCCACATCTGTCTAAACTGCCATCAAACTCATCAAGAGTCAAGTCTGTATATCTGTAGGCAAGATTGTAATATAGGTAGTCCTTGATTTATGACCACAATTGAGCCCACGATTCATGTTACTAAGTGAGACATTTGTTAAGTGAATCACTATGGTTGTTAAATTAGTTAACACAGTTGTTATGTGAATCTTGCTTCCCCATTGACTTTGCTTGTCAGAAGGTCCCAAAAGGGGATTGCATGGCCCTGGGACATTGCAATATATATTTTCAATATATACTTTTGTTTATCTCTAGACAAACAAATTAGAAAAGAGAATGAGGATTCTACCTAGGGAGGACCCAAAGCTTTGCTGTGGGTCAGATTTATTTATTAAATCTACACTGGGAAGATAGGATTTAAATAAAAATATTTGTTCTAGAAAATGTTTCAACCTCTTTGGCACATTACCTAAGCAGTTTGTACAATCACACTCCTTGGCTTTTAAAAACTGGTAGTAGTTAGAACAAGGAAGGGTGATTTTTACAGCTGAGGAAGAAAACATATTTCATTCTTATTGTTGCTTTATTTTTTAAGTTCCTGAAGATCGAAGTAGGTTAGGCACTAAAATCAAGAAGTCAGAAAAGAGTGGGAGGCAATATTGGGGTCATGTTTTCCTCTTTGGCGCATTGCTTGAGAGCTATATTTTAAATTTATAGTTGCATTAAACTTACTTAATTCCTTTATTTTCTTTCATTTCCCACCAAAGTAAGCACAATTTTTTCTTTAGTTGCACAAACCAAGGAGATGAAATCTGGAAAATATGATCCCACAGAGTCCTCTCAGTGAAGGGTTTTTGTCTCTTAATGGATTTTATTGTCTAGATGTTGTTGTTTTTTTTTTCATTCTCGTAAAAATGTTATGCTAGAAATATTATCTATGAAAGAGTAAATTTTAAAAAGTACATTGGATAAGAAGAACAAAATATCATTTAAGGTAGATGTCATTAAATTATGCATCTCTTATGCTAATTTGAGAATGTCTACCAATTAATTTTAAAATTTAGGTAATCAATTAAACAATCAAAAGTCATTACTTACTATAAACAAGAAAAGCTTGATATTTTCTACCTCCAGGAAATACATAATTCTCCTAAGGCTAATACTGAAAGCTTCCTGGATCAGATACCAATGTTTAGTTCTAGATTTTTCTAAATCTGGAAGAATACCAGTTGTAATATCACATAATTTTCAGTGCTTTGCCAAGAAATATCTTTCTTACACAAGGCCTTAAACCTTTTCCATCACTGCACCTGCCCTTTGGAACACCATTCCCGTCCAAGATTAGATTGGCCCCATCCACGATAATCTTTCAGAAGTCCCTTAAGACCTGGCTGTTCACCAGGTTAGATGTTCCTGTGAGATATTGTTAATCGTTGTGTAGTCTTTGGTGTTCTCTGAGCTTGGTTGTTTGTTTGCAGACCAAGCTCAAAGAGCACTGAGGACTCCACAGTTCAACCATGAGCTACATACATGGTTGTAGTCCTCGAGTTACAATTATAATGGAGCTTGCCGATTAGTAATAACCAGCCATCCCTGATTTCTCTAGTGCATTTGTTAAACCAGGCCTGTCAAACTGGTGGCCCACGGGCTGGATGCGTCCCACGCAGACTATGCTCCCCGCCTGGCTCTGCAAAGGCAAAAACCGTTGCAATATATCACATGACGCGATTTGAGTTTGACACCCACTTCTTAAACGAATGCATGGGTTGTTAAGTGGAGCTTAAGGATAGGGAGATCCTGGGAGGCCTAGTGCAGGCACAAGCCCACCTGCTTCAGGCCTCTCGAGGCCTCCCTCACCCTGAGATACCCCATGGTCCACTTCCCGTCCTTGAGTGCCTTGCATGCCAGCCACCACACAAATGACGGTCTTGCCAATGAGAAACAATAGGGAAGGAAAATGCTGGGCATGCCTGCCTTTCCTAATTCTGCCCTTTCCTTTCCTCCTGCCAAGGGAACCCTGCCTTTCTGGAGCAAAATCAGGGATGAAATCCAGCAGGTTCTGGAGAACCAGTAGCGGAAATTTGAAGCAGTTCAGAGAACTGGCAAATACTACCTTTGGCTGGCCCCAGAGTGGGGTGGGAACGGAGATTTTGCAATATCCTTTCCCCAGGAGTGGGGAGGGAATGGGGATTTTGCAGTATCCTTCCCCTTGTCACGCCCACCAAGCCATGCCCACAGAACCGATAGTTAAAAAAAAAATTGAATTTCACCACTGGGCAAAATAAAAGCCTTTCAGAGCTTTCTGCACCAGTTGGCTGGTTGTTGATCAGCTGGTCATTGGGAGGCTGCAAAACTCTTCTGCCAGGTCTGCATAAAAGGTGACAGTTTCAGGAATAGCTTCTGAAAACTTTTTCCTTGCTTATCCTCTTCTCTCTCTCCTAGAAAGCCACATTTGTTCAACAAACAAAATTTTAAAAAAAGCTGGGAAGACTTATTGATTTCCCCCCAATCCCACCCCAATTAGGTGCTAAAACTAAACTCTCCCCCCCCCCTACTGTCTAATCTTTATCCCTTACCTTGACTCCAGGCTGAAGAGTAGAGGAACCAAGAAAGCAAGGACAGAAAATCGTTCTGCAGGTTTTCCCCTTGAACTGGAGAGGGAATCTTCAAAAGTTAGCCGACTAACAAAATGGATGACACCGGGTCTTTGCAAGCTATAGGTGTCTATCTGACTGCCAATAGAGCCCGGCTTGGACTTAAATGGCTACACTGTAGACTGCCCTCTAAATTAGTCAGATAAAGTTAAAGCTTGCCAAGTCCCAATGTCCTCCATTTTGTTGCCGGGCCAGCTCAACCCATTTGGACAGGGCGTCCACTGCGATTTGGAAATTTTGACCGAAGAAAGGGCCAGCGAGATCCAAATGGACTCGTGACCATGGCGCCCTAGGGGTCTCCCACTCCCTGACAGGGGCTGCTGGGGCAAGAGGCCTGGACAACTGGCACTGTTGGCATTTAGCCACCCAGTCCTCTACTTCCTGATCGAGGCGAGGCCACCAAACGTAACTGCGACCAAGCGCCTTCATTCGCACTACACCCGGACGGGCGTCATGGAGATGGGTCGGAACCTGGAGCCTCAAATTGGGGGGTACCACCACTCGGCTCCCCCACAACAGGCAGCCTTGATGCACGGACAGTTCATGCCGCCTGCGATGATACGGCAGGAGCATTTCAGAGGCAGGCTGTCGGGGCCACCCCCTGCGCACCCAGTCCATGACCTGAGAAAGGGTTGGGTCCGCAGCAGACTGAGCCCTAATATCCCTGGCCGTAATAGGGGATTGCAGCTCATCAATCAACAAGATAGAGCCAGCTGGGGCTGGGTCATGTACAGGGGCTGGAAGTGGACAGCGGCTAAGGCCGTCAGCGTGAGCGATAGCCTTGCCCGGCTTATTAATCAACTGAGGCGTAGAGCGACGGAGGAAGCTGAGCCACCCGGGCATCTTCACAAACCGAGCTCTAAAATTGTCGATCCTGTGGAACATCCAACAACCCTGGCTGAGCCTCCCAACACTATACAACCCGAAGTAATTGCACCGGGAAACTTACCTGATTCTCCGGAACCCGTTCTGATCTCGGAACCGCCTGCCGGGGGCTCATCACAGTCGCCGGTAGTTCCACAGCGGGATGAGCCCGCTCCGCCTCTGCCTTAGTCGCCGGCCACACCTCCTCTCAGAAGATCAGGGAGGAGTTGACGCCGCCCAGCGTATCTCGCTGATTACGCATGCGCGATCCGGGTGGGGAGGGGTGTTGAGTCCTCACACCTACGACTTCACCCCGGCCGCGCTGTTGCTAGCTCACACCGATTGGCTGAGGCGCGAGCAGGCAATGAGCGGGAGATTGCTGCTCGCTGATTGGCTGTTCGTGCTGACAGCCGGCTGTTCTTTAAAGGGGCTGTCAGATTTGTTAACCAGTTCTAGTTAGTTGCTCTTTCGCGTTGTGCTCATTCCTAGTTGTGTTCAATAAACTTATTAGCATTATCCAGTGTCTTGTCTATCATATTGACAAAACTAAACAGGTAACTTTTGAAGCTGAATTTTTTTTCCCCTCCGGGTCAAGGGGAAAAAAAGCTTCAGAAATATTTTCTCTCCCTGCTTGGAATCATAAGAGACTTGAATCGGTTCCACTGAATTTATGAAAAATTTTATTGAATGAACTTGAGTCACCCAGCTTTGACCTCTTAGCCTGATAGACTTCATAGAGTTACTGGGGAAGAACATGTAACACCACAGTTCTTTAGAAGATGAGAGGTATAAAAAATTAAAGTTATGCAAAAGCAATGTTGAATGGAAAAACATTCCTATTAGTTTCCTATTCAACCATACTGTGAGGCATATGCCCATTCTCTGTCAATTATCTCATAGGGAAGTTGGGAAGATACAACCTCCTATTCCTACATTTACCTTCTTGAGTATTTTTCAAGAAAGGTGATGAGATAGATAGGAACAGGACAGGACAGGGATGACGTTTTTATATGAACCTGAGTCTAACACCTGCATTTTAAAAGTCTGTTATTTTAAAAAAATATTATTTATTCATTGATTTGGGGATGGTATTAATTAACCTGTATGCCTGTCTTAGTTAAATATGCCTACACATGTGAAAAAAAAAAAGAAGATAGAGCAAATTATATGATCTTCTTAGGCAGAGAAGCAAAAGGCAATCTGTTAAACAACTGCCTGGAGCTCTGACATCTGGGTTTCAAAGAATGACATGCCAGAGAACAGAAAATCCATCTGGATTAAACACATAAATGTATTGAGAGCAAGAGCGGTGGGAAAACATGTGGGGGGTTGAACTGCATCCATCCAATTAAAAAAAAAGGCTTTCTTCAGTATTATTTATAGGAGAAGTAACTAATTGGTTACAAGCACAGAATCTTTGCCCTCATCTGACAAGGGATCCACACACTAGGCCAGTGTTTCTCAACCTTGACAGCTTTAAGAGGCATGGACTTCAACTCCCAGAATTCCCCACACCTCTTAAAGCTGCCAAGACCAAGAAACACTGCATTGGGCTAGCCAGGCAGCCTTTTTCCCCCTCTCTCTCCCAGAAGTACTTAGATAAAACAAATGGCAGCTGAACATTCAGGGATAGCTATGAGATGCTATTCCCCTTGCAGTTTTTAACTAGGTTCATATCTGCTATTGCCCCTGGCATAGTCAAATGACCTTTTCTTTGCTGCAGAGTCAGCAACGGAAGGCAAGAAAGCATTCTGGTGTTGCCTAGGCAACCATGCAGGATTTGCATGGAATCAGTCAATCTCCCTCCACCATCTCCCCAATTATTTTGAAGTATTTTCCAAATATTAGTAATGAAAATAAGAATTAAAGTAGGCATATTTTCTCCTGACTCTTCCTGTTTCTGTAAATCTTTTGGCTTCAGACAGCTGCAACGATAATCAATCTGTTTATGTGTTTAGTACAATTTAAGCACAGGCGGAACGTCAGGGTGCCAAGTTTGACAAATTGCATAAGATCTCATTTGCATTGATTGCTACATGTGTCTTAGATGGTCCTATAAGAAAATTGCTCTGGAGTGACCATATGTGGCCAGACATACTATATGCTTTTGTCTCCATATCACACAAAGACTCAATTACAGATGGGTTGTTTTGTATTTTCTTTTTTTCGATCTACCATCTGCTGTCAACCCAAATTGCTGATTAGTTTTTTAATGCTGCGTTGCATTACCGGTAATTTAGTGCAAAGTATACTTCTGGTCATAAGATTGTGGGGGGGCAGGGGGGGGGCAGGAGGGAGGGTTTGTAAATAAATCCTCTTTTTGAATTATTCCAATCAGAAATAAGCACTACAACCTAACCTGGCCTCTGGAAAACAAACCATAAATGGTGGTTTACAGTTTTGTGACTGGAAGTGGCATTCATTTGCACCTAGAGCAGGGCTGTCAAACTTGCAGCGTCGTGTTATGTATTGCAACTTTCCCCCCTTCGCTAAACTGGGAGTGGGTGTGGCCAGCAAATGATGCATCCGGCCCGTGTGACTCGAGTTTGATGCCCCTGACCTACAGCATCCCAATCTTTCTCCCCCCACCCTCTCCATAAGAGAGTGTGTGTTAAAGTAACAGATATAATAATGACCACTAAAGTAGGAAGTAGATTGTGATTAACTTTATTCTGGAACAATATAGTGGGTCATTTTTGATGTTTACTGCCAGATTCAGATCCTGCTTTAGAGGACATGAATCACTTTGAGATTGGGGATTAAAATTCATGAGCCTTTGCAGGAAGCAGTCTTTTCAGAGGATAATAATTAACAAACATGTTTGATCAATTAGTGTACTCCTAAACAATTAATATACAAAACCTTGCTTTCTGCGTATTCCCTAATGGCCATGAATGGAAATGGGGGAGGGGATGGATTGTCTGCAGAGCACAGACTGTTCTTGGCTCCTAGGTTTTCTCTTATGATTTATCTCTCAGCCTGCTCCAGGCTTATTCTGATTTCCAGGGTAGAGCCAAGGGTAAGCAACCTTTTCCAGGCCAAGAGGTGATTTGGCTTTATGGTGGAATGCATCCAGGGGATTGGCAGTGTGTATGTGTGGTATTGAAACAACAGCAAGAATCCTAAACTGGATTGAATGTTAAATTACAATTAATTCACTGAAATGAATGAAAAACAGTGATTTAATAAAGTACACTGTATTTATTTTTCCTTTCTTTCAAATTGCAACTCACAATTTGTTGGTTATATTTTTAGAGGTTTAGGGATCTAAATAAGTATTACACATTGTGCACATTTTCTCTAGAGTTGCTATGCCTATTGTGCAAGCCACATTGTTTTAGATTAAAGCTGCCAGTTGACAAAAACAGAGCTAAAAGGTCATGATGGAAGAATGGGGCCAACATGGATACATTCTCCTTCACCCTTACCTAAAATTATAAGAATAAATCTGAATCTGATTCAGACATTCTTAAGTGAGCTTAAAAGTTGAGAAGCATATTTTCTAAATATCTTCAGCTACACTATCAGTACCAGCCCTAAAGACTGGCCCATTATTCTATCTGGTTTCTCAACGATTCATCTCTCTATCTACATCCAAGTTGTTTCTTGGAAGCCATCAAATAGTTTACTATTAACAAGTGCATTTCCACCCAGAAAACAATATTCAGTTAAAAAGACAATAAATCCAATCAACTGATCCAGTAGAGCTCTTGTGAGAAGAGAAAAACTCTTTTGCCATCCATCTTCTACAGATTATGCCACTGCATTAGATCATGTGGTGACGCTTGCAAAAAATTTCTTCTGCCCAGCTAGTACCATGATTAGCATAGTACTGTGGTTGCATGAATGAAACAATGATTGTCTGCAATGGGGTTAGGCAGAATTTTTCAATCAGAAGTTTTCTGATTGTGTTGAGCTTTACTATTCTGGTATAAAGAAAATAAAGAGAAGGTGGACTAAGAATTCTTTTAACTTCATCAGTTTCAACTTTGTTATCTCCATTCCTTGGATTAGTGACTTGTAAATTCATGCTTACAAGTGATAGAAAACATGTACTCCTAATCCATTCTTGACTAGGATAGCAGTTATCAGTTTTGTTCTTGATTCACAGTGTTATGCATACCATTTGCATATGAACCTTCAAATTGGCAATTTTTACAGCAAATACTGAGGATCCTAAAGTTTCAGCATCACCAAAAGCATAGTAGAGATTTAATTTCTATAACAATAGACCATATTAATATGTGTGTGTGTATATGTAATGTTTTAAGATGATTGTTTTATTACTGATCTTGAATGATCAAATAATATTTTTTGTTATGAGAATTAATGTACTATATAGTATTTAATCACAAAGGAATATCCTCATCAGGCAATACATTTTTTAATCAGAAGTATTTCAACATTCTTAAGTTTTATAAATGAATATCTCATAGGATGTTACAATAGAAACAGAAAAAGTTTACCATCTAGGGGCATAATAATTACACAGGTGTCATACTGTGGGAATTAATTATCATTAGTTCCCATCCGGCTCCTAAGCAATGAACTGCACATTCTATGCACAAGACAGTCATTCCCAGTCAGAAGAAGACATTACTGAAGTCCAGGGGATGTACAAGTTCATTTCCTATTAGGAGAATAGCAGATGTACAGTGCACATATGGGGCTTCCATTGACATGAATGGGAAGATGGGAATTCATTGAAAGTTTGCAAACTAATATTTACTAAATGCAGCTCTTTAAAAAAAGAAGATCCATTCAGTCACACATTTCACGGAATGGAAGCATATTTCATATTTTGGTTTAGTTCATAAATGTAACAAGCAATTTCTTCAAAGTTCCTTGTGAAATGTATCTAGAGCAACTCCAACTGTTTAAGATAAGATGCCATAATACAGTATAGTTCTCCTTAAATTAATCATTATCGTCCTCACTTAATATGTGATTCTGCACCCATGTTCTTTTTCCTAGCTCACAATCAGAGGGCAACAACTGCTTCTTTCTCCAAGTTCTTGCCTATCTTTTTTATTCAGAGGGGAAGTAAGGAAACGAGTGACATTAATGAGCTGCAGGAACAGTATGTTTGATATTATACTGCCTGCAAAGAACACGGACCATGTAAAACCATGCTGTCTCTGGTGACCTTTATGGTTTCCTTTGAAGCATTGAACAGCTAATAACTAGATGATAACACAGTAGATCAAACTTTGCTGTTAGACTGGTTCTGCTAGTAGGTGACATTATCTCATTTGCATGCAACTCTTCTTCTTCCAGCAAAGACAAGAAGAGGAAAGTTTAATCAATGTGGACCAAAGCAAACTGTTCCAATTGTGGTTTGGAAAAGGAAGGGGGAAAGGAAAGGAAAGGAAAGGAAAGGAAAGGAAAGGAAAGGAAAGGAAGGAGAAAGTCCTTGGAAAAGGTCTGCTTGATAAGAAAAGTAGGCCAGACTTCAAAAAAGTTGGCTTGGCGCAACCACAAAACCAAAACTGTGTAGTATTGTAGCTGGGCTGGGATTCAGACATGAAAATCACTGAGTAACCTAAAACAAGAAACTGAGAAGGAACTCATATATGAGGAAAGAATGAGTACCGGTATTTCTGCCTTCAAATCATGGGTTGGCCATGATATCCAATATGGAACCATTCAAGTTCCTTAGTCTAGCCTGCTGAGTGGAGCATTCATGCAGCAAACCTTGTACATTTGTTAACAAAGAATTATTGGAAAGAATTTTGCAGATAATAGCACAAAAAGGGCTCAGATGTAATTAGGCTACTCCTGTGAATGAACTCCTAAGGTTTATGTTGACTTCATTATCTGAAAAAGTATTCAATATTCTACAGTATATATCTCCCAGTAACTGTGTGGCATTTATAGTTTTTTCCCCTGACTTTTCACAGTGCCTGAAACAGTATGTGGAGCTTTTGATCAAGGAAGGCCTTGAAACAGCAATTAGCTGTCCTGATGCTGCTTGCCCAAAGCGAGGGCATTTACAAGAAAATGAAGTACGTTCCCTCTACATCTTTATTTTACGTTATAGTCATGTTTTCTTCTAATTACAAATCATGGTTTTTTTATTATGTTCCTTTTTGTCTGATAACCTTTTGGTTGCAATATAATTATAGTAAATGCTATTTCTTGCTTCTTCTCTCCTCAACAGATTGAGTGTATGGTTGCATCAGAAATAATGCAGAGATACAAAAAACTACAATTTGAAAGAGGTATCGTATGTGGCCACAATCTAGAATCCATAGTTCGCCCCAAACTAGAGAAATAATTTGGTTCCATTTTTTCTTTTTCACTTTCTTTTATTCTGCTTGGTTCAGTGTTTTCTGGAATATCTCCGTTTATTGTTATATAAATCAGGGGGAGTGTTTTAAGGTGATTTTTATTTCATTTTTCATTAGATTTATACCCTGCCTTTATTTTGTATAACTCAAGGCAGGCATCCATAATACTCCTGCCTCCTATTTTCTCCACAACAAGCACACTGAGAGAGAATGACTGGCCCACAGTCACCCAGGGATCTTTCATGGTTAAGGAAGACTACAACTCATCATGTCCTGAGTTTTGTTCCTATCCCTTAAGCATTACACCAAACTCACTGATATGTCATACCCATACAAAATTTGGTTGGCTCTAATTTGGGGAGATAAAAAATGTTAAAACAAAGTCACCCCACAGGCACGGCAAAGAAGACACTTATAAGGGATCATTATATTATCTTTGATATTGTATTATAAAAATCGAGATTATAGACGAGGTTCAAGCAATGTTTTCATGGCTACGAGGAGAGGAGGTGTTGTTGCACAGAGTTTTTCAATTATTCTTTTTCTCACCAAGGGCTCCTGGGAATAAGGTGATTAAGCAGTTTGTTTTTTCCTTTGTGAGGGTGGTGTGGGAAGATGTCGTTGTTTTACTATATGTAACATTATTTTATTAAAAGGAAACCAAATTCTGTTGAGTTTGGATTCTTTTTCCAAGAAACTACTGTGCATGGGGTGTTGTAGAATACTGTGGGGAGGGAACAGAGGCAGGAATAGTTCATGTTTTCTTTGCTTTCCCATTGTATTAGAAAATAAAATGCTTGCATTGTTCCCTGCATATTCTTTATTAGTTTTAGAATGTAGTGTTATAAGACACTGGACATTCCTCATTGTGTTCCACAATTCAAGATCAATCCCAAGTCTTTACCTTTGTCACTGGAATATAAGTAACTGCCTTACACCAGATTATGGATAATTAATCTATTATCCCAGCCCTCCATAGGGATTAAATTTATTAATTCTGTTGTTAAACTACAGCTTTTCTCAACTGTGCTTTATTTTTTATTTTTTAACAGAAGTGCTTTTGGATCCTTGTCGGACTTGGTGCCCATCTTCTTCATGCCAAGCAGTTTGCCAGCTTCAGGAATCAGGACCACAGAGCCCCCAGTTGGTGCAGTGCAAAGTCTGTGACATAGAGTTTTGCTCAGCATGCAAATCTAACTGGCATCCAGGACAAGGATGCCAAGATAATATGCCAGTCAGCTTCCTTCCAGGGGAAACAAGGTACAGAGCTACCGAGTGAGGTGCCTGTATTCCTAACATATTATTAGCAGCTTTTTCACTCAGCTTTCACAAGGCTAGTTTCATGGCTGTTGTCTCAGGTGGCGTGTTGGATTTTTTAAAACTTTAGTATCAGTAACAATCATAGCAGAGGACATGAGGCTCAGAGTGATGCAAGTAAGAAGCAATTATACTGTTGCTTCCTAGGAATGATTGATAGAAAAATGGAAAAAAGTCTCTATTATATTATATTGCATATTCTAACAGCGGCCAGAATTACTCTAGCGTAAATGTGGAAGTCGACCAATACACCATCGGAAGAAACAATAATAAAGAAAAACCTTGAATGTGCCAAAATTGATAAATTAACAATCGAGATCAAAGAAAGAGAAGACTCGGATTATTATAAAGTGTGAAATAGGTTTTATATATGGTTGGAAAACAGAAATCAAATTAAGAAATAAGAATATAAAGTGAAATTAGATATTAACATATTGGATATAAATGTGTAAATGTAAATAATGATCCTGCTAATAAAACATTTAATTATGAATATTTAAAAATAAAGAGAAGGAGCGGGAGGATAAAAGCTAAGAGTAAAGACAAAAGTCGATTCAGAAAGTTGTAAAATTGTATATATTTGTTGTTAGTATTGTATTTTAACGGCTGGTGTACGTGTGTTTTTGTTTTTTGTTTTAGTCTCTTGATTTGCTATTGTGTGTTTGGTTTTAAAATGTAAAATACTCAATAAAATTTATTTTATTAAAAAAAAAAAGAAGAAGCAACATCATGATGTTGCAATGCAAACCTTCCCTTCTTTTATAGGCAATGTAGCATTATAAGCATGCTCCAAAATTGAAAATCTTTCCCTGTGTTACTGTAGATGTTGCTAATTATCCAATAGACTGAATAACAAAACTAAAGGATGGTCTTAGAATCTGTCTTTGAATATGGTTGTATCGCATATCTCCCTTTATATGACCCTGTGGTCTTATTCAGGGTAGAGTTTGGGCAACTAGGTAGAGTTGAGCCTTTACTGTCTGGATGCCCTTCTTGATGCCTACACAGGATTTGGAGCAAATATTTTTTTTTCTTTGCAATCTAGGAGAGAGAAACATCTGCCAATAACTAGGATTGAACTCTCAACTTCCAAGTGGGAGGTGGGAGTCTTCACTATTGGGCTACACAGAAATAATTTCAATTTGAAAATGACACATACTGAAAGAGTATTCGTTTACTAATATAATCAATCTGTTTCTTCCAGCTCTGTTTATAAAATGGAAGAAGATGATGCTCCAATCAAGCGCTGCCCAAAATGCAAAGTTTATATTGAAAGAGATGAAGGCTGTGCCCAAATGATGTGTAAAAATTGTAAGCATGCCTTCTGCTGGTATTGTCTGGAATCACTTGATGTAAGTTTTCATTTTAAGATGAGAATATTATTGTTCATTAAAGCTACTGCAATCAGGGGACCCAAAAAGTAGACTTTTTAAATGCCATTTTATACGATATTCAAATTTGTAAAAATGAATAGACCAACATTGATAAATTAACCATTTAAATATTAAATTCTTTATTATTATGTTACATTTGTAAAAGTAATAATTTGTTGTACACACACACACACACACACATATATATATACACACACACACATATATATATTCATTGGAATAGAGTAAAATAGAATTAGAATGGAATGGGAATGGGAATGGGAATGGGAATAGAATAGAATAGAATAGAATAGAATAGAATAGAATAGAATAGAATAGAATAGAATAGAATAGAATAGAATAGAATAGAATAGAATTCTTTATTGGCCAAGTGTGATTGGTCACACAAGGAATTTATGGTGTGTGATACCATTTCAGAAAGACGGCATTAGTTGAAAAGCTCACATTTGGGATTTGTATATACTACAGCACAGTATATACAGGATATGATATTATTGTCATTAGAGAATCACCATTTTGAAGAAATATGTCAAGTATCAAAGACCAATTTACAGAACCTAGTATTACATGTTAGCTGTATTGATGTTCCACCCGTATATGCAAAAGACAATAAAAGACAATAAGAACAGTGATGTTGCTGATGATTGCTATGCCATCATGGGCATCTCCATCATCTGGAGTGAGTGACTTTTTCACTTCACTTTGCCTATTTTGGGCTTGTGGCCAATGAGAGTAGACGTGACTATTGCCAGCTTTGCTTAGGAAAAGCATTATGAATGTTCACCAAGATTCAGCATCTGAAGCCTCCAAAAAGTCTTTTTTCTACTCTTTTCTAGGATGACTTTCTCCTTATACATTATGACAAAGGACCTTGCCGAAACAAGTTAGGTCATTCTAGGGCATCGGTTATTTGGCACAGAACACAGGTAGGTGCTTCTCTATCTTTACTATGCAGAGTTTAAGTGAATCTAAAGAATTATGGCTCAGAAAATTATGAAATAATTCCATATTTATGGAGTAATTGCTCGTAAAAGAAATGAGTCAAAGAAAATAGGAAATAGTGTTTTTTTTTTAAAAAAAAAAGATGTTAGCTAGCTACTTTTGTATAGTCACTGTACTTTTTTACACTCAGTTTCACTCTTGATAAATTCTGTTGCAAGGTGCAAAGAATCACAAGAGCCATTCGTGGAGTGGTTAAGGTACCAGGCTAGAAACTAGAGACTGTGACTTCCAGTCCTGCCTTAGGCACACAGCCAGCTGGGCCTTGGGTTACCTCACTCCATCTCAGCCTTAGGAAGGAGGCAATGACAAACCACTTCTAAAAAACCTTGCAAGAAAACTTCAGAATTAAATCCAGGCAGTTACTAGGAAACAACACTGACTCAAAGGTACAAAGAATCACAAGGGGCAATCCTAATTTACAGCAGAGAGGATGGGAAGAGACTATCTCCTCCCAACTATACTTGCTAAGATTACCAGGACGGAAAGAGTTGAGAAATGTTTTCTTTGGGCTTCTTCTCCTGAATATCTTTGTCCTTTCTCCTAATAAGGACTTTCTAGAGAAGCACTTCTAACTCTTCCACCTGCCTGAATCCTGCTGCTCCTTCTCTGCCAAAGAGAGCTAGCTGGGAGCTTCCAGAGAATATTTCGACATTTCTTAACATCTTCCCTCATGGTTAGGAAGGGAGGACAAGTGGTTAGGATTGTGCTCTGGTTTCTTTTGGAAAGGAATTAAAATACTCCTGGAAGCATTGCAACAACCTAAGGGAGAGGGAGAGCTGTTAGAGTTATTATGGATAAAGTAACATAGCCAGCTGTGAAGGAGGAAGCCACAATATTTTTCATGAAATGAAACAGTCATAAATTCACCCCTCTGCAAAATGAATTGTTAAAAAATTAAAATAATGTGGATTTTTGCAACCACACAGGACTTCCAAGTATGCAGTTACATAACACCAGTTTAAATCTTCTGAAGTGAATGTTGTTCAACCCTGCCATCTGGTGACAAAAAAAAGAATTTTCACTCTCTGATGAAAAATAATAAACTCTAAATATTATTAAGTAGTTAATATAGATTCAATTTTTTTAAGGGAAAAAAAAATCTGAAAATAGACTTTAAAATAAATATGACTATATTATTTCAACAGCTATGTGGAAATCTGTTTGAACACTGTCTCTGCTATGCTAACTTTTAGGTTGTCTCTTGTAAAATCAGGAGAATTTTACTTTTCATTCTTTTGTTTAAGCTCTTGGTGAGCTCAGCAGAAGGTTTGAGTCCTGCATTAAGCATGAGATTCATATCTAATAATATCCTGCCAAATTCAAAATCTCCTGTGTTGCTTTAGTTCAACCTCAGAGAATCAACATAAGCTAAAGTACTCCAAGGCTGAGGGATGACCTTCACACAGATCCTGCCACTCTTTTTTATTTCTATTTTATTTTTATTTTATTTATTTACTCTGTCTAATGGCAAATTTGCCCTGCAGTGCTTTAGTCCTTATCTTTATCCTTGCACTTTGTGTCTTGTTAGATCAGATGGTGATCCCCAAACATGTCTCCATTATGTGACTTGAGGAACACAACCAATCCCTAGTCTTAGTGCTAGAGTCACTATATACTTCTACTTCAATAGAAGGAGCATTTATTGGCTGCAAAATAGTAAGTGCTGTTGGATGCAGCCTTCGGCTTTTGGATTGATGGAGAAGCCATGTGCCCATTGAGACTGATCTGGAACAGCAGAACTCTCCAAAACTTTTAGGATTAAAGGGCCAGTTGGGTTGTCAGTGTGGATTCACAAATGCTTTTTCATTTGTCCACAAAAAGTCCAGGGAGATGGGGGGAGCCCTGGAAATATGCATAACTAGTAAAATTAACTTACATTCGAAAAGGGAATAATGAAAGGGAAGGGGAGAGATCAGTAGGTTAAATTCTTCAATGTTTTTCTTGTGTAAAGGAATCTCAAAACATTTACCAGTCTTTCCTCTTGCAATTGGTCACCTACTGACAGTGTGCCTGAATCTCAGATCTCAGAAAGAATTGTTTCCCCTCGTCCAAAAACTTCCTTCCCTACATATGGTTAGTCCTCCTCGGTCTCTACCTTCAGTGACAGAGGAAGAAATGACAGCAGCTTATTCTTAAGTGGACCTCAACCAGGAGATGAAAACACTGCAGGCCCAATAGTTAATAGGACTCTATCAATTCTCATCCTGTTAAACAGAATGGAAGAACATTTTTCACATGTGTTACTTTTTGCTTTTCCTAATGCAGGTCGTGGGGATTTTTGCAGGATTTGGCCTACTGTTACTAGTGGCATCACCCTTTCTTCTCCTCGCTACTCCGTTTGTCCTCTGCTGCAAATGCAAGTGTAGTAAAGGAGACGATGACCCTCTGCCTACTTAAGAGAGAAAGAAGACGGGACCTACTCATCATCGCTGTCTGTTTCTTACCCCCCCTACCCCTTTTGCACTTAATCTTGTTAGCGTCTTGCCTTATTCCACTTTGAGTGAGAGGTGAGGCACCAGAATTCCAGGAACTACTGATACCAGAGTTCCCTATCCACCAGTCAGATTATGAGTAACAGTTTAAGGACTGGCAGAAAACAAGCTGAACATTGGAAGTGTGTGCATCAATGATCTGAGTCATTCCATCTTCCTTGGTGGACAACATTCTCTGGAACTGAGTGACACTACCCAGATGAAAATCTTCCTATATCTATTCACATTAAACTCAGAGAGGTTCTTACCCTTGGCATAAGTGGTTTTGGCAAACCCATTACCAATTATAATATGTTCATTTTAGATGTGACTTCCAATATCTGTTTATTAAAATCAATTTCTTAATATTTGCAATTGGAAAACGTCTAAGCATTCTTGTCTCATCTCCACTGCCCATCTTCCTCACACAAAGTAATGGCATCCAGATAGGTATCACAGGCCTTAGATTTTCAAGACTAAAAGGTGCCATTTCTGCCCACTAGTATTTGAAAATCTATGTAAGGTAAATAGGTGGATATGTCCGGATTTTGGTTTTTTCTTTAAATTTGCTTGAGGGTTGGGAGGGAAGATTTCAAAGTTTTATGGTTGAGTTATATGGCCCAGAACTGTTACATAATCAAGACTCCTTTAAACATCAAGGTGATATTAAATCCTTAATTTAACAGATCTCAGTTTAGAGGACTTCAGATTTAACAGACAAAATCTGTTAGAACAGGAATATGCCATGCTGGGAGTTGACACCATGGCTGTTGAGGAATAGCAGGGGAGAGGAGAAAGGGAAGGGGCTGGGATAATTGGGGACAGGCTGGCCAATAGGATATGCCACTTCAGGAGATGCCAAGCTGAGGAAAGTAGGAATATGCACCATGCCCTGATTGCCAGCCTCGTCCAACTGTGCCTTTCGTTTCCTACCTAGATTTGTTTCTACCTATTGTTTATTACCTATTTGCTACATGTAAATAGAGCTGCTCTAATCTGGTATCCTTTTACATATCTAGGAAAAAATATTTTGTAGAAGCCAAGCATGAAAACGTCTAAGCATTCTAAATTTTGGGAAGGTCTGAGGCTTATGATTTCTCTTTTGGCAATAAGTGTTAACCTGAAAACATAACAATCACTGTCATTCTCCACATGGACTCTGCTTTGTGAACCATGAAAGAAGCAGAACTGGTTTCCCTCTTTAAGGAAGCAGGCCATTCCATGACAGTTCATCTTTCTTAGAGCCTGAGGGTTCAAGGCATGAGTTGGAGGGGTATATGGAAACTGTAGATGCCCCCCCCCCCCGCTTTTCTAATGTCCAGCAGGTACTGATGATCAGCCAGAGAGAGGGACAGAGAGATTGCCCTTTCAGTGCAATTCATTAAGCTGTGGCCTGGATGTAGAAGGATAATATATAGATGTAATAGTCCCATCTAAATTCAAAAAGATTCTGTTTTCTCCCTTCCATATTGCTTCAATTATTTAAAAAGTCTGCAGTGATAATACATACTCTAAAAGCTGTTCAAAAAGTGTATTTAATTCATTTTTTTAAAAAAAACCTACTTCTGTTTTGTGACGTATAGTATTGTGACAGCAAACATTGTTTTTAAATATTACCCTTTCTTTATATTTTGACTAATATTCTCTTCATATTCTGAAGGACCATAAAATGGACATCTGGCTACAGTTGATAACTCACCATTGGTTATTTTGTTTTGAGTGAAAACTGTAAAGTGTAGATATTAAATTAGGAGAAAGTATTAGCTCAAAATGTTCTATAATCAATTGAAACCCGGAAATGAATAAATCTTTCATGCATATGTAAGCCAACTGAAAGAGAAAATATTTTGTGGCATAATAAGAACATAACCATTGGGCTGAAAGTTTGTACTTGTTACCTAATGCAAATCTGACCACTTCTGTTCTCCCGTAACAGAATTGGTTGCATTGCTTTAATCTCTCTCTCGCTCTCTTTTTGCTAGTAACAAAAATGAAATCACTTCTCCTAATTTTCCCATTTATCAAGTTTTAGATGATTAGCAGAGATAAGGAGTGACATTTGTCTCTGGCACCAGTGGAAAAACCTAGCCATAATTGGAATCCAAGATACAGCCATCCTTTCAAAATAATACCCTGTTTCCCCCCCAAATAAGACATCTGATAATAAGCCCAATCGGGCTTTTGAGCGCATGGCAATAAGGCCAAGCGTTTATTTCAGGGTTCAAAAAAATATAAGACAGGGTCTTATTTTTGGAGAAACATGGTAGTGGGAATTGGAGAGCTGGAATCTCCTTATTGTGATCCTAACTGGAATCTTTGCACCTCATACACGTTCTTGACATTCATCATAAATTAAAAAAGAATTATTTTAGGCAACCTAAGCAAACCAAGGAGTGGTAGGCATCCATTCCTACCTGCAGTGAGGCCAAACAATGAAATGTGTGTCAGGATATCGTGGCACATAAAGGCAATTGCAACTAACTTTTCAGCCCTTGTCCCCACTCTGCCTGACGCCTATGTAAAGAAACAAAAGGCATTCGCAGTAGCTCCTTTGAATCATTGTGCAGGAATGCCGGGGCCCTCCAAAGGTGAAGCATGAGCAAATTTGAGAGCCATTGTAAATTTGTGCATATGCAAAATACCCCGCAACCTAGTTTTACAAAGGGGTTTGTCCTAGGAAAACAAAGTGTAATGGAAATAGTGGCATTAAGGGATTTTTTAGTCATCATGCTTGCTAATGCACTTCTGCAAAACTCATCTTTTGTGTCTAAAGTCCCCTGCTGGTTCCTGCTTTGTTAGACATGTAATCCTGTCTTATTGGAGTCCAAAAATATTAGGTCCAGGTATGTGCCATACAGTTGAATCATCCCGGCTCATTGAACCATGATTTTTTTTTTTAACCTTGTATAGAGAAGCATGGAAGAGTCCTGCATATCGATAAATGATGTTGACTACAGTAAAAGAAATACATTTTGTTCCTGTATTTGAAATGTAACTACATTTTGTGCCACTAACACTGTGATGTATAAAAGAGCTGTTGAATGCCTTTGAATGTTGTTTTGTACTTTGGAATCATATCAAAGAGTTTTATTTGTAATTTCAATAGATATTTTAAATGAATCTTCTGTCTGTCTGGGTTTTTCCCTCCTGCCCTTGTTTAGTCTACTCTGGAGCCGTTCCTACATGCAGCCAGAGTTACCACTACTTTCCCTGGTCAAGTGGTGATGGCCAGTGATGTTACTTCATTTTCTTAAGGGATAGTGATGTCATTGGTAATGGACAGTGTTCCCTGTTTATAGAAGCCCCGAAAGCTATAATGATTCTGCTCTCACTTTCCGCTACCTTCTCTAACTTCTCAGCACCTTGTCTTGCCAAAAGGATATGATTCGACTCAGTGAAATGTAGCCGGTTCTATCCGGCTTGGGTGAATTGGTAGCACCAGTGGCAGGAGGCTCTGCCCACCCACCCGGACATCATCATGTTTCATTCATTCATTCATTCATTCATTCATTCATTCATTCATTCATTCATTGGTTCTATTTATATGCCGCCCTTCTCTAGAGTCTCAGGGCAGCTTACAATGCGTTAAGCAATAGCCTTCATACTTTTTGTATTTACCAGCTTAGTAGGGCTTTCTTTTTTATACGAAGTCAGCTTATTGCCCCCACAATCTGGGTCCTCATTTTACCTACCTCGAAAGAAATGGAAGGCTGAGTCAACCTTGAGATTTGAACTTGCAGTAATTGCAGGCAGCTGGTGCTACTTTAACAGCACTTAGTCTGCTGCACCACCAGGCTCTTAAAATGACAATTATTAAAAGGAGTGAAAGAGGATAATTAACTTCTTTGCCAGCACTTTTCTCTAATATGAGGAAGGAATGTTGGCCAGTATGATCTACAGTGTTTTGTGGCATATTTCAGTTTCGAATGATTAACTTAGTAAAGGTTGAGCATAAAAAAACAACAGCAACTCAATTCTTCGCTTAACGAATTGCAGTCCCAATTACAATCGCTAAAGGAGGAGTATCACTTTTAAATGAGATTTTGTCATACGGACCTGTCTTGCAGATCTTGGCAGCCAGGCAGATACTGTACATAGGTCATATCTTGAGGACTACCTATACATCCAAGCAAGGGGAGTCCATTGTCTTGTGGGTTGCTGGTTCCATTATTGAATTATTCTCAGCTTTTGCTAGCATTCCATTGGGATCTCTCTTCATGTAACTTAAACCCTTCATTATGAGTTCTGCCCTGTGGAATGAGAGAGTAGAGATCTTGATCTCATACACTTTCACATTTGAGTATGGAAATCATATTCCTTTCCTCTTCAGTTTTTTTTTTCCCTTAAGACTCCTTCAGCTTTCCTTAAGTCCTAGTCCCCTGATCATTTCCAGTTGCTGAATCTGTTTTCAGTTTCTCCAAAATATTTTTACAGTGTAAAGCTACAAACAGACGGAGTACTCAAAACAAGATCTGACCAAAGCAGGAGCAGAAGTCACATTTCTGTTGACGTAGCCAAACATTGCATTGGCCTGTTTGGCATTTACTTCTGGCTTAGACATTTGTTAGTTTTCAGTCAGCCCTTTTTCTTTCTTTTTTTAAAAGTAGGTTTACAACACTGGGCATCTTCCCTGCAATGTGAGTGCAGATTTTTTTTTTTTTTTGCATTTTCTTTATGAAATTCATAACAGTCACTTATATCAGGAGAGTTTACAATCATTAACATTAGCAAATCAGAAAATGTTAGGCATAAAAGCGCAATTAAAATTAAGGCAGAAATAAATCAATACTGTTAAAATCAAATCAGTTCCGCTAACAAATGCATGGGGGGGGGGGGGGAGAGACGGACCTGGGTTTCTGCCATTTCTCTGAATCCCAAGAGACGAACCAAATGGCCTTATCTTCCCTAGCCTCCTTCTCCATACAGGTAGCCTTTGTTAGTGACGGACCCATTTAGCAACCATTTGCAGTTATGAGGGTGATGAAAAAGTAAACTTTATGACCAATCCTTACATTCATGACCTTTGCAGGTCTGTAAAGTGAAGGAAATCTGAAGTCAGATCATAAGCACAGTCACAGTTTCACTTAGCGACTACTTTGCTTAATGATCAAGTTTATGGTCCCAGTTGTGGTTGCTAAACGAGGACTCAAAATCAGATAGCTGAGATTTTGATGAGGGAAGGTATTCAAAGTTTCCTGTCCTACAGATCTTGGAAACTGGGCAGGTAACATAGCAGGGGAGGCTGTCCCTCCAATAATGGTCCTCTGCTGAGCATCATATCCCTGTACTTTGGATTGATCAACAAGCCTGGCCATTGCAATTTGCACAACAGTCGATTCTAATCCCTTTTAAAAGCTGTCTGCACATAGCATGCAAGGCCCTTGTTAAGACAAAATGTAACCAAGTGGGGTTAACCATAGCGAAGTCTAGCCAGTTCAAGAAAAGGTTACCTGTTGGCTTTGCAAACACAACCTTCATCAAATCCAGGGAAAACTGGGTGTGTAAAAGCCTCCCCAAACTGCAAACCTTTATAAAAGGTTCTTTATAAAAGAGTGCAACTGTCAGAGTTCCAAGTAACACCCCCAACGAAAAAAGACTCCGAGGCTTGAAGTTCCTCAAAGTTCCATTTTATTAGAGATGTCATATTGACACATCTGGGAAAACCCGAATCTGAAAGTTTCCAGGTTTTCCCCACCCAAAGGAAAGTCCAAGGCCCGCCCACCACCCACAAGTTCATCACATGGTCTAATTCAAGCACCATCCCAACTGGAGAGGCCTCCCAGTTCCAGCCGCCCAGGTGCAAGGCAAGATGTCCTTGACTCTCTGAGAAAGGAATGTTATTATGACTATATATCACCCATGTTCCATACAATCCCCCCCCTCCCAATTTCACACAGTAGTAAATGTGGCAGGCTTGAAGGCCAAATACAAAAGATGGCTTTCAGGACTGTCAGCAACTCCATCCCAAACAGGCCTCACCTCCCACCCCCACCCCCCAAGTCCAGTTGCTTTTTACTCCTTGTCTAGATTTAATTTCACCTATTCTCCCTCATCTGGCTCATTATTGAGTTGAAGGAAGCTGGAATAAAAATGTTTTAATGTCTGCTGAGAAGATGCAGCCATGTTTGTATCAGCCATAGAGAAAAGCCAAGCTTGGAATAGTTGAAATTCTCAGTTATTTCAACACGATGGAAGGTGGGTCAGATAAATATTCTGAATGAGAAGAAACATTTTTGAAATGTTAGCATTGATATGCTAACATTTCCAGGCAAAGGCCTTTAGGTATGTATCTAATTCTTCAATAAATTTTACTTATTTATAATTTATTTTGTAATCCGAATGGCTAGGATCCCAACTGACTTTTTCTTTAATTATGCTATATATCCTATTTCTTTTACAAGCAACTTAAAAAACAAAAGCATCCCTCATACTTCCACTTATTTTATTAAAAACCAGCAGGGTGCAGCCTTTGCACACAATATAAAAGGACATTAAATAGCTTTCCTACTGAAATATTTAACAGGTAACATACAACTATATGCATAGTACTGGTACATAAAACAATGCATTTGTATGTAACAGTGATCATTGATGGGGATTAGGTGCATTATGGATATATATTTTCTTTACTAGATAATAGTGTTTTATATGCTAAATAATGGTAATTTAAAACTTTTTTCCAAGAGTATCTGTCCCAATCTTTTACAGAAAGCAACAAAACAAAAAATAGCAACGTGTTTTCTAGTGTTACTGTAGCTTAAGAAAACAAAACATAAACATAAGATTTAAAAAAATGATTGAAACCAAATATTTGAGGGGGAAATACCAAACCATGATCTCTTCTGTTCCTTTTCATAGTTTTTCAAGTAGGCACAAGTAATAATTAAAGAAAAAATAATTCCAGCCAGTCATTAATTAAAATGTAATATAAAAACTAATTAAAAAGCTATATATAAAATAAACTTGAATGGATGAATATTTTCATTACGGCCTTTGGCAATCAAATTTAAAAAAAAAAATCACATATGCACACCCCAACATAATCATCAGACTCTGGCTAGTGCATAATAAAAGAATAAACAAGAAAACTAGTATCAGTCTCAATTAAATACCATGCCATGCCACACAGAACAGCTGATAGCTGTCTGCAGTCACAATAAGTTAAAAACCACTTTGAAAATGACTTGAAAAATGCAAGGAGGGTTCAGGGTTAATGTAGCTCCAGAGAGCAAATTCCCAGAGGGTGGGATGCCCAGCTAAGCATTCTCTAAGGATAGGTCCCTATTGATGCAGCCTTTGTCTCATTCTCAGATCATAACTGAAGCTCCTAGCTTCATCTCCCTCCCCACCACCACCACCAAAAAAAAAAAATCAGGTCTGATGTTAAAATGGTTTTTCCATTTTTTCCCCCTACTTTCTCCCAGCACAAAACTTGATCAATAGATTTCTTATGTGCTTTGGCAGTGACCAGGGTAATAACATGGAATGGCCTGGGATCTATAGAGCTCCTATTGGTGGCCTTGGGTTGCTATAGCACATCTCTCTTCTCTGGTTCTCATGACTTCCCTCTGTGGGCAGCTGATGCAGAGAGTCAGTCAGGCGTTACTTAGGCTGCTTAACTATACAGAGAGAAAAATGGCTTGGCACAGGGCCAGATTATTTTCAGGACTGCTTCTCCTTGAAGTAGTCTACCTGTGCCTCGTGTAACACAGGTAGTCCCCAACTTCATTAAAAGTGACTTCTGACCATTTTTCACGATGGTTTGGAGAGCATAGCTATAGCATAGCTATAAGCATAGCATAGCTATAAGCAACGGAGCACTCTACCTAGATCAGTGATAGATTCCTGGTCCTGGGGGCTTTTAATATGTGGGGAGATCAAGTGGATTCCTTCACTGAGCAGAAGACTTGACTAGATGATCTATTACAGGTAGTCCTCAACTTACAACCATTCATTTAGTGATCGTTCAAAGTTATAACGGCACTGAAAAAAGTGAGTTATGGCTGTTTTCACATGACCATTGCAGCATCCCCATGGTCAGATGGTCAAAATTGAAACATTTGGCAACTGTCTCATATTTATGATGGTTGCAGTACCCCAGGGTCACATGACTCTTTTTGCGACCTTCTGACAAGCCAAATCAACGGGGAAGCCAGATTCATTTAACAACTGTGTTACTTACTTAACAACTACAGTGATTCACTTAAGAACTATGGCAAGACAGGTTGTAAGATGGGGCCAAACTCCCTTAACAAATGTCTCACTAAGCAATAGAAATGTTGGGCTCAATTGTGGTTGTAAGTTGAGGACTATCTGTATAGTTCTCTGATTTTATGCCTCATGTCAGGGGTCCTCAGCATCAGGCACGTGAGAGGGAAGAAGTTCCTGGTGGTGAAGAGGAGAGGCCAGGCCTACTTGGGAAGAGGAGAACCTGGACAATATCCAAAGGGTGCCTGTGTGGAAACCAAGAGGGAGAGACACTCTCTGGATCCAAGTTCATCCGTCTGCTCTTTGGGAGAGCATCTGGAACACTGTATGAGAAAGCAAGAATGGGAAGAGATAGAAAGTGAAAACATCCCTAACCTCAAACCTTGTAGACGTAGGATTTGTCTTGTGCATTGATCAATAGAAATCTTTCTATTGATCAATCAACTTTCCATGTTAAACCAAGATAAGTGTTTTCAAGGCCCATTCATCTGTATCAGTTTTCATTTTCTCTACTTCTTTCCCTTGAACATTTTCCCAGAGGGGTGGCTATATTAATCTCCTGTAGCAAAACCAATGAAGTTCTTTTTCTCTGCTCCTCCCAGCTCAGGATGAAATCCAAATGTGAAAAATATGCAACACACATTTGAAGGGGTGGGGATGGGGGGATTTCTGAAGCTTATACTGATGGTCGTTGATATACCTCTATCTCCTGCCTAATCCTATCCGTGGGTCTGTGCCAGTATCTCAACCTGGTGATATAAAAGAAAGCCCATATGGCTGTAATTTTGTACCTGGAAGAAGAGCGCCTTTAGCCCTTTGTTCTCTGAGTTCTGGCTGCTCTTGAATAGTTTTGGAACAATTAATCAAGTGAAATGTAAAAATCATGGATTCAGCCTGAGCATCAAGATGAGGACTTTGACGATAGCCTTGTGCTGATAATAATTCTTTCTGCCTGGTGTCTCTCTAAGAATTATCACCAGCACTTATCTCTTCCTGAACATTTCCACAGGCTGAGCTGGCATTTTATTAGCATATGGGGAGTGGATGATCACACTGTCAGCATTAACATGTTTTTGGCAAGTGCTCCCTCTCCAAGGTCTTTCTGGCTATACATCCCCCTCGTTTATTCTCGTATTTCGCTTTCTGCCTCTGTCTGCAATGCAAAGCATGCCTCGGACAAGGTCTTTGAAAGTTAGGACAACTAGGGAAAAAACCAAGGGAAAAGAATGCCAATATAATTTCAAAATTATACCTTTACCTGCTTTACCTCTGAACGCAAGGTTCAGAGATAAAGCAGGAATTTCTCACCGCAGTCAAGTGAATACAGCTCCCCCCCCCCCCCCCCCGCTAAGTCAGGATGGTGACACCTACTTATTTCATGTCATATCATGTACAGATTCTACACTCTGAGGGCTCTTTCCCATGGCTGTGTTCAAGAGCTATCATATTTTTCAGAATATAAGATGCACCTTTCCCCCCCCTAAAAGGGGGTGAAAATTTAGGTGTGTCTTATACACCAAATGTAGCCCTGCCCACCCACTGGCACCCACCTTTTGGCCTCTGCCTCGCAGCAGTTACCTCCTTGCAACCAAACAGCAAGAAAAAAACAGCTCCTTTCAGCTTCAACACAGCCTAATTAGCACAAGTTGATTGGGTCCACCTCCCGATTCGCAGTTGTTTTGCTCTCAGCTGTTTTGCGCAGAACTCTGCTGCTTGCTGCAAAGTGGTAAATTGCTGGAACAGATTTTTTTTCCTTCTGCTGATCAAGCTATGCTGAAAATGAAATTAAAGCAGGCTATTTGCTGCAACGAGGTGAAATTAGGCAGAGGCAGAGGGAGATTTCTTTTTCTTCTTTTCCTCACCAAAAAAGGTAGGTATGTTTTATACTCCGGTGTATCTTATACTCTGAAAAATACAGTATTGAACTAGCAGAAAAGTATGCTACCATAAATTGTGCTGACCACCCCCATTGCCCATTCTAGCAACAGAAACTAAGCCAATGTTTCCCAGCCTTGACCTCTTGAAGATATGTATACTTCAACTCCCAGAATTCCCCAGCATGGTTGGCTACTAAATTCTGGAAATTGAAGTCTGTACAAGTGGCCAAGATTGGAAAACACTGAACTAGGCTGGTGAAGGATGTTATCTTTATACAGCCATAATAGGCATGTCAAAGAGAAGATGTCTCCTGGCTTCCTTTCTCCTCCCACCTATTTTCAGGCAAACAATCATTGATAATGGCCATTTACCTGGCGTGCCAGCATCCTAGAATAGCAGCTTCAGCCACCCATCCAAGTGCCCAACTGGTTGCAGGTGCAGAATAAGGTGCTGGGTGAGGTAAGAGGGGATGCTCCTGTTCAATCCAACCACTTGTCTGCACCTCTGCTTATCAGGCTATTTCTGAGAAGGGGAAGAAGAGAATTTCTACTCTTCTGAAAGAATTTAAGCCCATGTTTAAAACATACTCCAGCCGACAAGTAACAAGGACAGAGAAAGGGTGAAGGTAAAGCAGATATATTGATAATGAGCACACTTTGTCCTTCACTTGTTCTGGCCTTATAGGCGGCAGCACCTGGAAGTAGACAGTCAACAAACAGCTGTCATCACCAGGGCATTTTAGTGCCACCAAAGCTGGAACAAGAATAAGGAAACAGCCACATGAAATCCTTTGTTGGCAGAAGCAGTGGAAAACTTCTCCTCAATGACGACAGGACTGGCAACACTTAGCTGACAGAATTCAACTCTTTCCAGGTTTAAACTGACCCTGTTAGTGGTCTCTTGCAATACTATATGTTTTTAAACACAGATTTAAAAAAAGATAAGTCTAGCGTTTTTCACAAGAGCACTGAAGATCCTCTGCACAATCTGACAATTGCTTTGGAAAATACCAGTCAGATGTCTGTGTAGAAGTTAGATATTTGTTTGTTAGAAACTGTCCTCCCCAAAGGGTTGCTGATTCGGTTCTACAGAGGAATCATTGAGTCTGTCATCTGCACTTCTATAACTGTCTGGTTTGGCTCTGCAACCAAACAAGAGAGACACAGACTTCAACGGATAATTAGAACTGCAGAAAAAACAATTGCTACCAATCTGCCTTTCATTGAGGACCCGTATACTGCATAAATCAAAAAGAGGGCTGTGAAAATATTTACAGACCCCTCGCATACTGGACATAAACTGTTTCAACTCCTACCCTCAAAACAATGCTATAGGGCTCTCTGCACACCCGAACAACAAGACACAAGGACAGTTTTTTTCCTGAATGCCATCACTCTGCTAAACAACTAATTCCCACAACACTGTCAAAGTAACTACTAAGACTGTATTACTATTCTTCTTCTCATCCTTACTAGTACCTATCTCTTCCCACTTATGGCTATATACATGTTGCTTGTATCTTTATAACTTATATTGTTTTTATTGTTTCCTAGTATGATTTGATCGCTTATTAGTATCCTATGACTATCACTAAGTGTTGTATCTTATAATTTTTGACGAATATATTTTATTTTTTCTTTATGTACTCTGAGAGCATATGCACCAAAGATAAATTCCTTGTGTGCCCAATCACACTTGACCAATAAAGAATTCTATTCTATTCTATTTTCCCCACAACAGCAACCTTCTGAGGTGGGTTGGGCTGAAAGAGAGTGACTGGCTCAAGGTCACCCAGCTGGCTTTCTTGGCTAAGACAGGACTACAACTCACAGTCTCCCAGTTTCCAGCCTGGGCCTCTCCTGTAGCTCTAGCCAAAAGGTCTACAAAGAGCAATCCATAGTGATCAAAGGGGAGGGGGCATGCTTGCATTCATTTAAAGGGGCTAATAGAAGCTAAGCAGCACTTGTCTGTGTTTGTTAGTGAAACACACTAAATTGTATCCTTCTCCAAAATTGTATCAAAAGTTGGAAAACATTACTTTAAAATGGGGACAGCTAAGGACACGTTAAGATAGACATGATGCGACAAAGGTGATATTGTAAAGATGCAGAAAAAAAACGTTGCAAGATCATGTTCTTGCTGAATTTATTTATTTATTTGTCAACAAGTACAAAGAAATAAGTAACTATAGATATAGACATGGACTCATAAAAAAAAATTGGCACAAATAAAAGGATATAAATAGGCAAAACATAGCCATAAACACATAGAATGATTACATATAAATGGGGACAGTAGGACAGGGACAGTAGGCATGTTGGTGCACTTATGCATGCCCCCTTAGGGATCTCTTAAGAAACATGAAAGGTCCATGGTAGTCAGTTTAAGGTAAAAGTATGGGGATTAGAGAGTCTAACTACAGGATCAGGTAGAGTTTTCCAGACATTTACTACTCTATTGCAGAAGTCATATTTCCTACAATCAAGATTAGAGTGAATTACTTTGAGTTTGAATCTATTGATAGCCCTTGTGTTATTACAGTTGAGATTAAAGTACTCATTTACAGGTAGGACGTTTTAGGGAGATTGTCTTCATGCTATTGTGGACTAGAATATTTTCCTACTAGTGGATCTCTTCTTTTCAATTGTTCAGAGGAAGAACAATTATTTCTGTTCCTGTCTTCCCTTCAGGGAGTTCTACTGAATATGGAACTTAGCAACCTTGGACAGATCTTGAAATGTTTTTTTTTTCTTGTTGAACTGGATAGTGCTACATACTGTATAATGCAAATTTTGATGAGAAGCCCTCCATTCATATAGACAAATATGTAAATATTAAAAGAAATTTATGGGGGGTTGGGGGAGGAAAAAACAAAGAAAAAAAGAAGACAACAATCATACAGAGTTCCAAGCAAAAACAACAGTCAAATAACCTAATTACATATTACTTGTTTTAATAGGATCATGGGTTTTAAAACCTGTATGAAGAACATTACTTAAGAGAAAGCTTCTTAGCCTCCTGCTTGAATGCTATTGGTTTTCTTCTTGGTTTTTCTAAAAAAGAAAAAAAAACTCCACACAGTTTTTTTCACATTTCTACAGGGAGGACAGTTATCCCTCCTCCCCCCACCCCCCAATATAAGATACCTAAATAGTAAATCAGATTGATGAACCCAGTTGCCTAAAGCTCTTTGTCGAAGGATAACTGTTTTAGCTGGTTTTTGTTTTTGTTTGAAACCAGTGAAGGCATTGTATAAAAATGAATGCTGGAGAGGAATTGGGAAAGAAAAGATGAATTCTAATTTATTCAGATTTCCCAGCTGGGGTCAACATAATAAATGCTCTTGGGGGCACTGTTGAGCCATATAAAATACTGGAATTTGTCAGACACGCATATTAATATAGGCAAATTTTATATAAAGCATCAGCCATTGGAAGAGATAGCATGGCATATATCAGAAAGAAAACAACCTTGTCCAAGATATAGACACACAATAAGATATAGAGATAGAGAGATAGTTATAGTGACAGATAGATAAATAAGAGAGAGAGAGAGAGAGAGAGAGAGAGAGAGAGAAAACATGGGATCAAAAAATGGTCCCCTTTGTTCTTTTCTAAGATCCATCCTGTGAATGCTTCACAAAAGACTTGTTCACCTGCACTGTCAGATTTAAGACTTTTCTGGGAGGGGAAAGGGGGAAGCATAATTATTCCAGATCATTGTGGAGAAGGACGAAATCTCTTCCTCCCCTCCCCCGCTTGTCTTTTCAGAGAAGAAGGTGTGGAGGGAGGGAGGGAGTCTTTCAAAATCACACCACGCTGTGATGCTTGAGACAATCTCCTCTGAGCACACAGAGTGCTTCTTGCTTCAGGGCTGCTGGGTGAGATCAAAGCCAAAATAGCCTCTGTCTGATTGTATGATTGGCAAGGCCCTCTCTTCCAGGTGTGCTTTTTTGCTTCTCTTCTGCTTCTCAGGGGCTCTGGGCGAGTGAGGATAATTATCCAACCTTACAATGCCTACTCTGGAGGGCCAGTAGCCAGGGGCAACCATGCCGAGGCACATCTTATCCATTCTGAGAATGCTCCCTGCTCACTGCCTTTATGAACCAGCTGGACCTTAAGTTTTCCTCACAAAAGAAGCAGAACAGGACCTGCTCATTGAAGTGGGAAGTTTCAAAGGAAAAGCGTGTCAGCTGCATTTTCATTTCCCCGGCACTCTTCATATTTTTTTGTTTATTGTCAATACAGGAGCCAAATTAACATATTGCGGGAGGGAGAAGCAAAAGATATCTGACATATCTGTCGGAAGAACAAACCCAAATCATACCTATATTTATTATTGAAGCTATTTTTCTTTTACCGTCCTACCTCTGAAATAAAACATTTATCCAAACTGGATTGCATGATGAAAATAATACAGGTGTAACATAGTGGCAATTTACACAATAGCATTTATTTCCCGCTAAAGGTGGGATCATAACATATAAATAACCAGGAATATATTTAATCATGAAAAACCTTTCTGATTTTTTTTTTTAAAGATGCAAAAAGTCATATGAAAAGAAAAGGCTTGTTTTGGTGTTATTTTTATATTAAGGCTGGGGAGAAAACAAAAACAGGAAGACCTTTTTGGTGAATTTTTTTTTTCTATATAAAACCATATTTGGAATATGAACCATGGCATTTTCATCCTTTGAATATTAAAATAAGACTATCACAAAATTTAAAGTAACATTTGTTGAAACATAAATTGGATACGCATATGCACAAATGTATATAAAAACTGATAGGGATGTACTGCATCACAGAAGAAGTTAAACCTAATTACTGAATTCTCAGTTTGTACAAGTACTATATATAGCACCATTGCCTGGGTTTGTTCAACTTGCTAGGCCACACCCAATTTGCTTGGAAACACACACTCACACACACAAATAACCACTTGTCTCCCTTAATTTCAGAGTTTGAGTCAAGGAGACTAAGCTAAACCACAACCGAGGATCAAAAAATTACACTAAAGTTTGGAATACGAAGCTTCTCAGAAGCTCCTATAGGACAGTCTTCTCTCCATTCCTTTTTGCTGCTTCATTCAGCATTACTTAACTATTTCCATATTTGATATATGTCTGCCATTGCATATATCATCTGGACGTGACATACAAACAATAGCAATAGCCCTTAGACTTATATACCGCTTCACAGTGCTTTACGACGTTTTCTAAGCAATTTAAAGAATCAGCATATTGCCCCCAACAATCTGGCTCCTCATTTTACCAACCTCGGAAGGATGGAAGGCTGAGTCAAGGGACAATCGTGTTGCACGCCTTGGGGAACAGTGCAATGTGGCCTTATTGAGAGGCAATGGAAGTTGAGGTTCAGCCCCAGGCTTCAGGCCCAGCCTCGGGTGCTGCTGTTCAGGGTGGCCTAGATGGGGAGGATGGAAAGAGTATTGTTTCTCATTCATTCATTCATTCATTCATTCATTCATTCATTCATTCATTCATTTCTATGCTGCCCATTCTCCAAGGACTCTGGACGGCTTACACCAAAGACAGTATACTACCGTATTTTCCGGCGTATAAGACGACTGGGCGTATAAGACGACCCCTGACTTTTCCTGTAAAAATATAGGGTTTGGGCTATACTTGCTGTATAAGACGACCTCTCTTCCAACGCACACCAAATAAAAATTAAAAAATATCAACTGGCTCACCCACAATGTAAAAGCAGCTGTGCTAGACCCAAAATGGCCCCTGCAACAAGCAGGAACCTCACACAGCCACAAAAAGCCCAAAAACCCAACTTTCACACTTTATGCACACAAAATTCCACATACAGCTTTGTGAGATTTTGTGCGTTTGTGTAGTTAGTGTGAAACACTACAGAAACACACTAAATCTCAGAAAGCTGCACAAATATTATTTTATTTTATTTTTATATGAAAGCCTAAATTTAAAACTTCCTAGTCTAAAACTTAGACCTAGCCTTTAAATGGCTAGGTCTAAAAAAGAACAACTAAAAAATCCCCCAATTAACTATTTTTTTTAAAGCTCCCAAAGGGGGAAAAAAACTTATCCAATAGAACAGGGGTCTCCAACCTTGGCAATTTTAAGACTTGTAGACTTCAACTCCCAGAATTCCTCAGCCAGCTTTGCTTTGCTGGCTGAGTAATTCTGGGAGTTGAAGTCCACAACTCCCTGCCTGCTTGATTGCAGGCAGGGAGATTTAGTTGCTTGCTGATGCAATGGATTGTAGGCAAGGCAAGGCAAGCGTTGCAGCTAGTAGCTAAGGTAAGCAAGCTGGAGGAGGGGGGGGGGATTTTTGCTACGTACCAATTAGCAGGCAAAAATTAGCAGCTGGGATGACCAGCGTTGTGTAAAAGGAAAGTTTTTCCCTTTTACACGGGGCTTGCGTATAACTCAGCTGATTAGCGGCAATTCAGCAGGCAATTCAGCATGGCTCCTTAGAGCCATTTAAGGCTCATCATTTCGGGCTGGTCTGCCTGGTTACAGGAGACCAGCACCCGGCATATAAAACGACCCCCGACTTTTGAGAAGATTTTTGTGTGTTAGAAAGTCGTCTTATATGCCAGAAAATACGGTAAATAGCATATTACCTCCTAACAATCTGGGTCCTCATTTTACCCACCTCAGAAGGATGGAAGGCTGAGTCAACCTTGAGCCCGTGAGATTTGATCTACTGATCTGCTGAACTAGCAGTCAACTGAAGTAGCTGCAGTACTGCACTCTAACCACTGAGCCACCTCGGCTCCTTTTTATTTGGTTATGTGTGTATGTGAGACACGTCAGTAGAGTTAGGTTAGGCATTTCTTGAGTTTTTGACATGCTGCCAAGCCAAAAGATCTGCCACCACTGGGCTAGAAGTAGTCCAGGCCAGAGGTCTCCGACCTTGGCAACTTTAAGACTTGTGGATTTCAACTTCAGCAAAGCTGGCTGAGGAACTCTGGGAGTTGAAGTCCACAAGTCTTAAAGTTGCCAAGGTTAGAGACCCCTGGTCCAAGCAGCTGCTCATCCAAAGTAAAAATCCCATTCTCAATGTTTCCTACTCTCTGTTCAGCCAGTACCACAATCCTTAGTGGAGAGTTACCTAAATTGCCTTGATATACGGATGGTGTCCAAGAGCATGATGAAGAATAATGTCAACATGTGAGGGAAGTCATACTATCTGTTACAGAGTGGGATAGACAACATACAGCTGCCCCCAGGTTGTTTTCTTCTGAATACTGAGCTGATATTTGACGATATTCTTCTCCCCTAGAAGTATCTTTTAATTGCTGAGCTTAGTATCAAAATGCTTTGGAATGTCTTTTGGTGGAATTATTGAGCTTTTCTGTGTTTTTCTTTCCATTGCACACCACACTAGCAATCTTCCCCAGCTGAACTAGTTTCTGATCTAACTAAGTCCTACTTCTCAAAGATGAGATTAGGGTGAAAAGATCTTTGGTTGAAATGGATAGCTAAATGTCTATGGAGATCAGTGGTAGTATTCAGCTGGTTCTATCCAGTTTGAGCGAACCAGTAGCGGCAGCTGCAGGAGGCTCCGCCCATCTGCCCAAGACATCATCACATCCCATTTTTGATGCTCTGTGCATGCATGGAAGGTGCGTGCGCTCACATTTGCGAACTGGTAGTAAAGGTAAGTGAATACCATGCCTGATGGAGATTCTCAGTCATCCAGGTCATGGTTGTCCCAAAGGTGCTTTTTTTCAAGAGGCAACTGGACGTTCTGGTTTTTCCTTGAAGACATTTCACTTTTCATTCTAAGAATCTTCTTCAGCTCTGAAGAAGAAGCTGAATGTGGGAGCTACAGAGCTGAAGAAACTTCTTGGATAAGAAGCGAAACATCTTCAAAGAAAAATCAGAAAGTCCAGTTGCCTCTTGAAAAGGAGCACCTTTGGGACTTTGGTTGAAACATTAAATAAGGTGATAAGTTACTGAAACTATTTCCAGTTGTTGTGATGACAAGCGAAGTCAGTTCTTTATATATCTCTTTTCCTAATATTTTCTCCTTTGCTTCCCTTTTTCTTCTCTGCATGTTGTCTTTTTCTTTTTTATATATTTTTTCTTAGTATTCATTTTTACCTTTGTATTTTAAAACTTCAGTATAAATGGTTATATTAAAAAAAAGTGTTGCTTTTCAATGTTTTTCTTGGAAATTAATGAAAGCAAAGAAGCCAAGATGGCTGCTGACCATTGGAGAGAGGATCGTACAACAAAAGAGTGGGCTTTATCACACGTGCACCCCTGAGCCACCTTGTGTCCTAATAACTGGAGAAACATTTCCATCCCACTCAAATAAATTTCTCTGAAACTCTCCAAATATTTCCAAAATTCCTCAGGGGGAGTGGGAAAGAACAATAAGTGGATAGCTGCGTTTCTATCAAACAGGCAACAAGCAGTCAAAATAGGGAACATCCTGTCTAAATCTGCACCTGTTAACAGTGGTGTCCCCAAGGAAGCATTTTAGGACCCACACTCTTTACTGCTATCTACAAATAGACCTTGACTATCTGTCAGAACGGTCAAACAATTAGCAACTCCAAGTCTCAACTAACAAATGCTCTGTCTTACACATTGACAAAAATAAATAAATAAATAAAAAAAAAAATCAGAACACAAAATACAAGTTGGGTGGATACGACCTCGTAGACGACCCTCACTCTGTCAAGGACCTTGAAGTACTCATCTCAAACGAACTAAGTGCCAGAGCTCACTGTAACAGCATTGTCAAAAAGGCATTAAAAGTTGTTAACTTAATCTTGCATAGCTTCTTCTCTGGCAATATTGTACTACTAACTAGAGCATACAAAACATTTACTAGATGAATTCTTGAATACAGCTCATCTGTCTGGAACCTGCACTGCATATCGGACATTAATACAATTGAGAAAGTCCAGAGATATTTCATGAGAAGAGTCCTCCATTCCTCTACCCGCAATAGAATACCTTATGCCACCAGACTTGGAATTTTGGGCTTAGACAATTTAGAACTACGTCGCCTTCATTCTGATCTAAGCATAGTACATACATATAATCATCTGCTACAATGTTCTACCTGTCAACAACTACTTCAGCTTCAGCCACAACAATACAAGAGCAAACAATAGATACAAACTTAAGGTCAACTGCTCCAAACTCGATTGCAGAAAATACAACTTCAGCAACAGAGTGGTCAATGCGTGGAATGCCCTATCTGACTCTGTGGTTTCTTCCTCAAACCCCCACAACTTTAACCTTAGACTGTCTACTGTCGACCTTACCCCATTCCTAAGAGGCTTTTAAGGGTCATGCATAAGGGCACTAGCATGCCTACCATCCCTGTCCTAATGTTCCATTTTGTTTGTATCCATGTCATGTATTCATAATTATGTCTGTGCTTATATATGTTATCTAATACATGCTTGACAGAATAAATAAATAAAAATAAAAATAAATAACTTGAAAGATTTTTTTGCTACCAAATTGAATGAAGCTTTTTTTTAAATTGTAGGGCAGCAAATAAATATTGTACTACTTTATGTTACAAAGCAGTATAGAGCTCACATTATAGCTCTATATTCTAGTGTTCAAAGTGGAATGCTGATACAGCACACAAGAGCATTTTTTCCCCATTTCTTTTTCCTTTTCTCTTTCTCTCTCACACATAGAACTAAGGAATGATAGCACGCTTATGATTGAATGTATAGATTTTCCCTTGCAAACTGAATTAAAATGACTTTATATTTTATTGCTGTTGTCAGTCCACCTCTTTCTTTTGAACTCATTCATGCATAAGAGGTATGACAGGCAGATTTACAACAGGGATAGCTTTTCTTTCCATAAACATCATGCGGCACATTAAAACCTACAACTGTCCCCCTAAGGATCTGGAGATGGCAGTTTTCCCTTCTTCATTGCCTTATTTTTAAACCTCAATGTGTTCATTGATGTACAGGAAATCCAAGACTATGGACATCTGGCTTTGCTTCCCAGCTCTGCTACAAAGGTCCATTATGATCTTTGACAAGCACACTCTATCCTTTATATGTTTCATTTCCCCCAGAAGTTGTGGTGCCCTTTTAACAGGGATTTGTTTTAGAGCAGATGATTGCAAATCATTATCTCTATCTATTCTCTCTCCTTCCCTCCCTCCCTCCCTCCCTCCCCCCTCTCTCTCATAATATGACAATAGAAAAAGACACAAAACTCACTCTTTAAAAGCATCTGTTCTCAAAGGGATCCCAATGAGAGAATTTGAAAGGGGGCAGGAGGAGAGATTTCCATTCTTGAAAGCTTGATTTCAAAGGCAACTTTCTCACTTTAGCTTGGAATCACTTGTTGTGTCTATTTATACATCCTCTTCAAGTCCCATAACATCACAGCAATGGACAAATCTCTCAGATTTGCTTTCTCCCACATTCCATTTTTTAAAAAAGAAATGTGCTAATTTTACTAACTCTGAAAAAAGTGGGGGGGGGAGGAGAGAATGAGAAACGGGCACAGCAATAAAAACAAAAAGAACCTTGTCTGTGCCAATTAAATTCAATAGGTCCAAAACTAACCCTACCATACAAAAAAGGGGTGTTGGAAATGACAGCCAGAATCCTCCAACCCCTAGGAATAACAATAGTCCTACAGCCGCACTCTGCCAGGAATTATCCAGGACCAACGATAAAAATACAGACAGATGAAAGAAAGAATGTAATCTACAAAATCAACTGTAAACAGTGCAACCAATTCTACGTGGGACAAAGATCACATCAAGTAAAAAACAGGAGCCACGAACGCCGGCTGGCAGTCAAACGCCACGATCCCAACTCATTAATCTCTACTCACACCAACACCGAACAGCACCAGTTCGATTGGAGCAACACAAGTCATCGGCCATGCTACCACCCGCCACACTCATGAGTTCATCAAAGCCTGGCACTCCACAAACAATTCCATCAACAGACACCTTGACCTACAATCAACCTATGAACCCCTCAGGATCCAAATCAACTGCACAGCCCACTAGAGACAGCACCAACCCTCAATCAACCCACACAATTCCCCTCCCCCACCCATAGTTCATCTCTCAACGACCCTGACCTGAGGTAATCTCCGTATCACAAGACCCATCACAAGACTCACTGATGGCTCACAGCTGATCCATCACAAGACCTGTCACAAAGGCAAACTTGACACACCCACTCACTTGACATACCCACACCTGAAGCCCTCATACACAGAACACTGACGCTGACATCCCCTAATCTCCGCTGAAGATGTTACCTAACCTGGTAACAAAATGTTCAGAAACCAACCCACAAGCTCAGTGAATGAACCTTTACCCTCAGGTTCAAATATTATAAACATCAAGAAGATATAGTTATCCATAACACTATAGACATGCACATTTTCCCTGAATAAAGAAATCTCTCATTTTTGCCTTCTGCATAGCTCACGCACACACATGAAGAGAAGAAAACAAAATAAAAATGATCAAACTCCTAACTTCACATTAAAAAAAATGTGTATCTTGGAAAGTTCTTACCAAAAAGAAAGTGAATGAAATTTTCATGCTTCTCTTAGTTTGGTGCTATTATTTGCTATAAGGCTAATTTGAGATGGGCTATAAGGGAGATACAAAAAGGAGAAGCAGTGAGTCTATGTGTAGGAGTTTTTTTTTTTGTTTTTATTTTTTTGCATTGAGAAGGAGATGTACAGTCATCAGCATTTTCATTGGGTCCTTAGATTTCCAGCTTCAGCTTCAAACTAGCTTCCGTGATGGCAGAGCTGACAGCCTGGATAGAATATCTCAAGAAGAACGGAGCTTCACTGAATCCCAACTTGTCTCATTCTCATCTATCTCCCAACTATTTAAACTCCACCCAAACATCTGCTCCATTCTGCTGAAAAGTAGAACAGCATAAAAAAACCTGAACCTATTTCCAATGACACCAAAAAGATCTGTGTACTCCTATATTCACTGTTCTCAGATCCCACAGTTGCGCGAGATTATGAAAGACCTGTTCTATATTTATTTGCAGATAATTTGCCCATGTTCTTGTGCACAATCCCCAGGATCACAGTCCCAATGTATGAATGATGTTAGCATTCATTTGGAAGATCTACGAAGACCGACACCGATACTGACACTGAATTCTGTGGCAGAGGTCAGCTGCAAAATGTCTGTTGCATCAGCGTATTCTGGGAAAGAGCTTTTAGTGGGCAAGTTGTCCAGAAGGAAAGTGATTTGGAATGATTTCTACACTAGTGTGTGTGTGTGTGTGTGTGTGTGTGTGTGTATGTGGGGGGGGGATTATGCTGATGTGTGGTTGTTTGCTTCCTTGCTGGGTTTTTGAGAGGCTGAAGTGAGAGCTCATTGCCACTGAATGAACAGTATATTGGGGCCTATTATTTCCCTTCATTATTATAGAGTGGCTCAATAAAACCAAATGTGTTATCCGTCCGCCACAGTGACAGTGTATTTCCTTCATGACACAACATCATTGTGTGCCTAAGGAAACAGCTGCACCAGCCAGGAAAGTGATGACACATACTTGGAATTTTCTCCATCTCTCAACTATGTTTTTGATGACTATCCCATGAAATGAATAAAAGCTATCCGGTATAAATGTTAGGCAGGTGCTACCCAGCTGCATAACAAACATGGAAAGTGTCGCTCATGAGAACATTTTCTCTCTTCTCTCCCTCAACCCCTCTGGTCACTCCTTTTCACCCTTCCTCCCCCTGGTCCAATCATCCCCCCCTATTACTACTACTACTATTATTATTATTATTGTATACTTTATTCATTAAACATGAAACTCAGTCAACTGAACATTCAAAAATGCATCACAAATACCATTGACTGGTGCTAATGGTTGGTAGGGGTTGCTGCCAGCATCCTAGGTATCAACCAAGTACCTTCTTAAGGTGTACGATGTTCCAAGTATTCCACTAATTATTATTATTATTATCTCTTTTATTCATTAAATATGAAACTCAGTCAACTGAACATTTAAAAATGTGTCACAAATACGATTGACTGGTGCTAATGGTTGATACAGGTTGCTGCCTGTTTAAGAAGTATCTTCTTAAAATATATGATGTTCTGAGTAGTGCAGTTTTTTGCAGTTCCACTGGTGTTATTGCACATGCAATTCTTGATGTGTCTTGTAAAATTCTGGGACATGGTACCAAGTGCCCTGATGACAATGGATATCACTGTTACATGTTTCTTCTTCTTCTTCTTCTTCTTCTTCTTCTTCTTCTTCTTCTTCTTCTTCTTCTTCTTCTTCTTCTTCTTCTTCTTCTTCTTCTTCTTCTTCTTCTTCTTCCTCTTCTTCTTCTTCATCATCATCATCATCATCAAAACTGTAATTGCCTTATTTTTCATTCAATTAGAAGCACCTATATATTTACTTTCTGGTTTTGGGTCACCCATCCATGATTCCCCCACCCCTCTTCCATGCTGCTTAGTAATAATTTTTATTTGATGTCTTATAAGTGAATTTTGTTTTAAGAGTAGCTCTTTAGATTCCCATTCAGTTTGGCCTTTGGAATTCTGGGAGTCTTGACGCAACTGTAACGTGCAAATGGCAAAAAATGTTGCTATGTGAAAATGGCAAAACATGCTGCTATTTGACCATATAGAGGTATTTTATATTTGACAATATAGAAATTTAAGCAACTGGCAGTGTCAACCTCTTTGAGGCACTGGCATGACTTCAATTGCAACTCATAAAGTTTGGTTTGAGACTTTCTAGAAGAAGTTCTAATAATCTGTTTTGAGATAAGACATTTTTTCTAGATGCTTTGTTCTTAGCGATTGCCATATGCTCTTTTATATGTGAGGTACTAATGATTATAAGAGGGATCTCATGCTTATGAAAGGTTGGAAAAGAGCTCTGATCTCTGAGGCAGACAGAGAAACAGACAGGATGTTGGAAATCTTGACCTCAAAAAAGCCAAATCAAAGGCGAACTTTAAGACAGCCATTTGGCTGTACTGAACAATTTTGCTCCATTTGTTTGCCAGGGAGGATTTAAAAAAAAAGAGAAAAGGCCTCAGAAGACCTGAAGAGAGGTAAGAACCTCTCTGTTCTTATTCCCATTCTGCTGAACTTCCCATATCAGAATACCAGAAAAGTTGGGCTGGTCCAGATGAGGGAAGATGTGGGTCCTCACACTCAGAGTTTCTTACTTTTTTCTTTCTGGGAAAAAAATCCACTTGGAAGGGAAAGGCACAATACCTGCTATAAAACTTTTGGATCAAAGACCTTATTCTTAGTTGTACTAGTGCTACCAGATTGAAGATCACATTACAGTAAAATTGTAAGAGTAGATTTGTACAAGTTGATATACATTGATAAAATCTAGACTTGTATATTTAACGTTTATTTTGCCTGGCAAGAATTTGTAGCAGAGAGACAGTTTGGTTTGATCGTGACAATTTGTCCCTTTTTTTTTGAAATGAATAACTTGAACAAATTTAGACATGATAATTGGATTTTCGTTGTTGTGCTGAATGTGCAACTGTTGTTTGGTCTCTCTCCTGTGTTAGTTTCACATTCCTATGCAGCAATAATAAAAATAAATGTAAAAGTTGTTACATCGGAAGTTGAGTTTGAATGTTGGAATTAAAACGCAAATTAAAGCTCAGCTCATGATGGCAAATCTGAAATTAGAGAGGTGGCAGACAGCTATTTTAGCTTGCCCTTGATGGTGATCTCCCCAGAAACAACAGAAGTGCTTTCTAACCCTCTTGTAAAGTGGAGAATATGGCAGAGGAACAAGCTGTTTTGAATCCCTGCTGTTATCCTGAAGGTAAAGAATAGAAGTGAGACCCTGAATACTTTCCATTCATTCTATCCATCTGTGACCTGATTTGAACCTATACAGTCAGATGTCAAAGGCTCCTGAATAAGTATATTGTGCAAAGGTTGGATTCCCACTCACCCCTGCCATTAACAAAGAATGCTTGCCAGGAAGTGGTGTTTTGAAATTTTGAGAAGAGTTTTAATTGAGCAGAAAATTAATCTTTTAATTTATCCCATATATCCATAATATAGATCTTGATCATCCTCTTGAAACTGCAATTGCTTCTCTAGAAGATCTCCAGTGAAAAGCTGGAAGTCAATGATCCATCACTGCAAGACGTTGGGACCAAGGAAAAGGGCCCCATTCTGCAGAATGAACAAGTCCCTTGACATTGTTGGTCTTTAATTCCTACCAGCATCAGCAAGCGTGTCCAAGAAAAAGGATTCTGTGAGCTAACCAAAATGAGGACCTCAGTGATTTACATCTACCCCAAAGGCAGGCCAGCCAGTTCTTACTATAGTTAACATAAATAAAGTAATTGAAATAATACATGCTGACTTTTAGAAGTGCTTACAGAGTCAAATATAACTCTATTAGGACCAAGGAAAAATGACCTAACACGCAGTACATGGTGCAGGTGTTTATATCAAATATGTAACAAGGAAAATGCATTTCCAAATAGAACTATGAACATTTGCCTAGTCATGCTAATATCTACTATGACTGAGCAAATAGCTTCAATTTTTATTATACATCTTTTAACAAAGCACTATACTCTTCTAATTCTGTAATTCTTTGATAGAAGAATTTCACTTTTTCTTCCACATTAAGTTATGGACAACTAAATAATATTCAAGCCAAAATGTATCAATAATGGTTGATTGTACAAGTCTCATGAAGCTCAAGATTCTACATCAAATTCATAAGTTCATAAAATCTATCAACTGCATTGTATTTGCCTTGCAACAGTTCAAACCTTTTCTTGCCTTCTGTTTTTCTATCTTTTGCTACTCAAGCTAAGTAGCCTAGATAATTTCTTTCACATTTCTTTTGACAGTATTTTTGAATTTACTGTAGGAGCTAGTAGCAAATGTTACTGTTGGTGTTCTTGCTTTCTGCTACATGTATTTCCATTACTCTGGACATTTCTGTCTACTTAAACTTCGCCTTCTAAGAAAACCCATAGACAGAACATTCTTATATTATGTCTCTCCTTGGGATTTAATTGAACTGTAGGAAGTCAGAAAAACTCAAACGTTTGGAGAGATTGCACATAGATTTGTATAACATTCCATAGTGCTTTGCAGCCTACTCTGAGCAGTTTATAATGTCAGACTTTTGCTCCCAATAATCTGAGTCCTCATTTTACCGCCCTTGGAAGGATGAAAGTCTGAGTCAACCTTGAGCCCCATCAGGATCGAACTCCAGGCTGTGGGCAGAGTTTGCCTGTAATACTGAGTTCTAACCAATGCACCACCAGAGCTCCCTGGTTACTGTAACTACAGGACAGGGCATTCATACAATCCCTTTGGTCACCTCATCCCTTAATATGCAAGAACTTGGCATGAAGATTTCACCAACATAATCCTCATTTGGGGAGGAAAAAACATGAAAAGCAATTCTCTTTTATCATACAGTAGAGAAAAAAAAAGTGGGATAATCTTTCTGCATGGCACTAATGAAGATTATTAAATCCATTAGGCTACTCTTCCACCAGAAATATGTCCTTGTATGAAAATATATGGGGCTGGGCTGTATTGAGAAAGGAAAATAGGAATGATTAGAACATAGGTGGAATTTTGTTTCATTCGACTTGACCAGTTGATTTTCCATGGAAATCTACCACTTAGAGCTGGTCAAACAGAATGATGGAATTCCTCCCATGGGCTTGGCGCATAGCTGCTCAAATATCTGCTGGTTATTTTTATGCAGAGCTGTTTTGGAGTGGCTGTAAGTTTTTAGAAATGTATTTTCCTCCAGTTATCTACAGGAAGAAGATTACATTTAATTATGTGAACTCCCGCACCAGAGTCATAAAAACTACAAGCACCTGTGTATTCTAATAGCACTCATGCAAAGGTTTTTCTCGCTAAAATAAAGCCACGGAAAAACCGCCGCCTGATGTATCCTCAAGGGAGAGGAACAAATATCTGTCAAAGACAGCTTGTTTGTCAGGATTTGAACTATTGCTAAGCTGCCATTGTCTCAAAGAGCGCACGAGCAAGAGAAAAAGAAGACTTTTCAGGTGGACTATAGAGACTATAAACTGAATTTATGATGATCTCCAGTGTATGTTACTTACATTAAAAAAAAGACTCTCTTATGTGTGCATAATTCATTTCTTTTCTTCTCTTTTATACAGCTACAGGCATACTTACAATATATTGCATTCTCCTCAAAGAAATGGGGAGGGGGTGTCAGCTATGTAATAGGCAAGGTTTTTTTTTTTTTTAAAAAAAACCCTTAGATCTTTGAAATACCAATTGTTCACACATGGTTGCAATATGTACGTTTAGCATCTCCTGATTTGGAAGCCATGGGCACAGATAATCTTTCTTACCCATGCGTAAAAGCCCATTTTTGTTAATGTTGAGTTGAATAGGCCAGTTAGTATGACCTTTGGTCCTGCTCTAGACAAATGATTAGGAGCAGTGCATTGAGGCAAATCTCAACTTAGCTTAATAATACTTGAGCTTTCAAAGGGCACTAAAGAGCCACTAAAGGAATATTAGAAGACCCAGATCAGATTGGACATTTGCAACAGTGGTCAAGAGGAGCAACTCTGGAGTCTACTGCTTGGCTCTAAAGTATGGAGTCCTTCATCGGGTCTGCATTTCTTGCCAGCAATAGAGTTTCTAACATGGATGAAATTCAGCAGGTTCTGACAGGTTCTGGAGAACCGATAGCAGAAATTTTGAGCAGTTCGGAGAACCGGCAAATGCCACTTCTGGCTGGCCCCAGAGTGGGGTCACACCTCACCCACCAAGCCACGCCCACAGAACCGGTAGTAAAAATGTTTGGATTTCACCACTGGCTCCTATCCACAATAGTAATGTGAGAAAGGACACTGAGGCCTACCTTCTTGTTACGGTGGCCAGCAGTCATCATGCACAACAAAGCTCAATGGCGGTCCCCCATTCAGGGTGTCTCTGATGGAAGTTGGTATGACCTAAACAGTCTGTTTTTCATTTTGTAACTTTGCACTAAAGCACACTAGAAATTGTATTGATACACAGAGAAAAACAAAGAGATAACCATGGTTTTTGAAGGTTGCCCATTATGGCTTGTATAAATTCTAGTCCTGCCTCAGACATGAAAGCCAGCAGGGTGACTGTTGGCCAGTCACTCTCTCAGCTCAATCCACCTCACAGGTTTATTGTTGTGGGGAAAACAGGAGTAGGAAAAGCTATTTGCTGTATACAGCTTTATTTATGAAAATAATACATAATAATACACATATTTTTAATTTAAAAAATAAATATAAAACAACTTACACAGTTGAAGCAAAGTGAATCCATTCTTTTCCATACAACTATTTGAAGATTTGTATTCATTCCAATCATATGACTGAAAGTATTTTGAAGACAAAAGTGCACTTCATGAAGGGTATCATGCAGTATCAATGCAAGTATCCATTGTTTAAAAGCAACTAGAAATTTAAACTGGGTTATCTCAGAAGTAAGTATAAACAATGATTTAGTTCTCCATGCGTTCATATTTTCCAGGGTGTTTTGATCCCCTCTTTGATTTCCTGGTTTAGGAAAAATGGAGAGTACTGCAGAAACAGCCATACTGTAAAATTGCTTGTGGGCCAAAGAGAACACTGGTCGACAAGAAGAAAGCCTTGGAAATGAAAGCAGCTTAATTTTACCAGAATTGGGTCATTAATAAAGGAAAATTAAGTTCTGAGTGTTAATTGGATCCAATTTCTATGATACAGCTTCAGGTCAATATTGCATAAAAATAATTCAAAATTACGAGGGGGATGTGCAATTACGCTCCTGAACTTTTCTGCAAAATGTGTTATAGCAATGAGAATGGTGCCACACCAATCATTATACATTTATTTTTTTATTGATACCAATAATATGACTTTCCATTCATTTATTGGTTTTTCATGTAACATTTTCATGCTTTTTGCATGAAAAACTGACAAGCTCTAACATCAGATTAAACAACAAGGTTCCATCTTTAGTCGGTATCTAAACTGTGCTTTTTTGGCTTTTCTCTTGTGTACTGCAGTAGGATCATCCCTGGGGAGATTCCAGCAGTAATCGGCAAGCATGGACAGACTCCATTTTCATTGGCATCTTTTCTCCATGCCTGCAATGTCCTGTTGGAATCTCTTCCCATGCTCATCACTCACTGCCCCACAGTTCAAAGGGAAATGGTCTAAATTTGAGTATAAGAAGTGAATTTTCAGTGACCTCTTTGCACCAAGTGCTTTATAGAACCCAAGCAAATTTTCTATGTGTTTTTCATAGTTATCTGCCTTGCTGTTCTCAAAGTGAAGATAAATTTATACACTTCCATGTGGTACCATTTTCATTGTTCTACTTTACTTTGTCGAGAAGTTACGAGGCGCCATGATCATTGGACACCTCCCTCCCTTGTAGCCAAACATACTCGCCTGTGTATAAATCTTTATTGTGAAATATCTTGAAAACTTTAGCCAACCAGCACCTTTATTATCTGTTTTGTAATTAATCTAATCAAAATATGTAAAATTGACACATTTTATCTTGGAGGTCGATAATTTCCCCAAATTTGTAGACCAGTGGAATCAATCCTTAATGAATTAAGGTCAAACTCAACTAAACAAGAAAATGTACTCACCCCAAAATCTGGTCACTTCAAAGTGATATACATAGAACATTCAGAAACAAACCATGATTTTGTGGGCAGCTCTATTTACATGATTATGCGTGATGGAATAAAGGTAGCAACTATTATTAGTAATGAGAGGTGTGAAAAGTAGGCTTCAGTGCTACAAATAGCGGACCACAGCTGACAGCACTCAACAAACTAGTGCATGAAATATGCAAGGGTGTATATTAACTAAGAGAAGAAACTAGTTTTTTCCCTTTATCTCAAATTCTTGTCAGAAAGATGACCCTACCTAACAATATCTAAGCAGAATACCCCAAAACTGTTGCATATATAATTTTCTTTGTGATAAACACTGCATGTGTTTCAAAACTACTTCTATTCCAGCAGGTAATTAATTATGCCATTCAGATTAATTTTACCAATTTTATTTGGAATCGACGATTTATGTACTTGATTATTATCTACCTTTATTCTATATGCTTTTTCCATTTCCAGTTCAAATCTCACCAGGCTCAAGGTTGACTCAACCTTCTATCCTTCCGAGGTGGATAAAATGAGGACCCAAAATTGTTGGGAGCAATATGCTGACTCTGTGAACCACTTAGAGAGGGCTGTAAAGCACTGTGAAGCGGTATATAAGTCTAAGTGCTATTGCTATTTATCCAGACAGTTTTTTTAAAAATCATATCTGACTCATTTGATTATGTTGCTTGAAAACAAATGTCCTCACAAAATCTTTCTCTTGTGCAAGACTATACAGTCACACGAATCCAAAGCCCATTTTTTTCTGTGGTTTCTTAGAGCTGAACTGACAACAGAAGAAAACTCCAGCTAGATAGGTAAATTCTTTTCCCTTCCTGTCCCAGTTGAGAATCCCTGAGATCTATTTATGAGGAAAAATCATCCCAATTCTCCAGTCTGTAAGAGTAAGCTACTATGAGAAGAAATGACTTACAAAACTCAACTTAATGATTGTTTTGCATTCCCCTAGATATTGAATAATCCATCTCCTGTTTTACAGTTGTTTATAGGATAGCTCAAAAGCCATACAAAAAAATTTTGATGAACAGACATCCCACTGGAAGCTATTATAGAGTATTCCAAAACACATTGCAGAAGACTTAAATATATTTTTCAGAGATTGCACACTGTAATCGTAAACATCTGTAAAATGATGGTAGTCTTGTACAGATGTCAAGTATGCTCAATATTTCTTCTTCTTCTATGATCTACGGTTGGCTCAAGATACATCAGCCTTTATACATGTGTTTTGTATCGATCTAAGCACATTCTTGCAGTAGCAAAACATATATGAACATAATCTATCATATAAATACACTATTCGTAAGGATCACTATTGTCATTCTTGAAGTACTAATTGTTATTTATATATTTTCCTGAAATTAAAACTGATTCCAACTCTATTGTGAAATCAAAGGCATGATAATTGTAGTTTTGTCTTTTTTTAAGACTAAAATGGCCAGGCATGTAAACTACAGCTCATTGTGAAATTCAAATCTCTGGTACCAGACAACCGTAAATCCAAGGGGACAATTTCTATTTTCTGTATCTTGCCCTTCAGTGTGATGTGTATCCAGACATAATTCATTACCTTCATGATAGGTATTAGAATGATTTAAGGAATGCAATTTTGATTGTCACGAAGTAATAGCAATAGCTGAAGACACATCTGTCCAGGTGGTTTTGATATATAAAATGTGCAGAGGTTCAAAAATGCCTTCCCCAGGAATTTGACTGAAAATCACCTAAAAGTACAGTCTATAACTGTGCAGACATGTGAATCACAATTAGTCATGGATATGTTGCAATTTCAACTCTGAAATGCTTTATACCCCTCCCCAGGTGTTTTTTAGCTTCTCAGAAAAAAATATATATTCCCAGACTAGTAGTATGGAGACCACTTGCTCATATCAAGAATTCTTCGTTTTTTAAATTTGCCAAAAGAAGATACTTTTTTAAAAAAAGAGTCTCATTGAGTTGATTGGGAAACAATTGATTTATCCTTTGAAGCAATCACTGTAATGTACAATACATAAATATGCATAGTGTAATCCTCCTTATTTCTCATTATGTGTTGTAAAGATGGAGTACAGTTAATTAAACATCCCAGTCAAGGAACTTATTCTTTTTTGTAGCAAAACCCAACTCCGTCATGATAGATATTCAAATGTTCTTCAGAGGCAGATTTACTATTAGGTGAAACAAATCAGGCCTCTGTCTATTTAACCAACAACTGCATCATTTTTGTATTAACCTTAATTTCAGTTTCAGTGTTACAACCAAATGGTGGTGGTCATGTGACACCTGGCTGAGTAACTCACAGGATGACTTAGTTCTTTACCTTTCTTTAAAACAGTGTTTCCCAAACTTGACCCTTTGAAGATGTATGGACTTCAACTCCCAGCATTCCTCAACCAGCCATACTGTCTGGGGAATTCTGGGAGTTGAAGTCCATGCACCTTAAAATAGCCAAGTTTGGGAAACACTGCTTTAAAACATAGACAGAAAGATTGATAGATATCTCTCCCTCTCCCTCTCCCTCTCCCTCCCCCCCCCATCTTAGTCAGTCACTGGGACCAGAGTTTTAGTCTTCTAAGCTTTTAGCTTATGCTGAGTGTCTGACCGATTCAGATTGGATCCTGCAACATTATCCTGGGCCACATATATTTGCCTTCATTCATACTAATGATGTTGCCTAGTTTTGGTAATAGAACATCTGCAAGAAAACAACAAAGCTCAGAGACTACCAAGTAGCTTTCATGATTTATAACAACCCCCCCCCCCCACACACACATACACACTTGTTTGGGGTGACTCTAGGCAGCAAGTTCTTCTTGCACAGCACTATTAACTGTTGCCTTCTTACATTTTGTATCTTCTTGCACATCTTCCCCAAATATCCATCTCATGTTTGTGAACGAAGCAAAGCTGAGAGATAGGGAATAAAACGAAATTCCTAGGGAACATAAAAGCTAGGTGAAGCTCTTAGCTTGGACCCCTCTGTATTTATTAAGCTCTCTAACCACTCCACTACATGGATATACATACTGTATATGCATAGAGGGGAGTGACGTCATGTATAGTAGCCTAGGACATTTCTGCCATCTCCACTGACTCCAGTTTGCAGGTTTATGTATAGCTAGTGAGCTTGGATATTGAAGACGCTCCCTTTAGACATGAAGATCAGGCCCTGTATTTTGTATAGGAAATGGAGTGGGTCGGGGTGGGTTCTACTTACCTTTACTACCGGTAAAGGAAAGTAGCGGTACCAGTACTTACCTTTACTACTGGTAAAGGTACTACTGGTAAAGGTTATTACCGGTTTGCAACAGGGCTGCATGTGTGCTCTTCTGTGAATGCATAGAAGTGTTCTAATGACATCAGGGTTCGTGGGCGGAGCCTCCTGCCGGTTTTACTACCGGTTCTATAGAGCCAGTGCGAACCGGGGGCAACCTACCACTGGAGTCGGTGAGTGAACAGTTTATTGGGTGGTTGCTTATTTGTTGCCTAAAAGCTCTTTCCCTTCCCCCTTCTAAAGGTAAGCAGGCTTCTGAGATCCCTCAGCTGGCCAGTAGAGGTGATGGTAAAGGATGACTCTGTGCCTCGCAACCTTCATCCCTGCTTCTGCTCCCTGAAGTGAAACCACACAGTTGGCCTGGCTTTGTTTCAGTTTGACATCAAGCCTGGGTTGAAGCTTGTGCCCATGTTGCTGCTGGGTCTCTGAGCATCTTGCCCACCTTAACATAAATATTAGTGCAATTTCCTTTTAGTCAGGCTTCAGTTGTGGGAAGATAATACCTGTATTATCTTCCCACAATGTAATGAGTTTCACTTCCCAATAAGGAAAATATCCTTGTCATATATCAGAAACACCTGTATTATGAAGGTAGGCAAAGGTGTACCTTTCATGCTCACCTAAATTTATTTTTCCTTTAGGGAGTCAGTATTACTGGAATGGCTCTTTGGTTTTCTTCATTTTCTATTTATTGATGCAATAACTGCCCCAAAGAGTTATCCTGGAATCTATCTCAATGTCAATGTAGCACTAAGTAAATATATATTTTTTAAAGTTTCTCAAGGCCTTTTAAACTCCATTCTTTAACCTATGCCTTGTTTTTAGATTCCTTTTCAAATCATAGCTTTGGATGTTGCTGCTATTATTATTTTATAATACTTATAAACCTAACCCACTCCAAAATTAGGTTATAACAAAGTCAAATAGCTCAATTTTGTCAAGGTGGTGCCTGATGTATCCCATTACAGTCAGAGGACATATTCAGCTGGTTCGGACTGGTTTAAGAGAACTGAATACGGAAATTTTGAGTAGTTCGGAGAACTGGCAAATCGCACCACGACTTATTCCAGTAATAAATCAGAACAGATTAAAACAGGTTTTGGTCTATATTCTAGCAGATCCCGAATCTCATTGTTCCTTTTCTTTATAAGGGGAAGAAAAGGAAGGAAGGAAGGTGGGAAGGAGAGGAAAGAGAGAGTGGAGGGAGGGAGGGAGGGAGGGAAGGAAGGAAGGAAGGAAGGAAGGAAGGAAGGAAGGAAGGAAGGAAGAAAAAGTTCTGAAGAATTTAGGAACTGAAGGATATCCTACAACTGAAGGATATCCAAGGCTGAGGGATATAAAATAGAAATAGAAATAAATAAGCAATAAAGTCATAGATGCCAGAACTCATAATTGGGTACTAGATTCAGGAACATCAGAAAGCAAACTTTCTTCCTTTACTTCTTCTCTAATTTATTATTATCATTGAAGAGAAATCCTTTTGCAAAAGGAGCTTTTTGAACCTTAGGCTCCTATATCTGCAAAGAACACCTGAATCAGTCAGCCAACTTTCGTTTAGAACTTAAAATAGAAGCATCACATGGCATTGCGTACATAGTAGTACTGTATCAATACAATTTGGCCAGGAGATGGCAGCATAGAACTTTTTCATGCATTTTGGAGCAACAGGAGCAAGCAATGGCTTTTTTCCTAGCCAGATGCTCTCTGAACATTTTTAAGTGTAGTTCCCATAATTCCAACACACAACACATTCCTAAACATTTTCTGTATCATGAGACACCTCTTTAATGATCCATGCAATGTAATTATTTTCAAATTAATTATTAATTTTAATTAAATTATTTACAATCGTTATTAATGATTGATGTAATATAATGCATTAATTAATGTGCTAGATTTAAACTGGGCATACCCTCATTCAACTATTCGCTCAACAACATTCATTTAGGGAAACCCTAAATCCTAACGCACTCTATAAGGTAACATTAGATGAACCTAACCTGAGGGAAAGGATTGTGTGTGATGTCCATATATTTTCTTGGCAACCAGAGGGACTTGGTTTGACATTATTATTACGATTATTAGATTTCTATCATGCCTGGTGGCAAACACCTAATGCTCCTATCTCCTGTTTTTCCCACAACAACCACCCTGTGAGGTGGGACAGTTAGACTGGGCCAAAGTTACCCAGCAGCTTTCATGCCTAAGGGAGGTCTAGGGCTCACCTGGTTTCTAGCCCCTTTGCCACTATAAAGAGTTCTCCGGTTGCTTTTTTTAAAATTGATTTCTTTTCAATGTCTGTGTCATCTTAGCTTTTAGATTCTGCTAATCTTCTTTCCAAGAATAAATTAGTTAGGACTCTTCTGAGATTCTGAGCTTAAACAAGGCTCACTAGGCTCTCTACCCATGGCGACTACAATCAATTATTGACAAACCTGCCAATTAAAGAAAGCATGGAATATAAAAAGCAGTACAGTGTTTTAGAAAAGGCATGGACTAAATTAAGGGTGGATAGATCAGCCTCCTTCCAATCCATTTCACTTTGGGAGATATTTATTATTCATCTGCTCTGGCCCATTTCCACATTATATTGCGTAGAGTAAAAGGGGAAAGAGAAATATGAAACCTGACTTTTTCCTAAGATACATAGTTTGTATTCATTTTTGTGCACAATTGTTCTTAAGATCCATATTCTAATTCTAATCCAAATATTTTAGTGCAGTCAAAAAAAAAAAAAGGATGATGTGGGAAGTGGCCATTATATCTGTTTGCTTAGAGGTATAGACCAAATCAATTCCCTTTTCTCCCCTGTTATTGCCTAGTTGTATGATTCACAGAACCAGCTTGCAGTGGGCAGGCAGCCTGTTGACTCTGAGGTGAGCTTAGCTGGACAGGATTTCTGTTAATAGTTTTGGCATGAACCAGTTCCATCTAATCAGGGATCCCACAGTCTTCTTAAGGCGATGATTTTGGAAGTACAAAGCAGGCTGCTTTGTTTGCTGGTTTTATTGGCCTTGGGTTTAAGAGCAGCCTGTTATGCAAAAGTATGTTATACTTTCTGATATAGTAATTAATAATAAGGAAAGTTTCCCTTGCTTAATTTTTATATTTTATGTTGGATCAACTCTCTCTATCTTTCTCTTTCCCTTTCTGTTTCTCACTCACTGTCTTAAAGATCCAAAAGGTTATTTTAGGCTAAAGGAATCAGTGCAGTGACAGATCACAAAAAACTGTCTCTCCACTTTTGTGGAATCACCTTTTATGTTTCTAATTTTCAATGTTTTGGTGTTTTCAACACTTGGCTCAGTGATGCAATATGGGATGAAGGCAATAGTGATATTCAAATTTTTTTACTACCGGTTCTGTGAGCATGGCGTGATGGGCGTGGTGTGGCTTGGTGGGCGTAGCAAGAGAAGGTTACTGTAAAATCCCCATTTCTTCCCGATCAGCTGGGACTCGGGAGACAGATTATTATCGTATTTTTTGGAATATAAGATGCACCTTTTTCCCTCCAAAAAGAGGGTGAAAATCTGGGTGCATCTTATACTCTGAATGTTGCCCCTGCCCAGCTTCTCAAACAGAGGTTTCAGAGGCTGAAAAAAGCATCAGAAATGAAGCTTCAGAAAAGAAACCCCCAAACAGAGCTTCAGAGGCTTTTTTTCTGAAGCTCTGTTTTGAAGGCTTTCAGAGACAGAAAAAAAAAAAAAGCAAGGCACAGAGCTCACAACCAAGGAACCTGTTGCTAAAATTCACCTCTGGGAACAGCTGATTGGGGGTATTCTGGGAAGCCAATCCACCTGCCAATCAGCTTTTCTCTTATTTTCCTCTCCAACAACTAAGGTGCGTTTTATACTCCGCTGAGTCTTATACTCCGAAAAATACGGTATTTTTTTTTAATATAGTAAAAGAATACAAAACAAGAAAGAAAGAAAAAAAAATACAACTATGTTTTCCTCCCTTCTTTCTGTCGAATAGTTATCACCTTAATTTTTCTTCATCCATTTTAAACCCCCAAATCTCAACCTCATCAATTCAATCTTTCCTTCTTCCAGCAAAAAGACCATAAAAGGCTTGCAGTCCTTTCTTTAAAAAAGTCCTCATTGTTTTTTTTTCTAACCAAACTAGTCAGTTTTGCTGTTTCTGCAAATTCAGTTTGGTTTATATTCCCAACTTCCACTGTAACTGTTTTACTGTTTTCCAACATTTTGCATATAATAATCTTGCCACCATTACCATATACTATATTAATTTCCCCCATTTTGTTCTAATTCCTTATTCATAAAATAAAGTGGGAATAATTCTGATTTCCTCGTGATGTTAGCCTGTAACAACTTTTGTATCATTGTATGGATTTGCACCCACATTTTCTTTTCTTTTCACAGTGCCACCCAGCATGAGCTGGCTTACAATCACTTGATAGGCATAGATTCAACTACTTAAAAAAGCCAAACTCTGAACCATTCAGTTATAGTTTCAAATAATATTAAGATGTTATCCTTGATATTTTAGGCATTTCCAAGAGAGACTGGTGATGATGTTTTAACTTCTGCAACTTTATCAAGTTCAATTTGGCAAAACCGAGCATGTGTTTTTAAAATTGGTATGAATACTTCTTCAAATATTTGAAATTGTTCTGCATTTTTGCCCAACATAACGAATTTTACTATTATTTGTACTTCCTATCATATAATGTAGTGCATAAATTATTCCATGAATGCATGCATTTTTGTACAGATTCATCCCTACCGACCCTGCACTAAACATTTAGGAAAGAAATGGAATGTCAAATGTGGAATGAGTTTTGATTTCTGAATGGCTTCAGAACTATGGATTTTGTAAATGTAAACTAAATAAATATTTCTGATAGGTATAACAAAGTGAAATTATCCATAAATAATATTTAATACCTAGTGACAGCAACTGTGTGATTTTGTTTGCAGTATCATAACATGGTTTGCTATTGCTGATTTCTTGATATTTTTAACTTCCTACCAGTAGTATAACAATCAAAAGAATAGTAGGGCCATCAAGCAGACTTCCATCCAAATACTAACTAAGGTTTGGGACTACATAGCTTCAGTTATGATTGATTAGGTGCTAGCATTAGCCACAGAATTAGTGGAAAAGCCAGGTCTTCACCACTTTTCAGAAGGCCAATAGGGTGGGGGTGGTCCGGACCTCAGGAGGTAACTGGTTCCAGAGAGCTGGGGCAGCCACAGAGAAGGCCCTCCCCCGCAGGCCCACCAGCCGGCATTGTTTAACTGACGGGACCTGGAGGAGACCAACTCTGTAGGATCTTACCGGTCACTGGGAGCTATGTGGTAGAAGGCAGTCTCAAAGATAACCTGGCCCTGAGCCATGTAGGGCTTTAAAGGCAATAACCAACACTTGAATTGTGCCCGGAGACTAATAGGGAGCCAGTGCAGCTCGCAGAGAATTGGCGTAATGTGGCTGTATCTAGGCGCACCCACGATAGCTCGTGCAATTGCATTCTGGACCAACTGTAGTCTCTGAACACTTTTCAAGGGTAGCCCCATGTAGAGCACGTTGCAATAATCTAACCGTGAGGTGACAAGGGCATGAGTAACTGTGAGGAGAGCCTCCTGATCCAAGTAGGGTTGCAACTGGTGCACCAGGTGAACCTGTGCAAAGTTCCCCCTAGCCACAGCTGTCAGATGTTGCTCTATTCTTAGCTGTGAGTCTAGGAGGACACCCAAATTGCAAGCCCATTCTGAGGGGGACAATTTCTCCTCCCCCCCAAACCAAGGATGGACAATCAACATGGTCTTTAGGAGGCAATACCCACAGCCACTTGGTCTTGTCTGGGTTAAGTCTGAGCCTGTTGGCTCCCATCCAGACCTTCACAGCCTCCATGCACCGGCAAATCACATCCACTGCATCACTGAATTGATGCGGGATAGAGATATACAGCTGGGTATCATCAGCGTATTGCTGATACCTCACCCTGTATCATTGGATGATCTCATCCAGTGGCTTCATGTAGATGTTAAATAGGAGGGGAGAGACGATCGAGCCCTGAGGCACCCCACAATTGAGGACCTCTGTCCTCCTACCAACACCGACTGTGACCAACCAGAGAGATAGGAGGAGAACCACCATAACATGGTGCCTCCCACTCTTAACTCCCTTAGCCGTCCCAGAAGGATACCATGGTCAATGGTATCAAAAGCCGCTGAGAGGTCAAGTAGCACCAAGATGGAGGAATGACCTCCATCTCAGGCTCGCCAGAGATCATCCATCAGTGTGACCAATGCAGTTTCCATGCTGTAGCCAGGCCTGAAGCCAGACTGAAAAGAGTCCAGATAATCCATTTCATCCAATGACTGCAGGAGCTGAAGTGCCACCACTTTCTCTACAACCTTTTCCAAAAGGTTAGGTTGGAAAGTGGATGAAAGTTCTTTAATTCTGCTGGATTCAGGGAAGGCTTCTTGAGGAGGGGCTTTACGACTGCTTCCTTCAATGGCTGTGGGAAGGATCCCTCCCTCAAGGACGCGTTAACTAAAGCCTGGAGCCAGCCTCATATCACCTCCCTGCTGGCCGAGACTAGCCAAGAGGGGGACGGGTCCAACAAACAAGTGGAAGAACTCATCACCCCTGCAGCCTTGTCCACTTCCTCAGGAGTCACGGGCTCAAACTCATCCCACACAATAGGACTAAGACCTGCCCCCATCATCTCAGTCGGAATTGCCCACTCAGAGTCCAGGTCCATCTGAATCTGAGCGACTTTGTCTGACAGAAACTGCACAAACTCCTCAGCTCTACCCTGCAAGGGCTCCTCCGCTCCCCCTACATCAAGGAGGGAGCATGTCACCCTAAACAGGGCAGCTGGGTGCGAATCAGTGGATGCAATAAGTGCGGGAAAATGCGAACATTTTGCCGCCCGTATCGCCACTAAGTAAGTCTTAATATAGGCTTTTAAGAGTGTTCGGTCAGATTCGGAGTTACTGGTCCTCCAGCTTTGCTCTAGACATCTCTTCTGGTGCTTCATTTCCCAGAGTTCCTTGGTAAACCAGGGAGTTTTCCTGGATCCACTGCTATGGAGAGGTCACAAAGGCACAATCCGGTCCAGTGCCCCGGATGCCGCCCTATTCCAGGAAACCAGCAGGGTCTTGGCCAGACTGTGAACAAGGGAGTCAGGTATCTCCCCAAGCTCCTTCTGGAATCCTTCAGGGTCAATTAGGTGTCTGGGGCGGAACCACTTAATCGGTTCCACCTCCCTGCAATGGAGGAGTGGAACCTTGAAGTCCAACCTCAGCAGGAAATGACCTGATCACAACAAGGGAGAAGTATCTATACCCCTTAATTCCAGATCATGTCTCTATTGCCCTGAGAGAAACACCAAGTCAAGCGTATGTCCCCCCCTATGAGTCGGACCATGAAGTACTTCGGTCAGGTCCATGATTGTCATGGAAGCCATGAACTCTTGAGCCACATCTGAGGGTTCACCAAGTGACGGCAAGTTGAAGTCCCCCAGTACCATAAGCCTGGGGAACTCTACCACCAGGCTATTGCCTCCCCTGGCTACTGCCTCTAGCAGCACAGGCAGGGCTGTTGTAATGCAGCTGGGAGGCAGGTATGTCAACAGCAACACCAACTGAACCCTTGAGTCCAACCTCAAGAGGAGAAACTCACACCCAACAATCTCCGGGGCAGGGATCCTGCGAGGACAAAGACTCTTATGGACAATAACTGCCACTCCTCCACCCCTTCGCTGGAGTCGTGGCTGATGCAATACCTGAAACCCATCTGGGCACATTTCTGAGAGGGGAATACCCCCCTCCTGGCCCAGCCAGGTCTCAGTTATACATGCCAGGTCAGCCCCCTCCTCCAGGATTAAATCCTGAATGAGGGGGGGGAGCTTGTTGACAACAGGGGGGGGGGCTTGTTGACAACAGCAGCAGCCTGAGGTTAGGGCCCTGACATCCCAAGTCACTAGGTATACGAGGCGAGCCCAGTGAACCAGAACCAGAGGGGCCGGAACAAGTAATCACTTTGAAACAGCGAGTCCTTGTTCCCTGAGAGCGGGCTACCACTCAGCTCCCGCCATATCTACCTCTCCCAGTCATAACCGCAATACTCTGGCTCTCTAATACCCCAGAGATCCTGTCTCCCACCTCAACGGCCCCTCTCCTTTCTGGCAGGCAAGGCATCCCATTTACACCGAGCCGGGGGTCGTATTTGAGCCCCCATCTGCTTCTGTTTGCACACTCAGCAGGGGGGGGGCTCCATTTCTTGCCCCCGGCTGCCTCATTCCCCCCAAATTCAGCTGCTCCAACCCCACTCTTTCCATCCAATCCATCCCAATACACTCACACATACACCCACACCCTCCTCAATATAAGATTAATATCTCGAGCAGAAGGTGTCAAGTAAATTAAAACAAATCTAAAAATGCTAAAAAATATATCGAGCAGAAACGTGTCAGGTAAATTAAAACAACTCTAAAACTGCTCTGGAGACTCCACATATGGCTTGTAAGGAGCCACGTATTGAGGTATCCCAGGTATTTGTCTTTCAAATGCTCCTCCTGGTTGAAGTCCTGCTTTCATCTCCACCAGTACAGTCTAAGGAGCCACGACTTGGCTCTATTTAAAAACATTGCACAGGGAGTAAATCCTGGTTCTCTCCGAAGAAGGTCTCCAGCCCAGGATGATAATAGATCTATTATAATAGATCTAATAGATATATTTAGATAATAAATCTAAGTCCCAGTTTTCAACTCTCTAGAACAACTATTGATTGCATGGAGCCCATGATTGTCCCAAAGATGCTTCTTCAAGAGGCAACTGGACTTTCTGGTTTTTCTTTGAAGACATTTCACTTCTCATCCAAGAAGCTTCTTCAGCTCTGACTGGATGGTGGGGAATGGAAGGACTTATGCTCCTTGCAGACAGCTGGTCATTTGCATTCTTTTAGTGAGTCTTTAAGGTTACCTGGAGGTTTATTTGTGTCATCAGGGTCACCAGCAAATGGGTGTGGAGCCTTCTTGGAATTGTTGAAAGGATTGTGTTGTAGACTGGAGATAGATGATATTATATCCCTGAGAAGCGAAACGTCCTCTAAGGAAAACCAGAAAGTCTCTTTGCTCTTGAAAAAGCATCTTTGGGACAACCATGACCTGGATGACTGAGAATCTCCATATACATGGAGCCCATGAGTTTCTTATGTTTTTATAATGCTAGCTAGGTGATGTCGTAAAGCTACCAGTCTAAAATCATTCTGATTTGCTTCAACGTGTCCTGATATTAATGCTTCCCCGAGAGAGAAAGCCTTGATGGCATCTTGCAGCTTTTCTTGTAGGAATTCAGGAACCGCTGTAACAGCAATCTTTGCTAAGCACTGGCTTTTCATTGGCTCTAGAGAATACATTCCTGTACCATACAAGAACACCTGTTGCTGGGATGATTTTCATGCTTTGGGTGACCCTGCTAAGGATCTACTCTTAGATCTACTATTGGGATACACTCCTATTGTTCTTTGTTCATCCTTCTTGGAAGTCCCAAAGGCGCTTTTTCAAAAAGCAACTGGACTTTCTTTGTTTTTCCTTGAAGACATTATGCTCCTCATCCAAGAAATTTCTTCGAAACTGAAGAAGCTTCTTGGGTGAGAAGCAAAACATCTTCAAGGGAAAACAAAGGAAGTTCAGTTGCTTTTTGAAAAAGCACCTGTGGGACAACCATGACCTGAATGCAGTGATGAAATCTGAATCGGTTTGCTACCGGTTTGCTGGCCGTGCATGCACACTCTGCACCAAATGTGCACTCTGAGTGCATGTGCGCATGCATGGTATGTGCCAAAAGGAGGCTCGGGAAGGTAAGTAGAACAGTTGGGGGGGGGGATCAGCTGTGGCACATGATTTAGCTTTGCTAGAAAGCAGGACATCCTGCTAAATTCCGCGGCACAGCTGATTGTTGGAAATACCTGTTTGCCTGAACTGGTAGCTTTTTTTTTTACTACTGGTTTGTTTGAACCGGTAGTTTTTATCACTACCGGTTCACCCGAACTGGAGCGAACCGGTAACATTTCACCCCTGCCTGAATGACTAAAACTCTCCAAAGACATCCCTCTTGGAATTATCTCACTGTTCCCATGATGAAGAACTGTAGCAGGACTTAAAGAGAGTAGCTTCACTTTTGTAGCATATTTATTCCACTCTGTTATAGACTTTCCGTATGTCCTTTTTGCATACATTCTGTTGGGAAGTCATCTAATACACTTTGATATATGGATTGCATGTTATCTTCCTGAACTAATTTTACTTTCCTTCTAGATTCTTGCACTTCTTTCTTTTTCTTCCATGTTCTCTCTTTTGAATCTAATAACTAATGTTCTGTACCATTTTCTCTCACCAGCCTTGTACCTTTGACTAATTCTCTCTTTCATCACAATTAAATCAACGGTGCTTTTGATTAATTCCTTTCCCGTGTGTGCACATCAAAAGATTTACAAGGTCAAAGCAAAGAGGCCTTTTTCTAAGCAAATACTTACCCAATAATTGTCATTCTAATTCCTCCTCGGGTTTTCAAATAGTTGAACAACTTTTATCCTTCCTACCCATTTCACCTAACAGAAGATGTTCCCTTTTGCTGGACTGCATTAATTCAGAATGTTTTGTAATTGTTCCCAAAACTTACCCCTGATTTTTCCATCATTGTAATGTACTGGAGCGTAACATACAATTATCAACAACCTGTGAATTCTTAGTTTCAAACACATGCAATCTAGAAGGTACCAATTTTTGTTTTTGACATGCAGATTAGCCCTTTTGTTCATAGTTAAATTCATAACTTCACATCCATGCTTGTATACATTAATTCCATATGACCAGGCAAATGTCATCTATTTTTCTTTCATTTTATTCATTATTTCATATGTTTATCATTAATTCCTCTTCCATTATGAGTCACAATCTTCCATATACTATGGTCAACAACAAATGGAACTATAAGCATTGACCCCATTACCTATCATGGCTTTGATCAATTGAAGCTCACATAGATAGAGAAAGCATAAATTAGATTACCATGCTCAGTAGTTTCTCTGTCACATGCAGCATTCCTTGCTAATGGTGAATCACAAATGCAAGCAAGCCAGTTTTACTCCAGGTGGGCTCACATTATTATATACAAGATAACTTTTAGATTGGAGAGCCTAAGTTGCACACCAACATACTGCTTTCTACAACCCATGGACTGGAAATATGTGCAGTGTACTGACTTATACTCAGAACATACATTCACTTATCTGTAGCTTTTTAACAAATATACTCTTTCATTTAAAGTGACTAATGAAGGATTATATGTTTATATAAAGCATGCAATTATTTCTCTTTCAAAATGTCCACGGGCCTTTGCTTTATTTATTTTATTTTATTTATTTATTTTATTCAATTTTTATACCACCCTTCTCCTACTGGACTCAGGGCAGTGAACAGCCAAAAGTAAAAACATCACATACAAAATTTAAAAATATTTAAAAGAATTAAACAAGAATTGGCCCAATAAAATTTATATGTCCAACTTCAATTTTCTAATCAAATATTTGTTTTGAGAATGAAGGGAAGAATGACATTTGTTCAGACACATAATGGTAAACCTTCAGCAAATTTACAGGTAAAAAAATCTGTCTATAATAAATAGAGACAGCTTTTCTAAAACAATGAAAAATCAATTCAAAAATAGTATGATCCAAGTCATCTCCTTTTCCTCAAGCTTTGAATTGAGACTGAAAATTAATTGTTGTGTTCTTAACTTTAGAAAGCTATTTGTTTTTATGCCATTATAATCTGAAACATAGTGATGATAATAGTTAAAAGTTATATTAAGGCAAAAGAGACCCAAGATTCAATTCTCCAGCTGACTCAGTTGAATATATTGTATAAGGATGTGAAGTTGTAATTAGGGGAAACCTCTATGTTACGTCCTGTGCTCTGTGGCACATCCAATAATCTATTAGGACCTCCACCAGTTCTGCTGCCAATACCAATCCCATACCTGATTTGGAAATCTTTTTGTTTTCCTCCTGTAAATGAAAGATTTAAGGATATTTGAATTTAAAAATCTCATAACCCAGAATTCAAAAATCTCCTGGAATTTATTAATAAATTGTTCTTGAAATATAGTTCAGAAACTGAACAAATTATCGTCTGTAAGATTAAACAGATGCAGAACCTAACCAGAACAACCATTGTTGGATATACAACAATGACAAAGTTAATGGAAGACAATTGTGGAAGATGAGCTGTTATAAAACAAAACAAATCTTAAAATGGAATTGTCTTCTCTATTAGTGTTTTTAGGTTAAACATCACTAAATCTTATATTTCTAAAAGTAAGTAAATGGAGTTGGCTCTGAATATGACAACATCTGCCAGGACATTTTATGCCTTTTATGACATGTAATTCCCACATTAGGAAAAATGACAAACTAAATTATGGGAGTATGCAATAATGTCAAGAATAACTTTATATTTGAAAAATAAGGTGGTGACAGGTTGAATTCAACTTAGAAACAATTTATTTGCTATAATTCTACCACAGACTTCTGATTTCTCTTAACATAATGCTTGGTTTCTGTCCATTATGGAATGCCATCAGACTGAATGAAGAGAGCCTGTTCTATTGTGGTGCCCTCAGGATAAATGGAACATCATTCTGACCCCGTTGGCCTTTCGTAAGGCCTTGAAGACCTCTTCTCTTATTGAAATGGGAAAGAAAGAAAAGGAGGGAGGGCGGGAGGGAGAAAGGAAGGAAGGAAGGAAGGAAGGAAGGAAGGAAGGAAGGAAGGAAGGAAGGAAGTTCTTGCCTCTCTTGTTAGGTAAAGATAAAACTTTTTAGATCAGGTAAACTGCTGTAAATTGTTTACTATTATTTGTAATTCTTATTATACTTATGTTCATTCTTGATGCAATCTTAATAATAGTTTTAATCACTTTTATATCTAGTGTTTTTTTGAAACTCTTACTCAGTTTTATATAGCATATAATTTTATTTTAGTTTTTTTAATGTAGTCTCTGCTTTTCATCTGGGTTTTCCTTCCTTCCTTCCTTCCTTCCTTCCTTCCTTCCTTCCTTCCTTCCTTCCTTCCTTCCTTCCTTCCTTCCTTCCTTCCTTCTTTTTAAAACATTTAAATAGCAAGTCTAGGTCTCTGTCAAGCAAAAGTTAAAACAACATATAAAATCAAATTAAAACTTAAAACTAAACAGATTAAAATATTAAAATCCACAAAAACCAAATGCCAAGTCAACTTTAAATAATGTACCATTAGTCAATCTTTTCCCAGTGCTATCATTTTTGAAGGTTTCATATTTTATTAGTTGAAATATGTTATTCAATAGTTCTAAGATTTTATTATTAGAAGAAAAAGAAGAGCATTGACTCTTTTTGGCACAGTAGAATAAGGTAATCACATGCAACCTCAACTTTTGTACTTTTACATATACAAGCCACTCTATACATGGCTTATTTTCACCTCACTTCATCTATTTTTTTCCTTTTAAAAATTTAATATGGCTTATATATTAAATTTTTATAAGAACAAAAATAGATGAAGTGAGGTGAGGTGACTTGGTAGAACACAAGCCACATATAGAGTGCTTGCAGTTTGTTTTTATAATATATAGTTTTAATAAAAAAATTGTATAACCAATCAAATTCAAAGGGTTGTAAACCAGTCCCCTTAAAATTACAACTTGAGTTAATTTCCTTGAGGTCTTCTTTCAACTTTCACTGCAACATGACTCCTGGTAACATATATTGTACAAAATATTTGTAAACTAGTAATAGTTGCCTTCCCTGACACAAGAGGTATATTCCCAAACCAGTCACTCTGATAGTTGGAGAGTATACTCGGGTGAGGGCTTCTAGCATTTCTCAGATCCAGTCTTTTATCCACCTCTCCCAAAGGTCTTCAGCCTCACCCCTTTAGTATATGAACCAGAAAGTGGTGCCTTAGGATACTAACCTTTGAGTGACAGTTCTAATGCCCAATCATCAAATGCTCTAAAAAAATGGCACATGATACAAGATATAACTGGATTACATAAATAACATTGTGTTACAAAATATTGCTTCAGGCAAGAGGGCCTTATTCGGCAAATTCAGGAACAAATTCACCTTGTACAAGAGTTTTGCTTTGCTTTTTCTTTCTATCTAAAGGGGATATATTGAACAGAAAACCATATACAGAATTGGGCTCTTTAGAGGAGTGTGTTGTATACAAAAATGATGTAAACCAGGCTATTTTATCATGGAGATTCAGCAGTAGAAAGAATAGTGGGCATGAAGGAAGCTCCCTTGGATGCCAGTTTTGAAAAAATATATGATAAAAACACTGTCTGCATCAAGGCCCCAGGGACCTGTGTTTTCTCTGATATCAACAAGATGCCTGAGGGCAACTTGAGTGCTTTTCACTGACAACTTTGCTCTGTTTGGTCACCATGGCACCGAAGCTTGCTGAATTCTGGCTTTTTGTGGGAATCTGTGGGATGAGCTGTATTACCTCATGTCTTAAAAACAAATGTGTGGAGGAACTATATTACTGTACTTCAGACATAAAACTCCAAAAGTAAAATTTTCCCACTGAGAAAAAAAAAGAGAGAACATATTCTGAGGAGTGATCAGTGGTGGATTGCTACTGGTTTGCACTGGATCAAGCGAACCAGTAGCGGCAGTGGTGGGAGGCTCTGCCCACCCGCCTGGATGCTTCTGTGCAGAAGTGCTGCGTGAATGAGCGAGCGAGCGCACACCCATGAGCGAACCAGTAGGAACGGGATTTGGAACCCGCCCCTGGGAGTGATAACAAAGTGTTGAATTTATGGGACCTTGATGAAGTAGCAGACCAATTCAACTGAAGGAGTACTTGGGAGTGGGGAAGAGCAGGCCGTTAAGAAAATGGCAGGCACCTATGCTGCCTTTTGCTCCTTCTATTTGAGTCTTCCCTCCAGTGTCAGCTGGGCAGAGTTTAAAGTTTAATCTCCATCTCTCTCTCTGTCTGACTCACTCCTTCCTTCCCTCCCTCCCTCTCTTTCTCCCTCTCTTTCTCTCTCTCCAGTCTCTCTCTCTCCAGTCTCTCTCCCCCCTTCTATTTTCCTCTCCAGGCTCTCTCTCTCAAAGGAACAACAACAAACACAGAGCAGAAAAAAAAGAAAAAAGGGGGTGGGTTTCTTTCCAGAGATGGAAGAATATGGAAGAAAAAGAGGAGGCCAAACCAAGCCCAATGCTGTGGAAGTGCCACTGCCACTGTGGCCCATTAATAAAGAAGAAAATAACAGTCCCATAGATAGAGATCTTAAAGATCACCAGGGTTTGTAAGAAGGAGCAAAAGGGTTTGTAAGAATAAAACGCGGTTGTATACTGGTAATAGTAAAATAGTAGCAATTGTAATAGTATACTGCAAGTAGAAATGGTACACTATAGCACAGAAATGCAGATAATACCCTGTTTTCCCAAAAATAAGACATCCCCTGATAATAAGCCCAATATTCAGCTCCCCCTGAAAATAATTAAACGCACGCGCAGCTGGTCCCCATTTCCTCTGGTTAGGGAGGCAGAGCTGGAAATCAGGTAAGACTGCAAGAGGAACCCCATTTTGCTCCACTCTTCCCAAAATAATAAGATCTCCCTGAAAATGAGGCCAAGCACTTATTTCGGGGTTCAAAAAAAATATAAGACAGGGTCTTATTTTCGGGAAAACACGGTAGTACAGAGTATAGTATAGAATATAGTATAATGAACATTGTATAGTATAAGTAGAAATAGATAAGTAGTATAAAACAATAGACAGAAAGAACTAATATATACAGTATGTTTAAACGTTTTGCTTTTGAAACTTAGATTTTTCAAAATAAAACATCTCCCTAACCTTTATTACTAGACCCAATTGTCTAAAGTTCAGTGATTTTGATGGATCTTTTGAGACTGAGTCAATCAAATTGGGTATAGTTTTTAAAGAGAACCCATGACAGTGAGATATTGAAAAAGGAGATTAAAAACAAAGGTGCAGAGAGAAAGTATGTGAAAGACAGAGAAAGTAATATCTTCCCTTTCCTTTCCCTTTCATATAAAGCCTCATCACATAACAGTTTATTCTTAGGTGTTAGTCATCTTAATTCTTTGTAAAAGGCATTCGCTTCTCAAAGTCCAAATAACATTACTGTACAGTCAAGAAGTATTTGTGAATGTTTGTTAAATATACACCAAAGGGATTCTTCTCAGTCTGCTTTCTTTTCTTCTTTTCTATTCATTGGCTCATTACTTCCTAAAGCTGTGCTGGAACAGGAATTGAGGGTAGGAAACAACTGGGCTGCTTCATGCAACACAAGCCTGTGTGTGTGTGTGTGTGTGTGTGTGTGTGTGTGTGTGTGTGGTGCACGGTGTGTGTATGAGAGCATTCACACAAGGGGAGAGAGTAACAGCACCTCTTTGGACCAGCTGCTCCATCCATCTGCAGCTGGGTCTAGGTGCAGTGATCTACGGTCAAGATCTGTATGGGGAGTATTTTTATAGCAATTTTACAGCAGCTGGTCTGAATGGCAATATGCAAAAAGAAAAAAAGAAAGAATCATATTCCCAGCCATAGGGAACAAGCTTAACGAAAACAAATAAACAGGATGAAGGAAAAAAAAATATTGTTGGCATTTTAGGAACATTGTGTGTTAAATTTCCGTAACTTTGCCAAAAAGTGGCACAGAATGAGTCTGAAAGTGAAACTTTGAACGTGTCTGTTCTTTTCTAACAAGGGTTGCCTATTTTTAAATCCCATTATACCAACTGCTTATTTTCTAACCATAACACAAGAGTAATGTTCAGATATGCATATGATGGCCTAGATCCAGAATATTCCTGGTTCTAATCCCACATACATTTTTCATTGGAGGAATAGGGAAGAAGGAAATCTTTGTGGATTTTCCTTCTCTTTTGATCTCTGTAAACCTTAAACCTACAGCATCTTCAGACAAACTTCATTCTGGGGGAAAAGCAGGCGCTATCCCAAACTCTGCACTGAGTTCATGCATCACTCAAAGGCATACCTAACTGCCCTTTTGTTGACTGATTGCATTTATACTCTATGTTTTCACAGAGCTTGCTGAGATAGATGGGGCTAAAAAAAAAAAAGATTTGTGCAATATCATACATGAATTCAGTTGTCACGTGTGAGCTTAAACCTGAGTTTTCCAAAAATCAAAGGCACCGCCTGGTCAATAAACAACAGTGGCTGCATTCATACCATACGATAAATAAAGGCCACCCATTTTAAGTCTCAGCAGGATGTGTAAGTCAAATACAGAGTTAATATAGCACCCTGGTTTGTCTACATAAAACATAAGAGATTCTGGAAAGATTTTACTTGGAGCTTTGGTTACAGTAGTGGTTTTCACTTACTTTTGCTACTGGTTCGGAACTGTGAGCGTGTGCATGCGGTCTCTTGCTTTCACAGAGCGTCTGTGATGACATCCAGGCGGCTGGGCGGAGCCTTCCAATGGTGCTACCAGTTCGCCTGAACTGGGGCAAACTGGTAGAAACTCACCACTGGCTGGTTACCTTGTTCTGAATTATTCTTTTATTGTTCTTATTTTATGTTTTCTATACTGTGATTACCCAGAGTCACTAGGTTGAAAAGGACAGCAAACAACAAATAAAGTCCAGGCTTAACAAGCGTAAGTATACTGTGTTTTACATTTTGCTTGTTCATCTTTTCCTATATGGTGATAGTTCATGTTGTGTAATTTGAAAAGTAGTTCCTGGACTGTCTGTAATCTGTAACCAATGAGAGCATTTGAACTGAACATTGAATTGTATCTTGGATTCCAAGATTAATCACCCAAATATTGATGCTTTCGATGTTATTAGACTCTCAAGAGATGAAGAAGGATGTTGACACCTTCTGAAGTAGAAGGTTTTACTTGGATAGCAAAATTAATTGTGAAGTCATGAAGAGATGTTACATTTTAAAGCAAACTGACCTAACGGGCAGGTGTAATGAGCCCTAAGTGGCAGCAAAGCAGAGAAATCGTCCATTGCCAGCATGAACTCAATAATTTCAGCATCCATGATGGATGAAGAGCTCATTAGTGAGTGGCACACCATCTACCACACCACAGTTTCCATGGTGGCTTCTCTATTATCTTTAATTCCCTTCTCTGTCCTTCCGTCACTTTTCTCACAGGGGAGGGAGATAAGAACTCACTTTTCTTGGGTTTTATGTTTCTGTAAATTGGGTGATACACAACTTGCCTTAAAAAAGAAATCAAACTGCACATAAAAATATTAACCTTCTCATGTTCAATCCAACCTGTTTTCCAGCTGCTTATTACAAGTGTCCTATCAACACTAGGATAATTAACACCAGAACTACCTCAACTATTTGTTTGTTTTTTTGTCAAATTTATACAGTCACCCATCTCATAGGAAATGACTGTCGGCGGGATACAACAATGAACAACAACAATTATATGAATACAAACATTACTAAAAATTAAAATATATTGAAAAATAAAATAAGCAAACCACAGGCATGCAGAGAGTAAAGATATCAATAGTGGTACCATCTGAAGGTATGATTGGTATCCAGAGACCTCAAAGCCTAACCAGATCATGAGGGACGTCCGGAATATTAACAGGGATGGAGATAGTCTAGGTTTGGAGTGGGGAGAATACTTAATAAGACAGGCACCGTGGCAGAGAAGGCTCACCTCCTGGGAACCACCAAATGTATGTTCCTCGCAACATGTCTTCTCTGCCAGATCAAATGGTCAGAACTTTAGGATACTGCTTTTGAAAACTGTTGGAAGTATCATGTATCATATATTATTATCATATCTCTCATTCGAAAACTTGAAATCTAGGCTGTGCTCTAAGACTACACTAACCTAGGTTTACCACATGGAGCTGGACAGTTTTTTGCTCCAGAGTTTCCCCAGAAGAATATACTGTCTGTCTGTCTAGATGATAAATGATAGATGATATATGATAGAAGATAGATAGATAGATACAGTAGATAGATAGATAGATAGATAGATAGATAGAGAGAGAGAGAGAGAGAGAGAGAGAGAGAGAGAGAGAGAGAGAGAGAGAGAGGGAGGGAGGGAGGGAGGGAGGGAGGAATGGGAATGCCTTGCAGGGTCTTAAGGCATCCATTATACCCCATAAAAACCCATTTTTGATGGTCCTTGAGGCGATAGAAGCCTGCAATAACCTTATTTACTTAACATGGCTTCTTGAATAAATCACACAAGGCTGGGTTCCCATAATTATGATTTACAAAACACAGTGACAAGTTTTATTTTTCTTATTATACTAGAACTTACTACGCTCTATGAACCACAGCTGCAATCCTATTTATGCCTCTTTTGAAGAAACCCCATTCAGTTCAATGGAGGTTATTCCTAAAGAAATTTATGTTTGAATGCAGTGAAGTTTGGATATTATATGATACATCATTCCCCTAGCCCAGAACCTGCTCCTCTGAATTTTTAGTAGAAACTGTTAAACTGTAGACAATATACTGCTAAGTATATGCTAGAACATTGATATCTTGGATGGAGAAAACCTTACTGCACTATTCAACAAACCCTTTCTCTCACACACATTTATAGGCTTCTGAAGAAATATTCTTTGGGCAGTTATGTCAAGGATTCAGGATTAGAATGGTCTGGTGTGAATGGATATTTCTCATTTTCATTGCAGTGCACAATTTGGGCAGAAGAAGCTACAAAATGCTATTGTACATTACATAGGAAAATCAGGTCTCTTTAGTGCTTCACAGTCAGTGGTGACAGTCTGCCTTTCTCGGGCTTGGTGCACAGGGTCAGTTTAAAACCCTCTGAAGTGCCAAGAGCGCCATCTGCTCTTCCATCTGAAATGGGAATATTTTTGCTCGCTTTTTGTTGCTGTTGTTGTTTTTCATCTTGATTTGGTCTTTTGGTGTTTGTGATGGAGCACGTAGCCCAGATGCCAATAATGAGGAAAATGTATTAAGTGATAAAAAGGCAGGGGGAGTGGAGGGTGGCTGGAGAAATGAAAATGAACGAGGTAGGAAAATGGTACACACGGAGAGAGAGGGGAGGGGAATCAAAATAAAATGGAGCTGATTGCAATATTCAAGCCAGGTGTGATTGTGAATGTAAAGCATTATCCTGAGAGCCTCTAACAGTGAGAGCCCATAATCCGGTACATCTGGGAAAGTGTTGGTCAAGGCAATCCTGAACTCTCTGCCAAAAGCATCTTAAAAGATATTTTGTGGAAGGTTCCAACTTCCCATATTGTGCAGCTGCTGTTTATTAGTGATACTCATATTTTATCCGTATCCTATCAGTTCAGAATTCTCTTAACAGGCTGGGTGGAGAAGATGATTTCAAAAAAAAAAAACCATCTTTGATATAGCCACTTCCCAACATTTTTGGGACTTGTAAGTCAAATCACAATAACTTAAAAACAATAGATGGAATGAATGGAAATCTTTAAATCATAGGAACTCTCAGAGATTTCTTCTTGAAGCCTGCATGTTGACTGAAAGACTTTCACAGTAAAGAGGAAGATGGCTAAAAAATATAAAAGTTTGTTACATAACAAATTTTCCCCTATCCCAGTATCCCCAGGAATTTTTGTACTTTGTAAAAAGACTGGAAAACGTATCTTCATGACCACTATTGTTACTCCTACTTCTGTCTCCCCTTTTGTCTGTTATTTTGATCCAGAGGTTTATGTTGTGGTAATTTACTGCATTGTTACAAGGCCTCCAGATCTGGTTAAGTATTTGTATAATGGAATAAACACTAAATGAGGCAAGTAGCTGAAAAAGGATTACCGGCACTATCCAAATACTAACTAGAATGTCCTTTTGGGATATCTCTCATTATGATTTCTTTCCACATAAAGTCTTGATTTTTGACACAAGGCAGAATATTATTGGAAAATATACGAACAACTTACTTTGTGGAAAGAAAGAGAAAAAAACTGTAAGTATCATGGGGTCATCAAGGGTTTGCAAAATATTATTAATCTGAGTTCTGTAGCTGTATTAATGTGGCTATTCTGCTTTGCAAGATGTGAACTTATTTCAGGTGTCCTATTTTGTGTGCACATCTTTATTTTCCTTGCCACTCAGTTCACTTTCACCATTGCCTATCTTGTGATCGTTCAATTTCACTAATGACTTAATCTAAACATATGCCACCAATGGTGGGCTGCCCCCGGTTCGGACCGGTTCATCAGAATCCGTAGTAAAACCAGTGGGAGGCCCTGCCCACCGTCCCGGATGTCATCATCGGCGATCTGCACATGTGCAGAAGCAAGGCGCGCTCATGTGAGCAAAACAAGCATGCGTGCACAATCCCGTTGCGAACCGGTAGTAAATGTAAGTAGAACCCACCCCTGTATGCCACCAACAGTAATCTGAGGACTATCATCTCTGCGGACATAAGTTTAATTATACTTTTCCTGAACTTTATTTTATAGCAGCTGATTTAACATATTTCATATCACCTTTTTCTTTTAAAGTTTTTTATTAAATATACAGTTAAAAACATAGGACATGGTGCGACTTTTCTGGTTCAAACATTTTCATCACGTTTTACCTTACAACAAATACAATTCGTATTCGATATATAAATATGTACAGTCTATCAAAATTCAGACACATAAATCTCTTTGTGAAAATTACTTTCAATAGCAATCCAATTCCTACCTATCATGTTATACTAATATAATAATTTTCCAACTCTTGACTTATCAATATTTCTTTATCCTGACATTCCCCCTTTTAATTACATTTTCTAATGAACCAATCCATGCTAAAATATTTTTTGCAGGCAGAGTCCCACCAGAGTCCTTTTATGCCTTTGTTACAGCAGAATTTCACCATAGGAAAGATCAGCCTACTCTACGGAATGGGGTTTTGAATCAAGTCTCTGTGTCCAAAATGAATTTGGATTGAACAGGATTGGCTATGCTACAAATGAAAAAGACTGCAAATCAAATCCTCAGTTGCAGTATCTTTCAGTTAGAATAAATACTAATTAACTATTGATAAATGCTGTATTATGTGTTCAACTGTCATTATTTTATAAGTCACTTATACCACACTCCTTTGTTATATGTAACATTATAAAGTCCTTCTGCAAAATGGAATATTGCATTGCACACGTCTTTGCTTTTGGCATTCTTTACTACATTCTTTGTAGTTCAAATTGCTGACGATGAGTATTTTTTTGATGTTATTTTGAAATATGATAAAATATAAAAACCATCTAGTGATATTAAACAGAAAGCAGAATGGCTTTGCATTTACATGCTTTGGTAATTATTTGAAATGTGGGAGGAAAAAAATTCCACCCAAGACAAGGACAGCATGGGAAAGGCAAATGTCCAAACTGAACAGGAAGCAGGAAGTGAGAAAACACAAAACACATCTCATAACAAGTACAATAATAACACAACTATTGTAAACCTAAATTTTTTTTCGAATCAGATTTCTTACAACAGATATAAAAAATATATACATGCTAAACTGAACATATTAAAGAATAATCATTCTAGAAAACCATACTATCATACTATGATACTATTATACCAATGATAGTATCAGTTCCTGAAGGCCTTTTTTTTATTTTTAGAAGGCCATAAAAATAAGAGCCACCACCTGGGGGAAAGCTACTCCTAAGGAGAAGGGCCATCACCTGTCAATGCATCCTCTGCTCTCATGACTCCTATTAGAAAGTAATCTTCAACAGGCATGATCATCTGATTGGGGAAAGGTGTGCAGAATCTACCTGCAACCAAGCAGGGGTGTCAAACTGGTGGTCCGCAGGCCAGATGCGTTTTTTGCTGCAAAGGCAAAAAACATTGTGGTACGTCACATGATGTCACATGACACAATTGTCATGCACCAGCACATAACCTTTATATACTGTTGTTGCTCACTAGCCCCATCTAGTGGCTGTAGGGATAAATATACCCCAACATACGATTGTTATATACTGTTGTTGCTCTCTAGCGGCTGAAGAGATAAATACCAAGTAGATTGTTTGAAGTTTACCCACCCCTTTACCTATCAGCCCACACTCTCAAAACAAGAGCATGCTGGGAAGCCAGACTCCATTTCCTTTAGCATTTGGAAAAGACAGAAGCATAAAGAAGAATCCATCTTAATCTATGGCACATGGTCATCCAAGGACAAACCCACATCCCACACACAGATCATCACTGGTGAGTTTTAAATTGATTGTATTTATTAATTGTTATGTTCAGCAGTAACTCTATACTGTCTATCTTGTATTTGGTTCTCATTGTATGCATTCCTTTTTTCCCCCAGTTTCACCATATCCTGTTCTTCCAATAAAGCTTTCAGATCTATGCACACGGTCTGTTTTATTGGAGGACAGGCAGGTTTAGCTGCATGTCGAGCTGCACACAGACTAAAATGTAGTGAGGACAGAACAGCGATCAAGTTTGACACCCATGCAGTAGAGTAAGTAGCTTTATCTCAAAAAATCTTCAAGGTTCCATTTATCCTATACCTTGAAAGAAACGGTTATCTTGAAATTCTACTTTGATTTGAACTGAAACAAAATTCAAGGAAATAGCATCGTTTTGCATGACATCACCAAAGAACAAAACTTTTAGAGACTTATTCCAAAGTGTTTGTTTGTTATAATACCACAAATAAATGAACAGTCTGGGGAATTAATTTTCTAAAATGGAGCCCTTTCACTTCCATCTTGTGAGATCAAACTTTGAAGTTTGTACTTACGTAGTTCATATTTATATCCTTGAACTGATTGGCCAATAGCATTATAATTATACATAAACAAATAAATAAAACACCTCCATAATTTGGCTTTGGCAGTAATCATGTTGATGCTAAAATCATCTGGCAAGGCATTATCACACTTTAATTAACCACCCTTTTTTCACTAAAGGGACTAAAGAACATCCTTAGCAATACTAAAATGTTTATAATTATTCAAAGGACACATCCATTAAAGGAAATTCAACACCCTTTCACTCTGTAATATAATTTTGTTCAAATCCCCCCATCCAGTAAAAATCATGAGATTATCATGATCACTTATTGAGTGGTGTGGTGGCCTAGAGATAGAGCTCTCACCTCACTGGAGGCTGTGCGTTCGATCCTCGGTAGGGGCACATATTTCACCCTGGGAACAAGGAGAATAAATCTGCTGAATAAAACTCCACATTGGCGTTAGGAAGGGCATTTGGCCAGTAAACACTCAGCTCCATTCAGTTGCCCAGACTCCACCCCACAAGAAATTATGGGATCGTTAAAAAGAGATGATGATGACTTATGTTATAGTGTTGATGTTTTCATTTAGAAATCTTGACCATTTTCCATCTTAGGGTACCTTCTAGCATCACCCATCCACTACCTGAGGCATACCAAGAATATCCACATTATAGGACTTGTCATTACATATCATCAGTGTTAAATCAGCATACAAAGGATGACTTTAGTACAAATAGTCCTCAAATTACAACAGTTGTGACTGGAACTTTCATTGCTAAACAAGGGGGTGTTTAAGTGAATTGTGCCCAATTTTATAACCCTGTTTACTGTGATTGTTAAATGAATCACGTCGCCATTAATCAAATCCAATTCCAAATTGTTGGAAACCAGCTGGAAAGATTGCAAGTGGCCATCCCATGGTCCTAGGATGCTGCAACCATAGTAAATATCTACAAATTGCCAAGCACCCAAATTTTGATCAGATGATCACAGGGATGTAATGGTTGTAAGTGCGAGGACTGGTTGTAAGTCACATTTTCCAGCACTGTTAGAGCTTTGAATGGTTACCAAATGAATGGCTGTAAATTGAAGACTACTTGTCATGCTATAAATCACGGGTGTCAAACTCGATCATGTCACGTGATGCCATGTGGCATATCACTTTTTTTTTTTTGCTTTTGCAGAGCTGGGATGGGCGTGGCCTGTGCCGCATCCGGCCTGCGCGCCGGCAGTTTGCCACCCCTGCTACAAGTAATTAGTATGGATGCTGTCTTTATCTGACCTTAGTGCCTTTCTGTTGGGGAAGAAAGAGAAGTATTCTTAAATTTCAGTGCTCATTGTCAGGGATATTTTTGAAGTCAACTGGGATAGAGGGCTTCCCCTTGTTGCTGTTCTTCCTGTCTTTACAACATCTTGTTTATATCATGTATTTCTAATTGTACAAGTTTCCTTTCTGATTTGATTTTGTTTTTCCACAGTAAAAGCTCCAAAGTGATGCTCAATTATTTATTTAGTGTATGGCACGGACTTGCTAGGTATTTTAACATTTCACCTAAATTAATACGCTCAGTAAACCCATGCTTTTACAGCAGAGACATTTCCATTCCTTCTTCATAGAGAGATTCCCTATTTCCCCATGGCTCATCCCTATAGCACTGGAAGTAGCAGAAGCTTTTCCGTTCAGCTAATTAAAGTGTCTTCTCAGTAACAGACAATATATCAGATACTACCGTACCCTCACTTTTTTGGTGCCAGAAAGCCTTCTGGGCACATCTAACAGTTATTTTTGTTGTTTAATTAAATAAAAACAATTATGCCAAAAAGCGGTCTCTCGAGTAATCTTTACTTCTAAGAAGGTTTGTGAAACTCTCATAGGCTCCAGAGGTATTTTTATAAATTAACAAGATAGGGAAAGCACGGAGAACAGAACTCCTAGTGCCGTAACACGTGACTTCATATCCTTCTGGCAAGCAAGATAACATGTTGCATCTCTTGGGTGGGTGGGTGGGTGGGGTGCTATTTCTCTTGTGTTCCATTCCTGTATATATTTATGTACACAGGGTATGCTCTTGTTGGAAGAAAAATCCATCTGATTCAGTTCCAAACTGGGAGAAAAATGCTGGAAACAACATGGTGGCTGATTGGAAAGCTGGTTTATTGAAGAGATCCACAAAGACAGTTCTGCGTCAGCTGAACAAATGGTTGAATGAGTGGATGGAACTTTATAGATTTCTGTGACTTTGAAGTTTTAACTGTCCTGGGGGTGGTGCAATGAAGGGCTTTGTGTTCTGAAAGGATGTTGGGCAATTCCTATTGTGGCTAATGGCTTTTGTCCTGGGTTGGATCTTGGGTGAGAGGCCGATTCTAATCCAATCACTCTGCTTTTGTTAGCTGTCAAACTTTGCTGCAAGTTTCGAAATATCCTGTCTTCAGTAGATTTCTGCTTGCAATATTTGCTTTGCTTATGAATAGAGCTATCTGGATGCAGTAGTTGTCGTCCTCTTTCAATACGCTCTTTATCTCTTAAGTGTTGGTATCTGCTGTGGGCTATTAAGAAAGACTTGGGGGCTATTAAGAAAGACTGAATCTTCTTTCTGTCTTTAGGAGCATGTTTCTCCATTTCTCCTTTGGGGAAATACAGTGGGGCAAAAAAGTATTTAGTCAGCCACCAATTGTGCAAGTTCTCCCACTTAAAAAGATGAGAGAGGCCTGTAATTGTCATCATAGGTAGACCTCAACTATGAGAGACAAAATGAGAAAACAAATCCAGACAATCACATTGTCTGATTTGGAAAGAATTTATTTGCAAATTATGGTGGAAAATAAATATTTGGTCAATATCAACAGTTCATCTCAATACTTTGTTATATATCCTTTGTTGGCAATGACAGAGGTCAAACGTTTTCTGTAAGTCTTCACAAGGTTGGCACACACTGTTGCTGGTATGTTGGCCCATTCCTCCATGCAGATCTCCTCTAGAGCAGTGATGTTTTGGGGCTGTCGCTGGGCAACATGGACTTTCAACTCCCTCCAAAGGTTTTCTATGGGGTTGAAACCTGGAGATTGGCTAGGCCATTCCAGGATCTTGAAATGCTTCTTACGAAGCCACTCCTTCGTTGCCCGGGCAGTGCGTTTGGGATCATTGCTGAAAGACCCAGCCACGTTTCATCTTCAATGCCCTTGCTGATCGAAGGAGGTTTGCACTCAAAATCTCACCATACATGGCCCCATTCATTCTTTCCTGTATACAGATCAGTTGTACTGGTCCCTTTGCAGAGAAACAGCTCCAAAGCATGATGTTGCCACCCCCGTGCTTCACAGTAGTTATAGTGTTCTTTGGATGCAACTCAGCATTCTCTCTCCTCCAAACACGACGAATTGTGTTTTTACCAAACAGTTCTACTTTGGTTTCATCTGACCATATGACATTCTCCCAATCCTCTTCTGGATCATCCAAATGCTCTCTAGTAAACTTCAGATGGGCCCGGACATGTACTGTCTTAAGCAGGGGGACACATCTGGCACTGCAGGATCTGAGTCCCTGGCGGTGTAGTGTGTTATTGATGGTAGCCTTTGTTACGTTGGCCCCAGCTCTCTCTGCAGGTCATTCACTAGGTCCTCCCATGTGGTTCTGGGATTTTTGCTCACCATTCTTGTGATCATTTTGATCTTGTGTGGAGTCCCAGATCGAGGGAGATTATCAGTGGTCTTGTATGTCTTCCATTTTCTAATTATTGCTCCCACAGTTGATTTCTTCACACCAAGCTGCTTGCCTATTGCAGATTCAGTCTTCCCAGCCTGGTGCAGGTCTACAATTTTGTTTCTGGTGTCCTTCGACAGCTCTTTGGTCTTCACCATAGTGGAGTTTGGAGTGTGACTGTTTGAGGTTGTGGACAGGTGTCTTTTATACTGATAACAAGTTCAAACAGGTACCATTAGTACAGGTAATGTGTGGAGGACAGAGGATCCTCTTAAAGAAGAAGTTACAGGTCTGTGAGAGCCAGAAATCTTGCTTGTTTGTAGGTGACCAAATACTTATTTTCCACCATAATTTGCAAATAAATTCTTTCCAAATCAGACAATTGTTTTCTCATTTTGTCTCTCATAGTTGAGGTCTACCTATGATGACAATTACAGGCCTCTCTCATCATTTTAAGTGGGAGAACTTGCACTATTGGTGGCTGACTAAATATTTTTTTGCCCAACTGTATAATATTCTGCCTTTTTAATATTTCCCAAAATATTTTATCCTTCTAGGAGTGGGGGGAGGGGGGGGAGAAGCTTCCCACACTCTTTTCCTATATTTTTTTTCTCCTCTGCTGCCCCAACTGCATGGGGCCTGTTTTCAAACCCAAACTTTCTATTGATGGTGTCTTCTCCCATGAAAATTTTGGCCCTTTCTGTTCTGTCTTCAATTTCTTGCCAGCATTCTGTTGGTTTGGAAAGACTAAAACTGGAGGATGACCTCAGCTCAGATCTTCATTAGGAAGTGCATGTGCTTATAGAAAAGAAGACAAAAATAAATTAGGGTGGTAGAAGAAGTAATGGGGGAAAACACGACATCATAATCAGAGGTCTTCCGCACCATTGCAGCTAGTTTTGAATAGGTAAGGCTGGTGGCAGCCATTTTGTAAATGCACCCACATTCCAAACATGTCTGTCAGTTATAAAGGTTACCTGTCCTTCAGAGTTGGTATTCAGCAGGTTCTGACTGGTTCTGGAGAACGGGTAGTGGAAATTTTGAGTAGTTCAGAGAACTGGTAAATATCACTTCTGACTGGCCCGAGTCCCAGCTGATCAGGAGGAAATGGAGATTTTGCAGTAACCTTCCCCTGCCACGCCCACCAAGCCATGCCCACAGAACCAGTAGTAAAAAAATTTGAATCCCACCACTGCTGTCCTTGCTGTGTGTATTGGCACCAGTGGCCAGCTGGGAGTCAATACCGTGGCAGGATTCAAAGGCAATGGGCTCAGACTGGGTGAAATGCCAAAACGGATATTATTGAATAAACAATAGGAAAGTTAGAGAAAGTCCTATTAACTTCCTCCTGCTTGCTATAAACCCCCAGAAAATGGCAGTAAATGCATCAAGCAGTTGAGCAACTTTTTTTTCCTAGGTTTTTAGCACCCAAAGTCTCAAAATGCCTGGGGCTTTTTGTCACTTTTTGTTAACTCGTGGGCACAAGAAAGGACAGGACACGCAGTAGAATCTAACACTTTTATTAGCTCCGTAAATCGTAATGGCAAACCTAGCCGCGGCAGCTCCTTTTATAGCTAGGAGCTGTCCGTGGCTTCAGCCACTGACGGTCCTATGAATTTCCCGTTCTTGTCCCTGATTGGTCTGTTCAAATCTGCCATTCAATACTCAACACCCCTCCCCTCTAGTTAGCATAACCAATCCTGAAGTCCCTAGACAATGTAGTCACGCAGGTAGGCGTGTCGTTTCGATTCGCGACTTAACCTGTGCAGTTCAGTCGTTCTGTGGCTCTGCCAGCTCCGCCCCTGGAACTCTCTCGAACTCGTTCACCGGTGTGGAATTATTTTCTTGGGTGTTACTTCCTTCCTCCCCTGGACAACATGGTGGATTGTAGCTGATGTTCGGTTCCTTCTCCTGGACTTCAGGTAAGTGTCCGCTGCCTCTATTTGGGGTTGAGTCTTTCCTAATGGTGGTTGGTGCTTGTGCCTGTGGTAGGTTCTGGTCTCTTTCAATGCCTCTGTCTGGTGGGCCAAGTTCGTTCCTTGTCATTCTGCCTCTGATCTGGTCGATGCGGCGTTTCCACTGTTGGCCATCCTCGGTCTGCAGTCTGTTCGACAGTGGTCCTGTGATTTGGGTTATTTCTCCCAGTATCTAGAGGGGGTTGCTGCTGAAATTTTTAGCATAAACTTTGTCCCCCACTTGGAATTTTCGGATTTTGCTTGTGGAGTCCATAGGTTTCTCGGTGCTGTTTTGTGGGTGCAACCTGTCTAATGGGGATCGCAGCTTTCTTCCCATCAAAAATTCTGCTGGGCTTCGGTGTGTGGATGCGCTTGGTATGATATGCTGGATTGTGAGCAGCTTGTCTATTTTGGCTTGCATGTCCCTGGGCCCCAGCTGTGACATTCTAAACTTATTACATGAGGGGCACCGGACCAATGTTTCTTTGGTCATTCTCACTATTTGTTCAGCAAGCCCGTTAGTGGACAGCTTTCCTGGTGCTGATAATGTGTGTCGGATTCCCTGGTTGGCCAGGAACATCTCGAATGCCTTAGAGGTAAATTGGGGCCCATTATCAGATACCAGCAAGTCCGGCAACCCGTGCGTTGCAAACAGCCTTCTCAATACATGGATAATGGCTTCCATGGTTGTTGAGGGCATCAGGAATACTTCTCACCATTTTGAAAATATGGCCACTATGATTAGGAACATGTTGCCCTGGCATGGCCCCGCAAAGTCTATGTGTATCCTCGCCCAGGGTGTCCCCGGGTTCTCCCAATCGTGTGTGGGTGCAGTGTGTGGTGCTGGTCGTGATTCTTGGCAGGGTGTGCATGTTGTTACCCAGGCCTCTATCTCCTTATCCATTCCAGGCCATCATACATAGCTTCTTGCCAATGCTTTCATCTTCACTATTCCCGGGTGCCCCTCATGTAATAAGTTTAGAATGTCCTGTCTCAACACCCCGGGAATTATGACTCTGTCCCCCCACAAAATGCACCCCTTGAGTCCTGACAGTTTGGTTTGTCTGGATTTAAATGGTTGAAATTCCGTGTCCACGTTCACTTCCAGCCAGCCCTTCCAGACCCAATTCAAAACACGTGCCAGGGTTTTGTCTTTCATGGTGGCTCTCGCAATGTCTGTAGCGGAGACTTGAGCACTTTCCATAGTTTCAATGAGCAGTGTGGTTGCTATTGGAGCTGGATCTTCTTCTATTTCGAAAGCGGGCATCTGCTGAGGGCGTCAGCATGGTTGATTGTTTTGCCAGGCTTATATTTCAGCTGGTAGTCGTAGGCTGTTAAGAACTCTACCCAACGGAGCATTCTTGGCAATAGAATGGGGGTGTGGGTTTGTCTCCGGCGATGATGCCCAGTAATGGTTTATGGTCAGTGATGAGTTCGAATCTCCGGCTACTCATGGAATCTTTTTATTCCAGCTACCGCAGCCAATGCCTCTTTATCTAGTTGGCTGTAGTTCCTCTCTGGCTTAGACAACTTTCTGGAGTAAAATGCTATGGGGGCTTCTCTTCCATTTGGCATGCAATGGCTCAGTACAGCTCCGATGCCGAAAGGTGATGCGTTGCAAGTCAAACGGATCAGCAGTATTCTGCTGTACTGGACTAATACTCTGTCCGACTTTAGTAATTTTTTTATTTGTTCGAATGCCGTTCCTTCCTTCTTCCCCCACTTCCATTCTGTTGTCTTATCCAGTAGCCGGTGGAGCAGTTCAGCAGTTGTAGCTTTCTGTGGTAGGAAGATATTATAAAAGTTCAGTAATCCTAAGAAAGCTTGCAGCTCCATTTTGTTTTTTGGTGTGGGTGCCTCTTTGATTGCCCTCAGCTTTCCAGGAGTGGGTCATATTCCTGAGTCATCAATTAAGTACCCCAGGAATTCTACTTGCTTTTCTGCCAAGTTGCATTTGTGCTTTTCCACTTTAAGCCCCACCTCTCAGAATCTAGATAGCACTTCTCTTAGGCATTGCTTTAGCTGGTCTAAATTCCTTGCCGAGATGAGTACGTTGTTGAAATATGGGACAACTCCCTCAATCCCTTGTAACAATTGTTCCATCAGGCTTTGGAACAATCCTGGGGCTACACTGACTCCAAATTGTAATCTTGCAATTGAAGGCACCCCTGTGCATTATGATTGTTTGCGCTTCGGCTGTGGCATCATCTACAGGAAGCTGCTGATATGCCTGTGCTAGATCTAGTTTTGCGAATATCTTTCCATGGCCCAATGAGTGGAGCAGATGTTGCAGCACTGGCACTGGGTAAACGCTCTGTTGTAGGGCCTTATTTACTGTACTTTTGTAGTCACTACAGATGTGCACCAACCCATCTGGCTTAACTGGGGTGACGATGGGTGTCTCCCACTTCGCATGGTCAGTAGGCTCCAATTAGCTTGTCTAGTTGCTCATCTTAGAGCAAAAGGGACCCTCCTGGGTTTAATCCGGACAGGGGCAACTTGGAGGTCTAGATTAAAGGATATTGGGGGCCCTGTGTACTTGCCTAATTTGCCGTTGAATACTTCCACAAATTCTGTCATCAGTTCTTCTTCCCAGCTATAGTCGTTGATGTGGTTGATGCCTGTTACCACCAGTCCTAATGGCTCAAACCACTCCAGACCCAATAGACTAGGTCTGTCCCGATCCACGATGGTGAGGGGTAACTGTGCCTTGAAGGCTTTGTAGGCAACGTTGAATCTTCCCGTGCCAAGTACTGGGATTCGGTTCTCTTGGTAGTCTATGAGAGTCAGCCTTTGTTGCTTGAGTGCGCTGGGTTTGATGCCTAGAACCAGCTGCTGGATCATTGTCCAGGATACCATGGATAGGCAGGACCCCGAATCGACCTCCATTTTGCAGGGTCTCCCCTCTATGAGTACAGTCACCGCCATCTTGTTGGATTTTCCTGCGCTCGCATGACCCACTATTAATGTTTGGTGGGTCTCACCTCGCTCCGATCCGGAGTCCTCACTTCTGCAACTTCTTCCAAATGGTTGCTTTTTCCCACTTGGCTTGAAAGATAGGTCGCACTGTTGGCATATGGCATCCCAGAACCTGCACTCTGCCCTGGGGTGATTTCCCTCACAGCCTGCGCACCGGAATTCTAGCCTCCCTTTTCCTCGCGGCTTGCCTCTCCGGTCCGTTAGTGGTGGTGAAGTGGTGAGCCTCCTCCTCCTCTTCTTCCTCTGATTCTGTTTTCACATCCTCATAGTGGACCCTGGATTCCTCTTTTCCTTGTGGCCCCTTGTTCACTTTTTTCATGGCTGCCGCAGATTTCTGGGATGCCTCTGACACTGTGGCTTCTTACAGTGCCTCCTTGAAGGTTATCTGAGGCTTGGCTAGTAGCCTGCTTTGCAATGTAAGGTTTTTTAGTCCCAACACTAGCCGGTCCCTCATAGCCTCTTCTAAGTTTAGAAAATCACAGGCTGCGGCTATCTCCCTCAATGTTGCAACAAATTCACTGATCGATTCACCTTCCCTCTGGTCCCTCCAGTAAAACTCATATCTCCTTACCAGGGATGAGGCTTGGGGGGCATAGTGCACCTTGAGGATGCTATGTAAATCCATTCAGGACATCGTTCTCAATTCTGTAGGGGTTGCAAGTGCTTTTGCCATTTTGAACACTGCGGCTCCACAGTGTGTGAGGAATATTGCTCTCTTCCTCTGTTCCGACAGGCTTAAGAGATCATTTCCTTCCATGTACATGTGGAATCTTTCCATATAAGATTCCCAGTCTTCTCCAGCCGGGTTGAATGTTGCAGGTGGGCTGATTAAAGGCATAGTGGTAGCCAATGATCTGACCGATTCTCGTGGCCATTGATCGAGGTGGCTGATGATTGCTGTGGAGGTTTAGTGCTTCATTCTCTGTCCTAGAATCCCACCTTCATCACCAGTGTTAAGTCGTGGGCGCAAGAAAGGACAGGACATGCAGTAGAGTCTAACACTTTTATTGGCTCCGTAAATCACAATGGCAATCCTAACCGCGGCAGCTCCTGTTATAGCTAGGAGCTGTCCGTGGCTTCAGCCACTGACAGTCCTATGAATTTCCCGCTCTTGTCCCTGATTGGTCCATTCAAATCTGCCATTCAATACTCAACACTTTTAATTTATTTTTTCAGGAGTCAGGGCATTTAAATAATACAGTACCTGGGAGAAACTTGGTAGCACCTCTTACCAGTCATAATTCAGTTGACCCACAGCCAGGGATACCTTGAGTAAGACATGGTTTCCAATGTAAAATACTTGGAGATGGTCTGGTGGTATATCTTGTCAGTACCTTAGGAACTGGGAAAGTTTGCAGGTATTAATTCGGGAGCTCATTTGGTCCTCTTTACCTTAATTGCTAAATAGTAATATAGACAAAAGACTAAAAATCTAGATGAAACAATGCAGTCCACAGGGCTTGTTTTCTAAGCACATGAGGGAATAAACATACAATGGAGCTTTTACTAAATTACATACATTTCTTGCAAGAATTTTTTAGAATATCCTCACCAAGTTGTCCATGGTGCCACTACACTATACGGCATACACCTGAAATATCAATATCTTAATAAAACTAATTCAGGAATGGCAAATTATCTGCTTTCTTACTCTTGGATTAGAACCGGCAGTCCTCATTTATAAACCACAGTTGGGATTGGCAACTTGGTCACTAAGTTATGTAGCTGTTAAATGGACCATCATTGCACTTACAATTTTATTTCAGATTTTCTTTTTTCCCATTGCCCTGCCCTTTGGAATGCTCACCCCTCTACTGGGATAATTAAATGGGAATTGTTTGTATTTACATTCATTGAAGAGAAAAGGATTACAGGAGAGTAAGAAGGCACTCAATGGAAAATTCATATTGAAAGCAATGCCTAGCATGCTTACAGCTCCAAGCTCCATGTGAAAGTGATTAAAATCTTATCAGTTATAGGCAGCCAGCTAATTAAAGTCAGAGAGCTGAGCTTGTTAGCTTGTGTTAACACCTTTTGGGGAAGAGCTGTGCTGCAGAGCAATGAAGCTTGGCCCTCTGTTCTACAAAGAGGGTAAGAAATTAAAAATGGCTCAGGCATAGGACAACACATGTTAACTTACTATAATGGTTGTAAAGTTATTTTTTTTCAGCATTGTTGAACATTTGAACAGTCATTGCATGAGGCAATTGGTAGGCAAGTTGTATCTGTACAATACATTTCAAAGAACTGAATTAGTAGAAATAATGGAATAACTGTTTCCGGCAACAATTTTCTTCTGAATCTGTAACAAGGCCATGTTTTTAAAATGAGGATTATGGTGAAATTACAGAAAAACATATTCTCAGCAGTTTAAGAACTATTGCATATATATCACTATAGATTTTTTTTGTAATGAATTTAGAGTCACTGTTAAAGGAAATATCCCACTATTTTATTTTCTTCCTCATGAATCAACTAGTTTAGCTAACAGCTTAGTACTGCATGGAGTGATCTTACTGAAAAGAAATATTCTTTGGCCATAACAGTCTAATTTGTAATTTTAAACAAATGTAGAGAAAGGATATATTTCCCCCCAATTTTAAAAAGCTGTTCCATCTTCTTTCAAATTGTTTTGATATGTGAATCTGACTAGTAAGTTAACAAGCACATCTGTTTCTGCTCAGACAGGTAGGCCGTGGTATATTTATCAGTACATTCCATAGCTTACAAAATCAGTCATGCTTGTCTGATACAAAATTACTGTGTTAACCCTCTCTGAATCTCCAATCCAACACCAGAGAGTGTTCCTCTGTGTGCCTCTGTTATATAGTAGAGTGCTCAGCTCTGTAACACAATTTTTATGACCACGAATCAAATAAAAATGGACGGCACTTTTATTTCAGTGAGCTATACTGAGGTTTCAAGCTCAGATCCAGTCCACACATACGAAGGGGCAAATGGCATTTTGAATTCTTCTGCTATGCATGTAGAAAATTGCCTCTTGTGCCATAGTTCTTGAAAATGGGTAGTGTTCAAAGGACATGTTATGTGTTGCGAAGCAAAATGTCTCTCTCCAAAGGTCCAGTACACTTTTCTTTCAAAAGCTCTTCCAGGTGATCTTCCCACTTCTTTGCATGTACAACTGCTTTGCTTATGGTTCCATTAGATTTATTTATTTTCATTAGTTAATCAAATGTATATAGTCACCCATCTCAGCAAAGATGGTGTATGGCAATAGATCAGTGGTGGGTTTCAAATATTTTTACTACCGGTTCTGTGGGTGTGGCTTGGTGGGCATGGCAGAGGAAGGATACTGTAAAATCTCTATTCCCACCCCACTCCAGGGGAAGGTTACTCCAAAATCCCCATTTCCTCCTGATCAGCTGGGACTTGGGAGGCAGAGAATAGATGGGGGTGGGGCCAGTCAGAATTTTGACTACCGGTTCTCTGAACTACTCAAAATTTCCGATACTGGTTCTCCAGAACTGGTGAGAACCTGCTGAAACGCACCTCTGCAATAGATACTACTCTTATCCTTCTCATCTTTCCTATTACCTTCTCCTATTGGTATCTATGTTTATCACTGTTTGTATGTATACTGAGAGCTTCTGCACCGGATGCAAATTCCTTAGATGTCCAATCACACTTGGACAATAAAGAAAATTCTGTTCTATGTATAAAGCCAAAATTATATTTAAAAAAATTATAAATATAAAAATAATCATGCTAAATATCCTACAACCCCCCCTCCCCCATATATCTCCTGCACAACCAAAAATTGAGGAAGAATAAAAATTGTCCACTCAACAATGGAGTCATCAAGACAAGTCTCCAGTTCCCTGGGAACCCCAGGCCTGGCCACATAACATAATTTTGGGGGAAGGATATTCCATAAGGTGAGTGCCACAGCAGAGAAGGCACATCTCCTGACGTTTACCAAATGTGGATTTCCAGCTAAATGGTGCCTGCAGCATGCCTTCTCTGCTAGATCTGATGGGGCAGGTTGATATTAATAGGGAGAGGCCCTATTAGATAGGCTAGTCTCAAGGGCTTTAAAGGTTAAGACCAGCACCTTGAATTAGATCTGAAAGCAAGCCAATGTTGCTTTTGGAGCAAGGGTGTAATATACTGTCTTCCAGGAATTCACATAACTGCCTGTGCCATTGTACTCTGTACAATGTTGAAGTTGAAGTTTCTGGGTACTCTTCAAGGACACCTTCATGTAGATGTAATGTCTCTGTAAGTATAATTAAAAATTCTAATCTATATATATAAAAGTCAAATACCACTCATTCATCACTTCTACGTGCTTGCTAAGAAAGGATTTTTTGAAATGACCAGCAGATTATTAGTATTTCATATACAGTATTATATGCACATGCTCTGATGCTAAGGAGTTAGATGTTCAACTCCCCCTCCCCACCTGAAAAGAACTCTGTTCCAACTGCCAGTTGCCTTATATTAACACGCTCTGATGCTACCACTTCGCTAAATTGGGCATGGGTATGACCAGTGCATAACTCATCTGGCCTCCGGGCTGGGACATTCTATTCCCACTCCCCCTCTGTTCCAACTGCCAGTTGCCTTATATTAACACACTCTGATGCTATAGAGTTACACATTTTACATTAAGTTTCAGGCTTTAACTGTCAATTTATCACGCCCGATCACATAGTTTCATAGCGAAGCATGGGCGTCCAGCTAGTGTAACCATATGTTGCTTTAGTAGCCTAATCACTTTCCCTGGACTTTTATCCAAAGAGAGCTTTTCAGTGACAGTGTTACTCATTCCTAGGATACAAGGATCATTATATTTCATCCTTTAGTTAGACCTTTGATTAGAATGTGAAAATTATAATTCCCTGATTTTTCAAAATGGCTCATCAATTTCAACCTTTAAAGCATGTGAGAAATCTCTAAGAAGGGGAAAATGTGTATAGTTCTACACTGGTGGTTGTGGTAAGTGTATTGTGATATTAGAATTTTTTTTCAAGTGGAATGCAAAATAAAATCAAAAGAAGATCTGGTAGTCAAGGTACAGTATATGCTTCTCAAAGTTTTTCTTATGTGTAATTGCTAGAAAGGCTTAGACTAGACAAAATAATTTATGGTTTTGAACAGTAAGACTGAGTTTGAAACAGAACTGTGTAAAAATTATGAAAATGTCATTGCCAAATCTATAAACTTTTATTGAAATTTGAAACAGAAGAGGTGAAAGAATGTATGATAAAATAGATAAAATATGGTTACAATATAAAAATAGAACAATGGGAAAATATGTGACTGAAAGTATTGAAATGTACATTATAATCATAAAGAGATTTTAAAAATAAATTCAGATATTGTTCTAGAATGTATAAATATACCTCAAATTTATATCAGAAATATGAACAATATGGATATTTTATCATGTTGGGCAGATATGTAAAAAAAATCTGGAACATTTTGGATACAAATATACACAGTAATTCTGAGGATTTTAAAGATTAATATAAAATTGAAACTAGAGAGATTCTTTGGGGATTGATAGACAAACAGCTGGAAAAAAAGCCATGTGTTTGTTTTTATATATGATAACTGCAGCAAGATTTTTATAAGCTCAAAAGTGAAAAAGTTGATCTCAAAGTTGACAGTCGAGTAGAGATGATGGAACTTGCAGAGATGGCTAAAGTGACTTTCTTGGTTAGAGAAAAAACAATATTTACATTTATTGCTGGCTGGAAAGCCCTCATGGACTTCCATAAAGAAGAAAAAAATATGCTCTTATGGTTTATGAGTTCAATGATTAGAAAAAATAGATAAAAGAAAAACAGAGGAATTTTTTAATAACCATAGAGTAAGAGGTAACTTTGTATTTGCATTTATAATTAGTGTAAGGAAAACTGGAAGCTATATGTTTGTATTCTTTTTTTTTTATACTTTTGGTTTTTTCTTTGTTTCCTTTTATCTGTTTTTTTTCTTTATATTAGTTCTTGTTTATTTTTATTTTCTTTAAAAAAAGTTAAAGAAAAATTATATGAAAAAAAATATGACTGAGGTGCAGGGGCTAATTTCCCAGGGTTCAACTGCTTTCAGGCCCTAAAAGAAGACAATTAATAAATCGATTCTGGTCAGTATATTCATGAACTGGAATAGGCATAGCAACAGGTTAGCCAATGGTGGACTGTTTGGTAACTGAAATATAGTATTTGTTGTATGGGGCCATAAGAGACAGTTTGGAGCCTGGGCGTGGCTTAACTGTTCTGTATTTAAGCTTGATGGCATTAGCTTCTCTCTCCTCCATTTTGCTGCTTCCATTTGCTTGCCCCCTTTTGCTAGCCTCCATTTTGTGCTTTCATTTTGTGCTGTGTTTGTACTTGCTGTTTCTCTTCTCTACAACATGGAAAAACCTACAAGGGTATTGTATACATGCCTTGTGTTATTATGTATATAAAGAAGTTTGAATCCTGCTGAATTGTCTGATTGTGTGTGCTGCAACAAACTCTGACAATTCCTTATCTACTGCACCCACAGATACAGACACACACATGCACCCATGCACAAGCAGGACAAAGGCCTTTTCACTTACATAACGGTACATAACTAACCAGTCTGGTCCAGTATGAGTTTCGTAGACAGGTGTTTTCTTATATTTTTGTCTAGGGCTGAGAGAGAGAGTGACTGACTCAAAGTCACCCAGCCAGCTTCGAAGCCCAATGAATGACTGGAAACTGGATGTCCCCACTCTTCGTGCAGCATCTTAACAATTACATCCTCCTAGCTCTCAGGGAGAAACACAGAGAGGGATGAACTGCATTAGACATATTACATATAGTTACATTTCCAAATGTGGAATTATAGTAATGTCACTAGAAAGTGGTGCTTCTTTGCTTTTAATGTCACGTTGTTAGTTGCCCAGGAAAAATGGTCAGTCAAAAAGACAATATGTAAATAATTGCAAACTATAAAAATATTCACGTATTTAAAAAAAGAAAAAGAAAGAAAGAAAGAAAGAAAGAAAGAAAGAAAGAAAGAAAGAAAGAAAGAAAGAAAGAAAGAAAGGAAGAAAGATGGAAAGTTCAGCACCTGTTGAATGCCACCATCTTTAGAGTCTGAAAAATTTACTTAGATTCCCTGAGCTGAGGGATATGCAGAAAATGAATGTTTTTCAGAACGAAGCTATCCCAAAGACTGCTGTTGTTGCCATGTTTGTGCTGCTGCCAAGACTCAAACTGTTGCTCACATGTGTTTCGAGTGTTCAAGAGCCTGGGGCATGCATTCAAAACAACTTGTGGAACACATTGTGCTCATATCGGCATCTGGCTTCACTACATTCCTTATAGGACACAGATCTCTGAGCATTCCAACTGCCTTCAAGACAACATTTCAAAGGATTTGCTGTGAGCACTACCATGACTTCGAATCAGATGCTGAGTTTTTTTCTTCTTCTTTCTTTTCCATGCAAAGTTCTGGGCTGTTCATCTGAAAAATCTACATCGGTCTAAAACTTCAACGTTTGTCTCTGGCCAAAAGCTGAAAACAAGACTGTCCAAGAGAAGAGGCGTAACTGAAAGGTGCCTGGGTACACCTCTGGAAATAGAACATTAACAATCAATCATTGTTCTAGATCCTTTGTCCTCTGAATGAACTACATTCTGATTACACAGAACCAAAAAAAAGTGCACCGACTATTAATAATGGAAGTGACCCAAGATTTGGTAATCATAAAGGAAAACATTCATTCTACTGAAAACCTGGACCAAATTAGCATCTCAAGAGTTCCTTTTTAATGCTTAGAGCTGCCTTGTTGCCAATACCTGTTTCAAGGCAGAAAGACAATGGATTTATGATTACAAAGGTATTCTTTGGAAAGCGGAATGGACTGCAAGCTTATCTGACCATTTGACAACTACCTTCATGAGCCACGGAGCTCAGATAGTCCTCATGATTCTCCAATAAAGAGATTCTCATGTAATGGAGCCTGCCCACTAGGGTCACTTGTAACTATCATAAATTGGTCATGTGGCCAACAAAATTTTTACATTTTTTGCAGTGGTCATTAAGTGAATTACTATGGTCAGAAGCTGTTGGTTTAAAGGCGATTTAAAGGAACGCAATGGTTGGAGTGCGAACCCATTGTTCACTTTACCCCAGTTTAGCTGAAAACCAGAAGTAAGTGTGGTTTGTGGGAAACCACCATAAAATGGTTTTAGGGTGGGAAACGTAGGCTGCAAAATACAGCTGGGTTGCCGAGCATCCAAAGTGCAGCCATGTGACCATAGGGGAGGGGGGACTACCATCAAAATTTCAGATCTGGGTTGTAAGTCCTATTTTTCAGGCAGGTCTTAACTTGAATCTAACTTGACTTGACTTAACGTGAATAGATTCAAGCTAAGTGATTGTAAGTCAAAAAATCTATTAGGCAAAGCTGTAATGTGAAGCATAGAGATTTCAGGTTAATGATGAACCCGTTAGTTATATGATTCTGCACTAAACCATGTCATCTCTTCCAAAGCTGCATAGGAAATGGTATACTGTAGACTTGTCAGGAAGAATGTGTATTGACCATAAGCTTAAATTCAGAACCAGACTGGGCCTCAGTTGAAATAGCCCACTTAGATGACTCAGAGACTGCTAAGATTACTTGAGGTTTGGACTGAAAATACAGTTTGTGCCATCTGTTAACTGACATGAGAAAACCAAAGACATTAGCATTAATTGTTTCCCCAAAAGAATGAGATGAAATTTACAAGCATCATAGATGTGTCTAAGGAGGTGAAAGTTGTTTAGCTGCAGAAAAACAGATGCAAAAGTTAATAACGCTTCCTTATTTCTAACTAAAAGATGTACCGATTAATAGGTTAGGGCAATGAAAACAGCCAACATTGCAGAGAAGCCATTTGGCAAGAAATATTGGAAGTATGACTTCAATTGTACTGACATTTCAGCTCTCCAGACTCTATTGACTGCAAGTGGGGTCTAGATAGGGATTTTGGGATTTCTTCGGTCTTCCTTTTTTAAGTTTCTTTTTTTTACTCTGCCTGCTTTTTGTCTGTGAGATTGTTTCTTCCTATTTCATTATACTCCTACCAGTGGCCTCCTGTGTTTTTCTAGAACTGTCTCTCTGTTTGGCACAGTACTTCTGGAGTACTTTTGGTGATTGGAGGATGAGAAGAACAGGAAGGCTGGCTGGAGGAGGGAGAATCTAAGTATTCTAAAGATTGGGCTAGAATTTGGCCTGAGAATGGATTTCTTGCAATGGGGCAGGTAGCATAAAGATTTCCAGCCATCCCTAGAAGAACTTGAAGGAAGTTCATTGGGAAGTTTGCTTTATCAACTCCCCCTTAGGCTTACCCAATCTCTCAATCAGGAGACAAAGAAAGAGAAATAAGAGAAGGTTATTAATCCAGGGGAGCTACAATATCTTATACAGGATTGAGACTATAAGTAGTCCTCAGTTTACAACTGTTTGTTTAGTGACTGTTCAAAATTACAAAGCAATTGAAAAAGTGACTTACAATTGACTCTTGCATTTTGACCATTGCAGCATCTCCAAGTGTTATGTGATCAAAATTTGAGCGCTTGGCAACTGGCATGTTTTTAAGATGGTTGCAGCATCATGTGTGTGTGTGTGTATGTCATGTAATCTCCATTTGTGACCTTCCCAGCCATCTTCCAACAAGCAAAGTCAATCGGGAGAAACCAGGTGAATCTATCAGCTGCATGTTTCACTTAACAACTGCAGTGATTCTCTTATCAACCATAGTTAGAAAGGTCATAAAATTGGGCACTTAACAGCAAAAATTTTGATTCCCAATTGGGCTCATGAGTCGAGGATTACCAGTATGGAGCTCTCCAAAGGACAGAACCACTGGAGATGTCTAGCCACAAATGTCCAGCCTTAACTTTTCTTTATCTCCTTTCGTTTCCCCCTCCCCATATTTTGGATCTTGCTCTGGTCTCAAATGCCCATCTGGAACAAGCTTCTTTGAACCACACTGAAAAAAGTAAAAAGATGAAGTAAACGAATGAATCTATTTGTACCTGATCTAGAGTTTTTTCAAAATGGTCTAAGTATCCAAGTTAGAAACAAGAATTTCAAGGCATAGACTAAGAATCAATATTACAAGTCTGAGTTGAAGAAGAAAATCAAGTGAATCCTTAAAAGCATTTCTCTGTGTCCCAGATTAATAATACCTGTTAGCAGTCAGGTTTCTACTTTCATTTTGCTGTCACTTAAACATAGAAATAATTAGGTTCTTAGATGTTGTGCTGAATTTATCCACTTTCAACCTACTTACATCTAATACTTCTTTTATTACTTCATTTCATCATCGTTACTACCCCACTCCTTTTATTCTGTTTTATGCTATGCTACATTGTTATGATCCGTGGTCACAACCATAAACCTATTTACTTATAAAGTATTATATTAAAGCACATATGTAGACTGCTTGAATTTAAGAGGAAAACCAAACAGATTTACAAAACTTGCCAGCTAGCTGAACAACTTTCGACCCAGAGCAACTTCTTGTAAGATGACAATAAGAAAGTGGTATTAGCAAAAGAGTGTGTAAAGCCTTGGGACTAAATTTTCTGGAAAAAAAATATTGTAAGTTTAAGGTTAACTTACTGAGGTTTAAATATACATGAAGGTGATCTGCTACAGAGCTGTTACAGAAATGCAACGATGGATGCATTCAAGTCATGTATTGTACACATATTTGGAATATTGTGTACAATTCTGGTCATCGTGATAGAAAAAAGATTCTGAGGCCCTAGAGAAGAGTTGCAGAGAAGAGCAACCATGATGGTAAGGGGCTTGGAGCTTAATTTGTATGATAAACAATTGAGGGAATTAGGTAAATCTAGTCTAACAAAGAGAAGGACTAGGGGTGACATGATAGCTTGTCTTTCAATATTTAACAGGCTGTCACAGAGAAGAGGAGGTCAACCAATTTTCCAAAGCACCTGAGGGCAAGACAAGAAGTAACAGATGGAAAGGAGATTCAATAAAGATCTCTCTCTTAACAAAGAGAGATTCAATGTAGAACTAAGGAGAAATTTCTGACTGAGAACAATTAATCAGTGGAAGGGCTTATCTCCAAAAGTTATGGGTTCTCCATTACTTGAGGTTTTCAAGAACAGACTGGACAATGATTTGTCCAGAATAGTATAAGGTCTCCTACTTCAATAAGGGTAGACTAAAAGACTACTCCAAAGTCATTTCCAACCCTATTGTTCTATGTTCTTTCAAAAAAATAAAATAAAAATGCAGAATGGAAAGTTAGACACAGCTATTCTATTATTTCTTTTCTAAGAGGCCACCTAAGTTATTTAGAAACTGACTAATTCATGTTAATTAAATTATTTAATCCCCCCCTCCCATATCCTCACCAGTAATAGTCATCACAATAACCCAGGAGAAATCTCGCAGTTGATAGGCGATTGCTTGAGACATTGTTTTTGTCCCAAGAATCCTACAACAAACAGCCTTTCTGATCCAGAAATTTAATTTTTCTGTCTATTGTGTGAAATAATGAATGATATGCATGTCTTCCTATACTTATCCAAAGCTTTAAAGTGGGCATTGGTGTCTTTTAAATTGTGATAAATTGGTGTAAAATAGTACCTAAGAAGTTGGATCCTGTTGGTAGTCAGTTCTTCTTTGGAGAAGTCTTGTTTCCAGTAACTTTGAAAGCAACCTCAGTCTGCCTTCTGCTTGACAGGCCAAAGATTGGACAACCATTGTCTGGAACGGTGTAAGAATTCCTGCTTTGAGGAAGGAGTAGGATTCCCTTCCAGCCTGATGGTTCTATGATTCACTTCTATATAGCAGATGGTTCTATGATTCACTTCTATATAGCAATTAAAGTCCTAACGTCAATCTTCCTTTTTAAGAAAGAGCATTGAGAGATTGATCAGCTAAGTTACAAAGAGACCTAGAGGCTTTTATGGACCCTTGGCAGCCTGGACTCAGCTGGGTCTAGAAGAAAAACTATATGATTTGCTGTCATGTATGACTTGTGCCAGGACTTGGATGGAGGTAGCATGATCTGTCAGACCCCCGAAAACAATGTCAAATCATGCACCTGCTTACCCAGGCCCTATCCATAGCAGGTGCTTTCTCAGGTATGAAAACCAAACAGATTACAGCAAAAGAAATAAAGAAAGCTTTGTTTGAGTTTTGTTCTCTGCCAATGCTATGAAATTTTCACTTCAGATTTCCTTTGGGGTTTACTGGTGATTTGTAATTTGATATGCATTACAAAATATTATTATCCCTTGGGGGGAAATCACGTAAGTGTAATTACTGAAGTAATGCAGGTACCTCTTCTTAATTTGATCAGTAACAGAGATATGGGGAGAAGGTTAATCAAATGTTCTTGTTTGCAGTAGTTCTACTGTGGTCTTCCAGCAGAACTCCCAAAGGTGTCTTTTCAAGAGGCAACTGGACATTCTTGTTTTTCTTTGAAGACGTTTCGCTTCTCCTCCAAGAAGCTTCTTCAGCTCTGATTGGATGGTGAGGAAGGGAAGGATTTATAAAACTAAGGAGGAATTCCATGACAGTAAGAACAATTAACCAGTGGAATGGCTTGCCTCCAGAAGTTGTGGGTACTCCAACATTGGAGGTTCTCAAGAAGAAATAGGATGACATTTGTCCAGAATAATGTAAGTTCTCCTGCTTGTGCAGAGGGTTGGACTAAAAGACTTCTGGGATCTCTTCCAACTCTATTATTCTGTTATTCTCCAAAGCAACTGAAGGCAGAGCAGAAGCAAGGGGTGGAAACTAATAAAGGAGAAAACTAACTAGAAATAAGGAGAAATTTCCTGACAGTTAAAACAATTAACCAGTGGGAAGAGTTGCCTTCAGTAGTTGTGGATGCTCCATCACTGGAAGTTTTTAAGAAGAGAGTGGACAACCACTTGTCAGAAATGGTATAGGCTCTCCTGTGTGAGCAGGGGATTGGACTAGAAGACCTCTAGGGCCCCTTCCAACCCTGTTATTCCATGATTTTGTTAGGATGAGAAGTAAAATGTCTTCAAAAAACAAAAAAAAAACCCAGAAAGTCTTGAAAAAGCACCTTTGGACCTCCTGGATGACTGAAATCTCCATAGACTTCCAGCAGAATTCTTTTTTCAGAACAAAAATGGAGATTTAGCGATACCATTTGTTTAAGTTACTGAAATAAATGTGAATGGGGAAGTTTTACTTCTCCCCTATCTTCTACTTTCGGAGATGTAGTGAGGCATGCTGCTGTAATGATTGAAGTTCTGTATTGATGCTGGAGAGACCCAGTATTGAGGTTCAATCTTCAACCATGGAAGCTCATTGAGGTACGTGGGGTTAGCTCTCAGTTTGTCCTGCTTCATGAAAAGCTTGTTATGGCTTGAGAAAAGGTAACATAGTTTGTTCTTATGTTTTAGAGAAATGCCAGATGTACATTCAATATGAAAACAGGTAAACATCCAATATGTTGAAATATATTATTGGACACTCTTTTCTGTTAGCAACAACTTATAATTTATAATCTAGACCATCAACATGAGAATCATTAAAAAAAAACCCCTACAGTGTGTCATCATTAGTTATGCAAGCCACAACTTGACAGGAGAAATAGCCTTCAGCTTGGAACAAAGAAAATATCTGGTCAGGTTAATCTCCAATAACAGTTGCCCGGGATAGTCAAAGATATTGAATTGCATTGGAGATTAAGTTGGTCTTTTCCAGTCCGGTGCCTTCTAGAAGTATTGGATCTCATAATCCTATCCCATAATCACCCCAGTTATCACGGTCATTAGCACATCTGGAGAGCATCAGCTTGGGTTAGGATGGACTTAATAAAAGGATGAAATATGGTTTTCAGCTTCAAATCCTGGGACGTAAGCACCTCAGTGGTTCCAGGCAGGAATGTCACTTGAGCAAAGTTTCTCTCGCTGAATCAATTGTAAGTATTTGGCAGTTCCATTCCCTGTCTGTCTCAAGCAGAATTTTTTTCCCCCGGATTAGATCTCATTCATTATTCATTCCTAATGAAGTGTTTGCTCAAATTGCCCTCCTCTTAGCCTCTACCACAAGGACCAATTCTCAGTATGGCACTCTTGGGTTTTTACCTCTGAATGTATTGAACCTTATTACATACCAGTTTGCTCTGAGCTTGGTTTCGTTTTTCATTTTTTCCATTACTTATTTACCAAAAAAAAACAAAAAACAAAAAAAACACAAACCCACACCCCACCAAACCCCAGAATCATTGTATCACCATTGCCCATTTTGTTAAATAGAGGGTGACACATTCAACAGCCATTAAAACCAGCTTTCAATAAGAAGAGAAGAAAAAGCAGCTGATTATTTTGGTAATTTATTTTCATGCGAACCAGATGGGAGCATTTTTAATCAGGCTGATTTGACAGTTATGGCCACGGTGGAATAATACATACGCTCATAAATATAATGGCTTAATAATTTGACCAGAGCTAACTGCTACTGACTGGCTGAATTCTGAAAGAACCATGGATGCGAACTCTGAACCTCTATTGCAGTTTTCTTCAAGTTACTACTCTCCAAAGTTATTCTTATCTCTAAATCTCACAGCTGGAATGGGACCCCTGAGAACGGCAACTTCTACACATTTTGGGGACACCAAGTCAGGAAAAGCTGTTGGGGGAAAGCAAGGAGAATTGGCAAATTCTCTTGCACACTTCTTACAAGGATTAATTCCCTTCCTTTCTGTCTATAAGTGAAGAATTGTAAATTAAACTGATTAGAAGTAATTTTATGTGTCTTTCTTAGTTCTTGGGGTCGGACATCAATCTTGTCGCACTAAAGCACCTGTTTGCATCACTATAGATATACCCTGAGAATTGCTAGGAAGGAGCCTTTTAACTCTCTTTCTCCTGACCAAACTAGCTAAGCTTCACTGTCCTTTTGTCCTCTGGAATATAACCCCTCCCTTCTGGGAATCTAGACTGCATTCTACCACAGGAAGGATTGGATTGAGATCAGGGGTGGGTTCTATTTACCTTTACTACCGGTTCGCTGTGACCAGTTCGTATGCGCAGAAGCGTTTTGATGACGCCGGGGTCAGTGGGCAGAGCCTCCCACCGGTTTTACTACCGGTTCTTTAGAACTGGTGCGAACCAGGGGCAACCCACCACTGATTGAGATTCTTAAGAAGAAACCATGGATGGAAATTAGGAGCCCCAACAGAAGTAGCTCAGATACTTGAACTGTTACGAAATTCTTGATGCTCTCTGAGCTTGGTTTTTTACTTGCAGACATTTCACTACCCAGCTTGGTAACGTCATCAGTGCTGCTGATGTTAACGCATAACCCAACATCATCGCATGGAATAACAATGACACTTCACAATTAGGTGCCCTTGAAAATTAGGCTTGACCACAACATTTGGATCCAAGTTTCATGGATCTACAATGGCAAAAGCTTTAATCATGGCAGAAGAGAGTACAGGCAAGACTTAGTCTAGGCACAGAGAAAACTATAAGAGCTGAAGGTAGACTACAATGAGGTGCAGTACCACTAAATTTGGAAGTGGGCAACCTTTGGATGCTGCAGGCCATATTCTCCCAATGGCTGCTTAAGGGTCCCTTAGACTGAAGCAGCACAAAAATCTGTTCAGGAAAAACAGGCAGAACACAGCAAACAAATAAACATACCAGCTCCATTTTGAGTAAATCAAGCATATTAACAAGAGAGTTTTGCAAAGTTTTGAAGGGATGATTTGATTCAAAGGAGATTCCATTGATTCAAGGTATTGAATCTGGTCTCAGATTGCTTTGACTTTGTAGAGTGTTTAACATTGCTGCAGCTTTTCTTCCATAGATGGATAAAATTGGTGGTGGGGTGGGGGATGAGTGGTACGATGGGTTCTTCGAAAAAGGAAATGAATACTTTCAGAATCTTGCACGGTTAAGGGAATGTGACTGTGTTTTTGTATCTCGGTTTTCTGCTACAAAAAGTCTGAAACATCTGATCATGAGGATTACAGAAGACAGTTGTGAAGCCTGGCCTCTTCTGGAACATAAAAAAAAAGCAAGCTCATGACCATTGTGAGGAATGGAAATGTCAAAATAATAACTGACAGTGAAGCAATCAAATGGGTGCAATGCTTCACTGTCATAGGATTGCACACTGATCAAAATAACGTATGCTGGTCAGAAATAAAGTGATAAATTACACTGGGTCACACAGCAATGATGAGCCTGAATAGAGAACTGAAAAACACGGACACATCAGCCTGTTGCAGACCAACTGTCCTAGTACTATCCTGTTTCCCACAGCTCCTACGGTTGTGAAAATTGGAGCATGAAAAAGCTAGAGAGGAAGAAAATCAACTTGTTCAAACTGTGGTGTTGGGGGAAAGCTGTTGAGCATTCCTTGTGGGGCAAAAGTGACAACCAACCAACTACTGCAGTGTATAAAACCAGATATATCCCTGGAAGAGAAACACCACAAAATTCTGCCTTACTTATTTCAGCCATGCCGTGCAATCTATTATTCTATGTTCAAACACACTGGAAAAGGTAGTTAAGCTTGGAATGATCAATGTTACCCTGTTTCCCCCAAAATAAGGCATCCCCTGATAATAAGCCCAATCATGCTTTTGAGAGCATGGCAATAAGGCCAAGCGCTTATTTCAGGGTTCAAAAAAGTATAAGACAGGGTTTTATTTTCGGGGAAACATGAAACGAGGCAACCAAAAGAATATGGTAGCCGGACACCATCAAAGCAGGGGTGAAATGCTCCGGTTCGGACCGATCCGGTAGCGATGGAGGCTAGTAGCAAAAATCCCTGTCCCCCCTGCCCAGTACAATCATCAGAGACTTTTTTTTTTTTACTTTTAAAAGCATTTTTTCTACAACCTCTTCAGAGGTTGTAGAAAATAATGTTTTCAAAAGGCTCTGACGATCCCAGCTGAGTTGCCTGATCTGCAGAGGCTTTTTTTCCTTTTAAATGCCTCTGACAATCAGGCAACTCAGCTTGGATCATCAGAGGCATTTAAAAGAAAAAAAGTCTCTGCCAATCAAGCAACTCAGCTGGGATCGTTAGAGCCTTTTGAAAGCATTTTTTTTACAACCTCTTCACCAAAGAGGTTGTCTCCTGAGTCCGGCAGGAGAAGGGCGGTATATAAATCTAATTAATAGGCAAGCTTGTTCGAAGTAGGGAAGAGACAGAGAAAAACTCAGAATTGTCTTTTTTATTTGGTTGGGGTTTTTTTCTTGGATGATTCTCTATCAGTAAAATGTTTTTCCCCCCTTCTTGCAATGGCCAACTGCATGCTTTCTACAAGTTTAGAAGAAGGATATTTAAATTTTGCACAGAGGACTCTCAATATTTTTTTTTTTACCATTGCCCAGTTATATATGAAATGCATTTGCACAAGTACACACACTATTTTGTCATCAAATGAGGCATGGGAAAAGTGATTAAAGGTGGAATTTAAAAGGTAAATAGTTCTCTTCAACTCAATATAGCTGAGTGCAAATTATTTAAACACAATTGCATAGCTGCCATGTGATGAATTCATAGCATACTAGCATCTGGAATGTATCAGAGGCATGGCTGACGTGATTAACTCCTGACCATTATATACATAAAGTAGGTTTCTTAGTAAGTTTATCCAGGCTGATAAAGGCAGATAATTTTAATTGTATTTTAATGTTTGTAGTTTATGTTTTTACTTGGCTGTTCACCACCCTGAGTCCTCAGGGAGAAGGGTGGTATACAAATTTAAAAATAAATAAATAAATAAATAAATAAATAAATAAATAAATAAATAAATAAATAAGCAAGCAAGCAAGCAAGCAAGCAAGCAAGCAAGCAAGCAAGCAAGCAAGCAAGCAAGCAAGCAAGCATCAACAGGATTTGGAAAGCGACAGATAGCCAATGCTCCTTTTTCAGGGTTTACCCTTTTGAGAACTAGTTCTTCTGGATAGAAAGAGGCACCCATCTCAGGTGGAAGGCACCGAGGCACAGGGAAATCATTGTGTAGCCACCTTGTTGCTTCTTCTAAATTCTTCCCTGGTTCTTTTCTTCTGTTATTGGAGGATGAGGCTGTATATGCTTCCTAACTTGGTCTATACCAGGGATGTCAAACTCAAGGCCCGGGGGTCAGATCTGGTCCATGGGGTGCTTAGATCTGGCCTGCGGGGCTGCCCTGAAAACAGTGAAGAACCGGCTCGCGGTGCCTCTGACAGCAAAAACGGAGTGCAGGAGGGCCACATGCGGCCGGTCCGTGCTCTGTTTTCAGCTGTGACAGCCTCCTGCCAGTGGAAACAAAGCCCAGGCAGGATGCGCACAGCCTCCCCAAGATCCATTCTCATTGGTAGAGGGCTGCAGGAGGCCATCCCGGTCAAAAACAGATCCTGGATGAGTGACAAGCTGGCCACGCCCCCTGGCACACCCCAAGCTACACCCCCCCCGCCCCACCAAGGTCAGACACAACTCTGATGTGATCCTCAATGATCCTCATGAGTCTGACACCCATGGTCTACACCAATGATGGCTAACCTTTTCTGGACTGAGTGCCCAAAATGTGCACGTATCCGAACCCCCAAAATGCAATGCATGCGGTGCCTCCTGCATGGATCCCGCCCCTGTGCATACATGCATGGCTCCCCTGCATGTGCCCCGTGCATGTGTTCATGGACCCCCTGCACACAACCCACCCCATGCATGAGTGCAAGCCCCCTGCGTGTGACCTCCTCTCCTGCATGTGCACATGGCCCCCTGCATGCACCACGGGCTCCTGCACATGCGCGGCAGAGACCCGAAGACCAGCTGGCTGGTGGGAGGCACGCGCACGTGCACAGCAGAACTGAATGGAGCGATGGCTCATGTGGCATCAGAGAGGGTGCTGCGTGCCATCTCTGGCATGCGTGCCATAGATTCGCCATCATGGGTTTACACTCTCTAAATGATTCTGTTGTTCTCAACTTAAGTACTGATATCAACAGGTAGGCTAGTGCATTGGGAAGGAGATTCTTGTCTGCCAGTCTCTTGAATTAGCCTGTGTATTTTCTCCTTCAAGTTTATGAACTGCTAAGAGTTTACAACTTGCTGATAATATAGCATCAAGCAACTCAGGCGGCCAGTTTGAATCACAGTTATCTACCAATAGGAATTTCTGTGTGTAAATTCTCTTAATCTTTCCTCTTAGAAGCTGCCCCTTTGCCCTTCTTTGCTGTTCCTTCGTTGATCTCTCATTTGTGTTCACAGAAACCTGAAAAAGAGAAGCAGAGGACAAGAGGAAGGCAATTAGAAACATGGGAGAATGGAACAGGAAGTGCTCGGATTATAATACGTCTTCCATGAAATGAAAGCCATAACTTGAAAACCAGGTACCTTGTTTCAGGCTCAGTGTTTTAAGTGGAATTGAAGAAGTTAAAAAAAAATCACACTGCCATTTTTGAATGATGTGCTGATTAAAAATGCAAAAACTCAAGAAATGCAGCTGGATAAATGAAAACAGCCCAGATGGTCTTATAACAAACTTCTGGCAGAACATGGGGTAGAAATATTCTTGCATATTTTATTTTGCAGTTCTGTATACTGTTGCACTAGATCCTGCCAATGAATGCTCAGATAGAAATGCAAAACAAAGGCTCTCTCTGTGTTTTTGGCCATTATGTTCCTGTAGTATCTCTTCTAGGGGAAAAAGGTCTTTAATGCCCTCAACCAATTGCCCTTCATTTCGGTCACATTTCCTCTGGGTGATGTGGTCTCTTATTTGCCATTCAGTAATATACGTTCGGAGCTAGGGTTCCTTAGAAAGCATGAAGCAAAGTCTTAATCCCGGTAAAACCTCTTTTAGTAACGCGACTATGAATTTCATTCATTCACAGTCAACAAGGCTTTGGCAAACAGTCTTTCAGAAGAATGTTTATCAACCCCCACCTTATCTCACTTGGAACGCTGCCAGAGAACCAATTTCCAAATGCAGAACAAGGCCAAACTTGGCACCGAGTTTATTAGGGTCACGAAGAGAACTTTCCAATCTTGAAATGAGATGAACTAATTGTTTCCTGCAAAAGCCCACGTCCCGTTCACTCCTCTTTTATGTCCTATTGGAGGGGCCAATCATCTCCAAGGTGTGGCCTTACTCCCTGCTACCCTGCTTTCTGAGTTATTCTTGTCTTCTTGCAGCTCTGCGCATGCGCACACTGAGAACGGGCTCCAGCTGTTCCTCTGCCTTGCTGCTGACTAACTCCCTCTCTGCCTCCGACGCAGAGCCCTCGTCTGAGCTTTCCCCAGCCCCCAGGTCTTGCTCAAGTTCCTCCCCAACCTCCTCACTGTCTGAATCTGCTGCCAGCTCTGCTGGCCACCAGCAAGCCACAATAATATGAAGAAAGCAGTTGGTTTAAATACAGCTACCAGAATCCTTGCTCCTTTGGCTGGCTCACTGGAAACTCAAAGGGAGTTCATTTGCCAAATGGACCAGGCTAATGTGGAGATCAGATCATGGCTGCCCAATGTTCTTTGCACTTCTCTGAATTTAATTGCATAGTTGATTTTTTAAAAAAAATCAAAGTCTGCTTTCATCATGTGAACAGCATCATTCTGTTATTTGAGAAAGAAGGTTCAAAATTCTTAACATTGATTTTTGTACTTTTTTGGGAGAAAATCATATTTGAAGTAGAAATGGTTAGAAAAACAATCAAAATACAGTAACATGGGCTGGATGTATAATAGTGCTTAAAACTGTTCACACATCATAAATAACCTGGTAATATAATAGAAATAACATAAATAACTTGATAATCAAATTAATGCATTTTTCCTGGTTTGCAGAATACGTGGAATGGTAAATTACTGTATCAGACTGTCTTAGTATTACACTAATACAGCTAACCAGGTTAAAGATAATTAAGAGTTATATTGTGCATATGAAACTGTCAAGTCTAGCTGATCTAAACACTATTCTAAACACTATTCATAAAAACTACAATTCTAATTCTAACCAATTTAATTTTCTCCACTTTTAGTGTCAGATTTAAAAAGCATGCACCATCCTTCTATCCTTGCATTGTACTTTAATTGTAGGATTATTTTATTATGTTATTTATTTTCACATTTTTGAACTGCCCATTTCTCTCAGACAAATTAGAGTCAGAAATATATATATATATAAATTTACTTTATTGAAATATGTATAATTGGCCTCAGTCAGTCTGAAAGAATCATAATATATTCTTGCAGACCAACTGAGTAACAATACAGGTGGACCGCCTTAAGGATCACTCATTCAATGACTGTTTGAACTTATGACCGTATTGAACAAGTGATAGCTATAACTGATCTTCATAATTATGTCGGTCATGGGGTCCCTGTGGTCATGTGATTATGTGATCATGATCTAGGTCAGGGGTGTCAAACTGGCGACCTGCAGGCCACATGTATCACACATAGGCCATGCCCACTCCAGCTCTGTGAATGAGAAAAACATTGCGAAACAACATGTGACGACAATGTGACACCACCAGTTTGACACCCGTGTTCTAGGTCGTTGGCGCCTGGCTTGCCTCAGTGCCTCCCAGATATGTGATTGCCATTTGTGACTTTTTTTGCTGGCTTCCAAAAAACAAAGTCAATGGGGAAGCCAATGGGAAATCACAAATGGTGATCACATGATGTTCTCACTTAATAACCTGCAATGATTCACTTAGTGATAGCAACCAGAAGTGCCAGATTTTCTGTTGCTAATCAGCACCATCATGTGATGTCACCCTGTACAACTAAGTCACTTAGTGATGGAACGTTTGGTCCCAATTATCATAGTTAAATGTACTTGAACATAGTCATGACACATCAGTCAATTCCCCCCAACACACTATACCCTATTACATTTACAAATTTAAGCACTGTGTTGGATTTCATATGTGAGTAGGATCATCTCTGACACCCAAACTAGGAACATTCAGTTTACTAGCAATCATGGAACAGTCACTGATTCTGGAACTACTTCAGGGCTCAGGGCTTTTGGTAGTAACCAGGTAGTAGAGTTGCATGTCCAACCATGGTGGGCAACATCTTCTCTCTGTGCTCTTAGCTGGTAAATGTGACATGTTCCAGAGAAGATTACTCAATTTATTTGATCTGTTTGTCCAGAACACTTGAATATAAGGTATTACTTAGGAGCGGCACTCCTGGTTTTTAATTTGTCATGTGTAATCTGTTGTAATTTTGTTCTGTTCTAGTGCCTTCAGTCTTGACTCTTGTTAATTGTCTGGAGAGGTTCCTGCAGTTTTCTTGGCCACATGTGCAGAAGTGGCCTGGCCTGCCACCTTCTCAGGGCTGAGAAAGTGTGAATGACTCAAGTTCACCCAGCTGGTTTCATGACTAAAATAGGATTGAACTCACAATCTCCTAGTTTCTAGCCTAGTAATGCCAAAGTAGCTCTTTGTATTGTAATATGCAAATAAAAAACCGAGCCTTTAGATTCAATGTGATTCTTTTTCCAGACCTTTTTAGAAGTGCTTTTGAAACTTTGAATACTCTGAAGCTAATATGCTTGTAATTGGGACATACAATGATAATATGATATGCCCGATTACATTCTTTTTCAAACATATCTTGAAGCGCTTAGTTAGAAATTGCAATCCTTTGCTGCTCACTATATCTTCGGGAATACCTCTTCTTATAAAGAATGATCCCAACACAGTCCATGTACAGTATTTGTGGCTGCTGTCCATTTTGAACATGCATCTCAAATAGCTAAAATGTTGTGTCCATAAATGGTTCTAAAGAATCTATGTGAATTATTTGCTATGACATGGCAAGCCATTCCCAAAGATGAAGTTGCACTGATTTGGCATCTTTTGGATTTCTTGGAAATCTAAGCAACTAATTTCAAGCTCTTTGATTTGTTGGCTCTAGCCACAAAACAAAACTATGAGCTAATGCCTTCATTTTTACTTCTGTGAGATGTCCAGGTTACAGCTCTTCCAATAACCATGCTGTAAAGCAGAACGGTATGCTCACTCTCAGTCTCCATAGAATACAACTGCTATTAAATTTAACTTCATCATGGCGCTTATAAAACTCTATAAACTGAGAACTCTGCTATGCATTCCAGCAATTCTGGGTGGTTATACAAGTTTGAGACATAATGTATCTCTCCCAGTTTCTTTTTGAAGCTGTAATTCAAATTGGAGACACAAGTTTTCAAGACGGTGTAAATATACAAGACCCAATTTAACCTTTTCACTCAAAAAGATCAATTTCAAAATTATATTTTCTGCTGACCAAATTGATGATCCAACTCCATCTTTTCAGGTCAGCCACAAAACCTGTTGCCTTCACCGCATCAAATTGTGCCAGTGGCAAAGCTTTGCCAGTGCTGGTTGAGAAAGGTGTTTTTTGTCCTTCACAGAATAGAAATCAGAGACTTCCTTATGAAATGGAGATCTAATCTGAAATGGAACTTGAGCTTTGTGAAACCTGAGCAAATCAGTTCCTCCTGAAATTAGAGGGTTAGCTTAGCTATCAATGGGCTTCTGTTCTGCCTCCATGCTCCAGTTTAATTTTCAGCTCAGTTAACATATAATAAAAAGTATCATTGTCGCAGGGTGCAGTTATGAATTCAAGGTATCAGACTGAAAGAGAAAGTGCATATAATAGTCAATTTCTGAACTTTCTGCTAAAAGATAGCCAAAGAAGTTTTGCAACTACAATTTTCCAACAAGTACCTTATATCCTATGATGGACAACCATTCTTTTCTTCCTCCCTCCCTTCCTCCATCCCTCCTCTCTCTAACAGTCCGTTGCAACTAGCATTTTAACCAATTTTTTGAATTCCAACTTTCAGCATCAGAGCGATTGTGTGTATGTATATGCATACAGTATATGTGTGTATAACTTGTGGGCTACTCTGCTACTCTACTCTGAACTCTCCCCTATGTCTTAATTCTAATGTTAAGAAAGGGTTCACAGAGATTAGTGGCCATTCTTTCTTCCTGTCTCTTGTCTCTGACTGGAAGCTTTTTGGTTTCTTCTTTTGATCTTCTTATTTGCTAGGTTCTCCTGAAACCTTGAAACCTGTGTATTGGTTTCTAATTTTCTCCTGGCATTATGGGCCTTCCTGGTCTTCAGCATGATTCTTTTGATAATGCCAAGCAATTCTCTTCAGCACTGTAAACACTGCCCTCTCAAACTTGGATCCGCCACCTTATGCTATTCTTTACCAAATTCAACAACCCATCTTCAACAGCCATTTGGTGTCTACATCCTTCTTCTCTTTTCAATGTTAATTTTTATTGAAGATAACAAGAATCAGAGTTTTTTTTTAAAGAAAGCAAGAAGACAAATGATAACAGCATAAATAGTCAAGAGGTTTGCAAGTTTCACACCATTAAATAAAGTATATGTTCTCAGAATTACAATAACAATAGCACTTAGATTTATATACTGCTGCACAGTGCTTTACAGCCCGCTCTAAGCAGTTTACAGAGTCAGCCTATTTCCCCCCAACAATCTGGGTCCTCATTTTACCAAACTTGGAAGGATGGAAGGCTGAGTCAGCCTTGAGCCGGTGAGACTCGAACTGCCAAACTACTGGCAGTTGGCAGTCAGCAGAAGTAGCTTGCAATACTTCATTCTAACCACTGCGCCACCAAGAATAACAATTTAGTTCTACATATTTGAATACTTTGTCATTTTAAAACTACAAATCATTATTAAAACCAGGTTACTGTTTGAAAAATATATTCATCTTAATCCTCAACCATTGCTTCCATTTTAAATCTTCCTTCCTAGAGTTGTCTTGACAGTGCACAAAACTCTGTCTCTAATGCCAATGTGACCAGGGGTGAGTTCTATTTTTTTTTTTTTTTTTTTTTTTTTTGCATTTTCTGTTTGTCGCACATGATAAAGTAAATAATGCATTAGCTGATGAAATTATTACTGAGGAGCTTGGCACTGTGGTTTGGAATATTGTGACGATCAAATGATTTCTTATTCTCATCCAAGTTTTTGAATTATTTTGTTATTTTATAACCAACTAATGTAGATGTTTAATGATGACAGAGCTGTGCAGACTTGATGAAAGAAACTCATTAATTTATAAAAGATATCAAGGAAAATGGAAAGATCCTCCCCCCCGCCCCCGTAAAATTATAATTCATGATTACTCAATAAGGTAGATAGGCAATAGAATCTCCATAGGAGAAAATACTATTATTAGAGATGATCGTGGTCTTCACTTTGGATGGTGATTTAAAAGAGAATCACCAAAAAAAAATTATGATAGATCCATCAGTCTGAGTCTGTTTGCTACAATAGCAATTAATCAAGATATGGAAAACATTGTCTGGGTAAACAACCTTCAATGCCACTTATTATTGGAAAGAACAAAAGAGATACATTTTTGTACCTATGTACATTCTATGTAGTACTTACAGAATTCCTGGAAGTATCTGGCTGGAGTTGTTAAACTACAATCCAACTCAATGCATCTTTGTTTGAAACAAACTTGGAATAATTGGGTTTCTTATGTTCAAATCCTAATTGCCTGCCCCCCTCACTCTCCCTCCCTCCCTCCCTCTCTTTCTACAGGACTGGATGACATTCATTTTACTTACTGTTGCTTTCCCCAATCTCCTGCCATCCAGATGGATGGGACCAGAGGTGGGTTTCAGCAGATTCTGACCAGTTCTGGAGAACTGGTAGCGGAAATTATGAGTAGTTTGAAGAACCGATAGTAAAAATTCTGAGTGGCCCCACCCCCATCTATTCTCTGTCAAGTTCTAGGTGATCGGGAGGAAATGGAGATTTTACAGTATCCTTCCCCTGGAGTGGGGCGGGAATGGAGATTTTACAGTATCTTTCCCTTGCCATGCCCACCAGGCCACGCCCACCAAGCAATGCCACACCCACAGAACCAATAGTAAAAAATGTCCTTAGTTTCCCAAGACTTCCCTAGCTACACGTTGAACAAAAAGAAGATAACAACTTTTGAGTTGCACAGGGCCACCATGGATGGGGCCATGACAGGCATGGGTGTGAGGTTCTCTCCTAAATGGATGGAATATTTCCCCCTGTATATGCATGTGTGCTACTGCTGCTTCTGCTGCTGAGATGTTTTTGTTTAGTTAGCCCTTAAATGGTATTAAAACTATATTGGGGCTTCCATTAGTTTCCTATTGCAAAATGATGGGAAATAATTTCAACCACAATTTAAACAATTGTGGTTGGAGAAGGAGGGCCAGGGCTTGCCAAAACAGAAGTATTTATGAATCATGTGTGGCTCCAAACTCACAGATTGCCAGTTTCAGGAGCAACAATGATTTATTGCATTTGACATGACTCCATTCTAGCGTTATATAAATTTTTTTTCCTGCTTTCTCTCTGAACAAAATTCTACGCAATGCGCATGACTTTCTTTGCCCTGTTTCTTCTTAATCTTAATCTTTTCTTGCTTTGTTACAATCTGCTGTTCCAGCAGATGTTTCATTTCCAGAATATGTTGAATATATTCTGGAAATGAAAGATATATTGGTATATGGTAGCAGGAAGCTTTGATGGCACAATTTTGATTGAACAGGAACATCATAGTATATTTCAGGAAGATACGTGTTGAACTATACAATTGTTAAGATCATTCAACCTCCTATTTGGAACTAACTCTTTCTATTTCTCATATTAATGGACTGAACAAAAGCAGCAAACCAGAGTGTGCTTCAGAAGAAAACATGAGAAATTTATTCTCTTTCTTTCTTTAAAGAGGGAAAAAAGCTGCTTTTTAAAGCTATGGTGTAGCATGATTATCCTGAAAGAACAGTCAACTGATGTTCTTTGTTCTCCAAGGTTTCCTTCTGATATAACAATGCTGTTATGGTTGTTCTTGGAAAAATAGCAATAGCAATAGCACTTTGACTTATATACCGCTTCACAGTGCTTTACTACCCTCTCTAAGCGGTTTACAGAGTCAGAATATTGCCCCCAACAATCTGGGTCCTCATTTTACTGACCTCAGAAGGATGGAAGGCTGAGTCAACCTTGAGCCATTCAGGATCGAACAGCTGACAGTCGGCAGAATTAGCCTGCAATACTGCATTCTAACCACCGCACCACCATGGTGCTAAATAGCTATCCTGCTGGCCCATTAAATGTTCCCATGCATCAGAAGTGGTATTCAGCTAGTTCTGACCAATTCAGGCAAACCCGTAGTGGCGACAAGTTGGGGGGGTGGCACCCATCTGTGGGGGCCCACCCATCTGTGGGGGTCCACCCACCTGCAATCCCATCCTATATCGCTGTGTTTTTGATGCTGCACGCATATGCGGATGGCACACGCGCGAATTGCCATGTTGTTTGACGTTACATGCATGTGTGGACGGCGCGTGTGAGTTAATTGCCATGTTTTATGATGTCGCACGCCTGCACGGATGGCTCATGCACACTCACATTTCCGGTGCTGGGTGAACCAGTTGCTACAGTATGTGAAGCCTACCTCTGCCATGCATTGTAACCTTCAGTTATGAATAGCCACCACCATTTGAACTAACAACATACTTTTTTTGTGGGGAAGCGAATAAAAGTAAAGGAAAGCTCTCAGATGTCTCAAGTTTCATATTAGGACTGTCCACTGAAAATAACTCAAACATTGCTTCTTAAATTTTTCACTTCCCACCCAACACATTTTTGTAATCCTGTAAAAAACACTTAAATCACACTGAGCTTGGCAGACAAAGGAAATCACTGAATATAATCGTATCTGTCAGATAGTTCTTTAACAAAACAAAACAAAAACCTCTGAATTGTGAACTGATTTCATATTAAAAATAAATAATATCGCTTGAAGGTCAGCCTCATTTTCCAAGGATCTGAAAATGATCAAAGCAATATGATTAAAACAAACAAACAACCCAAACAACCCAAGGGAGGTGGGAGATTCTAGGATCTGAGTACATTAAAATCAATTCTGCTTTTAGTTAGTTGGAAGAAAGAATGGCTAAATATGGAAATATGAAGCTTGCAAAAGAACAGGCCTGGCCAAAGAAGAGTCAACAAGGCTTCAGCAAGATTTTGGCTCATTTTTCTGAGGCCTGTGAGAATGTCAACAAAAATTAGTGATTAGAGATGTTTTAAATACATTTAGTTGTTTTTGGACAGAATGTGATATAACTTGCGGTGAAAACCAGCCTTTCTGTCACTTGTTAAAAAAAGATTTTAAAAGAACATGAAGAAGCTTGTATTGATTCCTAAGAAAGTTGACACCTTGTAATGTTTCCTCATAGGGATCTAGTGCAGGGCTGTCAAACTTCTGGCCCGTGAGCCAGATGCATCACACAGTGGCCATTCCCATGCCCGCTTTAGTGAAGGGGAAAAATTTTGAGATACGTCACATGGCACCGCCGTGACGCCACAAGTTTGACATCCCGTGTCTGGCTTACAAATGTTATTGACTTTTTTTCTGAAAAGAACCCCAAAAGCTTCAACTCTTTGTAGTTTGTCTCCACTAACATTGAAAGCAGAGTTCCAATTTTCCCAAATCATGGCCTAGATCAGAAGACCAAGGTTTAAAGGGACTTTCTCAGGGGCAAAATCCAGCAGGTTCTGACAGGTTTTGGAGAACCGGTAGTGGAAATTTTGAGCAGTTCAGAGAACCAGTAGCAGAAATTTTTAGTAATTCAGAGAACTGGCAAATACCACCTCTGGCTGGCACCAGAGTGGAGTGGAAATGGAGATTTTGCAATATCCTTCCCCCAGGAGTCGGGACGGAATGGGATTTTGCAGTATCCTTCCTCTGGAGTTGGGTAGGAATTGAGATTTTGCAGTATCCTTCCCCTGGAGTGGGGGGGGGGGAAATGGAGATTTTGCAGAATCCTTCCTCTACCATGCCCACCAAGCTATGCCTACCAAGCCACACCACTCCCACCAAGCCATGTCCACAGAACTGGTAGTAAAAAAAGTTGGATTTCATCACTGGACTTTCTGGAATAACTCAGAGAAAATGGGCTCATTTCTGAACTATGAGCCTAATCCTTCAAACCAATTCTGCTGAACTGAAGCTCCCTAATTCTCAAATGACCAGCTTATTCTTTGCTATCTTGGTCAACATTCAGATTCAGAAAGAAATCAATCCAGAACCATCTTCTCCACCCCAGGGATATGAAAATCTTTTCAGAATAAACCCATTTCATTTCATAATTGGGACTTCAAAGAAATTCTAGAGCTAGTATGATCTTCTAAAGTGGAATACATTACTGCATGAATTCATGGCCTCTATTAATGCCCTCTCAAAATATTTATTAAGTGTTGTGGTGTTTTTTTTTCTTTTGTTTTAATTTCCCAGAGCACAGTTCTCACAGATATGCATGGACCATTTTCATCTTTAAATATAGATTTATTTAGCTTGGTCTTTTAGAGTGTTGTGTTCTTTGGGAATAAAGTTAGATAGTCTGAGAACGCAGAGCAATTTACTCTGATGTACAGTTAAATTATACAGCCCAGATTTTAAAGCTTTTCTTCCCCTCTTAAATCATTGACTGTATCTAATAAGGCTTTTTCTCTGCACTATCATTACTTGTTTTCAAAAACTTTTGCAATAAGAACTCTCCAAATTATGTCCCCTCAGCTAGCTCATCTGTTCAGGCAATAAGCAAATTTTTATTGCTTTTATGAATTAAAACTACTTTACATCCAATCACTTCCCAAACATCTGTAGTTGAATCAGTCTAGGGAGCTTTTGAAAAATCAATCAGTGGGGAACAGCTTTCACTTGGTGTGAGTGTGTGTCTCTGTGTTTTAAATTAATAAAGTATTTACACCTATTTTGCTCCAGATGAAATGAGAGCAGGCCTTCTAGTATGGAAGTCACCTGTGACACCGACAGCTCTGAAACACCTCTTACAGCTGGCCATAAAGAGATTAATTGGGATTGTGGCCTGTTGGAGAGAAATAAGAGCTGCCACAAAGGCATGTGAATAAAACAAAATGACTGTGATCTGCTTCCTTAATGTTGCAGCGGGAAAGAGTAGCGTCATTTTAATCATGGACCTACTATGCTGGCATAATTTACTATCTGCATCCAGAATATTGTGCGCTCGGCTCACTTGCTTATGGATGTCAGGGGGACTGAAATCATGCCTGCTGTCCTTGCCCCTTTCCCTCAGAAAACATTCATAGACTTTATCATGTAGGTCATCCACCACAACCCTGACTTTCCTACTTTGTTAACAATAGAAGTCCCAGAATCCTGAACAACCTTGGGCTTCTGTTCAGGTTGGGGAACCTTATACAAGAGGATGGGAAATACTAATAGTATCCATCAATTAGAATTGAGCTAGAAGGGACATTAGAGATTTTCTAGCCCAACTCCCTGCTTAAGCAGGAGACTCTATACACACTGAGACAAGTGGCTGTCCACTCTTCTCTTAAAAACTTCCAGTGATCAAGCATTTACAGCTTCTGAAGGCAAACTGTTCCACTGATTAATTGTCCTCACTGTTAGGAAGTTTCTCTTTAATTCTAGGTTGCTTCTCTCCTTGATTAGTTTCCATCCATTGTTTCTTGTCCGACCCTCTGATGCTTTGGAAAAGAAATTGACCACCTCCTCTTTGTGGCAGTCTCTCAAATACTGGAATACCGCAAATCTTTTTTGTAAGACCAAAACAAGTTTGTTCTAAAACAAAACAAGTTTGTGTTCCTAACAATGAAATAAATTGCTTATGACAGTAGTGGTTGAGGCTACTACTGGCTTAACACATCTAGCCCAGTGTCAACCAAACCAGACAGGCCTTTTGAGGTTGGCCTCATCCACTTGCAAAAAGTTTGTAAATCCTTTTATGAATGGATGTTGCAATTGGGGACAAAGTCAATAGAGGAAGGGTGGTTAGAGTTTTGGACTAGGAAGAGTTCAAGGCCACCATAAAGTGGAGAAACTCACTGGTTGATTTGATCTAGTTAACATCTCTCATCTTTAATTCCCTTACAGGGTTGTGTTGTGGAGTGAGGGTGGGGGAAAATGTACACCATCTTGAAGGAATCATGGGATATAAAGCTTTTCAACTTTAGGCCCTAGATTAGGGTTGTCAAACTTGCGGCGTCATATTGTCGTCACGTGATGTATCGTGTCTTTTCCCTCCTTTGCTAAACCAGGGAGTGGGGTGGCCAGCACGTGATGCATCTGGCCCACAGGTCATGAGTTTGACACCCCTGCCCTAGATCATGTGTGTCCATGCTTTTGGTTTGCCTTGGCCACATTGAGTGAAGAGAAATTGTCTTGGGTCACATATAAAATATATAATATAGTTAAGATATATAAATAACATATAATGTGAAAAGTTTATGATCTTGTATTACTAAATTGCATTACTAGCTTTCCAAGGCAGCATGAGGCCTTTGGGCAGTGTGTTGGACATACCTGCCCTAGACCCTTTCATTGTATACTAAGTAATAATTTTAAAATGTTTCTGTTTCCCCTTCTTTTGAAAGGATGTGGATGACTTAAAGCAATACTTAGTTCCCCACCTTTACCATAGCATCAGATTCCATAATAATAGAATTGATCTCTTTTCTTGTCCATTTTTGGTTTTAACTTTTTCTCATTAGTTGAAGTTGCTAAATAAATATTACAAGGCAATTTCAATTCACGTCATATTAATTTTTAAAAATTGTAAATACTTTTTATTTCTGGTGAGATTATTTGATTGTTTCTTCACAACCATAGAGAAGACATTGGAGTTTGATGTCATAATCACATTTGTGCTTATAACTGATGGGTGTTTCCTCAGATTACATTTTAATATCAGTAACCCAGAGCTTAAATAAATAAACAAATCCAACACTGCAAAGGTTCTTAAAAACTAGGGGGCGGTGGGAGGTTTACCAAATTTACCTCAGGTGACTGGGAAAATAGTGAAATAGCTCATTAATGGGCTTTAAAAAACAGAGAAGAGTTGAAAGCTTAGGAAATGGGGGAAAATAATTTAAATGGTTCTGCTGGGAGCTGAATGAACATCTTCCCACTTACAAAGTAGGAATTAGAGCTGTTTGCAGACAACAGTTGTAGAAAAAGTAGCTTTCAAAGAAGTTAGAAAGCAAAAAGGGGGTACAAATGGATTAGTTATAAACTGCTTATTGCCGATGCATGAATGTGTATTTTGTGCCTTAATTTTGAATATATAGATTCAGTTTTAAGTCTCTGTGTGAGCATGCCTCTTGTATGTATATCTATACGTACATGTGTATATAGAATCACCCACCAGTTCACAAGAAGGAAAACCATTGGTCATAGCTTTCCTGATAAAGATAGGTGGATAGGCATGGGAATTGTCCAATAGGAGGATGTGGCAGTCTGTAATCTGTTTAGTTGCAAGTTGTTGCCAAAGTAACTCAGTCCACACAGGATCTTTATTTTATGTTGGCTTAAAGTGAAGCCAGCATGAGCATAAAATGTGAACAATTTAAAAAAGAAAATACAGATATGACCTCTGTATGCCCTTTCCCCCACCCCCCTAGTACTAATTAGGATGTTCATGTTGATTAGAAACTCATGTGCAATCATACATACAAAAGCAACATATACGTACATGTTCCCTTTGTATGTGTGATTGCACACAAGTATCTAATCAACATGAACTTACATGGGATCCTTTATGAATGTATGCATTTCTGCTCTCCTCTCATGTTGCATAACTCTGTGTTTGCATGTATATCTATGAGTACAATACACTCCATTGGGGGAAATCACATGACCAGGCAGGAGGAGGGGAGGGAGGCTTAGAATGGAACAATCCCGAACTTTCTGCACTATTGCCCAACTGAATTGTGGGATGTAATCCAAACACATCTGGAGGGCATCAGGTTGGGCAGGTTGCTCTAAAGTCTAGAGTGAAAGCAGCAGATGTTGAAGATGGATCAGAAGATGATTATGGCAGCAACAGCAGGTAGAATCTCACAATGGAGCACTTCTAAATAAAAACTCAAAAGTCTGATACACACCAGGGTAAGGTCCTTGTCTAGTATTGTTAACTCTTTAAACCATACTCAGGATTCCTTCCAGAAGTGGGTTTCAGCAGGTTCTGACCAGTTCTGAAGAACTGGTAGCGGAAATTCTGAGTAGTTCGGAGAATCGGTGGTAAAAATTCTGATAGGCACCGCCCCCATCTATTCTCTGCCTCCCAAGTCCCAGCTGATCGGGAGGAAATAGGAATTTTGCAGTAATCTTCCCCTGGAGTGGGGTGGGAATGGAGATTTTACAGTATCCTTCCTCTGCCATGCCCACCAAGCAATGCCACGCTCACCAAGCCACACACACAGAACTGGTAGTAAAACTTTTTGAAACCCACCACTGATTCCATCTAATGTTCTCTGAGTAGAGTGCAAATATGTGTGAGTACTTTTCTACAATCACATTTTATTTGGAGATATGACCTTGCCTTGCCCTGATTTGGCGGCATGTCCTTACTCTAGCTTTTTCCTTTTGATTTTGTTCCAGGCAAATCCAACAGGTCTCTTGAATTCTGAAAAGTCTGGTTATAAGATTCTTGTTTTACATTTCATGTGAAAAAGCATTTCATCTCTGGATCCTAGCTACCAGAGAATGGAGACATGTCTTCTTTCTGGAAAAGGCTAAGAAAGGGACACCATGCCACTTAGTCAGATAATCAACTTGCCAGAAGTGACACACAAGGCGATGGGAACAATAACGGCGTGTTCCATGGCATCCAATGCAAATGTATGCAAATGTCTTCATATTAGAATCATTGTTTAGTTGTCATCCTCACAAGGGGCACATGAAAGCCACATGACCTGATTTTGCACCTGCTGTTTAATTAAATTTACAAGGCAGACGTACTCTCCGCTCCTGGTGATATACAAATTCATTTTTATTACCATTGCTTCTCATTTACAAGTTAGTTGACTGCCGTGTTTCCCACCATTGGTGGCTGCCCAACTGCTCTTTGTTAAAGTGAAGATTAAAAACAGAAAAGTGGTCACCGTTTGGGCATAAGAAGGAAACGAAACGAAATGAAATGTATGCAAGTGATTTCCCTCTTCACCTTTATGAAAGAGGGAGGAAAATGAGGAAAGTGGAGAGAGAAAGGAAAAGGCGGGTTGGGTCTAATAAGACCTTTCCCTCTGTGCTGCAGGCATTTTAATGATGCACTTGGGTTATATGGTCAGTAGCGGCAGTAAGACATATCAGAACAAAGGAAGGTTTCAGTTATGTTAAGCAACAGAGAAATGAGTAGAGCCTTTCTTAATTAATGCCATTCAAATAATGTTGAACCAGTTTCCATAATTCTCAAGCAGCATTCCCTTGGTCTCTGATTATGGAGAAATCATACACATCAGGCCAAGAAAATTAAGCAGTGTAATAAAGGAAAGGAAGGAAAGAAGGAAGGCCTTCCTTCCTTCCTTCCTTCCTTCCTTCCTTCCTTCCTTCCTTCCTTCCTTCCTTCCTTCCTTCCTTCCTTCCTTCCCTTTATATATTAGGTATCTATCTCCCAATTTCAACTCTTGGTATAGTGAATTTAGGGTTGAAACCAACAAACAAGAGCAATAAACAATAATAGTAATAACACAACTGCTATTATCTATTTTCTTGGAGGGAAATATATTAGATGTAGTATAGGCGTTATTACTTAAGAGCTACCAATCCTAAACCTGGGGTTAGGCTAGGGAAGTCCAGGTTCAAATCCTTTCTCACCTGGAATTTAGGAGGTTTTTATTGGTATCAACAGCATTGTTCTAAACAAGCGTTTCTCAACTTCAGCAATTTTAAAATGTGTGAACTTCAGCTCTAAGACATTTTTAACTCCACATATTTTAAGCCCACACATCTTAAAAGTTGCTGAGGTTGGGAAATATTGTTCAAACCAAATTGACTAAAGATTATAGGAACTAAAATCCAGCACTTCCAGAAGGGATCAGTTTCTAGGTCACTTTCCTATGGATGGCAATGGATCCAAATTTTGCCTCAGTTTGAAAGCAAAATGTTTTTGGGGGGTAAGGGCAATTTTCTTGAACTCCCTTTATGAATGGGGCCCCATCCAAAGTATAGCTCAGCATTTAGAAAATCAGATAGATTTGATTTTTTTTTAATTCTAGCCATTAATATTGATGAGATTGATACTCCCAATAATGATCTCCAAAAGTTCACATGCTCATCGTCAATTGTAGTATTTGGAAGTATCTTACTTGCAGGCCCTGTTTGAGGAGCAGGTTGCAGCTGAGGCTAAAAAAAACCTTTTACTTGGCTCCAACTCTTTGGACTGTTCCTGGAGATGAAGGCAATATTTACTGTCGGTTAGACTACTACAATGCACTCCACATGGGCTGTCCTTGAGAAGCATTTGGAAGTGCAACTGATCCAGAATGCAGCATGATAATGATGGGTGCACCTTGAGGCAATGTTACAGTTTTATTCTGATAGTTGCACTGGTTGTCAAATGCAATTCAAGGTGCTGGTTGTCCCCTTTAAAGCTTGGCATGGGTGGGGGCCTGGATATCTGTCACTTTCTCCATGTACCATCTGCCCAGCCAATAAAACCTAATCAGATGGACTTGCTATTTGTCTCCTCAATTAAAGACTGTCCTCTTCAGGTGCCATATAGGTGTGTCTTTTTCGTTGTCTTTGGACTAGTACTGCCCATCAGATCAGTATGAGATTAGTCTCTTCTGCCTTTTAGGAAGCTAATCCATCAAGGCAGTGAGGCCAGATTGCTACAGTTTGCAGTTTGGGAGATTGGGCCTATTTTTTCATTTGGGTTAATGTTTTGATTGTGATTTCCAGTTAAACAGGAGTGGTTCTAGTTGTTCATTAACTGGTTGTATAATTTCCATCCCATTCACATAGTGGGGAGTATATCCTGCTCAAAAACCAGTGCTGGTAAAAGAACAAGGTAATATTATTTGGAGATTGAGGGCCATGTTTGATCCATGAATGGAATATTGTGGGCTGCCACCCCAGTCCTTGGACAAAAACCTGAATAGATTTCATTTAAATTAAAAACTTAGTCCAGTAGTTTTCCCCTTTTGTTACTTTAAATAACATATTTAATATTTCTGCAACCCAGCAAGACTGACACCAATTTCAGAGGATAATTAGAACTGCAGAAAAAACAATTGCTACCAACCTGCCTTCCATTGAAGACCTGTATACTGCACGAGTCAAAAAGAGGGCTGTGAAAATATTTACAGACCCCCTCGCATCCTGGACATAAATTGTTTCAACTCCTACCCTTAAAACAATGCTATAGAGCACTGCACCCCAAGACAACTAGACACAAGAACAGTTTTTTTCCCGAATGCCATCACTCTGCTAAACAAATCATTCCCTCAACACTTTCAATCTAGTTACTAAGTCTGCATTACTATTAATCTTCTCATCATTCCTATCACCCATCTCCTCCCACTTATGACTGTATGACTGTAACCTTGTTGCTGGTATCCTTAAGATTTATATTGACTGTTTCCCTATGACTATCATTAAGTGTTGTACCTTACGATTCTTGACGAATGTATCTTTTCTTTTATGTATACCGAGAGTGTATGCACCAAGACAAATTCCTTATGTGTGCAGTCACACTTGGCCAATAAAGAATTCTATTCTATTCTATTTAGGTGGTAAATATTCAGAAAATATCTAAGAAGAGAACAGGAGGGGATTAGGGTGAGGGACACATGGCCTCAGACTGTACTTCTCTTGCACAGAATGAACTTGCATAATTTGTCCTCCAAATGAAATGCACCTGTACCATTGAAAAACTTTATATAGAAAGCCTGCCTTGCATTTGGTTTATACCAGTCACACTCCATGTTCCTCCTAAAAAGTCAGCACTTCAATATAATGTCTCATTATAAGTTTTTCCTCCCTTTCTTTTTGTTAGATCAATTGCAAGGCTGTTCTATTTTCACTTGAGAAGAACTTAACTCTTATAGGTAATGAAGCAAGCAAGGAAGCATGTTATTGCAGAAACTGAACAGGGAAGTCATAGTTTCACAGAATCATCTAGAGGTGGCAGCACATGTTCATATAAAATCTGAAAAAGACAGAGAATGAGGAAAGTTCTGAATTTGTTTGCTGTTGAGAGCTCCGGTTTCTGTAGAGTTGCAAGTAACCCCTGTAAAGTGATAGCCAAGATGAATTTGCTGCCCAAATGGAGAAAGCATGTGATCCGGAAAAGATTTTTATGTCCAGGTTCTAATTTGCAAGGATGCAACTTTATTTATCTGTATTTACTTCCTTTTTTTCATGCTTATGTTCATACTTATACGTGCTACCTTATGCATGTTTGACAAACAAATATTTTAAAAAACATCTTCATGCTCCTATTGTTGCAAAAAGAAAACTGAAATATTAGTTCTTGTGCTTGTGTTAGTGGTCAGCATCTCTACTTCCATGTGACCCATGGGAAAAAAGATTTTGTCAAAACAGAAATCAAAAATAATCTTAAATCATTGCCAAAATTATTGATTTTGATTTTGATTTGATTCTGGCTTTTTAGTACAAGAATCTTCAAAAGAACCAGCAATCAGTATTAGCATGAATCAGTAACCACAAAAAAAACAAAACCCTAGAACAAATAAAATGACCATTTACACGTCACCAAATCCCCCCCTCCCCCAATACAAACAGATTTACACCAACTTAATAAATTTGGGGTTGAATTGCTGTTATGGAATATATTCACCTTCAGAATCCACTAGGAAAAAAAACACATTTCTTTTGTTTAGCTATAACAACAGTTTAACTGTGCAGTATTGTATGATCAAGGGGAACTTTATCTTTCCATTCATTCTGTCTAAATCTGGCTATTGCCTATGTTGTCAAGTAATCCTCAACGTATGACCACAATTGAACCCAACGTTTCTCATTTAACATTTGTTAAATGAGTTTTGCCCCATTTTACGACCTTTCTTACCACAGTTGTTAAGCAAATCACTGCAGTTGTTAAATTGGTAACATGGTTGTTAAGTGAATCTGGCTTCTCCATTGCCTTTGCTTGTCAGAAGGTCACAGAAGGTGATCACATGACCCCGGGACACTACAACTGCCATAAATATGAGTCAGTTGCCAAGCATCTGAATTTTGATCACATGATCATGGGGATGCTGTAAGTGAGGAAAAACCTCATGTCACTTTTTTCAATCCCTTTGTAACTTTGGTCACTAAATGAACTATTGCAAGTACATTTTCACATATGACTCCATTCCATCTAATCTTCTTTTTAGATGCAAAAAAGGCAGAAAAGCGGACTGCTTCCTTCAGTGTAAAGCAATATTTCTCAACCTTGGCAAATATAAGATAGCACTACCAATAGCATTTAGGCTTATATGCCACTTCACAGTGCTTTACTGCCCTCTCTAAGCAGTTTACAGAGTCACCTATTGCCCCCAACAATCTGGGTCCTCATTTTGCCAACATTGGAAGGATGGAAGGCTGAGTCAACTTTGATCCTGGTGAGATTTGAACTGCCAAATTGCAGTCAGCCAGCAGTCAGCGGATGTAGTCTGCAGTACTGCACTCTAAGATGAGTGGACTTCTACTCCCAGCATTCCCTACTTGCCAAAGTTGAGAATGTGCATGCAGGAGGGGAAATAGTGAGGACACTGATGAAGCAGACACAGCTTCCTTACTCTCCTTGACAGCTGCTGGGTGCCCAGATCTGCCAGGTGCTGATGCCTGTTTTCTCCATCTCTCAAGCCTTGTTGGGTTTTCTAAATATTTCCCAGCATTTTCAGCCACACTCGCAACTGCACTCAGAGTCTAACAGCAGTGGGGCATATTTTTACTGGCAAGTTGCAGCCAGCAGCTGAGCCATTGGCTTTTATATAGCTACTTTTTTCTGAGCTGTCTTCAAAGACAGCTCCACACACACTTCATTATAGCAGCAATATTGATGTCCTTCTCCAGATGTGCGTATCAAATGCTTGAGAGATCTTTATTCCTGAAGAGCCCCTGCAGATGTAGCTTAAACTGCTCAACCATTGTTGTAAAAAAAAAAAAAAGGCAATACATTGTTGGAAAATAACGGGGCTGCTTGGAAAGTTTCTGATCTGTGCTGAAGTGTTGGAGAGTCTCCTCTTGCCTCATTGACTTCAACAGTTGAAGGAAAGCTTGCTCTTTTCACTCAGAAGGTAGCCCTCCATTCCAGATACTCGAGACTGCACATGAATGCCATCTGCTGCTACCTTCTGCTTTTTCAGAACAAATGCCCTCCTTTGCTAGAGGTCCTTACTGGCTTGGGAAGAGGGAGGTTGTGTTGAATTTCTCCTCACCTTCAAGTCTCGATATGTGAATGCCCAGGCTGTGGTCACTGTACATGTCCATTGTAGAAGGAGGAAAGCCAGATTCTGCAGGTCTAAAAAGCAATAGCAATAGTACTTACCGTATTTTTTGGAGTATAAGACGCACCTTCCCCCCCCCTAAAAGGGGGTGAACATTTAGGTGCATCTTATACACTGAATGTAGCCCTGCCCACCCACTGGCCCCCACCCTTTGGCCAATGCCACAGAGCAGTTACCTCCTTGCAAGCAAACAGCAAGGGAAAAAAAAACAGCTCCTTTCAGCTTCAGAACAACCTAATTAGCACAAGTTGATTGGATCAGCCTCCCGACTCTTGGCTGATTTGCTCTCAGCTGTTTTGGGCAGGCTTCTGCTGCTTGCTGCAAAGAGGTAAATTGATGGAGCAGATTTTTTTTTCTCCTTGTGCTAATTAAAGCTATGCTGAAAACGAAAATGAAAGTAAAGCAGGCTGTTTGCTGTTTGCTGCAACCAGGCAAAATTGCTCAGAGGCAGAGGCAGAGGCAGAGGCAGAGGCAGAGGGAGATTTCTTTTTCTTCTTTTCCTCACCAAAAAAGGTAGGTGCGTCTTATACTCTGGTGTGTCTTATACTCTGAAAAATATGGTACATACTGCTTCATAGTGCTCTACAGCCCTCTCTAAGCGGTTTACAGCATATTGCCTCTAACAATTTGGGTCCTCATTTTACCAACCTCGGAAGGAAGGACGGCGGAGTCAATCTTGAGCCGGTCAAGATTGAATTCCTGGCTGTAAACAGAGTCAGCAGAATTAACTTGCAGTACTCCATTCTAACCACTGCGCCACCATGGCTCTAAAACTAGTCTAACTATATCAAATCCCAGACTTCAGCAATGTTCAGCTGAGATTTCTGCTAAGCAATGCTTTATCATGACATTTCAAAATGTAGAACTTTCCATTTCTCCATTAAGGGAGTCCGGAAGTTGAGTCCTGGCAACTGAACTTCTTTTCTTGCTGGCTGGAAACATTTTGCTGCTTTTCCAAGTAGCTTCTTTGATCTGAGCAAGTTGGTTAGGCAGATCCCGTATCTATGAAAAGTTTCCAACCAACAAGAAAAGGAGTCCAGATGCCATGACTCAAGTTTCAGACAATTCCATCTGGATGACTGAGAATTTTCATCGACATATTCCTTAAGAAAGTTAAGACCATTAAGCATGTCACCTGCACTGTGAAGTAAAACAAGTTGCTACGGTCATTTGGAATTGGTTAATACTTGGAAAGGAGACCACCAGGAAATCCCAATGGTATAGGCTATACTAGGAAACCTAAAGAAAAGGAAACCTAAAGAAAGCAAGAACATAACCCGCACAGATATTGTTACTAAGAAAAATACTATCAGGAGTCAAGCACAACTCGAAGGAAAAATTATGTTCACCATTTCATGTGAATGGATAAGCAATACGTAACATTGAGCCTCAGATAGCTCAACAGGCTAGATAGCCTGTTATTAACATTCAGCTGTCTGCAATTATTGCAAGTTCGAGGCTCAAGGTTGACTCAGCCTTCCATCCTTTCTAAGGTAGGTAAATTGAGGATCCAGTTTGTGGGGGCAATAAGCTGACTTTGTATAAAAATATACAAAAGTATGAAGGCTATTGCTTAACGCATTGTAAGCTGCCCTGAGTCTCTGGAGAAAGGCGGCATATAAATCTAATAAAAAAAAAAACATATGAAAAGAAGAAAATCCTGCTATCAACTGCATTTATTATTCAGAAAGGGATGGCCTGGATTGCAACCAGTGCAGGTTTTTTGAGTTCATTAGGACTAAAAGCAGCCACAATAAAATGTAAACATTTCCATATTCCCATTTAAGACACTGGGAATTTACATATGTGGTGCCCTTCAAAAAGAAACCCTGAAAATTGAACTCATCACCATTTAAAAGAGAAGTTTGAATTCTGGAAATGAAATACTCTGCACTTGTGGAATAAAATTTTACCACTCTCCAGGTTTAATCTTTATTGAAGGTTTGGGTTTTCTTTTCTTTCTTTCTTTAAAGAAATAAAAAGACTTCCACTTCAATCACTTTTGCTCTTAGTACAGTTAATAATCAAATAATTATATTTTTCTTCCTAATGCTATTTCTATTGTTAATAATATTGCTCCTGCTTCACATTTTCACAGTGGATTACAGGTGATAATATTGGTATAATCCTGTACACATTTAAATTGCAGATGTTGTGCACTGATGATGTTACCTAGTCTGGTAATGAGACATTTACAACAGTAGTGAGTTCCACTTACCTTTGCTACCGGTTCGGAATCGGGAGCGTGCATGTGCGGCACTTTTGAACATGCCCAGAACCTTCTGCGTATGCGCAGAGCATCTGTGATGACATCAGGATGGGTGGGCGGAGCCTCCTGCCGCCGTCAATACCAGTTTGCCTGAACCGGGGCAAACTGGTAGAAACCCATCAGTGATCTGAAAGAAAACAACCAAGCTTAGAGAGCACCAACAATCCCTCATTTCAACCCTGAGCTACAAATATTATTCTTTATTGTCCCTGAACTTCCTTCAGAGTCACCATAACCCAACATTTCTCAACCTTGATAACTTCCATTTGTGTAGATTTCATATACCAGAATTCCCAGATTGATAAATATTGCCATAACCAGTGTATTTTGTTCACAGCTCATTTCTACCAATTCAAAATGACCTCAAGAGCATTTTTTTATTATTATAGAATCTGATACTTTTATTTATTTTATTATAATGTGTTTTCAATACTCCAAAGTACATGGCTGGGAAGTTTAGAAAATGAAGTGTGCTGCTTCTCTAACTTTCCTAAATGTGTAGCTTTCATACGTATAGGACAGGGCAGGGGTGAAATCCATTTGTTTAACTACCAGTTCTGTGGGCATGGCTTGCTGGGCGTGGCTTGCTGGGTGTGGCAGGGGAAGGATACTGCAAAATCTCCATTTCCACCCCACTCCTGGGGGAAGGATAGGGCAAAATCTCCATTCCCACCCCACTCTAGAACCAGCCAAAGGTGATATTTGCCGGTTTTCTGAACTACTCAAAATTTCCGCTACCGGTTCTCCGAACTACTCAAAATTTCCGCTACCGGTTCTCCAGAACCTGTCAGAAACTGCTGGATTTCACCCCTGGGACAGGGGTGTTAAACTCATGTCGTCACGGCAGCATCATGTGCCGGGACTTTTTCCCCTTTCATTAAACTGAGTGTGGGCATGGCCAGTGTGTGACGCATCTGGCCCGTGGGCCAGGAGTTTGAGGACTACAACTTCCATCAGTTTGACCTATTATAAATATTAGCAATGATAGATAGAGAATGAAATTGGGTAGGAAGATCAACCAAATCTCGATTCCATCAAATTTCGATAGTGTCTCTTCTCATGCTAGATGGTAATATACTGGCAAAACTTGCAAAGTATGGGTAATCTATTCAGAGTGCAAGATTTTTTCTCTTCTCTTTTATTTTTTTTATTATTTTATTGCAGTCTGCATGCAATCAGCCTTGATTATATGTATTTTGGCATTCCATTCCTTAATTGAGGATTTGGTTTATACTGCAATGCAAATTATGGCAAGGAATAAAATGGACACCAGCATTTTTTTTTTCCATTGGCCAATCCTGCGGCCGTGGGTTTATGTCTGACTATGCATTGTGTATACATTTTATCATTCTTTGCAATGAAGAAGACCATATGTAGTGAGGTAAACAGATAGGACAATGGAACAATTAAAGCCAACCACAGGAATTGTCTAATATGAAACACAAATGCAGCTGAAATTAGGAAATTCAGATGTTGTTATGATTTAACATGTCCAAAATAATAGCATACACATTAACAAGGAACATTAAACAAAAATAGTGTTCTGGGACATTTTCATCAGAAGCAGAGAGTGCAGAATATTTAAGCTCCCACATGCCAACAGATGATATAACAGACCATGATATGAATTAGATATCAGGTCCACACAGTTGGAAAAGAGCATTAAGTGAGTTAGGAATATTGCTGGTATTAGTACTCCAGCCCTCTTACATTAGAGAGCTGTTACAGGAAACATATCTTTCTGCATTTATTCATTCTGATGTATGGGAAAAATTGCAAAAGTTCAAGAAGTATCACACAAATATTTTCGTATTTACTCTGTGGTTTACAGCACAAATTTTACTTACGTACTCAAGCCATTTATTCCTCCTACCCCGAGGAAGCACACCTTTTCCAGAAGATAAAGCACAAACTGTAGAGAAACAAATATTAGAAAATATAAATAAGGCCTAGCTATTAAGTTCCCACACAATTTGAAAGCTTTTGAATATGCTGGTTTCAGTGACCCTTAAAGGCTCATGTCTCCGTCACCTGATGAATTACTCTCCGAGGAGTCATTTGCTCTCTGGGAAAGATCCTAGATTATGAAAATAAGCTTTAAATGCCGGGTGGGGGGGATATGGTTCCTGTCCCAGGGGTGAGACTAAAAAGCTTCCTTACACACCAAATCTCTATTTATTTAGCTTCCCTTCGCTTCTGGTTAATCTGTCCCTGTTAGGCTGCAAATGATACCTTGAGGCCTCAGTTTAGGTGTGCTGCTTCATTCATCTTTCTCTATCCTGGAGGAAAAATGCATATTTTTATTTATTTATTATCTCACGTTTATTACTTTATAAGTAACTCAAGGTGGCAAATATGCCTAATATTCCTTCCTCCTATTTTTCCCACAACAACAACCCTGTGAGGTGACTTGGTCTGAGAGTGCCTGGCCCAAGGTCATCCAGCTGGCTTTCATGCCTAAAGTGGGACTGGTTCTATTTTGCCTTGGACTTCCTCACCCTTGTGCTTGCACAGGGAATGGGGTAGAGGCCACCACTTAAATCTTTGACTCTGGAGGTCTTCAAGTGGCCTGGGCCTACATAGATTCTTCGCTTCAACTATGGGATGGCAAAAGTCATGAACCTTAAGTAGAATATAATGTGAATATTCTAGTCTAAAAGACAAATCAGTCAAGTCTCCTAATCAAATATCATTTTTTCCCCTCTTTGGTTCATCAGCTGGTTTGAATCATCATGTCAAATGCATTGGAGACAACTTGTGCATATGTCCTTTTTTTGGCTCAATTTGGCACTTTGAATTGAAAGGCTCACATGCTTTGGAGTGACCTTCTGATCTGAATGAAAAGTCCGGTTTGAATCAGAACACAACTCTAAACCGAATCATTATTCAAAATGGAATGAGACTGATTCATACAGTTGTACATTCAGTATGAACCTCTATTGTGTAAGCAATTCTTTGCAGAGTGCTTCTGCATTTCTGAACTGTTTTAATGCAGCTTTCTAGTACCATGTTTTCCCGAAAATAAGACCCTGTCTTATATTTTATTTTGATCCCTAAAATAAGCGCTTGGCCTTATTTTCAGGGATTCATATTATTTTGGGGCACGTTGGGCAAGACGGGGCTCCTCTTGCCATCTTACCTGATTTCCAGCTCTGTCTCCCTAACCCTAACCAGAAGAAATGACAGGGACCGGCTGTGCATGTGTTTAAATATTTTTGGGAAGGGCTTATTTTCAGGTGGGGGGAGAGTTATTTTAGCACATGTGCTCAAAAACTTAATTTGGCTTATTTTTAGGGGTTGTCTTATTTTCAGGGAAACAGGGTAATGCTCCAATGTTAATTTCTGCTTTTATGGGGAGGAGACAGAAAGGCAAAATGACATCTCTTCTGCCCCAACTCTACAAGTCTACCATCAAAGAGAAGGTTCCCATCATGGAAGATCATCTATGAAATACCTCTCTCCAAACTGTTAAGAGACAGCAGTGTCTTTTCAAGGTGTGTGCAGTTGCTTTGAAGGAAGTTTTCCAAGCTCTGTCTGCTTAACTAGTGCTGCATGTTCTTTCAGCTGCACTTCCTTTGGTTGAAGACAAGGCCGCATTAATTGGATAGTATTATCTGTCACTTCTCTCCATGACCATTTCATCCTGGGCTTCTGGCTTGGTAAAGTGCTGAATCTTTTGTTTGTTTCTAAGAGTCTATTGTCCAACCATTGTGGTAGACATTTTTTTTCTTGTCGTTGTTCATTGGAGAAATAGCCAAACTGGATTTCTTCTTCTTTTTATATCAACCTAATGGAAATTCACCTAAAAGTAGAGAAATGGCTTTGTAAGGGTTGCCCTTGGGCTATGCTATGAACTAGCGAGGAGCCAGTTCATGTCAGAGTATATACTGATTTCATGGAAAACTCCAATCATAATTGTGAGTCAAAGATTTAGTGTGAAAATTCATTAGGGAATGAAATCAAAGTTCATATTGGATGCACAAAACAGAACAAGACTGAGAAAACTGATCAGTCTCAACTTTTGATTGTGAAACTGGAATGATCTCAATATTTAAGTTTATTAAAATACTTCCTGTGCTCAAGGAAATGAGTGAGCATTCATATTCATTTTAATTAAAATGGACAAGGTGTTATCATGCTAGATTCCTAACAAGTTAGGGGTCTTTCTCTTTTAGAAATGTATTTTTATTGACCCCAAAATGTGTTTTTCTGCAATGTTGTAAAACAGCCATTTATCCGAAAAGTTCTTGTTTTAAAAAAGAAACATTTTTGTGGTTTTCTCTTCGGCAGCAAGAATCCTTCAGGATATTTAGTAATGCTAAGCCAATATTTTCTCTTAAACCATATTGGTTATCCAGTGTTTAGTTATCAAATGCCATTGGGCATCCCGTCTGTATTCAACATTCAGGCAAAGTTATGCAGTCATTGTGTCTCTTTCTAATTATTTGAAAATAACTGTGTTTCCCCCATGCCAATTGGATAAATGAAATCACAGTATCTATACCCCGACATATGAAAAGTGTGTGTGTGGGCTTCATGGAAGATTGCATGGTATGTTCATTTTCACATCATATTGTGTAACACTATGATATGGATCAACCGGCAGAAACTGTGGGGAGAATGTTTTTTTTTTAAACAAAACAAAACAAAACTGGTAACTTGGTACTTCAGCTATATTGAGTCAGATCTCTACGGACCTAAAAAGTTGCCTTATTACTGCAAGTTTCTGCCATTCGCTCCAGGATCTCTCCCCACCACCCCATCCTTTTATGATCAACTCAGCTGCTGAGCCAATTTATCTCCATTTCAGCTGCAATTGACTTGTAACTGCTGGGAAGCCATTTTCTTTTGGCGATGTGTTGAAGAATTTGTGAGTGGGATTTTTCCCCATTAGGATGAACTCTTGTCTTTTGAGGACTGAAGGGCTGATAGTTTTCTGATAGGAAATGCTGGTTTGTTTGTTTTTTTAAATGGTTGGTTTTGTTATCAGACTACTTACTACGTACGTTTTCTGGGAAGACACACCTTTTACGTGTTTCTCCTTTAGAGCAATGTATGAATGGGATGGGACAAAGTAAGGCTTTTTATTTCCTCCTTCAGTCCCTCCAGCAGCTTGGGTTACAGCGGTGAATTTTGCTTGTATGACTTAGCTGAAACCTGAACCAATGTTGAAATCTTCTGTGTCTTGAACCCTAATTCAAAGCAGCCTTTGGTATCGAATCTTCAACCATACCCCTAACTGATATTGTACAAAAGTGTAATTATTATAAGCTGTGGTGGTGCAGTGGTTAGAGTGCAGTACTGCAAGCTACTCCCGACTGCCTGCAATTTGGCAGTTCGAATCTCATCAGACTCAAGGCTGACTTAGCTTTCCATTTTTCCAAGGTCAGTAAAATGAGGACCCAGATTGTTGGGGGGCAGGGGGGGGGCAATATGCTGAATATGTAAACCACTTAGAGGGGGCTGTAAAGCACTGTAAAGCGGTATACAAGTCTAAGTGCTATTGCTATTGCTACTTCGGGCATAATATTTTCTACTATTCAGAATTGTCAAATAGGAAGATAATTGTTCATAACCTTGAAAAGGCTTGGGATTTTGGAAAATATAAACAGTAGCACTATAGAAAAGATTTGAGTTATATCTTTAGTTCAAGCAGGGTGTTATCTCAGCACTGGCTGCAATAAAGGAACCTTTCCCAGGTCCACCAAATATGTCAGGAGTTATTTTTGGTGCTTCTTCCTGCAAAGCATGTATTGCTCCTGAGCAGTGGTGAAATCCAATTTTTTTTACTACCAGTTCTATGGGTGTGGCTTGGTGGGCGTGGCAGGGGAAGGATACTGCAAAATCACCATTCCCACCCCACTCCTGGAGAAGGATACTGCAAAATCACCATTCCCACCCCACTCTTGGGCCAGTCAGAGGTGGCATTTGCCAGTTCTCCGAACTACTCAAATTTTCTGCTCAGGTTCTCCAGAACCTGTCAGAACCTGCTGGATTTCACCCCTGCTCCTGAGCAGCTCTGCTCCAGAAGTTCAGATCCATAGTTCAGATCCAATCCAAAAAGGAACAATTTCTAACAACAGGAACACTCAGATTACCAATGTCCTCATAGTATTGAGATGGTAAATAAAGGTGGGAAGTATACTTTGGGAAGACAACATTTCCCAGCATGCTTTTGGACTGATAGAGAGAAGAGCCTGTTTGAGCTAAAATTAGGTGCAGAATAACTGAGCCTAAGTTAGTTTCCCAGTTGTTTTTCTAACTATACTTCCTATTATTAATAAAACTGGATATCCATAAAACTATGGATATTTTGTCACAGATCATAACCCAATAAGATGCAAATTTCAGAATTTCAGGAGATATCTTCATCTCCCACAAGTAAAATAATTTTTGAGATTTTCGGAACATCAAAATATTTCATGTGAAATCACAGGAATCCTGTGTGATCTCAGGACTGAAACAGTACAGGATCTCATTAAATCTCATGGTGATTTTGTTAATTTTTCTTTCTTTTGTTTTTGAATTTATGAGTTGTGCAGAAAATTCAAAGAAGGTTCTCCATTGTACTGTTAGCCTTGAGAGAATAATTGCCATATCTAGCACCATCGAAAAAGCATTTTAAAAATGGAAAGAAATATTTCACAGCTGAGGTGGAAATATGAGAGATTGTAGGACATTGTTTCCATTAAAAAACAAAAAAACCTCAAAAATGCCAGCTGCATTTGCATTGATCTCTCTAGTGATTTTTTGGGGTGACCATAAAACAGAATTCTTTACTACATGGTCAGTTTAGAAAGCTCCAACAAAGCAGAGACTTCTCCTGTCACCAAGATTTTAAAATATTTGTGAGTATCAGAAAAGGGCCACCTTCCAGAATCATAGGTAAAGGTAAAGGTTCTGACTTTAGGGGGCGGTGCTCATCTTTGTTTCAAAGCCGAAGAGCCAGCGCTGTCTGAAGACGTCTCTGTGGTCATGTGGCCGGCATGACTAAACGCCAAAGGCGCACAGAATGCTGTTACCTTCCCACCAAAGGTGGTCCCTGTTTTCTACTTGCATTTTTTATGTGCTTTCGAACTGCTAGGTTGACAGAAGCCCCAGCTTCAAGTAACGGGAGCTCAGCCCATTACGCGGCACTAGGGATTCGAACCGCTGAACTGCCGATCGACAAGCTCAGCGTCTTAGCCACTGAGCCACCGTATTGAGAATCATAGAGAAGTGTTAGTGCAACGATTAGATATCGCCTATGGCAAGCATTTATACCAATACAGGTAGTCTTTGTCTTACAACAGTTCATTTAGTGACTGTTCGAAGTTACATAACTGAAAAATCCATCAACTGCAAAGCCAAAACTTTTGAAATACTATCAAGTGTTAACAAAAGATGGTTGAAAGAAATGTCCATCTGGGTTCAATTCCAAGTGGGGAGAAAGACACTGGAAACATGGTGGTTGATGGTTTTTAATGGTGGACAGGACCACATGGTTTGAGTGAGAGAGAGAGTGAGAGAGAGAGATTTTTACCCTCTGTCAGCTTTGAATTTGAGCTTGTCTTCTGACTGATTGTCAGACTCCCAGGTGGTGGAGTCTTAGCTAACTTTATAGGCTGTGTCCCAGGCTTGGTTGGGCCTTACTGGGTGATGTAATCTTCCCATGTGGTAAAATGGGTAAAGGGCTAATCCTGTCATGTCCTGAGGGCCATGTCTTAATCCCATCACCCTGGAGCTGAAGGGGGGGCCAGGGAGCTGCAGGAAGCTGCTTTGTCTTTAAAACATGTTTCTCCCTTTCTCATTCAGGGAAACACAATATTCGGCCTTTTTAATATTTCCCAGAATATTTCATTCTTCTAGGGTATGTGTGTGTGAAGCAGGAAATTCAGTTGAAACCCACACATATCTACTCTAAAGTAAGTGCGATAATCTGAAGGGCCTGAAAAGTTCACTTGTGACGCAAAATCAATATGTGAAGACAGACATTTCAGGAAGTATTGATCAGCTACTTGTGAATGTTTGCTAGAAAATGAAAGTTAAAAAGGATCATAAATTTGAGGAGATGAGAAATAATTCACCCGAGACAAAGAAAATCAGATAGAGAAGAAACTATCACCATCACCAATGAGATGTGCTACAGTCTGGAAGGAACAAAAAAAAAAAAAAAAAGATTCCTGTAAAAAATACCAAAACAAAACACCATTAGCTTTAAAAGAAGGGTTTTTTTCAGGGGTGAAATCCAGCAGGTTCTGACAGGTTCTGGAGAACCGGTAGCAGAAATTTTGAGTAGTTCAGAGAACCAGAAAATACACCTCTGGCTGGCCCCAGAGTGGGGTGGGAATGGAGATTTTGCAATATCTTTCCCCTGGAGTGGGGTGGGAATGGAGATTTTGCAGTATCCTTCCCCTGCCACACCCACCAAGCCACGCCCACAGAACCAGTAGTAAAAAAAATTGAATTTCACCACTGGTTTTTTTTCTTCTTAGAATAGCTGGTGGAGAGAGGAGGTTTAAACTCCCTCTCTTCCCTAATTAAAAATGTATTTTGGAGGCCTTGGTGGCGCAGCAGACCAAAGTGCTGTTAAGTAGCACCAGCTGCCTACAATTACTGCAAGTTCGAATCTCATCAAGGTTGACTCAGCCTTCCATCCTTTCGAGATAGGTAAAATCCTTTCGAGATAGGAACCGGATTGTGGGGGCCATAAACTGACTTTGTATATATATAAAAAAGAGCACCACTTAGGGGTGGGCCAAAAGCCCTACTAAGCAGGTATATACAAAAAGTATGAAGGCTATTGCTTAACACATTGTAAGCCGCCCTGAGTCTCCGAAGAAGGGTGGCATATAAATTGAACTAATAAATAATAAATAAATAAATAAAAGCCTATGTATCAGTACGGAGATATCTTTAACTAAATTTGTAGTCCCACACTAAGCACTTTTAGTGTTCATCACAACTGGCTTTTCATAGGCCAGGGGTGGGGAATGATGGCCCCTTTATGATCTGTGGACTTCAACTTCCAGAATTCCTGAGCCAGCCATGCTGGCTCAGGAATTCTGGGAATTGAAGTCCATAAGTCATAAAGGGACCATCGTTCTCCACCTCTGTTATAGGCCACTGTAAAAGGAGAGTGAGAAACCAAAAGGTAGAAGTCTGTCAGCTCTGCCCCTGCTAAACTAGTCTCAGAGGTTGCAAAATCCCTCTTCTTTTGCTGCCCTGAAATGAAGGTCCAGCTAGGGCCAGCTTGTAGGCAGAGTGAAAGAAGGGGCCTTCCTTTGAGACTGCAAACTATTCCAAATCTTTTCAACAGAACTAAAAGCTTACCTTGCATTCTCCAAATTTGAATTGCTCTCATTTCTTGTATTATGTATTATGAAAGAAAAATGAGGATTCCACAGCTTTCTGACATCAAGATCACCTGAAGTGTTAATACCACTTGGGAAGGCCACACTTGGAACACTGCATCCAGTTTTGGTCACCATGATGTAAAAAAAAGATGTTGAGACTCTAACACAGGGGTGTCAAACTTGCATCATCATGGTGTCATCATGTGACCTATTGGGACTCCCCCCCCCTTTTGCTAAACCGAGCATGAGCGTGGCCAGCGCGTAGGCATCTGGTCCGCGGGCCGTGAGTTTGACAGCCCTGCTCTAGAAAGAGTGCAGAGAAGAGCAACAAAGATGATTAGGAGACTGGAGGCTAAAATATATGAAGAACGGTTGCAGGATTTGGGTATGTCTAGTCTGATGAAAAGAGGGACTAGGTGTGACATGATCGCAGTGTTCCAATATCTCAGGGGTTGCCACAAAGAAGAGGAAGTCAAGCTATTCTCCAAAGCACCTGAAGGCAGGACAAGAAGCAATGGGTGGAAACTAATCAAGGAGAGGAGCAACCTAAAACTAAGAAGAAATTTCCTGACAGAACAATTAATCAGTGGAACAACTTGCCTCCAGAAGTTGTGAATTCTTCAACTGGAAGTTTTTAAGAGGTTGGATAACCATTTGTCTGAAGTGGTGTAGGGATTCCTGCCTAAGCAGGGGGTTGGACTAGATGACCTCCAAGTTCCCTTCCAACTCTGTTATTCTATCTTAACAGCATCATCACCATGCTTGTTGGCATCCATCCTTTTTCTGAGGGCAGAATTACTCTTTGGTAGTATTTCATTGAGCTTAATAATCCTGGGAACATCTGGTGCACATCTTCCAGAGATTTTAAACTTGGAATCAGGGTTAGGTTAGAGGTTTGGCACTGTGAAGGATATACACATCTCTTCTGGACTAAATGGTTCATATGGCATTCCCAAGACTGAAAGAACCAAAATACTTAAGGAGGCCTTGATTCCTCTACCCATGCTTTTTGTAAACCACTGAATATGCCACGTTTCTCTACCGGAGATGTCATCTGTGTTCCAAATTTGCAATTCTGAATGCTGGATCAAATCATATGAATAGAATAAGAATAAGAATAAGAATATAAGAATAAGAGTTAGAATTAGAATTAGAGTATCAGATCTGGATGATACAAAGATTTGCAATGCAAGTTAGATGCTAATGTTAATAAACAACTCAAATTTTCCCAGATTTTGATTAATGTCTTCAAGGCATCGGAGAATATGCCTGACAATGAGGTTGAAAGGAACCATATCAGTTAATTGCAGGTAGTCCTTGACTTACAATAGTTCATTTAGCGACCGTTCAAAGTTACAACGGCACTGAAAAAAGTGACTTATGACCTTTTTTTCACATGCTCACATGATCAAAATTCAGATAGCAATAACACTTAGATTTATATACAGCTTCACAGTGCTTTACAGCCCTCTCTAAGTGGTTTAGAGCCAGCCTATTGCCCCCAACAATCTGGGTCCTCATTTTACCCAACTCGGAAGGCTGGAAGGCTGAGTCAACCTTGAGTCTGGTGAGATTTGAACTGCCAAATTGCAGGCAGCCGGCAGTCAGCAGAAGTAGCTTGCAGTACTGCACTCTAACCACTGTACCACGGTGGCTCAGATGCTTAGCAAACGGCTCATATTTCAGTGTCCAGGGGTCATGTGATCAGCTTTTGCAACTTTCTGACAAGCAAAGTCATTGGGGAAGCCAGATTCACTTAACAACCGTGTTACGAACTTAACAATTGCAATGATTAACTGAACAACAGTGGCAAGAAAAGTCATAAAATAGGGCAAAGCTCCCTTAACAAATGTGTCACTTAGCAACATAAATTGTGGGCTCAATTGTGGTCGTAAGTTGAGGACTACCTACATAAGGCAGGGCAACTTGCTTATTGGTTCTCATCACTCTCTCAGTCACTCTGTGCATTTTATTTATTAATACTGTTTCTCTATTCACTAGCCTTGCAAACAGCTACCCAAAGCTCTTGGAAACAGGGTTGGTTTTTTTTTTTTTTAATACAGCAAGTGCCAGGATTTAGAAGTTTAAAAGTCCAAAAAGGTTGATCTCATTAAAAAGAAAAGCGCAAATAAGAAGAGTGGGAAAAATGGGCTGTAATGAAACCAAGTCAAGGTCAAATGCGCTTCATGTGATAAAGCATTCCAGGCAATAGAAATTCTATTGCCTGGAATGCTTTATCACATGAAGCTCATCTGGCTTAAAAGATAGGGAAAAGATGTAAAGGGATTTTTTTTTGTCTTAAGTGACTGGATCACTGGTAAGGAATTTAGCTCTGGCCTTGAGAAGGAAGTGGGTGGGTAAAAGATTCACTCAGCCCTGGGAAAGTAGAAAGCATGATAATGAAATTCAGAACAGTCCCATTCTTTATCCTTGTCCTTAAAACGGGGCACTGAAGGCTCTGAAGAAGCTCTCAAAATGTTGTTATTCTACCTTGCCACAAAATAATAATAATAATAATAATAATAATAATAATAATAATAATAATAATAATAATAATAATAATTTGATTTATATGCTGCCCATCTCTGAAGACTCAAAGCGGCTTACAATGCGTTAAGCAATAGCCTTCATACTTTTGTATATTTATACAAAGTCAGCTTATTGCCCCCACAAACTGGGTCCTCAATTTACCTACCTTAGAAAGGATAGAAGGCTGAGTCAACCTTGAGCCTGGGGAGATTCGAACTGGTGTAATTGCAGACAGCTGGATGTTAATTACGGTGCTTTAGTCTGCAGAGCTAAACCAGGCTCCCATTCTTTATCCTTGTCCTTAAAACAGGGCACTGAAGGCTCTGAAGCAGCTTTCAAAATGTTGTTATTCTACCTTGCCACAAAATCATCATCATCATCATCATCATCATCATCATCATCATCATCATCACCATCATCAAAATACCCATCACTGAGGTATTTTTATTAGGGATAAGACCCGTAAACATCAATAGAACGGCATGGTACCTGTTGCTACATATAACAATAGCTGCAAGACTGGCATGGGCCCAATACTGGAAAATGGATGTTAGCCCACCCGAACAAGTAATAATTCAGAAAATAATGAACTGTGCAGAATCAGATAGGCTTACTATGATACTGAAAGGACGAGGGGACACAGGCTATTATATATCTTGGAGTCAATGGTATAATTGGATTTCAAATAGAGCTGTAAATAGAGGTATTAGATAAACAGGTTATTTGGTATATGTAATAGACCTTTGCAGGTTACCCTATATATGTAATGGGACAAGTTTATTTCTTTCTCGCATTGTGCTGTAGTGAGATTTAATGTTAGATTTAATGTTTGTTGGATGTATAAGATAAAAAAAAAATTCCTTGTGTTTCCAATCACACTTGGCCAATAAAGAATTCTATTCTATTCTATTCTATTCTATTCTATTCTATTCTATTCTATTCTATTCTATTCTATTCTATTCTATTCTATTCTATTCTATTCTAGACCAGCCTCCTCCCTAAGATTCAGATGTCCCTGATCCAGCTAACCACCCAGAAATTGAGGAACCTGGCTTATCCCTTAGGCATCGAGGCCAGGATATTAATTGAGCCTGATATTTATGCTTTACAATGTGATATGGGAGAAGTTTGCTTGGAGCCACGGTCACATTGTGTTGTCTTCCATTATGACGTTTCATCTTTATTTCCTTTTGCTTCTACATTTTATGTATCTTTTATCATCCAGAGGATGATAAAGTAGAAGATGAGATGAGTAGCCTTATACATTCTCTCTGTATAAACAAACCAACCAATTTAGAGACAGACTTGTCAATGAAAAGCAAATTAGAATAAAGACAGAGTGAAAAGACTTCTGGCGATTTACTCCGGGGATGAGTTTAGATTTCTTTTTCTTTCATTTTGAAGCTTGTCTCAAACAAAAACAGTTGCCGTGGAAAAGTCTCTTCTCAAGCTGGCATTAATTTCCTTTGTTTGCTTTGGGGGACCCTGTGTATTTATGCAAATGAATTACATGTAAACACACCTGACTGTATATTGACATGGAACCATTTGCAGTCAAAAATTAGCAGTGGGTGGGGAAAGGAAGAGAGTGAAACTGGTAAAATTCTGTCTGGTCTTATTTAGGCTTTGATAACTTCATGTTTTATTGGTGTAATGGGAGCTGTCAGAATGGCCTGAGCTGAAAGCAGATGTTTTTTCTGCTTTACTTGAGCAGAATCTTCCATTACCCTTCAGGCAAAGCAGGTGTCTGCCATTCTTCAGCGCCATCTTTGCTGGATCTGCCTTCACTTCAGCACAGGCCATCTTGTAACACAGCTCAAGAGATGCATCTGAGCAGCTCTAAGAAGCCTCCAAAAAACAGCAATTGGTGGGGGTAAAAAAGTGGTGGAAGGAAGGAAGGAAGGAAGGAAGGAAGGAAGGAAGGAAGGAAGGAAGGAAGGAAGGAAGGAAGGAAGGAAGGAAGGAAGGAAGGAAGTTGGATTTGGAAAATAAAGGAAAGGGAAAAGGAAGGGAAAAATAAATCCAGTAAAATCAAACACACAACCAGCTATCCTGAAAAGAAAACAAGCTGTTAAGAAAGTAAAAAGAGCTTGGTTGCTCTCGTTGCAGGTGCATGGCTGGGTGGCTGCCAGACTCTTCGAATCTGTAGATTGTATATTAACATTTGTCAGGCTTGAGAAAGCAGTTGGTATTTTTTTTTTCAAAGAAGAGAAACATCAAAGGCAACCTCTCTTCCTCCGCCCCCCCTTTAGAACTAATGAAGATTCTGGTTCTTAGATGGTGAAGCGTGCCAAGTGAAACTCTTAACTTAGCCTTCCCGAAGCAGGTGCCCTCCAAAGGAGTGGAAGGACTTCCATTCCACTGTGGTTGAGAATTCTGGAAAGAGCAGGGATCCCTTGGCTCTTCCATCCTATGATTATTCTGCAACCTTGTTTTTCTGAGATACCCCCTCCACACACACACACCGTTTGTACATTTAGTGTTGACTATTAAGGCCAAGTGGGAAATTAGAGATACCTTCCACACTGTTGCTCAGTGGCCTCTCTATAGGAACCTGTGGAAGGCTGTGGAGATGTTAACATTCACAATAGGGTGGTCTCACTATATCAGTGGCCTAATGCATTAAGTATTAGAGGGCCATGGTGGCACAGTGATTAGAATGCAGTACTGCAGGCTAATTCTGCCAAATGCCAGCAGTTCGATTCTGACCAGCTCAAAATTGACTCAGCCTTCCATCTCTACGAGTTTGGTAAAATGAGGACCCAGATTGTTGGGGGCAATTTGCTGACTTGGTAAACTGCTTTGAGAGGGCTGTAAAGCACTCTTGTGCTCTTGTGCACAAGAGTGCACTAAGTGCTCTTGCTCTTGCTACAAGGATATGAGCGAGGAGGATAATTGAATGTGAAAAAGGTTGGCATCCCACTGTCACAGTTGTGATTTCCTGGTATGATTAAGGTAGTCCACCACTCCCATTCCCCGAAATTATAATTCCAAAGAATTCCTGAATGCTTTGTGGAGGGAGGAGATCTGAGTGACAGCATTAGTGATCCTGTTGAGGTTTTTATACTGTCAGATAGGAATGCTGTCGGTCTAGTTTCTTCTGTGTGGTCACTACTATGTGCTAGGATGGCTCTGATTTTTAGACACATCTTTGTGTCTCTTTTATTTTATTTAGCATATAGCAAATATGTAGATTTACAGTAGTTCAAATGTTAATGTCCAGTCCACCCAGCCATTCAAGGACAGGATGGTCTATGTTGAAAAAAATCAGACAATGTGCTGGTATAAGCTCTTGATGGACATTCGGACACAATGTGGTGGATATTTTGTTGAGGAGCACCACAGTCACACTGAGGGGTAGAGACAAGACCCCACTTAAACAATGCATCCTGGCAGACTCCATGTTGGGTACGGATCCTGTTCAGAGTTGAGCAATGCTGGCGAGGAAGGTCAAAACCTAGCACCTTTTGTGTAGGGTCATCTACGTAACTATCTATATCTGGGCGTTCAGCAGCCCATTTGGCTTTCCACTGTGTGTTGACATCAAAGTTGTTAGACACGGGGCTGTAAAACTCCTGGCCCGTAGGCTTGATGCATCATGCGCTGGCCATGACCACACCAGCTTTAGTGAAGAGGAAAAAAGTCCTGGTATGTCATGTGATGCCGCCGTGATGACATGGAACTAAGTTACCAGACTTCAACTAGTCCACGATAGCATCTAGCACTGATTCATAGTTGCTTAGATCCATAGTGTCTCCTGGATTTTATGAAAAAGAGAAAAAGAGCTTATTGTCGCTCATTTATTGATCTGCCAATGGTTCCTTAGGCCAAACTCTGAATCACTTCACACTGCAGTTTTTTTGTAGATACTAAACTTCACAGAGATGGATCCCTGCTGAACCCTGAAACATAATTTCAAAGAGATTGAGCAGAATTTCCTCAGCATCGCCCTCCGGAAATCACTACTGAGGTAGAAGTATAGCTCTGCATGGCAATAGCTCCAATTCCCAATTTATCCAATTCAGAAAGAAATCATAGCTAATATCCACAAAAGTAGATGCTGTTCAATGTGAAGCCTAATAGAATTAAAAGGTTGTACTTATTTCATTAGAGGTCATCTTACTGGGCAGTTTCTAATCCAAAATCAGGCCTAAATCCAGGATGAAATGGATCCTAAAACGGTAAATAACTAGATTACAATAAAACATCAGGCGTACAGATTTGCTTTCACTGAAAGACGTGCAAAAACTATCAAAGCCCTTCTGTTTCCCTTGACACAATGCAGTCATGACATCAATAGAACTAATTATCATAGCCACTCCTACTGATATCCATGGGATTTGGTTACATGCACTTTTATCTTCACGAATATTGCTGTCATTCCATCCACTGTGAATTATTTGTCCTGCAGGTAAGTTACGTACTTGCCCCTAAAGAAGTGTGTCACTTACGTGGCATATAAATCACATATCACACTGACGCAGATGGTCAAAAGTCAATATGCTTATTTACTTTTATGCGTCTGAAGATATACTAGTGAAGAACTTTGAAACCTTAGAGTAGAGGTATGATACAGGAACGCCAGATGTGAACTAAACTCAAGGAAAAAAGGCTTTAGAAATCCATGGTTAAAATAATGAGAATGGTTTTGTTTCCCAGGTATATTGCTTCACTATAATTAATTGGTTAGAACAACAGTACAACATGGAAGACTTATTTCTTCCCCTCTCAAGATCTTTGTCTCGTATAGACATCATTTTTTAAAAAGCAGCAGAAGGTAAAACAATTGCAAGGGTTTATTGAGCCAAAGCCTGATCAGTTGTCCCTGTAAAATATTTCCTAGTTGCAGTACAGTTAATTAGAGGTACACATCGCTAATCGACACCCTTTCCCCAACTAATGCAAGCAGAGGGGTTATCATTCTAAACTGATAATCAGATAATTACCAAAAGTTGTCTTGAAGCGCCTTGACTTTAGAGTATTTTCCCAACTTTCGCAAATAGTGAGAAGTATCAGGGAACAATAAAATAGAACAGTGAAGTTTTTACAGATTAGACAGACAGACAGACAGACAGACACACACACACACACACAAATGATACACAGACAAACACATACATTCACCAACTTACCTAGACATATACACAGAGCTTCTCTTTGTTTCTCATTTTATAGCAAAAAAGTATTGGACTCCGATCAGCTGGTTTTCATCAATCTTGTCATGAAATATTATTACAGTTTTAGGAAACAATTTGAGGGAACGGTCTATCTGTTCTTGGCCAGTTCCCAATTATGAGTATTTATGTCCTAATGCTTGGTACATTTATCCAAAAGTCCTACTCTGACTTTCTTCTTGTCTTTGGCACATCTTTTTCACAGTCCACCCTACATGCAGGGTGTAAGGTCTGTACCTGTGTGTTCAGGTGACCTGAATATTCATCATGTATTCATTAAACTAATTATCCACTATAAACAGTAGAAAAGGTTATTTGCTTGGAAAGAGGTTACATTCCATGCAAATATGGCTTTGTCTCTGAGTCAACTACCCTTTGGTTTCTCTATTTCCAAACTACTCTTCCAATATTCTGGATTAGTATGTTATTCCAGTATGTCTAAAGAGACCATGCAAGTCCTATTGAGTTTTGGTGGACTTTGCTGTCGAAGAAATTGAATTAACATTAAAGGTCAAGACAAGAGGCATAACATTTAGTAGAACATACAAAGCATTGTTTTGTTTATATTCTTCCCCTTCTCCCCTGACAAGGTTTCTGATAAGAAGACTGGCTGCAATTTTAAAATATCACCTTTCACTGGAAGCTCTAAAGAAGGATAACATTTCTTTAAAATGTTCAATGTTTAACGTTAGTATTAAACATTAGTGGTATAAGATCACACAAAAAAGCAGCAATTAAAAAATTGCAGGGTAAAACTCCTAATTGCTAGTTCAGGAGAAGTAATTAGTCTTCACCTCATAATGAAAAGCTGGTAATGTGGAGATCAATGGAATACTTCCAGTAGGACTATTTCACCAAATGGATAAGATATAAAATTTGATCCCTGTTTCCTTTGTGTCTTAAGGAAATAGCACAATTGAATAGAAACATTCAGATTGGACAGAGCAAGCTAGCAAACATTGGGGGGGAGGCAAGGTGGAAAATTCATTATACAACAGTTGGGCCCCAGTTCTTTGAAAGAAACGACTGTAGCCTAAATATGAGACTACATTGATTTCGATGTATTTGCAGATATTCCACGTCAACTGTTCCCGAATGAATTTGTCTTACCTTTCTTAAATCCGTTCTGATATTGGCCTTCAGGTTCTGAATGAAAGCCTTCTCCAAACTGACTCCTGACCTGTCCGTCAACTAGACGCTATTGGAGGAAAATAAAACAGTGGCTGTTTGAAATAACAGGTGTGAGCTTTCCCCTTTATCCAGACCTCTACTTGCTTGGAATAAGACCAGACTATATTGATAACAAAGATTGGTATATATTTGTCCATGTCTCAACAGCGGCGAGAATGGCATTTGCCCAACTGTGGAAAGATGTAGATACGCCTCCTGATCATCTGATAATAAACAAGATTCTCCGATGTGCTGAGATGGATAGATTAACGTATATTTTAAAAGACAAAAAAGATTCAATATATAATAGAAGTTGGGACAAATGCTTTGTCTGGCTCAAAAGAAGGTTAAACCTAGGAAAGGGGTGATAAGATCGTCTATTTAGATTAATTAGATACTTATTAGGCTATATGATTTCTTAAAATTTCGATAAAAACAGGCTAATTCTTTCGTAGATAGTTAGTAGAAATTGACTCTATTGAAATGTTTGGTTTGGATGACACTAGTTATTATTAATTGGAGAATGAGCTTAACTCTTGGTTAGTCATGTTTGTTGTTTTGTTTTAGTCTTGTGTTTTATGTGTTTCTACATTTCATCATTTATATTGTTTTCCAATGTTTATTTTGTGTTAATCTTAATGTAAATATTTAATAAAGATTTATTTAAAAAAACAAACAAACAAATAAACTGACTCCTTCCAGATGTGTTGGACTTCATTCTTGTAATCTTCAATTCCTAAAATGTTGCTGGATATGAATTATGAACACAGAGGTTGAACCCTTGGGTGAAACACTGAATTGGAGACGGCTGTGCTAGGGAATGTTTTGAAGGCCCATGTCATCTTGTATAGCTATGGGAAATCATCTGTAAATAAAGCATACAATAATAATTCAAAATATGATAAGATTGATTTCAATTTACTGATGGTCCACTATATATTAATTCTTCTGTTTTGTTTATTTTCAGCATGGTGTTGGCTAATTTCATCAAGGAACCAGTTATTGCAATTATTCCAGCCTTCTTCCTATGGCATGTCTGATGCAGTTGTAGCTTTATGCTTGACACATTACATTTCAAGGACAGTTTCTCAGAAATAACCACGTTTTTCTTCTTTGTACGTTAGAGCAGGATACGTACGTACATACATGCATGCATACTGTACATGTTGTTATGTCTCCTAAACTATGATTTTGATTTACTTCACAATTTGCAAACAGTAGGCTCATTCGTAATCTCTTCATGGATATTATTTAAGTTTATTGTGAAGGGTTCTTGGTGCTCTCTGAGTTGGTTGTCTTCTTGTAGACATTTCATTACCCAAACTAGGTTAACATCATTAGTGATAAGTTTAGTGTACCAGGAAAGTAGGCTATTGTTCCCATGAACTTTGCAGCATAAGAAATCATTTCCACACACACACACACCCTTTTCTGCCAATAGAAAGTTACACAATGAAGCCTGTTTGACCTGGGATCAATCTCACATTGATAAACCAGAAAGAGAAAAGCAATCTGGTTCACACATTTTGAGTAGCAAGCAATTGATCATTGTTTATTTGCCCTATGCAGAATTTCAGCTGAAAGGCCCCATTCACAAAGAAGGCCAATTGCAAATTCTGAATTCATACTGGAAGGTCACAAGATTCAAATATTTTAGATTAGTAGCGATAGATGATGAAATTTGTTGGATTAATACCAGCTTCTGACATGCATCGACTTCAGCTTTCTGGTTTATATGATCTGAGCAGAAACTTCAGAGGATGTACTGTACATCATAGCAAAATCCAAGGCGTAATTACGACTTCAGTATTTAGGTGACTGTAATGCTGCCAAATGTACATTCTGCCTCATGTTAGTAATTAGACCATTTGAACAGTAGCGGTAAAGGCAATCCCTTGATAAAAAAAGCATGATTTTTAAAACATTTTCTGGTGTCCTGGAAAATGGAGGTCAACTTAATCAGCAAGCAAATACACATGCACACGCACACACATGAAAACATATGCATGTATACAGTATAGTGATGTATGTGTGTATGTATGTGTGTATATTTGTTTGCTGAGGAAGTAGATGTACATAGTTCCTACATTCCTACTTAGTTTAGTGGCTGATTTGCTGGTCTCAATTGCTAAATTAGGAATACCTGATATGATACGTGATATCCTGTATTATAATTATAACCTGCAATATGCTATAATATAAATAATTCTCAAGTCAATCAGTAAATAAATAGTTTATTTGGTCAAACTGTATTTAAAAAAAAAACACCTTCCTTTAAAAGGGTTCTAATAACTCATCCCAGCACCCTAAAGCAGAATGTGAGTTTATTCTTCCATGAAAAGCATTATCCTCTCTGGTAATTTTCCCCGGGTGGTGGCAGAATATTCCCTTAATAATGAACAAAGCTTTTCTGCTTAATGCTCTGTTCAAAACAGAAGTATTTTCTGCAGGCAGGATTTCTGTCCAATACTTTTACAGAGGAATCCCATTTGGAGGCTGTCAAGGAAAGGAATACAAATATAGAAACTCGGCTTTCAAAACTTTGTTGAAATTCAGAAGCTAGCAGACTGTGAAGGTAGGTACAGGGAAGGCAAAGTGCCCTGAACGTTAAAAAAAAAGGGGGGGGGAAATCCTCATCCAGTCTGAACATGGAATTCTCACTCTCTATTAATATCATGCCTTGGCATAGCTCTCATTTCCATATTCAACACCTCACATTCTGTGGTGTGGAAGATATTGCGGTAAACACAAGCTGCCCTTGTTACTCTTCCCTAAAATGTACAGGCTGCCTCCTGCTCTCACACAAGCTTCAAGTCCACAACTGGCCCTGGAAAGAGAGAGAAGGGGGTGGCGGGGGGAGGGGGAGAGATTTTTGCGAAGTAACTTAAAAAAAAAAAAGACATCATAATGCTGCCCTTTACTCTTTCAAGTGAGGCTGAATGTTCAGAGCGAATAGTCAGCCTGGCTGTCAAAGTTGTTTCGGAAGCATGAACCCAGCTGGTGCCAAAAGAAGAGGGGGGGGGGGGAATAATAGTCATTTGCCTGATTCAAGGCCTAATTCACGTACTCGGCTCAAAAACTCTAAAAGGATTTAATTTCAAGAAGCAGAACAAACAAACCCATGCAATTAAATCACTGTATGAGGTGGGGGAGGTAGCTGAATTGCTGCTTTCGGTCCTTGTGTACAAACTTTAATACTTATTAAAAGCTCTTTTCAGATGATTTTGTCCTTGATCTGTCATTTCGCCTAATGTGCGTGAGAGGAGACATGGCACAATCCACACTGCACACACAACAGACCCATTCCTTCAGCAAAGCAAGACTGCTGAAAGGGCCAGACGTGAGATAAAGAATTGCTTTCTTGCCTAGCATCGGATGAATTCAGGCTGCTTACATTCATTAGGTCTAGCTATGAGCCGAGTTGAACTTTTGCACAGAGGGAAAATATAAGTAAGTTTAAAAACAAAATTCTGGAAAGTTGTTTGGAAAAGATTAGGAAAAAGGTCTGAAGAGAGATTTGGAGAAAGTGGCTGGGAAAGATTTGAAGAAAGAGGCCTTTTGTTGTACTGATGAAGGTATGCCAGCCTACAAACCAGGAGACAATGAGTTTTAGTCCCACCTAAGGCATGAAAACTGGCTGGATAACTTTGGGCCAATCACTCTCCCTCAGCCCAGCCCAGCCCAGCCCTCCTCATAGGGTTGCTGTGGTGGAGAAAATAGGAAGAGGAAGGGAATGATTCAGGGGTGAGTTCTACTTACCTTTACCACCGGTTCGCAATGGGATCATGCATATGCAGATCGCTGATGACAACATCCGGGGCACTGGGCAGGGCCTCCCACCGGTTTTACTACAGGATCTTGCGAACCGGTCTGAACCCGGGGCAACCCACCACTGGAATGATTGCCACCTTGAGTTACTAATAAAGTAATAAAGATGGGATAAAAATCAAACAACAACTAAATAAAATGCAACTGCTAACAAAAGATACTCTTTCTCCTAGCTAAATGTCTATGGAGATTCTCAGTCATCCAGGTCATGGTTGTCCCAAAGGTGCTTTTTCAAGAAGCAACTGGACTTTCTGGTTCTTCTTTGAAGACCTTTCACTTCTTGGATGAGCTTCTTGAATGAGAAGCAAAAGAATAAGAAGCGAAACGTTTTCAAAGAAAAGTCCAGTTGCCTCTTGAAAAAGCACCTTTAGGACCTTTGTTGTAGCATTTGAAGAATTTGAACAGCATGCTGTGAATATTCTAGTCAAATAACGCCTGCCAATTAGCCTTGGCCTTCCATACCACCTTGCACTTATTAACCAAAAGGTAAATTGATGTGGCTGCTCCTCACCATTCCATTTAGGTCTCTAACTACTCCCTCTAACCTCCTCTTTTTCAAGGCAGCTGGAAATAAATCTCAAAGACAAGATTTACTCATCTTTTTTTTTTTGGTTGTTTTTTTTGGTGGGGGAGGGGGGTTGGACCTCAGGTAATGCTCATAGTCATTCTACAAATGATTCTGACACCAGTGCTTTGTTTTGCAGCATGCTAATCTCTCTTTTTAAAAATAATAAAATAAAAATAATCACACTTGATAAAAATAAGGGGAGGAAATAAAAAGGGAGGAAATAAAATAAAGAGAGGAAGAAACCATAAATTTGAGAGCAGTCCTATATAAACAGATCATATGATTATATTTAAGTACAAGATTATTTTAAAGAAATCCTAAATGACATGTGAAAGAAAGAAAACCAACAAAAAGGCTAGGCCTAGGCTGTAACTATCCAGATAGCCCCTAGATCAGTGATGGTTAACCTTTTTGCCATTGTGTGCCAAAAGCGGGGGGAGCGCGGTGGGGTCACACGCACGCGTGCCCACATCCATAATTCTATGCGCCCTGCCCCCCTGTGCTCCCCCCGCTTTTGGCACGTGCTGGCACGGTGGGCATGGTAGGCCTGTTTTTTGCTCTCCCCAGGCTCCAGAGCCTTTCTAGTAGCCTAGGCAGTGCAAAAATGGCCTCCCCCCCCCCCCCCGAGGCCCTCTGGAGGCCAGAAACAGTGAATTTCCTGACTTCTAGTGGGCCCAGAAGGCCTGAAAATCAGCTGGCTGGCACACGCATGCATGCCGGAATTGAGCTCGTGTGCCCACTGATATGGCTCCACGTGCCACCTGTGGCACCCGTGCCATAGGTTTGCCATCACAGCCCTAGATGAAAGCCCAGAGAGCTTTAAGAAAGAAAACTTTTATATAGAAAGCTCTAGCATTGCTGCCATCTAGTGGTCATGCAGTCTTTTGCTGCCCAGTCTGGAGGGGTCAGCTAATGCATCTGTGCCCAGATTGGTGCCTTTAGGCATCAACTTATCAATCTTGCCTTAATATTTTTTATGCTTGCTTTTTAAAAAAAAATCCTATTCTAACTCTCCTTAAGCCATTCACTTCACTGAGTTTGCAAGTTTGTCAGAGCACTAAGCCGAACCATGGAATACTGATGAGGAAGCGGGGAGCTCCACCCTTATGTTTGTTATGATTATACAGGGAATAAGCAGAAATTGGAAAGGGGAAGCCCATATATTGTATAAGTGCACATATTTTTCAATATATTTCCTCCAAAAATGAGGATTTTTTTTTAAAGAAAACGTAATTTCACTTTGAATTAGTGCTAGTGTAATATTATTTCTTTAAAACATTTATAAATAATTTTACACTACTGGGAACCTTAAAACAATGCATTTAAAAAAAACACATTGATACAATAACATCTGAATATGGTTTCATTATTCTTTTGGTTTGAATTTCTGTTTGGGTATGTTTTGGAAAATGAAACTCTGCCATGACAACAGCCCCCAAGATGGGAATTTATCAGGCACTTTTATGGGTGGGACATATTGGGCAGATTATGAGTTTTCAATACACAAAAAGTTCCTCTTTCTTCCAAGTTGCTCCACTTAAGTGCACTTTTGCATCAGCTTCATCACATAGCTCCCATGTCTTGAAGCTTGATCAATAATAATAACAACTATCTTTTATTTGCTTTATTGATATACATTTATAAACATTTTTTATAGCTCATCCTTTCATCATGAAAAATCACAAAAGCATTCACTCTAGCAAGACTGAATAGAAATTCATCCAGCATCAGTTGTCCTTTGCAACTTCTCTAAATTAATGAAATGCTGATAAGATCCCCCCTCTGTATTCAAGCTATTAATGAATTACCGGACCTAGGATTAAACTGATATATTAATTCCGTCCGCCTTGGACTTCTGCCCTAAAACCCAATCCTCATGGAAATCATTTATTTATTTATTTATTTATTGGTTCAATTTATATGCTGCCCTTCTCCGGAGACTCAGGGCGGCTTACAATGCGTTAAGCAATAGCCTTCATACTTTTGTATATACTTGCTTAGTAGGGCTTTCGCCCCCCCCCAAGCAGTGTTCTTTTTTATACTTATTGCCCCCACAATCTGAGTCCTCATTTTACCTACCTCGGAAGGATAGAAGGCTGAGTCAACCTTGAGCCTGGTGAGATTTGAACTTGCAGTAACTGCAGCCAGCTGGTGTTATTTAACAGTGCTTTAGTCTGCTGCGCCACCAAGACAGTGGAATGAAAGATGATATATATGCTAAATTCGATTATTTCTAAAACTTTAATGGACAGGAAAATATCCATCTTTACTGAAGGAATTGGTTTAGAAAGTAAAGTGAAGAGAAATTGTACAACTCTTTCTTAGTTAAGAAAGTTGTTTTTTGTTTATTTCGGTGGTGCCCTTCTCTCAAATATACCAGTCATTGCTCAATTATTCTTATTTCAACCATTTATATCTTATTTGAACCAATTTCAGATGTTTTGAAACAAATAGCCCATATATCTGATACCTTGAGAAGTAATGCAAATACATTTCTACTTTGAGAACCAACACAATTCAAGGAAAGTTAAGCCAGGCTCCAAGGAGGCCATAATATACTCTTGCCTTTGGATTTTCACTTTTTAAACTCAGAGAGTGGGGTGGAAAAGGGGGGGAGACATTTTCATCTGTGACTACTTTGAAACCAAATCAGTTCAATTGCGCCACAGAGACCTCATTCTTCTCAAACAGAAAGATCTGTGAAACAGTTTGCAATTTTCCCTTGTACAATCCAACGATACTCCGGAGGTTTCACATCCCTCTAAGATTGTTTCTAAAGCTCATTATCTTCCAGTTTAGTGCAGAGTTCTGGCCAACTGTCAGATGGCTGTGGAGGCTGCTACTAATGAACTGAAAATGTCCAGGGATTAAACGATGCCCAAGGTTGCCATCCTAAACATGTTTACTTGGAAGTGCATGACACTGAAGTCAATGAAACTCTGTTGTGTCAGATGGTGTACCAAGACAATGGATGGGTAGGATCTTTTAAAGATACAATTCTCGATAAGTGACAGCAGTATGTTTACTAAAATTGTGCAAGTTTTGTCAGTAATTAAAAAGTGCTTCGCTTCTCATATAAGCACCACTTCTCTGCGATTCATGAAAGCAAAGGGTACTTTTCCCAGCTTTCAAATGAATTTGGAAACAAGGACAGCAGATACATCTGTCGGAAGAGTTAAAGCAACTCTGAAGACTTTCATGAGTGGCACAGAGCTCTGGGCTCCTCTTCATGTTCATGCAAGAACCAGAGCAGTTCTTCTTATAAAGCATGCACAACCCTAATATTTTGCTTTAACTTTTCAATGATAATAAAGTATAATATGATCTTTCTTAGGCATTTGGAACTAATAATGCAGATCATTGGATCATCTCCCCAAAATCATAGACTTTAAAAAAAAAAAACTTTGTGCAGTCACTGAATTATTGAGATAATAAATAAAATGCTGTGCCACCAAGCATGGCCCTTTTTAGCCAATAAGAAACAAGTTCAATAAGAAACTAGAAAGTCAAAAGATGGGGCATCACTAGATGATTTGGTATCAATAAAGGAGAATATATGTAGCTCAGGGTTCAAATGAGGGGTCCTTGGTGCTCTCTAAGTGCTTGGGTTTTTTTTTTTTGCAAATATTTCATTACCCAAATTAGGCATCATCATCATCATCATATCATCATCATCATCATCTCATCATCATCATCATCATCATCATCATCATCATCATCATCGTGTTACCTAGTTTGGCTAATGAAACGTCTTCAAGAAAACATGCTATTTGGTATCCAAACATGCTAAAAATTCTGACATTGCCTTAAGTTACAGTTTTGCAAGATCATTTCTGTTGAGATTGTAATAAATAGAGATATAAGATAAGGTAAAAGGAGAGGCAGGATTAATAAAAACAAATGCTGCCCCAGAAAATTATGCCACTCCTCCATTCACTCAAACAGGAGGAGAATCTGGTGTGCTAGTAATCTAGTTGACTAAGAGAACCCATAATGTCTAGAAAGCATCGCCTTCATGCAAAAATTGTTTTATTTGCCCTGATAACCCTTTCATGTTTTTCAATGGAATCCCAGAACTTTCTACCTGAGGAGTAACATCTTCAGCAAGCAGGTGGACTCTGTATGACTTTTCTTTAAAATGAAGTTTATCTCCATTCTTCCTCCTATGTGACTTCAAGTACATATAGTATGATCTTGCAAATGAGACTTATCTGGACTCTGATTAGTTAGAGTTACTGCAGAACACTGAAATCCTTCTCGACTTCCTCCTCGTCTTCCTCCTCCTCCTCCCCAGATCCTTGGGAAGGACTGGATAGGTGGACAGAAATGCCAAATTAATCTAAACCTGGCTAACTCTGTAACCAACTGTAATAATAAATACCCTAATAACAATCTGTCTGAAGCTATAGTCTGAAAAACAAGGATATCTATTTGCTCTTTACATGTATATTACAGAGCCATGAAGGGAACCGTGGGCAAGTACATTACAAATCAAGGTCAGGATTGGTGGATATGTATCCAAATATTCAAATCAGCTGTTGTGCCTAGGGTAATTTTCATTCTACTTTAAACTATGGCAATCACATCTGGTAACTAAGAGCCCTACATACCATTTTGCCACCCAGAGTGGCAAAACCCAGAGAGGTTGGGATTGTCACGATGATGGAAATGGAGGGAACAGTGGCATGCATGTGGAACGAGCCAAGATTTTATTGCTTTCCTGGTTTGGCGTGAGAGAGGGAATTGAGTTCTTCCATGCTCTTTAATTATTAAACCTGTGTTAACATTTAAAAACTGCAGCTGCTTCAAAATGGCCAGAAATGGTTTCCCTGTTTGGGGTGATTAAAATCGGGAACTCAGAGAAATGTCTGAAGCAATGGACCAGGTCTGGAAGGAAAGCAGAACAATGCAGTCAAGAGCACAGACTGGTAAGTTTTGTTGGGGAGCCACCCAGGTTGAAGCGTGACCTCCCAATCCTTGGATTGTGGGCATCCATGTCATACAACACCCTTTGAAGACTAGTTAAACTGTGAAGATGTTGGTAGATTGAACTATAAATGGGTGAGTCTCTGCTTTGAAGCTTGCTCTGCCATAATCTTATTTTTGGGAAGGTTACTTTATTTTGGTTTCTGGCCTCTCTTGGCAATGTGGTCATGTGACCTTGCCATAGAACATTTACACCAGGAAGGGTATCGGTAAGAGTATTTATTTTATTTTTTTAATTATTTATTTATTTCGTCAAGCATGTATTTGATAACAGATACAAATGTAAATGTAATTATGAATACATGAAATGGATACAAATAAAAGGGAATATTAGGACAGGGACAGTAGGCATGGTGGTACACTTATGCATGCCCCTTAAAGACCTCTTAGGAATGGGGTGAGGTCTACAGTAGATGGTCTAAGGTCAAAGTTTTGGGGTTTGGGGAAAAAACCACAGAGTCAGGTAGTGCATTCCAGGCATTGACCACTCTGTTACTGAAGTCGTATTTTCTGCAGTCAAGTTTGGATCGGTTTACCATGAGTTTGTATCTATTGTGTGCTCTTGTATTGTTTTGATTGACAGTATTCATTGAAGTTGAAGTTGATTGAAGTATTCATTGACAGGTAGGACATTGTAGCAGATGATTTTATGCACTGCGCTTCAGTGGTGAAATCTGAACCGGTTCGCCAAAAGGAGGCTTGGGAAGGTAAGTAGAACAGCATGTGTGTGTGTATGTAAGCATGTAAGTAGAACAGCTGTGGTGCGTGATCGTGGGAACCTTTTAAAAAACTTTTTCAAAGCATTTTTTACTACCAGCTTGGGTGAATAAGTACTAAAAAAATGCTTTAAAAAATTAAAAAAAAAGAGGTTCTGATGATCGTGTGGCACAGCTGTGATCATCAGAGCCTCCCCTTTTTTTTACTTTTTTAAAGCATTTTTTTACTACCTATTCACCCTAGCTGCTAGTAAAAAAATGCTTTGAAAAGGTAAAAAAATGGCTCCGACGATTACGTGGCACAGCTGTGATCGTCAGAGCCCCCTCCCCTTTTTTTTTCTTTCTCGAAGCATTTTTTACTACCTATTTGCCAAACTGGTAGTAAAAATGTAAAAAAAAAAAAAAGTTCTGATGATCAGCTGAGCAAAGCACGATAGTTGGAACTTTTTTTTTTTTTTTACTTTTTAAAGCATTTTTAACTACCGGTTCCAGAGAACTGGTAGTAAAAAATGCTAAAAAAGTAAAATAAAAAGTTCTGATGATCACACACCACTCAGCTGATCGTCCGAACTTTTTTTTTACATTTTTACTACCGGTCTGGCGAACCAGTAGCACTTTTTACTACCTGTTCAGGTGAACTGGCCCGAGCCAGTAGCATTTCACCCCTGCTATGCTTAGGCCAGACCGAATATGGCGAAGTTCTAAGTTGTCTAAGCCCAAAATTTCAAGTCTGGTGGCATAAGGTTTTTTGTTGCGAGCAGAGGAGTGGAGGACTCTTCTCATGAAATATCTCTGTACTCGTTTGATTGTATTAATGTCCGATATGTAGTGCGGGTTCCAGACAGATGAGCTGTATTTAAGAATTGGTCTTGCAAAGGTTTTGTATGCCCTAGTTTGCAGCACAATGTTACCGGAGAAGAAGCTACGCAAGATTAGTATCTGGGCTATGACTTGGGAAATACACCTAAAACCTATTTTAAGAGGAAACAAACCCCATACTTTTAGCAATTCATTGTACCTGAGAATTGCACAAAGTTATGGAGAATATTTTAGGATATATGATGCTTCATTTTCAGGGAGGGATGTCCTTTGGAGCAAGAATAGGGCAGGTGTCATGTGTTGGAAGGCAGCAGAATAGTAGAGGCTTACAATATAATGTTGTCCTTCCATATTTAATGCAATTTTTCTGTCACTGCAACATGGTTGCATGGAAAAGAGGGACTAATAGAGATGGGGAGAAATCCTAGATGTTCTGGGGTTCTATCCCATAGTATCAAATCATGATATTTTCCCCCCAGATGCTAAGTTTATTCTCTTTTCTCCTTTCTATTTTTAGTATTATCGCTGTCTGAGCATCTCTTAATGAAGTTTTTTGTTTCATGAGAGTATTCTTATAAAGAAAGCCTGAATGAAAAACAAGTAAAGATAATAGTCACAGAATGAAAAATTAACTCTCAAGGTAATCTAATTAAAAATGTTTCCAATATTTTTCCTAATCCCGGGGCAGGAAATTCTTAAGGTCTGATTGGAAATAAAAACCAATCAACTTGCATGCAGCCTGCATCATCCCGATGTCTTGGACAATGGCTGAACTCCTTGCATTAGAGCGGATGACTGGGGGAAAAAAACAGTGAGTTGCTGACATCTGCAGGGAATTCAGACCCAGCAAATAACAAATAAATTCAAAGCCATCTTGCTAAGACTTAGGCAGTAGGATACAGACAACAATTACTGAGAGCAGTCAGACTCAGAGGAGTCACAATACAAGAGAATAAAAAGTTCAGTTTTGATGGTTTAGACCAGGGGTCTCCAAACTTGGAAACTTTAAGACTTGTGGACTTCAACTCCCAAATTTCCTCAGCCAGCCATACTGGTTGAGGAATTCTGGAAGGTGAAGTCCATAAGCCTTAAAGTTTCCAAGTTTGGAGACCTTTGGTTTAGATAATCTTTGGGAGATATTTGAGGTTGCTCTTCTCCCCAATTACATGTGTCCATCCCATCAGATCTGGAAGAAGAGGCAAGATGTGTCTCCCACCTAATAAGGAGTTACATCTAGTGGGAGCCAGGACCTAGGCCTTTTATGCCATGATACTCACTTTGTGGAACATCATCTCCTCCCCACTTCCCCCAGATGAGGTTGGTCCTTTCCCTCTCACCTGTCTGGAAATTGTCAGAATATTCATGACTGGGAAGACATGATAACAAGGTCAAACAATGAATAGGCATAGCAACTAAGTCAGCCGATTGAGAACTGAGACAGACTGGAGCCAGGGTTTGTCTTAGTCTGCAGCTTCTGAGTCATGCTGAGAAAGCGAAACTGAAACCTGTGTGTGTGAACTTGTCTGCAGATCTGAGCTGAAATGAAACTGTGAATCTGATGTTGATATTGTAAACTTACTTTGTGTATTATTGTGTATATAAAGGAGTTAATGAATCCTGCTGCATCAGTTTATCTGTGTGTGCTTCTGGATTTGTTTTCTGCAATAAACTCTGACAGAAATCCCTCAAAATTTGGCCATGTCAACAGGCCTGGGGGGCCTCAAGGGAACAGAGATCTCCTGAGGAGACTTCACTGTTCATAACATTTAATGTTCTCATTTAGCCTTTTGAAACAATAACATCAAGATTTTTAATGACATTCTATTATTTTATGGTGTTACTGTATGCCACCCAGAGTCATATTCTATGAGACAGGCATCCATATAAATATGATTTATAAATAAATAAATAAACAAACAAATAAATATATCAAGGAAAGCAAATAGAACACCAAGATGTGAAATTCTTTGTGCTCTCTGAGCTTGGTTATTTGCTTGCAGAGATTTCATTACCAGGCTTGGTAACATCTTCATTGTTCATACTGGGCAACTTTAAATACTGAACACCTTCCGTCTTCAAATGTCTGGCAGTGTTCTGTCCCCTCCCACGAGTGGCCTTGCAGAGACTCAAATAGCCCAGCAGTAACAAACGCAGGCTAGAGAGACTGAAGCTGGCCCTTTAATAAATAGTTCTCTTCCAAAGTGTATATCAGTCCAATAGTTACCGGGCAATGTTCCAAAGGTCTTTGCAGACAGCCAGCAGACTAATGCAGGAATGCAGACTCTTGTCAAAAAACTCAAAACTAACAGTTGTAACTCCACTGCATCCAACACGCCAACAAATTGTTCACCATGCCTTTCCAGCCCAGTCACACCCCTTTTATACTTTGTAGGGTGTGGCCCTACATCTCCTGACCACACCTCTTAGGATGTGGCAATAGCTGTTTTCTACGACGTCTCCTACGTCTCTCTCTTGCATCCAAGAGAGTTTCCTCCTCAATTTGGCTGGGGTCCATAGGCACATCAGCACCTGTCAGTTCTTGCTGACTCACCAGTGAAGGCGGCCCTCTGACACATAGCTCGTGACGGCTTCCTCCTACTCCATATCATCCTCCGAATCAGTATGCGAAGATAAATCAGCCTCCAGGGCTGGGGTCACAACAGGCAGCCTTGGTGGATCAACGTGTGCCATGTTGATCAATATTGTATCAGGGTTTCCCAAGAGGTGGTGTCAATATCCAGGGACTTGAAGGAGGCTTTCAATGTGTCTTTGTATCGTTTCCTTTGTCCCCGATGTGATCACTTTCCTTGAGTCAGTTCACCATAGAGGAGCTGTTTAGGGATGCATGCCTGCTCAGCATATTTGGGCTTTCATCAGCAGGGTATGAACTGATGGCAGACCTGCTCTGGAGAGGACTTCTGTGTCTGGCACCTTGTCCTGCCACCAGGTCCTCAGATAAAAAAACCCACCATAATACAGTATTGAAGTGATAAAGGACTTGGATTTGGACCTTAGGTAGTTAACATTACTGGAAATGGAAGCTACTTTGAGCTTTCAAGAAAAGTCACTCTGTGAATAAGGTGGCTAGTTTCCAATTTTTTAAATAGAAGATAGATAGATGGATAGATAGATAGATAGATAGGTAGGTAGGTAGGTAGGTAGGTAGGTAGGTAGATGATAAATAGGTAGGTAGGTAGGTAGGTAGGTAGGTAGGTAGGTAGATAGATAGATAGATAGATAGATAGATAGATAGATAGATAGATAGACAGACAACTCCAGAGTACAGTAGAAATAAATTCTGTTTTATCCAGGCAGGGTTAGGAAATGTTCTTCTCTGTTAGATCAGTATTAATGTACTTTTAATGAGATGTGAGAGGGACAAGACAAGTTTATTTACTAAATAAGGATGCTAAATTAATAGAATGCCTATTTCAGACAAAAGTGAGGAACTCGGAAAAGCGAATGACTCATATTTCCTGCTTCCTCTCCTTTGTGTTAACCTTAGAAGAGTGATGCACACTTCACTCTAGGACATAGAGATGCAAGGCTGAGCATAGGAACTACACTCCGGCATTTATGCGAAGTCTTGAATTCAGAGACACTCAAATCATAATGCTGCACAAGGAGTCATTTTCTTCCCTCCCTAGAAGCTCCTTTTAAATACAGCTGTCAGTATGTTTGCTAGGCTTCTCCAAGGCCGTTAGCAAAAACTAACGTGCAGCCTATTTGTCTATGGCAGGCTGCCACCTTTCACCTACCATGATGCTCAAAATGGAAGTGGAGTACCATTTACAGGATTATTATTATCCAGTGTTTACAGCTAATGGATTTGTTTTATGGCTTCATTTTACAAGGACTCTTCTCTTCTTTTAATTCACCCTTAGGCCTGTCACTTTATTCCCTCCTTCCCCTTGTCCTTATAAAAGCCATTATCTTTCCATTAGCAAACCTGCTAGAGAGCTCTTCCTGTGCTCTTTGATCTGCCCAGCACCTGTTTCCTTTTTTCCCCCTTTTTCTTTTTGGTGCTCTGTTCCTCCCCTCCCCAATTGCTCTCAAGAATTTTAAAGAATTAGTTTGCTGAGAGCTACTTCACACACAGTAGTACATTAATTAACACGGGGGAAGGTTGGCATCACTGCTTTTTGCTGCCATAACAACCCCTCCGTGTGAAGTAAGTCGTAGATACAAAGATGCTGGGTGCCTTTTTCTCTAGGGTGATGAAAGGCCGAGCAGTAGAAGAGAAACCAAATTATACTTATTTCTTCGTCTACTGGTCTGCAAAAGTTGATGACTTCTCTACGTGTTGCTAAACACCATGTTCCTATCTTCCATTTTGTCTATCAAAACAGCTTGAATCGTGTTCTCCTGTATCTTGAATGGCTTGAAGTGGCTGCCTTCTAGATTTTAGGCACATTGAACGCAACCATCAGCCTGATGCTAAGAAACACTGTTTGCAAAACCTGCCAACTTTTGGTTCAGGAAATCAGAGATCCAAATGGTAGTCTGGTTCATCGTTTCCTTTTTATTATTGATTAATTGATGAAGTATGCCTATGATTTTAGTATTATTACTCAGTTACCTCAGCCCAGCTATGCATGTTGTAATTCTTAGAGACACACTGGGGTTAGCTCTTCTAATGATTTTAACCAAACAAATAGCAGAAACCCCAATTCCAACTACTAATGTCTTTTGCTTGATCAGTAGAAAAGACACCACATTGTCAATGAAGCTAGGAAAATACATTTTTAAGAATAGCCTCTCAAGCTTCACTTTGCCTTTGGAGTGGAGAATTTGGAATTTTGTTTTTCATTAAAAACTGCCTGTTAAATTGAATTCACCAATTTCTTCTCCTTTTTTTACACCTTTTGTTGTTGTTGTTGTGTTAGGGTTAAATGCATGTTTTTGCTTTGTTTCATTTTATTTGTTTTACTGTTAATTGTATTTTATTCGCTATGATAAAATGATAAATTAAAGAAAAAACACTACCTGGTATCAATTTACAATTCACACTAAAGCAAATATTGCAGTATTCAAACTTGCATTAACTGAAACCGACTGTAATGCAGGAACATTTGATATAGCAATAGCAATAGCACTTAGACTTATATACCGCTTCATAGTGCTTTACAGCCCACTCTAAACGAGTTCCAGAGTAAGCATATTGCCTCCAACAATCTGGGCCCTCATTTTACCCACTTTGGAAGGCTGGAAGGTTAGGGTTAGGGTTAGGGTCAAGGTTAGTCAACCTTGAGCCTTGTGAGATTCGATCTCACGAACTGCAGGCAGCTGGTGATCAGCAGAAGTAGCCTGCAGTACTGCACTCTAACTACTGTGCCACCTCAGCAAAAATCATTATTGTCAAAGATTTTGGGTCTGACACGTGCTCCAAAGTGCTCCATACAGAATGCCCACTATATTTTGTGCAGCTGTTGAACATTGCAAATTTGGGAAAGGAACAAAAGATGCAATGAAAGATTGGCTAGCTTAGAATTCTAAAAGAAAGAACTTTTAAAAGGACTCAGATTTAATATTTAAAAATGTTTAAAATTGTTCATTCTATGGAAACAATGCTGGTGACACTACAGAGCTTCAGTTAGAAGCAGAAGCAGAAGCAAATGAGAAGTACTTTGTAATAATATAGAAACTCACCAACAAGTCAAAATGAACTGTGCTATCATTGTGTCAGAAGTGCATAGATCAGAGGCTGGAGAATTCTGGAAGTTGAAGTCCACAAGTCTTAAAGCTGCCAAGTTTGAAGACCTCTGGCATAGATACTAGCTCAATGCAGATTAAAGAAGAATCTTGCAGATAACGCAATAACATGGAATATACTGGAAATCCACTAAAGATTAGCAACCAAGCCATTATTATAAATGAAGAGCAATACTGTATGCTACTGATGAAGAAGTTGAGAATGAATGTGAAACACAATGAGTTTATCTGGAAAACTATAGTGTAGAAGGAGACATAAACCAGCCATATTATTCATATCAAAAATGATAAAACCACATCAATGCAGTTGGATATTGGTTCTGCTATATCACCTGGATCATCGTGTGAATCTGAGCAGCATTTCAGAGATGATAAACTAAACCCACCACAAATGCAATCAAAATTCATGCTGGAGTAAACATTTATTCTTACTAAACTGGGACCTGTAACTATAAACTACAATAAAGAGCACATTTGATATGTGTTGGGAAAACAGGTGGAACATCATTCTGGGCTTCTATTTGGTTGAGGAAGCTGTTGATGAGTTCCATTAGCAATTTGCAGACTTCGCTTGTTGTCCATGGAGACCACGGAGAATAAGCTGCAAATGATGGTGGAGGATAACACACTCAACATCAAAAGCAAAACAGAATTGACAAGAAAATATCTGGAAATTTTGCAAAGCACTTTCAATTCTGCATGCTGTATGCAAACAAGCAGAAACTGAATGGGAGCAGAAGGAAACTGAGAGAAACATTGATTATAACTCATGAGCCACATTTGTTAAAAGCGACAAATTTGTTAGGATCGGTGGCGATTTTCAAGTTATCATAAATCCATTGGTATAGGCTGAATTGACATCACTTAACTTGAAGTGAAGACATTTTCGCTAACCTTGCTAGGAAGGGAACATTTCAGCAAAATAAATGCAGTAGATTAGGGGCTTATTTGCAGATGGAAAGAGGATTCCAAGATATTTCTTACCTTAAGAAGGCCATGGACCAATGCTATAGAGCTGTCCAGGCACCCAGTGCTATTTAAATGACAGCATTCTCACAGAAGAAAATGAAGTATATTTATGAAACCAGACCAAAGATTGGCAGAAGATGAACTTCAAAGATGACCCCACAAATATGAATTCTTAAAACCTAGTGATTACATGTTTCAGTCTCACAACTGATGCACGAGGCTTTTATGATGGTTGGGAAAAATTTCAAACAATTATGAATGCATCAAGACCACAGCTATGATTCATTTTAGGATTAATTGTTGAGTCATCTTGTGTAGATAGGAAGCCATATAAATGTGACGAGAGAAGCAGAGAGAGAGATACTGTAGGTTAGTAAGTAGGTAGGTAGATAGATAGATAGATAGATAGATAGATAGATAGATAGATAGATAGATAGGCGAAGAGGCAGTCCCGGAACCAGTGAAATCTGGGGGCTGGGCAGGGCACATAGTGTATCTACCCTCAGTGTGGAAGGGATTGCCACTCTCGAATTGGCCTTTTTAGTCACACTAGATGCTGTTTTAGGACCTCTTTCCAGAGCATGATACCATAGTCTATTGAGACTGAAGGTTGCCAATGATGTGTGTGTGTGAGAGAGAGACAGATAGACAGACAGACAGACAGACCAACAGACATAATAAATTTCTGCCTTATTTAGATACTCTATAAGTTCCATCTCTTGAATCCCTGCAAATGGGGAGGAAATGGAGGTAGATAAAACAGTGCAAACATGCTTTCACAAAGAAAATTCTACGCAAATAGACAGAGAAGATCTGTGTTTGGTTTGGAGAATCCAACAATTCAGCCAATTCTTAGAAAAGTTTATTTACCTACTTGTCACTAGCCATCAACCACTACCATCAATCTTCAATTCACAAAAAGGGATTCTGCTTACAGCCGCTGCTTGAGAATAGTATTGAGTTTGTACACTGGAGATATAAATACGAAATATAATTTAAAAGGATACATAATCAGGAGAATGCGGATGGAATGTCTCATTCTTCATTCCAGGATAAACAACATTAAAAATCCATATCTGATGGAATTCTTCTGACATGTTTCCTTTCCATCACAGCTAAAGCATTTAAAGGGAAACCAGGAGAGATCTAACAAAGAGAGAAACAAGAAAGGACCTATCTCTAGTCTGTATAGCAATCAAGAATGGCAGAATATATGGCAGGGTTGTCATTTTTTAAAAAAATGTTTTAATTAGATTTATATGCTGCCCTTCTCCAGAGACTCAGGCGGCTTACAATGCATTAAACAATAGCCTTCATACTTTTTGTATATTTATACAAGGTCATCTTATTTCCCCCATAACTGGGTCCTCAATTTACCCACTTTAGAAAGGATGGAAGGCTGAGTCGACCTTGAGCCTCGAACTTCCATAATTGCAGACAGCTAGGTGTTAATAACAGGCTATCTAGCCTGTCAAGCTCTTTGAGGCTCTTTTATAGAGCCTCAGATTTTATAGAGCCTCAGATCTCTTCATTTGTAGAGTTTTATCAGAACCAGGATAAACTTGTGGTTTATAGTGGTTGCCTTATATGAGACTGAGAACCATTATAGTACCCAAGCTAAAACCTCAAGTGTTGGAGGAATTACTTATTGGTTATCTCAGAAACAGTATAAGCACAAGCTCATAGATTTGTTTAATGGGTGGTAATAAATTACAAACCAAACAACTTGTAATACATTGTTCAGATTGACAACATGTTTAAAAATACCACTAGCAATAGCCCTTAGACTTATGTATTGCTTCACAGTGCTTTACAGCCCTCTCTAAGCAGTTTACAAAGTCAGCCTATTGCCTCCCAACAATCTGGGCCCTCATTTTACTGACCTCAGAAGGATGGAAGGCTGAGTCAAATTGAGCCAGTGAGAAAACAGAAAAAAACAGAATAACAAAGTTAGAAGGTACCTTGGAGGTCTTCCAACCCCCTGCTTAGTCAAGAAACCCTACACCACTTCAGACGAATGGTTATCCAATATCTTCTTTAAAAACTTTAAAAAAGTGAGATTTGAATTGCCAAATTGCAGTCAGCAGAAGTAGTCTGCAGTACTGCATTTTAACTACTGTGCCACTGTGGCACTGTGCCCAAACAGCACTCTCTCTCCTATGGGAAGGACCTGCTTTGCCATGGCAAAGAATTCATATAGACTTTGAAGGACCATTTATGGGCACAACATTTTACCGGTGTGATACATGTGCTCAGAGGTGGCCAGGGGTATTTCCAATTCTTGAGCCACAGACAGGAATAAATACCATAGAATTATTAAGACAACTCTTTACAAGAGCAGGTATTTCAAAATAATTAATGAATCACAATGGGCCACAATTTTTAACTAAGCGATTTTAGATATTTCAGGAAAAGAGTAAAATCAAACAGACTCTATCCGTCTATAAACTGGACTAAAACCTTGTGAATGTTTCAGTTACATATAGCAATACAGTTCAAACAAAACAAATTAAATGCCAGGGGATATTTTTTTTTAGGTCAGAGCTTACATTGAAGGTTAAACCTACTCAAACCTAATTAGAGAAGTGTTTGGAACAATCTTCTCACAGTGAAACATGATGACATTTTGCCATTGGACAAACAAACTGTCCTAGACTCCAGAGGATAGAGTAGGAAACCAAATAGAAAATTCAGAGCACAAACTGCATCTCTTTTTTACACTACAGGTAGTCCTTGACTTACAGCAGTTCATTTAGTGACTGTTCAAAGTTACAACATCACTGAAAAAGTGAGTTTTGACCATTTCTCACACTTACGACTGCTGCAGCAGCCCCATGATCACATAATCAAAATCCAGATGCTTGGCATCGGACTCATATTTATGATGGTTGCAGTGTCCAGAGGTCACATGCAACCTTCTGATGAGCAAAGTCAATGGAGAAACCAGTTTCACTTAACGACTGTGTTACTAACTTACCAACTGCAGTAATTCACTTAACAAATGTGGCATGAAAAGTCGTAAAATGGGGCAAAACTCACTTAACAAATGTATTACTTAGCAACAGAAATTTTGGGCTGAATTGTGATCATAAATTGAGGACCATCTGTATAGGGATTACCTGGGATAACTTTTGAAGATAACACATTAACTAGCTCCTCAAAGTTGACTCGGCCTTCCATCCTTCCAAGGTGGGTACAATGAGGACCCAGATTGTTGGGGGGGCAATAGGCTGACTCTGTAAACCGCTTAGAGAGGGCTGAAAAGCACTGTGAAATGGTACATAAGTCTAAGTGTTATTGCTATTAAGGACAACAGAGGTGGAGAAAGAAATTCCATTTGACACGGTCGCTAATTCAACTATAATTCCTGAGCTACTATCAGTAATCATCTATCTCCAAAATAGACATACAAGCTGTGATAGAAGCTCCATTCTTTGTACTTAAGTTGTGATGCCATATGCAAGTATATATAGTATGGAGTTGGCATGGCAATGCTGTGATAGATATTGCCGCCCCTCAGGATGCTGATAAATTTACCATGTGAATTCAAATACAGGTAGTCCTCGATTTATGACTGGTCACTTAACAATGATTTGAAGTTACGATGGGCCCAAAAAAGGTATTTACAACCTGGACTCAAACTTCCAGTGGCTAGGTCAGTAATGGTGAACCTTTTTTCCCTCGGGTGCCGAAAGCACATGCGTGACAGCACGCATGCATGTGCCAACAACCATAATGCAATGCCCCCACGCATGCACGCACAACCCCCGTTTTTGTGCTAGCAGGCCTCCCTGAAGTCTCCTGGGACCAAAAACGGGGTACGCGTGGCCCCGCTGCGAACCGGTAGTAAAGGTAAGTAGAACCCACCCCTGGCCTGGCCCATGGTGAGACAGATCCTTGCATGAGTTTCAGTAATAGTTTTCACCTGGCCTTCTCTCTAGTCAAGATAATTAAGTCATCATTAAAAGATCCCTACTGAGGATCATTAAATAGGGATGATATTTATGATAAAATTCTCAAACACTGAAAAAGATCATTTTCATCATAGAAGAAAATTAACAAACTGTGATTCGTGTTATTTTTTATTGTCCATCCTTGAGCAGCATTTTGAGGCAGAATATTCTACTTTAGGAGAAGCCATTTGATTTCTGGAAGAAGACTAAAGAGAGAACTATGTTCGTTTCCTGCCTAGTTGAGCAAGCAAGGGTTTATTAGCTTGTGGAGGAAGGGGAGGTAGAGGTAAGTGACTTTCCGAATCCTCGTCATCACTTGATTTGAAAAATAAGCATACCTGATTTTTATGAGTACATCAATTAAAAATACTTGGGCTTTTTTTTCAAAGTTAGTTCAACCACAAGGAGTTCAATTTTCTGCTACTATTACAAATTATGAATACAGTGGTACTTTGGTACTCAACTGCTTTGAAACTCATCGAATTTGGTACTCAACGCATTTTGACATGAACATTTGGCTCCAGTACTCATTGTTTGTTTGATACCCAACACACAAGTTAGAACTTGTTGGAGTTGGCTGCCTTGTGACTCACTACTTTATCTCTTTTCTTATGGGAAAATTTTCTTTGGTACTCAATGTTTTTGGTACCTCATTAACAATGAATACCAGGGTACCACTGTAGATCTTGCCCATGAGGCTGACATATGCACATATGTTTTATGGAATACACCCCCCCCCCCTATTTTTATGCTTAAAACTACTGCCAAACTCACTTTGTGTAACAATGCAGCCCCATCATACATATATAGCTTGACACTGCAGTGTTACCTTTCAGAGCAAGCAGTATTATGTAAATCCTGGACATAAACTGTTTCAACTCCTACTCTCAAAATGACGGTATAGAGCACTGCACACCAGAACAACTAGACACATGAACAGTTTTTTCCCAAACGCCATCACTCTGCTAAACAAATAATTCCCTCAACACTGTCAAACTACTTACTAAACCTGCATTACTATTAATCTTCTCATCGTTCCTATCACCCATCTCCTCCCACTTATGACTGTATGACTGTAACCTTGTTGCTGGTATCCTTAAGATTTATATTGACTGTTTTCCTATGACAATCATTAAGTGTTGTACCTTACGATTCTTGATGAATGTATCTTTTCTTTTATGTACTCCGAGAGCGTATGCACCAAGACAAATTCCTTATGTGTCCAGTCACACTTGGCCAATAAAGAATTCTATTCTGTTCTATCCTGTTCTGTCCTGTCCTATCCCATCCTATCCTATCCTATCCTATCCTATCCTATCCTATCCTATCCTATCCTATCCTATCCTATCCTAAAACCCAGAAAAGAAATAAGCAGAATAAATTAAAAGACCTGGAATAATAAAAAAGAGAAGGAAACATAACTAAATCTAATTGTATAGCCCAGTACAATTCACAACACCTGTCCATATCTTTTTGCCCTTGTTTCCAGTATTCATACTGCTTCTTATGTGGCCTTTTACCCTAAATTTTCCCCCTTTCTCCTTTTGAGGATCTCATCAGTCGTGACATTTCTCTATCTCCTCCTTCCTTTCATCTCATTCATTCTGCCTCACTACATTCTTTGCAATGATCCTTTCCCCTCTACGTGCTTTATACTTTAGTATAATTCCCTGTTCTCATTTTTGTAACAATCATTCTCTAAGGTGATTCCCCCCCCCCCCCCATCCACAACATTTTCATTTTGTTCCAGAGTTTTGTGGCTCCAGGTCACATAATTCTTTTTCATTCTGTTCCAAGCCCCTATGGCCAGTCTTCTTCCTTACATCTCCTTTCTATTCATTCTGTCTGAGAGAGTAATCTATCTTCTAATAGTTTTGCATACAAGCTCATAGCTTTCCTCCATGTCTGTTTCCCCCAAGCTCTTCTCTTTACAGAACCAAATAACTTTCTGATTCATATTGAGCACCTCCATTATTACTGTATTTTTCATTAGTTCTTTGAATCTTTCATAATAAACAGCTACACTCACAGTGCTTTTCTATTGTACAAATAAGTAGACTTATGTTTAAACCATGTTTTTGAAAGCATCAGATCTTTTACTAACCAGATACTAGCACTTTCCCATTCAAAATATCACAAGCAGCCTATCTGCACTAATCAGAGTATTCAGGAGTTTTTCATTGGGCAAACTCACAGACACAATATGAGAAGGATGGTTTAACTAAAAGCTGTAGGATCATGGCTAGGTTTGAAGATGCTGTGAAGAGATTCGGGGAACTGGGTCACAACTGATGCCTGAAGGATTAGGAAAAAGCCACATTGTGTTCCAATAAATAATTCCAATTCCAGTAGTAGAGAAACTAACTGTTGTCCAAACAATGAAGTTTTCATTGATTGGCAAAGCACTGAAAAGAAATCAGGTTTCTGTCTTGAAACAGGAAAATCCCCAAATCTTGAGCAAAACCCTTTTCATTCTTCCTTCTCTTTAATTTAATCTCTTCAAAAAAGGCAATTCTCCTCCAGAAATTCTCATTAACTGAATGAAGTCGATGGATGATTTTCCGGTAAAATATTTCAAAAGAAAACAGAGGCAAAAGACCATTGCATTGTAGATTTGCAAATAAAGGCTTCCCTACCAGCTGAAACCTAAAATTCATTTGTGACATATGAAGACAGTGTGGAAGATTTTGCTCTTCCTATCCAGTTGCCTGTAACTTATTCACACTCTCATAGGTGATCAGGTAAATGGCTTTTTTTCGTATATAAGTCTAACACAACCCCAAAGGACAGTCGCAAAAAAATATAATAATAATCAGAATTTGTTCCATCATTTGGGTATCACATCTACACAACAGAATAATCACTTTGCCTTCTTGACAAATGAACTTCTCTGTGGAGTTCCTTTTTTTTTTTTTTCATCACTCCATTGTACCTTTGATTATATGTCCTTGGTGACAATACATTTCTGGGTCCATGCACTTCATTGCTTCTAAAAGAAACCCCTTGTTTCAGCTCCCAAAACAATAGAATGCATTCAGTCATGTTCAGAAAATGAATGACCCATATAATATCACTGAGTAGGTGAGCTTGAGCACTTGACTGTCGCAAGATTGATATCTCTGCAATTGCTGGCAAGAATGTAGTCCTGGAGAATGGGAATGGCCTGACATTGACCTGCCACGCCTTTTAAACTCTTCCTGTGAACTTGTCAGACTGCAGAATGGATTCCCTGCCCTTTAAGATTAAGATACACTACTCACACAGACAAAAACATGCCATTTGGAAGCTATAATTGCTCTTGCCATACTTTGCTTTGTTCCCAGAAATACAAGTACCACCATTTTAGTAATAAGGAAGCAAAGCTGACATAAATGATGTATTCTGAGGGAGTTATCAATGGCCAAAAATAAACTAAATAAAATAAAATTCCATCAAATCACAATTTCTAATCAAGAACATCGAGTCTTTGGACCTGTTCCATTATCCTGCATCATTCTATGTTCTGAAAATAAAGATTACTGATCTCAGCTGATTTTCAGTGTTCACCAAGTTCAAGAATAATTCTCTGACTAGGGTTTCAGATTTGCTAATGTTTCTGTTTCTTCTTCTTCTTCTTCTCTTCCTCCTCCTGTCCTCCTTCTCTTCCTTCTCCACCCCGCTCCCCTTTCTCCCCCCCCTCTCTCTTTCTTTCTTTCTTTCTCTTCCTTGCCATCTTATGCTCTTCCCTTTCAAATTCTGGCAGAAAATTTCATTCTTCCTTTCTTCTTCAAAAGGTGGCTGCTGATCCCTGTTAGTGTTTGTATGGGGGTGTTTTTGTGGGCATTGTGTTTGTCCTTCTAGACATTCAACTAACTAATACATCCATTGATACAAATTAGTAGGGGGTGATGATAGATTTTGTTTGAGAAAAGTGTTGCTGCTAGTGAGAACGTTGTGGCCATTGTTGTGAAAGCCAAAAGTATATAGATTTCAGTCAGCATTAATGTATGGTGTTATCAGAGGTGGGTTTCAGCAGGTTCTGACCAGATCTGGAGAACTGGTAGCAGAAATTTTGAGTAGTTCAGAGAACTGGTAGTAAAAATTCTGACTGGCCCCACCCCCATCTATTCTCTGCCTCCCAAGTCCCAGCTGATAAGGAGGAAATGGGGATTTTGCAATAACCTTTCCCTGGAATGAGGAGGGAATAGAGATTTTACTGTATCCTTCCCCTGCCACGCCCACCAAGCCATGCCACGCCCACCAAGCCACATCCACACAACCAGTAGTAAAAAAAATTTGAAACCCACCACTGGGTGTTATGTATCATACATCAAAAGCCTACATGCCAATGAAACATAAATATGAATAATTAATCGGAATAGTGACAAAAGAGGTACCAGGCAGCAGGTTCTGACAGGTTCTGGAGAACCGGTAGCAGAAATTTTGAACAGTTTGGAGAACCAGCAAATACCACCCCCAACAGGCCCAGAGTGGGGTGGGAATGGGGATTTTGCAGTATCCTTCCCCTGAAGTGGAGTGGGAAAGGGGATTTTGCAGTATCATTCTCCTGCCACACCCACCAAGCCACAGAACCGGTAGTTAAAAAAAATTAGATTTCACCACTGGTACCAGGGTTAGCACGTAAAATGTGTGCCCTCTACTCCATTCTAACAATAGTGCAGAAATTGGGGGCAGGAGTTTGTCAACACAAGGCAGTTCCCTTCCGCACCACCTGCTTGATGGGATTAGTGGCTGAAAGACTTTTTGCTCACAACAGACACAAAGGACACAGAACAGCACATAGAGAAAATAACTTTCTCTATGATCAGTGATCAGGCAGGACCGCTGTGATTTTGGATCACACCCATTAATTTTAGTGGGTCTCACTTTGGAGGAAATTTTCTGTATGCTAATATCCAGAATGTATGACTTCCTTCCAATCATGCCATTTGGATTTCTAGAAATATGATCCTGGGAAGAATTGATCTCATTTTATTTCACACACACACACACACACACACACACACACACACACACACACGTATATATAGGTCTTTGGTTATTCGGGTCTTCTCCTGCGTAAAATTGGAAGTGTCTTGGCGACATTTTGACAAAGTCTCATTCGTCATCTTCAGGCTGGTGTTCTCGGCTTCGTGCTTCCAGGAGGTGTTCTGGGAGTTGAAGTCCACAAGTCATAAAATTGCCAAGGTTGGAGACCCCTGATCTAATATATCCATCTTTTATGTGTCTTTTTCTAAATGGTTTGATCAGTACCACTTTGTCAAAATAGCCACTTAAAAATTTGCATGTTGAAAGAAACTCATATTTAAACAGGCACATGATTCTGTAAATCATATTTTGAGTGGATTGAAACTACTGTACACATGGACCAAAACAAAATGATAAGTAAAAAAAAAAGTGAAGTGATCCATTATCCCTATTCATTCTGGACTATTCTATTGCCAAACATATCATCATGATTTCTTCATATAATCAACATGGTAAAATATACTTCATTCATTACAAGTTTATATTCTGCGGGGGGGTTTTTTCCCCCCTCTTGGATTTAGGCTAAGACTTCCTTCCAAATGAAACTTGTTTCTGCTTACAAAACCTGGTTTTTTGGCTATCGTAGAACACACTGTGTTGGACTCCCTGCATTGTTCCACTCCAGGGAATGACATGTAATCAGTTTCTAAAAAAAAAAAACAAAAAAAAAAACCCCAACCCTTTCCTTTTGTTTATACTGTTAATAACAGATGTTGCTCTGCGACATCACACATGCTGTTTAATATTATCAAAACAATTATTCATTTATTCGTCTTTGCACGGTGTGTGCAAGCTGGCATTACCGATCATGCAGGCAGGGCCTTCACGAACGCAGACCTGAAATGCATGTCATATATAATAAATCACCCTCCGCCTCGCCACCTCCATCACCCTTCTTAATCTTTGCTCTGAAATGTCCATTCCATGGCTCTTGAAAAACTCCTAACTAGGTGGCAAGCAAAACTTCCTGGCAGAGGCAGAAACATGCTGAGACGTGAAAAATATTCAACCTATTTTCGTTATAACATTCGTAATGACCTTGTTATAGAAAGAAGCAGAGGGGCTGAAAATGCTGCAGCAAAGCAGAGCCCTTGGAAATGAACAACAGAAAAACAGGAGCTGCGGGATAATGCATATATTCTTTTCAGGAATAATATTTGGTAAAATATTTCATAACCTTCCTTTTTGTGTCATCATCCCCCTCCCCCCCCCCACCATATGCATTTTCAGCTCATTTAGGAGCTGGCAACCGAAGACCAATATAGATTAGGGGTCCAATCTTAGAGGGTGCTTCTCAGGCTTAGTTCTTCAACAGCAGGAAACAGAACAAAAACCACAAAAATTCTTAGACACAAAGAATTGAAGCCTTTGAACTATGGTGCTGGAGAAGACTCCTGCAATTCCCTTGGACTGCAAGGCAATCAAACCGGTCAGTCCTACAGGAGATCAACCCTGACTGCTCTTTAGAAGGGCAGATCCTGAAGACGAAACACAAATACTTTGGCCACCTAATGAGAAGGAAGGACTCACTGAAGAAGAGCCTAATGCTGGGAAAGATTGTGGGCAGAAGAAGAATGGGACAGCAGAGAATGAGGTGGCTGGATGGAGTCATTGAAGCAGTCGGCATGAGTTTAAATAGACTCCAGAGGATGGTAAAGGACAGGAAGGCCTGGAGAAATGTTGTCCATGGGGTTGCGATGGGCCAGACATGTCTTCGCAACTAACAACAACAAGTTGACACTGGTGATCTACCTGAATATCACTGCATCACTGTACTGTAAATATGATTATTATTAGTGTTTATTATTTTTCTTTTATTTATTAAATTTATTTGATGCCTACCTCAACCACAAGGTGACTCCGGATAGCTTACAATATTAAAAGTGTTAGAGGTACTATAAGCAGCAGCAGCAGAGGAATTTGCTGGAAAATCAACATCAGTTATAGAGTTATACAGGTAGTCCTCAACATGCAACAGTTTGTTTAGTGACTGTTCAAAGTTACATCAGCACTGAAAAAAGTGACTTATGACTATTCTTCACACTGAGACCAATGGCAGCATCCCCGTGATCAAAATTCAGATCCTTGGCTATGGCTCATATTCATGACGGTTGCAGTGTCCTCCTGGGATCACATGATCCTCTTTTGTGACCTTCGGACAAGCAAAGTCAATGGGGAAGCCAGATTCACTTAACGACTGTGGCAAGAAAGGTCGTAAAATGGCGCAAAATTCTCTTGACAATTGTCTCATTTAATAACAAAAATTGTGGGATCAATTGTGGTTGTAAGCTGAGGACTGCCAGTAGTTGCCTTGATATTCTTGCTCTCAGGTCTCTTCGGCATGTTTCCAACCAATACAGTCCTGAGCTTTCTTTTGCCAACTGGGCCTGCAGTATTTTTGAATACCTTGGGAGACCTATGTCTTATGTCTTAGTCCCAATTTCATTTACCCATACAAACCCCTTTGCCCAGTGGTGAAATACAATTTTTTTTACTACCAGTTCTGTGGGCATGGCTTGGTGGGCGTGGTGTGGCTTCATGGGCACAGCTTGGTAGGCGTGGCAGGGGAAGGATATGGCAAAATCTCTGGCCAGCCAGAGGTGGTATTTGCCAGTTCTCTGAACCACTCAAAATTTCCACTACTAGTTCTCCAAACTGCTCAAAATTTCCTCTGCCGGTTCTCCAGAACCTGTCAGAACCTGTTGGATTTCACCCCTGCCTTTGCCTCATCAAGGCCCTGATCATAGTATGTATATATGTATGTATGTATGATGATTTTGGTTACATGTAGCATGTTCTTTAAAAATGTTCAGCCTACCTTCAACAAAACCTGTGGTAGAAATGTGGTCCCATTGCACTTCCAGTGTGAAAGTGTCTAATAATGTCTAAAAAAACAAGGCTAATTAACCTGCCTCTGTCCTCCTTTCTAATTACCAAATGTGCAGTGACTTGAAGGCTGCCCCTCTGGCTTTGCTTGCATAGGAAAGCAACTGTTTTCTTTCTCCAAGAGGTTTTGCTCGCTTTTATGACATTATACCGGTGGCCTGATCTAGGACAAAACAACAGAGGCTTCAAGGTCATGCAAATGAAAAGCTCCAGTTGTGGGACTTAGCAAGGCCGTGAGTTGTTGATTGCAGGAACGGATAAAGATCTCTTGATAGAAACTGACCTTTTGTTTTCTGGGACATTCCTTTGGCAGAGGACTTTCTCAGGTTGGACAGGAGGTCAGAACTGTCCCAATATAGCTAAGCCGGTTCCCATAATTAGAACATTCATTAAACCTTTTGTTTAACATCTTTGTTTCCACTTGAGAAATTCATTAACTGCTAGGTACATTAAAAGATGAGCTTTAGATCTAATGGGCAGCTTAATGTTTAAACAGCCGAAGAGCAAGCTGTAAAATAAGGTGACCCGTGTTTCTACTATGATGCCGAGTAACACAATGGGGCTGACGCAGCTGTTCCTTCTCTCCATTATTTCTTAAAGGACTGGTTCCCTGAAGAGAGTTAGAACCTGGACTGCCTAGAACTTTCTTCATATTCTGTTGCTAATAAAGATGTGTAACCCTGTTAGATCACATAATTGATGAAATACCTGTTCTTAGATCAGGGACCCTATTCAAACAAAGAGAGAAGAAAAAGAGAAAATGGCTACAGGGGTGAAATCTTACCAGTTCGGGTGAACCGCTAGGGATTATGGGCATCAGTTTGCCAAACTGGTAGTAATTACCCCTCCTTGGCCTCACCCACGCCCGGCCGGTTGCCGGTCACCTCTTCCGGCCACTTTATATTCCACAGAATTCAATGTTAAATGCAGCAGAGAAAATGCTAACTTTTCTCCCTCCATTCACAACAGAGCTGATGCAGCCTGTCCCTTTTAAAGTAGTCCCCAGGAGGGAGGGTGTTGGGGGGGGGGTGAGCAGCAGGAATGGAGCCGTTTTTGTGAAAGGCAGGAAAATGGGGAAGGGGATTTTCCTGCCTGTCATCCATTCCTCAATCTCAGCACAGACTGAAGGAAGGATGGTAGGCAGGAATATTCCCCTCCCCATTTTCCTGCCATTCGCGGCAAGGAGTGGCTGGGAGGGGAGGGGCTGGTGAGGAGCCCCTCGATGTGAGTGATGATGCCCACCCAGTAACATGACCTCCCACAACAAGCCACGCCCACAGAACCAGTAGGGGAAATTTTTTAATTTCACTCCTGGACTACAGGATATCCTCTATGGTGTGGAAAGATAAACGGGATGGGCCATGCCAGTAGAGTACCATACATACTTAGATTTACTTTTGCCCTTGTTTTGACAGTTAATGTAGATACATTTAGGTTTGAACAATTGGCGGATCTGAATAAGATCCTTAGAGAAGTAACACAAACTCTCAAATTATTGACTTCTCTTCTTCTGCGTAAGGGCAAATATTTCTCTCTCTCTCTCTCTCTCTCTCTCCCTCCCTCCCTCCCTCCCTCCCCAGGAGTAAGCAAGAGCTATGGTGAATGTCTTCTTGCAACATTGTTCATGCCGCAAAGAGATAAGACTGAGATCTTTATTTTTTAAAACAAAATGTCCTCACACTCCATTATATTAGAAAACTTCTGGATAATCCTCATTCTTTGCATTCTGAAAGAGTTTTGTGGGATGAATATAGAGGCTTAGTGCTGATGATCTAAATCCATTTCTATGTGACTTTAAGAATAGTTTGATAAACTTGATGGAGAAATGATCCCAAGAGCAACAGAAGAACAACATGTCTTAGATAATTCTCTTAGCTTTCTTAATGGTTCTTTGATACCTTTGAGCCAGGGGTGAAATCCCAGCAGGTTCTGACAGGTTCTGGAGAACCAGTAGTGGAAATTTTAAGTAGTTCGGAGAACTGGCAAATACCACCTCTGGCTGGCCCCAGAGTGGGGTGGGAATGGAGATTTTGCAATATCCTTCCCCCAGGAGTGGAGTGAGAATGAGGATTTTGCAATTCCTTCCCCCAGGAGTGGGGTGAGAATGGGAATTTTGCAGTATCCTTCCCCTGCCACACCCACATATCCGGTAGTAAAAAAATTTGGATTTCACCACTGCTTTGAGCAGATGTTTATGGATAGCCTCTCCGAAATAGACATGGAGATTGGATGTGTTTGTGTGGCAGGTGGGTTTTAAATTAATTCATATAATTATAGTTCTGTTTCTATTCTTACTTTGATTTTTCTTAGCTGCCTTGAAAGCCTTTTTTGGCTGGATATCAGGATATAAAGTCAAGCAAAGAGTATTTTATGTTAGACTTTATTTTGCTTGGGTTAAAAATTAATGGGCTAACTAAAAACCAAGAAAAGGAAGATTTAAGATTTAAGGAGGCATTTGACAGGGTGTGGAAAATAAAATCATGTTTGTTCACCACAGCATGCCAGGTAGAATTTTTTTAGCTATTTTCCTGTTTCAGAAAAGAAGGAAAGAAATTTATTCTTTTCCTCAGAAAGTTAATATTCTCTACATAGCAACAACAGTCCAAACAGGACAAGATGACAAACTTGGAGGGAATATATATAAACTGGAAACAAGTTCACATTGTAAAATGAAAGTCAATAAAATATATTTAAATATATGGACAAAATATTTCACTTAAAAACATTTAAATCAGATTTAATATAAACAACAAATATCAATACTTCCAACTTCCAAGTCATGTATTCATTAAAAATGTTTCTATTCTCTTCTGCTAACAAGTGTTTGGGGAAGGTTTTTGCCCCCCAGAACAAAAAGACATGCTTGCTCTGTTCAGAGGTATTTTGCTTATATGAGTTTATTCAGTGTCTTTGTAATCCTAATTATCCCTATCTTTTCCAGCTATGCTAGAGATTATACAGTTCATTTTAACAGGGCTGGAAATTGATGCACTGCTTGATTTCCAGTTGGTGGCGGTTTTGCATTCATTTAGTTTTAAATCTGTTCTATCCTGATTTCTTTCCTTCTTTTACCCCCAAACAGTGCACAAAAACATATTTAATTTATATGCACTTCCTTTAAAATTCACTTTGTAGTTCTATCTTCTCAGAAGATGCACATAGCTGTTTGCGTCTTTGTTCTTAATTTTTTAAATTTTCAATCCTAACTGCACAAAACCAAATAAAAGGTCCAAGAGGCATGCAGTTCAAAGGACAACTGTGCTTGAATCCACATATCCAGCTGGGAGTTGCAAATTACCACATACGATCAACCCAGATTTGTCCAGCATCCTTACTTTTGGTTACTGATTGAATAAAATGGACTTCAGTGGACTGGCAGAGTCTTTGCTTATTTCAATTTAGTAAAAAGAAAAGAAAAGAGAAAAGAAAGAAAGAAAATTAATTGTGCTGGGAATTAAATTTGGAACAACCCAGACATGTAACCATAAACGCACTTAGTGTAAGTACCCTTATAGGAGCTAAGGGAGAAAGGTTTGAGTGGGAGAGAGGGGGCAGTCAGGAAGATAAATGAGCAAGTCTGGTTTATTAATGAGAGAAATTTTCTGCCAGAATTGGAAAAGGAAGCACATGAAATGGAAAAAAAGGAAGGAAGGAAGGAAGGAAGTGCAATCTGTAAGGGATAAATATATAGGAACATATTTTGAAGAAGAAAGTGGATGCAGGAAGGCAGAGGCAGAAGGAAAAGTAATAAACAAACGAACAAAAAACACTTCATTGTCATTGTACATACACAGTATACCCATACAACAAAATTCACATAACACCCAAAGACCAGGCCCAACACACATAACAATCCCCAAATACCCCCCCCCCCGCACACACACACCAAATTGCCCACCCCTGAACCACCCAAACATCTACACAACAGACCAAATAATGCTGTCCTGATGATAATGCTGTCCTGATGCTCACTGATGGTGGCCCTTTAGTTCATTGTTGAGTGCAATTATAGCTCTGGGATAAAAACTGTTCAGAAAACATGAGATTCGAGTTTTAATTGTTCTATATCTTCTGAAGGAGGAGGAGGAGGAGAGGAGGAGGAGGAGGAGGAGGAGGAGGAGGAGGAGGAAGGAGAAGGAAGGAGAAGGAGAAGGAGAAGGAGAAGGAGAAGGAGAAGGAGAAGGAGAAGGAGAAGGAGAAGTTATTGTCGTTGTTGTTGTCTGGGACCTCACCCCAAAGTTAGTCATCAATTAAAGGGCTAATGGCTGCATGTGAGGAAGCCATGTTACCACAAGGCACTCTCAGGGTGCGATGGCATCAGTGGGGGCTGATGGTGGAGCTTCCAGAGTGGGTTGCAAAAAAACCCTAGATGACCACTAGATGCATTGCTGGCTGTAGGCATTTTGAGATCCTAGGCAGAGTCATATTCTGGAGCCCCTATAGTTTGGTTCTTCTTCCAATTGTGTTATGAATGTCAAAAAGGTAGTCTCTTGTTTCTTTCTTCTTCTTCACATTTTTGAGCTTTATGCATATGGTTTCTAGGTCCAGACAATTGTTCTAGTTTTCTCTGATGTTTTCATCCTATGAAAGAAGGAAAGATGAACAGATTGTATATTTGTGCTGTGTATTTTGGAAGGGTTTTCAATTTTGGCACCCACGGAAACTTGGTGCCCAGACTTAGAAGCACCCCAGCTAGATGGCAGTACCCCATTTGTGATTTCTGTATCTCTTCCCAGATTTAACTGGTATGCACTTACACTGTCTCCCATGCTCATCCATAGCCATTTTCAGCCCGTCCCTCCCCTTCCACTTAATGTGCTACCTGAGGCAACATCTGGGTTCATCTATAGGCATGTGATGATGGTAGAGATTCTACAGCCAACCATGACCAAGTTGGATATTTTCAAAGATGGGACACATAACTGGAGACACATGTGCCTCTAAGCCCAAGGCAGTGGGCCATTTCTGCCTTGACATCAGGGGTGAAATCCAGGAGGTTCTGACGGGTTCTGGAGAACTGGTAGCAGAAATTTTGAGCAGTTCAGAAAACCGGTAGCAGAAATTTTGAGTAGTTTGGAGAACCGACAAATACCATCTCTGGCTGGCCCCAATGGAGATTTTGCAATATCCTTCTCCCTGGAGTGGAGTGGGAATGGAGATTTTGCAGTATCCTTCCCCTGCCATGCCCACCAAACCACGTCCACCAAGCCATGCCCACAGAACCAGTAGTAAAAAAAAATTGGACTTCACCACTGCTTGACATTATTTACACTGCTGGATGTTATATGAAAGTATGGAAGACATGGAAATCAGATGTACAAAAGAATTAAAAAGAAAGGCAGTGTCAAATTAAAATTATTTAATATCTCTATTTAAGAAGTGGGGGGTTTCTCTAAATATGCAGCAGAGAAGGCAGCAGACTGTAACATTTTTGACTGCAAGTAAAGCACGAACCATAATATATAAGGTCAATTGTTCGGGGGGTGGGCAGAGAGAAAGAAGCAGGAAGGAAGGGTCACAAGCAGGGGTGAGTTCTACTTACCTTTACTACCAGTTCTCAATGGGGCCGCATGAGCACACGCTCTTCTACGCATGCGCAGAAGCATTCTGATGATGTCAGGGTCAGTGGGCGGAGCCTCCCGCTGGTTTTACTACCAGTTCTATAGAATCGGGGGCAACCCATCACTGGTCACAAGTATCTTCTACCAGCTCTCTTCTGATTTAGAGCAGTGGTGGGTTCCTCCTGGTTCTGCCTGGTTCCGCCGAGCCGTTAGTGGTGACGATATGACGTCACTGAACTGGTTCTGCCCCCCCCCCACCCGCCCCCTGCCCCCCTGCATTATTCTTACCTTTTATTTGGCCCCACCTCCAAGGTATTGCTGCCTCCTGAATCCCAGCTGATTGGCTAGAGGGGAAAAAACTGTTTAAACTCTTGCCGTGGGACTTCAAAGGGTCGCCCTACAGCTAATCAGTGTTAAAAGAAAACAAATGAGTAGACCAGTGCCTGCAAAAATAAATGGGTAGACCAGTGCCTGCAAAAATAAACAAGTAGACCGGTGGCTGCAAAAATAAATGGGTAGACTAATGCCTCCAAAAACAAATGAGTAGACCGGTGCCTCCAAAAACAAATGGGTAGACCGGTGCCCCCAAAAACAAATGATTAGATCGGTACAGCTCTGCAAGAGTTAAAAGCCTGGTAGACCAGTACCTCTGCTAAATCCTAAAGACTTATCACATGACCATCAAGCCACGCCCACAAAATAAGCCACGCCCACAGAACCGGTAGTAAAAAAATTTAGAACCCACCCCTGATTTAGAGGGCACATTTTCTACATGCAGAGAGGCTGTGAATATTTTAAGAGGTCTGTACTGACAACTGTAAAGCAGTGTGCAGTGGTGCAACAACTTTGTTTCAGCCTGAAGCCTTCTCTATATATGACATATATTTGTAAAATGTAGACCGGGTATAAATCCAGTGCCAGGTATAAGCAGAAAACTGCAGACCAAGCTACAATTTTATAGCCAAAAGGAATTTTTTTTTCTACCTGGTGCAGAATCTGCAGTGCTGGTTCAACAAACACCTGGATATCCATAATTTCCTTATTCCACTGAAAGAAGGATTTAAGTCCGGGACTGTTATGTTTTCCTTATTGGTTCAATATGTGGAGTAAATCATACTCTTAGGAGGCATCCACAAACAAGACCTTGTACCTGGAGCTTGAAGGTGATTCCATTGATTCTGTCTATGGCCTCTGGATTCTGTCATTTCATCATACAAAATCTAATCAGCAAACTTCAGTCGGTTGCCAACTAAGACTGGATTATAATTCATCTGGAAGCCTCTTCCACTTCCTAAATCCAGATGCAATTCCTGTCACCAATGGCAGCTGGCAAATGAGTGCTAGTTCATTTGTTCAAGGACATTTAGAATAGAGATTCTGTCTAAACCTGGCAACTCTGAAATACTGGCCATTCAGGAATAGACTATAGTGTTCCTAAACAGAAGCACAGTTTTTATGTGCCAATGATCCAGTGGAGAATTTGGAAGTTAATTATTTCTAGATTATAGTAAGAGATTATTTCCAAACAGTCCCTTGAAAATAACTAAATCCTGTGGAATGACTGTAGTCTTCTTACTCTCAGTGCTAACAACTTTTAACTGAATGTTTGTATCTGCATGTTATAACATAAGAGCATCTTCCTTTTTATGGAAATGATATTTTGAATTGTCTGTCAGTTGACCTTAGCAACAGCCTCTCTTGGCATTGACAATATATTCAGGCATAGACCCATGGTGAAATCCAAATTCCAATGTTTTTTTTACTACCAGTTCTGTAGGCGTGGCTTGGTGGGTGGGGTGTGGCTTGGTGGGTGTGATTTGGTGGGCATGGCAGGGGAAGGATACTGCAAAATCTCCATTCCCACCCCACTCTGGGGCCAGTCAGAGGTGGTATTTGCCGGTTCTCCGAACTGCTCAAAATTTCCACTACCAGTTCTCTGAACTATTCAAAATTTCCACAGTTCTCCAGAACCTGTCAGAACCTGCTGGATTTCACCCCTGCATAGACCTTAAATTTGGGGAAGAAACTTGGGAAAGATTGAAAACAGATTGAGAAAGTTAAGATTGTAGGCCAGTTAGCATTGACCTTAGACAGTGGTGGGATTCAAATAATTTAACAACCGATTCTCTGCCCTAATAATTTCTTCCAACAACCTGTTCACCAAACTGTTCAGAAAGTTAACAACCGGTTCTCTCGAAGTGGTGCGAACTGGCTGAATCCCACCACTGACCTTAGATATAAAAGAGAAGGTCTCAACAATTTTCAGTGGCCTTGTCACAGTCATTTTTATTGGGTAAACTGGGGGGGGGGGACTATTAATACTCTATTCTTTTGAGATGATAAATTATTAGAATTTTTAATTTAGTTTATTTGACCTAAGGTCTACCTTTCTAACTAATTAAAAGTTGTGACCCTCCCAGTTCTGCATCTTGTTTGAACTTGTAGTAATTTTCAACTGAATTTCTGAAATTTGGGGATGAGTACATTTTATTTATAGTCAAATATCAGAGACGATATATAGTATTGCAGAGAAAAAAAGATAAGATAAAAGTAAGGTCTAAAGTTTTCAGACAGAATTAAAGTAAGTGTATATGGAGAGAGGGGGGGAGAGAGAGAGAGGGGGAGGGAGGGAGGGAGGGAGAGGGAGATGAAGCAGAAGTATACCAAAACAGTAAAAGGTACAGACTCAAATGTAGTAGCGTTTCCAGACCTGTAACTCTTATTAATGAGAGCTTTCATTTATTCCTACTACATGGCATAGAAAAGTGATGAAAAATTAAAAGCTTAACTTGCTCTATGCAGATTTTAGTTATCTTCCTGGAATGGTTGTTACTACCAAGTGCATTAGAGAAGACCAATACTGTATGTTCCTTTTATCATAATTGATGATGGGTTTTATCCTACCAGCTTATAAGTGAAGAATTTGGATGTTTCATCTGGTTACGGGTTGGTTGGGTTTGTCATCAGCAAAAGAAAGAGTTTTTGCAAGCTGAAGTGGATAGAATTCAGATTTGGACAACGCTTAAATTATGGAATTAATGTAAAAGTAAATAGAAAGTTGGCTCATCTTTTTTTGAATCAGGATCAACATTTGACCCGCATTGAGATGTTTTCATAAAATCATATCATCAAAGAAATAATTTGCAATGACTGCAGGCCTGCCCCTGAACACGGACTCAAATGCTACCTTCAAACCAATAAAGCTGAACTAAAGAGATCCTTGTAGTCAGAATATTTTCCCACTAGATGGTGCAGCACATTAAGACTTAAGTAAGTGTTGATTGACCCAGTTTGAACCCAGCTTGCTCTTTGATCAGTACCTTCTCCTGAATAGCCAATCAGTTAATTTCCCATGGAGGCATATGGCATGCAGCTTGCTGTTTTTACTTAGGAGACAAGCTTTTCTTCTTTGTTACAGATTGGCACTTAATACATTGGCTCCATTCATCAGGAATCTGGAAAAAGTTTTCATTTGCGGGTCAGTAAAGAAGCCAGTTTTGAAACCCACAATCCAGAACTATTCTTTAGAGATTGGGCTAGAGTCAGATCATCTCTCATTGCTTTTCTATTTTCTTTGCTGAGTAATTGATTAAGAGATGGATTATGTGGTCAGTGTTCACTCTTAGTTATCACATAGATAGAAATTCTCTGTGGTGAGCTCCAGGAAGAGGGGGCACCTGGCTCTTCAGATCTCTCTGTGGTGCACCCATCAATATTGTAATAGACTCCATCCACCTTCTTGCCGGTTGTCCTCCTTGTATCTTCCACTTTCCCCAGCATTGTGGACTTCTCACGGGACCTGGACCTTTGCATAATAGGTCATAAATATGAGAATTTGAGCCTGATTATTTGTGCTTCATGTGAGAACTCTGAATTGATTAGTTCTATGATTCATTTTTTTAGCTTTCTTCACTATCCATTTGGAAGTTTTAGAGAGTGCGCTGGAGGTCAGTCTGAAAAATGATCTAAAGTTAACTCAGGAGTTGGCTCACTTAAATGAACATTGTATTTCAATCCAAACCTCAGGTGCCATTAATTTAACTGTCCCAGGGAAATGTTAGGGTAAGCATTGGCTACAAGGTACTAAAATGCAGAGGTTCTTTATTTATTATTATTATTATTATTATTATTATTATTATTATTATTATTATTATTATTATTATTATTATTATTATTATTATTGGTCTGGGCTAACTTATGCCAGCTGAGTCCCCTGCTTTTTCTTTTTCAGCAAACATCTATAAAATGTTTTTGGTTCCAATAAAGCAGGGGTGTCAAACTCGCAGCCTGCAGGCCAGATGTGTCACATGCTGGCCATGCCCACCCCCATTTTAACGAAGGAGGAAAAAGTTGTCATACATCACATGACAACAATGTGACATCCCAGGTTTGATTCCCCTGCAATAGAGGGTTGAACGATGAATGACCATTTCTGGTTCTGTAGACCCTGCATTCACCCACTAATTAGCTTTGATACTTTCATGTTCAAACCAACATTTAAATTGGAATTTAAATCTGTATTTTCTATTGGTGATATTGGCTATTAAGGTCTCCTGGATACAAATGATTGTAAAAAAAATGTAGTATTTCTTAAAACTATTTCTCCTCAGCATGGATGGCTTGTCATAATTTGGAGGTTGTACATGAACTAAACATTTGGGAGCCGTTCACCTTCTACTCATCTTTTTTAGTCCATCCTTTTTTATAGTACCTATCCATAGAGGTTTTCTCTGATCTGGATGGTGGATGAAAGTATTAAGAACTAGTTTCAGAAGGAAGGGTAAACAGTTAGATTGAAAATCAATTTTAAAGTAAATGGTTCTGGTGATTCAGTTTGGAGAGACCATATTAAATCAAAGTGCAAGTATAGCATCTACCCCAGTACCGTATGTAACCTCACCACTAACAGCCCCTCCTACAAACCTCTTGAAGGTGAATAAATCTAATTCAGCAATCATTTGGGCTAATTGTCAACCCTCATAGAAGACTCTTCTAGCTTTGGAGCAATAGGGAGGGGACAGTAGTGGGAATCAAATCCCGTCGCTACCAGTTTGCTCATGGTTCGCACATGCACAGAGATGTCTGAGTGGGTGGGTGGAGCCTCCTGCTGCCACCGCTACTGGTTCCCCGATCTGAGGTGAACCAGTAGCAACCCACCACTGGGTGGGGAATGGAAATGGGGGATTTCTGTGGAAATAGAAATAAATGTATTAAAGTCTTAAGTAAGCATGTGTATCAGCTTTGATGAGACCGCCAATAATATGTTAGCTATTGGGAACATCCCTTCCCATCTCCTGATCACCTTGAAGGGTTTTTTTCCTCTCTCAAAAGTCTACAATCAGTCAGCATCCCATTGCCTTGATATGATCTTCATTGGCCTGGTTTTGTTCCTTCTAAAGAATTTCTGGTACTTCTGAAAACAAAGACTTCTGGATATTTCTTTTATGTTACTGGGGTCACTTTGGCTTTCTCAGTTTGGGCACTCATCTAGAAACAACTGAAAGGGAGGGAAAGGTCTTTTGTTCTATGCTCTCCAGGTGAGAAGGTTGATCTCCACTTTAAAAATAATAATTATGTACCCTCAAGTTGTGGTTGACCCTTAGCAACTACTTAGATAGATTTTCTCCATGATCACCTGTCCCTAACCTGGACCTTCAAGTCTCCAAATGTTGCATTCATCATTACTATAACTAAGTCCATTCATTTTGCTACTGATGGTCATCATCTTTTCTTTCCTTCCATCTTTCCCAGCATTAGGTCCTTCTCCCGAGAGCTGGGTCTTCATGTATTGTCTCTGAAGCAGGATAATTTGATTGAGTCACTTTATCAAACATGGGGCTAAAACGTTCTAAAAGAATGCCTCCCCCTCATGCACACACATACACACATACACTTCTATAAGAACATGCAGATTTTGAAATCTTGCATTATAAAACTCATTCTTTTTTATAAATGCACAGTGCTTTTACCAAAAGAATATAATTGAACTGAACTGAAGATCAGGGCAACTGGAATTAAAGGAATTGAACAAAACAAAGAGCTGGAATGGTATCAGAGCAACTGGAACTAGCTGTACATTCGGTCACCACAAAAATATATTTTCTGCAAAAATTCCAGTACTTGAGACCCCCCCCCCCAAAATCATCAAACTTTATTCCTGTTACATCAATGATGACATAATTAAGTTTTGATTAAATAGCTAGCAACTGTTGCATGCCGAACTGATATATGAAAGCCTGAAATTAAGTAATAGAAAATCTGGTCTTTGTTTACATCTTAATTGTGGTTTTTTTTTTTTTTTTTTACAGTCTTTGCTGGTATGGAAAGCCCTTTTTGAACATTTTATTTAAACTTTTGGCTTTAAGTCCCATTAGCTCTCTCATTGCTCTCATGATGTTCATTTCCCTTGAATTCTGACTTTCTTTTCTTTTTTTTCTCTCTTTTCCTTTCCTTTTCTCTTTCTTTTTCTCTTTTTGCTGTCGTGGTTTGAAATGCTGGCCAGATGGCCTGCAAGTTGGCAGTATCAATGCTGGTAGCTATCATGGGAGCTTCTGCTCTCCTTCCCCATCTGTTTCTGAATTCTCGGCTTCAGCTATTCTCCTTATTTGGTCCAGACTTCTTTTAAAGCATCTGCTTGGACTTTGGTCTTTCTCAGGTGGAAGCCAAGAAGACAGGATAAAAGGAAGACCTTCCCATTGAAAGCATTTTTGAGAGCACGTCCCCATCTGAACCCACCAGCTCTCTCCAAGAAGGCCGTTCGAACAAAAGCTTTCTGGAGTTTCAGATGCTAGGCCAGCGTGTCCAGTTTAGATAGATGTACTTTTCCCAAGCATATTTTCTCCTTCTGTCATAGCTTCCCTCCTACCTTGCTCATGCTAGGGAAGTTTAACATGCTGAGGAGCCTGGTAGCTATTTTTATCTGTTCTTTGGCAAGATGGGACTTTTATAGGATGAAGCATTTGGTCTCGCTTTGGATACCATGTCTAATTGCTTCCCAGGGTACTCGGCTACCATCCATGTTCAGGATGGATGGAACCATCCATGTTCAGCCTCAAAGAGGCAATCTCTATAGCTGCTGAGGTGGATATTTTTCTGGTTGCCATTATTTAAAGGTTGTCAGCCTGGAACCCAGACTTGGTGTTGCAAAGGTGTAGCTGTAGGCAATGCTAGTCAAGAAGCTTCTTCCCTACTTGTGGTTCCCAAAGCTATCTGTTGTTTCTCTTTTTTGTTTATGTATGCTTTTTAATTGTAGATAATTCTCAATTTACAACCACAATTGAACCTAACCTAACATTTTTTATTGCTAGACAAGGGAGTTGTTAAGTGAGTTTTGCCTCACTTTATGACCTTTTTGCCACAGGAGTTAAGCAAATCACTTGCAGTTAAGAGAATCATGCAGTCATTAAGCGATTGTGATTTCCCTCATTGACTTTGCTTAGTGGAAACTGGCTGAGAAGGTCTCAAAGGGTGATCACAAGACCCTGGGAACTGCAACTGTCATAAATACATGCTAGTTGCCAAGTGCCCAAATTTTGATCATGTGACCATGGTAATATACAATGGTGATAAGTGTGAAAAAAGTGGCATTGTAACTTCAAACGGTCACTAAACAAATGGTTATACCTATCATAATTTTGAATGTTTTAATTTTAAATGATTCATGTTTTAAACATTCTAATTGTTTAATGCTATACTTTTATGGTGTTGTAAGTCATCTGGAGTCACTTAACAGTGAGATGGGCAGCATATAAATTTAAAAAATAAATATGACTTCCGGTTTGGCGTCGTGGTGAGACAATTGGGGAAAAGGCAGGCTTTGATGAATCCTGCGAAAACCCCAGCTGCTGAACCGCCACCAATGGGTCTTCAGACCAGAACCATTCCGCAGGGACAGGGAAGAAAGAGAGGCATCTCGGACAACCAAGAGGAACAGGCAAGAGGGAACCCTCTGTGAGTCAGCAGTGGGGGGGGGCAGCCATGGCGACTGCCACAAAGCTGTGACAACCTGGCTAAGAAAAATGCTGGAGGAAAGCAGAGTGAAATGGAGCTCTTTGAAGCTGGGTGAGTGACAACAAACCCAGGCTTGTAACAACATTTGGAGCAATATTATTACTTAGAAGACCCATAGCTTAAAATAGCGGCTGTGCAACAAAGGGGCTTTGGAAAGTTTTAAACTGCAACCTTAAAGAGACAAAGATCCGAGAAACATAGAGCTAAAGGAATTAATTATTGAGATATGGTAAAAAGACTGGATACTTTAAAATTTGAATTGGATTCTTAAAAAAGGAAAATTTGGTACTTTTTAAATTAAAAGAAGAATTGCACAAAATGGATGCTTGCATGACTAATGGAAAATGTGGATTGTAGAGAGACACCATCTGGTTTAAAAAGGAACTTTGTAATTTTTTGCTGTTGCTGCTGTAATGGAAAATTCTGAGTTCTACAGATAAAAACCGTGAGACTTTGTGGAGGAGTTTTTTTCTCCTGTCTGCAGACAGTTGGATTTTGGTGAAAAGAAAAGGAACTATAATGGAACTCCTATAGTTGAAGCAACAATAATTACAAATTGGCACAGGAACAAAAGAAGGAATAAGCATAAGCCCAAGAGAGGGAGATTTGATACATTATATCCAGAATAAAAATAAGAAAAAGACTTAATACGATTTATGGAGGACAAAACTGAAAACTTTGAAAATGGAAGGAATATATGTTTGCAGGCAAGGAAGTGAAGAAGTAAGATAAACACAACTGGAAAAAAAGATTTAAACAATGTGATTTAAAATAAAATAATGTAAAGTTGGATTGTAATAATAAAAAGGAGGTTTTTATAGAAATTAAGAACATTAAATGGAAATTTTTTGTAAAAGGAATTGATGAATATATTTAAAAATATGTTTGCAGTAAGAACCATGTTTTAATGTTAAATTGTTATAAAAAGAAGGATAAATATGATTAATTTAAAATGTTAAAAGGAATTTATAAATATATTTAAAGATATGACTTAAGCAAGAACCATGTCTCAATGTTAAATTATCATGGAAAAGGATAAGGATAAATATGATTATCTGAAAATAAGCAATGTATAGATGGATGGGAATAACAAAGAAAGGATTAAGAAGGGATCAATAGTTAAACCAACTATGATTATGCTGTGTTTAACAGCCAAAAAATAAAAATAGATATGCTGTGTAACAGTCAGAAAACAAAAAGGACCATGCTGTATTTAACAGCCAAACAAAAATGACAATGCTGTGTAACAGCCAAAACAAAAATGAATATGCTGTGTAACGGCCAAAACAAAAATGGATATGCTGTGTAATGGCCAAGAAACAAAAATGAATATGCTGTGTTTAACAGCCAAAAAAAATGGTTATGCTGTGTTTAACAGCCAAGAAATAAAAATGATTGGTTTAACAACAAAGATAAAGATGCTAGGTTGTAAAGCAAAAATAAAATGTGGTGGCATAGCCAAAATAAGGAGGAGTAGGTTGAGATTAATAGTTAAAATGAAATGAGTAAGTTAGGTTTAATAACAGAAATAAAGATTATAAATGTTGAGCTCAATAGTAAGAAAAAATGATTATGTTGGAATTATTTTTGAATATTTATAATAATTGTATGATTTATACTTTTTTAAAAAAATTTAATTTATATGCCGCACTTCTCCGGAGATTCAGGGTGGCTTACAATGTGTTAAGCAATAGCCTTCATACTTTTGTATATTTTATACAAAGTCAGCTTATTGCCCCCACAAACTGGGTCCTCAATTTGCCTACCTTAGAAAGGATGGAAGGCTAAGTCAACCTTGAGCCTGGTGAGATTCGAACTTACAGTAATTGCAGACAGCTGGAGTTAATTACAATGCATTAGTCTGCTGAGCTATCCATCTAAAATATATCCATCTAAGCAAATGAAAGAGAAAAAGGGAATGATAATTGGTTAAGATTTAAGATTTAAGTAACGGGTTTTTGGGGATAATGCCATAGTTAAATAATAGATTTGAGGGAAATAACTGAGTAAAATATTAATTTGTATTAATTGAAAATTAAGATTTGTTAGTGATTTGTATGAATTTGTGACCGGATCAAAAGTTTTGTTTTGAAAAGACGTGTTTTATGTTTATGTTTTAAAATAATAAAAAAAACACATACATATGTAGGTCTTTGGTTATTCGGATCTTATCCTGCGTAAAATTGGAAGTGTCTTGGCGACATTTCGACGAAGTCTCATTCGTCATCTTCAGGCTGGTGTTCTTGGCTTCGTGCTTCCAGGAGCAATGTGAGATCGCAGCTGTCTTTTCCTTTTAACTGCTAGTGGGGGTGTGAACTGATTAGGTGGGAGCTTGGCTATATTGCAGTAACCTTCCCCTAGAGTGGGGTGGGAATGGAGATTCTACAGTATCCTTCCCCTGTCACACCCACCAAGCCATGCCACGCCCACCAAGTCACACCCACAGAACCGGTAGTAAAAAATTCGAAACCCACCATTGCTTTGCATGGTTCTGCAAGGTGATAAATGGCTCTCCATGTTGACTGTATTTATTCCTAGTGATGAATTTATTCCTAGTCAGTTAACCAGGGCCATGTTTTTGTTCCTTAGAGAACAGGGTGCCCGTCTTCCATCTGCCTAATACTTAAATAAGCAAAATGCTTGGCCTCTAAGAGTCAGAAGGGGCCTATCTAGAGTCCCCTAGCATGAGTGAAAGCCAAAGTATTGCTCTGTTGTGGAGGAGGGAGAAAGAGAAAGAGAAAGAGAAAGAGAAAGAGAAAGAGAAAGAGAGAGAGAGAGAGAGAGAGAGAGAGAGAGAGAGAGAGAGAGAGAGAGAGAGAAAGAGAGAGAGAGAGAGAGAAATTGAGATTCTTGGATGAAACAAAGGATTAAAAAATGGTCTCCTTTACTTTTGGAGGTTTTTACACATTGCAAGTTTACACCAGTGGTGGGTTGCTCCCAGTTCAGTCCGGTTCTTGCAAACCGGTAGTAACGGCAGTGGGAGGCTCCGCCCACCCGCCCGAACATCATCATGAATGATATGCGCATGCCTGTGCCCCTGTTGCGAACCGGTAGTGGAAGTAAGTAGAACCCACCCCGGTTTACACCTTTACATCTGCTGATCTTCTGCTTTGCTATTATAGACATTGTAAAAGATGAGTTGTGTAGATGAAAAGCGAATATGAATTGTGAAGTTTTCAGGTTTTTGGTTTTTTTAAAAAAATGCAGGGATTCTCTAAGGTCTGAAAATTATTTGAAGGTAAATAAAGTGCTTGTCTTGTTGATCAAACTGAGAAAGAAGAACAGGAGGTAAGGAAGCCTTAAAAATATCTTAACGGTGGTGCCTACCCCACTAAAGGAGCAGTTGAGTAGAAGGTAAAACAGTCTGAAAACACATTAAGTAGCCTGAATGATGGATGGTCACAATCATTTATTTATTTATTTTATTTGCATGCTGTACAGGTGCTCAGTGTGGCATATTGTACATAATGCTCCCTCCTATTTCCCCCCAAAAAACAACACTGTGAAGTAGGATGGGATAAAAGAGAATGATCCAGCTCTGTTCTAAGATTTCTTTTAGAAATTATCTTGGACCTTGTGAAAGAAAGGAGAAAAAACACACACCATTTTTAACCCTTATCATTCTTTTTGAAAGAGGATGTTAAGAGGACAGTAAGTCGTGAAATAAAAGAGTGGAATTCATCAATGAGTTGCACTGGTTTCAATGGCTTTTGCATAGCCAGCATTATCTGAATGGCCTTGTCAGCTGCCACCTTACGCTTGCTTGTATGCTTTGCTATCATGTGGTACCAGTCTGCTATGAACTCCAGAGAGGGTGAATGGGAGGGACAATGCTTGGGGGAAAACGAAAGTAACTTCTGTATCTCCCTGAGACACTGCATCAAGGTTACCCGGCTGGGAGAAGAAGGCAGCAATTTACATTTGAAGTGACTGTTCTGAAAACACCTTGCTTGAACCTGATTTGTCATGGAGGGGTCAGCGATGGGAGGCAGTTAAGGGAGAGAAAAGTTGAATTTAGGGATTTTGGTGCACAATTCTCAGTTCTGACTATGGATTACTGCAATGCACTTGACTTCTAATAAAAGTATACCTTTCTCAACAAATGGAGTCAAGGATAATTTTTAGTTAGAGGTTTAAGTGCTATCAGGTCTGACAGGCCCTTAAAATCCACATTATGCCACCATGACTTGTTCCAGTGCTGCTTGATTTAAATTTAAAAAGTAACTCACTGAAACCAACAACCTTAAACCGGATCATCACTGTGAGGTTTTACTGAGATGTGTATACAGTTAGTTAAGAAAGTCTCTTTCTCAGTTCAGACTCTGTATAAGCATGCAAGGGGAGGAAATCCATATGTACGTTCATATACACTTTTCATTTTTTCCCCCAATACCAAAGTTGGTTGCCATAGAAATCGCAGTCGTGTGATATTGATTCACAGCTGCTTGAGTCTCTTAGGTTGAAAGTTTTTTTTTAACCCAACTATAATAAAAATACACAGAACTATAAGCATCCTGCTTCAGGCATAAGTGGCAGCTTGATCAAGGAATCCAGCCTGCTGTTTGTGCAGTATATTTTAGTTTTAGGATGCATTTTAAGGGAAGCGAGTGCAAAGACAGCTTGCTTTCTTATAGTTGTTCAACTTAAATTACCAAATAAAATCATTATGCAAAAATGTTCTCGAGAAGCTACTGAACATGCACACATGCACAAAATGCATTTTGTGGTTAGAAGGCTGCTTGTGTCATTAACGGGCTTCTAGAATCAAATATTACAGGTGTCCCAATTAATTTAATAAGCTGTAGTACTTCATGGGTGAGATTGTAGCCTATGGATACACTAGGCATGTATTTATATAGAGATAAAAAAACTGTGAGCATTTCATTATTAGGTGTTTATAGCATCATCTAGCCATCATTCCAGTAATGCATCATTAGCTGAGACAGGAGTTGTATTGCTATAAATTAAGTTTATAAAGTGGTATAATGGACATGCTACATGAACTGTAGTTAGCTATGAGAATATTATATAAAGGTTGTAAGCATTTGTAAATGGGTGGCATTGTTATCAGGGCTAACATTGAAGTCTTCTTCAGAATAAAATTAAAATACTGTCTACCATTTCTTGAACTAGACAAAGATATAGAGATGTAAAATTTTCTGTCCTACCGACAGTATCTATCCTGCCACAGATGCTATGTTGATAAATGATGCTATCCTTCTTTATGACGGACAAGGCAAATTCATGTTAGCAGCAACACGGACAGTTTGGCAGAAATGCAGGCAGTTTTGGGAGCCTTAAGAATGTAACATCATTGCTCCACAAGCTACATTGGTTACTAGTCTGCTCCCAGGTGTAATTCAAGGTGTTGGTGAAGCCCTTCATGACATAGGTCCAGGTTGCTTGAGTAACCATCTCACCCCACTGGGATTGACCCATAACACTCCCAGTGGTGGGCTGCTCCTGGTTCAGTCCAGTTCTATAGAACCAGTAGTAAAACCGACGGGAGGCTCCGCCCACCTGCCACGATGTCATCATGGATGATCTGCGCATGTGCAGAAGCATGCACGAGTGAGTGAAGAAGCATGCGGGCATGCTCCCATTGTGAACCACTAGTAAAGATAAGTAGAACCCATCCCTGCCACTCCTGCTGACAGAGTTTATTATTCTGATTATTCCGGCTGGAGGAGGACTTTCTCTGCTATTGCTCCAACTCTCCTAACTTTTTGTAAGGGCCTAAAGGCATGGCTCTGCCCATCAGCTTGGGGTCTCAATGGGGGAACAGGACAGTGGAAGTGGTTCATCAAGTAACAACAGATGCCACCTCCTCCCATTCCACCTCCCACCTCTACCCATGTGTCCTTAGGTTTTAATGTTTGGTTTTAATTATGCTTTCAATTGTATATGTGTAGACCAGGGGTGGGTTTCAAAACCCATCACTACTAGTTTGCTCGTATTCATGCACATGTTCACATACACAATGCTTCTGTGCATGCACAGAAGTGACTGGGCTGGTGGGCGGAGCCTCCCACCGCTGCCGCTACCGATTCACCTGATCCGGGGCAAACCGGTAGCAACCTACCACTGGTGTAGACATATTTTTATGACTGTAAACTGCCCAGAATTACCCTATGGTAAGATGGGCAGCAAATAAATTTAATAAATAAATAAATAATTTAATAAATAAATATTACATATTGATGGAACCACCTGTTTTTTGATTCTCTCCCTTCTCACTCAACATCAGTATCTGGTGGAAAACATCCACTAGTTAATCTTCTTCATAAGCTCTGGGACAGGTAAGGTGAAGCTTTAGGCAAATATTTAGACCATTGAATTTAGTCACTGGTCCAAATTTGCTCTGGTTTTGTGCTCCTCTGGAGTAACTTTAAACCCATGTCCAAAAGTAGTCTGACTGTCTGGGATAGTGGGATACTCTCTTTGAATGCATCTTATAGAAGGACACTTGCAGAAACCCAGAGCAAGCCCACTGGTTGAATTGAAAAGAAAACAAAGCTATGGGAATATATAACTCTCCTTATCCTTATGTGTCCTATCTGTCCACCATAAATGAAGGCAACACCATTTCTCAGCACTGGGCTACAGCAAGATCAGAATCTCCAGTGAAGGCAGCAAAATATGCCAATGTAGCTTTCTCGCTGCACAAGGACAAGAGCTTAACCCTTCTATTTAGCCCCAAGGAGGGATCATTAGTAAAGGTAGTCATAATCATAAAATTACCAAGAAATTCAGTAAGAAGGGGAAGCATGTCTATAAAATAGCTTAAAATTTCTCTTGATCTTGATGTGTAGTAACATAATATCAGTGATGCAGAAGGTCACTGAAGGACAGAAGTCACTGGAATAATTGAGGACTTTCTCTGAAGTGATAACCAAAGTCTTGTTCTTTAGTTTTCCAATTAACTTATACAGTATCTACTTGACACTAATAATTACAGGATTATTTAGATTCTTAATTAAAAGCCAAAGACTGCATTTCTGCCAGCTGAAGTTATAGCTCTTGTAACTGGAATCTATGCATCATTTAGGTTAAGTGAAGATTTCTCCTTAGCTAAATATGCACAGGCTGTAATTATGTCTCCTAAATAAACTGGTGAATTACCTGACTAGTTTCTTTTTTTCGTGTTGTTTTTTAAAATTATAATAGATAAGAAAACTCTGAGCAGCTAGAGGTTTTGCATGGCAATTTTATGGGAAAGAAAGGGGTGATGGGAATTGTAGTCCAAAATTATCTGTAGGGCACCAGTTTGTTTATTGTTTATTGCTACGATGGACTACAATCTTTAGTATATATAATATAAAAGCTGGATATAAATATATATATTGTGGAGGCATCGATATGAGTCTCCTTGGATTTTAATTATCAAGATTCCAGCTCTTATTGTTCCTATAACAGCAGTAGCCATTAGGGAGGGAGAACAAATTGTATCTCCATGCAGTGTCTATTTGGTTCACTATGAATCTCAATTGCAAATCCAATTCTCCTTTGCATTGATGCCAGTGGTGGGTTGCTACCGGTTTTATCTGGATCGGTGAACCGGTAGCGACGGTGAAAGGAGATTCCGCCCACCTGAGCCGCATGCTTCTGCACATGCACAGAAGCATCGCTTGCATGCGTGCATGAATAAACCAGTAGCAATGGGTTTTGCAACCCACTACTGATAGATGCCTCATGATATCACAGCCACGAGAGGTCAGCTTGACCATGAGCTCAGAACATTTGAGAAAACAGGGTCAACTCTCTGCACAGATGCTGGCTGGATCATTTCTTCATTCTTAACCAGGTAACCTTGACCAAGAGCAACTGAGGAGATTTCAAGGGTCCTTGTGTTTATTCTAAGACTATTTATTTCCATTTTTTCCAGTCCATTTCATATCTTATCCAAATATGTTTGAGACTTCAATCACCAAGACATATAAAAAAGTTATTATTACCATTTAGAGTGGACTCCAGTAAGCATCACTAATAATGAAGCAGTGTATCCCTTACTGCCCCCAAGAACTTTTTTCCCCCACAACCATGAAGAATGCCCGATGGTTTTCCTGGTCTCTGAGCATGCCACTTTATTGGCACAATCACAATCACATGCAACGATGTTTTCCTGTCCATCAAGCAGCTCCCATGAGCAGTCTAGGACAAACATCCATGGATGTTTTTATACTTAAAATTAGTAGCCCATGTGTACTATCCACCATGAGCTATGGGGCAATAGGTGTTTTTTTGAATAGGTATGAAATAACACTGTAATTTTTTGAAGTAGATCTTATGTTACAAGACTGGGTTTTCTACAATACTTTCTTTCCCCCCCCCCAGTTTCAAACCTGTTGTCTTCTTCTAAATTATTTCACAGAGCAGAGGCTTTACAAACACAGGAATTATACTCGAAAAATAAAAGTGGATTTTCACATTTTCCACTGTAAAACCTCAGAAGTTCCTCAAGGTGGCTGAATATTATGCCATCTATGTCCCCCACCTGGAGTCATGCCTAATTAATAAGCAGAGACACGCAGAGCCATTCAGTCCTTGGGCTAGACAGAGAAATAGCAAAGAAACAGGGTTCAATGTACCATATCATATATGAACTCATCATTCACATGTAGCTTTTGGTAAATCTACTGAACTGAAAGAGATGAAAGGAAAGAAATCTTCGGTAGAGCTGTATTTGCTGTTGACCTATAAACATTTGAGGCGAGGGGGAGAAAAATCTCTACAGGCTGAGAGGGGGCTGAAATGTCATCCTGCTCCTCCCCCCACTACAAAAAAGGGAATTTTAACATACATTGTGGGATTGTAGATAGCTGTTTTCAGCTATGCATCCAGAGCAGGGGTGGGTATCTATAGGCCCTTATGACCTGTGGACTTCAACTCCCAGAATTCCTGAGCCAAAAATGGCTTCAGTTTCCCACTCTGGAAATACAACCTGGCTATTATTTCTTTTCTTCTTCCTGGGCAAATAGTTTTGTTCCTCTCCTTGTTGCCATGTGGCTCCTGAAAAAAAAGTACTATAAACTGAGGAGGTTGTTTTCCCATCTGGCAAACTTGTCTAACAGGGCCACAACATCTTTCTTTCCTTCCTTCCTCCCTGCTTCAGCTCATATCCATTCCCACATTTGTCCACTATTGATTCAGGGAATGGAAAACCCAGATATTGTCAAATGTGTTTGAAGTATCCTAGGGCGGATGAAGCACTGAGAGGAGTGGGCAGAACTTGTAATGACTGCCCCATTTCAATGGGGGATTTCAAGATAACCCCCTTTTGGAAACAGGGGCAAGATTATGGTGGAGGGGGGGATATGAAAAAGATACCAATGTTTTCCAAAGATGTGTTTGGGACTATACTGAACCAGGTGCTGGGGCAAATAAGTTTGCACAATGCTCATTTGCTTTTATTTTATTTATATATTTATTTTTAATTGATTGCATTTATTTATTTATTTGTATCCCACCTTTATTATTTTTCCAAATAATTTAAGGCGATGAACATATCCGACACACCTTCTCCTCCTATTTCCCCCCACAACTACAATCTGTGAGGTAGTTGGACTGAGTGACAGGCCCAAAGTCACACAGCTGGCTTCCAAGTCTAAGGCAAGCCTAGAACTCACAGCCTCCTGGCTTCTAATTTGGTGCCTTAACCACTGGGCCAAACTGTCTCTAGCACTGACTTGGTGTTAGAGACATGAAATGCAGCCAACATAGAAACATGAATTCTGCTGGGCCCTCCATCTTTTCCAGACTCCATTGGCACCCTATGAGTGTCCCTTGACTAGTTAGAAAACATCAATCAGCAATAGTTGGGACGTTTTCTATTACTTAATTATAGACGTGATGGATCCTCCCAGATTATAGCAGAATCTGTGCTTCCTTTTGAGAGCTCTTATCAGCAGTTACTGGACAAAGTCTATTATGTGCCTATCTTTTCTATGAAAAGACAAATGGTTTGAATGAAAGCATATTGATCAGCAGGGAACTGTTTGTAGCAGAAAAGCTGCTTCTGCATGAGCCAGGGTATTTTTTTCCACAAAAGTCAAGGGTTGCCTATATATTGTCCTGAAAAAAAAATATGAAAATTTAAGAAAAAAAGTGAAGAAAGAGGTGGTGGCAGGGGGAATGGTTCCCTTTCATTTAATATTTTTAACATTCAAAAGGATAGGGTTGTGCTTTGAAAGCCCTTGTAGTTTTAAATAAAAAAAACCTCACCTCCCTTCCTACTTTGAGATGCTCCCAGATATCTCTTAACCATTCTATTTACCTCTCCCTTGTCTTTCTTCTGAAACTAGTCCTCCCCTTGTACTCTTTTGTTTGAAAAATCAGCAAAGTTTCTCGTGTTATTTTTAGTCAGGTAGCAGAGCTCTGGATGCTGGGGACAGCTGGAGTGTGTGGGATGTGGCATGCTATTTATTCTCCTCCACTCTGAGAAGGCAACAGATGGGTGGCTACTCTGCTAAATCACAGCCCTTTGACAGTACCTTCCAGCTGTTGGACCCAGAAGCTATTCTACTTGCAGCATCAAGGCAGATCCTTTTATGTCCACTTTCAGAAGCATTGTCTCCTAAGGATCTCCTTGCTGCCCCCCCCTCCCCCAGCACTGCTGTAAAACTTCTGAATTTACAACTGTTTGGAAATGTTGATTCCATGATTGGTGGAATTCCATCAATTCCATCAAATTGGTGTTGACTGCTAGCAACCACATAGATAGAACTTTTCCAGACTGATCTCATCTTGGCTGCGGAATGGGACAACTTGCTGTGGCCAACTCACCCTGGCCAACTCACCACGGGTCAACTCACCACGGCACAATTATTAAATGTGTCATTCACATTTCTGTTTGTCCCTCCTTTTGCATCCTTTCTTTAATGATTCTAGTCCACCAACTCTTGTCTTGTGGTGAGTTGTCCTGCAGCAACTTGGCTGGGGCAAATTGTCCTAAACCTGGGCTGGCCCTTCAAGTCTTCCAACATTGCACCCATTGCTGCTGTAATTGAGTTCATCTACTTTGCTGCTGTTCATGCTCTTCTTTTCTTCCAGCTTTCCCAACATTATCGACTTCTCAAGGGAGCTTAGTCTTTGCATCACCTGTCTAAAATAAGGTAATTTGAGCCTATTATCTGTATCTCCAATGAGAATTCCTACCCTTCCTCATTTCTCTTCCCCCTCTTCCTCCCCACCGTTCTCCTATTTACTTTTGTATTCTGTATCTTATTTTATCTTATAAAATAAAAAATAATGTTGTACTACTAACTAGAGCATACAAAACATTTGCTAGACCAATTCTTGAATTGCCAGACCAATCCATCTGTCTGGAACCCACATTGCACGCATATTTATTTATTTATTTATTTATTCATTCATTTATTCATTTGATCGAATTTTTATACCGCCTTTCTCCTGAAGGATTCAGGGCGGTGTACAGACCATAATAAAAATAACAGAGACATAAAAGTTAAAAACAATTAAAATAGATTAAATAATTGGCTGTAATAGTTAAATCCCAAAGCTAGAATACCCATTAAAACTCATCCTTCCATCAGACCAGCTTGTTGGAATAATAGGGTCTTAAGGGCACGACGGAAGGCACGGAGGTCGGGGATCCTATGTATCTCCGGGGGCAATTTGTTCCATAGGGCAGGGGCCCCCACAAAGAAGGGTCTCCCCCTGGGGGTTGTTAGTCGACATAATTTGACAGCACCCTGAGGACTGACGGCACCCTGAGTTCTCTGTGGGAGCGTATTGGCCGATTGGAGGCAAGCGGTGGCAGAAGGCGGTCTTCCATCTTCTATCCAGGTCCTAAGCCATGGGACGCTTTAAAGGTGGTCACCAACACCTTGAATCGCACCCGGAAGACCACTGGAAGCCAGTGCACCTTGTGCAAGAGAGGTGTTAAATGGGTGCGACGTGTCGCACCCATAATCACTCACGCGGCCACATTCTGGACCAGTTGGAGCCTCAGAGTGCTCTTCAAGGGGAGCCCCATGTAGAGAGCATTACAGTAGTCCAGACGGGAAGTGGCGAGGGCATGAGTGACCATGCACAGGGCATCCCAGTCCAGAAAAGGACACAACTGGTAAATCAGGCGGACCTGATAGAAGGTCCCCTGGCCACAGCTGTCATATGATCATCTAAAGACAGCCGTGTATCCAGGAGGACACCCAAGTTGCGAACCCTCTCTGAGGGGGACAGAGTCTCACCCCCAATAGCCAGCGATGGAGCCAGCTGGCTATACCGGACGTAATATAGACCGGACATAATATATATATATCAGACATAAATACAATCAAGAGAGTCCAGAGATACTTTATGAGAAGAGTCTTCCATTCCTCTGCAACAAAATACCTTATGCCACCAGACTTAGATAACTTAGAATTATGCCGACTTCAGTCTGAAGCATAGTATATAAATTATCTGCAACAACATCCTTCCTGTCAATGACTACTTCAGCTTCAACCACAACAATACACGAGCAAATAATAAATACAAACTCAAGGTAAACTGTTCCAAACTCAATTGCAGAAAATACGACTTCAGTAACTGAGTGGTCAATGTCTGGAATGTACTACCTGACTCTGTAGTTTCTTCCCCAAATCCCCAAAACTTTAACCTTAAACTGTCTACTGTTGACCTCACCCCATTCCTAAGAGATCTGTAAGGGGCATGTATAAGTGCACCAGCGTGCCTACCATCCCCGTCCTAATATTCCTTTTTACTTACTCTTTTCATGTATTCAAATTATGTTTATACTTTTACCTGTTATCTTATATATGCTTGACAAATAAACTTATGATTATGATTATAACTCAATAAAAAAATGTTAAACCAAGTCACACGAGAATTCCAGATTGATTTGCATTATGATCCATTTGTTTGGAGGGCTACCCATAGTACTCCCAAGAATCCTCTCCAATACCAAAGTTCAAAAAGTCTTTTCTTCAAAGTCCAACTTTCAATTCCATAAAATGTAAAACCAGAGAAAACTATTGCCTGCGTGGTTCTGATCTTTGTTGATACAGATAGATATAGACAGACACTGAATGTGAGTCACCTTACAAGGGAGATGGATGACATAAAAAAATAATAATAAGCAAATAAATAAATAAATAAATAAATGATAGATTGACTGATAGATGATAGATAGATAAATAGATACTGTAGATAGATAAGTATCTTTTCCCAGGCCTAGATTGCTACTCTACCAAGGGCTAGCATTGGGCATATTTCTTGACTGACAATTCCTTTACTGTTGAGAGTCAATTCTTAAAAGACAGAAGCGTTTCACCATTCAATATCTGCATTGTCAATTCTAAGGTTAGTTACTGTACCTCTTCTACAGCTTAGTCTTTTTATTTAATTCTAATTTCACACACACACACACCCATTCTACTCTTTGACTTTCCATTACTAGACCTGTGGTGTGAGAATGGATGGTTGGGGTGGGTGGATGGGTGCTGCAGCAGGCAGGAGTGGGAGCCTGGGCTTCTCTGAAAAAAAGAAAAGCAGTGGAAGGAAACAGTGGGAGCAGAAGGTACAGCTTACCAGAGTGACTTGTGACCTCCTGTTTGCTTCCCCATTAATTTTGCTTGTGGGAAGCAGTGAGGAAAGTCACAAATGGTGATCAGGTGACCGCAGACAGGATCCTGCAACTGTCATGAGTGCAAGCCAGTTGCCACATTTCCCAAATTGCAACCGCATGACCACAGGGATGCTGCAATAGCCATAGCTTTATGGACCAGTCATAAGTCCTCCTCATTCAATGCCATTGTGACAATGGTCACTGAACAAGCAGTCATAACTCGAGGAATAGCCATATATAGAACATTGCATTCCATGTCTTCTGAGGAGAGTCCCTAGACTTTACTATGTAGGCCCAAGGCCGAAATATGTGAAAGTGATGGCAGCATTGGTGTCTCCTTGGTAGCCTCCATGCCAAGGAAGGTTGGGCTAGCCTCTCTCTGTTAGTCTTCCATCAGCAGACATTTTTTTCCCCTCAGTTCAAGCAGGCCTTTGATAATCTACTTTATATGCTATGCTGGATAGGTGTTATTCATTTAATAGACTGTTTTAATGATGTTTAAATCATTATTCTAATTGTGGTTTTAATGAAAGGCTTTATTTGCTTCTGCTAATTGTGACCTGCAATTTTTTGGATGGTGGAAAAAAGGGGATAAAATGCAATCCTTGGTCTTTGCAAGAACACAACTAGGCAAAATTGCTTGGAAACAACATAAAAATGGTTTGCCTTAGCCCAAATGATGCTGTTGTTCAATTTCCTAGTGTTTTGTGTGAGTCTCCCATCTGAGTAAATGTGGGGCATCAAATAAACCCAATACCAAAGGAAACCTAGATGGGTAAATGAGGAAAACAGACAAGTTTGGTTACAATCTCTTCCGCAGGTAAAGTGGATACTTACTGTAGGAAATAGCAGGGAGGATGCTAATAGGCTATTGGTTCTTCCAAAGATGGAAGAGTAGTTTAACTGTCCAACTTCTCTCTAAAGCATATAAGTGGAAAGCTGCCACTAGTGCTACACCAGCTCTTACTAAACATCAGCAGATACAAGCATGGTTAAGAACACGAAGCTGTCCATTGTGGCGTTAAAGATCTTTTCTTCAGTTTGCATGTAGCATTCTGGGATCTGCTCCAAAGCATACTGACATTCCTAGAACCTCTTCAGATTCCAGTTGGATTCAGTAGGATTCTATCAGCATATCAGATGCTATAATATTATAAGTCTCACATGTGCTAATGCTTATTGTGCAGCAGCTCCTCCTGAACTATCTTTAGAGATGCTCAGTGCATTGCCTCTTTCCTAAAGAGTGTTGTGGAAGATTGTGTGTTTGCTGTTTCTAACACTGTGTGGAATACAGCCAGGCCTGGAGAGTCTGATAAAACTTAGATGGGTTTAACACTTTGAAGCAGGTACCCAAGGGTGGATGCAGACTTGATTTTGCAAGTACATCTGCTCTGTTTATTTTTGCTTCTTTGCGGCATTATAAACTTCTGCTCCATATGGATGATCCATATTGGGCCTTTGTGAAATGATATCACATTATGCTTTTCTGCTTTTATCATCAAACACTACTCAAGGAAGAAAAAAAAATCACCAGGTTTTACCTACATTCATCTGTTCAGCTCAGAGCTCCCTCCAAAATGTATTTGAATAAAACACCTAAAATAAATGTAATGCATGTAAATGAATTAAACACTTAAAATGAATGTAATATATGTAAATGAATAAAGCATCTAAAATAAATGTAATGTATGTAAATGAATAAAGCACCTAAAATAAATGTAATATATGTAAATGAATAAAAATCAAACTTCTTAGATTGAAAGGAAAATTTAAAAAAAACACATGTTCCTTCCATTTCTGTCAAAACTGAATAGTTCTATGTGTCTGTAATTTTAAGGAAGTTAATAGCTGGCAGCTATACAGGTCTCCCAGCCAATTCTGGAATGCAATAAAAAAAAAATCTTTGAAATTTCACGAAGATACTTATATTTTAAAAAAATCTTCCCAGGTTAGTAGTTTTAACAAACTTTCACACATATTTACCCAGCCTCTCGTTAAAAAACAAAATGAATCTAGTTTGGATTTTTTTCTTTTCCTTACTACTTTTTTTGGCCACCATTTTAAATGCTTAAAATGTTAGTGTCATCACTATGTATTATATGAATAATATGTATCTAGGAGACACAGTTGAAGTTTTGGTCATTTGTATGAATCAGTGATTGGGTGGGTATTCATAAGGCATATTAAAGTGTCGCTGTTTTCAATGAACAGTTCCCATGTGGGCCGCCTTCATGAGGAGTTGTGCCTATTTCTTAACAAGTATTAATATTCCCCTATCATGACTCTTATTAGACAAATATTCCACCCCTTCCTTCTCCTTCTGTAAGGGAAAGAACACTGGTCTGAATATGACCATCTAAAGAGTAGAAATCAAGACTTTAATAAAATAACTTGTAGCTTTTAGAGTCTGTGGGATGTAGCTCCACTATCTCCTTTTTCTGAGAGAAGTACTAATTTAATAGATTGGGGAAATGCTATGGATGTAGTGTACCTTAACCTCAGCAAAGCATTTGGTGAAGTCTCTCATTATATCCTCACTTACAAAATGATAAAATGTGGCTTCATTATATAATATTTACATGGATTCATAGCTGAAGGATTGCATCCTCTCATAACTGCATCCATACCAGTTTGTGAAGTAGCATCAGGTAGTCTTCTGAGTATTGCACTTTTTTTAAACATGAAAGATCTGGAGGACAATGAGTATCAAATTTGTAGAAGAAACAAAACAAGGAAAAGTGACTAACACTTTAAAAAAGAAAAAGAAAACTCAATAAGATACAATCAGGGTTGAATTGTGGGTTGAATGGTGAAGGAAAACATAAAGCCCTTCATCTGGAAGGGGAAAATGAAAGGTAGAAGGTAGGATTTGGGTAAACATGGCTTTATATAAGTGCATGTGAAAAGGATTTGGGTGGTCTAGTAGATAACAAGATGAACATGAGCTAGTTGGGTGATGCAGCTGCTAAAATAGGTAGCTACTATTTTGGTTTATCTTCATAGTTATTTATATTTAGATGATTAAAGGATTGCCATATAGAAGAGAGAATGTCCTTGTTCTTTTTCACACAGCAGGGCAGGACCAGAACCAAGAAATTGAAACTGCAGAGAAGTGCAAATTCGGTTTGTTGTGATATGTAATCTCATAAGTAATCTGCCCAACCTTGTTGGACAACCATGAGTAAAGATAGAACCATACCTTATAAACTCTTGGCCCACTACACTTCAACAGGAAGATAATGGAAAGGACGGGTACAATATAAATTACAAGTCATAAACCCATCCATATCACCTTTTTATTTATCCCTTTCTACTTGGTCAGCATGCTAGTCATACTATGAGTGAATATGAACAATTTGGTTTACTAGGCCATAAGTTCCTAACTGATTCTTTCCGTTGTCACCACTCAAGGTCAATTCAGTTTGCTGTGAATTTACCATCATATTACATTTACTCTCAGGATCTGATTTAGTGAAATATTTTTAACGCTTGTTGAAAATCTGCAGAATTTAGAAGGACGGGAGATTGTAATTCAGAGCTGCCAAGTCTGTCCTAAGGCATTTTGCTACTTGTAGAAAAGCACAAGGTGGTATAGGGTTTTGCTCTGCTCCTTCTGTATGGAACTGATAGCATCATTGCTGGGGTCTCTCCAACTCCAGATCAGTCATTCAATCACTATTCTTGCTAGTTATCCAAAAAAATATTTTTTTTCTTTTACTAAAGTGGTTTATAAGTCCTTTGATTTTTCTCCATCTTGCAACATATGCTGTTGATACAGACATGATGGAACATCATCATCAGTTTAAAAATTGCACTAAGTTGCCATGAAAGAATCTTGCAAGTTATTTCACTAAAACTAGATTTTCCCCTCACTAGAAATGCTGATGTTTCAGCCACATCAACAGTACATTTCATAGACTCCACATTCCCTCCCCGTCCCCCGCATTGTTTTTTTCATGATGTATTTTATGGCAACATCCCTCAGTCTCTGCTGATTCATATGAGCAACTCTTCAATAAACGAATCCCTTGGAAAGGGGGAGCAGCAGAAACAAGTTGTGCTCCACAGCCCTGCTCTTCATCTCCCAGAGGTAGGGATACTTCTACACTACAACCTGTTGAGCACAGGTTGACCGCATTTTAAGATCCCTGCTATTCTTGGAGGCTGTTCTGAAGGGAATAAAAGAGAGTCAGCCAGAGAGCTTGCTGGCTCTCTTCTCTCAGAGCACAGAAAAGGGCTTGATATCGCCACTTACTGAAAGACTTATTGATTTCTCAAAGTGAACTCATCAACCCACAATACCCTCATTTCCCAAAGGAGCCTTAATTTCCTGTGGCATGGCCTCTGCATTCTACCCATTGTGAGGCCGGGTACGGGGAGTGTGTGGCGCACTCTTTCAATGTTTCAGCTCCTTGACAGCTGCTGAAGTTTCCCTTCCGCCCTGAAAGGACTTTTCAGCTTCCATAATGGAGCACCAATGCTGCCAGGGCTATTTTCTCTCCAGCTGTGAGAGTGGCTCTCCAAAAAGCTGCTGGCCAGCTGCTTCACTTCGGCCTTCACAAGGACTCTTCATTGTGTGGTGGCTGCAGCCATGGCTCCAGGGAGAAGTGCTCATTGATTGCAGGTTTATTCTCCGTGCTCCAATTTGATCTGACAGAGGCCTTGTGGCAGGTGAGCTATAAAGCTGACATCACTGCAGGTGCTGGCTAGAATCTTTTGCTGGTGGAAAGGAAGCGTCCTCTTTAGTTAATATTCCTTTCAGTCCTAAAGAGAGCCTTTCTAGGAAGTCACAATGCAACCGTAACATAAACTCCTCCTTGGCAGCCTGGGCATGTATTTGTGTAAACATGTGCATGCATCTTAGAATAGAAAAAAATGAAAAGAAGCTAATATAACTTCCCATAGGGTGGCCTATCCTGCTAGACCTTTGAGTGTTATATATAATTTTCAACATTTCCTCCTCCTTTTCCTGCTCCTCCCCCCACTCTTCCTCTTCTTTCCTCAGTTCCTTATTTCCGATCCTGAACTGCCACTGCACTCATTAATGCCTCAAGACCATGTACCATCAAATCACTACACAATAATAGATGCAGTACATAGGATACAATAAAACAGAGAATCCCCTAAAGTACCAGTACTAAACCTGAATAAGAGATTTATTAATTGCTGAAGGCACTTGGAGACAGCAGCATCTGCGAGGGGAGATCTCAAAACAGGAAAGAGCATCGCAATCCAACCCTTTTGTGCATCTGTTGACACTGCATGCACTTACAGGAAGGTGGGGGGTTGACTTTCATGCCACAAATGCCATCTTGCCTGTTTTGATCCCCCTGTGGATGTTCCTGCTTGGAAGAACTGTATCATTTTAAGCAAGTCCCGAAAACCAACAGTGAAGAAACCAACTCATTTTTATGGGAAAAGGGGGGGGGGGGTATTTAACCCTTGGACACTGTTCCACAGGAAGTCTGCCTTGTACCTCTACTGCTTCCCTTTTCTGGAAAGCTTCTTCCTGCAACAGAACTTTAGTTAATGAATTCCGTATTTAGGAAGGCTTAAAATGGAGATATTTGTTCTTTGGGAAACCTGGATCCCAAGCCCAAGAAATGCTTGCAGAGCTAATGGCAAGCCATAAGCCCACTTTTAGCTCCAGTGGCTCTTCGTCTGAGATCCATACTTTCATGTTCAAAGAGTTCTAGCCATTTTCTCCTCTGGTCAGTTTGTAAGGATTGCCTCATTGCTCAGCAGCTACCAGAGCAAAGTGTTCCCTCACAGTTTCAATTTGGAGCAAAGGCTTGCCAAGCTGGGCAAACATCCCAACCGAGCACAATTCATATGAGTTAAATAAGCATCAGAATGTATCCCAGAATAGTGGCAAATGATAGCTGCCGAGTCTATTGTGCAATCTCTAAAGAATTCATCTGAATTGGCCCAAGAGGCATTGCCAGATCTTGAAGCTCATAGAGTAGGTGGCTAGGATTGAAGGAGCCTCTTATTCTTCTATAAGGTGATTTAAATGAAAAACATGTTCTGTATTATCCTGACTATACTGGCTTTTTAGAACGATTGCTGCTGGGGAAGAGTTTAGTTGAAACATTTTTCATGTTTAATAAAGGCCAGTTTGGGCAGTTTTAAGCCATGTTTTGGAAAAATCACTATGTTTAACAGATTTAGATTTACTCCCCCCTGCCTCTGGAGAAGTCATAGCAACCACACCTAATCTGTTTTACTGAATGCATTGTGAGTGTTATAGAGTGACGAATGGTCTTGATTTGCTTCTAAGAAAGATTACATTTGAGATAGAGCCATTCCCTCCCCGCACCCCTCTGATTCAGAGACAGGAAATCTTTATTTTGGAAGTGTCGAACATGTGGCCCACAGATTGGATTAGATTCTTTGGGGAATTACAAACAGCCCACTGTCCTCCTATCAGGAGCAAATTGTTAGCAAATGTCTGCCCTTATGAGTGCTAAGGTGTGTGCTTGCTAACACCAGCATCCTTCACTCACTCTCAGTTCTCGAAGTTAATGTGTGATAAGGAAACACAATTGCAAGGGAGAGGCGGACAGAACTGAGTGATGTGAGAAGAAAATAAACGCCTAAAATTGCTGTGGAGGAAATAACATACACAGGAATGGCCACAGAGTGGTGGAACTGTGGGAAATTTAGCTGGAGAATTCCGGAAACCATTTCCATTAAGGAAGACAAAACTGCCATTGAGAATTTGTGAATAGCAAGCGATGGTATCCAAAGGCTTTGTCCTTGCACTCCATAGTGTACCCCACCCTACTAGACACACTTGATTCTTATCTGATGTTTTAATGTGTTTCTATTGTGTAGATCACTGTAGGATCATGCCTTCTGCTCAGCTGATTGCTCTAAGGCCAACTCAAGAAGATGCTTTGAAAAACATTGAAAACATTTTAGCTTTCCTTATTTAAATGGTGCCACACATTTGGGTGAAAAAGAATAGATGGAGCCAGAGCTGGTGTCTGAATAATATAGAATCAAAATGATGGCTCTTCAGAGAGAAGGCAACTTTTCCTTCCAGAAGAAAACTGGAAGCCAGCACCTTCCAAGACCATTTATGGTAAAACATTAAAGCAAAGCAGCATCAAAACCCTAAATAGCTGAATTGTAACATTTGATTAAAACTGTTACTGATTCTTATCGATCAATCCACTTGGTTACTTCTGACACTGAACTTTCAAAATACTTCCTTGGGCCAGGGCTATTGTTATGTGCCTGTCTGATGCAACTTGATATCAGTTTCCATTTTACGTGTGTAAAGAATGAGGATGGCAGGACAGATTTCAGGTATCAAACAAATGTTCAGTGCAGTTCTTCATCTTGGTCATAGAATCAGCACCACACAGCACACAGCAATCATAGTTCTGTGAAGAACTTCCTTTTAGCAGCAATAAATCAGTGAAAAAAGCTTTGATAGCAACTGTAGCTCTCCAGGGAATCAAACATGGTGGGTGGGTGGGTGGGTCCCTTGTTAATTCTGTTCATCATTATGTCAACTACAAATTGTTGTTACTCATAAGGAAGTGAGAAGAAAGTGAGAGCAAATCCTAGGGTGAAACTTCTGCTATATCCTGTCTTTCTTGATCTTACTGCTTTCCCTTCTGTCCACCATGTATTCTCCCTAAGTCTGTGTCAATATTTGCTCAATGCACTTCAGTAGAAATGAAGTCTAAATGACTGGTTTGTAGCTTGATTAGGTTAGATATGTAGTTGATTATTAAATTTATAACATCACTCTCAGGCAATACAATCTGTTAGATCGGCGCAGGAATGAAGACGGGACCAGCGGAGTTCATGTAACATGTTTATTAACAGGAACAGAACTGGAGCGGCGCTGCCGGAGCTCTCCTTATATTCCCTCCGGCAGCCGCACCGCCCCCTTGACAGGGATTCAAAACTCCCGCTGGAGGATGCTTCAGCCAATCCCCGGCGGATGTCCTTATAAGGACATAACACTCCTCCCCCCCTAGATCTTAAGCTGTCCATCAACAATAAAGTCACGTAAGTAGGCGGGCCGATTGCGTAGTCTACTAGACCTGCGCAGTCCATTCGTTGGCTGGCCGCCCTCCTGGTCGGAGGGTGCTTCTGCGGCTCCTGTCGCCGTCTTGGGAGCCGGGCTGGATCTGGCCGTCGAGGGTGCGGGCGGTGCTCCCGTACCTCCGGCCAGGTTGCTGACCTCCGCCTGCGGGCGACGCTGGTCTTCTCCATCGCTGCTCCGATCGTTGGATCTCCGCTGTTCGACCGGTCCGGAACTCCTGAGCCACGGTAAGCCCTTGGGGTGCCCTTCGGTCCTCACCGGGTCGGGGTTGGACGGGTCCGGTCGTGGGTGCCGGTTCGGCGGCGGCGTCTGGGTCGGCCCCTCGGGTTCCTCGGTTGAGTTCGGTTCCCTCCCGGGGCTGCTGGTGGGTTGGTTTGGCGTTGGTTCCTCCTCGCCGGTGGGTCGCAGGCCTCCTCCGCAGGGGTGGTGTAGTCCCTCTCTGCTGGGCTGGCGCTGCTGGGTTGGTCGCGGGGTCTCGCCCTCGCCGGGGTGGTGCTGTCCTACCTCGCGGGGGTGGCGAAGGCCCTCTCCGCCGGGGTGGCGTTGCTGGGTCGGCTGAGGACTCTCGCGGCCTTCTCTGCAGGGGTGGCGTAGGCCTTCTCTGCGGGGTTGGTGTGTTTCTCCCGGTCGCCGCCTTTCGCCGTCTGGGTGTCGGTCGTCTCGGTCGTCTCGGCTCGGTTGGCGCTGGCCTCCTCTGCTGGGGTGGCGGAGGCCCTCCTTGCAGGGTTGGTTTTCGTTGTGGTTGGGGTGTTGTTGGGGAGACCCCTGTAGTGATGCATGGAGGTCTCCCTTGCCGGTGAGTCGGTGGCCGCCCTTGCGGGGGTGCTGTTGGTCTCCCCCGCTCGGTTGGCCCCGGTCTACTTGCCCTTCCTTTGGGTACTGTCTGTTGTCGGACTGGTGCGGTCCGACCTCGCAGGGGTGTTGTTGGGTGTCGTGGGCGTCTGGGCTTCGGTCCCCCTGTCTGCCTTTGTTAGTGGCTGGGTCTCGGACCTCGGGGTGTTGATCCCGGTCCACCCCTGGGTGCTTCGGGTTTCCCTTCAGACATTGTCCCCGGTCTACTGGCTGAGCTCCGTCTCTGGCTGCTGCGGAACCCGGGGCGTCCACTCTCCCGGGGTGTTGTAGGCCTCCCTCGTAGGGTTGTGGTAGGCCTACCTCGTCGGGGCCGGGCAGGCCTACCTCTTCGGGGTGTGGTAGGCCTACCTCGCCAGACTGTTGTTCGTCCACTCCCCTCCACCTTTTGCGGAGCTGGTCGATGTGACGTCTCACGACCTGTCCATCTTCCAGCTCTACCCGATAGGACTTCGGGCCGGTTGCGCTGTGAATCCTTCCTTTCAGCCATTTTGGAGAGCCGTGGAAGTTCAGCGCATAGACGGGGTCTTCCACGGCGAAGCTGCGGAGCTGGCGGCTGGCGGTTGCGGGCACTTCCGAGTGGTACTGGGGGTGCAGCCTGTCGAGGGGTGAGCGGAGTCTTCTGCCCATCAACAGCTCCGATGGGCACTTCTTGGTGGTTGCGTGTGGCGTTATGTGTTGGGTGAGGAGGAAGGTGTCTATGCGCTCCTGCCAGTCACCCGGTGCCATCTTGGTGAGTGCCTCCTTGGTTAGCCTCACCATCCTTTCGGCTTGGCCGTTTCCGGCCGGTCTGTACGGCGCCGAGAGGGCATGGCGGATGCCCAGTCCTGCTAGGAACGCCTCCATGGGCACGGACGTAAGTTGGGGACCGTTGTCGGAAATCAACACATCTGGGAGTCCATGCGTAGCGAAGAGGCGGCGGAGGGCGCGAATGGTGGCTTCCGATGTGGTTGATGCCATGGGAACCACCTCGAGCCACTTGGAGAATGCATCAACCACGATGAGGAGGTGGCGCCCCTGCATCGGACCCGCGAAGTCGATGTGGATCCGAGACAGGGGCTGCTGGGCATCTCCCAGGGGGTGGGCTCCGCTTGAGGGGGTGCTGGTCGGACTTCCTGACACTGGCTACATCCGGCGACCCATTGCTCAATGTCCTTGTCCAGTGATGGCCACCAGACGTAGCTTCGTGCCAGGGCCTTCATGCGGACGATGCCCGGGTGCCCCTTGTGTAGCGTCTCGAGCGTCTTCCGTTGGAGCGCGGCGGGGATCAGCACCCTGTCTCCCCATAGCAGGCAGCCTTTCATCGTGGACAGCTCCTTCTGCTTGCGGCTGAAAGGGCTGTATTCTTCTCCGCTAGGCTGCGCCGGCCACCCCCGCAGGATCCAAGATTGCACTTGTCGGAGTGTAGGGTCTCTCCTGGTGTGCGTGGCCACGTCTGCAGATGTGACTGGGCAGCTGCTGTCGTGGTCGATGTGCAGGAGCTCGAGGGTGGGGGCGGGATCCTCCACGGCGTCTGCGGACGGGCATCTGCTGAGCGCGTCCGCGTTGGCGATGGCCTTTCCGGGTTGGTGAATGAGGGTGTAGGCGTAGCCGGCGAGGAAGATGGCCCAGCGTGTCATTCGCGGCGACATGAATGTGGGTGTTTGCTTGTCGCCGGCGAGGAGGCCCAGGAGCGGCTTGTGGTCCGTGACTATGGTGAAGCTTCTTCCGTAAAGGTATTCGTGGAAGCGCTTCACCCCTGCGACGATTGCCAATGCTTCTTTGTCCAGCTGGCTGTAGTTACGTTCAGCGCTGGACATGGTCTTCGAGAAGAAGGCAATGGGGGCTTCTGTGCCGTTGGGCAGTTCATGGCTCAGGACTGCCCCCACCCCGTATGGTGATGCGTCGCAGGTTAGCCGGATGGGTAGCGTCTCGTTGTATTGTATGAGGACGCTGTCGGATGTCAATAGTCCTTTAATGGCCCGGAATGCCGTTTCCTCTTTGCCACCCCACTTCCAGGAAACCGCTTTCCCCAGCAGGCGATGAAGCGGCTCAGCAACTGTGGCTTTCTGTTGGAGGAATATTGCATAAAAGTTAAGCAATCCAAGGAATGCCTGAAGCTCCGCTTTATTTTTGGGGCTGGGAGCTTCATGGATGGCTTTAACTTTTGATTTGGTGGGGTGTATGCCCTTTCCATCGATGAGATAGCCCAGGAACTCGACTTCCTGGACCCCGATGATGCACTTATCCCGTCTCACTCTCAAGCCCTTCTCCCTGAACCGCTGCAGGACGAGCCTCAGCCGTTCAAGAAGTTGTGCTTTCGAGTCTCCGGAGATGAGCACGTCATCGAAGTAAGGCACTACCCCTGGAACGCCTTGGAGAAGGCGTTCCATCATTGATTGAAAAATCCCCGGGGGCACTGACTCCGAATTGGAGACGGTTGCACTTAAAGGCCCCCCTGTGTGTGACAATGGTTTGAGCCTCCGCCGTTTTAGAATCCACTGGCAGTTGCTGGTAAGCCTGGGCCAGGTCCAGTTTTGCGAAAATCGTGCCCTTGCCTAGTGAATGCAGGAGGTGCTGCACCACTGGCACAGGGTATGCGCTCTGCTGCAACGCCTTATTTATCATCACCTTATAATCAGCGCAGATGCGCACAGATCCATCCTGCTTCATTGGGGTCACAATGGGAGTTTCCCATGAAGCATGATCGATCGGTTCCAGAACGCCTTGGGCGATCAGCTTATCTAGCTGCTCGTCTACTTTAGGCCTCAAGGCGAAAGGAACCCGGCGGGGCTTGAGCCGAATGGGGGTTACCCCCTGATCCAGATTAAAGGAGATGGGTTTCCCTACGTACTTCCCCAGCTTACCATCGAAGACTTCGCTGAATTCTTCGATGATGGCGTCGAGTTCATCTACCCTAACCTGGTGGATGCCTCCGATGGAAAGCCCCAGCGGCTGGAACCATTCAATGCCCAGCAGGTTCGGGCGGCTGTTCCTCACGATTGTGACTGGCAGCTGGCCCTCGAAGACCTTGAATGAGATGTGGAGGGTGGTCCTGCCCAGGACGTCGATTGGATTCCCGCTGAAATCCACCAGTCTGGATTGCAGGGGTTTGAGCTGGCTTTTGGAGATTTGCGGCTTGAATTTCTTCAGCTGTTGCCAGTCGATGATGGTGAAGACGGACCCGGTGTCCACCTCCATGGTGCAGGGCGAGCCCTCGGCCAGCAGCGTCACGTTGAATTTGGTGGCGCTGTTGTTGCTGGTGTGTGCTATGGTGGTCTGATTCACCGCGCCATGCCGGGATTCTTCATAGCCGTCGCCTCTGGGTTGGTGCGAGGACCGTTTGGATGTCCTCTGATTGTCGCGCCGATTCTCTCGGTTCCGTGGTCTGGGTGGTTCAGGGGCTGGATCGGAGGCTCGGCATGCCTCTGCAATGTGCCCCCTCCGCAGGCATCGGCGGCAGGTCGCGTCCTGCCATTTACAGGATGTCCTGGGGTGGTCGCCTCTGCAACTGCCGCATCGTTCCCCGCGTCGGCCATTTTGCGGGTTTTCCCGCCGATATGGCTGAGAGACCTTGTGGACGGCCATCTCGCCGTCCGAGTCTGATGGTGTGGCGGATTCTTCAGACGATTCGGGGATCGACTGGTGGATCTTGTGGATCCCCTTCGCCTTTTGCATTTCTGCGGCCGCGTGCTCCGAGGATTCGGCAGCGGTGGCCTCCTCAAGCACATCTTTGAGCAGGATGCGTTTCCTACTCAGGAATTTTTTCTGGAGACCCGCATCCCTCATGCCAAAGATGATGCGGTCTCTCAACGCATTATCTACGTGGTCAAACTCGCAGTTGGCTGCGATTTGACGGAGTGCGGCAACAAAGTCTTTAATGGATTCCCCTTCGCATTGGTTCCTCTGATGGAAAGTGAACCGGTTCGCTATGGGGGTGCCCGTGGGCGCGTAATGCTCTTGCAGAGCTGCTTGCAGGTCTGTCCAGGACATCTCCTCGATGTCCTGAGGTGCGACGAGGTTCATCGCCATCTCCAGGACCTCGGATCCACAGTGGGCGAGGAAGAGGGCCCTCTTCCTTTCGTCGTCGAGATTGCTGTGGCCGTTTCTGCGGAGAAATTGGCGGAACCGAATCATGTATGAGCTCCATTTCTCCCGTCCGGGATTGAATGGAGCGATGGACGAGAAGAGCGCTTGCTGGGTTGCCATCGTGCAGAATGGCGGCGAATCTCTTCAGTGGTGATGGCGATCGTGCCACGCGGTCGATTCCTCTTAGTCCTTCGTCGCCAGTGTTAGATCGGCGCAGGAATGAAGACGGGACCAGCGGAGTTCATGTAACACGTTTATTAACAGGAACAGAACTGGAACGGCGCTGCCGGAGCTCTCCTTATATTCCCTCCGGCAGCCGCACCGCCCCCTTGACAGGGATTCAAAACTCCCGCCGGAGGATGCTTCAGCCAATCCCCGGCGGATGTCCTTATAAGGACATAACACAATCACTCCCACATTTTATTCTTACTACAGCTCTGTATAATAGATTAGGCCAGGGGTGTCAAACTCGCATAGTCACACAGTCGTCACGTGATATATTGCAACTTTTCCCCCTTTGCCATACTGGGTGTGGGTATGGCCAGCATGTGATGCATCCAGCCTGCGGGCTGCAAGTTTGACACCCTTGGATTATGCTATGAAAGAGAGAGAGAGAGAGAGAGTTATTGGCTCCAATAGCTTGAATTGATATGGAACTCCCAAGACCAGGAATGTCCAGCCCATGGCTTGTGGATTGCATGCAGTCCTGGACAGCTAATCATGCAATCTCACAAGTCATAAACTTTTAAATTTGTGAGATAGGTGGATTTAAGAAACAGGAGACAGGCTTCAGACAACAGTTCTTTATTCAGCAACTATTTACAACCCAGCAGCTAGCCTCTCAGACAGGCAGCCCTTTTATAGGGAGCTGTCAGGGAATCCAGCCAATCACATTCAAGGATTCTTCCCGCTTAAACAGCGGACCAGAGGGAAAACAATCCTGTCAATATCTAAGAAACATTATGTGTTTTTATATACATTAACTCTATTATATATATTTTTATATAGCCCAAGACAATTCCTCTTCACTCAATGCAGCCCAGGCAAGCCAAAAGGTTGGGCAACTATGCCCCAGACCAGGACCAAGCTTGGATGCACTGCATCACAGTGACTCTTAGTGCAATCCTTTGTAGATAGAACTTCAATTATTTCTTAGTTTACTGCATTTTTAATCCATTTCTGAGAATTAGTTCCTTACTATACGTTGTTGAGGATTATCCAAGTTGAGTAATATATTTATCAGGCAATGCATGGTAAGGAGGGGAAGGCTGACTAAATTTAATTACCCAGTGGACTGTTCTTTGCAGTAATCGTAGAACACTCTAAATGTTTACATGTGTTTTGTCATGTTCTATTCTTTTTCAATATCATCATCTTTACGAAAATCTGAGGTAAAGTGTATACTGGATACATCTTCCAAACCGATGCATTTGGCCAGTATATGATCATATTACACTAGTTGTTGCCATCTGCATGGGATTTTATTCCATTTTGGGGCCCTGTTTTACATCTTGAAATTAACTTTTTAAGATCTAGATGATTTGGGCATATTCCAGTTGCTTGCAATTGAATTATTTCAGTCTGCCAAACGTTTACAGAGTGAATCACCTACATGAAAACATTGAACTGACTCCAAACGATTCCCCTTTGCACAGCAAAGTTCTGACTCCATCCAAAATGTTTAAGAGAATCTTCCAACCCTCCAGAGAAATGATGGCAAAACGTTTGGGCTCAGCTTGTCAAAAATTTGGAAAATGCCTAAATTGACTGCTGGTGTGTCACACCTTCACCCCCCAAAAAAGAGAAACAATTTTCTATTTCTCCCTCCCGTCCCCAAAACTCCACACCTTGGCAGCATTATTAAGGCTCATCCTGAAGCAGAGGTATTCACTTTCTGTTAACAAATTTCTGTAGTCTACCTGCGGCTGCCCTGGGTCACACAAGAGCTTCATCCTTGAAGCAGCTTTGGAAATTGCTCTTCCACAGTCTTTGCAGCCTCTGAAATCCACTCAAAAGCACCCACTCCCATTCTTGCATGATTTTCAGAGGATCCCAAGGTTGCACATAAGCCTAACCCTCTCTAGCATGACTTCCAGAGAGATCCTGTACATTGTTCTTTTTTTTTAGGTTTCATGGGTCCTTCTCTTATTTTTCAGTAGGGTGTGTGTGTGTCTCAACTCCCAACCAATCAGGGATCATCATATAATGTCTGAAATGCATTATCATCTTTTCTTAGGTGGCAAGTTTGGTTTAGTGATTAAGGCACCAGCTCAAAAGCAAGAGATATGAATTCAAGTCGTGCCTTATCCACCAAAGCCACTTTGGACCAGTCACTCTCTCTCAGCCCATCTCGCCTCACAGGGTTATTGTTGTGGGAAAAGTGTTGGATACGTTTGCTGCCTTGAGTTATTTGTAAAAATAATAAAAGGTGGGATATATATAAATAAATTCAATTAATTACAAAGAAAGGTGTGCTGCTTTAACTATGGGAGAGGAAACCATCTCCAATTCGCAAAGAATTAGGCTGATTTTTCCCTCCTTTGCAGTGCTTCACTCTAAGGCAACTATTTTTCACAGAAAGTCAGATAGCAGCATGGTTGCCTTGGAAACAGGGGCACTCCCCATAAGAGCGGTGTGGAGGTACATCCCATCACGCAATGAATTGTTTCATGAGAATATAAGGACTTTTTGGGAGGGGGAGGAGGGGCAATGCTAGTAGAAAGGATGTTTTCAAGGACACAATATTTGGAAATTGTACCTTTCCCCTCCTGCAATTGTTCAGATTTAACAATTAATACATAGCTCACTCATGCAAGGTTAGAACATTTCATAGTAGAGAAGATTAATTCCTCATCAGCATACAACAATGTTTCACATATAGCTTAGGGTAATTAATGTTCTTGCAAGTTAAAGTGCTATCTAATTATTTTTCTTTTCCTGTCCTGAAGCAAGTGAAGGAAAAGTGTTTAATTTATGAAGGATTTGTTTTTGCATTAGGTAAATGCTAAATGATATTATGTTCAGTTAGTTCCTTGACATTTTTTTTTTAAATCTAAAGTCTTACTTTCTGCCAATCTATACTCAACAGTGTCTTCTCTGTCAACATGGTACTAAAACACACCCTGGGGGACCTTTTTAATATTCACAGGCTTTTCACTTTCGGACATTATCATATTCAAATACAGTACCTTTGAAAGTGAAACTTCAGTAAATGAATGTTAATAGAAAATTTGCAAACTCCACAGGAAGAAAATTGGTTCCATTTTCTTCAGGGATTTGCACTTTTCTGAACTGATTGCTGAAAGTAAAAGCACACAAAGGGAATTGTAATAAAATTGTCTTTTTTTTTCCTGGGTAATATTAGTCAGCATTTTATTTGGAAAAGAACACAGCAAAGGAGGACTTACGATAAAGGATCAATCTCTCTGAGGAGCCAGTAGGCTATTAACTGGGTGCTGTGATTTCACAAATGGTTTCTAAATATTCTAACTGTTCAAATGAAGGTAGCACAAATAATCTTATGTACAACGAACAGCCTACAAAAGAAATAAAAGTGCAATTTATATAGAAATGAAAAGCTCACAAAATATCTTCTGACCCTCTTCTACCTTGTGGGTAGAAGAAAACTACTAGCCTTAATCTGCCATTTTAATTTAGAATTAATGTAAAAGATTATCAGGACTCAATGTTACAATGAATACACTGTTCTGATCTCCACAGGTAATATACCTGTTTTTATGAGATGTGATACGAAGCATTAGCAAGAACATTTTCCTATTTAATCAGTGGCCTTTCTCACATATCCACTACATGAGATTTAGTGAGGGAACATAAAACAGAAGATTTAAAAATGAAACAATTATTCTCTACAGAGGGAGAAAAGTGACATATAGACTGAAGTGCAGTTACATTTTGGACCAACTAGCAATTTAATGTTATTTCACGTTATTTTAAAATTTGCTAAACTTCATTTTAGTATATGGAACCAATTAATGTAAGATATACATACTTTCAATGTTATTAGCAATCTTGCATAATGTCAGAATTAATAACCATAATAACAAAAAAGAAGAAATGATTTGTAGAACTAGAAACAAAAGAATTCCAAAAAAGTAGATTATACGGCATAAAACTCTTGTTCTTTGTTTCTTTGCTGAAAAAATATAATTAAAACACTGATAACACTTGTTAAAAATCCATTGCTACAAATCAGGTATAGAGTGTTTTCTTTTAATGTTATACAATACTATTTTTTTTAAACTAGCTCTCATACTTGAAAAATCTGCATGAAGTCTTAATGAGGGTGTGATACACACACACACACACACAGAGAGAGAGAGAGAGAGAGAGAGAGAGAGAGAGAGAGAGAGAGAGAGAGAGAGAGAGAGAGATGAAGTTTTGGTTGATATATACATACATATATACATATATACATACATGTATACCAGAGGTGGGTTTCAGCAGGTTCTGACCAGTTCTGGAGAACCGGTAGCAGATATTTTGAGTAGTTTGGAGAACCGGTAGTAAAAAATCTGACTGGCCCTGTCCTCATCTATTCTCTACCTCCCAAGTCCCAGCTGATCAGGAGGAAATGGGGATTTTGCAGTAACCTTCCCCTGGATTGGGGCGGGAATGGAGATTTTACAGTATCCTTACCCTGCCATGCCAACCAAGCCACGCCCATCAAGCCACGCCCATCCAGCCACACCCACAGAACTATTAGTAAAAATTTTATAAACCCACCACTGATGTATATACATACATATATACTGTACATATACATATACATTCCAATATGTTCCAATTCTGGAATTGCATCTGGAGCAGCAATTATTAAATGTAATCTAAACAGTCTACCACATATGCTAAAGCATTTTTGCTAAATTGTTTATTAAGATCATGGACCCGGCTATATTAGCAAATTATCATCTGATCTCCAACCTCCGCTTTGTGGCAAAGGTTGTTGAAAGTGTGGTGGTGCGACAACTTCCCCGATACCGGGATGAAGCTGTCTATCTAGATCTGTACCAGTCAGGCTCCAGGACGGGATACAGCATGGAAATGGCATTGGTCGCATTGGTTGATGATCTCTGGAGGGCTCGGGACAGGGAATGTTCCTCTGTCCTGGTCCTTTTAGATGTCTCAGCGGCTTTTGATACCATCGACCATGGTATCATGCTGCGTTGGCTGGGGGGGTTAGGAGTCGGGGGCACTGTGATGTGGTGGTTCTCCTCCTTCCTCTCTGACCATATGCTCTCTGTGTTGGCGGGGGAGCAGAGGTCGACCTCGAGGCGCCTTACTTGTAGGTGCTGCAAAGGTCAGTCCTCTCACCCCTCCTGTTCAACATTTATGTGAAGCCGCTGGGTGAGATCATCTGTGGTTTTGGGGTGAAGTGTCACCAGTACGCTGATGATACGCAGCCATACATTTCCACCCCGGACCACTCCAATGATGCCCTTGATGTGACGTCCCATTGCCTGGAGGCCATGCGGATCTGGATGGGGAGAAACAGGCTCAGACTCAACCCCTCCAAGACTGAGTGGCTATAGTTTCCAGCGCCCCGGTATAGCCAGCTGGCTCCATTGCTGTCTATTGGGAGATTCTGGCCCCCTCAGAGAGGGCTTACAACTTGGGTGTCCTCCTGGATACATGGCTGTCTTTAGAAGACCATATGATGGCTGTGGCCACAGGAGCCTTTTATCAGGTTCGCCTGATCCACCAGTTGCATCCCTTTCTGGACCAGGAAGCCCTGCGCACGGTCACTCATGCCCTCGTCACTTCCCATCTGGACTACTGTAATGCTCTCTACATGGGGCTCCCCTTGAAGAGCACTCGGAGGCTCCAACTGGTCCAGAATGTGGCCGCGGGGGTGATTATGGGGGTGACACGTCGCACCCATGTAACATCTCTCCTGCGCGAGCTGCACTGGCTTCTGGTGGTCTTCTGGGTACGATTCAAGGTGCTGGTGACCACCTTTAAAGCACTCCATGGCTTAGGACCTGGATATTTGCAAGACTGCCTGCTGCCACCAATAGCCTCCCATTGGCCAGTACGCTCCTACAGAGAGGGCCTCCTCAGAGTGCCATCGGTCAAATTATGTCAACTGGTGACCCCCAGGGGGAGAGCCTTCTCTGTGGGGGCCCCTGCCCTTTGGAACGAATTGCCCCCGGAAATACATAGGATCCCCGACCTTCGCACCTTTTGCCGGGCCCTGAAGACCCTGTTATTTCAGCAAGGGGGTCTGATGGTCTGATGAATTTTAATGGGTTTTTTAGTCTTGGGGTTTTTAATATTTGGCCAAAACATTGAATCAGTTTTAAATTCTTTCAACTTTTGTATCAATGTTTTTTATTATTGGCTGTGCGCCGCCCTGAGTCCCTCGGGAGAAGGGCGATATAAAAGTTTGAAAAATAAATAAATAAATAAATAAGATCATAGAAAAATAATTTCCTTATTTAAAGGAATACTTCCACTAAACTGAAAATTCAAACTTGAGAGGCCATGTAATTAACTCATGCTAAGTATGTCAACTTCCTTCAACTTTCAGTAAAAATGGAATACTGATCAGGGGTGGGCTCTACTTACCTTTACTACTGGTTCACAACGGGATCGCACGCATGCGCAGATCACCTATGACGACATCCGGGATGGTGGGCAGAGCCTCCCACCGGTTTTACTACCGGTATCCCCGGTCCAAACCAGGGGCAACCCACCACTGATACTGACCTAGGAACCACAGTTAATTCTGCCAATCTCTCCGACCACTGTAGCATTTTAGAGGCAGTAATGGCATATGGACCAAATAATAGATTTTTGAACTGAATCAACTAGGAAGAAATAAACTTTTTGATTTTGTTTTGATTCTGCCTTTTTTTTTTCTCCCAAAGAAATTTCTTGGATAAGAAGCAAAATCTTTTCAAGGAAAAATCAAGAAAGTCCAATTGTCTTTGGAAAAACACTTTTGGGATGACCATGAGAATGATTAAACAGTAAAATAGCCTACCCTCTGAACTGAAGCCATGGCTGCTCCATCCCTGGAGATTTTCAAGAAAAGATTAGACCAGTGGCCCCCAACCTTTTGAGCACCAGGGACCGCTTCTGTGGAGAGAGGCTTTTCCATGGACCGGAAGGGGTGTGGTTTCATGTGCTGCTTGCATCCCACAGATGGGGCTTTGCTTATTTGTATGGCCTGGTTTCTGGCATGCCATGGCTTGGTGCTTGTTCATGGACTGGGCATTGGGGACCCCTGGATTAGACAACCATTTGTCTGGTTTGGTCTGATTATTCCTGCTCTGGGTTATTCCTCTCACACACACATCAGGCTCTGAGTTGGGCTGTATGATCCCTAAGGTCCTTTCCCACCCTAAGATTCTGAAAGCATTGCTCTGCTTTTTTCACTGCCTTTTCAGCTGGCTTTGCATTGGCATTTTTGCAAGACACCTTCCACAGTTTATACAGGTCTCACTTGAAGCCTTATTGGTACTATTTATTTGGCTTTTTTCTTTTCTTTTCTTTTGGTGGGACATGGTGGCTCAATGGTTAAGATGCTGAGATTGAAAGTTTGGCAGTTCAGTGGTTTGAATCTCTAGTGCCATGTAACAGAATGAGTTCCCATTACTTGTCCCAGCTTCTGCCAACCTAGCAGTTCGAAAGCACGTAAAAAATGCAAGTAGAAAAATAGGGTCCACCTTTGGTGGGAAGGTAACAGCATTCCATGAGCCTTTGGTTTTAGTCATGCTGGCCACATGACCACAGAGACGTCTTTGGACAGTGCTGGCCCTTCAGCTTTGAAATGGAGATGAGCACCACCCCCTAGAGTCAGGAACGACTACCATATATGTGCGAGGGGAACCTTTATCTTTACCTTATTTGGCTTTTGAGAGATTTCCAAGTGAACATCACATTATTAACTTAGAAACCTATGGGAGACTTGTATTCAGGTGTAATATAAGAGATAACCAATCAGCTCTCTACCCTCCGTTAAGAAAAGAGTCATCCAAATAGAACATGCATGATAATATGCTTTCATAGTATCGAAAGGGCTTAAAACATTGAAACAGTTCTTATGCTTCTTTCTCTCTTATATCCCCAAATATAAGAAAAGAAAAACCTGGGGGATGGCATCCCTGCCCATTTTTGTGACACAATTCTGTTCATAAACAAATAAATAAATAAAATAAAATATGCCTGCACTGTCTTTGCTCACTTGTAGCTGGAAAAAAGAAGAAGATATAGGCTGCCTGTGATGTACAGTGTCAATAAAACTCAAAAGGTCCTGTGCAAACCCCCAAGTGAGTTACATCTGTGTCTCCACATTTGCCAGAAAATCCCTTGCAATACGAGCCAATTCCGGGAACCAGCCAAGTCAATGTGCCAAATGTTTCCTTAGAGTAGATTGAGTGAACTCATTGATGTGTTCAAGTCAAGTCTGATTAACCAGAGGTTAAGGCTTTGCCATCATTAACCTATATATATATATATATATATATATATATATATATATATATATATATATATATATATATATATATATAAGGCTAGCACTTAGCTACTTCATACAGAATGTTTGGAAATGCAGTGGATCAGTCTGCACTTAAAACCCGCAACTCTCCACACGGTGACAGCTAGATACATACCTCAATCCCCCCCCTTTTTTGTCACTGGAAACCCTAAGCATTCATGTCATTGGCTCCGGAAAGACAGAATGCTCAGCTTGAGCATAATATGCTTAATTGGAACTGCTGATTTATTGGCACGTTTCCAAGGAAACTAATTTGGCTTAATGAAGGTGAACGTCAATAAATGGTGTTTAATTAGAACAATATTATCAAACTTTCTACATAGTGGACGGGTGGTTAAACATTGCAATAAGCCTGGGCTTTATGTCTGAAGAGGACTGCGCTCCAATTAAGGGATAAGTCAGGGAGTGAAAAACGTAACCCACTCATGTTTGTACGTGTTTATTTGTCTGTTTAGAAAGAGTAATAGGCTCGAGCTCTTCTCCAAAAAGTAATACTTTTTAGTGTGAATCTAACAATAATTTCTTTACTTGACATCTCTGGCGGTTGCCAATCAAAACAAAATCCAAGGGATAATTCTAATGATTATACAGAGAACCTAGAGTTGTTTGCTCTAATGAAACATCTCTTCATAAGAAGCTATTTTTTCATAAGCTTTTTCTCTTGAATTAACTGTTTATCTTTACCTTATCATCATAAGGATGGAAGCAAAGGTCTGCAAAAGTTGGAAGAGCAATCTAACGGGTCAAATGTAGTTAAGGATCACATCACAATCCAAATGGGTCTGGATTCTAAATATGTATATGATATAATAATCTCCCAGAGCTGTGTGTTGCTTCTGAAAAAAAGAAATGAAGAAAAAAAAAAAAAGAACTCAACTGTTTCAGATTCAGTGCGGATATTATACATGGCTAACAAGGTTATCACCAGTGCATCAAGCACACACATTCTACAGTTGCTGGAAGAAGAAAAAACACATTATGTTGAATCAGATTTAATTCTGTTTAAACTATCTCTGCTCCAAATCCTTTTCATACATGAGGTTTAAGTCAAAATTGTCTAGAGAGTAACTGTTTGTTCATCAAGATCTGTCCTCTGCTTCTCCAACTTCTTTCTACGTGTAGAACTCTTGCTGCCACCTCTGAGGCTTTCTAGCAAGACCAGGCCATCTCCTCTCTGGCTCACTGCCATCTGGATTGAGATGGTAAACCCTGTTCCACAGAATGGCTGAAGCAATAAAGTTGGACTGCTACAGATGGAGCCTAGAGGATAACATTCCCATTGGTGAATGGATCTTTCTATATATTTTGGAGTCCTGTGAGAAAGAGACCTTCCTGCCATTCTTGTCCAAAACTAGAACTTCCATTGCTGAACTTTATGGTCATGGCTTTTAAGAGTCCTTGAGGGAACTGAACTATGAATATCCATCCATCCATCCATCCATCCATCCATCCATATCTATTTATAATATCTATCTATCTATCTATCTATCTATCTATCCATCCATCCATCCATCCATCCATCCATCCATCCATCCATCCATCAATCATTTTTATCAATTCTTTTCTATCATCTATCATTTATGTATCATCTACTTATTTAATCTATTATCTATCTAATCTCTCTTTCATTGCATTACTATCTATCTCTGTCGCTGTCTCTGTCTCTCTCTCTTTCTATCATTTATCTATTTTTTTAAAAAAATTAATTTATATGCCGCCCTTCTCTGGAGACTCAGGGCGGCTTACAATGTATTAAGCAGTAGCCTTCATACTTTTGTATATACCTGCTTAGTAGGGCTTTGCCTACTAATAAGGTGTGTTGCAGCAATAGTTCTGGCTCCACCACCCAAAATTTGTCTGCTCCACTCACCTGTTTGTGGAGGACTTGTTCTTGGCCAGTTTGAAATCAAACTGCTCAGCTGCCATATCTGGAACACAAAAATGGGTATCTTCTCCATCACTCCAGTACAACGGTTAAGGTGAGAGGTCTGAAGAAGGAACAATTCTAATATGCAAGTAGAAACAATGGCATAAATCTAAAAGTTGTCTCTGGGAACTGGTAAAAGATCATAAAAGGACTCTCGACTGTCCCTAATAAATTGAGTCAGCCAAAACTCATACTAATACTCAACAATTTTGGTCATTTAATTTATATATTTAGTTATAGTTTAAATTATATCTGAAAATACAGAAAACCTCCAAAACATATCATGGTGATTTCATTGCAGTTCATATAATATGGAGAGGAAAAAAAAACAATACGGGCTTAAAATAAAATTTAAAAATAACCAACCAAGCCACTAGCAACCAAGATGCCAGATCTTCTGTCAAAATCTTCAAAGATACAAGTATTTCTACAGAAAAGTGGACCTCCTGTAACAATTTAGTCATGTTAATTCAAAGCCTTTCTTTATTGTGGTGCTAACAAGAAACCAACATAAAGGGCCTTTTAAAAGGCTTCCCAATGCGCAGAGTCAACTTTAAGGACACTACATGAATGATCACAATTTCATGAACATGTGAATTCCAGCATTGTGAAATCTGATAGAAGAAATCAACAGCACTATTATCAAAAATAGCTTCCCAGGAAAGCAGATGTTCTGTTGAGATACAGTGTGTGTGTGTGTGTGTGTGTGTGTGTGTGTGTGTGAGAGAGAGAGAGAGAGAGAGAGAGAGAGAGAGAGAGAGAGAGAGAGAGAGAGAGAGACTGTTTGTCTGTGTTTGTGTGTGTAAAGAAATGTAGTCTAGATTTCTGTAGGGCTAAAATTCTGTGAGCCACAAACATTGCATGTGATATAGAAAACTGGCACAAACAAGAATCATTGAACTGAATCCACTAGCCAAAACTGTTGAATTATTCACATACAAAAAAGTTTGTGATAGAGTTATCCCTCAAGAATACATATTGAGGATATCCAAATGTAAGAAGGGTGTATTTGAGGCTGTTCCATGTTCAAAAGGACAGAATACATAAAATCCCATGAATCCCATTGTCACTGGATTTAGAGAGATCCAGATCTCTTGGTGGATAGTTCAGCCAGCACTATGAACATGTTCAGCAACACATTGTTTAAATAAAGGAGGCCATATTGAGTAACAAATAAAACAGAATTATGAAACTTGCACATCCCTTACATAAAAAGGACTTTTTTTTAAAAAAAAAATCTGGTTTCAATAGTCACATGGTCATGTGTAAATCTTGACTAGATGATCTACAAATAATTTCAAATATGTTACTTATTAAAAAAGAAATTAAGCTCAGCCACAGAATATTTATAGGATAGCCAGTTTCTTGAAATATTTATTTTGCATGGATCTGGTCCCATATGGTTTTGGGACAGAACTGAGGAATTAAGCAAACAGGAGAATAATAAATAAAAACTAGAGGAGGTCTTTAGAAAAAGACACAATAAGATTTCCAAGTGGAGAAATAGAAATCTGACTGAGGAAACACAAACCTGCAAGGAAGGACAGGAAAGGCAAAAAGTTTAAAAGCGAAAGGGGGAGGGGATCTCACAATGAAAAACAATAGGGCAGCCTAAACACATCTTATTATAGATTTATATGTAATGAACTGATATCATGATGCTCCTCAGAAGATCTGAGGTGATTTATCATAAATTAATAGAATAAGGAAGTTCATTCAGATGAAAATGAGAGCATCATAATTCTACTTCAAGGGAAAACAAAGAAGCAAAATGGCTGGAATAAAGTGCTGTTGTTGTAACCGGAAAGTTTGATGTGGGAACGGTATAAATATAAGTTTGTCTACTGGTGGTGCCAAAAGAAACAGAAATGAAAGTGAGCCTTTTTGAGTTTGGCTTTGTGGCCCACAATATTTGGGGCATGTCTGCATTCCTGGTGTATCACAGAACATAGAATAATAGAGCTGGAAGGGATTTCTTCCAGTCCAACCCCCTGCTCAAACAGGAGACCCTATATCGTTTCAGACAAATGGTTATCCAGTCTCTTTTTGAAAGCCTTCAGTGATGGACATTGGTTGGTTGGTTGGTTGGTTGGTTTTTATTTATTTATTTTAATTTTTATACCTCCCTTCTCCCAGGGGACTCAGGGCGGTGCACAGCCAGCAATAAAACACACTTATACACAAAATTTAAAAACATATTAAATAATTTGGCCCCAATATCATTAAAAATAAAACAACCATTAAAATTCATGTTTAGGCCAGCCCAGCTTGTTGAAACAATAATGTCTTGAGGGCACAGCGAAAGGTGCGTAGATCAGGGATCATCCGTATCTCCGGGGGCAATTCGTTCCAGAGGGCAGGACCCCCTACAGAGAAGGCTCTCCCCCTGAGGGCTGCCAGTTGACATTGTTTGACCGATGGTACCCTGAGGAGTCCCTCTTTGTGGGAGCGTATTGGCCGGTGGGAGGCTATCGGTAACAGAAGGTGATCTCGTAAGTACCCAGATCCTAAGCCATGGAGCGCTTTAAAGAAGGTCACCAACACCTTGAATCGCACCCAGAAGACCACCGGGAGCCAGTGAAGCTCGCGCAGGAGAGGTGTTACATGGGTGCACCTTGTCGCTCCCATAATCACCCGCGTGGCTGCATTCTGGACCAGTTGGAGCCTCTGAGTGCTCTTCAGGGGAGCCCCATGTAGAGAGCATTACAGTAGTCCAGTCAAGAAATGGTGAGGGCATGAGTGATCATGCACAAGGAATCCTGGTCCAGAAAGGGGTGCAACTGGTGAATCAGGTGAACCTGATAAAAAGATTGCTCTCACCATCAAAAAAATTCTCCCTAATTCTAAGTTGCTTCTCTCTTTGGTTAGTTTCTATGCATTGCTTCTTCTTTTCCTGCCTTCAGGTCCTTTGGAAAATAGTTTGACCCCCTTGTCTTTGCAGCAGCCCCTTAAATATTGGAACACTGCAATCACGTGACCCCTACTATATCTTCTTCAAGGGCAGGCTTCAAGTGATGGTTGTAGAAAAAGGACAAGAACAGCAAGTGACCGCGCTCCAGACATAAGAGGGAAAAAAAAGATTTAATAGCTCAAGTAAATGATACACTTCAACAAGACCTGGAGCAGAAACAATTGTCGCCGAGAAAAAAAATCAAATGAAAGAACAAATTTACTCAATAGGAGGGTTTTACTCAACCAGTAGCATTTACTCAACCAGTAGCAAAACATGAAGGTAAATGTGCATTGCTGGCAGCATAATCCAGTCTCAGGCTCCAGGGAAGCAAATAAACACTATAGAATCATAGACAGGCTGGTGGGTTCCTAAAGGCCAAAAAGACATAGATGCATAGAAGAAGAAGAAGAAGAAGAAGAAGAAGAAGAAGAAGAAGAAGAAGAAGAAGAAGAAGAAGAAGAAGAAGAAGAAGAAGAAGAAGAAGAAGAAGAAGAAGAAGAAGGGGAGGGAAGGGGAAGGGGAGGGGGAGGGGGAGGGGGGGAAAGGACGAGGAAGAGGAAAAGGAAGAAGACGACTGAGAAGAATTGTGGCAATCCTCAACTTATGAACAGTCGCTTAGTGGTTTTTTGAAGTTATGATGGATTTGAAAAAAATAGTTATGACCTGTCCTCAAAGTGTATCTGTTGCACCAGTGTTCACATGATCACATTTTAGGTGACTAGCAACTTAGGTGCAACCATCTGATTATCCTAAGTTTGCTTCTTACTGTTTTTAAGAGAATAAAATAAAATCAGGCAATAGGGACGCCAGAAAGTTCTGTGACTGTGCCTCCTTCAGCTAGATCTTGGAATGCATGTAAAGCTCACTGATCACAGACCTTACGATTCTATAACACTTCATGAATATAAAAGTGGCAAAATAAAAAAAAAATGTCTTTATTTCAAAGCAGGGATGCTAAATGCAGAGAAATTGCCAAGACTTTCCACAAAGAAGGGGTCTATTCCAGAGGTGGGTTTCAGCAGGTTCTGACCAGTTCTGGAGAACCGGTAGCAGAAATTTTTAGTAGTTCGGAGAACCAGTAGTAAAAATTCTGACTGGCCCCACCCCCATCTATTCTCTGCCTCCCAAGTCCCAGCTGATTGGGAGGAAATGGGGATTTTGCAGTAACCTTCTCCTGGAGTGGGGTGGGAATGGAGATTTTACAGTATCCTTCCCCTGCCATGCCCAACAAGCCACGCCCACAGAACCAGTAGTAAAAAATTTTGAAACCCATCTCTGGTCTATTCTGCATCTTTTCTGTGGTTCCTTATCTTCTTGGGTCAACTTATCTCTTGATGTGTATGACCAGGTCCCACATGTCAAAGATTCATATTGGAAAAATGAGTGGCAGGAAGGGGACAGAGCACCAAGAGAGCACCTTTAAGCAACAGCATAGAATGCAAAAGGTGAGAGCCAGTTTGGTGTAGAAATGAAGTTACCAGGCTAGAAGTCAGGAAACAGTTGTCAGCTTTGGAAGCCATATTAGGCTGGAAGCTCCAATGCTGCCACCTTCTCATGTGTGGGAAAGTAGGAGAGGGGGTTAGTAGGCGTAATAACATTCTTCCTGTCGGTCAAGGTCAGTGCGATCCAGCATCTGGAGAAGGGGTGTTCAGGGGGCTGGATCGGGATGGAATGGAGGTTGATTGGAGCATGTGACCGACTGGGTGGAAAAGGGGATGGTTTGGGGAGCTTTGGCTTACTGAAGGGAAACCTGGGCTTTTCAGATTCAGGTTTCCCCAGATATGCCAGGTTGCCTATTCTAGTAAAGAGAACTTTGGAAAATCCTGGTTTCCGCGTCTTTACTTGGAGTTGGGGTTTTTCTGGAATGCTGGCAACAGTGAATTGTAGTCCTGGTTTAGGCATGAAAATCAGCTGGGTGACTTTGGATCCATCACCAGAAGTTTATGTGTTCGAGTCCCGCCTTAGGCATGAAAGTTGGCCAGCCACGCTCTCAGCCTGACCCAGCTCACAGGGTTGTTGTGAGGAAAATAGGAGGAGGAAGGAATATTGTGTGTGTTTACTGCCTTGAGTTATTTATTTAAAAACAAAGGTGGGATGTATATAAATAAATAAGTAAGTACCTAAGTAAGCAAGTAAACAAACAAACAAACAAATAAATATGGCTATATAGATTTTAGGAAACAGAGTTAGAAAAAAAAAGCCTACACAAAGCAAAAGAAGAAGGGGCACCTGCAAGAAGGTGGAAAGATTGAGTTGTACATAGAGTAGTACATAGAGAAGACAATACTCCATCTAGTAGCCTTTCAACCCAAAGATGGAGAGGGCAGAAGGCTCCAAGAAAAGTAAAAAATGTCTGAGTAGAGAATTAATTGAAAAAGGTGGAGATTGGGTATACCATGAAACTTTTTGATTAAGTAAGTTTCCCTTTTTTTCTTTATCCAGGTGAGCCTATTTGCCTTAGCTGGATGAGGCCAACAGGGATCTGTTCCCTTGTTCCGAAGCTGTTTGTCTCTCTGGGCAGAAAATCCTTTTCTGTTCCTACCGTATACTTAAGAGGACGTTCCCGAAATACTCTCTCCAAATTAAATTTCTTTAAAGGAAATAAAACAGAAGTGAAAATAATGAAGCGGTGCCATTATTTGGATTACGGTTATCTTTAATCCACTTTGTCCTTTGAATAAAATAACAGCATAAAGACATCTGCCAATATTTTAAAGGCTTCTGCTTGGATATGAATTATATTTTTAAATTAGACCCTAAAACTGCATCCTAATGCAGTACTTTTCATTTACCAGAGTATACACATCCTTGCATTCGATTCCCCTGGCGCCCTTAATTTAATCAGGCTGAGAGCTCTACAAACCTGTATCCATTTCCACATAAATTTCAGCCTGATACTGTTTGACTTTTACATTTAACCTTACTGGCTATATCTGACCTCTTTATGAAATATATTATATGCATACGCTCTCAGCCACGTGCACAGCCTCTACTCTTCTCTTTCTCTCCCACCCCCTTTCTCTCTTTCACACACACACACACACGCTCAAGCATCCATTTAATGAAAAAGGACAAATATATTATCAGAGAGATAAAAATTCATTATCCTTGTGGGGTATCCATGAACTGCTGAGATAAGCAACATGAGTCTTTCCCATTAAAGGTTAGAGAGGTGTGATGGATACTTTTGACAAATAAATGTGCCGTTGGCCAAAATGTGTCGACTGGCGGCCCCTAGGGGGAGAGCCTTCTCTGTGGGGGCACCTACTATCTGGAACGAGCTCCCCCCAGAGATACGGAAGATCACGGATCTGCGCACCTTCCGCCACGCTCTCAAGACCATTTTATTCCATCAAGCTGGCCTGGCCTAATCTTTTCCCTTTTTTCCTTTTTAAAATGTAAATTTTAATCTGTTTTAAATTACTGGGGTGTTTTAAATCTGTCTTGGGCCAAATTGTTTAATTCGGTTTTATGCTGCTTTTAAATTTTGTATATCTGTGTTTTACTTTGTTGCTGTTCACTGCCCTGAGTCCTTCGGGAGTAGGGCGGTATATAAATCCAATAAACATAAACATAAACAGAAATGTAAGGTCAAGAATAATAAAGACAGTCTGTTATTTACCCTGCACGATATACGAAGAGCCACATGTATTGGGTGGGAGGGGGGCAATTCTGGAGTTTGTTTTTCAAACACCTGCTCTTTTGCTATAGTTGAATGGAGTTGCAGTTTACTGAGAGTCCCCGCCTGTAGCCATGGCAAACAGAAGATGATCTGGTCGTTCTCCCTTCCATGGCATGAAAATCAGTTCTAAGGCTGGTTGCTGTATCTGTTGTCACAAATTTGATCTTCTTTATGTTTCATTGCAGCTCCATGTTTTCACCATGCTTCTTGACTTTGGTTATCGGTCCCTACAGATCATTTGCATTTGCTGACATCAGAGTAATATCATCGTTATAACACTAGCTGTTATAGTTTCTTCCTCTAATTTTAAAATGAAGCTAAACTGCTAAATTGACAACTGTACTGTACATTATTTCCATGTACTCCTTTCATCTTTGTTGCATCTTCTTGGAATCAGTTACTTTCTGTTGATTGGCAACTCTTAGCAAACCCATTTAAGTCCAGAACCACTTTTTGAATTTAGAGATCTTTTGAAAGACTTTACATGTGTATATTCAATGTCTATAACAATGTCATTGTATTATTGCTTCTTATCTCTTCTAACAGTTCTCTGAAATTCTTCGTTAAGTTCCGTCCTGTGATTTTTGACTTTCTTGCCTTTGGCGTCTCTTCTTAGCAGTTTCCAGGGTTTAACATCCTGTTCTCTTTCTTCCGTTTCATGGTATTTGTCACATTCATTCTTAGAACTCCTTTGGTTCCTGATCAATAAGTTTCAGGACTTCAAAGCAAATCCTGACGTTCTCCTTAAAAATGGTGGGGTTTTTTCATCTGCTGTAGCTAAATGTGGAATTTGTACATGAACAACTTGTGATCTGTTTCACAGATAACCCTAGCTACATGCTATGACTGAGCTCTTCCACACCCTTCTACCAATATTACAGTCAGTTTGATTTCTGTATACTCCTGTTGGTGATTTATGTGTACATAGGTATCATTTTGTCTGTTTGAGTGACTCTTTGAGGATTAAGAAGTCATTATTTATTTTATTTAGGGAATTTATATTACTGCCTATTTGCACATGATGTCTCAAGGCAGCTTACAGAATATAAAACCTCATATAAAACAGTAAAACTAATAAAAGAAGAGTTATATAATAAATTAATATAATAAAATCACCCCGCACCCCAGTGACAGCACCTCACATAAGCCATTTCATGATTTCTATCCTGCTCTGGGTTCCCCAGGCCCGCTGGCAGAACCAGGTCTTCAGTGCTTTCCGGAAGGGTGCTAGAGTGAGGGCCATTCTAATCTCCAGGGGGATGATGTTACAGAGAAAGGGGCCACCATGGAAAAGGCCCTTCTTCTGGATCCCACCAGGTGTATCTCCCTAGAGGATGGAACCCACAATATTCTCTGCTTCCCCGCTCTGATGGGTCGGGTAGATGTGACCAGCAAGAGATGATCCCTCAGATAAACTGGTCCCAAGCCATTAAGGGCTTTCAAGGTGACAAGAAGCATCTTGAACTGTGCCCAGAAGCAAATCGGCAGCCAATGCAGCTCCCGCAGGAGGGGTGATACATGTGCAGACTGGGGTCTGCATAAAACCATGTGGACCACTGCATTTTGCACCAACTGGAGCTTCCAGATGCTCTTCAAGGGCAGGCCCATCTAGAACATGTTGCAATAGTCAAGACAGGAAGTGTCTAGGGCATAAAGGACTGTGAGTAGGGATTGTTGGTCCAGGAAAGGGCGAAACTGGTGCACAACTCACAGTGGCGCAAAGGCCCTCCAGTGATGGGTTCCTCCCAGTTTGGCCGACCCGGTAGCAGTGACAATATGATATCACCGAACCGGTTCTGCCCCCCCCCCGGGTTATTCTTTCCTTTTATTTGGCCCCACCCCCAATCTACTGCTGCCTCCTGAGTCCCAGCAGATGTCTAGAGGGAAAAAAACTGTTTAAACTCTTGCCGTGGGACTTCAAAGGGCCGCCCTACAGCTGATCAGTGTTAAAAGAAAACAAATGAGTAGACCGATGCCTGCAAAAATAAATGGGTAGACCCAGTGGTGGGATTCTACTTTGGTAGAATCGGTTGTTAAGTAGTTAAGTAGTTCGGAGGACCTGTTGTTAAAAGAAATCTCCTTTTGTTTTTTTCCACTTTACAGGGTTAATCCTGTAAGGATTAATTACAACATTTGGTGTTGTTTCCTAGCCTAATCTTTATTACAGAAACTGCCTCTCTGGCAGTATGCCTAGACTTACTGTCACTTCTGGTTCCGGAGGCTATTTTTTTGCTTGACTTTTTTAAAGGGGAAGGGTTGTTTTAAGCTTTTTACACAGCTGTTGGGAGGAAATACTCCCCTGTTGGAGTTCTTCTAGCCAGGGTGCAATCATCAGCACTTTGAAGAAATAATTGAATCCTTTTGTGCATATGGACTACTCAGAGGGCTGATAAAGTTATTTTTGACTGGTCCTCGCACTTTTGACTAGTCCTCAAACTAATTACTGTCCTCACATTTTACATTTTTTGCCCTATCTTGTCACCATGGTGAAGAGAAGCAGTTGTGAAATGAATGACACGGTTGTTAAGAATGCTACAATGGGCATAAATGATGACCAGTCATAAGTGTGAAGACCGGTCAGAAGTGTGAGGACCTGTCAGAAATCACTTTTTTCAGCCCTCTGGGTAGTCCTTTGTGCATATGGACTACTCAGAGGGTTGAAAAAGTTATTTTTGACCGGTTCTCGCACTTTTGACCAGTCTTCGAACTTACGACTGTCCTCACATTTTACGTTTTTTGCCCTATCTTGTCACCATGGTGAAGAGAAGCAGTTGTAAAATGAGTGACATGGTTGTTAAGAATGCTGCACGGGCATAAATGTGAGAATGGTCATAAGTGTGAGGTCCAGTCAAAAGTGCGAGAACCTGTCAGAAATGACTTTTTTCAGCCCTCTGAGTAGTCCCTATACACATAGCCATGGCCATCCGTTCACAGGACCAGCTAACCACGCCCACCAAGTCGCATGACCTCCAAGCCACGCCCACAGAACCAGTAGTAAAAAATTTTAGAACCTACCCCTGAAGCCCTCCTGGCCATGACCACCACCTGCTCTTCAAGCAGGAGTCATGAGTCCAGGAGAACCCCCAGATTACACACAGAGTCTGTTTGTGATAGTGCTACCCCATCCAAGACCAGAGGTGGCAATTCTCGAGCCAATGAACCCCAAACCCAGAGCCACTCGGTCTTGCCAGGGTTTAGTTTCAACCCATTGCTCCCCATCCAGCCCCTAACAGCCTCCAGGCACTGTGAGAGGGAGGACACAGCATCACATTAGATTGTCAGGAACTGGTAAGTCATTTGTCTGCTTTATCCTCTACTATCTTTTGCTTAATATCTTTCTTGTATTTTCTGTAGATTTCAAATTAAGCTTGATCATAAAACTCATCACTTCCTTTTCTTCTGCATCAGTGGTTAGAATATAATGGTCATACCAAAGGGCTGTCCATGAAGTCTAATTAATATATTTGTCCATTGATTGTATTATAGCCTACTGCTATTCTTGCTATACCCTTCCTAACTATGATAGCAGTGCCATTTCTTCTTTTTTTTTCATATCCTGATGAGTAATTAATATCGTCTGATTGAAAGGTTGGATTGCAATCCATTTTAGTCTGATACCTAAGGTATCAGTGAGGAGTCAATTCAGTTCAGCTTTCACAATATTAAGCTTTCCTGTGCTTCTTTTGTTTCACATTCCCACTGCAGTTTATGACTTTCTAGCTTCAGGATTTCTTTTCTTGCATGGGAACCAGTGGTGGGTGGCTACCAGTTTGCCCTAGATCGGGCGAACCAGTAGCGGCAGAGGTGGAAGGCTCTGCCCACTCGCCCGGACGTCTCTGCACATGAGCAGAAGCATCTGCACATGCGCAGAAGTGTCACGCGCAAGAGAGAGCACCAACGAGCGAACCGGTAGCAATGGGATTTGAAACCCACTACTGACGGGAACTTATGTCTATTGGGTGAAATAATTTTGATGTGTGGAGAAGCATAATCTCCTTTTCACGAAATGGAAAATGGAATGAAAATTCTGTGGCCAGATGTTGTTGAATTACAATTCCCATTAGCCCCATCCAAAATGAAGATAGATATCTGAAGGGTTGGAAATTTCCCCTTCCCTGCAGTAATCATACCTGGTGAGCATTAGAAGCCAACACAGAAAACTTTCCTTTTTGTTTCTACATAACTCTAAACTAACTGGATCCTGTCTTTTGATTTAGTTGCTCCACAACCAAATATATCAGATTGGTGTTCTTCAGTCCAGCACATTATTCTTTCTCTCTCTCTAGATCCCAGCTGTAATTTCAATACCATAAGAAGCTGTAATCACTCAGTGATTTCTCATTATTGGGCATACTATTCACATTCAGATGCTAGACTATTTTTTTTTAAGTATTGCCACTTGATTTGTCTGTTTGTTAAAATTATAACTCAGGGTGATTTACAACAATAAAATTACCCCTCCCACACACATCACAAATACACACACACACACACACACACAGTACATAGTAAAAATTTGGAATACAACAGCAATTAAAAACAGTGAAACAAAAATATCAGAAAATTGAAAAGTATGCTTATTGTGAGATGGCTCTGTTATTTTAAAAATCCCTGGATCTGTTATTCTTTTTTTTTTAAGTTTGGTTTTATATTTATTGATATGCTTGTTAACTGTTTTAGCTGTTATACATCATCCCAAGTTGGTTGTTCGTGAGATGGGTGGCTAGTAATTGATTTAATAAATTAAAAAACCCTTTTCTTGATTGACATTACATTGTGTCAACATCTCTCATTATCAATACAGTACATATGTAATATGGATGCATGAGTTCATGTGTCTATATTAACATCCATTATTTCTATTTCCACTAACCCACCAGATCTTTTATTCAAAATTTGGCCCTCTGTTTAATCATCCCTAAAATGTTTGTCAGCAGAAGGTGAAGTCACTCAAACGATTAATATAAATTCCTCCAACCAACTTATTCTCATTTGCAGAGATCAATTGTGTTTGAGAATCAGAACAGGCAATGTTCTGTCAGGGCAATGGTTTTCTTCACAAATTGACTTTCTCAAGTCCTGATTTCGTTGTCAGGAGAGGTTGCCATTGTAACTACAATGCATAATATCCAAGCGATGAAGCACCAGGTGCCAGAAAATTGCAGCCCAATTGGAAAATTCTGTAATTGATGATTCCATCTGGCCTGTGTGTTTCCAGTGGCCTTACTTTCAGATTGTCAGAACTGTTCATTAAGTTTGTTGTGAGACCAAGTGCTTAATATTAGTCATTTAGGAAGTTCAATGGGAAGTTAAATTGCTTACAACTAGTTTTGAACGATTGAAGGGAGCACCAGTCAGATAGCAATACAACATATCTAAAAGGAGCAATATTTTCAGTGTTGCACTGCAATTTCAGACAGGCTTCTGATCTATTTGGGGAAGTTATCTCTTTTATAAGTGCTTCACTTAACCCTCAACTCCTTTGTTTAGACTAACTAGCAGGGTTTTGGTCATCACAATATAAAAAAGATGTTGAGACTCTAGAACAGGGGTGTCAAACTTGCATCATCACGGCGTCATCACGTGACTTTTTCCCACTTTGCTAAACTGGGTGGGGACGGGGCCAGCACGTAACGCATCCAGCCAGTGGGCCGTGAGTTTGACACCCCTGCTCTAGAAAGAGAACAAGAAAAATAACAAAGATGATTAGGGGGCTGGAGGCTAAAACATATGAAAAATGGTTGCAGGAACTGGATATTTCTAGTTTAATGAAAAGAAGGACTAGAGGTAATACTGTATGACAGCAGTGTTCCGATATCTAAGTTCTAAGCAGAACTTATTTTCCAAAGCATCAGAAGGCAAGGCAAGAAGCAACGAATGGAAACAAATCAAGGACAGAAGCAACCTAGAACTAAGGAGAAATTTCCTGACAGTTAGAACAATTAATTAGTGCAATGACTTGCCTCCAGAAGTTGTGAATGTTCCAACACTGGAAGTTTTTAAGAAGAGATTGGACAACCATTTGTCTGGAATGGTATAGGGCTGTGATGGCAAACCGTGATGGCAAGCCATCACCCCTATTTAGGTCCACTGTGCATGCATGCGTGCCTCCCGCCAGCTGGTTGTTGGGTCTCTGTTGTGCATGCGCAGGGGGTGGGGCGCATGCGGGGTGGAGCGTGTGCACATTTGTGGGGAGGTGGGGCAAATGTGCTCATGCAGGGGGCGGGGGCATGCGGCGGGGTGCACACATGCATGGGGGGCACATGTGGGGGTGAAAGCACATTCATGGCAGTGGGGCTCATGCGTGTGGACCATGCGTGCATTGCATTTTGGGGGTTCAGGCACGAACCACAACAACATTATCATCCTCTCAGTGAGATTCATTTATTTTATCAAGGAGTTCAAATTGGAAGTTCTTTACTGTTTTTAGTGCTTAAAAGAAGACATGCCCAGATCGGTCAGCTCTGTAACAAATCAGGAACAATGATATTAGAGGTCAAAATTATCAACAAATTAGTGTTTTATTTATGAACAGAGCCCCACTGACTTCTAATCATAATGGTGATCCAGACTTGTATTGTGTGAACAGTTAAGCTACTGTGCTACTACACAGCAGGGTAACCTTTTTTCACCCCCAGCTGGAAGCTTTTTACCAAAACTGTTGAGGTTTGTCTTGAGTCTCCTGTTAATTGTGTAAAAAAGTTGGTTTAAAACAAATATCTTGCCTTATAGGTAGATTTATGAATTCCAGCTATGCAAACAATTCTATCCATATCATTTATGAGCTAACGATGGTACTTTGAGGAAAAAAGGGAGGGAGAGAGGGGGGGAGGGAGGGAAGGAGGAAGGAAGGAAGGAAGGAAGGAAGGAAGGAAGGATCCTAAAAAATGTTTTGCTATTTTGAAAGTGATTGTTTTGAAACATTTTCACAAGCTCTATTTTTTCATTAGTGATAACTTCAAAAATAACTGAAAGATTAAAATTATGATGTTTTATTATTATTATTATATATATATAATATATAATATATATATATATATTATTATTATGAGTTTTATTTGGAAGATTTATTAAGTAAATAACTTAAAGAATAGAATACTTCCTCCTCATTTCTTTTTACAGGCCTTCTTTCCTAAGATGAAATCCAAATAAGCCTTACCATTTCTGTCTTTTTAGATAATGCACTTAGTTAGCAACTTTATTATTACTTCAGCATACCAATATACATGCACACTGCATCAGTAGTGGGTTGTTACCAGTTCTTCCCAGATCAGGCGAACCGGTAGCGGCAGTGGTGGGAGGCTCCGCCCACCTGCCCGGATGTCTCTGTGCATGCGAGGGCACGCGTGCCCATGAGCAAACCGGCAGTGATGGGATTTGAATCCCACTACTGCACTGCACCCAATATTTAAACAATTGTTCAATAACGTGAAAACTGGCTTTGGTAGAAAGTGGCATTGGAAGAGAGAAACTCCAAGCAAGTGAGGATCTAAATTTTCCCCTCTTCTCAAAAAACCTTCCCAGCTCTTTCCCTGTAACTGGGCTGTCCAGACATGAAAGACGCCAGGCTATGTGAAGAAGTAGACTGGCAGATGGCTTATAATAAGAAAGCAGGGGAAGCTGTGATCTATCCTTGCCTTTGCAAATCCTCTTTCAGTCTCCACATTCATGTTATCCAAAAAATACATTACTGTATGAGAATCTCAAGACCTACAGTATATAGTACAACGATTGCCTCAGTGGTGGGATTCAAATAATTTAACAACTGGTTCTCTGCCCTAATGACTGGCTGGGTGGGCATGGCCAGGGGGTGTGACAGACAGCACTTGGCCTCCTGTACCCCCCTGGGAGCAAAGATAGGCTGCAGGGGGAGGGGCACGCCACATCCCCTGTGCCCTGTTTTGGGCCTAGTAGGCCTCCCTGCACTTACCTGGAAGCTAAAATGGGGTGCGTGGGGACTCCAGGAAGGGGCGTGATGGGAAGGGGAGGGGTTACCTAGCAATTTAACTGCTGCTTCGCCTGAACTGGCTGAATCCCACCACTGGATTGCCCATCTCAAGGGGTGGGAAGTTGCAGCATACAGGTTCCATGCAAAAAGCAAGTTAATAAAGGTGTCCATCCCTTGATTGGCTTAATCTGCCTATTTAATTTTCCAGTGCTCCACAAATGATACAAAAGAGTGGTCCTCCTTCTGCAAGTATATTCTCACATCATTTCATACATTTTGCACCCTTAAGTTGCTAAGAAAATGAACTTCTACAAAAAATCCAGTTCTTGCTTGCAAATCATTCTAGTCCATTCAAATGCTGTCTGCTTTGACAAAGAGCAGTTTTTCAGGCCCTTCTACCAAAGTCTTCCATACTACTTACTACTACTTCTCTGGGTATTTGAATAGGGGATGCCAAGAACTGAAACTGGGATCTTCTTCACACAAAGCATGTCCTTTATACTAAACTGTGTCTTTCTCTGTCTCCCTACTGCTATAAAGGTGGGTGTTGACCTAGCAGTTAAGTCACTGGGCTTCTGGTCAATAGTTCAAGACCCAAGTATGCGTGATGGGGTGAGCTCCTGTTCCTGCCCCAGCTCCTCCCCACCTAGCAGTTTGAAAGTATGCAAATGCAACTAGATTAATAGTTGGTGGGAAGGTAACTGCATTCCATGCACCTTGGCCAGTGGTGGGATTCAGCCGGTTCGCACCAGTTCAGGTGAACAGGTTGTTAAATTACCCATCCCCCCACTATTCAAGTGAATCCTGCATGCTGCGTTGCAATGGAGAAATGGACAATAGAGTGGCCGGCACAAGGCCGCTTTCCCTCTTTCTTCTCCCTGCTCCTCCTCCTTCCCTTGTGCTGGCCACTCCATTCCCCATTTCTCCATTGCAGTGCAATGCAGCTCCCAGGATCCACTTTGATAGGGGTGGGGTAATTTACCCAGGGTCAGGTTGGCCATCGTGTGAGGCTTATGTGCGGTGGAGCTGGAGGACTGGGATGGGCCACGCCTTCCATGACAGCCAACCTGACCCTGGGCAAACTGATTGTTAAATTATTTGAATTCCACCACTGACTTCAGCATGTAGTCATGCCAGCCACATGACCAGAGAAGTTTCTTTGGACAATGCTGGCATCCTTGGCTAAGAAATGGAGATGAGCACTGCCCCCTTGAGTCAGACACAACTGGACAAGGAAATCTTTATCTTTACCTTTATCCCTATATAAACATAGCCTGTTGTTTACTTCTAAGAAACATGCTACAATTTACATCAATCTGTCCCTTTCTCTTAAGAGTTAAGAGAGTGAAACACAGTAAATGTCTAATCCAAAATACCTTTATCTTTTCCCTGGTTGACAGTGGCTTGAAAATCTGATCCTGCCCATCTGAATGGCTGTAATCTATCATCTATTCATTCCATTTTAACTTTTGGGTGAGATTATCAATTATTATCCAACTTTGGTAAGGATCACTAATACTCTCGAGGACTTTTTCTGAAGTTGCTACAGCACTGGAAATTTTAAGAGGATTTTTTAAAATTAAGGTTCCAGTTCAAATGTCAAGCAACATCTTAAAATAGATGCCTTAATATAATAGCTACTATAGCATATGTGCAGAGATACAATTTTTGAAACAGAAAGTGTTACAGATGTACTTCAATGAAGTATCAAGCACGTAGACCATAAACGTTTAGTTTATGTAAGTTTATTTAACTGGGTGGCGGCCTCCATTTTTTGTGAAATGTTTATGGCTGGAATTTCTTTATAATTTAATAAAGCACACACTAAAAAATTCTTTAATATAGTGAACATTTATCCATGAACATCTGCAAACACTCTTTGATCAGTGTTTTCCAAATGTAAGGGCTTCAATTTCCAGAATTCCCTAGCCATGAGTGGCATTGCTAAAGATTCTGAGATTTGAAGCCTAGACATCTGGATGCTGCTGTGGATGGGAAATACTGACCCAGAACAACAATCAAAACATTGATTTAGAACTAAATCTATCTATTAGAATATAGTTTAAGTCAGAGGTGGGTTTCAGCAGGTTCTGGACCAGTTCTGGAGAACCGATAGTGAAAATTTTGAGTAGTTTGGAGAACCAGTAGTAAAAATTCTGACTGGCCCTGCCCCCATCTATTTTCTGCCTCCCGAGTCCCAGATGATTGGGAGGAAATGGGGATTTTGCAGAAACCTTCCCCTGGATTGGGGAGGGAATGGAGATTTTACAGTATCCTTCCTCTGCTATGCCCACCAAGCCACCCCCACAGAATCGGTAGTAAAAAAATTTGAAACCCACCACTGGTTTAAGTGTAATTGTTTCATTGTTTATTTCCAATATTCCAAAGGTTCTATTTTATGATGCTACAAAGCTGCACCATTGTTTTTTTAAAAAATATGTAGATAAAAATATAATTGCTTGAAGTAGGTAATGTGTTTGCTTCTTGCCCAAACTTAACTTCAATGAAGTCCTTAATTTACTCATGGGAAAATTAAGTATGATATGATAGGAAGTCATGGCATAACAAATTTGGAAACCCTGCTCTAGGAGGCCAATGAATATGGTTGGTTCATACCAGGTTCCTTATTTGGGAGGAATATCTCAATTTTTTTTCTAAATATCTATGATATTATCCTTTTAAGATACCTTTTGTCCTAACATAATCAGCTCCCTCAAATCTGTCCTTTGACAAAGGGTCCAGCTCAGAGGTGAAATCTACTTACCTTCCCTAATGGTTCGGAAGTACATGCGCCATGCTTGGACCCTCTGCGCATGGTTAAAACCAGGAAGTAATGACATCTGGGTGGGTTGGCAGAGCCTCATGTTGCCACCGCTACTGGTTCTCTGAACCACCCGCCACTATCACTACTGGTTCTCCTGAACCGATGCGAACCGGTTGCATTTCACCCCTGGTACAGCTACATATTACATTATTGAGGTAGCAGGTAGCTCCTTCTCTTGTCTTGTTTACTATCAGAAGCATTCACATGTAAATTGAATTTATATATGCAAAATATTAAACACATTGTGCAAGATTGCCCACGATGTGTGTTCTCTGTTTGCCTAGAAGATCTGCATTAAGCAACGCCAGAGGCAATCACCTGGATAGCTGAATTGGAGTGTTATGAAGCCACTGTGATACCCTTATAGAAGTTTTACTTACAATCACATAGAGTGTGTATATATGTTTACTTCTCTTCTGTCATGTTCTCATCATACGCTAAATAATGATAACAGGTAAATTAATAATAAATATAAATCTAATTTTGATTGGGGTAAGCATAAGTGGGGAGGGAAGAAAAGCCTTCTTCATTTCCCCAGAATGCCTCTTTACCCTGACATAGATTGATGTCTTAGGGAATGGGACACTCTGCTGCTTGTAAACCCTATCTCCAGAATAGAACAGAACAGAATAAGAGAGTTAGAAGGAACCTTGGAGGTCTTCTAGTCCAACCCCCTGTTTAGGAAGGAAACCCTACACCACTTCAGGCAAATGGTTATCCAATATCTTCTTAAAAACTTCCAGTGTTGGAGCATTCACAACTTCTGCAGGCAAGTTGTTCAACTGATTAATTGTTTTAACTGTCAGGAAAATTCTCCTGAGTTCTAAATTGTTTCTCTCCTTGATTAGTTTCCACCCATTGCTTCTTGTCCTACCCTCAGGTGCTTTGGAGAATAGCTTGACTCCCTCTTCTTTGTGGCAGCCCCTGAGATATTAGAACACTGCGATCATGTCACCCCTAGTCCTTCTTTTCATTAAACTAGACATACCCAGTTCCTGCAGCCGTTCTTCATATGTTTTAGCCTCCAGTCCCTTAATCTTTTTTACATTGTGGCGACCAAAACTGGATGCAGTATTCCAAGTTGGCCTTACCAAAGTATTATAAAGCAATATTAACACTTCATGTGATCTTGATTCTATCCCTCTATTTATGTAGCCTATAATTGTGTTGGCTTTTTTGACAGTTGCTGCACAGTGCTGGCTTATATTTAAATGATTGTCCACTAGGACTCCAAGACTCCTCTCACAGTTACTACTATTGAGTAAGGTACCACATACACAATATAATTCATATAAATTATTTATAAAATAAATCAAATCAGGTTCTGGCTGGAATAAAAAAACCCCCACCATTTTTAAAAGTTCTATTAAGAATTAGCTTAGCAGATTGATTTTAACTCACAAACATGATGAAATATAAGCTACTGGGCTTCAAATCAAAAAGCTAAGAGAAGAGAGCAGCGGGAAATTCACAGCGCATAAATGAGCTCCTAACAACTTCATAGCCCACCATATAACCTTGCAGAAACACAAAGATGAGAAACACTTCCTTCATAACACTCATTCGTATCCTCCCCCACACCCAATAAGGTGCTAGTGGCATGTCCCAATTTCAATTATATTTTAAACAATCAAATGCTTGCCAACTTGTCCCATGCTGAGAGACAAAGAATAACAAATAATAACAGCCGAAATCCTGTCACAGCTTGGCCGCACTTCCAGCCAAATACAACGTAACAACACTGAATTGTATTTCTGGCTTTGACAATGTAAAGGGATAGGATGGGACTACAATGCACAGAGCTCAAGAAGAAGACCAGTTTGTTGTCAATCAGAAGGCTTGATTGGACTTCTTCCCCCCCCCCCCCAATTCTATGGAATCCTGTTTTAGATATTTACTCCATCCTTCATCATAGAGTCATGAGGCTAGAAGGGACCTTGGAGGTCTTGTACTCCAACCCCCTGTCCAAGGCAAGGCAAGAGTCCTTATACCATCCCAGGCAAATGATTGTCAAATCTTTTCTTGAAAACCTCCAGCAATGAAGCACCCACCATTGGAGCATCCAGGAGGAAAGCTGTTCCATTGATCAATTGTTCTCACTATCAGGAAATTCCTCCTTAGTTCGATGTTGGATCTCCCTGGATGAGCTTCCACCTACTGCTTCTTGTTCTATCCCCAGGTGTTTTGGAGAGTAATTCAATACCCTCTTCCCTATGACAGCCCTTCAATTACTGTAGGGTAGCTATCATATCACCCTTAACCTTCTCTTCATTAGGCTGAACATACTTAGTTCTCTTAGCAATTTATCATATGGTTTAGCCTCCAGACTCCTAATCATCTTTGTGGCTCTTCTCTGCACTCTTTCTAGGGCTTCAGCATCATTTTTGTATTGTGGTGATCAGAACTGGATGTCAGAACACTTAATTATAATATTGTGTGCCTCTTCCAAACTATTGGGCTAAATTATTTCCATTACAAATTTGCTCCAAGATTACTCTTGTGTAGTGTTTAAGGCACCACATTAGAAAGCAGAAGACTATTAGTTCTAGTCCCACCTTAGGCACAAAAGACAGCTGGGTGATTTTGGGCCAGTCATTCTCTTTCAACCCAAATCACCTCACAGGGTTGTTGTTGTGGGGAAAATAGGAGGAAGGTGGAATAGTAGGTATCTTTGCCCCCTTGAGTTACTTATAAAGTGATAGGTGGGATAAAAGTCAAATAAACAAATCCCCATTTTTAAATAAGTATTAAATACTGTATTTGCATTACATTGTATTTTATTAATTTTTAATTATTTAAAAGTAAGCAATTGTTAAAGACATTAAATAAATAATGGATTAAAATAAAATTTAGCTATTTTAAGATTGGGCACAAGAAAAGGGGCAGGAATTGTCTTATGGAGAAGAGGTTACATGCGCTTAAGGAAAATGTGGGTTTTTTTTTTCCTCAGTAGACATGCCCATTTTCTCTGCCCATATGCAGCCCCTGACCTACTCTACAAGATCTATACATAACTTTCAATCCAAAATCAGAGTTGTGAAGTCATAATAACATGATATTTCAATATAGAGAAGTCCATTTTGCTTTCTAAGAAAGAGCAGCAGTGCCAATTAAGTGCCAACTTAGTGCCAGTGCTAATGAAGGAAAATTGGATTATACTTATAGATTAGTATATTTAAAAAATTGCCTAATGTTTGTTGTACAGGATAGTACCTTAAAAATGCATTAGAACCCTGCCCTAAAGAATGAGCAGCGATATTCTGATCCATGACATTAAGCTCCTCCCCTTTAGGAGGGACAGAAGAAGCTGAATCTGATAGAATCAGAAGTTGTAGGTGCTTCATCGCTGGAGGTTTTTAAGAAGAGACTGAATGCTACCTGTCTGAAATGGAATGCTTGATCAGGGGGTTGGACCGAAAGGCCTCAAGGGTCTCTTCCAGCTCTATTCCGATTGACCATTCAGAAGCCCTTTTATCAATACAGTGTATACAGGACCGGATTTAGATGAAAAGAGGCCCTAGGCTATTCCACTTATGAGGCCCTTTCACCTTCCATTTTTTTTCGGTTCAGTGTTTTAGTGTTCACTGTTTTTAGAATAGTGTAATTTTAATTTTGCTAACAATTTGAATGTAGGCCTCTCTTGATCTTGAGGACCTAGGCTGAAGCCTAGTTAGCCTATAGGAAAATCCGGCCCTGAGTGTATAGTGCTCTTGCTAGAGTTTCAGACAACCTTTGGCTTCCCCATTGAGTTTGCTTTTCAGAAGGTTGCAAAAGGTGATCACATGACCCCAGGACACAGCAACCGCCATAAGTATGAATCAGATATCAAATATTCAAATGTAAATCATTTGACCATATGGATGCTGCATAGTGGGAAAAATAGTCATAAATCACTTTTTTCAGTGCCGTTGTAAGTTTGAAGTGTTGTAAGTCGAGGACTACCTGTATATCCTACCAACCTTGCTCTAACAGAAATCTGTGGCAAATTTCTTTCATCATGCTGCATGGTAAGAATATCATATAATTTGGGGTTATTGTGTACACTGCAAAGCACCAAATTAGGTAACCTCCTTTCCTTGAACAACAAAATCTGCATAATTTGACAGGATTTATAAATATCTAGAGCAACTTTTCTATCTATAGGTTTGTGCCTATTTTGAAATAATAGTGATCATGTGCGACCTTTGAACTCTACAACTTGACTTTGGAAGAATTATTACAGAAAATATTCGTAATATTCGTAATACAGATAATGACTCTAATACATTGTCAGTGTACTTATGCAATATTTTATTGCATGATTTTTGAGATCCTATTTATGCAAGTTTATCCCACATTCACTCCACCCCCTTACATACCACGGACAGCTTTACATTCAGAGTGTAAGTTGCCTCTGGCTTTTAGCAGTTGCTGAATAAATAAATATGCTTTGAATGTGTTTGCATTGTAAATTATTCACCTCAAGTGGAAATTGAAAACGGTTCAGTGGATTTACCACAAAGTTAACCCTCAAACATTATAACAATTCCTAGCAAATCTTAAACTTTTGATATACATTTCTTTTAGAACGGATGAAAATAATGAAAAAGCTATTGTCTCACGGAGGCACCAATAGAATGCCACTTTAAATTAATGTTCAGCTGTACTGTACTGATGAGTACACAGTAGTGTACCGGGAGGTGCTACCCTCTACCTGCGCAACCAGGCTGACCTATTAAAACAAGTAGAAATTAACTCATTTTCAGGAGGTTTGGAAGAACTGAAGTAAGAAGGAGATGCTTTTCTCTGGCAGCACCAATCCTGTAGAACAGCCCCTAGGAGGACATTAAGCTAGCCCCAGAAATACCTGAAGATAGAATGATTTCAGAAAACCTTCCGCTGATTTTACGATGCAATATTTAACCTTCATTTTCCACACATACCCCCACTTGGGGCTGTTTTTATTGTCGTTAGTATGATGTTTCAGATGTGACAGTGGAACTTCTAAATATTAAATATTTCCCCCTCCCCTCAAGTTAACAACTTTTTTAAAGCTAGGGTAAAACACCACCTCCCTCATACACAGCTTTTTAAAAGGAAACACTAAAAGATCAGGCAATCCAGTTATGATGCAAGATGAGAGTGGTCCTTTGTTGCGTGCTAACCATGGCACCATGCTTTTGGGTGCTATCATGCCATCATTATCATAATTACAAAGAATAATTTTGGAGCAGAATTTTTATTTTACATCAAGATCCTGCCTTCAACGGGGTGTCATTCAACACATTGTATTTTTAAATGACAAAAATCCTGCAGATTTTAGGATTACTTATGATTTTAGGATTACTCAGACCAGCTAAAGCTGGGGAAGCAATATTTGGGGACTGTGATTCTACTTGGGTTCTTGAAAGTAAGACAGAAGGTATACGTACAAATTGGTTGCTACAGTGAGTGCAGCCACTCACAACACCCATTTACAGAAGCTGCAGAATAGAATTCTTTATAGAATAGAATTCTTTATAGAATAGAATTCTTTATTGGCCAAGTGTGATTGGACACACAAGAAATTTGTCTTTGGTGCATATGCTCTCAGTGTACATTAAAGGAAAAAATACATTCATCAAGAATCATAAGATACAACACTTAGTAATAGACATAGGTTATTAAAAAGCAATCAAATCATACTAGGAAACAAAACAATATAAATCGTAGAGATACAAGCAACAAGGTTATAGTCATAGGTGGGAGGAGATGGGTAATTGGAAGGAAGAGAAGAATAATAGCAATACAGTCTTAGTAAATAATTTGAGAGTGTTGTGGGAATTAGTTGTTTAGCAGAGTGATGGCATTCGGGAAAAAAAAACTGTCTTTGTGTCTAATTGTTCTCTATAATGGTCATTTTGAGGGTAGAAATTGAAACAGTTTATGTCCGGGATGTGAGAGGTCTGTAGATATTTTCACAGCCCTCTTTTTGACTCATGCAGTATACAGGTCCTCAATGGAAGGCAGGTTGGTAGCAGTTGTTTTTTCTGCAGTTCTAATTATCTGTTGAAATCTGTGTCTATCTTGTTTGGTTGCAAAAGATGGCCCTTTTATGATTTGTGGACGTCAGCTCCCAGAATTCCTAAACCAGCCAAGGAATTCTGGGAGTTGACGTCTACAAATCATAAAGGGGATATCATTCCCCACCTCTGACCTAAGCTAACCTTTTTCCACTTACCACACCTGTGATTGGAAAAGCAGTGTAGCATTTCTCATGGCTTTTCCCCATTTCTGCGAGTTTTTTTACTCATAATTTTCTAAATGAGAAAAAAAATACTCTTATCTTTTGTTTCATTATTTTTTAAAAAATCATTTGTATGGTTTAAGCGATCAGTTATGTTTGTTACGTTTTCAATGTTTCTCTTACTTTTTTTTTTTTTTGACAGTATCTGGTTATCAGTAGAAGCCAAATTTATACTGAGCTATGGGGTTTTGCTATCTGTCACATTTCAAAACAACATTTCCAAATCCACATTTATTAAAGATGGGAATGTATTTTGTGTGTGTGTGTGTGTGTGTGTGTGCGCGTGTTTGAAAAACAGCTGTAGAATTAAATTCAGTGGCACTGTGATCCCGTGAAAAAAAAATGCTGAAGGATAAGTGGTGACAAAGATATCACATTCTGTACAACATAATACTCAGAAGAAACAGTTATCCAAAAAGACAAGGCTGCTTAAATTTCATGTAACTTTCTCCTGCTAATTCTGGGCATGGTGTCAGAAGGCACCTGTCAAAAAAAAATGTCATTACAGATAGAATTCTGACCTACTCAATCTCGGTGCTGGAATCTATAGTGTCCTTACTATTGTCAGTACATGAGAACAATTAGGCTTTATGATAACACACAAAGAAAGAAAGAATCCCAATGTGGCAGCCACTTACAGGGAACCATGCCATTTACTGGCGAAAACCAGTGATTAGACCACAATAGCAGCAGTAGATTAGTGATTTGCTTTATCTCTCTCGCTCACTTGCTCACTCTCTTTTAAAATGCATAGAAACCCACCACCTGGACAATACATTTTCCACCTAATCATCATCACAGAAAAGATATTGTATTTGACAGGTCAACGATACCTTCACAAAGAATTGCAGGCTTTCAGCTTACGAATGCATAATGGGTGTTAATTTACTAGTTAGGCTGTTCTCTTGCTGAGTTTCAAAGCTTGAAAGCTATATCTTAAGAATTCATTTGGGGTGCTGAAAATCAATCAGAAAGCTGTTTGCACTTTTGAGAAGCCAATGTCGTCCTGTGCAAGATGCATTCTGAGGAATATTGTCTGTTCTAATGACTAACTTTATATTCCCAGTGCCTATAGTGTTGTGAAATACTAGGATCCGTTAAAAAAAAGGACTTATTTTTTTTCAGTCAGCAGAAAGTTCTACAGAATCTGCTTCTCTTGATGCAATATTCAATTGGTTTCAATTTTGGTTTTTTCAACAACAACATATTTAACATATGGTACTACCGATATCTACTTATTACTTAATGACACAAGATTATCATTTCAGGATACAATCCTAACATACTTTCGTACTGCCAGACCTCTTCCCTTTCCCTTGTGCTTATTTCAAATACTTTTTTTCATAGCCCTTTTCAATTCTAATGATGATAAGAGATCTGGTTTACCTAAACAGATTTATATTAACTTTTACAGTAAGTACGTGAAACCAGTCTGGCATAACTCCTTCAGTTAGAAATGGATAAGAGTTCAAAATCATTTCAAGTCCATTCCTGCATTGTTTTTGATAATTGTTATCATTAACCCCAGGAAGAGCAGAGGTGTTCTTGTATGTGTACCATTGAACACTAGTTTCCGCTGCATTAAACACATTAAGCTCTGGCATTCAGAACAGGTTTCTGAACTATGCCCTGAATCAAATCACACAGGCAAGAATCAGTTGTGATAGCTTTCACTACCTAAACTGAAATGTAAAATTCTCCTGTGGATTTTTGCTGGGGTTCAAAACCATTTGGATTTTACCTGAAGTTGTGCAAATGGCCCTCAGTCTAATGAAGAAATCCAGTGCATAACAGCACAGTTGGGCGTGTGTGTGTGAGTGTGTCTGTGTGCCATGACCAAACTATTCACGTGCGAAAAAAGATTATTGTGGTCTCCTTCTCTGTTAAATAATATATAAATTTTCTCCAAGTCCCTAACCTAATCTTCCAGCTCTTCCAATGGTGCACTCATCCTTGCTGTATTTAAGGCTACCCACCTTTTATTTGTTTGTTTATTTACTGTATTTTTCAGAGTATAAGATGCACCTTTTTCCCTCAAAAAAGAGAGTGAAATGTGGTCCCACCCACTTCTCAAACAGAGGTTTCAGAGGCTGAAAAAAGCATCAGAAAAGAAGCTTCAGAAAAGAAGTCCCCAAGCAGAGCTTCAGAGACTTTTTTTCTGAAGCTATTTCAGAGGCTTTCAGAGGCAGGAAAAAAAGTTTTTTTCTGAAATGGAGTTTCAGAAGTTTCAGAGGCAGAAAAAAAAGGGGGGGGGGGAAAGCAAGGCACAGAGCTCACAATCAAGGAACCTGTTGCTAAAATTCACCTCTGGGAACACCTGATTGGGGGCAGGGGTGAAATGCTCCTGGTTCGGACCGGATCGCCCGATCCAGTAGTGATGGTGGCAGGTGGTTAGGAGAACCGGTAGCAAAAATCCATGCACCCCCCTCCCCATGCCCAGCTGAGCCGCGTGATCATCAGAGGCTGTTTTTTTCACTTTTAAGAGCATTTTTTCTACAACCTCTTCGGCTGAAAAAATGCTTTTAAAAGTAAGAAAAAAATCCTCTGATGATCGCCCTGCTCAGATGGGATCATCAGAGGCTTCTAAAAGCAATTTTTTTCTGCAACCTCTTCGGCTGAAGAGGTTGTAAGAAAAAAATGCCTTTAAAAGCCTCTGGCGTTCCCACCTGACTTGTCTGATCGTCAGAAGCTTCTAAAAGCATTTTTTTCTGCAACCTCTTAAGGTTGTAGAAAAAAATGCTTTTAAAAGTAAAAAAAAAAAAAGTTGGCCACGCTCACCCAGTCACATTACCTCCCCCCACCAAGCCACGGCCACAGAACTGGTAGTAACAAATGTTAGATTTCACCCCTGACTGGGGGTATTCCGGGAGGCCGATCCACCTGCCAATCAGCTTTTTTCTTATTTCCTGCCCGAAAACTAAGGTGTGTCTTATACTCCGGCATGGCTTATACTCCAAAAAATACAGTATGTATGTATGTATGTATGTATGTATGTATGTATGTATGTATGTATTTAGTTAGTTAGTTTGTCAAGCATGTATGAGAAAACAAGTATAAGTATGAACATAGCATATAAACATGTAAGTATAAATAGGTGTAAGTATATACATAGTAAATGAGAATGAATAAATGGGAACAGTAGGACAGGGAGGGTAGGCACGCTGGTACGCTTATGCACTCCCCCTTAGAGATCTCTTAGGAATGGGGTGAGATCCACGGTAGACAGTTTAAGGTTAAAAGTTATGGGGGTTTGAGGATGTAACAACAGAGTCAGGTAGTACATTCCAGGCATTGACCACTCTGTTGCTGCAGTCATATTTTCTGCAATCAAATTTGGAGCACTTTACTTTGAGTTTATATCTATTGTTTGCCTGTGTATTATTACAGTTGAAGCTGAAGTAGTCATTGACACCTTGCTGTAAGTCATATTTTCTTTTCTCTCCCCCCCTCCCCCACTTTTCCAGCATTAGGTTCTTCTTCAGAGAGCTAGATCTTTCAGATTTTATATAATAAAGAAAAATACAAAGTGCCACAATTCTAGCCAAGTGTCTAGCCAAGTTTTAGTTTATCTCTATGCTACAATGGTCTAAAGTCAAACACTGCAAATAAATAACTCAGCCTTCTAATTACAGTATACTTGTTGTTTGCCAAATGGGCATTTGTCAGAACGATTGCCTGCTTCTTTGGGAAGCCAGGAGACTTTGGAGTGGGTTAGAAGTAGCTGACAAGGATAATGAGCCACCCAAGGAGTGGTTTAAATATCTCTTTCCAAGAATTAGGATTTGTCAAACTCAAATGACATTATCTGCATCCTTGTTTTTTTATGTGTCATAGTAGGAATAGACTGCTATCTGGGTTGCATCTGATTCAAATCAAAACAGTAAGTGTGGCTATTAGTCTTGACTCAGCAATCATCTGTTTGCATTTGCTTCTTGCTCATTTTATTGTCACTCTCCATCTTTATTACTGTCAGTGGAAAAAGTAACTTCAGAACTGAATTCTGTTAAGAGAATGGCTCAAACAAAACTATTTATGACTATTTATGAGGGCTATTGCGGCAAAAAACTTGTCAAGTTTTACATTTTTTTATACTAGGACATTTTCTCTACCATCTATCATCATGTCCGTCCATCCATCCATCCATCCATCCATCCATCCATCCATCCATCCATGTCTGTCTGTCTGTCTGTCTGTCTGTCTGTCTGTCTGTCTGTCTGTCTGTCTGTCTATCTATCTATCTATCTATCTATCTAGATGATAAACAGAAAACTTAATAGTTAGGAAGCTTGAGTTAAAATGTATAAAAAGAGAGATACGTAGGTAAATAGATTGATACCTATCTATCCTTTTTATACATATTAACTCAAGTTTTCTAAGCTACATTTTCTGTTCATCCTATCTTGTCAAATTATTGCTCTGGCATATCATTCAGAATTCAATGGACAACAATCTGTTCAAATCTCTCAGTTCACTCAAAATGTGAACACTTTCACAACTGATGGTTTTTAAAAAATCTCTCAGATCCATCACCTTATTTGTTTTTCTTCTTTTTTTATTGTATGATTTTTTTTAACCAAGATGCTCATTGTTTAAATATTGGAATACAAAGGAAGTGGTGAAAAAGAAAACCAAAATGATATAGACAGGCTGCCATGTTTAAATCAAAAACAAAGTATAAAAAATAGTAAATAACTTTTTAGTGATACATCTTCTTCTTTCCTTCCATTTGTATCTCCAACCACAAGTGTATTTAGAGGAGAAAGAGAGAGAGTTGCTATTGAAGCATACAGTATGGTCCAATTTAATCCCTCTATTTCAGGGGTGAAATTCAGGAGGTTCTGACAGGTTCTGGAGAACCAGTAGCGGAAATTTTGAGTAGTTCAGAGAACCAGCAGATACCATCTCTGCCTGGCCCCAAAGTGAGGTGGGAATGGAGATTTTGCAATAACCCCCAGGAGTGGGGAGGGAATGGGGATTTTGCAATATCCTTCCCCCAGGAGTGTGGTGGAAATGGAGATCTTGCAGTATCCTTCCCCTGCCACGCCCATCAAGCCACACCACACCCACCAAGCCACGCCCACAGAACCGGTATTAAAAAAAATTGAATTTCACCCCTCATTTGAAAGGATGAACATGACAGAATGAGGTGAATTCCCCAATCATTTTAGGGCAAGTGATTACCATGATATTTTTCCCAACACATTTTTAATAGCAATTGATTGTACTGTTGTTTATAGTGGTTGCAGCAGCAAAACTCTTCTTAGCTTTATGGAGCCACCATTCAAGCCTTTGTTTCATAGCAAAATGATATACAGAGTATCCTACTTCATGTAGATTTATCAACATTAACAGCTTTCAATCAGAATCCATGAAAAGTCTTTCAGTTTATCCAGTGTAGTTAAGAGTTAATTAAGATGGCTTATTTTGGGGAGCAGTTCTACGGTCACTGGGAGTCACATTATATATAGATTTAATACATCATAATACATAATCATCATCATTACATACTTCTGCCTAAATACTATTCCCACTGAATTTGTGTTTAATTTCATGTGTACAAGATCAAGGTGCACACATATTTCCAACCTCAATTAAATTATAATGATTTTACTGGGCTTATACAAGTTAACACTAATATATTGTTGCCTTCTTTAAACTGGGAGGAAATAAAAGTAAATTAAAAACTTAATTCAAATCTCCATGGTTGGGTTAGAATACTCTGCCTTTATCCCTCCTTCTTTTGCCTAGCTTTGCTTGCACCAACTGCATTGGAATGAACCCATTTCTTAATTATATCATGTACTGTCTACATAAAATACACAAGTTGAAAAAAGAAAGAGCTGGAGGGGAACTGGAGTTTGGGTAGGGTTTTTTTTTTTTTGGAAAGGCTGAAATTAGCTTAATTATAATCAGTTGCTTGAAGGGTTATATTACAGTTGCAGTGATACCAAAATGCAACCACCATGATTAAAGTCATAAATTGAGTGCCAAAGGAAATAATACTTATTAACTTCCTTTCATAGGGCAAACATTTCCATTAATGCATAGAGAACAATTATAATTTTTTTTTTTTTACTTTCCACTTCGCAGTAGCAAAAGTTGCACTATTAAAGAGGCAGAGCACAATCTAGCTGAAACTGAGCACTTTTGGACTCTGTTGCATGGATTTAAGAAGGCTGAGGAGCTTTCTGCAGGCAAGACAAGAAACAACGGATGGAAACTAAACAAAGAAAGAAGCAATCTAAAATTAAGGAGGAATTTCCTAACAGTGAGAACAATCAACCAGTGGAACAGCTTGGGTTTCAAAGTTGTGGGTGTTCCAGCACTGGAGACTTTAAAGAAGAGACTGGACAGCCATTTGTCTGAAATAGTAGTATAGGCTCTCCTGTTCGAGCAGGAGGTTGGGCTAGAAGACCTCCAAGGTCCCTTCCAGCTCTGTTATTCTATATGCTATGCTTCTATCCTGTGTTCAGGCTGACTTGCCTATAAGCAAGTTTGAGAAAATCCTGTCTAGATTGAAATACTTTGGGAGCGCCTTGCAAAGTATTAAGTCTAGACATATAGCAGGCTGCCAGTGCATCCCATTGGACTATTCCTTTGCTTCTGGGTGTTCCCAACTTTCTGTATTAAGGAACCAATGAGGAATTGCTTTCCTCTATGTGGGCAAATTCTCCTGTGCATATATGCTACATGCATTCCAGTTTATGTGCATCAGTTTATGCATGCACATGTGAGAGACACACAGACACACAGACACACACACACAGAGAGAGAGAGAGAGAGAGAGAGAGAGAGAGAGAGAGAGAGAGAAATTAAATGTTTATTTACAAGGTTAAACAATGGAAGGCAAAGGGCTTCCCTATTTACAAGAACATCTACTATAGAAGATGATTAGATCAGCTCCCCCCAGTCATTACTAAACTGGAAGGATATGTGAATTGATGGAATCCATAAAGAAATATGGCAAGTGACCATATCTAAAAAAAGAATCAGTAGAGATTCCAACCAAATTCCTCCAGCAAATCTGACACAGTGATTAGATCAGTGGGCAAGATCAGTTTACATTCCGGTATGAAAGAAAGAGGATTTAACAAAATGTGCACATCACATTTTTCACTTTAATTTAACTTTCTACCAAAATAATACTTAAGATCATTTTACGTGGATTAGAGCCCTATGTTGTGACCTAGGCTTACTGAGTCATTACAATACACAATTAGTCCCAAACAAACCTATTTTATTGTAATAGCTGAGAATTATGTTCATTCCCAGCCGAGTCCCAATTAGTTGCAAAGCTTGTCCTTCGAAAGAAGTCCTTCAGGATAATCACCAATCTTTATCTTCTTTGACACCCTTCAAAAGGTCTTACTTGGCAAAGCCCCTGGAGTTCAGAAATGAACAAGAGATGGTGACTGGAAACAGAGTTAGCAACATTGCTTTCCTGCAAAAGGCCCAAGTGCCTTTGTTTCTCTTTTAAGCCTTATGGGAGAGGCCAATCATCTCCTGGCTTTACTCCTGAGTCGCCCCTTTTGCTTTAGCTGCTCTTGCCTTCTGGCAACTCTGCGCTGTGTGCACCAGGAACAGGCTCCTCCTGCTCCTCTGCCTCTCTGCTGTCCTACTCTGGGGGCTCCGGAGTCCATGCATCACTCCCAGATGGCCCTGGCCCTATCTCTGCCTCCGACACAGCGCCCTCGTCCCAACACAGAGCCTTCCCCATACTCCAGGACTGACCTATGTTCTTCCCCAGCCTCCTCACTGTCCGACTCCGCTGCCAGCTTTGCAGGCTGCTGGCGGACTACAACACCCTCCCTCTAAATTTCCAGATGTTTAAGCTGGTTTTAGAAAGAGTTGAAGAACAAGAAACATTATTGTTGATTCATGATGAATAATTGTGAAAGCCAAATAGTACCAAGGAGTAAATATGTGCTTCAATAATTGTAGAAAAAAATCTTCAGTTGTGTAGACTATATTATGCTGTGAAATGTCCTACGAAAATGGGACTCCCAGAACCTTTCCCTGTATTTATGTGCACAATCTGTAGATGGGAAACCATTAACAGGAAGCTACAATCCAGACAGAACATGATGATCCTTATTTAATCAACCTGTATGCTGAATATATATTGATGGAACTTGGATTGGAAGATAAAAGAAGAAACCTGAACAACGTTCACAAGGAGTCCTCGATTTACAACCACAATTGAGCCTAATATTTCTGCTGCTAAGCAAAACGTTTGTTAAGTTAATTTTGTCCCTTTTTATGATCTTTCTTGCCACAGTTGCTAAGTGAGTCACAACAGTTGTTAAATTACTGTGTTTCCCCAAAAATAAGACCCTGTCTTATATTTTTTGAACCCTGAAATAAGTGCTTGGCCTTATTTTTGGGGAGGTCTTATTATTTTGGGGTGTGTGGAGCAAGACGGGGCTCTTCTTGCCATCTTACCTAATTTCCAGCTCTGTCTCCCTAGCCCTAACTAGTGGAAATGGTATGGACCAGCTGTGCATGCGGTTAAATATTTTTAGGGAGGGCTTATTTTTTTGGGGGGGGGGGTTATTTTACCACATGTGCTCAAAAGCCCGATTGGGCTTATTATCAGGGGAGGTCTTATTTTAGGGGAAACAGGGTAGTAACATGATTCTTAAGTAAATCTTAAGAATCCCATTGACTTTGCTTTTTTGGAAGGTCGTTAAAAGGGGATCACATGACTCTGGGACACTGCAACCATCATAAATATGAGTTAGTTGCTAAGTCTACAAAATTTGATCACATGAGCAACACTCATAAGTGTGAAGAACAGTCATAGATCACTTGTTTCAGTACCGTTGTAACTTTGAACAGTCACTAAAGGAACTGTTGTAAGTCGAGGACTACCTATATTCTGAAAACTGAAAATGCAAATTATCCATACTTTTTTATAGTTGATTTTTATTGTGAATATTGATACATTTTATTGTATGGAATTTGTTGGCTTCTATTTGTTAGTCATTGTAATCTGCACCATTAAAAAGGGTTGAGTCAAATGACAGAAAAATTTGCTAAAAATAAATACTACATTTCTATGCGTATTCTGTATGATGAAAAGATCAGTAATATCAGTATAGCTTTCTTCACAGCGGTGTCTCCCAAAGGAATTCAAACAGTTCTTTCACTTAAGGGCTTTAGGCAGGAATTTTTAATGGGATCTTATTGTGCAATATATTTTTTTCACTCTTGCTTTTAGAAATTACTGTATGGAGGTTATATCCCCCACACATCTGGAGATACAAAACTGGGGAATGCTGTACTGTAATCTTCTTCTACCATGAAAGCTATGTGTTGGGACAATGACAACAACAACAAAACTCAGATTTCTGTTTATGGTCCAAGTCCCCAAACTGTTAAAAGTTGTTTTAAAGTTGTAACTTTAAAAAAATGAAAGCAGTAAATGAACAGAATTACATGGCAATCATCTTATAAGACACAAGAAGAATTTTCCCAGCAGTTACTGACTTGGTGAACCTAAATTCCAACTTTAAAAACAAATCAAAACAAAACAAACCTGGAAATGATAGGACAGTAAGCATGATGGAGTTGACTCTTTGTTTTTTTAAAAAAAATGGATTTCCCACGTGAATGTTTCAAATAGTCATTGGTATGGATGTTACATCCCTTGATACTTATGTACAAAAAAGAAAGATATAGTGAAGCACTTTATTTTCAGAAGACCATCAACAAAATCTCCCAATGATGCCTCTAGATGATGTAAGACTCTAAGCAGACAAAGCAAATAGATTCCCAGAATCGTCTCTTCTATTTGTGAAATGGGAGGCAAAGATAAATTCAGTGGAAAAATAAGCTAAAAACACATGGATTTCCCTCCTCCTCAGAGGAGCATGAATTATTATTATTATTTTTTGGCCGAAAATTTGTTGGCCCATATTCAGAAGGAAGAAAACAATGAACTAATGGACAACCAGAAGGAACAGGGGTATAAATGCATGATTCTTTCAAAACATTAAAATAAGAATAAGAATCTCAGATCAGGATCATGGTGCAGCTCCAGTGTTGTCTGTGGACGATAAAACAGAAAAGTCTTTCTTCCAAATATCCTCTAGAAAAAATTGAAATTCTGCAAAAGTTGAGGAGAAACTGGAAAAGACATAATTGCAAAATATTTCTGTTGAAAAAGCTGAAGTATTTTGGCTCAGTAATAGATTCAGATAGGAAATAGAAGTAAATAATAATAGACTACAAAAAAGGTTTTATATTGTTGTCTAGGAAAGTTTTAAGTATATTTGTTAAGTTTTCATATATGATTTATAAATATTTTTATTATAACTATTTTATTGAACATTTGAAATTATATTGTTATCTAGAAAACTTAGAATGTTATATATATTTACTATATTACTATTTAGAAATTATGAAGTTAAAAATAATTTTACATATATTGGTTATACTGCTGTCTAGAAAAATTTTTAAGTTTTTATAAACTTTATTTATGTTTAGTAAATATTTTAGATTAATTTTTACTTTATTTAATGTTAAAACCTATGATATTTTATCTGGATCTCACCTATATTTTTTGTTTAATATTGACTGATATATAAGATTGATGTTTTGTTAGTAATGGAAGCCTGGGGGGGGGAGGGGAGGGAGGGAAAGGGTTGGGGTGGTGAATGGGAGGGGGGTTTGTTGGGGGGAAATGGGGATAAAAATTGTATTGTAAAACTTTTTCAATTAAAAAAAAAAGGTTTTTCTTAGATTCTCATTCCATTTTTTTCTTGAGGAACTCGAGTTATTTGATCCAATGTAAGACAGGAAGCAAAGAAAGTAACCCAAGTAATATTTATCTAGCTCAACAGATAGATTCAGCCTTTCCTAAATAATCTGCATGTATGTTTTATCCATATGGAACACTCTCTGGGGAACAGTCTATTTGGGAGGGATTAAAACAAAATGTCCATTAAGTCTGTGAATGACATAATTTACACAACTTTAATCCATTTCTGTCATTTGTGTGGTTGTAATCTACAAGTAGCATAAATGGAAGAAAATAATGTAACTTATATGAATTTTCTATGTTACCTTGAATACAATTTATATTATTTTGCAGTGATGTCTACAGAAAATTGTATGACAGAGAACATCCCTATAAGTGAACTCTTAACTCTTAAGATAGTGAAATCTTAATTCTCTCAGTTTTTAGTTTAAGATCAAGAATCATTGGAATTTTCTATGGAGATTCTCAGTCATCCAGTCATTGTTGTCCCAAATGTGCTTTTTCAAAAGGCAACTGGAAATTTGTTTTTCCTTTAAGACATTTCGCTTCTCATCCAAGAAGTGAAGCACCTTTGAGACAATCATTGGAATGGTAAACCAGTGCCTTGAAGCTTCCCAGCTGCAAGCATTATTAATACCTTGATGACAGACTGACTAAGACTACATAAGTCATCCTATTGCCGTTATCTACAGCACCATTAGAGAGACTGCATTTTTATTTAAATGATTTCAATTCTTTCTAAAGTTTTAAGAAAATATAGAATCATATGCTCGTTAACAAATCTGTCCCAATCTTAACCTTTTCTATTGATTTGTAAGTAGCTACTATAGATTTCCACAGAGGTTGCATACATTTCTAGTCAGGATACTGAAGAGGCTATATCACAATTGTGGTTCAATAGGACTTCAGAAGTGATCTTGCATGGCCATTTCAGGATTCTTTTGGTCTTCACTGAGTCCTCTGGTGTTTTGAAAGAATAATATTTTTCCACATGTTCAGCATTTAAGAGGCCTCCTACAGAACTTGGGAAAACGTGAATGGTCTGGGGTTCAGTACTAAAAAAGAATGAGGGAATTGGTTTAAGCTTTTCAAGATCTTGCAAAAATATTTCCAGCTATATCCAAGAAGAGCATGACTTTTCCATTATAATACCATCTAGTGCAGAAAACATAAATTTTCATTTGAAGCATAAATATGAAGCAGCATTGTAAGATAATGTTACACATCTTAACAAGAAACAGAATTTTGGATTGCTGTGGTGGAAAGAATGGATACAAATCACCACCAGAGAGAGAGAGAGAGAGAGAGAGAGAGAGAGAGAAAGAGAGAGAGAGAGGGAGAGAGAGAGGGAAGGAAGGAAGGAAGGAAGGAAGGAAGGAAGGAAGGAAGGAAGGAAGGAAGGAAGGAAGGAAGGAAGGAAGGAAGGAAATTAGCAATTAACATCCATCTTCTGATAACCAAAGAATCATTGTTGGCCTGGGTGAAAATATTTTTTTAAACATTTACTATGGTTTAGTACTTAAGGCACCAGACTAGAAACTAGGAGTCCTGTTTTAGCCATGAAAGCCAGCTAGATGATCTTGGGACAGTCATTCTCTCTCAGCCCGACTCACCTCACAGGGTTGTTGTAGTGGGAAAAGTAGGAGGAGAAAGGCGTGTTGGATATGAGTTGTTTGTAAAAACTAATAAAGGCAGGATATAAATAAATAAATTTAAAAAGCCCTAACTGCTCAATGCTTTGTACCACTGTGGAGGAGGTAGAGAAACGAAAATATCATTTGCATTTCTTTAATGAATGGCATCTATATAATTGCAGAGACTGACCTATGGAACCTGCATGGATGCTTCCTTGCTATATGTGAGCTATGCAGTAACCACAACATCAAGGCAAATTGTCAAAAGACATAGTCTGAACTATTGTAATAAAATTCCAAGGAAGAATATCAAATTATGGTTTTTGCATTAAGATTAAGGAAAAGGAATTTCTACATGGATAAAAGAAAATAAAAAGACTTATTTTTTTCCCTCAAAACAGACAAGCAATGGTAATTTCATCAGACTTTCTAGATAGCTATCTTATCTCATAAGCATTTAAAAGAAAAGAAGTGGAATTCCTTTCAATCTTTAAAAAAAAGTTATTATTTTTTGTTTACGCAAAACCTGTCTGTAATGATATGATTAACAAAAAGAAAAAAAATGTTTTATACTAAAACAATCAAGTAATTTGTATTTCATGACTGAATCAAAAGTTACTATTATTATTCAATAAGCTGATGAAAATATTAGGGATTTAGAGAAGAGTAAAAAATATAAGAGGAATCAAAATACATGTTAAAAAATAAAACAAGCAAAAAACCCATTGCTTTTGAACTTGTATTTTAAAAATGGGTAGCAAATGGCTATAATATAAAATAAATATGGCTGAGGAAAAAAGTAAACTTAAAGGAATAAAATGACGCAAGTTGCTTAGCAACGAAGAGAAGATAAACAACTGGTAAGCATGTATGCATGTAAGTGTGTGGGTGCATATATGTTTGCACTTAAATGAGAACCATCTCCTCACGAAGATTTTGTGGAAACAGTTTAAGGCCATTAATTATTGAGAATCAATTTGCTTTTGATTTATCAATTGGCATGGTTATATGCAATGGTGGGATTCAATTTTTTTAACAACCAGTTCTGTGAGCATGGATTAGCTGGGGTTGTGGCTTGGTCGTCATGTGACCGTGTGGGCATGGCTAGCTGGTCAAGTGACAGGGTAGGTGTGGCTAGCTGGTTATGTGACAGGGTGGGTGTGGCTATGTGCATAAGGACTACTTAGAGGGCTGAAAAAAGTCATTTCTGACTGGTCCTCACACTTTTGACTGGTCCTCACACTTTTGACTATCCACACATTTCTGCCCGTTGCAGCATTCTTAACAACCATGTCAGTCATTTCACAACTAGTTCTCTTCACTATGGTGAAAAGATGGGGCTCAAAATGTAAAATGTGAAGACAGTCGTAAGTGCGAGGACCAGTCAAAAGTGTGAGGACCAGTCAAAAATAACTTTTTCAGCCCTCTGAGTAATCTATATGCACATAGGGATTACCCAGAGGGCTGAAAAAAGTGATTTCTGACAGGTTCTCACACTTTTGACTGGTCATCATTTATCCTCATTGCAGCATTCTTAATTAAATTAATTAAATAAAAATGACCTGCTGGAACAGTCCGAGGCAGTCCGAGGCGGGCGTTCGAGCTGGCTGCAGGGCAAGGTGATACAATTGGGGTAGGTAGGCCACTGCTGCCCAGGTGGGAGGCAGACGCAGGCCTATAGGGCTGGCTGCAGGGTGAAGCGATCGGATGGGGTAGGTCAGGGGTCTGCAACTTTAAACACTCAACCTTAAACACATGTAAACACTTAAACTCAACCTTAAACCTGGGTGGGCATTGCCAACTCCATATCACTTACTCCCACCCAGGTTTTGTGGCTCCCAGTATTTTTTTTTTAAACAGGTATCTCTATGTGTCTCTTTCATCTCTCCCATCTCTTTCTTTCTCCCCCCCTCTTTCTCTCCTTCATCTCTCTTTCTCTCCATCCCTCTTTCTCCCCCTCTCTTTCTCTCCTTCATCTCTTTCTCTCCATCTCTTTCTCCCCCTCTTTCTCTTCTTCATCTCTCTTTCTTCCCCCTCTCTTTCTCTCCCCTCTTTCTCTCCTTTATCTCTTTCTCTCCATCTCTCTTTCTCACCTTCTCTTTCTCTCTTTCATCTTTCTCTCCATCTCTCTTTCTCCCCCCTTTCTCTCCTTCATCTCTCTTTCTCTCCATCTTTCTTTCTCCCCTTTCTCTCCTTCATCTCTCTTTCTCTCCATCTCTTTCTTCTCTCCTGTTTGGGCAGCGGCGGCAGCGCACCTACCGCACCATCGGGTTGCCCCTTAGCTTGGAGGCAGCACCTTAAACCTGCGCCCCACTGTGTGTGCACCCGCCCTGCTGCATCTGCAGCCGGCTCTGGTCGCTCTTACTGAGCTTTGCAATGGGGCAGATGCTGCCCCTCCTCCTCCTGGAGCCCATTACGATGTGGAGCTTTAGCTGAAGCCTGGGCAGTCAGTGTTCCAGGGTGGAGAAAAGTCACGCATCTCCCACAGCAACTGGATGGGCTAGGGTAGGTTGGTACTGCGCAGGTGGGAGGTGGGGCAGGGTGAGGAGTGGGTGAGCCAGCGATTTAACAAACAGTTCGGTGTGCTGCAAGGCCAATAAATTACAAAAAAGCACCAAACCGTTTGTTAAATTGCTGGCTCGCCCACCCCTCGCCCTGCCCTGCCCTGCCCACCATTATTTATTGCCAATAAATAGTGGTGCAGAGGGGCAGGGCGAGCCAACAATTTAATAAATGGTTTGGCTGAACCACCTAGAACCGGCAGAATCCTATCACAGGTTATATGTATAAAAACCAATATAAGTACAAATTGGCACTACTGAGCCATTCAGCTGTTTTCCTTATTTTCAAAATTATAGGATATTGTAGAGTCCATTTTGGCCATCCTCTGAAGGATTTTTTTAAAAAAATGACATTATAATCGGTAAGAGTTCTACAAAGATTTGATGGCAAACAGTGGAAACACAAAAGAAATAGGCCATCAATGCATAAATGTACCGTTGCTTTGTGAGGAGATCAGGATGAATTGTGTACAAAACAGCAATCATCTTTGCCAAGCGTTGATATTGTAGGAATCTAACTATATCTGTAAAGGAAGAATCGTTTCTGTTTTTCCCTTGCTGGTTGAAGCAAGCTCCTTAATTTTATTTGACACTGTTATGTTCAACACGTCTGAGAGGCTAAAATGCAGTGGTAATCCCCAAATTACAAAATTGTTGTTGCTATATTTTCAGGATCAAATTATGTGTGTGTTTGTATGTACTGTAGAGATACACACAGACTATTTGCATATTGTTTTTCAACCATAATGGTCCTCAGAGCACATTAGAATAAATACATATTCTTTACTGAATGTTTTGTATTTGGGTAAGACATGATGTGGATACTTCTGAGTACATGCAATTCAAAACTACAGACAGCAATCTGCAGGCACACATACGGTATAATCTCTCTGCGGATAGCAATTAGCTGCTGAACATTTCATAAAAGTAGCTCTATGCCTACTCTAGGAGTTTAACAAAAGTAGTGAGGTGGGGGTGGCTACAAAATTGCCTTCAATTGTATGCAGGTTCTATAAATGAGGCTTTTATATGAAGCTCCAGTACCTCTCAGCTGGAGGTGAAATAGTTGGCCCAGATTATGTTGCTTTTCAGCATCAAGATCAATTTTCCCAAAGGTTGTAGCTATTGGATCAGTGGAACTGGGTTTTTCAAATGCCCAATAAAGGCTTGTAATATACAGTAACTCATGTAGGACCAGAACAAGTCATTCTCAGACTGTCCCTCAGCATTTACCCATTTAATAGACTATTACAAGGGTCCCCAACGCCTGGACCATGGCCCACTACCAGGCCGAGGCCCGTTCAGAACCAGGCCGTGGAAGTGGTGGCTGACTGTGCACTTGCACGCAGCTCCACGTGGGTGTGCAGCTCCATTTGTGCGAGGGGCGGGTGTGCATGCCCGCCGCTCATGCAAATGGAGCTGGGTGCATACTCACCCACTACTCGAATGGAATTGTCCCCTCTCTGCCCCCACCCTCACCAGTTTGCAAAGCGGGAACGGTTGGAGATTGCTGGTCTATTAATTTTCTCACAAGCCAAGAACCAGTTACAAAACATGAGGTTGGAACAAAACACTTTTCTTATTTTTATGTTCAAGAGAGATGAAGAAAGGAATATTCAGTAATGCAATACAAATGATGAATGGCTACTACATAATAAACATTTCAGTTTCCATAATAATTCCAAGATATCATTATCTATAGAAATGGAATGAAAGCAGGAGAAGACATATTTTCTATTACAAACCAAGAAAATTATATCCTTCTTAATGCCAGTTATCAACGTGACTTATCTATAAAATAAATATAACAGTAAATGTGCATTAAAATAGAATATCAGAAGAGTATTTTTCCTCTAAAGAAGCAGAGAACATTTTTAAGATTTCTTTTAAAATCAACATGTTTTCAGTATCCAAATAAATATGGGAAGAGAATTTGGTTGGTTGCTCCAGAGGGGGGAAAAGTATATAATTATGGAAACACCACAAAAAAAAATAAAGATTGTATTTTTGGCACTCATGCATCAAATAATATGTATAGATGAGCTATACCAGGGGTCTGCAACCTTAAATACTCAAAGAGCCATTTGGATCCGTTTCCCACAGAAAAGAAAACACCAGGAGCCACAAAACCCTTCCTTGCCTAACTATTTCTTGAGCGGCCACAAAACTAGCATATGTAGTTGAATTAAATGTTCTATTTTCTTCTGAACTTTTCTTTTCTTGGATTTATCCATGTTGGCTTACCGGGGGTTGAAAAGCTGAATAAATCGTGTGTCGGTGGGTGTTGCACATTGGCGGTTGTGACACATATTTTGAGTGACAGGGAGCAGCAGGAGAGGGGTGAAAGAGACACATGCGGCTCCAGGGCCACAGGTTGCTGACCCCAGGTTGCCAATCTTGAGGCTTGAACATGTTCATACTTCTGAAAGACTGAAGTTTTACAGTGATAAATAAAAAATACATATTCAATATAATTGAAAATAAAACCAATAGAACTTCTCTTCCTGGTTTACAGGCAGCAGTATTTTGTTCAGATTGTTGTTTATGAATGTTGATTAGTGAATGTTAATTAGTGAGTCAAGTAGCAAACTTAAACGAGGGCAATTGGACTGGGAAGATTAAGAGACAAGAATAAATGCAATGGCAAAAAGGGGTTTTGTTTTAAGGCCCATGTGTCTATTTCAGGAAGTATCTTTTATTTGTGTGCTAAACATTGCAGAATTAAAGAGGAAATAAAATCACAAAGATCCAAAACAATGGGAAGTTTAAACACAGAATGTGCCCCAGTCCTAAGATTTAAGTACAGGCCTCACTGTACTTTGCAAAATAGCCTGATTTAACTCAGGTTGAGTGATAGCCTATCATTTTTTTTGATTCAGGCTAAAATATAAATTTAAATCCAGAAACAAGAACTTTTTGCCTCCCCTTCATAATTCCCAAGATTGAAAACTAGTAATCAGTAATAAAATATTTATATTTGAAAACGATAGGATAACACATGCCAACGTATTAGATGCTTCAGAGGGATGTAACCTGCCAAATTTCAGAGTAGGATTTGGATTATCATTTTGAACAGAATGTTTTTGCTATGGGAATTTCAAACAGATAAGCACTTCTTTAAAAACCTCACCTATTATTGCAAACTTTGAAAAAAAAAACAGAAAAAAATATTCTTGTTATGTCCCTGCACCTCTCTGATTCTGCCTCGATCTCCTTCCCTATAATGAAACAAAATTTGACAACATGATAGCAAAAGTCGTAATCACATACAGTTAAGCTCTTCAATATTACAGTAGGCAGAGAAATGCCCAAGTTATTTGAACAATGACAGCAATATATTCTTCCCTTGTATCTGAGGTTTTACTGAAATGTTACATTTGTATGCCACCAATTTCAGTGGATTGACTCACAAGGGTTTACATACAAATATAAAATACTCATAGTAAGGGAAATAATAACAGTAATAGAGTTGGAAGGGACCTTGGCAGTTATCTAGTCCAACCCCTGCTCACACAAGGAGACCTGTACTAGGGATTAAAACCACCGAAATGCTGACCTTTCTGATCGATAAGCTCAGTGTCTTAGCCACTGAGCCAAGTATTTTAAAATTTAACACGTGGAACAATATTAACAACAGCAAAGCCAGATGGCATTCATATTCTAGAGCAAATCTTTAGAAAAGAAGGGATTTTTCTTTGGTTAGTTTCTGAAGATGGGAGACTGGGCTACAGCTGTCACGGGAAGACAGTCAGGACTTTGTAGATATGCCAGAGCTGCCTTAAAAGAAACTAAACCTTAGCAGAGTGGGTAGCCCAACTGCAGAACACTTGGCCAGTTGCCCATAAGGCACTGGAGGACCCACATCAGGCCTGCATTGCATCCAGGGAAGATATCTTCAGAAAGGGACATAGTGGAGCACCTTTCAAAGTTGTTGGTAGCCCTACATCTTTTTTTAAAAAAGCACTGAAAATCACCCACATTCAGTTGGTCACACTCATCCCTGAACCTCAAAGGAGGGCATGAGTCAAGAAAGCAGAGGTTATATTAGAGAGCAACTTATCCACTATCTTGGAGTTCACAAGCCAAAAAGAATCTTGATAAAACAGGGCTCCTGTCATCACATTGGACTCACATTAGACCAGTATCAAATCTACTACCTAGGCATGACCAACCTTCTGAAGTTTTCTCCCAGGGCATACCTAGGTTAGCAGACATAGATGGTTCTTAGTGCCTCACGTATTCCCACAGATCCCCCTGACTATCTCCACAAGGGTCCAATTGGTCAACCAGCAGAACTCACCAGAAGGATGCATGATATTTCCACAACTGGTAAGGTGAAATTCTATTGTAATTACCACAAGTCTCCAACTGTCCCTTGGGGAAATGGCCAGATCAGCCAAAAATCTGAAGAGACTCTAAATCTGTGCCTCAGCTGTTCTTCATCTGCACTCAGTGGTGGGCTGCTGCCAATTAGGACCAATTCAGGTGAACTGGTAGTTCCGACCAGGGCTATCCACCCTAGTGCTATCACGTCCTATATAATCTCTGGTTTTTCGATGCCACGCGCATGAGCCGAAGGTACATGCCCTCACATTTTCAGTTCCGGGCAAACCAGTTGTTACAACGGGCAGCAACCCACCCCTCTCTGCACTACTCCTTATCTTAAACAAGTAAGCTTGTAACAATGTCTAATGGTACCTTGGGAATAATGGCACCACCATGTTTGCCCTATCGTAGAGAGCACTCCTGTTTTGAACCCAACACCAAGACTGAGGGAAATCGAGATACAGGGAGGTGGATCCTCATCTAAATAAAGGTGTTTATAGAAGACACATGAATGAATGTGAGCATCAAAAAATAACCAAATATAATCATCAAATAATGCATTCCAAGAAAAGATAGATTAAAAGAAAGTAATCAAAGATAAAAAGACCGCAGGAATATAAAGAGAAGATTTATCACAAAGCCCAAGAAAATGTGATAACTGTACATTGAGACAGAGAAGAATAATGACCAGAAGCAATACTGAAACTGGGCAGGATGGATTATTGGGGATGGCAATTATATCCATCAGTAAACTTTAAAGATTGGCAAGCATTTAGTTTTTCTGTTTGCATGTTTTCATTAAACTGTGAACTTGTACTGGGATCCCTTTTCAGCAGAAGTGTTGGTTAATAAGGGCTTGAAATAAATAATGAATGAAATATGGGAATTTATAGAAATGTGTTAATCTGCTTTCATGCAGAGAGGGGAAAAAACCTGAAAATTGTTCAGGAAAATATGGCTTTGGTAACGTAAAGGGGAAAAGCACCAACTACTGGAAGCTAATCTCTTCAAATCCAGAAAGCAAGTTTCTTATTTGTCAAGCTCTGATTGAACTCTTTCCAAATGCACTTGCATTTACTTTAAGCCATTCTATTCATGACAATAACTGATGAAAAATTGTAATCCTTGAGGTGCATGAATACTCAACCATATAGATCAAGGGTGTCAAACTCAATTTCATTGAGGGCCACATCAGGGTTGTGTTTGACCTTGGGGGGGCGGGGACCAGGGCAGGGTGGACATGGCCAGCTTGACGTCACTCCTGTTGGGGGTGCCTGTGGTGGTCTGAGTGCTCTGCCAGTAAAAACAGGCTCCTGAGCCCCATTTTTGGCTGCCACAGTCTCCTGCAACCCTCTGCCAGAGAAAACAGAGCTCCGGAGGGCCACATGTGGCCCACCCGAGCTCTGTTTTCACTGGCAGAGGGTTGCAGGAGGCCGTAGCAGCTGAAAATGGATCTCAGGAGCCCGTTTTCGCTGGTAGACTCCCCACAGGCTGGTCCTTCACCATTTCCAGGGCAGCCCCGCGGGCCAGATCTAAGTATCCCACGGGCCGGATCCAGGCCCTGGGCTTTGAGTTTGACACTCCTGATAAAAATATCTCTCATCTGTAGCACCACTTGGTGGTTTCTGGAAACTGGGTGCTTTCAAGTGTAAGGGGCAGAAAGGAAGGCATTTGAAGCCAATACGTGTACTTTTATTTGAACACATTTTCAGAAAGGACACCTCTAGAAATGTGATGGCCCTGCTTTTCCAGAAGAGCATAAACAGAAATTTTGAAATGTATGGAATATTGAAGAATAGATGTCGTGAGGATTAGAAGAATCTTTTCCTTTACAACTGGAAACAGCAAATGTGTCTGATGACCAGGGAAAGAAGAGAGATTTGACCACATGGATGCAAGCCCTGATTTATTGGTGATATGCCACCAAATCGGTGTCAACTCTTAATGACCACACACATATCTTCCAACAGTGCAGCCATCGCCGCTGTGTCTGAGTCCATCCACTTTGCCATTATCATTCAAAGGATTATTCATTTGATATTATTTGGTAATCCATTGTATTGTAGCCTTGTATAGGCTACAATACAATGAATTGTATTGTATTGTATTGTAGCCATGTATAGCAACTATCCTTCTTGCTATACATTTACAAGTATAAAAGCAATGTCATTCCTTCTTCGTTTTTCCATGTCCTGGGTAGTAAACAGTGCAATCTTTTGACTGAAAGGATCCAAACTTAATTCCTTTCAATTTGATGATGCCAAAGAGATCCATTGTGTAGCCAATTTATTGAATCTTTTACAGTGTGGAGCTTACATTCCATGTTCCGCTGTAACTGTGTCTTTGCAACTTCTGATTTTCTTTTCCTGCATGACAGGATCAACAACTAGATGCCCTGAAGGCTTTAATCTTACCATGTCATAAACACCATTAGTACTTCGAAAAACGCTCAGCAATTCCTCAGTAGCATGTTGAATGCCATCTGGCCTATCTCATCAATCATTTTATATTTTCTGTCCGTGTGGTTTTCTTGGTTAAAAATACTTGAGTGATTTAACATTGTCTTCTCCCACACAGTTTGAAATGATGCTTTTGCTATTGTCAGAAAAATGATCTTCCAGCATCTTCCTATGTCGCTGCTGCCCAATGTACATGTCTTGCTATAGTTGAACAACAGGATGTCTATATTGCTTTAGGTGCTGGGAATATATACAATACACTCCTGGCATTCTCCATTCATCCTTCCCAAAGAGACCATAATCAGGCAGTAGAGCAGGATTTGAGGAGAAGAGATATAGGCATTTAGCAGAGAATATGATTTGATCACTCGGATCTTCAATGCAAGGAAATGTATCTTTTTTTTATGTCTTAAAGACTTCTGATTTTTTTTTAAAATACACTTTTTGAGGGATTATTGATATCTGTCAATGCAATTTTAAAAAAAGAATAGAACAAATTTTAGTGTATGCATTATAATCTTTGAGTAACACTAATGGGCATCTTTGTTTTTCTTTATCTGTCGGCATTAAATAAAAAGTTTTGTTTCCTTAATCTCTTCCTTTCCTTTTACTTTGTCCTTTCCCTTTCCTTCTATGTACTATATGAACTACTGATGCATGGAAGAAAATAAAAGCATTTTCTGAAACAGAAAAGTATGCCAGTAAATAATATACAGTAGTTCCTTAAATTTACTGTGAAGATAAAATGTAGTCAAATTTAGAAAATATATCATAAATCAACTGTGATATTCCCTAATTCAAAACAAAACAAAACAAAACAAAACAGCATGCATTTCAGTTGAATTTAAAAATAGTAATCTGAATTTACATTTCAGAATGAATATTATTATGAATTCATTCCTTTTACATATGAAATACTTACTGCTCTTGTAAGGGATTTGCTGTTCATTTTAGCAGGATGTATATAAACTACATGCAATCCCAATGTTAAGAATTAAAATTATCGAAATTAAGCTGTCTAGTTGTTCAGCAGCAAACCTGTCATGTTCCTTTTGCTAAGCTAGGAAGGGTTGAGATCCAATTTGGATGGATATCTTTAGGATAGCCATATGTTCTATAGATTATTCATGACAAATTCCTAAAATATATTTTCAGAACACTGTAATGCATTGTTTGGGCATCTCATTTGAGAGGTTTCTCTCCACTTCTCCCAAAAGTTTCAATAGACAGGAAGGCAGTTTTAATTTTTCTCATATAAGTTTATGTTGCTTAGTGAATCATCTTTCTTGGGTTACAAAATGCAAATTGTGCCTACTGCAAACTTGCTGACTTAAAACCATCTTGCAATCAGCATATTGGCACACCTTATAAGTTTGTCATAACTAACTTGGAAAGTATTCCTACCTTAGGGAATAGGTAAGCATGGGGACTAATAGAATAGTAACCGGGGTGAAATGCTACCCGGTTCGGAACAATTCACCCAAACTGTTAGTAATAAAAGCTACCAGTTCAGATGAACCGGTATTTCCGACAATCAGCTGTGCCGCGTGATTTATATTCTCTAGAAAGCCAGAAATCCTGCTTTCTGGCAAATCTATATCGTGCGGCACAACTGTCTCCCACATCCCACTGTTCTACTTACTGTATCTTTCAGAGTATAAAACGCACCTTTTCCCCCCTCTAAAAGAGGGTGAAAATTTGGGTGCATCTTATACACCAAATGTAGCCCTGCCCACCCACTGGCCCCCACCCTTTGGCCTCTGCCTCCCAGCAATTTACCTCCTTGCAGCAAGCAGCAAGAAGAAACAGCCTATTTCAGCTTCAGCACAGCCTAATTAGCACAAGTTGATTGTCCCTTGGATTGGCGTCCCAACTCTCCGCTGTTTCAGGCTGCAGGGATTGCCATTGCCTATTACTGTGCAGACCTCTGCTGCTTGCTGCAAGGAGGTAAATTGCTGGGAGCAGATTTTTTTTTCTGGTGCTAATCAAGCTATGCTGAAAATGAAAATGAAAGTAAAGCAGACTGTTTGCTGTTTGCTGCAATGAGGCAAAATTGCTGGGAGGCAGAGGCAGAGGCAGAGGCAGATTTCTTTTTCTTGTTTTCCTCATCAAAAAAGATAGGTGTGTCTTATGGTCTGAAGCATCTTATACTCTGAAAAATACGGTACCTTGAAGAATGCTTCTTAAGCCTCCTTTTTCAGCGCTGTGTGGTAGCACTTGCAGTGCACCTGCAAGCGGAACATGCATGCGTGCGAACTGCACATGTGCGCGCAATGAACCGGTAGGAGACTTCGGAGCATTTCACCACTGGTAGTAACTATTAACTATCAAATCTTTTGATCCTTATGAGCATGTGAAAGGAACATTATGGGAAAATCCAAGTGTGAAAAAGAGCATGGTCTATCCTTTTGTTAAATAAGGTGGTCAAAACACAGGGTGTATAACCCTTCAACTGCTTAACGGGATTTGATAATGATTTTTTATGAGTTGTGGGACAGCAACAAATGTATTTGATCAAAAGTGCAGAGTGACAGTATTTTCACATAGTTATTTGGCTGACAACTCAAAATCCCCTCTGGTACTAAAGGTTTCAGCATGCTTTTTACAAAATAATACTACAGCAATTCTTTATAAAACAGTCCTTAGAACATAGTGTTAACTGTTCAGAATGATGTAGGAGTTGCACCCAGTATTCCTAATTTATGTAATGATCTCCTTATGTAAGAACAGGAAGAAAAGGAAGACAATATTACTGTTACCATCTATATGATTTTGCTATGCTGAGAATCTATATGTGGAGAAGTACGTAAGTAAATGATGGGGAAGGAGGGAGGGAAGGAAGAGGGAGGGGGAAGGAAGGAAGGAAGGAAGGAAGGAAGGAAGGAAGGAAGGAAGGAAGGAAGGAAGGAAGATTTCTGATGCTTCTTTCCAGCTTCCTATGAGGACACTCAATGGGGAAGCTGGCAGGAAGTCAAAAGTTGCTTCCACTCCCACTGATTTTTGCCCACTTAGTAATGCTGGTCCTCTATTTAAGTAATGAAGTATCTCTGAAATGATGATTGAACAGGGCATGAGTTGTATATCCCAAAGGTTTTTTTCCCCCCTTTTTATTCTCTTCTTCCCCCCCCACTTTTTTTTCATGAGTTGTATAGTTTTAAATGAATATATTCAAATGGAATTTGGATTTGATTTAGTCGGGGGGAAAATAAAGAATAAAAACAACATTAAAAAATAAAAACAGTAAGGAGAGAAAAGGAAAGAAAAGAAAAACCTGTTTTTACAAAAACTTATCATTGTAATAGCAAACTGCCTGATTTTTAAACTCTAGCATGTGGATTCATATTTATCAGTCTTTCATTATGTCAGTTAAAGATCAGTTTGAAATAAATTTTAAAAATGTACCAGTGTTGTGGAAAAATTAAAATAAAATAAAGATGTAATAAATAATCTATTAATACAGACTAACTGCAAATCTAAAAATCTCCGTGCTTAGATTAAGTAATCTTGGCCGATTAAAAAAAAAAACTATATCACCTCAGAAGTAGGAGCATTGGCTTCTGCATGTAACCATAAAAAAGTGCAACAATATTCAAGGGATGATACCACAAGATAAACCCCACACTCTCCCAGAACTGGATGCAAGCACATACATCCCAGAGCTTTTGTCATGGTATCACCACACAAGTTCCATCACTTGCCCCTTTACTGCTATAATAGTTCCATGCATGTAACGTAGGGGTGAGGCTTTGATCACAGTTCCCAGGAGAGACCCAAGATGAGTGACCCAAGATCAAACAGCTGGCTTTGTGCCTAACACAGAAGGTTCTAGCCCAGGGTTGGGCAACTATGGCCCCTTTATGACCTGTGAACTTCGATTCCCAGAAGTCTATGCCGGCTCAGGAATTCTGGGAGTCAAAGTCTAAAAGTCGTAAAAGGGCCATAGTTGCCCTTTTCTAGCCAGTTCTAGCCAGATACCTTAACCAGTTCTAGCCAGATACCTTAACTACACCAAACTACCTTTCTCCCCGATGGGATGCCAAGCTTTATAAGCATCCACTTTCCAGTGGGCCTTTAACTCTGTCTAGTGATATATGTTAATAACTGGATCTTTAAAGTTTAAATATTGTTCATACAAACTCATAAATTACTTCATGATGGCATTTGCTCTTATGCTTGATTTTAGGAGAACACCCAAAGACCCACAGCAAACTTGCCCCACTGATTTCAACAACAACTAAATTTAGTCACCTTAGTTTGGATCCAAGTGCCAAAAATAAGACTATATATAAAAAAAGAGGATTGCCTCTATCAACTTTGCACTTTTTCTCCAAGCCTGATCTTACCATACTTCAGTTTCTCGCTGGCATATTAAGTGCTTCAATAATACTTTCACTAGGCAGTCAATTTTTAATTAGAGGAGTTGTGGAAAAGCACAAAACCTGCCAGCACTGAAAGATTTTAGCCAAATATTTCTAAGTGAAGCCTGATTAGGCATCACCTGCCAATGCATAAGGGGTTCACAGACAACAGAAAGGAATTTAAGCCCACATGTTTTAATGGATCCATCTGAAACCTCTGTTATCAGGCAATTCCATTTTCTAACTCTTCTAGAACAGCTTGTCCAGGAAGATGCCGCCACCAAAAGTCCATATTGTTAATGAGTAATGAAATTTATTTATTTATTTATTTATTTATTTATTTATTTATTTATTTATTGAATTTCTATACCGCCCTTCTCCCAAAGGACTCAGGGCGGTGAACAGATTAAGATTAAGATAACAGAAATAATATTTATATAAAGAGAAATAGAGTGGTAGCACAAGTACACATCAACAGAATAATATTTGGAGGTATTGAGATACATATGGATAATATTGGAAGTTAAAAAGCCTCTGATCTGCCCCCCTCCTTTTTTTAGCACCTCACTGGCTCCATTGAGGAGTGAGGAATCCCCTCAATAAAAAGGAAGGCAACAGATCCCCTCATAGTAAACCCATCCTGAGGAAAGAATCTACCTATCTGAGGGTGATCTTCCTTTCCAGATTTCATATTGTTACGTCCTTATAAGGACATCCGCCGGGGATTGGCTAATTCACCGGCGGGAAATTCAAAATGCTGTCTCTGGGCAGTGTGACTTGCTGGAGCGCTTAAAATGAGAGCTCCGGCAGCGCAGCCACCAGTCTAGTTCTGTACTAAATAAAAGTTCTGAATGTACCAACGCTGGTCACGTCTTCTTTTCCTGCATCTGATCTAACACATATGCACCTCAGGATTAAAGCCTAGGGTATGAGCACCTCAATCTGCGCAGGAAGGACAATTACCTTTTGACAAAGTCAAAATTAGTCAATATCTTTTGACAAAGAACCAGCAGGTACACAAACCATGTGCCTCCAAGTTCACACTAAGGACCAATTCCCCTATAAAACCAAGACTCTGGATCCCGTTTTCTCTGTAGCCTATCCCCCCAAAAACCACAACTCTTTGCTTTTGGAAATAAATAATCTCCCTTCTCATAATATGTCTGGATTTCATTTCTGATTTGTTCTTGAGCAGCCCCGGCTCATAGAACCTCCCAAATTATTCTTTTAACAACAGTTTAAAAATAAGAGTTACCCAACTTGGCTAACTCTTTAAAACAACAATGCCCCTCCCCCCTTTTTTATACATTACTTCTTTTTAATCACCAGTTTTTAAAACAAGAGCTTTTGGAAGATGCAGCTCTGGAAGACAACTTTCTTCTGATCAGCCACAAAGAACTTTTTTACAGCGCGTCTGTTGAGCTCAGCTAGTAAGCACAATTTATAAAACAATGAATGACTAACCCCTGTAACCATTTTAATGACCCTAAAATAAAGTGCTTAGAGCAACATCTGTCCCAGCAGCTGGGTTCTCTGCATGAGTGGGCAGAGCGACACATTGGGACAAATTCTGTTCTCCCTTTTGACAGAAACAATTGCAGCAGATCATTTTTATCGTAATCAATTTAGGTACAGTTTCTTGGAAACCATCTGTGTAGTGTTCATAGATTGTGCTTAAGAATTTAAATGTGTATATTTTGGGTTGCTTGATGTAGCATCTGCTAATGACCACATAAGTTCTACTTTTTATGCAGAAAGCTGTTTCCTTGTAAAGGGATTAGTAGAATGACTACTTGATTTTATCCTTTTAACTACCCCATAAGCAGCCGCAGCTTGAATGGCATCTACTACTGAACACAAGTTGCCGAATTAATTGCATTTCTGAGCCAGAGTTGAAGTCAGAAGGATAACAAAGAAATATCATAAAACCATTCCACTCATGCTATCTCAAACTGGCAATTCAAAATTTGTATACATTTTGCATAGGCAGGTTGATTTAAGGAAAGGGGAGGGGGAAGCTTTTTTAGATAAAAGCTACTTTCCAAATTTCTGTTTGTTCTCTATATTGTCCTTTGTTGCATTTTTGTTTGTTTGTTTGTTTAGCTCCTTAGCAAGTTATTACAATAAACAGCTCTAAAAATGGATCAAACATATTGTATTTCCCAGGTTTATTTCAGAACTATGCAAAAAGGTAAATACTCCTAAAACAAGACAAATTGTTTAAAAGCATATTTTAAAAAAAAAGCAACAACCTACGAAGTGGAAGGAATTTTTTTTTCTCCCAGTAGAAGAAAAAAGTAGTAGTAGAAGACTAGCAGAAGGAAAGATATATTTATTTTTGTTCAAGGAGTTGAGTTGTGTGGGGGTTTTTTTCTTTAAAAAAATCTTCCATTGATTAGTTAATATTTTTCAGTAATTTTTATATTATGTTCTTTAAGTTTAAGATACAAAACATAATGTGTAGGAGGAAAAATACAGAATTTTATCCCTTTTAAGAATCTGAGAAAATAATTCTTCTGTCTCATGATATTTCAGATTCTTTGTTGTTATTATCAGGAAGTTCTTATATTTTATTAGAATGAGCTTGTGTTAAAAAAAAGTTAATGTTTCTTATATTTTTATTTTTCAATTCTGTGACCTATCTTCTGAAAAATCAAAATTTGAGTTCAACCTCTTGTAGTAACTCCGAGCCATTGACTTATCAAGGCCTCTGAGTAACTCTGGGAATCTACATCTACAAAGTCTTCTTCATAGCAAAGGGCCATGGCAAAAGGCAACTTAGATGATATCCAAGAAAACAATTTTCTTGGGGCTCTAGTAGGAGAAGGAGAGATAAATCTCACTTTCTAGTTTTTAAGGCTGTCACAGAATGATACACCAGTATGGGCCCAGCTTTCAATGAGTCTAGATCTAAGTGTCAAACTTGTGGCCTGTGGGCTGGTTGCATCCATGCCCACACTGGCCATGCCCACCCCCAGTTTAGCGAAGGGGGGAAAATGTTGTGATACATCACATGATGACAATGTGTCATCACGAGTTTGACACCCCTGGTCTAGGTGAAGCAATAAAGATGTCTAAAAACAGTTTGAGCAGACACGTCCTCTTTTTCAAATAACAAAATATTTAAAAAGCAAGGACTGTCTTTCCATAGAAGTCCCTGCATTTTTTGAAACCTTACTTAAAAATAATATTCATTCATGATTTTCACCCAGATAATGGTTTACTGCCCACAGCTGAACCAAAGCATGGCCAAGTGGGGGAATGAGGTAACTTTTGCAAAAAGCTTGTCTGACCCTGTTAAGAGCCAGAAACAATTGTTTGTTTAATTGGTAAAGTATGACTTAGTACATATTGCATACTATTGTCATTGAATTTCTTATATTCTACTAGATAAGACTAAGAGAATTACTTGTCCTCAAGGGAGGGTATTGCTCTCATTATTTGCCCAGGAGTGGGTTTCTTCCCAATTTTAACAAGACTATCCACATCAACTTTCATTTGGGTGTGCAGTGCAGCGAGATCTCCAGCATGGGTTTTGCCTTTGATACTTCCTTGCTATCGGCTGCCACAGTAATTGGGAGGAGGGGGCATAGCATTGGGGTTCGGGAAGAGAGCTGGTGTGAAGGTGGCACATGTGAATAAAAAGGGAGGTTTGCTGCTTTCACAAATTATTGTGCTGCTGAATGGAGTTGTTTACATCCAGTCAAGGCCAACCATCCTGGAATTCCAGATGGACGAAAACAACTGAAGATGTGCCTGATGTGAGACTATGTGGGACGGGGATTGGACATTCAGCCTGGGTTCCTGGGGGAATGGATTTGAGGAAACTTTCAATATGTAACTTTCGCTCCTTTTGGCTCAGATCTTTTCTTTCACTGCTATCATTTCAAACTCAGTAAAAGTACCTCTTGTCTACTTCAATGGAGTCGGGAGTTTTCTTTCTTGGGATTTGAATGGAGGTAGACCTGACACTATCCAGAAATCTCTTCCCACTGGGTTGAGTTTCTTAATAATCTAAAGAAAATATTAGACCCATTCTTATACCAGCTGGATAAAAATATAAGAAGCTGTTTTCCATTTAATTTATTGATCCATCTAGTTCATTAGCTATTGTAACTAGATAGGAAATTGAGACCAAGCCCGAAGGGAAAGTTTTCCATAAACTCACAAAATATCTGAGTTTTCACTCCCAGTTAAGAACTTTTTCCTAAGAGTTCTATAATATGCATGTATTAATAACCTAAGAGCTTAACATATGCTGATACACTTGATCTATGTAATCTAAATTTCTCCCATCAAGAATAGAGGCATCAATAAGACATACTTCCATACAGATCTACTCCAGGAACTTGTCCTTTAATGCACAGCAATGCCTAATTGGGAATGTTTAAGGCAGCAAATGGACCATATAGTTCTGAAATGATGGATAACATTGTATAATACCGTATATGCTCGAGTATAAGCCGAGTTTTCCAGCACATTTTCTATGTTGAAAAAAGCCCCCCCCCCCTCAAGTGAGGGGAAAATGCCTTTTTTCCTGCAGCCGTTTTGGCTCCCAGGGGCTGCAGGAAGGCTTGCTAGGGGCATGATGCGGGTGCCTAGCAAGAGTCCCTGCAGCCCCCTGGAAGCAAAACTGGGCTGTGGGGGTGGGGTGGGGGCTTCAAGGGAGAAAGAAACAAAGAAATCCTCACTGTTTAGGGAGAGCCCCATGTGCCCTGAGCTTGAGTTGAGAGCTTATTGTAATTGAGAGCTTATTGTAATTGTAATTGAGAGCTTATTGTAATTGGCTGCTAGCTATCCTTGCTCAGGCTAAGCCAGGGGTGGGCAAATGTGGCCCTTTCACAACCTGTGGACTTCAACTCCCAGAATTCTCCCAGCTTGGCTGTCTCAGGAATTCTGGGAGTTGAAGTCCATAGGTTGTAAAAAGGACCACATTTGCCCTTCCCTGGGGTAAGCTAATAGTGGAGCTCTAAGAATGCCAGATGAGAAGGAGAAAGGGAGGGAGAAAGAAAAAGAGAGAGAGAGAGAGAGAAGAAAGAAAGAAAGAAAGAGACAAAGAAAGAAAGAGAAAGAAAAAAAAGGAAGGGAGAGAGAGAGAGAGAGAGAGAGAGAGGGAGGGAGAGGGAGAGAGAGAGAGAGAGAGAGAGAGAGAGAGAGAGAATGCAGGTATCTCTTAACAGAGGCTTGAACTTGCCTGAAATTAGATCAAGCCCTACATCACTTAACCCAATTAAGATTAAATTGTTATTGAATTATTTTTGGTATATATACTACATTCTCTTGTGTAATTTAGTTATAGTGTAAAACTAATCTAAAACTAGTCTGTCTCAAAATAAAAGGAAGATCAAAAATCCAATTAGTGCCATGTAAATTCTGATATCCCCAAAGACCTTTCCCATTGTATTTATTAAACAAATTTATATAGCTACCCAACTCATATACAGTACTTTTAAAGTTATTGTTGATATCATATTGTTTTTGTTGATCCGCTTTTCCACTTACAGAGCTAGTTTATTGTTTTTCTTTGAAATCAATATTCAAAAACATTTAACCTACTGATGCCTCAATTAATGTAATTTTATTGGTATCTATTTTTATTCTGAAATTTACCAGTAGCTGCTTCATTTCCTACCCTAAGCTTTTACTCGAGTCAATAAGTTTTCCCAGTTTTTTGTGGTAAAATTAGGTGCTAATTGGGCTTATATTCAGGTTGGCTGAATTCAAGTATATACGGGGATTCTAACATCACTGTTATATATTTCAATTTTAAAGGATTCATTGCTGCATTTTCTTTCAGTTCAGCAACAGCATAGCAATTTTTCAACAAGAAGTACTTTGTGTGAAGATCAGCAATCTAATTTTATTTATAATTAGTTAGAAGTAAGTCCCTCTGTGTTCATGATGATCTACTAGTACATGAATCAATGACTTGTAGACGAAGAGTGCAATTTGACTCATGATTACTCAGAGTAGGTCACCTTGTCTTTAGTGGAACTAATTTGTACCAAAGATAGCTCTTTTTAAGGCAAAGCAGCTTTAGATTGGTTTCTTTCTATATATGTACATCATTATTAAAGGTTGCTAAGTATGTAACTTGTGGTTCTAAACAAAGATTCTTAAATGACCCATGCAATGATATGCAAGAAATAGTTGCTGGCTGGGGAATTCTGGGAGTTGAAGTCCACACATTTTCAAGTTGCCAAGGTGGAAAAACACTGATTTAGGCCATTTCAGTATCCTGGAGAAAAGTGTCAATCCAGAACTCACTTGATACGTGGTCCTCTCCTCCATACTTTCCTGAATGGAAGTTTCTGCCTTTTATCTTATCCATTCGTTTATTTATAATATCCTCACAATGCAAATATAAGAACCATCTTTCATTTTATCAGGCAATTGTTTAAGCATGGTAATGCCAGTCTGTCTTCCAACAATGTTGCTCACTTTACTTTGAAATACCTAATAAAAAATAAATTTCATTATGATTTAGTTGAAACTGATTTAATTTCTTCTTTTCATGTTGGATGAAATGTTTCCTATTTCAGCCCATGGTAGATATATGGAAATATGGTCTTTGGCACATTTGTTTATATAGTATTTTACTTGCTGTATAATTCAGACTAACGCAGCATGACTTACTAATACACATAACAACATTTCTTCTTTTTCAGAAAAACACATATATATTATTCCAGGAAAGCTGGGGGAAGGGCAAAATTAGATAGTAGCTCCTCATTAACAGAGATTGCACATAGCCCATCTGAAAAGCAGGTGGGTTTGGCAGATGGATCGAAAGTAGTAAAGCGGATATATCGATAGAATTACAAGCTGGTGAATGTTTCCTGCCTGAGTTACTTTAGAGCAGTTTGGGAAATTTCTATTTTCTATAATGACAAGTATGTTGGCCTCATTCAGTTTTTAAAAACTCCTGTTAACATCATTTGTCTTTTAATCCTCAACTGCAAAGTACAGTTTCAAATGAGCAAATGTATCCTATGTCAAAGTGCATCGAAAACTTCAGAATGACCACTTGAACCAGACCAATAACTTATTCATTCGGTATCATTTTTGATCCCAATAAGTAACAGGTATTAAATAGGAGAAAATCTGGAAGATATAGGCATGATAAGACCTTTCCCTTTGGTCTGAACTGCTCTGATCTTGCTCCAGATTTAGGGAGTGAATCAGAAAATGGATAAGTGAAACACAAAATTTTGGGACATATGTTTTATTTGTGTTTTAGCAGAATGAAAACAAGGACAAGGGAAGTCAAGGACAGCCTTGCCAAAGAATAAGAAGGAACTTAATTTACACAAAAGCTTACAGTGTTTACAGTAAGCACTGAACTTCGTAAAGGAAAAGGCACACAAAACTCAATCAATTATTTCAGGTCATTTGTCATTTGCATTACTGATACTATCTGAAATAAATAGGTAAAGTAATAAATTTTAGGACGTTTTCATAAATGATAACTTGTTCTAATCTAACTGTGTTTGATTCCATATCCATCTAATTGCTGTTTTTTTCCAGTACATTTTTATCGTATTACTTTCTTCTGGGAGGGATATTTATATTGAGGGATACAGAGAAAGTTCAAACTGACATAATTCTACTGCAAACAAGCTTCTTGCTCATATAATACAAATAGCCCCAACCCCACTGGCCATCAGGAAGATGGTGACGACCTGTTTTTCCCCAAAGCAATGGTGCCAGGATGTTAATGAGCTTTGACAAGTTGAGTGTGGGCTATGATGGATATGATTATTTTTACTGAGGCTTCAACTTAGTCTTTTACAGAATGACTTGAAAATTGTGATATGTTTTTATTCTTGTTTGCTATCCACAGTTACTTTGGTAGAAAGGCAGTCATATATAGATTTGATAGATAGAGGATAGCTGCTGATTGATGAAAAATGAAAAAGAGAGATGATAGATAGATAGATAGATAGATAGATAGATAATTTCTTGTGCTTAAATCAACTACTTGTCTATTTTCCATTTGTAAAGCTTTTTTTGTAAAAAAAAAAAACCAAACAAACTGGCAAATATTACAATATTTTCAGAAAGAAAATCTTCAACCCTTGGCAATTCTACAGCCAATGTGCTCCAAATTTTGAACTGTGATGGAAAGGTGCTTAATACAGATTCCCAGACTAACACCTTTCTGAAATTTAATGAGAAGAAAATGTTCAAACATTATATAAAGTGATTTAATCATTCTTGGCAAGTCATTGCTCATCTTCCACTCTCCTAAGAATTTAGGATTCACTGAAGCCTTTCCTTAGCTGAGTTCCATTAAGCTCATTTTATGGGCAAGTTCATTCCCCCCGCAACCTTATGTAGGACATTTCTGCTTGGGAGACTTATTCCAGCCTTGGAGTTTTTTTCACTCCATAAGAAATATTACTGTAGAATTATATGACCACAGAAGTGATTGGTAACTAGTCAATAAATTATAAGAATATGATAATAGTATGCTCCCATTAATATTTTATGGATTTAAAAAAAATACAGAGTAATAGAGGGAATGAGAAGGATAACACAATTCCATAAAAATATTAGGTTTGGAATTAGATACATCATAAGATGGCAGGGTTGGGTTTTTTTCCCCAAAAGTTGGATGAGGACATTTAGTATTAGAATAAAAGAAAATGATAGACAAATAAAATATTTGGAAAAACAGAACAAACAGAAATTTCATTTAAATGTATGCTGATTAGTGTACATTTAAAGTGACAATAAAGTTATTGTAAGCCTAAGAACATTTAATAAATAGACAAACAGAACATTTAGGAAGTTTAGGCTTAACATTTAGAGTCTGGGGTCTTTATGATGCTGAATTAGGAATGCCTTCCCTCTCTCCTAAGTGGTCCTTATCTTAAACGGCTATATGGCAGGTAAATTCAACACAGTCATTTACATCAGTGATCTCCAACCTTGGCAACTTCTAGATAGCAACAGAAATAGCACTTAGGCTTATATACAGCTTCATAGTGCTTTAAAGCCCTCTCTAAGCAGTTTACAGAGCCAGCATATTGCCCCCAACAATCTGGGTCCTCATTTTACTGACCTCGGAAGGATGAAAGGTTGAGTCAACCTTGAGCCTGATGAGATTCGATCTGCCAAGCTGTTGGCAGTTGGTGATCAGCAGAAGTAGCCTGCAGTACTGCACTCTAACCACTGCACCACCATGGATAGATGTGTGGACTTCAACTTCCAGAATTCTCAATGATGGGTGTGCCAGCTGGAAAAGTTAAAGTTCACATATGGAAGTTGCCAGAATAGGAAACACTGATCTATGTATTCAGAATAACCAACCCTATTAAATTTGGCCAAGTCTAATAGATGAGAAGTCAAGTTAATTGGTTTTGGGTACAAGCTTACCAACTTTTTACATTCCCTTTTCACTGCATGTACCGGTATGTGCTTGCACATGTCTGTATTTGTACAAACCAATAGCACTGAGAGATGTCTTATTCCTGTCAGTCAAGATAGGGTCTATGCCTGGAAATCATAGCATGCTAAAAAAAAAGGCCACATAACACAAACATCTAAAGATATTTGTAGTAGGCCCAGCAACTTCTTTGTTTCTTCTGGCAAGAGAAGCCAGAAGGTCGCAGCAGCATAGCAAGAAAGAGTGCCCTTGGATTCAAAACCAATTTTGATGATAAACTCCTGGGGGGTGAAGGGTGGGAGGAAATGGCACTTTTCATAAGAGGAAACTGTTGCCATACTGTTGAATAATGAATTCTGCATCACTTTGCTGCTGCTGCTGCTGCTACTTCTGCTGTTGCCATCTCCTGCAATATGTTGACTACAGAAGGATACTTTCACAACTCTTTCAACACTGATCTCTCTTTATTATTAGTGTCTCCTTTATGGACAGTTGACATAAATCTTTCAATGAGAGAAAATGCCAACAGAATGGTTTGAGGCCCGAAATACTTAATTAGAAGTTGGAATAACAACTTTTTAAATCTTTCAACATGTAGAAAGACACAAAAATGTTACAAACCCTTGGACATATAAAGAAGGAAAATACTCCAGCAGTAATATAAAAGCTTACACAGTACTATTAAATAAGTTTTATTTATTTATTATTTATTTAATTATTTGTCAAGCATATATAAGATAACAAGTAAAAGTATAAACATAATTTGAATACATGAAAAGAGTAAGACTAAAAAAGAAAAAAAAATAATTTGGCACAAACATTATTGGGCCAACAAGGCTACAAAGCTATTTCATTGTATGAATTAGAGAACATTTTAATTATTTATTTATGTTAAATTTATTTGCCACTTATCTCGCAGGGGATGGGCTACTCTAGGTGGCAATATTTACTACTTTTAGTTTGTAAAAATGGGTCCCTCACATGGTATTAGTATTAAGTATAACATAAAGAAGGATGGGAAGTACATGTGAAATGTCAAATTTCTATAATATTGAGACAGTTTTGGAGTAGTCTTGTTCCTTTATTTCAAATTTTCCACATTCAAACTTTTGGCTATGTTTAAGGCTGACATTCAGTTTGGATATACTTCACTGAAGTATTGCTGGATGTTCCCAACTTCCCATTCTGAAAAGGCTTGTTTCACTTATAGACACAATCATTTCCAAGAATGAACAATGACTGGGGTAGGATGAGATAACATTTTCCATCCCATGGGTGAACCAGCAGACTTTCAGACTGACTTATTTCAGTCAATCCACTAATTGTGTTGCCACCCAAAACAACAGGCTTAAGAAGCCAGGATGCCATGTATCTACTAAGAAGGCTACCCAACTACAAAAGATGGCAATGATTGCTAAGGAAGAAAAGAAGGGGAAAAGGAAGCAACATTCTTTCGATGAGATCATTGGAAAAAGACATCTTTTTTTAAAAAAAAATTGAGTACGTGATGCATGTTAATTGTAATAATTATTTGTTGGGCTTTTCTGGAATTCTTCCAAGTTATGCCACTTGCAAAAGTGATACAGAGAAAGCAATCAATAAAGGTTCAACTCAACTAATTTCGTTAATGCATAGACCTATGGTTACACATATGTTTTAAAAATTACAAAATTATGAGATTAAAGGTTCAGCTAAATGGAATGCAGTAACTGAGTATAAAATCAGTGATGCTATGGACCAATATAATATCTGAAATCCTTTCAAAATCCAAGTGTCCCTGCTTACTGCAACAAACTGTATGCAGAAATAAATACATTGATATATGAGATTGAAATCTGTTGTAATTAGTAGTGTGGTTGTGATTTCTGAGGTGAAGATTGTACAAGAAATTGTGCTCCCAATTGTCTTTTCCCTTATTGATTAATCTTTCATCAATGATACAGTGAGAATTAACTGCACAACATTTGCAATTTTCTGTCTCCTCACCAATATCGTATGTTTGCGTTATTTTTTCTTTCTTTTCATTTCTCTAGTTCCTTAAAACATTTAATTTATTTTTAAATTGAATAGCATTAATTCTCGCCTTAGGCTAGTAAAGAGTGTAATCATTGTGTTTCCCTGTTTTTTATAATTATGTTGCCGTCAGTCCTGCCTTTGCTCCAGTGTAATTGTACCTGTTTCTTGCAAACTGAGATATAAGAATAAATGAGAAAAAACTATGCATAGGTCCCCTGGAATTCAAGAAGTTGCAAAATGTTTAGCTTACCTTGGTACATTTGAGTGCTGTTATATCCAGAGTGGGGACTTTGAGATTCTCTTATGTTACCTGCCTGTGCAGGGAAGGAGGAACTATTTGGTCAAATTTCCCTGTTGGCCACCAAGGTGGGATTCCAAAGAGAATTGGGGATTCTGCTGCATAGTCCTGCTGAGCCCCTAGCCCATTCATCTTTGAGGGAGGAGGTATTTCTAGACATTGTTGTGGATAATTAGAGTCACTTCAATAGTGAGATGGGTGTTATATAAATGGAATCAGGTAGTGACTAAGGCCTTGGATAGTCTTGGAGGATCACTCCTAGCATTTCCCATGGTTTACAGGGTTGCTGAGAGTGCTTGTTTCTGCGCACCCACCTTTTTTAAAAAAAATTTGATTTATATGCCGCCCTTCTCCGGAGACTCAGGGCGGCTTACAATGCGTTAAGCAATAGCCTTCATACTTTTGTATATTTATACAAAGTCAGCTTATTGGCCCCAACAAACTGGGTCCTCAATTTACCCACCTTATAAAGGATGGAAGGCTGAGTCGACCTTGAGCCTGCCTGGGATTGAACTCACAAGTAATTGCAGCAGCTGGATCTTAAATGCTGCCTTTGTAGGAGGCATTACTCCCCTACACTACTCAGGCTCAGACCTTGCTTCTGTGCATGCGCAGATCACTTCTCATGATGTCAGGCTCAGTGGGCGGAGCCTCCCACTGGTTTTACTACCGGTTCTATAGCCCCCGGTCTGAATCGGGGGCAACCCACCACTGATATAATTCTTACTTTTCAAAAAGTGAAGGCGTACTCATGCAGAGAAAGCCTGAAAGGCCATTAACTTGGTTTAAACAAGGTTCCAATTGCCCCCATTAAAAATCAAATTGCCCACCTGTGTGCCATGGACCCCACATTGGGAACCACTGCTCTGGCAGATAAAATCATATGGATCCACTCTCATTTGGAAGCCAAGCATGTTGCAGTTCTCTTAAAGATGCCCAAGGAATGGTCTTGCCCAGTCTTCTGGGAAGAGTTTAATTCTGTTGGTCTCAAGAAAATGGGCAAGGTGCTTGGGACTATAAGTGTGGTATCTATAAATTAGATGTTTTTCTCCTGGTTGGTCATGGCTGCCTGGGAGGTGACATGTGGCTGGTTAATCCATCTTTGAGGGAGGAGGTACAGTATTTCTAGACATCACTAGACATTACTGTTGTGAATAATTAGAGTCACTTTAGTAGTGAGATGAGCATTCTATAAATTAGATAGATAGATAGATAGATAGATAGATAGATAGATAGATAGATAGATAGATAGATAGATAGATAGATAGATAGATAGATGATAGATACAGATAGATAGATAACAAATAATTTAAGGAGGTAGTTCTGAATTCTTACAAGCGATCCATTTCCATTTCAGCTATTTCCATTGTGCACCACTGTTTTATCTAATAGATTGTTAAAAACCTACTCTAAATATAGAGTAGTGTAACTGCCTAATGATATGTTTACATTCAGCTAGGGGGGAAAAAAAGTAAGTGAAAAGAGTAACAGTTAACAGTGTCACCTCCTGTTGTGCCCAAACTGTGAGATGTGGAAACGAGAGACAGCAGTCTGCACAGAATAACCAAGTAGCTGATCCATGGAACCAAGACTCAGCCCTCTCCTGCCTTCTGAGTTGTAACCAAGCCATGCATAATCTGCACGTCACCAAAAATATTTCTGCAATAACTTATGTAAGTAACTCACCATACCCATAATAAAACCAAGTCATACCACTATAGAGTTAAACATTATGACAATTTAAGAGGAGAAATATTAATGTTAAACTAATGGACAAAAAGAGAATTATGGAACTGCATATTTGATAAGGAATGCATTAATCATTTTCTCATTTTGGAGATGCCTGTGCCCTGTATGCAAAACTAATGACATTATAGGCAATATATGCTTCCTTTGCTCTTCCTCCTGAATTCTCAGTTCTCTAAATTGGTTGAAATACTCTTTAGGTAGAACATTGAAGCAGTATATAAGTAGTCCTTGACATACAACCATTCATTTAGTGACCATTCAAAATTACAATGGCACTGAAATAAGTGAGTTAGGACCATTTTCACATGACCCTTGCAGCATTCCCCATTATCACAATTCAGCCATTTGGTAACTGGCTCATATTTATGATGGTAGCAGTGTCCTGGAATCATGTGATCACTTTTTGCAATGTTCTGTTGATGAGCAAAATCAATGAAGCCAGATTCATTTAACAACTGTGTTACTAACTGTACAGCCTCAGTGGTTCATTTAACAATTGTGGCCAGAAAGGTCGTAAAATGGGGCCAATTTCACTTAACAACTGGGCTCAATTTGGTAATAAATTGAGGACTACTTGTACCTGACCCACTGTTTCTATTTCAAATACACACAAGTACTAATACTTTTTTCTTTTTCTAATGGGACTGAAAGTAAAGCACTTCTGCAGTTTGCATATGTGATAATTGTTAGGAAATGAGTATTACCTACTTTGTTGGGTTGGCAATATATAAATCATCAATATAGCTTTAAGACTGCTGTATTGCATCATACTGTGTTGGTTAGCTTTGTAGCCAATCTCCTTAAGAGGGAGCTAAAAACATGGTTTGTTTCTCTTTGCTGTTTTTGCTCTCTGATATCTCTGTATGCTACTGTTTGCAAATCTAGAAGAACTGTTTATTGTGAATGACTATGATGACTGGTAAGAAGACTTTGTTACTGGATTATCCCTGGACCGCCGTTTTGCTATCTCCTGCTTTATATATGTATGACCTGGACTGTTTATTGGACTGTGCTTTACTATTTCCTGAAAGTAAATACAACTCAGTGTATCTGTGTGTTGACTGTGTTTATTCGCATCTACTCTCAATCACATTCGTGCGTATACCCTTGCTATTCAAGGGTTACTCTGAGAATTCCTTAACCGTAATAAATAAATAGATGTTCACTAATAAACTATTCCTGTCTATTTCTTTCTAAGGAGAGGAAGATCCACAGTCTTGCTTTCCTAAGTTAAGTATCTAGTATCTATCCTTTAATGTAGTGTTTCCCAACCTTGGCAAATTGAGAGTGAGTGGATTTCAACTCCGAGAATTCTCAGCAATGGCTAAACCTGGCTGTGGAATTCTGGGAGTTGAAGTCCATATAACCTGGAAATCGCCAAGACTGGGAAATTTTGCCTTAATGGGCTATTCTAGCCCTGTTCAATCCTGAGGAGATGCAGAAGTGAGAAGGCAACCTGCAGTTATGCGTACGCTCTTCAACTGGTTTTTGAAAACAAATTAAAACCATCCTGGAGGATACAAATGCTAATTTTCTTTAGTAAGGATTAAGTCTCTAATTTATATTATATTGCTGGATTGCAGTGGATGACATGCCTGATTTACTCTGCAACTGGCTTCCAGTTTTGGTCACTGTATTATAAAAAAGATGTTGAGATTTTGGAAAGAGTGCAGAAAAGAGCAACAAAGTTGATTGGGGGGAGCAGAGTGTTATGTATGAAGAATGGTTGCAGGAATTTGGTTTGTCTAATCTAGTGAAAAGAAGGACTAGAGGTGACGTGATAGCCATGATCCAATACTTGTGAGGCTGTCACAAAGAAGAAGAGGTCGAACTATTTTCCAAAGTATCAGAAGGCAAGATAAGAAACAAGGGATGGAAATTAACCAAAAAGAAAAGCAAGCTAGAACTAAGGAAAAAATTCCCAATTAACCAGTGGAACGGTTTGCCTTCACAAGTTAAGGGTGCTCCATCACTGGAGGCTCTTAGGAAGACTGGACACCCACCTGTCTAGAATGGCATAGGATTTCCTGCTTGAGCAGCGGGTTGGACTAGAAGACCTCCAAGGTCCCTTCCAACTCTGTTATTCTGTTCTGTATGCTGTGATAAATTGATAGGGACCTAAGTACGAATCTGAACCCTATGACATATTTTCACTGTTTCTTTGGCTCTGAGGGCAGCTCAAATGTTCTTGCCATTATAGACAGGAGGCTCAAGACAATCCAAGTGTTTCTTTCTTTCTTTCTTTCTTTCTTTCTTTCTTTCTTTCTTTCTTTCTTTCTTTCTTTCTTTCTTTCTTTCTTTCTGCTATTCAGTTTTATTGGAGTTTTTAACAGACAGGCTACAATAAAGCTAAAAGCAAGAAACAAATTTTAAAAGTGCAAGAGAAAGGAAGAAAAAAAAGACAAGGGAGAGGGCAAAAGAGAAAAGAAAAAGAAACAACAATAATAATAAAGAAGCTTTTCAACCTCATCACACAAAGTTAACATAATAACTTGACAGTTGTGGAAGTTTTAAGTGTGTTTTCTGAGACAGAGCTAGCTTCTATATTCCCATTAGAAAGAGGAATGTAATATATTCTAAGGCATTTAAGGGATCTGATCTGCTCAATTTGAATTCCATTTTGTTGCTTATAAAGCCCATTATTTTATGGTAATTTATTGCTAAACTTTTTACCACACAATAAATAGTAACAACTCACATTGCTGCTCTTACGCTTGATAAAGTTAGTTAAGAAAATTGCTGTTGTGCAATTACAATAAACCACCAATTCAGTGGTGGGATTCAAAAATTTTTTACTACTGGTTCTGTGGGTGTGGCTTGGTGGGTGTGGCAGAGGAAGGATACTGTAAAATCTCCATTTCCACTTCACTCAAGGGGAAGGTTATTGCAAAATCCCCATTTCCTCCTGATCAGCTGGGACTCAGGAGGCAGACAATAGATGGGGGCATGGCCAGTCAGAGGTAGTATTTACCAGTTCCCTGAACTACTTGAAATTTCCGCTACCAGTTCTCCAGAACTAGTCAAAACCTTCTGAATACCACCTCTGCCCCAATTTCTGACCATGCACTGGAGTTACTGTGGCACTGAAAAAAGTGACTTATGACTGGTCTTCACACTTTTGACCATTGTCACATTCCCTGCAGTCACATGATCGCAACTGGCTCATATTGACAACTACTGTAGCATCCGAGGGTAACTTGATTGCCGTTTGCAACCTTCCCGACTGGCTTCTTACCATTTCAATGGGGAAGCTGACAGAGTAGGTCACAAATCATGATCATGGTTGTAACAACTTGCTTAACAATCACAGCAAGAAAGGTCGTAAAATTGGGTGACTTGCTTAACAAGCACATTGCTTAACTATGAAATTTCTGGTTCCAAATATGGTCTTAAGTCAAGGACTACCTTTATCTAAATATTATGATTATTGGTCTATCAGCTAAGTTATAAGGATGGAATTATCTTCCTATTAGAAGATACATAATGCCATTTATATTTAAACAGAAGGGGAACTACTAAATAAATCTGGAAGGAAAATGTTTTATTAGGAGATATGTTAAATTGAAATGTAAAAGTTAAGATATAGGTAGGTAGGTAGGTAGGTAGATATAAATAAAGCTTCAAATACAATGACAAAAAAAATTGTACCCAGATGACACACTGATCAATTAATGATGTAATGTTTTTTATAAAGAGAAAAAATAAAAAACTTTTAAATGAAAAAAAGAAGGGGAACTAATGTGCAGCCTTGCTGAATCTCTTTTGAGGTTGGAATCTGGCAAAAGATCTATTGAATTAAAATAATATTCATTTAAAATGTCTCTTCATTGCTCTTCCCATTAAAATAATTTTGAAATAACTTAAAGTAAATAACTTTGAATCAATTGGATGAGTTAAATAGCCGATAGCATATAAATCGAACCAATAAGATAGAAGACTGTGGTACAGTTCATCGCAGATCATCGTCTGCTTAACTAGGCAGTAGAATACACTTCATACAAGCGAGGCATTGAATGTGCCTATTTCTCCAACTGTATATTTCATAAACTTCAGCCAACGGAGTGTGCTTGACCTTGCAGCTACTGCTTCTTGATGAACTAAATAGTCAGTAAACATTTATTTTTCTAAGATTTACTTTCTTGCATGATAGGCTCTCTAACATAGTTTGTGTTGATATTTAACTGCTATCTTTCTCTTAATACCGTGTGTACCTATATAACCAAAATCTTTGCATTTCATCAGCATTTTCATCTCGGAGAAGGGGAGAAAACAAAGGGATAATTATAAACTGTTTCACATATTGTTATACTGATATTCGACATGTGCATCTTTCTTGTTTTCTCTCTCTCTCTTTCTTTCTCTCTCTCTTTCTCTCTCTCTTTCTTTCTCTCTCTCTCTCTGCGGAAAAAGCACTACTGTTGTGGAGATAGCACCAGGTGCATGAGGGTGACCTCACATACACACCAAATCGGGAGCTGACATCCATCACACTTTGAAATTTTGGATTTCATCATTTCCTGATCTTTCTAAAGGGATCACAGCACCTGGCCCTCACAGCTGTAGTTCATTTAGAAAGCAATTTAAAAACCGAGGAAAAAAGCAAATGACATCTTGCTGCCTCAGCCTTGTCATTAAGAATAGCAGAATGGCCTTCATTTATGAGACACATGGCAAAGAATTAATATCTTTCAGCGTTTTCTCCAGTAGAGATTACAAAAGGTTTGAAAAGAGAAGTAAATATTTAGTGCTGAGGCTGACTTGGGGGAGGGGGTGGGAAGCATCCTTCTTTATTATGCGGGGTGGGGGGGAGGGCTAAAGAAACACAAACCTCTATGTGTTGTGTGCCGTTTATTATATGTTCAGGTGCTGTAAACACTCAGTGATGTGGCCTCGAGATCTTTAATTGATATCCCCATTTTGCCCTCCTCTGTAGCATTGGATATACTATACATCTACATAAGAAGCATTCCCCCATCTGGATGCATAATGCTTTGAAACGTAGAAATAGCAAACACTTAAATATTATTTTGCTAAATATTTTCTCTGGTTGTTATTATTGTTAATATGGTGATTACATTGAATTCTACAATGTGATTTATAATTTATGGCGATGCTTTAGCGCTCCTGGAAATGCATAGCTAATCCTATTGCCTAAAGCCCAGTAGTGCCTGGGCAGGTGCTATGCAGGTTCCCTATGTCCCTCTGCCAGCATGGATGCCAAATTGGATCTGGTGGGTTTCCAGATTGCCCTGGAGGATTTTTGAAGCTCATTCCGTCAATTCTTCTATCGTAGTTCTGGTGACTCGTTGCAGAAAAAAAGTTGACCAGAGTAATGTTTGATGCAATTGCTTCAACATTGCGTTCTTCAGCTGAACGCAGAATAGCAAAGACAATATCTGTGCATTAAGCACAGATAAATAAAACTATGGCTTATTTACTTATTTTGAATCCATTCTGTGGAAGTCAGAGTGGCAGCACTGTATACTTTCTGATACTTATTGTATCTGTTTAGGGCAATACATTTTACCGATAATGGCAGCTTCATAGCTAACTACTACCCCAATCATAGTCATGGCTCTTTCAGATTTCTTTTTGAATACACTACCTGGAAATGAGATGTCTGCGTTTTCATTTAGCCGGTTTGTTTGAGTTTCAGATACTGCAGCTGGATAAGGTGCCTGCATTTCTTCAGCCTATCTCTGGTGATTTTGAATTAGTTTGGCTGCATAAAAACTAACCAAGAAGATTAAGGACACAGTCTCTGTGGTCTTTGGGAAAAAAAGCCCTCGATATATGGTGTTGTTGGCCTGTAGAAATTATAAACTGGTATCAAATATACTATATTGACTGATTAAGCCAACAATCTGTACAAAATGTACTACACTCTTCTTCTACTCCTGGTATAGAAGAAGAAATAATCTTGATTTTACTAAGAATGACTCTCATCTGGATTTATAAGATGGAGTTCATAGTTTTCACCACTTTTATCAGCCAGAGTGAAAACCAGGTTGCATTCAATCTATTCCTAAGTATCAGCAATGTGTTGAATTAATTGCCATTACGTTGAAGTTATCTTGCAGAATTCCCTAAATTACTTGAGAACAGTTCAAAGCTTCTGGAAAAGATGCCAAGAAGCTTTAAAATTGGAGGGCTTTCTTCAGTTCCATGTCTCCTTTTTTCATGAAACCTCTGAGTCTGCTGAAAATGATGATGTAGCTAGATGAGAGCTAGTCACTGAAGACATTGATCTTGAGGGATCATAGGCTAAGCAGAGGGCTATTCGATAGCAATTCCCACATCCTCCCAGTCTGAGTATGTGGTTTTGAGTATGTCTGCCCCTTTTGCTTTCTGAAGATGATATTCTAGTACTATCATCTCCTCTGTCTCCTAGAATCCAATATATAAAGAAGTACACAAGCATCCTTAAAGGGTACAGACGGATTCTTCATTTTCCTAATTAAGTTTATGTCATTATCCCGGAAAATAAATATAATTTAGGAGCACTTTTGGCTCAGTTTTGCCTGTTGCTAAACAACTTGATGATCTGTGTTAATGACCATAGCAGCACAACAAACTGTAGGACATGTACGGTAATATCCACAGCACCTGATGTTTGTGCTAGATGAGCATGGAAAGCTACATTCTCAAGGTTCATACCAATTTAGCTATAGACATTAAAGTGCTTAAACTCCCACAAAAAAGAGGGAAGGGCTCAGTGTGTATCCCAAGGAGCTTTATCCACAGAGAGAAGCAGTAAATGTTGTTTCATGTTTATCCAAGAGAGAGCAATTGATTGGTTTAAATGCATTGCTACAGTCTTGTCCAAGTCCAATTGAATTTAACTGCTTTTTTTTTTTTTGCAAACTTACTTTACTTGCTCCTCACTCACTCACTTGTACATGCAAGTTCCTTGTTGATCTACATGATGGAATAGAAATGCTTAGCCAGATAACCAGTAGACAGAAATCAACAACAAAATCATCAACAGAGGAAGTTTTGGTTGCAACTGGTCCTAAATATTAGAGAAGACAATATAAAGTGTCACTTTTCTACACAACTGTGAAGGGTTCAGAGACCTTTTAGATTTTGAACAATGAGGGCATACTGAAAGCCTTTGTCCCAAAGTTGGTCAGGAGGAAAGTGAGTTGATCTCATCTGAGAAAATTGTAGAGGACAATAGAAATAGTTATAGCCATTTTTCTCCACAGACTTCATGTCATTTATAATAACTTCTCGCTCCCCCCCCCTGCCCTTTTCACCTCTTGTGAATTCAAGAAACTCTGCACAATTTAGCTAAGTCTTTTGTAACTCTTTTTCTATTGGCAGTGAGACTATAACATTCCCATGAAGAATCGCAAAAACCTGATGAGTTCACAAAGGGAATTTTCAAGGGCAACTGGCAATAATCCAGTTGCTAGCCAGCTGCAATATGTTTTATAATAGTTGTTGTTTTTTGTTGTTTTTTAATATTGATGATTATGGAGCTCCAACACTGCCCTTGATAGGAAAAGAGAATATTGCAAAGAAAACTACTGGGGAATCAGCAGCAGGTAGAAGGCTGTCCATCTGAGCCTCTGCAAAATCCACTTCTCATCTTGTTAAAGATTGACAATGGCATTAATATTAGTGTATAACAACTGGGGTATGCCACAAATACTTGCTGCATGGAGTCCCCCCTTTTTACACCATTTAATTCCTGTTCTTATATAAGATTTTCTATTTTTCTCCTACTGGTAAAGCAGGTTCTTTGCATGCTATTAGAATATATGATGACTTATTTGGCCATCACATCTGTTGCTTGGTTGTTGCTTGGGTGGCTAGCATGAGAAGATAGTTTCCTTTGTTAATACGAAGCCAACACATATAGAGAAGTGTTTTTGTATTTATGTTATTAATATGGTCAGAAGCTTACTCCCCCCCCTTTTTTTAAAGAACTCAGGTTGAGCTACAATCCATAGAATCCATAAAAGTAAACAAAATAAAAATGGTGGCAACTATTTTATAAGACTAAAATAATAACCCATTGCAATACAAGGATTGAAAGACACAGATTTTCAATAGGAACATGTCCATGTTGTAATTAATCCAAATGCACAGGTAAAAAGCCAGTTTTTCACCTGGTATCAAAAAGAAAAAAATTATCAGTGCTAGCATGGCCTCCATGTGAAGAATAAACTAGGGCGCTATGACAGAGAAACCACTTTTCTGTTTCCTCACATCATACACTTCACCAAACTATGAGTTGCTGAGAATATCATGACAACCATCCCAAAATTAATATTCAGCTATGTACATACTGAGATTTTTGTTAAAGTTGTCCTCATGCTGCTCACCTGCTGTTTTTTATTCCCTGTGGACTAGTATGGGACTTTTAAAAAAAATGTTATTTGATTTATTTAAGAAGTCTTGGTTTTGTTTTCTTTAATATATATTTTTGATATTACATCAATGTAAAGGTTTCCCCTGCCCAATCATGTCCAACTCTAGGGGGCAGTGAGCGCTCGTTTCTGTTTCTTAGCCAAGGGAACCAGTGTTGTCCGAAGATGCTTCCTTGGTCATGTGGCTGGCATGGCTATTCACTGAAGGCACACAGAATGCTGTTACCTTCCCACCAAAATGGTACCTATTTATCTACTTGCATTTGCATGCTTTTGAACTGTTAGGCTGGGAGGAGCTGGAGCAAGAACAAGTGCTTGGGTCTCAAATTGCCAACCTCAGGTCAACAAGGCCAGCATAAGGGAGAGCCTGAAATGCATACTTCATTGGCTTGTCAAGTCTGATTTTTCAGGGGCTTCTCCTTCCACTGTCAAGCAATGAACTATTCTTGCATTTCTCTTACCAGCTGTCCTTATAAAATTAGAAAATCTAGCTAGGTATTCTTCAAATAAGTTCCCATTAATAGGTTATGTATACTTTCGTATATTATTTAGTGTTGAAATGCCAAAGATATATATGTGATTGTTTCATCTTTCATACCATTATTAAAGCTCCTTAGTCTACCAACACTTCCATTGGACATTCCATTTCCAAAACCAAGAAAACATGAAATAACTCTTCAGTTGCCTCTAGCCACAATATTATATCTGCAAGGAGGAGCATGCTTTGGGTTCAGTCAATTAAAGAATCTCATCCATCATGGTCCAGAGATGTATCCTTTCAGTCATGGGGTCTGCCCCAAGGGTGAAATCTAAAATTTGTTACTACCGGTTCTGTGGACATGGCTTGGGTGGGTGTGGCCAATTTTTTTTACTTTTAAAACCATTTTTTCTACAACCTCTTTGGTGAAGAGGTTGTAAAAAATGCTTTCAAAAGGCTCTGACAATCCCAGCTGAGTTGCCTGATCTGCAGAGACATTTCTTCTTTTAAATGCCACTGACGATCATGCAACTCAGCTTGGATCATCAGAAGCATTTAAAAGAAAAAAAGGGTTTTTTTTCTTTTAAATGCCTCTGACTATCCAAGCTGAATTGCATGATCGGCAGAGACTTTTTTCCTTTTAAATGCCTCTGCCGATCATGCAACTCAGCTTGGATCATCAGAGGCATTTAAAAAAAGGGGGGGGGGTCTTTTAAATGCCTCTGATGATCCAAGCTGAATTGCCTAAATTGCCTTAGAGGCATTTAAAAGAAAAAAAGTCTCTGCCAATCAGGCAACTCAGCTTGGCTCATCAGAGGCATTTAAAAGAAAAGAAAAGGGTTTTTTTTCTTTTAAAAGCCTTTGATGATCCCAGCTGAGCTGCGCGATCATCAGAGGCTTTTTTAAAAAAACTTTTAAAAGCATTTTTTTGGCCAAAGGGGTTGTAGAAAAAATGCTTTTAAAAGTAAAAAAAAAAGCCTCTGATGATTGTGGGGCTCAGCTGGGTATGTGGGGGGTGGGCAGGGATTTTTACTACTGGTTTTCCAAACCACCCATCTCGATCGCTACTGGGTCAGGTGATCCAGTCCGAACCAGGAGCATTTCACCCCTGGTCTGCCCTCTTGAACACCTTATCAGTTGAAATTAGACACTGGCCCCTACCCTGCATGCCTTCCAGAAAGCACTTAAGACCTGGCATGGCAGCCAGGTAGAAACTTTTAATCTGAGGTTTTTTTTCTTGGTTTCTTTTTTATTATATTTTATATTTATACCTTGTTCCCCACCTAGAGTTGCTTTGGCAAAAGGGCTGGTCATATAAATCTAAATAAATAAATAGACAATATGTGGCAAGAAAAAGGCTCTGAACGTGTATCTATTAAGGCAGTTGACAATATTCAGCTTGGAGCAGTCCATAGATGCTCCAAGTATGAGCTGGTTCTCAGGAGGGGTACCCTTAAATTCTGACAATTGCTGGAGTTCTATAAAGATCTGATGAAGCTTCCTCTTCTCCTCCCCCCCCCCAAAAAACCCCCTTAGCCTGTTTTGCTTTATTAAGGATTAAATTCACCTCAGCTCAATATCTGGCTTCCAAATCTCCTCCTTTAACCTGCTTTCATTGTCTTCAAATTCTCCTCATACAGTCCTCAAAAATAAATTAGCATCTTGTTGGGCAATGACAAATTGCAGCATACACGTACACACACACACACACACACACACACACACACACACACACACACACACAAACAACTGTGCAAGGATTTTGTGTTAAATCTCCTTGGATGGAGATAAAAGTGAAAGTTGTAATGAACTTTCTGCCAGCCAAGGCTTCTTCACTTCTCCAAGACCAGGAGACTTCAGATTTTGAGAGGATATAAATTCCTGGTGGAAGGCATCCCAGTACTTTAAATCTAAGAAAAGGAGAAAAACCCAAGACTATAAAGCAATGTTATAAATATTGATTGTACAGTATTATGGGCTTTATGCTGAAGATCTATGATTGTGAGTGCCTAGAGCCTACCAAGATTTCAGTCTAACCCCTTCCCCCAGCTATGCTGCTACTTACTATTATCTGAGGTGCAATGTTTATGATGCTGTTTTGGGATAAAAAATATGTGTGCTTTTTGGTGGGGTTTTTATTCTGATATTTATTCTGTTGTCATGGAATATTGCTGTGAGCTGCCTAAGATGATCTTGTATCAGATAGGCTGCTATATAACTTTTCTAAATGAACCCAGCCTCCTTTATTAAAATAAAGGCCTCTTTTCTGGCCTTTTGGAAATGGCTTGTAGATGATCTCTGATGAGAGGGGGTTCTGCCATCTTGCTTGGGGCCCACAGAAGAACATGCAGCCATGGGGCTGGTTAGCACTCTGAGGGTCCTTCACAAGTTTTAATTAACTTGTGTTGAATTTTAATCATCTTTACCTCTTATTTAAATTTTACATACAGTTTGTTTTTATTATTATTATTTTAGTGGTACACCACCCAGGGCCCCTCTGTGAGAAAGATGGGCAGTTTCTAAATTTGATAAAATAAGTAAATCCTTTCCTTTCCCCCCCCCCCCCACCTTTCTTTCTTTCTTTCTTTCTTTCTTTCTTTCTTTCTTTCTTTCTTTCTTTCTTTCTTTCTTTCTTTCTTTCTTCCTTTCTTCCTTCCTTCCTTCCTTCCTTCCTTCCTTCCTTCCTTCCATAACCGAGTTTGAAGGGACTTTGTAGGTCATCTAGTCCAACCCCCAGCTCATGCAGGAGACCTGTACTAGGGATTCGAACCGCCGAATTGCCGACCTTTCTGATCAACAAGTTCAGTGTCTTAGCCCCTTCCTTCCTTCCTTCCTTCCTTCCTTCCTTCCTTCCTTCCTTCCTTCCTTTTCCAGTAATGATGGTTCCCCAAGGATATTTTGTATCAGGGTCTCTATCGAATTAAGCTGCCTGAAGAAACATTATATTTAAGTAAAAAAAAAGTTGGGGGGGAGGCCATCTTGCTGATGTGATGATGCCGGGCCCCTCATAAACTAGTTAGTACAGCTTTTCATGTGATGTGCTCACAATGAGCTAGTGTGGTTACCGTTTAAATTGGCCAGGTTCATGTGAAGCCTGCATAGCTTGAAGGACAAAGGCCCTACACGCAGGAATTGTAAGGTGACAAACAAGTATTTTTAGGTGCACATTCCTTCAGACACAATAGGGCTTGTGGGCTTTCATCTCTTTCTCTCTCCCTCAGTTTTCTGTACCAGATGAACCAGTGTTCTTCAAATAAAGTACTTAAATGCAAATCATCTTTTCCAGCTTAGGAAGGCGAGGGGAGGGGAGGGGAGAGGAGAGGAGAGAGAAGGAAGAAAAAGCCATCGCTGGGCTCCAACCTCACATCCTCCATCTGAAATTAGCTCCATTGTCAAAAGAAGACAGCTGTATCCTGATTTCAAGACTCCTGCCTTGGAGTCAAGCAGCCTTTTTGAAAATGGTTGTGTTCCTTCAAAGCAGCCCCATAATGGTCCCTCTGCAAACCATTTCCAGAAGCCTCGTGTAAGTAAGATAAAAAGGCGCCGTTTCTCTTTCGCACTGCTTTTATGGGCTAGGTCAGAGTGCTCTTTCCATGTGGTTCATTCCCAGTCGAATTCCCTAATAGCCGATCTCCTCGGCTAACAGATGCCCAGCCTCATGTCGGAACCGACTCGAGCCACCGCTGAGATGATATTCCAGCTCCTTTCTTATTGAGCCATTTCCCTAGCAGATGGTGCAATGCTGCAGGCGCACTCCTTCCTGTTAATTACCAGCCTTAGCTACAGATGGAAATGTCAGTCAGCCTCACAGGTCCTGGTTCCTGCCATTGCCTCAGTCCATAGCCCTCTACCTTGGCAAGATGCTGCCAACACACACCATGTGTTTTGTGACTGCTGACTAGGCAGGCAACAAAAAACAACTTACTTCATGAATATTCATGGAGGAATGTTTCGAGTTCTGTTCATCTGCGAGGCTTATAGATCTGCTTAAAGGAGAACTGCTCTTTCCAGAGCTCCAGAAGCCCCATCTTTTAAACTCTGGTGCAGCTATGTGAGCCAGCTAAAGTAGGTTGCTATGGTAACCTATAAAGAGTGATTAAATGTCTGCCATAGAGGGACACCGATTTCTCACTAATATTCTTACCGTTACATTACGTGCCATTTAATCACACACACACAAACATACCTGCACACACACTGCCCTGCAATAACAGATTGATAAGTCACCAAACCAAACTGATGAGCTTGGAAAAAACAAAACAAAAAAAGATTGATTTTCATCAGCCTCTAAACTACTGGCATTAATTCTTTGTACTTTCTTAGGTTTTTTTTTTTAAGGTTCAAATAAACACATTTCAACGTAAGATTACATTTTTTCTAATTTGTTACTCCCCGACCCCCCCCCCCCAAATACTATTTCTGGAAGCCATTTCTATTGCACACCCCAATTCTTGATGATCCAGATTGAAGTGATTGACAGGCCTGTAAGGGAAGGATTTGACTTCTACACAGAAAGTCAGGACTACTTGCTCCCTTTGTAGGATTTGTGTTCAGGACACCATTGTGGGCTAATGAACAGGAACTGCATTATTTTTTCTATATTTTTCATATTTCATATTCAGTATGTTCTGTCTTCCTGAATTTACTGTGACTTAATCATCCATCTCTTCCCAAGGTCTCTACATTTCCATTGCTAAGCAAGATGATTGTTAATTGAGTCATATCCGATTTTACAATCTTTTTTGGGGGGGGGGGATGGTTGTTAAGTGAATCATGCAGACATGAAGCAACTCTGGCTTCCCCCATTCACTTTGCCTGTCATAAACAGTCTAGGAAGGTCAGGAATAGTGATCACATGATCTTGGGACACCACAACCATTGTAAATACATGCCTGTTGCAGGTGTCTAATTTGTGGTTATGTGACTGTTTGGATGCTGCAACATTCATAAGCATGAGGACTAGTTGTAAATTACCTTTTACACCCACAATTTCTGATACTGGTTCAGGCAAACCAGTCCGAACCGGCTGAACATAACCTCTGCTCTCCTACCCTCCTCTTCCCTTCCCTTCCCTTCCCTTCCCTTCCCTTCCCTTCCCTCCCTCCCTCTCTCCCTCCCTTGATCCTGTTCAAAAAAACACTCTAATACTCATCAACATACAGAATTTAGTGAGGGATGTTTGTTTGAGGTTTTTGTTTAAGTCCTAGTGGAAAGTGATTGCTATCTCATAAAAATAGTTCAGAAATCCAAGAATTGCAAAAGAGACAAATTGTTGAAACAGATGCAAGAGGTTGTAATATTTTTACTTTAAAAAAAGGTGATTTGTTATGTCCATTTGTAGGAGTGAGGTAGGCATTGAATACAGTATGATAAACCAGCAAAATAATCCTTTTTTTTTTCTTATCCAATCTTTAGGATATTTTGCTTTATTTTTATTTTAAGGGAAATATCATGGGAGTGGTGCTGAGCTTGATTATACTAGCAATGAATATATTTAGTACTACAGCTGGTTTCTGGTGGTACACATCATATACAACATTAAGCAAGATTGCAGGGTTTCATTCCCATTGCCTCCTGGGTGGGACTTCTCATTCTCTTAGAGCCTTTCCAGATGGGATTCCAATCCGGTGATTGGTGGAAATGGATTGAGACTCTCTCAGCAGTAATAGTCGCTACCATCATCCCTGTGTCGCTACCATCACCCTTGTGATAATTGCTTCTGCATGGCACCTATTGGCTCTCTGAAATGAACTGGCTAAGGTGATTATTTTTTGTGTGGACATATGAAGATTTCTTAGCTATTTCATCATCCTAAAACAGTCTGTCTTTCAGTTTACTAAAACTTAAAAATAAATCCTGTTTTCATTGTTATGTTGCTGGATTCTGTGGAATGAACTAAGAGCTCATCAACGCTTGGAACAAATTAAACTTCTTTAATTTTCTGCACTCCTATTTCTTCCGCGGTTGTGGACGCACTTCTTGCTGAAAAGAGAAACTGGTTAGATCAAAATTTTTCCTCTGGCTGCAGTTGCTTCTCTTCCTGCTCTTAACCTGAATTTATCAACAGGAAAGCCAAACACAAGCCTAGATATACTAGGACAGATTTTCCAAATTGATGATATCTGACTCTGTACTGAAAGATAAATTCTCCCAATGGCTTCATGTGGACATTAACCAGAAGGAGCAAAAGAAGAGAGTAGCACCACATACCATAATAAGTAAAGTATTAGGGTTCAATGACTCTCTCTGCCCTACTGACTAGGACTGTCTCCAGAGGAAGGAGGAGAATTGGTCTCTAAGGTTTCAGGAACCCAAGTCCATTAAGCTCCTGTGGCAGATTGGTTGAATTATGAGATCTTTGTACAATTTTATGAAGTTCTAATAGACTTCTTTCCCTTCTTTTTCCTAAAATAAAAACCTCCCAAATTGTCTTTGTAGAAGACTAAAAGTTATATAGCCCTGTACATAATCAGGAAAATTTCAAAATGTCCAGTCTAATTATAGTAACAAAAGTAATGAACATTTCTGATAAATTGATTGGTTTTCAATTTAAAATCTAAATAAAGCAGTGGTGAAATCCTACCGGTTCACACCGGTTCGAGCAAACCGGCAGTGATAAAAGCTATCGGTTTGGTGAACTGGTAGTAAAAAAAAACCACTGGTTGATCCAACCTGTATTTCCGACGATCAGCTGTGCCGCGTGATTTATGTTTGCTAGAAACAGGAAATCCTGCTTTCTAGCAAATCTAAATAGCACGGCACAGCTGTTCCCCCCCCCGTTCTACTTACCTTGTTAATCGTCCTTTTTCTGTGCAAAGCACGATTGTCATGCACTACACATGTGTGTGCATGCCGCATGTGTTTTTTGCACACTGCGCATGCACATGCAGCATGCATTTGATGTGCACTGCGCATGCATGTGCATGCAGCATGTGTTTGGCACGTACCGCGCATGTGCGGGCAGTGAACCGGTGGCAAACTGGAGGATTTCACCACTGAAATAAATGTATTTCTAGATTCAAAGCTGTGCACTTTAAGAAATTTGGTTGTAAAGTTTCAGAGCCATCTTACCATGTCTAATCCTATTTATTTCTGCATACTTTTGTTTCAGTATTCACTTTCTTCCCTATTACTTTCATGGAACAGCTATCTTATTTTTAAAAATAAAAATAATAAAATGAACCATAACAACATGCAAGCTATTCTAATGCAAGTTTATCATATAAAAATACATAGTGAGGATATATATTTTGATCTTTTCAGTAGGGTAGAACACAGAGCTACTGTCAAAATGTTTATAAATCTTAATTTTTTAAAATAATCATCGGATGGATGATTCCACAAATCATTTTCCCTTTTCATAGACTTATGTTGCAACCAAATAGGTGAATACACCTACATTTTAAAACATTTGTTATTTTAAAAATGCTATGGAATAAAATGATGCAAATATGGATAGAAGTCTTCAACAATTAAGGCTGAATTTCTGTAATATATATCTGAGAATGGTCATAATGAACTCTATAATATCTACATAGAAAAGAAGGTTTTTTTTCCAACAACATTCTATCCTTTATTCACAATAATAATTAAAACACTGTTGGTGAGGGGGTTGAATCCTTACACTTTCCTATTTATAAAATGTTGCACTTTTGAGTGTTCTAAAAAGGCATATTTGATAGAAGAAATAAGAAAAACCAAAAGCACATTTATTATGTAGTGTGCTTTACTAAATGCAAGTGAGAACCTTAATCTAAAATGTAAATTGGGTTAAGAAGAAGAGTTCTTAACAGAAGACACCTAGAGATTGCTGGAGGAAGTGTGAGTTCATCTGACTGATCTTTGCATATGTATTTATTGACTGTGGTGGTGTGGCATCACGAGAAGTCTTGTTCTCCTTTGAAAGTTAGATTTTTAAACTTAAACAACACCTGTATCTGATCTGCATTGTAGTAAATCCAGGATGAAAAAATATGCATTATTAAATCTGTTGGAGTACACAGCAGAATGGAAGGTGAACTTACCTGTTTAATTTGATAACTTAAGATCTTATTAGCACTGCTCTTTTGGACAGATGAGAGGAGTTCAAACGTGTAATTGTTCTAGTTTTCTGACAAGTTTAATTCCATTAAAGAAGCTTCTTGGATGAAAAGCAAAACATTTTCAAGGAAAAAACCCCCCAAAAGTCCAGTTGCCTTTGGAGATGCACCTTTGGGACAATCATGACCTGGATGATTGAGAATCTCCATAGACCTTTAGCAAGTTTAATTCCAGTTAAAAAGTATTACTTTGTTATAGATTTGGTAGAATTATTCTTTTCTTTATTTATAGAGAGAGAAAGTGGGAGAAAGAAAAAGAAAAATATATTCAATTAGTGTTCACATTGAAAAATCTGTCCTTTGCTTCATAGCTCTTTTAAAACTCTGAGAAGCTTTGGGGCAGAATGTTCATTAAATCCCCCATTTTCGTCTTATATTTTTTTTAAAAATTAACTTGGTGAAGGTAGGTGACTAGTCTGTGGACTTTGATTGCATGAAATAATCCATAGTACTGAAAAACTTCCCTTGCAGCCCATCTAATCTATTCCAAAAGTTTGAATCTTGTCTTAAAATAATTTTGGAGAGACTATGGGGCCTTTCTGAGAACCATGAAACTCTCAAAACATTTCACCCACAGATTAAATAGCTAATAATGGTTACAAATGCACAGTTTTAAAGACGCATATTCACTGAACTAAGTTTTGATCAAATCAGCTCATTGAGGAGGAGTCACAAAGTGATGCAAACTTGATTTGAAGCAATGAATCAAATCAGAAGCTTTAATGTTATATACTCTTTTGAAGACCTTCACTGATTTGATGGCTGCTTTTGGGGTGTGGCAAAAAATCAATCATGTTGCAATTTGAACACTGGTGTATGATGTAGAATAATGTGACAGTCTCCCTGACAGTGATAAGTTGCCAGACAGTGAGATTTACCTCTTAAATTCTCTGTCTATCACAGCAGTTTTGGGATGGCAGGGATAGTATTCACTTTTTCCCCAACAGTTACATTCTTTAAAGTAGCTAGCCCCACGCCTAAGCTTTTCCCTGTCTTATGCTGATGAGATGTTATACTTTTATTATAATGCCTTTATATGAATCAATGGTGTGACTCCATCTGGAATACTGTGCAGTTCTTATTGTCACATTTCAAGAAGGATATAGTGGAGCTAGAGAAATTCAAAGAGAGCAACTAATATTATCAAAGGACTAGAGCAACTTTGCTGTGAAGAAAGGTTGCTACATTTTGGGCTTTTTCATGTGGAAAGGAGGTGAATGAGAGGGGACATCCTTGAGATGTATAAAATTATCTATAGTTTACATAAAGTGGACAAAGAGAAGCTATTTTCTCCTTCCCCAAATATTAGAACCCAATTAAATTCAATCCTGAAAGAATCAGGACAGGGAAAAGGATTTTTTTTTACACTACATATAATTAAATTTTGGAATTTGCTACTTTCAGTGTGGTGCTGGTGACTAGCTTGGCTGACTTCAAAAAAGTATTGGACCAATTCATTGAAGGCAGAGGATCAATTAGCCTGGATGGCAGGGTGACTACCTCTGAAGACCATCTGCTGAGAGACAAGTGGTTTTCCTTGGGCAGTTGATTGGTCACTTGAGAACAGACTGTTAAATGAGATGGTCCAGGGTCCATGTTTATGTTCTATGCCAATCCTGCCAGTTTAGATCATTCTTTCTGTGAATCTCAAATCGTCCATTTCAATTGGATCAAGGGCAATTCACCCAGGTTTGATAATAAGTATCAGAATTGGATCATAATCTATTTCTCGATTATTTGGGATTTGCTATAATTTTCTTTAGATGAAATGGACAGCTTTCTCATCTTGCAGTTATGATTTGGCATCATTACTGTAATATCACAGTGAGCATGTTGCTATTTGCCCCTCCCCTCTTCCTCCTCCCAGGAATGCCTATAACAACATGACATACACCGTGCATTTTCACCATCTGAAAAGTAATGGAGTTCATAAGTAAATCACATCACGAAAGGTCTCTTTCTTAGAGTAATGAAATGAGACTTTATTTCCCATGGCCATATTGTTTCTGCTTAGGTGATTGGAAGCTTTAGTATTTCAGAATTATAGCAGAGATAAAGCCTCTTTATTTGAAATGAAATAATGGCTGGGTTTATATAACATACTAAGCCAAGTCTAAGTGAGCCTCATTATGACTGAGCATATTTTGCAAATGTTTTTGAAAATGAAGCCAGCTATATACCAAAAGATCCTTGTTATGATAGGGAGCTTTATGTAATCAGAATTAATTGTTATGACAGAACATTTTGTTGATTTTACCTCACTGATTGGCCTTGTCTTCCAAAGAGTCACCATTAGAAAAATCAATTAAAGTAGATTGCCACCTCCAGACTCCTAAGCTTGCCCAATGGACAATTCCCAATCATTCCGCTATGGATTCCTTCCTTCAGCCCATCTCCACAAAAAGGAATAAGAAAAATTGCTTTGAATTTTTCTTGTTCAAATCCAGACCTAAACATATTTTTTAAAAAAACAGAAAACAGAGCAGTAGTTCTGTAACTCTGCAATGTTACTCTCAGAGGGTTCTGTACTGCAGTTATGCTTTTAAAAAAACAATTGATTATCTCTAAAACCACTTTCTGTCATCTCTCTTTTGGAATCTGCAAAAGACCTCTGAGTACAATCAACTGTTGGGCCTAAAGAATTGCACTCAGTTAGGGGCAGGAATTCTTCACACACCCCTTCCAAGTGGCAACTTTCAACTCCCAGCAATCCCACCAAGCTTAGGGATGGTAAGGATAGCCAAACAACTTCAGTGGAGAGTGGAGTGGAGTGAAACGGAATGGAACAGAACAGAACAGAACAGAACAGAACAGAACAGAATAACAGAGTTGGAAGGGATCTTGAAGGTCATCTAGTCCCTACAGACAAATGGTTGTCCAATTTCTTCTTAAAAACTTCCAGTGTTGGAGCATTCACAACTTCACTGTTGTGAATTGTTCCACTGATTAATTGTTCTGTCAGGAATTTTCTCCTTAGTTCTAGGTTGCTTCTCTCCTTGATTAGTTTCCACCCATTGCTTCTTGTCCTGCCCTCAGGTGCTTTGGTGAATAGCTTGACTCCCTTTTCTTTGTGGCAGCCCTTGAAATATTGGATATCTTTTGTTTATTTGGCATTTTAATATTATACCCTGCATGCCCTTGATTGCTAATTAGAAAATAAAAGACATGCCTGAATTAGCCCTGAACATCTACATTTGTGGGTGTGAATGTGTGAGTAAGAGAGAGAAAGAGATAGAATGATGAAGATAGACCCATCATCTGTTGACTTGGTGCATGTTTGCTTAATTGTCATTCCCGCCTGGGGAAGTGGCACTTTCAAATGCATCCTCAACCTCCCTTGGCTGACCCCTAGCATGGGCCCACAGTTAGTCTCACTGAAACCCCATTGTTAACAACAAGGTTTTCTTTTGACAATGATTCATGAAAACATCTTGGCAGGGAGAGGAGAAGGGGGAAAGGGTTATTGAAAATTGGGAGAGAAAAATGACTCTCTGCTACTGATAAAGTGCTGGCTCTTCTTTGTCGTTAATTAGCAGCTGTTGCTTCCCTCAAGTAGTGCAAATTATTCTGCTGAAGGAACAAAGCCTCAAATGAGGAAGTCGCTCAGTTTGTTTACACGATGCGCTAGACAAAAGCGCTTCACCTAATTTCATGTGCCGTGGGTTCAGAAACCTCACCACTGATGTCATCGGGTCTAGAGGTCTTTCAGAGAATTGTCAAACGTTCGCCAGCACGACAAGGTTTAATGTTAAAATATCTGAAGTTTGTGAAAAGGACAAATATAAATATAATAATCCCCCCAATTAAAAAAAAAGTCTGTCAGAAAGACAGCAAGGGAGGGGGAAAGGCAACAGCAATGCCAAGATGAAAAGCGGAGTAATGTCCCCACTTACACTAGCTGTTCTTTTAGTCAGAACGGACTCCTTTTTCTCCCCAATTAAAATTAGACATCTTTGATCACGCAGAGCACTGTGCCCTCAAGCTGCTCCTATGCTGTGCTCCTGCTGGCAGCTTGGAAGGTAATCAATCCGGACTGTAGGCGATCACATCTTCCCATTGGATAGCTCTGCGGCTGCTATGCCCACCCATCTTTTTTCTTTCAGAAAACCAATTATCAATCACTTTCCTTCCTGTGGCCTAATTTTCCTAGACATAGAGACCAGAATATATATGTACACAGAGAGAGAGAGTTAAATGTATACATACCAAATTGAAGCTTCAAAAGGCACATATATCAGATATAACTGGCTTTAAAATTAAAAATAACTTCCTTGCAGTTCCCCCGTTTCTGAAATACTATCTCCTGAATGCAGGTAATCCTCGACTTACAACAGTTCGTTTAGTGCCTGTTTGAAGTTACAACAGCACTGAAAAAAATGACTTATGACCGGGGGGGGGGGGGGGTTTCTCTTACCTTTACCACCGGTTCGTCATGTGCATGCATGCTCACTTTATGCACATGCATGCTGTCCGTACATGCTCCCAGCCTTCTGCACATGTGCTTTGCTAGCTTACGCACCTTCCGCGCATGCACCTGGCCTCAAAAACATGCCTAAATAGCACAACCTGGAGCTGGGGCAGGTCGATGGCATGCCCATCCGTGATCGCCGCTACCAGTTCACCCGAATTGGTGCGAACCGGCTGAATATCACCTCTACTTATGACCATGTTTTACATTGTTGCAACGTGATTTACATTTGCATTCTTGACATTTGCATACTTATGACGGTTGCAGTGTCCCAGAGTCACGTGACTATCTTTTGTGACCGTCTGACAAGCAAAGTCAACGGGGAAGCCAGATTCACTTAAAAAAATGTGTTACTAATTTAACCTGTGCAGTGATTCACTTAACAAATGTGGCAAGAAAGGTTGTAAAATGGGACAAAACTCACTTAACAAATTTCTCACTTAACAACATAAATTCTGGACTCAATTGTGGTGATAAATTGAGTCCTACCTGTATTCCATTTCAACCTGTACCTGATTTGCCTTACTGAAGAATATTCCTGGCTTGAGATTTTGAAGAACTGTTTTTCTTTTAGATTATGACTTTCCTTGTCAGGCTGCTTGCTTATCTAATTTGTGGGTGTCATGGTGTCACGATCATATTATGGTGAAATGATAAATGGACATAATAATAATAACAACAACAACAACAACAAAAACCAAGTTCCTAGGTCCTTGGTTAGGACTCGAGCTGCTGAGCTATTAACCGGCCTCAAAGGCTGTGAATCTCACTACAGATTAAATAATAATAATAATAATAATAATAATAATATAAAAAACCCAGGAAAAAAACCCCAAAAAGGTAACTCAGGAAAGAGAAACATCAATTAAAAAAATCTGCCAACTTTCAAATTGCATGTAAGATCATTCTGACCACAATATTACCTTATGACTTCGCCAGTATGAGCTAGTGAAGAAAATCATAACAGAATCAGCAGCAGGAGTTATTCGGGGGGTGGGGGGGAGTAGTAAGAGGGTATGTCTGCCTCTGCAAAGTAGTCAGTTGAAAGGTGGGGATTAGGCTGGGGGGAAAATAAAGCACAGCTGGCAAATCAGGCAATGGGGCTTTTAGGGTGACAAGCAAGAAAACACTGCTTCCAGGTTAGAACAGAAAAATGCAAATAGAGGTTGCATTCATGATAGGCAATGGGCTAGTGCAATTCCTGCCTTCCAGAAGTAGTTGCTGGCCTATGGAACAATCTGGAAGTGTGGGTAATACCAAGAAAAATTCAAATTACTGTAAGGCACATATGCTTTTGGGAAACCCAAAATACCAGGTTAGGAATAGATTTTCATTGAGGAAATGTATCTAGATGGATAAAGAATGACTTGATGGCACATAATCAATCAAAGAGTGAGTTTGGTCAATCACTCTCTTTCAGGCCATTCCACCACACAGGACTGCGGTTGTTGAGAAAAACTAGAGAAAATCTTATGCATACTGGCATAACCATCTGCAGAAAATAAAGGGTATCAATTTATTAGAAAACATTCCAAAATAAAATATTTCTTTTTTTTGGGGGGGGGGGGGGAGGTAAAGTTTCCCTTTTGAAGATCAAGCCACCCAGAGTTGGGGAGTCTCTAAATAAAATAAATAAATGATCAATTTTATGCCTTATATGCACAAGGCATAGAAGGAAGGAAGGAAGGAAGGAAGGAAGGAAGGAAGGAAGGAAGGAAGGAAGGAAGGAAGGAAGGAAGGAAGGAAGGAAGGAAGGAAGGAAGGAAATAATAGGGAGGGAAGAAGGAAGCTTGGTTACTGACCCAGATTTGAAACTTACGATGATCAGCTTTGTTATAGTAGGATTATAATTGTTCTCTCCCCAGAGCATTTGCTGCTCAGCAGGACAAGGTTAATTTCTTTCTGTTTAGCTAGCTTATAGGTAAGTTTGGCAACCCTGACCTTACTGGCCAAAAGAGTGGCTTTTTTAAAACAACACAAAGACAAAGGCCCTTCTTTTGAAGACAGAAAAGTTCACATGTTGGACAGAGAGGACTGCAGGTTTGAAAGAGGGGTCAAAAAGGCCATCTATGTCAAAACTGAACAGACTTCTCTTAACAGAGGGTGAGGGATATGACATCATTTAACTCCAGTCTACAACACCACCCTTTCAGCAGTTCCAAGAAGGCTCCACACCCATTTGCACTATTCAGGGTGACCGACGACACAGATAAACCTTCAGGTGGCCTCAACAACTCTCTAAAAGAATGCAAATCAGTGATGGGATTCAGACGGTTCTCTCCGGATTGCACAAACCGGTAGCAGCGATGGCGGGAGGCTCCGCCCACCCAACCTGACATAACGTGCACATGCGCAGACAAGGTGTGTGTGTGAGTGGAGCACCTGTGACCACGCTCACATTTGCGAACCAGTAGGGAAGATAAGTGAATCCCACTGCTGTTACAAATGACCATCTGCATAAATCCTTCCATTCCCCACCATCCAGTCAGAGCTAAAGAAGTTTCCTGGATGAGAAGTGAAACGTCTTCAAAGAATAACAAGAAAGCCCAGTTGCCTCTTGAAAAAGCATCTTTGGGACAACCATGACCTGGATAACTGAAAACCTCCATAGACAAATTATGATGGAAGTTTCATCTACTTCCAATACTATTCATCACTATACCTTTCTGGGACATCATACTACATTTAACATTTGAGGACCATTTCTTTAATATTTTTCACTTATCTGCTGGAGAATTTGTAGAGGGAACTATGAAAAGTGATGTAGTTCTCTAATATCAAAATTACTTAGTGGAATTCAATATAAAAGGTTCCATGTTATGCCCCATTATCTTACAGGGTTTATGTGTAATGTCTGGAATGGATTATCAGGTGTTCTAGAATGAAATGATAACATAGTATCATGATAACTCTATGATATATGATATATGATACTAACTCTAGTATCATGAAATTATATTGTATTTCATTTGCAAAAAAGAAAAAAAGACCAATAAGGCAATTTGCTGCCTATTTACAATCAACTCTTGTGGTAACAGACATAACTTTCTGAGTAGGAAAGAATAAAGGAAAAGCAAAAGAAACAAGGCTAACTAGAATAAACATACTTACTCATAGTATGGCTTTTTTGAAACTGGGAATAAGGGATCTGAAGGGAAAATATAATACTAAGCAAAGATGAAATAATGGGTGGACCAGCTTAAAATAGTAACCATGAAAAGCTGGGAATTCGGGGGTAGTGAGAAGACAAGTCTAAATCCTGGAAAGCGTTAAAGATAAGCAAGAGCTAGATTATAACAAGGGTGGAATCAGGATAGAAATTTGAAAAAGAGTGTTGCATAATCTGAGCAATGGAAGGAATGAATAGGTTTTGGCAGCAGAATTCTGTACAGAAGGTGGTAGGATGTCTGGCAAGCAAAGGCTACAGTGAAGAAAGTAGTCAAATCTTCATGACATTTCATAAAATCAAGAGTACGGTCTTAAGAACATCCATGTCAAGTTAACTTTTCTGAAAAACGTCAGTGAAATTAAAATGTAGACTCCCTGGAGTTAAACTGGTTTTAGGAATATCCATGTCAAGTTAACTTTACTGAGAAAAGTCAATGAAATTAATATGTAGATTCTCTGGAGTTGAGCTGATGACTTCACGGACATGATATGGACATGACCATGTTGTTTTCTTGGTATCAGTCTGGAAATGTTTTGCCGCTGTTTTTTTAAGGGATGGTTTTGTTGACTTTCCAGTCTAGTCTATAGCTCTGGAATTTCTAATAGTCTCCCATCCAAGTGCTAACCAAATCCAACTCTGTCAACTTTTTCAAGAAAGGCCAGCATTGGCTGGGTGCTGCCCCCTCTTACGTCACTAAAGCTTAAGCAAACATGGGGGAAAAACATGTTCTCATCGTTCATTCTTTAGATGATCAATGACCGATTCTGCCATATATTTTAAAAAATAATTTCAGGGAAGGATGAATAGATGAAACACCTAGGAGGTTGGGGTTGCTTTTGATTTTTTTACACAAATAATCTGCTTCTCGTTTTGTATTATGAATGATCAGGATGAGAGCTGTTGGGGAAATATCATTTGGAAACTGCTGCTTAATAAAATAAACACAAAATTAATTTCACAAGAGGCTCTTTCTGTGAAACGCTGCCTCTTTCGCTGCAGTGCTGGTGATAAGTATTCTTTTAACATGGAAATTACCACTGTAAAACTGCCAGTGTGTGATCTCAGATCACTCTTTTGGCTTTGAAATCTAAGCCTAATAGATACCCTGCCAAGTTCTTCGATAACACAATCCAAGAAAACTTAGCTCATGGTGCAGCTCCTGTTTCACAAGGGGGCCAGGCCTATATACCTGAACGGGTGGCTTCTGCAAGGGAAAAGGAAGGTGATGCCTTTGCAGATTTGATCATTTGCTGCCCAGCTGTAGCACTGTGTATTCAAAGCAATCAAATAAGAATAAAGTGAAGTAAGCAGCTGTATGGGAATATAGGCAACATTTGGAGGAGGCTTCAATTGTGTGTTTATTCCTAAATGCAGTGTGAGTGCAGTGTGACTAATTACACCGCAGAGGAAAGCAGAAGCTCTCAAGTTAAAGTATTTGGATAATCAAGTTTACTGCGGGAAAAGTACGTCGGCATTAAATAAGTCAAAACACAACGCATCAGATTTGGAATGGCTCCATTGGTACTGCAAGTCAGAGTAAGGCAGCTGAAATGATATGAGTCTCATTTGTCTAACTAGAAGAACTACCAGAAAAAATAAACCATCTGCTTCAACTATCTCAACGCCACTTGAAAACGATAATTCTGCAGAAATGGAATGAGACAGTTTCCTCCCTTGTTCCTTATTTTACTGTTTCGCTTATCAGGTAGCCTGTTGCTAAGCTTCCTAAGGAAACTGGGGCTCTTTCTGAGATCTTTAATAGATGGGCACTTACTGGTACTCAAAGAAAAATCATTCTGCTTTCTTACTTGATTTATGGTTTGCTTAAACATGATTCAATAGCTCATCTGTTTATGCTGGATGGAATCCGAGATATTAAACACACAAACAAAACAATTAGAAACAAGGACTGATAGTTATACTTTCCCAGGGATTTACCACTGAGATACAATGCAAAGCAAAACAAAAAACTACAGGGGAGCAGGGAAAGTAATTTGAATCAAACACTGAAATTGCCTTTAGCCTATATAAACCACTCCAGTTTCATTATCTCTAGGAGGATAATTATATAGATCTATATTTTTTTAATCCCTAAACAGTCAAGTGAAATGTTAACCTCTGACCTCATTCATCCTTGTGTTGCCCCTCAGATACATATTCAATAAACCTTCTCAGGATTAGAAGATGTATATGGGTGGGGGACAGCCAGTGGTAAAGTTGCATATCCTTTGCCATGTGATTACAACACCTTAGAGTTCATCAAAGGATGTTACATATGTTTTACATGTATTTCTAAATAATATGGAAAGTCTAGGCTAGAGAGAGTTCTAAATTATGGGAATTGCATCTCTTACGAACTGTAAATTAGAAACTGTCACTGTTTAGTTGATATTGAAGAACGGACTAAAGGGACATGAAACAAGGAGAACAGAGGAAATTTGGCCTAGATCAATAGCAATAGCACTTAGACATATATACCACTTTACAGTGCTTTACAGCCCTTTCTAAACAGTTTACAGAGTCAGCATATTGCAATACTGCATTCTAACCACTAAGCCACGATGAGCTTAAAGCAGGAGACTCAACCGGGGGTCCTCAAACTTTTTGAACAGGGTGGGCCACTTCAGGGTCCCTTAGACTGTTGGAGGCCGGACTGGCTAGGTATAGTTAGGCCCCCCATGTGACTGGGTGGGCGTGGCTAGCTGGTCATGTGACTGGGTGGGCGTGGCTATGTGCATAGGGACTACTCAGAGAGCTGAAAAAAGTCATTTCTGACTGGTCCTCGCACTTTTGACCGGTCTTTGCACTCACTCTTATGACCATCCTCACATTTATGCCCATTGCAGCATTCTTAACAACCGTGTCAGTCATTTCACAACTACTTCTCTTCACCACAGTGACAAGATAGGACGCAGAATGTAAAATGTGAGGATAGTCGTAAGTGCAAGGACTGGTCAAAAGTGCGAGGACCGGTCAAAAATAATGTTTTCAGCCCTCTGAGTAGTGCATATACACATAGGGACTACCCAGAGGGCTGAAAAAAGTGATTTCTGACAGATCCTCGCATTTTTGACTGGTCATCATTTATGCCAATTTCAGCACTTAATTAAATTAATCAAATAAAAATGACCTACTGGGGCGGTCGGAGGCAGTCTGAGATGGGTGTTTGGGCTGGCTGCAGGGCAAGGTGATACAACTGGGTTAGGTAGGCTGCTGCTGCTACCCAGGTGGGAGGCAGGCGCAGGCCTACAGGGCTGTCTGCAGGGTGAAGCGATCAGGGTAGGTCAGGTGTCTGCAACTTTAAACACTCAACCTTAAACACATGTAAACACTTAAACACAACCTGGGTGGGCATTGCCAACTCCATATCACTTACACCCACTCAGGTTTGTGGCTCCCAGTATTTTCTTTTAAACAGGTATCTCTGTGTTTCTTTCATCTCTCTCATCTCTTTCTTTCTCCCTCCCTCTTTCTCTCCTTCATCTCTCTTTCTCCCATTCCCCTTTCTCCCCTTCATCTCTCTTTCTCTCCATCTCTCTTTCTCCTCTCCCACATCGCGGCGGCAGTGGCAGTGCATCTACTGCACCGTCGGGTTGCGATAGGTGGGCGTGGCCAACTTTTTTTTTTACTTTTAAAAGCATTTTTTTTACAACCTTAAGAGGTTGCAGAAAAAAATGCTTTTAGAAGCCTCTGCCAATCTGCCAACTCAGCTGGGATCGCCAGAGGCTTTTAAAGGCTCTTTTTTCCCTACACCCTCTTCAGCCGAAAAGCCAGCCATGTGAGGAGTGGGCGGGAGTGGTGGGGCATCGGGGCAGGGCAGGGGGTGGGGCTGAATCCCACCACTGTGTGGGCTGGATACATTGTGTCAGCGGGCTGTACCCGGCCCCGGGCCGTAGTTTGAGGACTCCTGCTCTACACTATTTCAGACAAGTGGCTGTCCAGTCTCTACTTAAAAATCTCCAGTGATAAAGCACCCACAACTTCTGAAGGCAAGCTCCACTGTTTAATCAAAGACCTCTCACTCATTATTGTAATGATGTATACTGTTTTTTGTTTTGTTTTGGGTTTTTTTGAGTATAAAACACATTCCCCCCACATACACCAAAAAAAGTGGGTGGAAATGTCTGTGCATCTTATACAGCAAACATTGCTGAAGTCCCCCCGCACCTGCTGCCTCCCCCCTTTTGGCCTCTGCCTGCCAGCAATTTGCCTCCTTGCAGCAAATAGCAAACAGCATGGTCAGCTTTAGCACAGCCTGATTTAGCACGAGCAGCTGATTCACAATTGGATCTGCCTCAAGGAATACCTCCTACCAGCTTTTCCAGGCTGCGGGAATCACCACTGTCTGGAACGAACCGAAAATGGGATGCACGGAGGCCGAAAATGGGGTGCACAGAGGCTGAAAACGGGATGTGTCGAGGCCAAAAATGAGCCACGTGGAGGCAGTGATAGGTGGCAGCAGCGATGGGTGGCAACAGTACCAATGGGTGGCAGCGATCCCTGCAGCCTGGAACAGCTGATAGGAGATATTCTGGGAGACAGATCCAACCGCCAATCAGCTGCTCATGCTAAATCAGGCTGTGCTGAAGCTGACCAGGCTGTTTGCTGTTTGCTGCAAGGAGGCAAATTGCTGGGAAGCAGAGGCAGATTTTTTTCCTTGTTTTCCTCTGAAAAAGCTAGGGGCATCTTACACTTCAGAGTGTCTTATAGTCCAAAAAATATGGTCATCTTCAGGCTGGTGTCTTCGGCTTTGTGCTTGTGTGAGTATTGATATTCCTTTTATCATATCATCTCTGCAAGAAGCCTGCTGAGTTCTCCTTGACAGCCTATGGCAGCTACTATATTTTCTTCCATATGTACCATAGATTGCCAAGCTGGTTCAAGCTATTGTAACCAATACAGGTAGACCCCAACTAACAACTTCTCTCCCCTTTCTGAAAAATCCCACTGAATATTTTCCTGTGCAGTAATTCAAAATCTTCATCCCTTTTTTCCTCTTAGGTGAAGACTGGTGAGGTGCATGTGAGCTTTTAAAGAAATGCTGTTATTTTTATTGTGGGTTTTTTTTTTTCATCATAGTCCTGGCGCCTAATATTTTACATCGGGCAAAACTCTAAGGCAGTTCCGGAAGCTGGCTTCACATATTAAGAGGCAGCTAAATAAGTACTTTCTGTCCTGACACAGTCAGAGCTATGGATCCAAAAGTAAGCAGGCTCATCCTCTTAGTTAGATGAAAGCATTTGGGGAATTCATCTCAAGACAGACGGCTGTCTTTTGAGTCATCTCCTTTCAAACCCCCTTCATTCATTTCCTTATCATCCAAGCCAATTTTACGGATGCACTTTGTTGGTTTCGAAAATGTCATACTAGATTTTTTTTTTCCTTAGGAGGGACATTTGCCATTATAACCACCAAGAATACCATGCTAAAAATGGAATTTTCAGTGTGTACTGGTAAGGGAGGGCCTTACGGTTTCCTTTACTAAAATCAAAATTCATTTGCAAGTATTGATGCTATATTCATCCTGTACCACCACTAACCTGCGATTTTCAGTAACTGCTACATAACTTAGGCAGGGGGAAAAAAAAACATGTCATCAAATGCGTCTAAATCTGATTCAAAAGGGCCAGGTGTTCAACTTAAGAGCAGCAGGGGATATATTTTGGGTTGTATTGTTGGTTTTTTAAGACTTCAAAATCAACCCAATTATTATTATAATGGATAAAAAAAACCATTTGTGAGAAAAACTTTTAGTGAGGGAGCAAAGTACTAAAAAAAAAAAAGGATAATCCTCTGAATGTAGCATAAACCACAGATGGCTAGGAAGGTTAAGTGGGATTCAATACCATAGCATTGCCATATTTTTAATACTTGGAAAGTGGAGGTATTGTTTCTCATAGAATTTCCGAGAATCTTTCATCTTTTTCCATTTAGAGAATGTATAAAATGAACAGATGGTATGCGAGATTAATGTGGCATGCATGATATGTTCATTGATAGGCTTAAAGCTCAGACAGGGCCAGTAAAAGTTATGGAGACCGGGGCAAATTACATTCTCCCTTCCATATGTGCAATGAAGGAGCATGAAGATGGTGCCCATCTCATTCACGAGCACACCTGCCTGACCTCCAACATTATAAAACATCTAATACATTCCCTATCTGGAATAGGGATTATAGATTACAGAATAATAGAGTTGGAAGGGACCTCAGAGGTTTTCTAGTCCAACCAGCAGACCCTCAATCATCCTGGACAAATGCCTGTCCAACCTCTTCTTGAAAACCTCCAGGGAAAGCCTCCACTTACAACTTTTGGAGGCAAGTCATTCCATTGGTTAATTAACCTGGGATTACAGAATAGTGGAATAGACCTTGGAGGTGTTCTAATGCAACCCCTGCTCAAGCAGGAGACCCTCAACCATCCTGGACAAATGATAGACCTAGGTCAAATTAAGGAATCAACTCCCAGATTTCGATGCAGAGGAGCTAAACAAACCATTTTGGACCACTCATGTTAAATTTTGTTCAATATATTCAATTACATTACAATTATATGAGGATCATGGGCATTCTAAGAAATGTATTATAGACAGGAAAGTAAATTTTGATTTTGCTCTCCTACTGTCTATATGGAGAGAATTGTTCAAAGCAGGTCTCTGTTTAATATTCATCTACTTCCTATGCAAGGAGAAAAATCCATTTTTATCTCCTTTATTCACACAAGCTAATGATCATCAGGATTCTGTGATTATATTCCCTAATTTGAACTTGCTTCATATGGACAACTACAAAAATAGTAGAGCTGTACAAAGCTTTGAATGAACAATTTAATTTGACAAAGCTTTGATCCGGTAGTCCAACAAAGCAAATCTGTAAATCAAAGTCCAGATCAGCTTTGAAGCAGCCAATCAAATGAGGTGGTTCTGTAATACTTCAGAAATTTGATGATTTCTCTGCTGCTTATGGGATTGTTGCAGACACACAATTGTTGCAGTTTCACTTCTGCATACGTAAAATGATGGGGAAGATGTTGTGGCATGAGGGGCTCTCTGACATGACTAGTCCATCAGTTTTACCCCATTGAACTCTCTGTCTATCAGAGTGTTTTGGGTGGAACTTACATTTATTTTAATTTAGTTTTCCCCTCCTCAGTTCTCAACTCCTTTAATGTGACCATCTATAAGTCCTAGCGCTCCCTCCCTCCCTCTCCCTCTCTTTATCTCCTCTATCTCTATCATCTCTCTCACTAATGGAATGTTATATTCCATGTTGGTCCCACCAACACAACTGGAAGTTCACATCTCAGCATTAGAGATATGAGTTCAGCATTAGAGCCTGAGTTTTAGATTCTATATGAAACAGGCAGCTTTAAGTCTCTTGACAATGTGTGAATGGCTGCCAAGCTAACACAACACTGGCCCAAAATGTCACTGTTCCAAAACTGGGGATATGATGCAGTTGTTGCCTCTTTCTATGCGGCTTACCCATATCTATGGCACTGTATCTCACTGTGACATCCTTTTTCTGCAGCCTCTCTTAATTAACTAACAAGCATGGAGTATTGCCAACAAACCACAATCCTAACATAACGTATTATTGTCAGTGATGATGGGGATCCTTTCTTCAAGGGAAGCTTGCCAGTCAGCTATGCCAGTCATCCTGGCATCCCAGAACACCTGGGGATCAGACAGCAAAACTATTCCATTACACAACGGCAAGTCAATTGTTTTTCCTTTAAGCTTGCCCAGAAGATGCTACGTTTTTACCAGTTGTATGCCCTACCCCGTATGGCGTTCCACTAAAAGTTTTCTTAAGAGTGACCAATCAGCAAAGCCTGGCACTCCTGGCATCACCAAAAGCCCAGTAATCAGACATTGCAAAGCAAAAGTTTGTGCATCCAGAAAAACTTCTTGTTGTTAGTCGCAAAGTCCTGTCCAACCCATCACGACCCCATGGACAACATTCCTCCAGGCCTTCCTGTCCTCTACCATCCCCCAAAGTCCATTTAAGCTCATGCCAACTGCTTCAGTGACTCCATCCATCCACCTCATTCTCTGTCATCCCTTTCTTCTTTTGCCCTCAATCGTTCCCAGCATTAGGCTCTTCTCCAGTAAGTCTTTCCTTCTCATTAGGTGACCAAAGTATTTGACTTTCATCTTCAGGATCTGGCCTTCTAAAGAGCAGTCAGGGTTGATCTCCTCTAGGACTGACCAGTTTAATCACCTAGCAATCCAAGAGACTTGCAGGAATCTTCTCCAGCATCATAGTTCAAAGGCCTCAATTCTTTGGCGCTCAGCCTTCCTTATGGTCCAACTTTCACAGCCATACATTGCAACTGGGAAAACCATAGCCTTGACTATACACACTTTTGTTGGCAGGCTGGCGTCTCTGCTTTTTAGTATGTTGTCTAGATTTGCCATAGCTTTCCACCCCAGGAGCAAGCATCATTTAATTTCTTGGCTGTAGTCCCCATCTGTGGTGATTTTGGAGCCCAGGAAAATAAAATCTGCCACTATCTCCATTTCTCCCCCATCTATATGCCAAGAATTGAGATGCCATGATCTTAGTTTTCTTAATGTTGAGTTACAAGTCAACTTTTGCACTCTCCTTCTTCACCCACATCAAGAGGCTTTTTCCTCTTCACTTTCTGCCATTAGAGTGGTATCATCTGCATATCTGAAGTGGTTAATATTTCTCCTAGCAATCTTAATTCCAACTTGTGATTCATCTAGCCCCACCTTTCTCACGATATGCTCTGCATATAACTTAAATAGGCAGAGTGACAGTATACAGCCTTGCCAAACTCCTTTCTCAATTTTGAACCAATCAGTGATTGCGTGTCCAGTTCTCACTGTTGCTTCTTGACCTGCATATAAGTTTCTCAAAAGACAAATAAGATGGTCTGGTACTCCCATCTCTTTAAGAACTTGCCACAATTTGTTGTGATCCACACCATCAAAGGCTTTAGCATAGTCAATAAAGCAGAAGTAGATGCTTTTCTGGAACTCCCTAGCCTTTTCCATAATCCAGCATATGTTGGCAATTTGATCTCTAGTTCCTCTGCCTCTTCAAAATCCTGCCTGTACTTCTGGTAGTTCTCCATCCACATACTGCTGGAGCCTATCTTGTAGGATTTAGAGCATACCTTTGCTAGCATGCAAAATGAGTGCAATGGTGAGGTAGTTTTGACCAGTCTTTGGCATTGCCCTTCTTTGGAATTGGGATGTAAACTGACCTTTTCCAATCCTATGGCCACTGTTAAGTTTTCCAAATTTGCTGGCAAATTGAGTGCAGCACTTTTACTGCATTGTCTTTTAAGATTTTGAATAGCTCAGCTGGACTACTGTCACCTCCACTAGCTTTTTTGTTGCTCAGATTTCCTAAGGCCTATTTGACTTCACATTCTAGGATGTCTAGCTCGAGGTCAGTGACCATCCCATTGTGGTTATCAGAGATGTTAAACTTGTTCTTGTATAGTTCCTCTGTGTAATTTTGCCACCTCTTCTTAATCTCTTCTGCCTCTGTTAGGTCCCTGCCATTTTGGTCCTTTATCATGCCCATCTTTGCATGAAACGTTCCCTTCATATCTCCAATTTTATTGAAGAGATCTCTGGTCCTTCCTATTCTATTGTTTTCTTCTATTTCTTTGCCTGTTCATTTAAAAAGGCATTCCGATCTCTTCTAGCTGTTCTCTGGAATTCAACATTTAATTGGGTGTATCTTTCTCTTTCTCCCTTGTCTTTCACTTCCCTTCTTTCCACAGCTACTTGCAAAGCTTCCTCAGACAGCCATTTTGCTTTCTTTTTCTTTGGGATGGTTTTAGTTGCTACCTCTTATACAATGTTGCAAACCTCCATCCATAGTTCTTCAGGCACTCTGTCTATTAGATCTAATTCCTTAAATCTATTTGTCATCTCTATTCTATATTCATCAGTATTTAGTTCATACCTGAGTGGCCTAGTGCTTTTCCCTACTTTCTTCAATTTAAGCCTAACTTTTGCAATGAGAAGCTCATGATCTGAACCACAGTCAGTTCCTGGTCTTGTTTTTACTGACTGTATAGAGCCTCTCCATCTTTGGCTGCAGAGCACATAGTCAGTCTGATTTCTGCGTTGACCATCTGGTGATGTCCATGTGTAGAGTCATCTCTTGGGTTGTTTGAAAAGAGTGTTTGCTATGACCATCATTGTTGTGACCCAGGCCCACGTAGTTGATATTAAATGCAAACAGTTCCAAAAAATAAACAGATTAACTCATTCTCAGCTTATTCTAAATGAAATGAAAGCAAAGTCCTTAAAACACCAGTCTTTAGTTTATCTCTGACCTTGGGATAATTAGGCAAACTGCCAAAGGTTTTCTTGGCAACAGTTCAGGAACAGAAGAAATAACTACAGCCAAACAAGAAGCAATTCTCTCAATGGTTGTTTTCTAGCAAAGAGGCCAAGAGCCATTGCTGGTCTTTTAAGCCTTATGGGAGGGGCCAATCATCTCTTGGCCCTACTCCCAAATCATCCTCTCTGCTTTAGCTGCTCCTGCCTCCTGGCAGCTCTTCTCATATGTGCACTAGGAACAGGCTCCTCCTGTTCCTCTGCCTCTCTACTGTCAGCTTCTGGAGGTTCCGAAGTCCACGCATCACTCCCAGATGGCTCTGGCCCCATCTCTGCCTCTGACGCAGAGCCCTCATCCAGGCCTTCCCCAGACTCCAGGACTGGCCCATGTTCTTCCTCAGCCTCATCGCTGTGGGATTCCACTGCCAGCTCTGCAGGCTGCTGACGGACCACAACAATCAGCAGGCTGCTGGCGGATCACAACAATCTTGACAAAATTCTACCAGCCTGTGCCCTGCTTCATTTTGTACTCCAAGGCCAAATTTGCTTGTTATTCCAGTTATCTTTTGGCTTCCAATGCTTTTTAGCATTCCAATCCCCCATGATGATAAGGACATCATTTTTGATGTTAATTTTAGAAGGTGTTGTAGGGCTTCATAGAACCTGTCAACTTCATCCTCTTCAGCACCAGTGGTTGGGGCATAGCCCCTTCATAGTTCACTGCCTTGTCATGGTGAAGGGGCTTGCATAGCTCAATAAAGCTATGAGCTATGCTGTGCAGGGCCACCCAAGATGGACAGGTCATAGCAGAGACAAAATGTGATCCACTGAAGAAGGAAATGACAACCCACTCCAGTATCTTTGCTATGAAAACCCCATGGATAGAACCAAAAAGCAAAAAGATCTGACACTGGAATATGAGCCCCTCAGGTTGGAAGGTGTCCAATATGCTACTGGGGAAGAGCAGAGGGCTAGTACTAGTAGTGTCAGAAAGAATGAAGCGACTGGGCCAAAGCCAAAAGAATACTCAGTTGTGGATGTATCTGGTGATGAAAGGAAAGTCCGATGCTGTAAAGATCTATACTCCACACAAACCTGGAATGTTAGATCCATGATTCAAGACAAGCTGAACATGGTCAAACAAGAGATGACAAGACTGAACATCGACATCTTAGGAATCAGCGAACTAAAATGGACAGGAATAGGTGAATTAAATTCAGATGACCATCAGGTATACTACTGCAGGCAAGAATCCCTCAGAAGAAATGGAGTAGCCTTCATAGTCATTAAATGAATAGGAAAAGCAGCACTGGGATACAATCCCCAAAATGACAGGATGATCTCAGTTCGAATCCAAGGCAAACCATTCAACATCACAGTAGTCCAACAAAACTATTAGATTGCTATTCTGTCAACCTTGGTATCTCCTGATACCAGGACCAAGAATATGTTGTTTTATGGATTTGTGTATAATTAGATATAGGATATGAGATGAAGAGATAAATGTTTGTAGTCCTAGAGGAAGTGAAGAGTCACTAAATTTGTTTATACTTATTGGGATGAAGGTTGGAAGTCATTACTATATTTCACTCAATATTTCACTCTTTATTATATTTCTACTTTTCTCTTGTCTCCTTTTATTTTTCTCTTTCTTTCTATTCTCTTTTATTTTAGTTAGCATTAGATTTTACTATTATAATATAAATGCTTAATACAAAATTATATACAGAAAAGTTATTAGAAAGTTAAGAGCTGCTTTTTCATATAGTTTTGGAAGTTTATATCTTTACTGTGGAGTTTGTATTCTGTATTGATTCAACCAACTTATTCAAGGATTCCTTGCTAGATAATTTAGAGGCTATTGTGCTATTTTTTCTCATTCTTGCTTTCTCTCCCTAAAAGAGGTTCAGGGGGAGGAATATAACCCAAAAGCTATTGTGCTAAAACCCTGAAGGTTTCCAAATGAAACATGCCAGCCTTTGAAAGTCTTCCATTCTTGCTATTTCATTCCACTCAAACAAAAGGTGAAGCATTTTGACCTATGGGCTAATCCTTCTTCCAATCAAATCTTGAATTTTGGAGCACTTTGATTCAATTTGGGTTGGCATCAAAACTTGAATCAAAACTTGAACTGAGCCATGCCTTCCTTGCCTCATGAATCTCCAGTATGAAACAAAACCAGGCTAAAAGTTAGTCTACCCCTGGCAAAAACACATTTCCCCCAATTAAATGGAAGATTTCAACTACTAACATGAAGAAGCAAGACTTTATTAGACTATGCTTGACATTTGAACTAGTGATAAAGAGCTCCTCCGAAGAATAAAATATGGGCTATTTAGCTCCTCCAGTTTTTTAAAAAAACCATGTGTTCCAAAAGTCATCTAAACACAACATGACTCTCCTTTATAAAGCTCAACGATCAGCGAAAGATAAATGGATCAATGGAGTGATGAGTTTACTCTTTCAGTAAGTGTTTCTTCATTAAAGAATCTGTCTGAATTGGGTATGGCCAGTCTAGAGAAAAGAAGGACTAGGGGGTAATATGATAACAGTATTCCAGTATTTGAGGGGCTGCCACAAAGAAGAGGGGGGCCATCTTATTTTCCAAAGCACCAGAAAGCAAGACAAGAAACAATGGATGGAGAGTAATCAAGGAGAGAAGCAACCTGGAATTAAGGAGAAGCTTCCTAACAATGAGGACAAATAACCAGTGGAACAGCTTACCTTCAGAAGCTGTAGGGACTTCATCACTGGAGGTTTTTAAGAAAAGACTGGACAGCCACCTATCTGAAATGGTATAGGGTCTCCTGCTTGAGCAGGAGGATTGGATTAGAAGACCTCCAAAGTCCCTTTCCACTCTCTTCTGATTGATTCCACACAGTGAACTTGCTGAGATGGAAAGGAAGGCAGAATAATTAGACCAGGGAAAGATGTAAGAAGCAGTGGTTGCATCTTAAAGAAACAGTTCCTGAATTATAGTTCCTTATAGTTCCTGAATTATGAAATCTTATTTCATGGCTAGCCAGAGATTTGTAATATCTCAGCTTCCATTCAGGAGTTCAAGCTGGCGTGAATGGAACTCCCTGTTTCAAGTTCTCGCCCAGCACCTTAACTGCTACACCATATTGATTCTTGTGCCTGTGAGCTGCAATCCAAAACTTCTTAACCAACAACCTTCAGACAAAGTATAACTTTCCGTTTAATTCTTTCCTTATCATATACTATCCCGAAATAGTATTTTTAGATCTCTTTTCAAAGAGTTAATATATTGCAAATTATTTTTTTTAAAAAAGTGGTGGGGAGAAATGCCCACTTACTTTCAAATTATAGAGAACTCTATTGTCTCTATCGGCTGTATTTGCACTTTAAAATATTCGCTCCCCCTCAACCCCACTCCTGGTAACAATGGTGCAGGTGCATTGCCCTTCAGTGTACAATGTATTTATCCTGGAGGCAGGAAGTTCGTTTCACACCTGTTTCTTCTTTCTGTTTGCTCTTGGCCTGGCTAATTTGCTGAATGTCATGATTGGTACAGCTGAGGCTGTCAAAGAGAATTACCACTTTGCAATGTGATGGTCTAATTCTGGCAGTTCAGATCTTACAATGATTTGCTTTTTTGTTCATCCTTTTGGTAACAGTTCTTTGTTGTGGGTAAACAATACAGAACATAAACTACGAGTAGTAGCAAAGCAAGGGTGGGGGGGGGGGAATAAGAACAATCTGCTATATCAAACAAATGGTGTTTTGCAAAAGATGCTAGAAAAGATCATAGAATCTGTTCGGCTGATAAGATGATTGCTACAGGGGGAAATGAAGAAGCAATTTGCCCCTGGAAAATTAAGTCTAATGTTTATAACATAACTGAAATTAAGTTTTTTTTTTTAAAAAAAAAGAAAAAGCCCTCAGAAGTAAGAAGAAAACTGGAAATCTAAATTCCAGACAAGATACCTGTAACTCACATTCTTTTCTGCTCCCTGATTGCAAACAAGCATATAGGCTTTCCAAAAACAGCTAAAAGCATGAAATTTGCCCAATTAGATATAAATTAATTAAGTGATGAGAAAGCTATCAGGTTATAAATGGCATGAAGACAGTTTTGCTTTAATTTAGTATACTTCAAGCCAACCTAAATTAACATATTTCAAATTAACCATTCATTTAAATGTTGCACATGCAAAAATGATGTATCAAACTGATTTCAAATTTCAGAAGTTTCATTGTGGAACATGGGTGACAAGTTGATAATTTCCCTCCTTACTTCTCTTTAAAAACTTGGTTGCCAGATTCTTTTAAACAAATCCATACTTTGCATAACAATGCTGATTTGGTGAAATTGATTTATTTTTTCATTAAAGACAAGACAATTTGCTGAGATCTTATTTTGAATAGCATCAAATAAAATCTGAATTTTAAGATGAATTGTAAGTGAGGAAAATCCCCCTCAATTTTGATCTCGTCAAAAGATATTTGCTATACATAAATGTTTCAGTATACAAATTAGAAAAGGTCAAAGACCATATGGTTAATTTTAAAAAAAAAATTGTGAAATGTAAGAGATTTATTCACATTAATAGTCTGGAACCAAAATCACCTTTTGTGAAATAATGAGAGAAAGGCTGTTAAATATTATTGTGTGATGGAAACACAATTAACTGATAGCAAGTTATTAAAGTCATTAAGGATTAAGCTAATTGTTGTGCACTTATCTATTACTGCAGTGAATAACACAATGAATAAATACTTTTGATTTGTCTAATAGAAAATGGTTATTTTTTTAAACATTCAACATAGTTGATAATGAACAAATATGAATCCCAAAAATTAACTTCTTTCTCCTAATGGAAGGGGGTGGAGTTTTTGACAGTTTTAGCCAATCAAGGTGATCGCATTAAATTTATGTGCCTATTACTGCATAATAACAAAGCAGACAAATCTTCCATTGAACTAAAATGATAACATAGCTTCACAAAGAAAAAAACCCCTTATTATGCATGATACAGTTCTTTTACTCCCTCTCAGAATCCAATTTAAGTTATATGTCAGCATGATCTGAACACATATATGATTCACAACTAATTGTTTTGAGGTTCAAAATGCCTGTCTCTGCATATGAGAAAGACTTCAAGAGCTCTTTTTTAAAAACTACCAAGGTTGAGGTGGCCACCCACAAAGCATCCACTGATGTGGGAGAAGGTTGTTCTCCACCACCCCATCTGTTCACCTAGCAGTTCAAAAGCATGCAAATGTGAGTAGATGAATAGGTACCACTTCAGTAGGAAAATAACAGCATTCCATGCGCCTAGGCATACACGCATTCTGGTCATATGACCATGGAAAGGGTCTTTAGACAATGCTAGATGAGCACTGCCCGCAAGGGTCAGACATGACTGGACAGCAGAAACTTTTCCCTTTACCCTCTAATTCTACTGGATGCTTTTCATACTCCCAGTTTATTACTACCTTTGTTGGAGGGGTGCAGACCTCTCACTTCCAAAAATGCACTGAGGTGTAACCATCTACCATTTCTATTTCTGAAGACTGGCTATGAGCCCCATTCTGGTGGAGAAGGTGTTTTTCTTCACAGTCTTCCAACTGTCCATATAGCTCTTATTTATTATTGCTATTGATCTTCTTAAAAACAGAGATAAGGTGGAACATGGAGTCTAATGAATACCAGTGGAGGTATTCATTTAGGTACAATGATGTCCCACTCATCATCTTCAGGCTGGTGTCTTTGGCTTTGTGCTTGTGTGAGCAAAGCGTGATCGGAGATGTTGTCTCTTTATAAATACTGGTGGGGAGGTGGGGAGTGCTGGCTTTGTTGTTGTAAGCGGGTTGGTTGGCTGTGTTGTTACATCTTGATTAGTAGATTGAGTTGATGTTTGCGGATTAGTCGGCTGTTTTGTAACATCCTGTGTGGCCGAGGTCCTAGCTGTGTGCCCATTAAAACTGAACTCTTCAGCAAGAAAATAATTATGGAAGCCATCGAAATAGAGAAACACCCCCATAACATGAATAAACGTGATGATATCTCCCATCTACTAGACATCTGGAAACTAGCCCTAGTCAACAAATGAGCCCCAGCCACAAACATTGACATGAGACCCAGGATAACACATGACGCCATCACCAATCAACCTCACCAGATTCAAACCCAATCCCATCCCATAGGCGAAATGCAACCACCATCCAGAGGCCAGACTACAGCAGCATTGCCAGCTGCTGCACCCTCCTCCGATCCCCACACAAAGGAAACTAACACATGCCATGAACACATGACAAGACCTCAGACTCGGAGCCAAACTAAAGCCCGGGATGTTGCATCACAGCCATCTGGTCAAGACAATACATCACAGAACCCAGGATGTTACAACACTAAAGCTCAGGATGTTACAACACAGCCAACTACCCAGGATGTTGCAGCACAGGACTCAGGATGTCACAACACTAGAGCTCAGGACGCTACCACACAACCCATTACCCAGGTCGTTACAACACAAAAGACTAATGGGCACACAGCTAGGATCTCAGCCACACAGGATGTTACGAAACAGCCGACTAATCTGCAAACATCAACTCAATCTACTAATCAAGATGTAACAACACAGCCAACCAACCCCCTTACAACAACAAAGCCAGCACTCCACACCTCCCCACCAGTATTTATAAAGAGACAACATCTCCGATCACGCTTTGCTCGCACAAGCACGAAATCAAAGACACCAGCCTGAAGATGACGAGTGGGACCTCGTCGAAACGTTGCTAAAATACTCCCAATCTTACATGGGAAAAGACCTGAATATGCCAACACTTGCATATATATATATGTCTTTGGTTATTCAGCTTTTGTCCCACATAAAATTGAAAGTAACTTGGCGACGTTTCGACAAGGTCCCACTCATCATCTTCAGGCATTCACTCATCATTTTATGCGGGACAAAACCCGAATAACCAAAGACCTACATACAAATACCCATGAAAATCTCAGAAAACATATATATATGTAGGTCTTTGGTTATTCGGGTCTTCTCCCGCGTAAAATTGGAAGTGTCTTGGCGATGTTTCGACAATGTCTCATTCATCATCTTCAGGCTAGTGTTCTTGGCTTCGTGCTTCCAGGAGCAATGTGAGATCGCAGCTGTCTCTTCCTTTTAACTGCTAGTGAGGGTGGGAGCTGATTGGGTGGGAGCTTGGCTATGTTCTGATTGGGTGGAGGTGTGTTCTGATTGGTTAGGGGCTTGGCTATGCTCTGACTGGATGGGGGGTTGGTTGTGCTCTGATTGGCTGGGGGTGTGTTCTGTTTGAGTGGGGGCTTGGTTGTGCTCAGCTTAGTCTGAGTTGCAGGGCGATTTGAGCTGGTGAGCTGCATTGTTGTTGTTTGGCTTCGTGTTTGTGGCCGTGCGAGATCTTCATGGTGGGTGTCAGTCTGCTTCATGTATGGATTGGAGTGGTTTAAAGTGGCTAATGATGCAGCTGCGGTCTGGCTTCTGTTCCTTGGTCATGCCTCATTATCAGTGTGGGTTTGAGTCTGCTTTCTGTGTGGATGTGTGGTGGTGTGTGGCTCTCGTGAGTGTGGGTCTGGTGTCATTCGTCATGTTAGGGACTCATTTGTCAATAAGGGTGGGTTTCCAAATGGCTGGTAGGTTGGAGATATCATCTCGTTTATTCATGTTGTGTGGGCGTTTTTCTATCTCGATGGCTTCTCTGATTATTCTGTTGTTAAAGTTTTGTTTTGGCGATAGTTCTGGTCTTTTTAAAGTCAGTTTCATGTCCTGTGGCTTTAAGGTGTTGGACCAGGGAAGAAGTTGGTACCTCTTTTCTGACTGAGTTCTTGTGTTCTTCAACGCGTGCACTTATTCTTCTGTTGGTTTGTCCGATGTATGTGGTGGGGCAGGCGGAGCATGGGATTTTATATTCACCTCCACCCAATTTTACGCGGGAGAAGACCCAAATAACCAAAGACCTACATACAAACACCCGCGAAAACCTCAGAAAACATCTATATATATATATATATATATATATATATATATATATATACACACACACACACACACACACACACACACACACACAGAGAGAGAGAGAGAGAGAGAGAGAGAGAGAGAGAGAGAGAGAGAGAGAGAGAGAGAGAGTCACTAAGTGTCAAAAACAATTTGATGGCACATAATCAATGAATCGACAAAAGAACCATGACCAGTTTATCCTACTGTTTCCTTAAACAGTTAACACCTTTAGAGTTAATTCCTGTTCAGGAAACAGAGTTTAATATTAATATTTTAAAAACCAATGGTATATATAGAAAGGTTGGCTACAGGCCGGGGTCACCAACCTTTCAGACCTCAGGGACCACAAAATTCATAATTTTAAATCCCACAGACCACTATTATGAATTTTTTAAAAAGATAAATAGTATTTAATGCAATATAAAAAATGCAAATAATTTTTCTGCAGACCACCAAAATTTTATCGTGGACAACCGGTTGGTGGCCACTAGTCTAAAGTATGGAAAACTATATCTCAAGGTTTATAGTACCAGATTGAAATCCTGCTGTTGGTTACAACTATTCTGCCACTACCTCAGTGTGGGCCATTACAAATTGTGCAGGAGCTGTCAAATAGACCGTTGTGCAAAACCAATGCAATATAATGCAGAGAATGCATTATACTAATGCATTTCATTGATGCAAAGGAGAATCTCTTTTTGAAAGCATAATGGAGTGTTTCTGTATGTCCGTGTTTCTGTGTGTGTACACATGTGCGTGTGGATATATTCCATTCTTTAGTGAGAATTTAAGAGCCTGATGATTTTTCTGAATTCAAAAATTCAGTGAAAGGCATTGGTATAGAAGAGCATATATACATATGATGCAGAAGAGCTGTATGTAAAGACAGCCATTACAGTCTTATCCCTCTAAAATGGTGAAATTGTGTATTGAGCAAGATAATCTAAGAGAAGACAGGTGGTGTAAAACCATAGCAACAAGGGGAGTGGGCAGTAAGAAATAGATCTCTCCGTATTTATCATTTGATCCTTCATTAAATGCAAAGTAATCTTTTAATAAAGCAATAATCATGATAAATCCACTCTTCCCTGCCTGTTTCATGCTGCCATACATACTAAAAATACAGTAAACAATCTGGGGAAAATAATGCAGGAAGGAGAGCTCTAAGAATAATGCCTTTACAATAATTGATTAAAAGTTGTGACAAAAGATAGTATTTGTGACTCAGGGCTGAACTGTGGGGTCTCTTGAAGCTCTCTGAGCTTGGTGATTTTCTTGCAAAGATTTCATTACCAAACTAGGAACATCATCAGTGCTAGAAGGGAGTGAATTTGCTCTCATTTTATATACTAGTGACTTGTCCCGTCAGTGTTGGTGAGTGGTTCCTTGATTGCACTTTTGTTTACTGTTTGATTGTTTGTCTAAATTGGTAGTTTCTTGATTTGGGTATTGGTTACTTCTTGATTGTTGCTCTAATGTTAATCTTGATGTTAAATCCTGTTGATCATGCTGTTGTATTGACCTTTTTGTTTCTTTTTTCCGGCTTTTTTATTGTCTCTTTTGAAAGGTATGTAGGTGTTGTTTATGTCTATGTGCCTGTTGATGGCAGTGGTGAAATATAAAATTTGTTACTACTGGTTCTGTGGTCGTGGCTTGGTGGGGTGGAGTAATGTGACTGGGTGGGCGTGGCCATTTTTTTCTTTTAAAACCATTTTTTCTACAATCTCTTCAGTGAAGAGGTTGTAAAAAAATGCTTTCAAAAGGCTCTGATGATCCCAGCTGAGTTGCCTAATCGGCAGAGGCTTTTTTTTCTTTTAAAAGCCTCTGCTAATCAGGCAACTCAGCTTGGATCATCAGAGGCATTTAAAAGAAAAAAAAAGCCTCTGCTGATTAGGCAACTCAGCTTAGATTGTCAGAGGCTTTTAAAAGAAAAAAAACCTCTGCCAATCAGGCAACTCAGCTTGGATCGTCAGAGGCTTTTAAAAGAAAAAAACCCTCTGCCGATCAGGCAACTCAGCTGGGATCATCAGCTGACGATCCATTTGACGATCCCAGCTGGGCTGCACAATCATCAGAGGCTTTTTTTTTTTTTTACTTTTAAAAGCATTTTTTCGGTCGAAGAGGTAGAAAAAATGCTTTTAAAAATTAAAAGAAAAAGTCTCTGATGATTGTGCGGCTCAGCTGGGCATGGGCGGGGGCAGGGATTTTTGCTACCAGTTCTCCGAACCACCCGCCTCCATCGCTACCGGATCAGGCGATCCGGTCCGAACCGGGAGCATTTCACCCCTGGTTGATGGCCAGTTTGTCTGAGTGCCAGGCTTCCAGGAATTCTCTAGTGTTTTTGGAGTTGACTTGGTCTAAGATGCTCACTGTTTTCCATCTGAAACTGTGGTTAAGTATATCCATGTGTGGTGAAATTAGGAAGTTTTCATTATGTCTTCTGTTAGCTGGTGTTCGTGGATGTGCTCTTCCAGTCTTGAAAGTTTACAGATGTGGCTGCATACTTAGTGTTTCACACATGAGTCTTATGGGGCTTTTGTTTTATTTCATTGATATGTGTCATCAAGGTACTGTTGACTCTTAGCAATCATATAAATAGATATTCTCCATGACAATATGCTCCTAGCATGGGGGACAGACAGTGTTTTGGGTAGCCCAATGGTACTTATCACCACTGTAACTAAGTTGTCTTATTTGAGCTTTTAGAAATTCAACATCTAATAATTCAGAGTAGAAATCTCTAGCTAATGTTACAAAAGCCTCTATCTCTGGTTTCGCTTCAATAATAACAATGGCTAACCATTAATCTACAGTGCAAAAAAGAGGGCAAAGCAGATGTCCTAAGTGAAAATGGCCTGCTATATTAAACCCAGTACATTTTACTGTAATTGAACAGTGAAGAATCAATCCTGGAAGTTGCATTATGTTTTGAAACAGCTGTGGTAATCTTAGCTAATTTTTTTATTGAAATTCTGGGACAGTTGCCATATGAAAGAATTGGTAGTTGCTCATCAGTCTTAAGGCTGGTATAGAATTTACACTTCCCCCTAATTCAAATCCATGATGTTGTTTTTCCATATCTTCCTCTGGGTAATACAACTTTTACTTTCGTCCTCACCCACTGGTGATCATTGCAAGTTTACCTTCTCCGCTTACCAGCTCTGAATGGAATCTTGACACAATCCAAGAATTCTAATTCAGTTTATTAAATTTGTATCATTTGCCAAGTTTCACTATACATGCTTTATAATCAATAGCCAGTTACAGATAGTCTTCAACTTACATCTATTCATTTAGTGACCGTTAGAAGTTACAACAGCACTGAAAAAAAAGTGACTTATGACTAGTCCTTGCACTTATGACTAATACACCATCACCATGGTCAAGTGATCAAAATCTGGCACTTGGCAACCAGCATGGATTTATAGCAATAGCACTTAGACTTATATATTGCTTCACAGCGCTGTACAGCACTCTCTAAGCAGTTAAGAGAGTCAGCGTATTGTTGGCTGCCCATTTTATCCACCTCTGAAGGATGGAAGGCTGAGTCTACCTTGAGCCAGTGATTTCAGTTAATTGGAGTGGTTTGCTCAACAAGTGTGACAACAAAAGGTTGTAAAATCAGGTACAACTCACTTAACAATCACCTTGTTTAGCAATGGAAATTCTGGTTCCAATTGTGGTTATAAGACAAGGATTATTGGTATGAGGTCTATCTTGAAGAATGTTTGGATTCCATTAAGATCCAAGATTAGATGGGTTTGGTCTAGTGGTTAAGGCATCAGGCTACAAACCAAAGAAACTGTGGGTTCTAGTCCCATCTTATGTAAAAGCCAGCTGGATGACCTTGGAATACTCACACTCTCTTGGCCATAGGAAAGAGGCAAGGGTAAAGCACTACTGAAAAATCTCTCCAACAAAACTGCAGGGACTTCTCCAGGTCATCTCTGAATCAGAATCAGAATAGAACTGGAAGGGACTTTGGAGGTCTCCTAGTCCAGCCCCCTGCTCATGCAGGAGATCCTCTACCATTTCAGACAAGTGAAATGTCCAGTCTCTTCTTAAAAACCAGTCTCTTCTTAAAAACCTTCAGTGACGAAGCACCCACAACCTCTGAAGGCAAACTGTTCCACTGGTTAATTGCTCTCACTGTTAGGAAGCTTTTCCTCAATTCCAGGTTGCTACTCTCCTTGATTATTCCATCTATGGAAATCTATAGATTTCCATAGAAATCTAATGGATGATTCCATCCATTAGATTTCTTTGAAAAATAAATTGACCCCCTCTTCTTTGTGGCAGCCTCTCAAATACTGGAATATTGCTATCATGTCCCCCCTAGTCCTTCTTTTCTCTAGACTAACCATACCCAAATTTGATCCTCCAATTGGAAAAATCCTGATTCTCAGAATTAGGCAGAGCAAGCAAGAAACATCCCTAAATCCTAAAATAATATCATCCTCTATAGGTAGCTGCATGATCTTTTCTTTTTATGAATAGCCACATATCAACCCATAATCTAATCATCCAGACTGTGTTTATGGACTAGCCATGGGTTGAGCCTTTTATATCCTCAGTGATGTCTAGCTTTTCCAGGCAATTTAATTCTCCTATTATCTTATGCACACGGATGCATCGATGTGGCAAGATAACAGGCTTTATTGATGTATTTATGCAGAATTAACTTGTTAAGTCTTATGCTTCCCAAATACTACAGAACGTAGAAGCGATCTTGCAGAAGCTAGCCAGATTATTTATAATGCCAACACTGCATTAGACTTGAATAGAAATGCATAAAACTATCAGTGAAAACCAGGAACCATCTCACAGTTGCAACCATGCCATCAATTCTCTGCTAATTACTTACTGTATGCCTCAATCTTATAAACAGGATGAAGGAGCAAAAGTTTGTTAGAATATCAGAGTTTTTCTTATCTGTTAATATTAATGTACTGTAGCTCTGCTGCATGTGATAATCTAATTTTTGCAATTACCCTAGCTACGAACTCCTTAACACCAATCTCTTCTTCAATGGGGAAAACTTAAAGGCATAAATGTGTCCTTTGTCTTCATTCCTTTGTTAATTTGTCCACTTTGTGGCAGTGGGCATCTGATACGATATTGGGCCCTTCTCTGGATAAAGTCCAATCTTGTTGATATTACTGGGCCAATTATAATTTGTTCTTTGGATTAAAGTAACAGTTCTGAGAAGGAAGGTGAATTGCAATCTATACACTATTGCAAAATGGTTTGGAATTTGCTTGCAAGAAATAATTATTTTGGGTGGACAGGTAGGCCTGTGAGATAATGGTTCTCCACAACAAAACAAGATTACTTGTCTTTGTTTCAAGGCAGATGTTTGAAGGGGAGTTCTCTTTTAAACTGACCAGATTTGGCTGCCTCTTCTAGGACAGGCAATCTACTGCAGGATTTTATAAGCTGGGAATGCATTTCATTTGATCAAGTTGTGTCCCCAAACTTTTTTAGGAACAAGTCTTGGCCTCTCCATGTCTGCCTCCTAAGAAGAGCCAGCAGGGGAAATTCTAGGACTTGAAGCCCACACATCTTAGAGTTGACGAGTTTGAAAAAACACTGAAGTAGAGCATGTGGGGCACACAGCCCTGGTCAAAATCTGGAAAATAATTAGGAACATGTGCAAATCACTTTCAACTGAACAGGGAGGCATGGCAGGTTCTAAAGGAAAACACAGAGACCCAGTGAATTGAAAGTGGCAGCAAAACTTTACTTGCAAAGCCCTCTAAATAAAAAAACAACAAGATGGATTGGAATAAAGAATCATTGAGCCTTTGGAACAGTCCCAAAACAACAAAATAAAGTTGCTTGCATTGAAGCTTGTTCCAAAGATTCAGCTAGCAGTGGTGGCAGAGTGTTGCAGACTAATTCTGCCAACTGCCAGCAGTTCGATTCTCACCGGCTCAAGGTTGATTCAACCTTCCATCCCTCTGAGGTTGATAAAATGAGGACTCAGATTGTTGGGGTGGGGGCAACATGCTGACTTTGTAAACTACTTAGAGAAGGCTGTAAAGTACTATAAAGTGGTATATCAACCTAAATGCTGTTGCTAGTGCTAGCACAAGTATTAAAAATGCAATTACTATGATAGTACAATACTACAGTACAACCAATACAAGCTATGTAAGGATAAAACTGCCAAACATCAAAAACACCTCAGAAGCAACCAACAGACTAGTACAACCACATGTCAACACAATAGCACATAAATTAACCAAAGCCCTCCAAAACATCTTAAGTAAACCAAAAGACCTAGAAGTTCAAGAAGAAAAAAGAAGCTACATACAGTGTAAAAACTGTAACAGTTACTATGTAAGACAGACAGGTAGAAGACTAGCAAAGAACAACCTTGAACTTCAATTAGCAGTCAGAAGACATGATGAAAACTCCTTAATCTCACAACATATGGATAGATTTAACCATAGTTTCAATTGGGAAATGATGAGCATCCTAAATCAAACCGAATTCAAAATTGCTAGAAAATTCCTGAAAATGTGACAGTCACACAAATCCAACATTAACAGGCACATACAGTAAACCATATTGTCACACCGTTCAAAAGAGAAAATAAAAAAGCTAAAAAGAAAACAAAAAGGTCAGAATATTTTTAAGCAATCGACACCCAGATAAATAGGTAACACCTGGAGCAACACCAGGCAAATAATCAAAGAGTAACAGAGGTGGGTTTCAGCAGGTTCTGACCAGTTCTGGAGAACCGGTAGCGGAAATTTTAAGTAGTTTGGAGAACCGGTGAATACCACCTCTGACTGGCCCCGCCCCCATCTATTCTCTGCCTCCTGAGTCCCAGCTGATCAGGAGGAAATGGGTATCCTTACAGTATCCTTCCCCTGCTACGCCCACCAAGCCACGCCCACCAAGCCATGTATCACCCACCAAGCCACACTCACAGAACCAATAGTAAAAAAATTTGAAATTTAAAAAAAATTCCCACCACTGATGAGTAAACAAGAGCCTAATCAAGGATTTACCAAGAAGAAAACAACAGCGTCACCAACACTGACAGGCAAGCTCCTGTACATAAACAGAGAGCAAATTCCCTTCTAGCATTAAAGGTGTTACCTAATCTGTTAACAAACATTTTGGGGAAAATATTTTGTCACCACTCTCTTGGCGATGCCGTGTGATTGATTCCCTGCCTAATAAAGAAGGAGAGCTGAGTTTCTAATGGCATTCTTCATTATCAATAGCCATAGCCATAGCCATAGCCATAGCCAAAGCAAGGCCTAAAGTTTTAAGCATCTGCCAGTAGTATATATGTAGTGATGGGCTGCTGCCGGCTGTAACAACCGGTCCTCCCGGAACCAAAAATGTGAACGTGTATTTCCAAATCTTAATCGAAGTACAAATACTTCCAAAACCTGAAGTGGACTTTTAATAGTACAAGAATATCTGGGGGCGGGGGGGGGGGGGGGGGGACACCGTAAATTTGATTTCTTTTCTTTCTTAATTATAGAATAGATGCCTGCATGACATGGAAAATGTGTTTTGTTTTGAATCCAAAACAGAAAATATTCTGACTTAGAAATTCTACCAAACCGTTCTAGGTGGGCTATAGAATCAAAACCTGGAATATTTTGATTGTTCTGCATTTCAATCAGAACAAAATTTAGTAATCAAGCACAGCAAGTCAAAAGTATCTCACCCCTCTTCTGCAGGGGGGTCTATGCAAGGCAACCCCTCTCATCTTCTCATCAGCTTCCTTTCCTGCATTCATTGAGCACCTTTCTAGCTCCACCATGTCATAGGTGCTTCAGGTAATGACTGATGTCCTTGGCTTTTTCCCACACTCTCTACCCCTCAAATTCCTCACCATTTCCATTTCAATCTTGATAGAAATTGCTTGCAACTGACTACCCTATGTACATAACAGTCTCTGAAGGTAATGTTTTGCACATCCCTATTATAAAGCAATTATAGAATAAATAATCAAGCCTATTAAATATTAAGGATTTACCCAACTGAGAAAAAAAGGTTCAAACTGTCAGACGGCAGCCTTGTACCCATCTCAACAGCTTGTTTTCTCTTGCATGATTTTATTTAGGAAAAAAAAAATATGTACTTTCCTTCACCCATACTTTTACATTCAGTGCAAAAATCAAAAATCAAAATCAAAATGAAGTAGTTCAACAAAAACAGAATGAATCGCATTACGCAGAAGGGTCTCCTTACCTGCGTGCTCAAACTAAATGAATTTCAAGTATTATTCTTCATTAACCAGTATTTGAAAGTGACACGTGGAAATTTTGGACGGGGTTCCATTAATAATATGAGAACTAACGTTAGGTGGAAAGAAGGTTCCCCGTAGTTTGTTTATTACTGATTAACAAAATGAATCTGCAAAAATGTTTGATTTTCCATAAGCACAAAAATGCCTAACATTTTAGGGCAAACTATTCCAGGGAAAAATTTATTTTCATAGTTCTGCCTTCTGGGGATAGTACTCCATGACTTGTCTTGTTATCTCTGGACACCTTGATAGTACAGGATTGGGGAAATGGAATTCTATTTATATTGTTATGGGAGCAGAATAGTTTTATGATTAAGGCTAGAGACCCTGAGTTCTCCTTAGCCACATAGCCAGCTAGGTGACCTTGAACCAGACACTCTCTCTTAGCAGGCAACCAGCCCAGGGGTGGGCTGCTGGGGGTTTGCAGGGGTTCGGGAGAACCTCTAGCTAAGATTCTGTGCAGTTCGGAGAACTCCCAAATCCCACTCTTGGCTGGCCCTGCCCACTCTGCCCCACTCTTCCCAGGAGTCCCCATGCAGCCCATTTTGAATGCAGGTAAGTACAGGGCGCACAGATGCTCGTGGAGGGCAAAAAACGGGCCTACCAGAAGTTCGGCAAGTTTGTATCCAGCCTCCAGAGGGCCTCTGAAGCCTGAGGAGACTGTTTTCACCCTCCCAGAGGCTCAAGGAAAGACTCCGGAGCCTGGGGAGGGCAAAAATGCCCCCCTCCCCACCCCCGGTGGTGCAGGAGGCCAACTAGGCATGCCCACCATGGTCACGCCCACCCAGCAACTGGGCAGAGAACCCCTTGCTAAAATTTTTGAAGCCCACCCCTGAACCAGCCACTCCCTCCCCCCCAAAAAAAGAACTCCACAATTTCTGAAATCTTGCCTAGAAACTGCAGAAACCAATACTGGAAGTCATTAGGAGTCAACAATGATTCAAAGACAGCAACAAAAAACAAAAAACAAAAACAAAGAACAAAGAAAACCCCAGAGATTAGAGATTGCATCACCTCTTTGCGTCTATGAGCATAAGACCAATGGTGAGAAATAGATACAGTGAAGGATAGATATGACTACATTACCTTCACACTCTCTCCCTGCGCCTCTTCCCTTTCCTGGAACTATTTCTGTGCCATGAACATCTGCAAAGGAAGGAAGGAAGAATCCAACAAGTGTCTTTTTCTGGTTTGTTAAATAGCAGCCTGTGAAAACACATGTAAATCTATAGGACATCTATTAAAAAAAATAAATGTTTATTTATATGTTTATAAATGGGATGCACTCTTCTAGATATTGAGCATCAAAAGGAAGACAAAGCAAGCTGATTAGCTTCTTCTAAAGCCAAATTACAGAGGAGAAAGATTTTTTTTTTTAAAAAAAACCTCTTTAAATCATGATCGTGGCAATTTTTCTTTAAAAATATTTAATTAAATATCCATTAAAACTGATTTAAAGTCATTGCATTGTTTAATATTTAAATGTTAAAATAATCACTTTATTTTTGAGATAAAAGAGAAGAAATTTCATGGTGTTGGCTAGTAAAGAAAAGAACTCTCCAGAAACCTATCCGATACATTTAATTTATTGTTCATATTTTTATCTAACTAAGACACAGGTGTCATATGTTCGCTCTGAATGTTCAATATATAGCAAAATGAGGAAAATAGGAGGCGGGGGGGGGGGAATCCCAAATACTGCAAAGCTATTTCCTGACACTGTTTTTGATACCAAACATTTTGGCAGCTGTTAAGCAGACAAAGAATACAGAATGAGTGATGTTCCATAGAACTGGGTGACCTTGCCACCAGTAAATCTATGTGGACAGGTTGGAAGGAAAGCTTGTGTCTATAGGGCAAGACAGACAGATGACAGCTTTTGTCCCAAGGTAAGACAACTCACTTGGTGGACACAACAGGCAATCTGGATGCTACATCTGCATTCCAGATGGCCATTTGTAGTTAGAGAATGACAGTGTTTTCCTGCGCCCAAACTAGTTTACTTAATGTAGATGACCTTCTCAAGATCACCTTTGCATTAGGGAGTCAATAACTGCCAAAAGACCCTGTTTGTAACTTTCACAAAGCCATATTTAATAAAGCAAAAGAGGGAAGGTGGCTCCAAGTATTGGGTCTGCTGCCTAAAATTAAAACACTACAGTATTGATAGTGTGCCAAGTAATCTCTTTAAACTCCATGTGAGATACTTCTGATTAAGCACATGCAGGATTTCATATGACATGCAGCAAATATTAACATATAGCAACAAAAGTTATTTCGATGCATGGGGAATATTTACACCTCAAGGAGGATGGATGGATGGATGGATGGATGGATGGATGGATGGATGGACAAACTGTTATTGATTGCAAAACATAGTTAATTACTTCTGCTAATTGTCCACATCCTTTGTTGACATAATTGCCTTAAATCAGGGCTGTCAAACTCACGGCTCATAGGCCAGATGTGTCATGCGCTGACCATGTCCACACCTGGTTTAGCGAAGGGAGAAAAAGTTGTGATATGTCACGTGATGTCGCCTTGATGATGCAAGTTTTACACTCCTGCCTTAAATCCAGTGGTGAGATTCATCCGGCTCAGGCTGGTTCGGGAGAACCAGTAATTAAATTGCTGGCTGGCCCCACCCCTTCCCACTCCGCCCCTTCCAGGAGTCTCCATGTGCCCCATTTTTGCTCCCAGGTAAGTGTGGTGCCCCCCCATGGCCCGTTTTTCACTCCCAGAAGGCTTCAGGGAGGCCTCCTAGGCCCAAAACAGGACGCGGGGGGAGGGGCAGTGTGCGCCCCCTCACAGCCTGTTTTCACTCCCAAGAGGCTGCAGGAGGCTGAGTGCTGCCTGTCACACACCCTGGCCCCACCCACCATAGCCATGCCCACCCAGCTGGTCATTAGGGCAGAGAACCGGTTGTTAAATTATTTGAATCCCACCACCGCTTAAATCATACAATCTGACATACGTTAAATCAATGTAAATTTAGGGCTGTCAGTTTAAATGTAACAATAAAATCCCTCTGGAATGATCTTCCTCCAGAACTGAGAACGATCCCCGACCTCCGGACTTTTCGTCGGGCCCTGAAAACGTATCTCTTCCAGCTTGCCGGTCTAGCCTGATCCCCGTTGAATTTTAATATTTTTAGTGTTTTAGGGTTGTTGTTTTTTAAATATTTAAATTGTTTTTAACTGTCAGCCAAAGTTTATATGGGTTTTAAAGATTCTTAACTTTTGTATATTGTATTTTTTATCCGGCTGTTCACCGCCCTGAGTCCGCAAGGAGAAGGGCGGTATATAAATCCAATAAATAATAATAATAATAATAATAATAATAATAATAATAATAATAATAATAATAAAATCTAATTAATTGAAAATACTAGTGTATATATATAACAACTTCTGTATATAGCAACTGTCCCGTATAGTTTCTCTTATCTGAAGATTATCTTGGTACCTCAAAATCATCCCCCTCTTTCCCCATGAAATAATCTTCTTTCCACTACTGGAAGAACACAAAACATTTTTTTTAAAATCGCCTTAAAAGCAAGGATATTTCTAAAAATAATCTCCTGTAAACCAAGTATTGTTTATCTCCAGGTCTAACAATTTAGCTATAATTGTATTTGTTTCAGACAACCTTACAAAAACTTTATAGCTGCTAAATTTAATTGCAAAATTAAGGCCGTGGGTATGGGGCACTATTCTACGAAACTTTATGGCAATGTAGTATTTTACTTCATGGGTGATAACATCCCTGGAGAAATGTTCCTATAATTAGGGGCATCTGTCACATATATTGCTGAACTCAGTCAATCCAGTTCAAGTGTCTTTTCATGGCCTTTTCAAATGTTTGTAAGAACACTTGAAGAATGACTTCATGTAACTCTCGCTTCTTTTTTTTAGTTTGTTGCCACATAATGGCCTCCTTTCCAATGAACATGGAAAAAGCTTTCTTCAGAGGAATATATAGTCTCAGATAGTCCTCCTTTTCAAAGTTTGGTGTTAATTTCCCCCCCAAGTACTATACTGAAATATTCTTTGGACATTTTAGTTTTAGATAACTATCTCCAAAAAAATGTCAATATTTACCAAGACTTTCAAGTAATTTTAAATAATTAGAAGTTTTACAAGGTACTACACAAGTATAGCTAATAGGGCTATGCATGCTTCAAAAATGATAAGGAAAATGTGCTTAGGGTCTCAGAAAGCAACCATTGTGGACTTTTCTCAGTCCTCCATTTTCATACAACTGCTTTAAAGAGTTATTTCATCAAAGCACTATGTCTTCAATGCAACTCTAACAGCAGCTGTGCGTTTTTCTGGCTCTTATGAAAGCTGGAAAATAGTTGCTGCTGCCTTATTGAGTAACCGAGAGATGCTAAACTTACCCTTACTAAAGTTCCAAATGATCTGATATCCATCTAGAGCATGGGTGTCAAACTTATGGCATCATGTTGTCGTCACGTGATGTTTCACAATGGTTTTTCCTTCGCAGAGCTGGGGTGGGTGTGGCCTGCGCATGATACATCTGGCCCGTGGGCCACCAGTTTGACACCTCTGATCTAGAGAAATCTGGGCTATGTTCTAGGATATACATTTAGTTTAGATGTAATGGGAAATAGAAATGATCATTATCTTATAAAATGAGAGATGATGTTAAAAGCAATGGTGATAGTTTTTGAGTTCCTGATGAATAGATGAAGCTCTAGTGTTACAAAATTTGTTAGATTGAAGTGAAACTTTTCTCTCTAATTTCTCATGGAACTTCATCAAGATGCCATGAAACCTAGCTTACTGCCAAACACGGTTTAAAAAACCTTGTTCTAGAAAACTCTACACTGTAGAGTTTCGCAAGAGTGGACTAGTACTCTCTAAAGATAAAGTGAAAACCCCATTTAACCTCTGATAATTTATAACTGAAATACAACTATATATATTTGATTCTAACGCTATAGCCTTTATTTAAAAAAGCACCTCTAAATTAATAACATAAAAAGTTATCATGGTCTTTAGCTGTTAACAACCCAATGTACTGTATCTGGAATCTATCAAAATGAAAGCATCAAAGAGTCCAGTGAATGTTTTCAAAATCATATTTTAGCATTTATTTTTCTAAATTCACATTCAAAATAGTGGACAAGGATCCAGGAGACTGGGAGTTCTAGTCCTGCCTTAGTCATGGATACCAACTGGATGACTTTTGGCCAGTCCCTCTCTCTCAGCCTAACTCACTTCATGGGGTTGTTGTTGTGGAGAAAATAAAAAGTGGCAGAAGTATAGGTATGTTTAGTACTTTGAGTTACCTAGTAATAAAGGTGGGCTAAAAATCTAATAGATGATAGATAGATAGATAAATGATAGAGTTTAGTTTCATGATCATTTTTCAACTATGCATGTATGTTAAAAATAAAGAATTATGTGATTCTTGATTCTTTTTTAAACATTTCATGTAATTAATATTAATAATATAAAATGTTAGTATTCTCTTCCAAGAACTGAGCAATAGATTTAAAACATCAATGAAAATTTGAAATGACAGTGAATAAATTAACAAGATACTACAGTTGGCTTTCATTATTCAGCTTTGTTCAAATTGCTGTTTTCCACCATTTTCAAGAGGGGGAGCTAGTTAGCTTGTGGACTCTCACTTACCATTTCTTTAATACCAGCATGAAGTTGTGCGATTTTTGATGAGACAGTATGAAAACAGTATATAGCAAAAACAATCATCTCTGGAAAGTGCTTTTATGTCATTTCTGTTCCTGCTTTCCACACAAAACTGACTGATTATTGAAGGTATTGTATAAGCACAGCAGAAAAACCAATTGTTGTGTTTTGATGACAAACAGCCTAAATGGATTGTTTTAATCTTTCAGTTTAGAAAATGAAATCCCATTCAGAACACCCTTTCATTTCGGTTTCAAAAATTTATGCAACATACTATTCAGTTAAGTGTGACGTGTGGAATATAAACACATTGTAAAGTAAGTTGGAATAACTTTGATTCAGATGCTTGAAACACAAAGCAAGCATACACTAACTAAATTCTATACAATGTACCACACCTGGAAATTTGGAATGTTTCTCTCTAAAGAAGGTATCTTATTTTAGGATAATGAAATCCTAAATAAGGTAACATTTGTGTCATATAATAGTTATGTAGCAATTTAGTTATAGGAAGTTTATATTCAGACAGTTCTCAGTTCTTGAGCTCCAGATGTTTACCTCAAAGTTAAGTAATCCCTTTGTTTGGACAGAATGTTCCTTCTGCCATCTTTTTTTACTATAAAATTTCCATCATATGTACATGTCAAAACTAACTGACTTCTTGGTCTTGGTCTTCTGGGATAAACATTTTATATGCCATACTGAGAAATGTGGGGTAGATTTTGTGGATGCTTTCTGATTCATTGTTCTGAGGGTATGAAACATATTATAGAAGATTGTTGAACTACCACTATATAGAATATTTTTTGCAAAGCAATTGTATACAATCTTGGCATATATTAGTGGTACATTTATGTATCAGAAAAAAAGGCTAAGATATGTGGCTTCCTTCTCTATATAATAAAAGAAGTGTTTCAAGAAACTCACATAAAGTTCATATGTTCCATGAGTGGTTTTTGATCCTATGGGAACAAAACATGTGGCTATCTGAAGAAAGATATTTCTTCTGAGTTAACTGGTACATACTCAGATTAAATCATTTATTCATGGTATTTGGTTAAAATATACTGTTCTGTTAGTTTTCTTTCTCCAAGATTGGAAGCCAGCTATATCATAGAACAAGACCTGACATTATTACTTCAGATTTTGTAACAATGTGAAAGAATTCCAACATGAGCCCTGCACAACACCAGTTTTAAGTCTTGAGGAAGACTGGGGTCCCAGAGGAGGACTGGCTACATATTATGGAATGTCCAAGACTTTAGTCAAATCTATTCTGTCCAAACCAATAAAATATGCATTGGTCAAAAGGAGTAGTAAGGAATATTTCTAGTTCTGGTTTAACAATACTAATTTGCTCTTAAAAATGCAGGGGAAAAGTTGGAGGAAAGACTTGGAGTAGAAACATCTTCTTCCTGGATCCTTCCTTTATTGTTTGTTTCTCTTTGCCATTTGCTGTTGTTAGATAGTTTGCCCCAAAGAGTGTTGACTTCAAATTTGGTTTTGTTATCTAAAAGACATAATTGCAGATCTTAGCTCAATTTCAATAGGTATTCATTAATGTGTTAATCAACTTATTTCCCATTCTTGAACATGATTGCTGAAGTATTTTTTCCCAACCAAACTGAAGTGAGAATTTAGCTATTACTTATTCTGCTTTAGGCTATCAGGTAAAACATACATGTTTTATAATCATCCTTCAGTCATATTTAATAACGTTTCTCTTCATTATTTGAAAGCAAAAAAGCAAGCAAGAATAAAAAGAGGGAGAGTATCAACCAACCATAAATTAAAAATAAGAACATGGGAGTACTGTTTTTAACCCTGGAATCTTATGCTAAATGTCAAATAAACATCTTTGCAAGCAAGTAAATAAATAAATAGGAGAAAAGCAGAACGGAAATCATTAATCCAATGTAGACCTCTGGGTGGCCAAGGGCCAATTTAATTAGTTTGCGAGAGTCAAGGGCTAAAGGGGGTTGCATGACACATTGATCTGGCCACTTACATTGTCCCCAAGCAAAATGTAAGTGGTCAGTTCTGTATGTGTTCAAAACTATCATTTTCAAATTTTTTTCTCCTGTTTTGTGTACAGACTTACAGAATCTGAGGTGGGGGGTTACAAAGTAGTGTTAGGAGTATGTCAGAGCTTGTATAACAGTTTTCATGTATTTCCAATTCACAAAGGTAAGAAACTTTGCTGTCAATATTTAATAACCGCTGCAGGTTGCCTATCTCTGCATTAAAACTTATCTCAGTTTGGCAGATGGTCTACATAGGAAATTGAAGCATCCAAAGATGTAATATTCCAAATGGGTTTGCCGTCTTCTCCACCTTTGAATGAGGGACAAGCTCACGATCTTGCATACTTCACTATACACTGATTCTGGATTTTTTTTTTCAAATGTTTTCAGAAATTGTGATTGAAGCTGTTGTTCAAGAAAACCTAATATCTTCTTGATGGAAGAATTCAATAACATAATTCTATGCGTCTGTGTTATGAATTCAAATAAATGATTTTGTTTTTAGAAAACGAAGCCTTGTACTTGCAAGTGCAGACTTGCAAAACAAGGATAGCTTTCCATAGACATCTTTTCCTAAACAATTTGAGTGGCATCTCACTAAAGAAATAACCTCAGAAATTTCAGCCTTTTTGGAACACAACTCTCCAATTGTCAGCTAGTACTCTGGATCTGTTTTGTGTTAGCCTGATAGTATTGTATTAAAATATACAAAATGAGGGTTTAAACCCTTCCTGCTTTTCTGATTTCCATTATATAACCAACAGATTCTGCATGCATTGCATTTCTAAACCTACTATTGCAACTTTTAATCCAGGACAGCAGTACTTTCATACTGCTGTTTTAAGTGCACCTATTAAAGTGGTGCATCTATTGCCTACTTCTATTGTAGTCAAAGCATCCTCTGGGTAAACTGAGGCAACATCAGTAAATACAGGACAAGGTGCTCAGATAATTAAAATAATGCATCCACTTTGGATTTCTGATGACAGCAACAAACATTTTGCCTGAGTGGTTTCCATTTTATAATCATTTTCATTAAAGTTTCAAAATTAATGTTATTATAACCATGTTTTGTTCATGCTACTAGACCAAAGAGTGATAGTGAATAATATATACAGTAACTATACATTGCTTTCTGTCTGAGTATATATTCTTCTTGCATGTTGACCCAAAGGATCTCAAATGACAACAATTGGATTCGAAACTTGATTTGGATAGATATGAAGAACTCCTTGATAGTTATGTCATTTTATTTCTGTGATCATTACATTTTTCCAAACTCATAATAGAATTCTTAAGGAAAAATCATTCCATTGCCAAAATACAGACAAAAGAATATCATTTTTGAGACTGATCAGCTAAAGAATCAGAAACCAGTGTTTGAAATGGATCTGCAAAAAAATATTATCTGTTATAAATGATGTCTAAACTAGAGTTTGGATCACAGGCTGCTGGACACTTGAATGTTATCTAAATGGGAAACAAAGGCAGAAAAAGAGGTCAGAACCATACATTATGTTATGGTTTGATTTAATGGTGGGGTTAGCAGAAGCTGTGGGCCTTTTCCATATGCATCTAACCATATCACAAACCTGCCTAGGAAAAATATTTTCTTCTGTTTCAATCTAAACTAAGCATGAGATAAGCTCAAGTTTTCTTTAGCTGTAACTGTGCTAAAGTACAGTTTAGTCTTATTATAAGTACAAGTAAATATTTACTTAGTACAAGTAAAATCTTATTGCAACACCTTTTTCCAAGAAATCTTCCTCATCCAAGATACATTCCCTTACACAATGTGTAATTAAATTTGGGAATTCATTATCCCAATATTTCACACCAGCTAGCAGCTTGACTGGCTTCACAAAAGGCTTAGACCAATTCGTGATATTCAGAGGATCAGTGACTATTAGCAGTATGGATGCCTCTGAAGGCCATCTGCTGGAAGACTAGTGGGCTTCCTTGTACATTGGTTGGCCACAGTGAGAACAGACTGCTGGATTAAATGGACTACGGCTCAGATCCAGTTTAGCTCTGCTTATGTTTTTATGCTAATAAGATTTCTCAGCCCAATTTGCCATCAAGCAGGCAGAGTTACTAACATTTGTGCTGAACTTTCGGTCTATGTAGACAGAAAAGCCTAGGATGTGATTATGTTTTTCTCAATCCCCTCCTAAAGCTGTTTGTTAAGGATTTCTGGAAAAAGGTCCTTCTCCTTGGAAAAACATCCCGTCCCCTATCCAGCAGCAACAGTTTATGAAAGAACAACTAAGCTCTGCTGTAGATTTAAATTCTGTAACTACCACATTCTCTGATCACAGAATTAGTCTATATAAAAATTAGAGCCCCACAAATCACTTTTAAACAGACGAGAACATGCTGTCATGCATATGAGGTAGCTTCAGAAAAAGAATAGATGTTCTCTCATTATTTGTAAAGTTTCTATATCTATATGGCAGGAAGCTCACGCACCTCAAAGTTTTGTCCTGAGTCCCGTGCTCTTCAATACCTTCAAAATAACCTAAATGATAGCAGATAGAAGGGAACTCATCAAAAATACAGACAGAAGATAGACTCAAGATTCAGAAGAATCTTGACAGGCTTAAAACATTGGGCTCTACAAAATGCAATTCTGTAATGAGAAAAGTAAGGTCTTATGCTTAGGCCAGAAAAAACAAATGCATAGGTACAGAAAAGATCATAGCTGTCTCAACAGTGGTAACTGTGAAAGAGAACTTGGTGTCCTAATAGACCACCACACGAGCCAGCAATGTGTTGCAGGTTCCAAAAAAGCCAATGCAGTCCTAGTCTGCATCAACAGAAAGATAGCATCAAGATCACAAGAAGTAATAGGGGTAGGGCGTTCTCTGTGGGTGCTCCCACCCTCTGGAATGAGTTACCTACCAAGCTCCGGATGGCTCCTGATCTCCGCTCCTTCCGTCAGGACCTGAAGACTCGGCTGTTCAAGCAAATAGGCTGGCTCTGATTCTGAGTTTTATTATTTATTATTTATTAGTTATTTGGTTTAAAATGGGATTTTATTGTACATATTTGTTAACTTGTGTTCGCCACTCTGAGTCCTTCGGGAGAAGGGTGACATATAAATAAATAAATAAATAAATAAATAAATAAATAAATAAATAAACAAACAAACAAACAAACAAACAAACCACTCTACACTGAAAGCGTGGGCCAATTCTGGTCACCAAGATATAAAAAGATGCTGAGACTTTAGAAAGAGTGCAGAGAAGAGCAACAAAAATGGTGGAGGGATCTAGAGACTAAACCATATAATGAATGGTTAAGGGAACTAGATATATCTAGCCTGACAAAGAGAAGGACTAGGGCAGGGGTGAAATCCAGCAGGTTCTGACAGGTTCTGGAGAACTGGTAGCAGAAATTTTGAACAGTTCGGAAAACTGGTAGTGGAAATATTGAGCAGTTTGGAGAACCAGTAGCGGTTTTAAGTAGTTCATGGGAACCAGCAAATACTACCTCTGGTTGGCCCCAGAGTGGGATGGGAATGGAGATTTTGCAATATCCTTCCTCTGGAGTGGGGTGGGAATGGAGTTTTTGCAATATCCTTCCCCCAGGAGTGGGGTGGGAATGGAGATTTTGCAATATCCTTCCTCTGGAGTGGGGTGGGAATGGAGATTTTGTGGTATCCTTTCCTGCCACGCCCACCAAGCCATACCACACCCACCAAGCCATGCCCACAGAACTGGTAGTAAAAAAAAACTGGATTTCATCACTGGATTAGGGGTGGCATTGTAGCTGTCTTCCAGTACTTAAAGAACTGTCACAGGGAGGACGGATTGATTTATTCTCCAAAGCATCCGAGAGCAGGACAAAAGCAATGGAAGGAAGCTCATTAAAGAGAGATCCAATATGGAACTAGGGAGAAATTTCCTCACAGTAAGAAAAATTACTTCAATGGCACAAGGTTGCTTCCTGAAGTTGTGCAAGTTCCATTGCTTGAGGTCCTCAAGGAAAGATTGGACAATCATTTGTCTGGGATGTAATAAATTCTCCAGCCATGGGCAAGAGATTGGACCAGAAGACCTCCAAGGACCCTTCCAGCCCTATGACTCTATGATTCTTAAAATGGAGAGAAAGAGAGAGAGAAAGAGAGGGAGAGAGAGAGAGATCTGTCTCTTACAATGCGAAGAGTTGTTTTGTTTTCACTAGCAAAATCTTTCAAAATAAAACCACAATGAACATAATTTGATTTTAGAGAATTGTAAAGCTGTAATGTAAGCATAGCCAACACTTGCCTCGTGGGACAGTTATACTGGTGATTTGATTTGCACACATTGTTGTAGTTTTCTAACTCAAATCAGGTAAAATGTTAAATGTGCCAAACTGTTGGCTAAAATTGCATGTTATTCCAGAATCTGTCCTCTTGAGGTGAAGCTGAGGGGGGCGGGGGGAGGGGGGGAGAGGAGAGAAATCTGGAATGTCCAGATTTGCAGTATCTGAATTTAATGAATCACAGCAATGTGTGAAGACAACCAATTGCTGTGTTTTACCATTTTCAGTACGGTGTTTTGCACAACATATCAGATACACAACCAGATTTATTCCATGTGTACCCACACTTTCTCATAGCATGATGTCAGTCACATCCCTCAGTTAACATAAAAGATGGAAGAACCTCTTTTAAACAATTGCTACTTGATTTTAAAAACAAACAAAATGCCTTTGAGAAATGATTAGACTGTTTCTAAACCTTATGAAATCAGAGACAGAGGCCTATTTAAAAATCATTTTAAAATGTTTTTTTGTAAACAAGACCTCATAGAATAATTAGTAGCACACTGTAGTTATAAGAAAGTTAAAGGCAACTTAATATGGCAACTTTAGTAAGGGTAAGTAAGTTAGCTATATAAACAAAACTTTATTCAATATTATATACAGCATATTCAATCATACATTGAATATGCCGTATATAATGGAATATATATTGAATATGCTGTATATAATGGATTGTCTGCCTTTTACAGTGCATTCCTGCTTATGCCTAGCATCCAATACTATATTAAATGATTGTCAGCCTCTGAGATTTGAAGATTTGGGAAGGAAACCATTGTGCTGAGTGAACTGACAATACCAGATTCAATATTACTAATTTTATTTAGCATTTTTTTCAAATGATAGTTGTCATTCTGGAGGCTGATCCATTATCCCCTTCCTTATATGTAAGACCCAAACATGATAACAAGCCTATGCGTTGTTTTAATCATTACTATATTATGAGCTTTGCTTAATCTGGTTATCTTCTGGGAATATTTAGATGCAGCTCACCGGTTTTACTTGGACACTAACCAATGTGTCTGTGGGATTGGAAGATCAATGTTTCTTTGAATTGACATGTCAGGAAATATACCTCAGCAGATTCTGCAAGAGATGCAGCACTCAGAAGAATTCCAGATGGCTCCGTCTGGGTAGTGTCCTTCAAAGATAAGAGCTGTCCTAGCTTTGGAACTATTTCTAAGGAGGAAGTGAGACAGTGCTGGGTGTTTTTGTTTTTTAATGTGTCATTTTCAGATCCTTGTGGTGAAAGTGCTGCTGTGCAGTTAACCTTCCATTTGCAGTGAAGATAGCTGACAGCAATTTTTCAGTTTTAGAGGATGACTCTTAGCTGGGGAGATGCTGACTGCTAAAACAAGATAGTTCATCATAAGATCTGGGGTAGTAAGATTACAACACAGCCGCTGAGAACTAAGCATTAGGCTTTGGGCACAAGGTTATTGGCTAAAGACAACTTAGAATGGATAACAGGACCTTAGTCAGTGATAAGAGGAAGAGGAGGAGGAGGAGGAGATGATGATGATGATGATGCAAGATTCTAAATACAGATAGTCCTTGACTTACAACAGTTTGTTTAGTGACCATTCAAAGTTACAACGGCACTGAAAAAAGTGACTTATGATTAGTTTCACACTTATGACCATTACAGAATCCCCATGGTCACATGATCAAAATTTGGATGCTTGGTTCATATTTGTGATAGCTGCAGTATCCTGTGATCATGTGATCACCTTTTGCAATGGGGCTTCCCCATTGACTTTGCTTGTCAGTGGGGAAGCCAGTTTTACTTAACAAACACGTTATTAACTTAACAACTCCAATGATTCACTTAACAACTGTAGGCAAGGAAGGTCGTAAAATGGAGCAAACTTCATTTAACAAATGTGTCACTTAGCAAAAGAAATTTTGGGCTCAATTGAGGTCATAGGGCAAGGACTACCTGTACTCTGAAGCCAAATTCTTCCCTCTAGTAAGTTGTAATAAAGTTAACAGGAGAATTTTTTTAAAAAAGCTAACCTCTACAGTTATTGATTATCCACCAAAAATCCTGACTTTTTTTCCAGTAGGTTTGTGATATTTTATTTTATTTTTTCTCTTGGGAAATGTTTAATTCCCTACACTTGGGAGCTTCAATTTTCCATAATCCACTCAAGTTCGATAACTTGAACGATGTTGCAGTGACAAGAAACAACACACAATCTTAACAGTGTATATAGCGGGAGAGGTACTCTCTGTTTATGCTTTCTGAAGTTTGATTTGATGACCTGCAGCCACGGCCTCCTTGAGCTGACACAGGAACAGTTTGACTCTTTCATGATGACACTTTTGCAAACACGCACCACGAGACCTGCCGTGGCTTTATGCTTTTTATCAAAAATTCCAAAAAGAGACAGTAAATGTCATGCCTCTTGATTCCGCATATTCCCAATTTAGCTCATGGGTCAGCTGTAATCTGGCAGCCATCAGTTGCCAAGCTGGCAAGGTGTTATTTCAAGGGCTTGTTCTTTTGCTGTGAAGAAGTGCAGGCCCACGTAACCAGTTGAAGAACTACAGACTTCGGGGGAAAGGCTACAGGAGGGCCGCCAAAAAGAAACATTTTCACTTGCTCTACCAAATAAGGCAGACTTTATGATTCCTTAGGCTTTGCTTGCAAAGAACCGGGTGCATTTGGCTGGATGATATCTGGGCAACCTCGTTTGAATGACTGCATTTTTTATTTTTTTATTTGGCATCTCTTAATCGGCCCTTTGAATTTTACAACTGCTTATAAAAATGTAGGAATCCTGAATCAAATTGGATGCCTCAAAGAAATGCTAAGCAGACCAAAGCTGACTCCCAGCCCTTTGAGGTAGTCCAGACAAGAAGCTCAAACATGAATAGTACCACTACATTTATTGTAAGGTTACAGTAATAGAATCTTGTTAGTCTTCCTCCCCCACCTCTCCTTTACTGTCCAAAAAACTAGGGAGGGTCCCTTCTAAAATGTTGCCATGCCCCCTTTGTTTTTGTGGGCTAAGATGCTTCTTACCTGATCAGTGCCTACTCTGTAGTTCCTCCGTCTCCCCCTCCTCCTCCTCCTCCTCCTCCGGATGTCTGTCAAGAACATTCCCACACATCATTACAGTGACACAACCTCTACATGGTATAAAGTTAGCCACAACGCCTTTGAATCAGTGGTGGGTTGTTACTGGTTCACCCCGGATCGGGCGTACCAGCAGCGGCGGTGGCGGGAGGCTCCGCCCACCTGCCTGGGCTTCTCTGCACATGCGCAGAAGCTTCTGCACATGTGCAGAAGTATTGCACGAAAGTGCCCACGAGCAAACCGGTAGCGGCCAAAATTGAAACTTACTACTGCTTTGAATTTGTATTTACTATTTATCTGCAGATCCCAAATATGAAAACATTCATATTATTTCATGCAAGGGCTCAGCCTTGCACTCGGAGAATAAAAATTGCTTGCGTTCCAGCTTATTGAAATGCTGCATTTATCAAGTGCTGTGAGGTCTAGTTCATGAGGACGACTACAAGGTTGAAAAGGCTCCCCTCCTTCAGAAACCCTTATAAAAAACATATTGACAGCTCCGCAGTTTGCCTTTGGCATTTCCTTCTAAGGCAACAGAGAGCGATTGGCATCCACTAGGGTCCAATTCTTCATCAAGCTCTCAGACCGCTCAACAAAGCTGGGTACAGTGAATAACCACGCTGCAGTCGGGCAATGTCTTTTGCAGGAAACAGGTTTGTCACAGACAATGCTGAGTTCAATATGCGATAACACAAATCCAGCTTTGGGAGCTGCCACCTCCCACCACCGTTTAAATAGCTGCGCTAACCACCCCACCAATTGGCTGCATTTCTGGGTTCGTGAGCTATGATGTCACTTGGGTGAGCCTTCTAAACATGTCGGGCATCAGCAAGCAGCAGCAAAAGCCTATCTCGTCTGCACTATGTCTGATGCCTAACTCGCAGCTTTCACCACCATCACCAAAACGTGCACTCCCCCATCCAACTTGTATGAGGGGCCAGAATCCAGCCCATATTTGCCATCTTCTCTATTAGCAGCTCATGGGAGACTTTATAAAATGCTTTGTGGCAATTAAGACACATAACGTCCATCCCATTCCATCGGTTGATTAAATTAATAAATATAAAAATTGGATTTTATGGATTGGATTTGTTGTCCCTTATTGCTGTTGATTGACAATAATATTGATAACCAATATTAATTGATTAAATATGCACGTCATCCAAAATAATTAATAGTATATTTTTCTTGAGCAGTAGAAAATATACTCCCAGGGCAATGAAGTGGGATTGTAAAAAAAAAAAAAAAAAAAAAAAAGACTCTAAAGCCTCACCTATCTTGGGATGAAAGAGAAAAGGCAATAAAATAAAACAAATAGACAGAGGAAGAGTAACACTCAAATGGTCACAATGAAAAAAGACCAAGTGGAAAAAAGAACAGTGGGATGGCTGGTTTATTTGGAAGATTAATGTGTTTGATAATGCCATACTGTAAAGGATTGGGCATTATATGAGCCAAGGCGGTGCAGAGGTTAGAGTGCGGTACTGCAGGCTACTTCTGCTGACTGCCGGCTGCCTGCAATTTGGCAGATCAAATCTCACCAGGCTCAAGGTTGATTCAGCCTTCCATCCTTCCAAGGTTAGTAAAATGAGGACCAAGACTGTTGGGGGCAATAGGCTGACTCTGTAAACCACTTAGAGAGAGCTGTAAAGCACTGTGAAGCACTGTAAAGTGGTATATAGGTCTAAGTGCTATTGTTATTGCTATATATAGGCAACCATGAAGCAAGATGGCTCAGCAGCCTGGTGGCTCAGCAGACTAATGCATTGTAATTAACTCCAGCTGTCTGCAATTACTGCAAGTTAGAATCTCACCAGGCTCAAGGTTGACTCAGCCTTCCATCCTTTCTAAGGTAGGTAAATTGAGGACCCAGTTTGTGGGGGCAATAAGCTGACTTTGTATAAATATACAAAAGTATGAAGGCTATTGCTTAACGCCTTGTAAGCCACCCTGAGTCTCTGGTGAAGGGTGGCATATAAATCAATTTTTTTAAAAAAAAAAGATGGTTGATGAACAATGGTTTATATTATGGGAAGCAAAACATACTATTGATTAAGCAGTTTAAGTATCCTACAAAAATTTTGCCATTCAGATCTGTAGAACTAGTGAAAGCATTATTGATTGCAGAGTTTTTCAAGTTTCCTAAGTTTAAGAGGAGGAGGAGGAGGAGGAGGAGGAATGACCTATGACTGTTTTTCACAATTACAACCATTGTAGCATCCTCATGGTCATGTGATCAACATTCAGATGCTTAGCAACTGACTCATACTTATGACGGTTGCAGTCTGCCAGAGTCATGTGATCTCCTTTTGCAACCTTCTGACAAGCCAAGTCAATGGGAAAGCCAAATTCACTTAACAACAGTGTTACCAACTTCAGTGATTCACTTAACAACCATGGCAAGAAAGGTGGTAAAATGAGACAAAATTCACTTAACAAATGTCTCAGCAACAGAAATTTTGGACTCAATTGTGGTTGTAAGTTGAGGACTACCTGTTTATGAGTGCAATTCATCATTGTTTCTGCTTTATACTTACAGTATATCATAGTGTGAATGTGGGCAGCATTTCAGAAATGGTAAACTAAGGACATCTGAAATACAATTAAAATGCATATTGAAGAAAAGATAATTTCCGTTGGAATGAGATTTGTACAATAACCACCAAGGTACGTTGGATTTATACACTGGGTAAACAGGTAAATTAGCACTCTGGGATTGGAGGGGCAGACCAGAGTTGCAGCCTGCACACAATGTGCCAATGAGAATAAGCTATAAACGTTATTGACTGATGCTGCATCTGAATTCAGTGATGGCTTTAGCACATTCAAGCACATCAAAAGCAAAAGTGCAACCATACAGAATACAGTCCATATTAGGTTGTAATTCCATCTACCTTGGATGAACTCCCTGTGAATTCAAAGGGGTTCAGTTGAGAAGGAAAAAATGCTCAAGTCAGTTCATTATAAGGCCAGTCGATTAGCAAAATGTGTTAGGAGAAGCCCTATTCCCAGTGTTCTTTTCTTAAACTATGGTAATATTATTAATTTAATTATTGTTTTCTAAGCGTGATAGCCAATCACAAGAATCTGCTACGTCTTGCCAATCCATCCTCCCCCCCTTCTATGACTAGTTGTAAGTATATTTGTATTGATCCATTTCCTTAAATTGCAAATCAAATCTGATTTGATCGTGAGACAGGTAGCATGGGGATGATTTGAGGAATGTTCAGTTGTGGTATTAGCACACATAGCACTTTAAAGTGGTTGCCATTTAGGTAAGCAGTTATCCTTATTTATTTCTTTTGAAAACATAAGAATCAAAAAGTGATATCTCTTTGGGGATGCTGTATCTCTGAGTCATCCAAATTCTCATCGATAGGTGCCCATGTTTGCCATTTCTGTGGCCAAGGTGCTTTGGAATGAATTTGGAATGTTTATCAGCGCACCTAGTGACTCTCTCCTTATGTTTTCTTTTATTCATATCCTTTTCATGAATTTATAATTATGTTTACATTTGTATTTGTCATAAAATACATGCTTGACGAAACAAAATAAATAAATAAATAATCAATAAATAAATAAACCATAACTTGGAAAGAGAAAGAATAAGAGATCATCCAATCAGGAGGTCCACTAGAAGGCAAAGAATTTGCTTCCAGTTAAATGTTTCCTGTTTATTTACAAGCATAGGTGTCTCCAATTCTGCAGGATGGGCATTCACCACCACACCAAACCTGCAGCATTGGAAATCTTTGTCAAGTTCTTTTAGGATTTCATCCTTTTTTCCAAGGGATCTTTGAACAGCAATCAGAAGGGTGGTGTACCTCCTTACCACCACTCAGCAAAAAGTGTTCTTTTTCCCCAAGAGCATATGGCAAAACAGGGTTAATTTGACACTGTTATAACTCCTTGTACGATACTGTGCTTTTAAAACAGTAATTTGTTTTGCATTTAACTAGCTTATAGGTAAAGTTTAAGAACCCTGACCTTACTGGCCAAAATAGGTGTAGCATGTTCCCTTCACAAGGAAGTGTTCAATGATTATGACATACTCCTTGTATGTTCTAAGCCTATATCCAAGGGATATAGGCTTAGAACCCTTGTCATGGACTGACCACTCGCTCCTTCGGCTCGACTTTCTGACCGCTGCACCTCACCGCAGGGAGGCGGAACCGACCAGATGGTTCCGCCCCAGGCGCCTGATGGATCCTGATAGGTTCCAGACGGAGCTTGGGCCATTCCCTGAGACACTGACACACGACTCGGCCGAGGACCTGGTGGCTGCCTGGAATAGAGCGGCCGGTGGGGCCTTGGACCGTGTCGTGCCTTTGCGGCCTCTGACCCGGTGCCGAACCAACTTAGCTCCTTGGTTCACTGAGGAGCTGAGGGAGATGAAGCGCCGGAAAAGACACCTAGAGAGTGGTTGGAGGGCCAGTCGCTCCGAATCTGACTTGACACTAGTAAGAGCTCATATTAAGACTTACTTAGTGGCGATAAAAGCGGCCAAGTCTAATTACTTTGCCGCTCTTATCGCGTCATCAGATAATCGCCCAGCCGCCCTGTTTAGGATGACCCGCTCCCTCCTCCATTCGGGAGCGCGGGAGGATCCCTTACAGGGACGTGCTGAGGATTTTGTTCAATATCTGGATGATAAAATAACTCAGATTCGGGACGACCTGGCCGCCGACTGGGTGGGTTCAGGCGGGGTGACTGAGCCAGGTCTTGAGAGTGTTATCTGGGCTGAGTTCGATCCTGTGGCTCCCGAGGACGTGGACAGGATTCTGGGAAGACTGAACGCAACCACATGTTTACTGGACCCGTGTCCCTCCTGGTTGGTGCTGGCCTCCCGGGAGGTTACACGAGGCTGGCTCCAGGAGATTATAAACGCTTCTTTGAGTGAGGGTGTCCTTCCGCCTGCCTTGAAAGAGGCGGTGGTGAGGCCCCTCCTCAAGAAGCCCTCCCTGGACCCAGCTGTTTTAGCAAATTACCGTCCTGTCTCCAACCTTCCCTTCCTGGCGAAGGTTGTTGAGAGTGTGGTGGCGTGGCAGCTCCCCCGATACCTGGATGAAGCCGTCTATTTAGACCCGCTCCAGTCCGGCTTCAGGTCTGGGTACAGCACCGAAACGGCATTGGTCGCGTTGGTGGATGATCTCTGGAGGGCCCGGGGTAGGGGGTATTCCTCTATCCTGGTGCTGTTAGACCTCTCAGTGGCTTTTGATACCATCGACCATGGTATCATATTGCGCCGGTTGGGGGGACTGGGGGTGGGGGGCACCGTCTTACGGTGGTTCTCCTCCTACCTCTCCAACCGGTCACAATCTGTGTTGACAGGGAGGCAGCGGTCGACCCCGAGGCGCCTGGTATGTGGGGTGCCACAAGGGTCGGTCCTCTCGCCCCTCCTGTTCAACATTTATGTAAAGCCGCTGGGTGAGATCATCCGTGGTTTTGGGGTGGAGTTCCATCAGTACGCTGATGATACTCAGCTGTACATTTCCACCCCAGACCACCCCAACGATGCCATGGAAGTGATGTCCCAGTGCCTTGAAGCTGTGCGGGTCTGGATGGGGAGAAACAGGCTTCGACTCAACCCCTCCAAGACCGAGTGGCTGTGGCTGCCGGCGTCCCGATATAGCCAGCTGACTCCATCGCTGGTTATTGGGGGCGAGTCATTGGCCCCCACGGAAAGGGTTCGCAACTTGGGCGTCCTCCTGGACTCACGGCTGTCTTTAGAGGATCATATGACGGCCGTGGCCAGGGGGGCTTTTTATCAGGTCCACCTGATTCGCCAGCTGCGACCCTTTCTAGATCGGGACTCCCTACACACGGTCACTCATGCTCTTGTCACTTCCCGTCTGGACTACTGTAATGCTCTCTACATGGGGCTCCCCTTGGGGTGCACCCGGAGGCTCCAACTGGTGCAGAATGCGGCCGCGCGGGGGATTATGGGAGCGACGGGACGCTCTCACGTGACACCTCTCCTGCGCGAGCTGCATTGGCTGCCGGTGGACTTTCGGGTGCGTTTCAAGGTGTTGGTAATCACCTTTAAAGCGCTCCATGGCTTAGGGCCAGGGTACTTACGGGACCGCCTTCTGCCGCCAATTGCCTCCCACCGGCCGGTTCGCTCCCACAGAGAGGGCCTCCTCAGGGTGCCGTCAGCCAGACAATGCCGGCTGGCGACCCCCAGGGGGAGAGCTTTCTCTGTGGCAGCACCCACCCTTTGGAATGATCTGCCTCCGGAGTTAAGAATAATCTCTGACCTCCCAACCTTTCGGCGGGCTTTAAAAACCCATCTCTTTCAGCTCGCCGGCCTAGCCTGATTCCTATAACATTTTAGTATTTTAGAGGTGTATTTTAAATATGTTAATTTTTAAATTTTATGGCCATTTATATTATTATTTTAAGAATTTTAACTTGTGTATGTTGTATGTTTGTTCTTAATTGGCTGTACACCGCCCTGAGTCCGCAAGGAGAAGGGCGGTATATAAATCCAAATAAACTAAACTAAACTAAACTTCACCTTTCTTATTTATTTATTTCTTTATTAGTCATATTTCTATGCCGCCCACTCTCCGAGAACTCTGGGCGGCTTACACCAAAGACAGTATACTAAATAACATATTGCCCCTAACAATCTGGGTCCTCATTTTACCCACTTCGGAAGGATGGAAGGCTGAGTCAACCTTGAGCCGGTGAGATTTGATCCGCTGATCTGCTGAACTAGCAGTCAGCTGAAGTAGCTGCAGTACTGCACTCTAACCACTGCGCCACATCGGCTCTTGTCTCATCACTTCCTATTACAAAGCATTGATGGGAAAGAGAAGGGAACTGAGGCCATTCCAGCCTTCATCTTCTAGCCACAGTTTTTCAGTTGCAATCTCAACCCACCGGGAGATATCGCAGGTGAGTAACGTATCCTTACACATCTTTAGGCATTTTAGGCCGTGGGTGTGTGTAGGGGCAGTTGAACTCACGGCCCATGGGTAGGATTAGTCACGCACTGGCCAGGCCCACCTCTGGTTTAGCGAAGGGGAAAAAGTTGCAATATGTCCAGTGGTGGGTTTCAAAAAATTTTACGACCAGTTCTGTGGGTGTAGCTTGGTGGGTGTGGCTTGGCTTGGTGGGCGTGGCAGGGGAAGGATACTGTAAAATCTCCATTCCCACCCCACTCCAGGGGAAGGATACTGCAAGATCCCCATTTCCTTCCGATCAGCTGGGACTTGGAACATGGCTGCTAGTTGTTATTCATGTTGTAGTCATATATTATTGCTTCTTCTTCTTCTTCTTTTTTTTACACTTTTACCTGAACTTACAGCATTTAATAATGATGAGATGATGGACTACTCCTATCTTCTTTGTTGAATGGTTAACTGCTTGGATAGTTTTCCATAGAGTCACAGAGTTACGAATCAGCAAATCTAGGACAAAAAGTCAAAATATTTACATTTGGCCTAAATAAAGTATCAGCATCCATATTTAACAAAAAAACCAAGGGAGCTAGATGCCTTTCTCCTGCCCCCAAAAGGAAATATGCAAAGCATTCATAAAACTGAAAGATTTGTGAATTACCTGAATATACACCAACGCTTTTAACATTAACATCTGGAGGTACAAATAGGGACAGTCATATTCTTTTTTAAAACTTTTAAAACTGGGCAGCCCACCGTCCGTTTGAGACTCTACAAGAGGCTTTTGCAATTCTCTAAAATTGAAAGGGCTGAGCTTCTTTCCTTATAGGAAAGCAGCAGTGTAAAGGTTCTGGAAGACGTGTTCTCCATTCTTCTGACTATAAAAGATGCACAGTCTTATCTCAAGGCTTGCTGTTGTCCATGAAAAACCCTCCAAATTGAAAGATGAACTTTCTGGAACAATTGCATGAAAGACCATTGAAGCCTGGGATTTTCAACAAACTGTGAAGCAGCAAATCTTCTTCATGGTTCAATAATCTGGGAGCTTCTCTTTTGTTCCTTGGTTTTAACAGTAGACTTACCTGCTGACAAAAACTAAAAGAACTGCTGTCTTTTGTCCCTTCCTGGGTATGGAATGCCATCTGTGATGGTCTTGCCAGCTTGCTTTAAATTTCTGGAGCTTTTTCCTATTCAGAACACTGAATTGGGAACTTCTCCTCCTAATGCTAAATTTGAGGGAAAAAAGGCATTTTACTAATAAGGACTGAGTTTACTAAAGCCTGTAATTTCAATTGATTATATTGGGTTGACCATGGATTTTTTAAATCTGTTTTTAGCTGAAGTTTAATAGTGATTTTTAGTCTGGTAATGTGAGATATAGATATATAGATGTAAATATAGATGTAGGGATAGACAGAGATAAAGAAATGTAGATAGATAGAAAGATAGATAGATATAGAAATACTGTAGATGTAGACATACAGATATAGATAGGTATACATATGTAAAGTGCTAATTATAACTAATAAATATTATGTTAGAAAGCTATAAATTCCATGACATTTAAAAATCCCTAGTTTATTCAACTACATTTTACTTTTTCGCATTTATTCTTGCATTTATTTATTTTCTTTAAAGGGTTCAGCAAAAGAAAAAAAAAGGAATGTTCAGAGTTTATAATGTTGGATTCTTGGTATTTTTTAATTTGGTGGGTTTTTCTTTTAATTTGTTTGGACCACTGGAGGAGGGAGGGGGAACAAGTCCAGAGAAGAGCGAGAACCCAAAAGAACAAACTTATTACCATCCATGTGTAAACTGTATGCAGTTTATGGTTCCATGGATCTTAGTTGCTCCTAATTCTGACTCCAAGAAATGGGTGCCTGAGCAAGAAGTGCTTATAAGAACAATTGTGACTATGGACTACATGCCAGTCATCCAATTAATGCCTGAATCCCTATTAAGAGGACCCAGCTGAGCAACCCTTAAAAGGGGCTTTGGGAAGTATGTCTTCTGCTATGGGAGAAGGCCATACCTGAGTGTTATACAACCTGGAGTTATTGTAAGTAACAGGGAGGTGAAGTCCCTCACCTACCTAAAGCTTAGCTCATCTTTCTCCAGCTCGGATCGTAACATCAGCTGCTTGTCTCCAATTGCTTTTCCTTGTCCCTCACATTTATCACGGCTGATTGTCATTTTGGTGGAATCATTTTATTCTAGCAAACTCCACACAGACATAATGGTTTTCTGAAATTACTCTGAAAGGAAATTGCTTTCGGTTCTAAGTTCTTCAAGGGCATCCTGAGCTATTTCTTGTGCTTCTCAGGCCTCCCTTCTTCGATAAGGTACTCCTTTTCTATTGTCCTGCTATGAAACTGAATAGCCATTCCTTTAATTCCTCTTTTTTTCCTCCCCCTTGACTTCCTGCTCGAAACCTACATCTTCTTTTTTTTCTTTCTATTAATAACTGTGTCAAATCACAAGCTATACAGTATGTAGTACAGTAGCCAGCCTGCCACCACAATCTCTTCCCCCCTCCGCCCACCCCTTGGATTTAAAGTCCTTCACATGATTCACAAACAATTCACATGCTGTTTTGAAGGATTTTCTTTAAAACCTGCTGTGTTTCAAGATTCTTCCCCATCGTCCCTCCTTTCTGAACAAACCAGCTCTCCTTGGGACTACATTTTGTAGTCTCTGGCTACAAAATTCGGGATGGCCACTAGATGGCAGATTATTACATGTGAAATGTAATGAAAATCCACAGCCTTAAGCGCACTATAGAACAGTGATGATCCAAAGCATGCACGCATGCATACAAATTCACGTGCATTTGCCCAAAACCCCAAAATGCAATGCAAGCAGCCCTCATGCATGTGTACGCATCCCCCATGTATGTGTCCCAGCCCCCTACACATGCACCCTGCCCCCCCACCCCGTTTTGGCTTCTAGGTTGGTGCAGACAGCAGAAATGGAATAGAAAGTTAGGGCACGCTGGGGGGAACCTGCGGAGATCAGGGAACATGCATGCATGGCAGAGACCTAAAGACTAGCTGGCTAGTGGGAGGCGCACGTGTATGCATGGTGGAGCTCGCCTGGGGCAACGGCTGGCATGCCCACAGAGAGGGCGCCGCGTGCCACCTGTGGCATCTGTGCCATAGGTTCGCCATCACGGCTATAGAATAAATGCATTATGGAGATTAGAATTACTTTCTTGTCTTTGAGACAATTGTACCCAAGTGTACTAAATGCTATTGATTGGGGTTGGTTGGTTTTTTTTTTTAATAATTTGAATCCAACACTTATATTTTCCCATTATTTTAAGTCGCTTTCTGAATAACAAGTTCTTTAAATTCTTCTATATAAAGAGGTTTTCAATAGAAATAGCTGTTTTTAAATTACAGGGGTTTTTACATTTGTCTTGGGCCAAGATTGTTTAATTTGGTTTTATTCTGTTTTTAAATTTTGTACATATGTATTTTACTTCATGGCTGTTCACCACCCTGAGTCCTTCGGGAGTAGGGCAGTATATAAATCTAATAATAAACACTAAACAGAAGCAGTACAAATTAAGTGGAAAACTGTAAGAATAAGGAAAAGTGGAAAATATGTGGAAAAGAAATAAAAAGAGAGAAGAAGGAAGAATGGCAAAGAAAAACAAAGAAAAAGATAGTTTCTGATCTTAACAGCACAGATACATGCATTTATCTCCCTCCCTCCCTCCCTCCCTCCCTCTTCTCTCTGTCTCTCTCTCAGGTTATTGTCCTTCCTTTCCATAATCTACCCTTTCTAATCATTAAATTGTTGTGTCTTTTTTTTGAGATATATGCTTTAATATCCTTCTGCCTCTCCCACTCCCAACCCCCAGTTAATTGAGCCAGCCCAGGAACAGTTGTAGGGAAATTCCTGAAAACTTTTTCTACTTCTGTCTATGGAGATTCTCCATCATCCAGGTCATGGTTATCCCAAAGATAACCAAAGAAAACTTTTTTCAAGAGGCAACTGGACTTTCTGGATTTTTTTTTTTTTGAAAATGTTTTGCTTCTCATCCAAGAAGCTTCTTCTGCTCTTGCTTTTGATGTAGAGCCACCCAACAGGGCTATCAATATCATGCATGTCTATCCCTGCCCTTATGGGTTCACTTAGGCAGGCTGGGAGCAGACAACCAGATGACCACCAGAGGGCAGCAAACTTAGACTTTTCTATTCACTGCCATCTTCTAGTTGTCAGGATTTTTGGCAGCCCAGCTCTATAAACTCTGGCTCTCCATGTTTGTGGCACATTGTCCTGTTTCAGCAGGGTGGCTACTGGCTTACAGCTGACATTTTGCTCTTGTCTGCACCACAAATTAATACACTCAGCTAGATACACAAAGAAGTATCTCAGTGGGAAGTAGTTTTACTAGGACTAAATTCCCTTAACAAAAGAGAAAGGTGTCAAAACTGATTACATATTCCCATTAGCATTCTTTATTTAGGAGAAAAAAGACTGATTTGTAGTCAAAAGTTCCCTGTTTCTTCAACTGAAAAAAAGCTATTCAGATTGTGCTTTACCTCTTGACTGTGGGCTCACTCTCCAACACACGCACACACCCATACAAAAACACACTTCTAAAAAGACACACTTGGCTATTCCTCAATGGGCCTTAAAACTTAATGCCTTGTTTCTTTTCTTTTTTTTTCTTGCTTTCTTTTGAACCAAAAGGACTTCACGGTTCTAGATACTTTCACTCCAGCTGTAAAAGTGTACACTTGTAACAGTAACAGAGTTGGAAGGGACCTTGGAGGTCATCTAGTCCAACCCCCTGCTCACGCAGGCATGGTCATAAAATGGGGCATTTCCACCTGGGTTGCAAACAACAAAGAAATGTTAAGTTTGTGCTTTTGGACATCTCGGTGACTCCTACTCAGATTTCAGAAATGCACCTAGACCTAGCAATACAGGAGATTGACTGACTGATTGATTGATTTGGATGTTGTCTTTATTATTTTTTTTACAAATAACTCAAGACTGTGGACATGTTCAACGCACATTCCTCCTCTTAGTTTCCCCAAAACAACAATCCTGTGAGGTGGGTTGAATTGAGAGAATGACTGGCTCATGATCAGCTAGCTGGTTTTCATGATTAAAGAGGGACTTTTAAAAAAAAAATAATAATTTATATGCCGCCCTTCTCCAGAGACTCAGGGCGGCTTACAATGCGTTAAGCAATAGCCTTCAAACTTTTGTATATACCTGCTTAGTAGGGCTTTCCCCCCACCCCAAGCGGTGTTCTTTTTTATACAAAGTCAGCTTATTGCCCTCACAATCTGGGGCCTCATTTTACCTACTTTGAAAGGATGGAAGGCTGAGTCTGCCTTGAGCCTGGTGAGATTCGAACTTGTAGTAATTGCAGGCAGCTGGTGTCACTTTAACATCACTTAAGCTGCAGCGCCACCAAGGCTCTTGAACTCACAGCCTCCTGCTTTCTCACCTGGTCCTGTAACCACTAGACCAGACTGGCTCTCATCTTCTTTTCCATCCTTTCCTCATAGTAAATTCTTAAACTTGAGCTGCTGCATCCTCCAGTAAAATGGCCAAGACTCTGAGTTTAAAACTGCTGTTCTCTAAGTCTTAAAAATAGTCCAGCCCATTTTTCTTCCTTCTATCAACTAACAAAAGAAGGAGAGAATTATAGTATAGGGGACCCAAATACATTCCCTAGAATGGTGGACTAGGGAAGAAAAAAAATGGCAAGGAGGATAGAAGTAACTAATCAAAAATATATCTTAAATAACTTAGATTATAAAAGTTACTCTATAGGTTATACTTCTTGTCTCCAACTCCAGTTTAATCCCACTAATTATTTCCGCTTTGAACCCCAGAACAGCTTTTCAATGCTGTCCATTGTGTTTAAAATGGATGACAGAAGAGTCAGTGGAGAAGGAAGGCTCCATGTCAGAGGTGGGTTTCAGCAGGTTCTGACCAGTTCTGCAGAATCGGTAGCGGAAATTTTGAGTAGTTCGGAGAACAGGTAAATACCACCTCTGACTGGCCCCACCCCCATCTATTCTCTGCCTCCCAAGTCCCAGTTGATCTGGAGGAAATGGGGATTTTGCACTAACCTTCCCCTGCCACACCCACCAAGCCACACCCACAAAACCGGTAGTAAAAATGTTGAATCCCACTACTACTCCATGTTACATTTTTAGCATAAGTCCACTCAATGGTGTGTTTTTGTTTCAAAGCTTTAAAAGTAATGGTCCACCTTTCTTCAAGAAGGTAAGCAGAAAAAATCAATTTCAGCCATTCTAACATCACAGTTCTAACAACCTCAGTGTTTCAAAACTTGCAGCAGCCAGATTAGCAAAACAGTTCCACAGAACGTTCAACATTCCCACTGTGCATCCAAAGTTATTGGATTTGTCAGCAAATAGTAAACCACCACCACAACAACAAAGGGAATTCAATGGGCTACTTTCGCTACAATTATGCTTTGCCTAAATGTACCTAGCAGTTTTGAATACACGGCTTTGGCACAGCATATGTTTAAGTACCGTCATGTTCAGGTTTTGTAGAGGAGCAGAAACATAGGCACCTCAAATCATGCCTTCTTTTCCTGATTCTTTTTTTTTTCTTTCCTACAAGATACAAATACAAATATCTCAGCATGTTTATACCCACATTAGTACATTTACATGCTATCTAGAACACAAATCCTGCCCACAAATTCTCTACCACTTTCTTACCATATATGGGAAAATAACCTTCAGAGATCCTATGACATAGACTGAGGATGTATCAATGCAAGGAGAGAGGGAGAGTGGGAGAGACAGAGACAGACACAGAGAGAGACAGAGATAGAGATAGAGACATGGAGATGGAATTGGAGATGGAAAATAAAAACAAATGGGCCTAAGATAATACTTTAAACTCCCATTTGCACTGTGTTCAGGGATTGCATGAAGTAGCAGGAAGAAAAACAAGTGTATTCAACTAGCCAGTTAGCAATGAAATAATTAAGCATTTCAGAAAGGATCCATAGTAATGCTTTAAACATGAAAACATGGCTAAAGTCAGGGCACTTAAATATGTTAAAGCCGTGATGGCAATCTAAGCCCTTTCTGCGGGCACTTGAACTGTTGCCCAGCTCAGGTGGCATGCGTGCACACCTCCCGCTGGCCAGCTGATTTTTGGGATGCGGGGGGGCGCATATGAGAGACACAAAAGCATGCACGGCGGGGGTCGTGCATGCATGCAGAGGGGGAGCAGGGGGGTGTGGTGCGTTCCTCCCGCGGCCCGTTTTTTGGGCCCAGGAGGCTGCAAGGACGCCTACTAGGCCCAAAACAGGGGACAGGGGGGTTGTGCGCACATGCGCAGGTGGGGCGCATTGCATTATGGGTGCCGGCATGCACATACAATATCATGTGCGGTGCACATATGCTTTCGGCACACGACTAGAAAAAGGTTAGCCATCACTGTGTTAAAGCACTTCAGTGTTGCAAGTCTCCTCTGTGTCCTCCGGCTATTTCCTAAGCCATCGTCAGAAATTTTAGTTTGTATCAGTCTGTCATGGTGTTTAATTTAGGCAGAAACCCATGTATAGACTTTAATTCTGCCCTTAGAGTTACAGTATATCATACTCAAAGTCTTGGTTTCTTTTAATCATAAGGCTTTAAACTATTACATTTTGCCTGGATTTTTTTTTTTATGATCAGTTTTCTCAGAGTAGATAGCTGTGGTGCGCAGTGGTTAGAGTGCAGTGGTTAGAGTGCAGTGGTTAGAGTACTGCAGGCTACTTCTGCTGACTGCCAGCTGACTGCAATTTGGCAGTTTAAATCTCACCAGGCTCAAGGTTGACTCAGCCTTCTACCCTTCCGAGAGCAGTAAAATAAGGATCCAGGTTGTTGGGGGCAATAGGCTGACTCTGTAAAACAGCTTAGAGAGGGCTGTAAAGCATTGTGAAGCAGTATGTAAGTCTAAATGCTATTGCTATTCTGATTGATGACTGCAATTGGAAGACTAAAGACATAGCTAATATACTTGGGTTCTACTGACCAAAAAAAGGGGTTCTAGTAGCATTCTCCAATGCTGTACTTCTTCTGAGGGAGTGCAACCCCATTTAGAACATGTAAATTTCTCTGCTGTCAAAACCTACACCTGGAGGAATCTGTCTTGTCAGGATTCAGCTCAGTTTATTGGCCCTTAATCAGCTTATCGTTGCAGTCAGACACTGATATAAGATATGCTCAGCCTCTACGGATTCCAATGTTATAGGGAAGTAGAATGAATGTCAACTGTGTATTGGTGATTTGTAGCCTCCAATCTACAGGTTTCAAACAGATGTTTGAACATTCCAAGATGGAAATACCAACTGGGGATATAACAGTGTTTTATGGTGCTTATATGGCATAGCGTTGCATCACAGTCATACAATTCTGCTCTTGGAGAGTATTCCTAAAAACAGGAGTAGTACACAATTCCCATCTCATTGTAACAATACAGAACACTATAGTCCAAGGATGTCAACCTCAATTTCATTGGGGGCTGCATCAGGGTTGTATTTGACCTTTGGGGGAGAGGGGTGTGGTAGGAGACATGGCCAGCTCGACATCATTCATGTTGGGGGCACCTATAGTGGCAGAGACACCACAGGTTGGTCCTTCGCTGTTCCCAGGGCAGCCCTATGGCGCAGATCTAAGCACCCCACAGGCCGGATCCAGCCACAGGCCTTGAGTTTGACACCCCTGCTATAGTCAATGGTATCAATAGATAATAGATATTCTGGATGATCAGAATGTTCTTCAGTGAAAACTAAGCAAAAACTCACCGTGTGATTCTACGCTGATTGGCTTAACAACAGAGGGCATATCTTTTGAGGAATGCTTGGTGGATAATTTGCTTCTTTTGAATCCATCTTTCAGAGTTGTATCCTCCTTTGTTGAGAAAATCTCCTTAGTTCTACCTTTCCTTTTGATTAATTAGCCATTAATTTACAGTGGAGCATCTTTCATTTTAAAGGGCTACATTCTCCTTAGTATTTGGTTTCCAAATTCACCTGCTAATATGTCCATGCGAGGATCTGCTTCATTATACATATTTCCTTATTTTATTTATTCAGGTAAATGGCTGCCTAACATAAACTATGTGTGATTCTGGGCAGCATACCAATAGACAGAAAGTACATACTTCGTATATCATTCGTTGCCATATGACATAATGCTAAATATGTTTTCATCAAGATTATTCCAAATTTTATATTTATCTACATATATTTATCAAGGATATTGGTATTTATTTTTATGTTAGCCCATATTGGCATGTTTTAAGTTATCACTAATTATTCATGTACCGTAAATTTAACAGCATTTGTAAAAACTTTTGTATATTTTTCTGACTTATGTCTTAAAGTGTGTATTTAAATTTCGTGAACTGCTTTGACAAGCAGTTTACAAATACAGTGAAACAGGTATATATTTCACAATGACAAGGGTTGTTTTTACTTGCACGTTGTATATTTTTTTTATCCTGACAATGTATGTAGTATAAATCAGAGTAGAATGTGAATTTTCTAAATATTACTGTAAGAAATCTGAGTCATAGGCCCACTAGGAAGTGGCTTTCTGTGCTTAATTTAGATTATCTTCTTACTCCAGGGAAGAAGAAAAAGGGGAAAGAGGCTGGATCACTTCTGCATGATTTTATGGACACTGTGACCTTTACTTTGTATTTAAAGAATCACTTCTCATTTGGCAAATGACAAAGATTAGTACTGTTCAGTTTATTTATTTATTTTATTTATTTATTTTATTTAGCTTATATGCTGCCCTATCTCCAATGGACTCAGGGCAGCTATTATATCCACAATAACCATTGTACAAAATTAAAATACCTAATCAACCAGATAAAAGTTAAAAAAACCATATAAAACCCCGTCAGTCCAGGTCGGGGGACTTGAATAACCAAGTTTTTAATTCGCGGCGGAAGTTGTGAAGGTCAGGGGCCAACCGGAGCCCAAGGGGAGTTGATTCCAGAGGGTGGGCGTGGCCACAGTTTGCTGCACAGTCACGGAATGTACATTGTAGATGCAGGCTGTATATAGGTAAGTCCTTGACTTATGACCACAATTGAGCCCAAAATCTATGTTGCTAAGTGAGACATTTGTGAAGTGAGTTTTGTCCCATTTTACCACCTTTCTTGCCTCAGTTGTTAAGTGGGAATCACTGCAGTTGTTAAGTTAGTAACAGGGTTATTAAGTGAATCTGGATTCCTCACTGAGTTCGCTTGTCAGAAGGTTGCAAAAGGTGATCATGTGACCTTGGGACACTGCAACGGTCGTAAGTATGACTCAGTTGCCAAGCATTTGAATTTTGATCCCATGTTCACGGGGATGCTGCAAAGTTCATAACTGTGAAAAACGGTCGTAAGTCACTTTTTTCCCCAGTGCCGTTGTAACTTTGAATGGTCACTGAATGAACTCTTGTAAATCGAGAATACCTGTGTTTTGCTCAGTTATTCCTCAGATTATTGCACAAAGCAGATCTGTACCTGTAGGTCAGAGATTGAAGAAGCAGTTCCTAAGAGGGGAAATTTCTCATGAATGTAATGACCTCAGATTTCCAGAAAACGTAAACAAATACAAATGTCTGTGCAGACATAAATGTATACTTTCCAGAATGTGGCGATCTCGTTTACAATTCAAGCAAATACACAGAAAAAGTATAACGATAAACAACAGAATTGCCTGTAGCCTACTGTGCATGGAAATCCTTAAAATGCATCGCATTTATAATTCAACCCAGTATGTTTGGATGAAAACAATGTGTTTTGAAAGCCATGGCTGGATGAGATCAGAAGCAAGTTGAGAAGGCAGAACAAACCGAGAACTAAAATGTTCTTCCTTTCTGTCTTCAATCCACGTTGTAGATTTGACTTAGATAGCCTGCAAGAGATATACAATGTTCTTATCCCGAAGGTGCTTTTCCAAAAGACAACTGGACTTTCTTGGTGTTTTCCTTGAAAACTTTTTCTTTTCTCATCCAAGAAGCTTCTTCAGTTCTCCATAGACATACAATGCTCTTATGCAGGAGAACTTACTAAATAACATTTCCTTTCTGAAAAAACATCAATTTTTTCCCCCCTTGCCTTAGATCAGTGGTGAAATCCAAATTTTTTTACTACTGGTTCTGGGGGCATGGCTTGGTGGGTGTAGTGTGGCTTGGAGGGCGTGGCTTGGTGGGTGTGGCAGGGGAAGGATACTGCAAAATCTCCATTCCCTCCCCACTCCTGAGGCTAGCCAGAGGTGGTATTTGCCAGTTGTCCAAACTACTCAAAATTTCCGCTACCGGTTCTCCAGAACCTGTCAGAACCTGCTGGATTTCACCCCTGCCTTAGATGTTTACATAACTATCCTGTTTCTGAATTTCATTTTTTGGTATTCCATCTTATGCACATTCTACATTCTACATGTAGGATTCTACATGAAGGAAGGATAATACAGAGTTTTCCCAGACAGAAGCCTGGATTAAGAAATTGTGCAGTCCAGAGCTGGATGGGAGAGGGAAGAAGAGATTCAAAGATTCCAGCTACAAGCTGGAATCTTTCAGGATGCATCTAATAAGATAGAAGGTTACAGCTTTAGTTTGGCAAGATTCTGTCTACTTATCAGGCGGAAGGAACCAGAGAGATATTGTGTGCTGATCAGAGTTACTTTTTTTATTGTTGCTTGCCTATTTACAAGAATTTTACTTGACTGACTGCACTCTCTTGGAAACAATCAGATAAAGGTCTCAAATGTGCTTTTTCAAAAGGTAACTGGACTGGGTTTTTTTTTCTTGAGGAAGAAGAAGAAAATTTCATCACAATTGATGAAGCTACTTGGATGAGAAGTGAAAAGTTTTCTTCTTCTTCTTCTTCTTCTTCTTCTTCTTCTTCTTCTTCTTCTTCTTCTTCTTCTTCTTCTTCTTCTCCTCCTCCTCCTCCTCCTCCTCCTCCTCCTCCTCCTCCTCCTCCTCCTCCTTCTCCTTCTCCTTCTCCTTCTCCTTCTTCTTCTTCTGGGACAAAACAGTCCAGTTATCTTTTGAAAAAGCACCTTTGAGACCACTATCACCCAAATGACCAAGATTCTTCACAGACATTTAGCCAGATAAGGGTTTCCGGAATTCTGGAGGAAGCCAGGTTTGCATCACTTCCTGCTGTACAAGGACACTAATTTCAATCCCCTTCTGACAGTAAAAGTTGCACTACTCTAGCTGGAGATTCCACCATATATTAGGTGTAGATAAATAAGGGATTGGACCAGGGGTGGGTTCTACTTATTTCCGCTATTGGTTTGCAATGGGAGCATGTGCAGATTGAAGCTTCTGTGCATGCACAGATCGTTCATGATGATGTCAGGGCAGGTGGGTGGAGCCTCCTGCCGCCATTACTACCAGTTCACAAGAACCGGACTGAACCAGGAGCAGCCCATCACTGGTTTGGACTCGGTTGGATTTTGCTGTAGCATCTCTGGGCTTTGACTTGACATCCAGGGGTCCTATTCTTTCAGCCAGCACCACAGCCATAATATGCTTTTCTATTAAACCTATCTTTGTCTTCTAAACAGATACACTACTAGCTAACAATAGTGAGGGATACATTTGTAACTCTCTTATTATCATATCAAGGTGCTCTACCCAAAGCATTAGACAAATCTGATAGCTTACTTCCATTTTCTGTCTTCATTTATTGTGGCACAATAGCATAATCTTGCTTGTTTTAAAACCCAGTGAAACATGTGGTGAAAGGGAGGTTAGAGAAACCATTATTATTAATGGTTCAAAGCAGGGATGGGTTCTACTTACCTTTACTACCGGTTCGCAACAGGTTTGCGCTTCTGCGCATGCGCAGATCACCAATGATGACATCCGGGGCGATGGGCAGGGCTACCCACCAGTTTTACTACCGGTTCATGCAAACCGATCCAAACCAGGGGCAACCCAACACTGGTTCAAAGTGAGTCTTATCATTGCGTACTCTCTGTTGTATTGCACATTATTATTATTATTATTATTATTATTATTATTATTATTATTATTATTATTATTATTTACTTCTCTGAACATACATTAAAATATATTTGAACAAGATGAGTCCCCCCCCCCCTAAAAACAGCTCATATATTTAATCTTTATTTACGTGGTGCAAGGAACTGAGCCCTGAGAAGTAATTAATCTAGGGAAACATTATAAGGAAGTCCAACATCCAAAACAGGATTAGTGACGGTGACAATGTCCAACTATAGAGAACATTCCCAGTATCCAAAAATAGTTGAGATTATATAACTTCTAAGTACATAAATATATACTGTTCGGCAGAAGAAAGAGTGTTACCTTTTTATTTTCAATGCATCTGTTTGGAAACCACCACAGGCACGATGAGAAGGTCAAACTGAAGGAGGTATGCTGAAGCACCAGGAAAGACGCTGCATGCTATTTCATTGGAGGGTGTGGTGTGTTTTTTTTTTCTCCCCCATTTTGCATCTTTTACTTTGGGATCATTTTTAATGATGAAAAATGGCTAATGAATGCTGTAATTAAATAACTAGAACACCCCATCAACACCAGAAAGCAGGCAGGGAGGAATGAGCCTAAGAGCCCTTCAACACTTCTTGAGAGCATCACCAGAACTGCCTGGCAACCTAATTTGTCCTGTTCCCATGACACTGACCTTGTCTGATTTCCAAGCCATGATTTATGCAGCAGAAAACAGAGAGGAGAAAAAAAGATGGTTGAGAGAAAGCTTCTTGATGAGAATAGCTTTTTCTATCACTTCCTCAAGAGGGGGATTCTATTAAGGAACACTTGTAGGGAACATTGATCAGAATGAAACAATGAGCAATATTTGAAGGCTTCAGATATGACTTGATTTGGCAATTCACATTTCTGATTTTAACTTTTCTGCTGAAGTCAGGAAATGGCTGTTTTTCTGTTCTGTGTGGAATATTCTGAAACATTATTTGCACACACAGTTGTTACCAGCCTGATTTCAGGGCAGCGGTGATGGGTCTGATGCATGAAATGATCAAGGACAAACTAACATAATAATAATAGCACTTAGACTTACATACCACTTCACAGTGCTTTACAGTTATTTCTAAGCGGTTTACAGAATCAGCATATTGCCCCCAACAATCTGGCTTCTCATTTTATCAACCTCGGAAAGATGGAAGGCTGAGTCAACCTTGAGCCAGTGAGAATCGAACTGTTGGCAATTGGCAGAATTAGCCCTGCAATACTGTATTCTAACCACTGTGCCACCACAGCTCATAGCCTATTGTTAGTAGAGCGATATGTTCTAGAGCTGTGGTTCTCAACCTTTTCTTTACCACAAACCCTCTTTAAATACCTTTTGTGGCCATGGATCATGGCCACGGACCACCAAAACTTAACTTAAGATTTAAATCATAACATTTCTTCAAGCCTTCATGGATCCCTTGTGATGATATCATTGCCCTCCAGCGGTCTGTGGACCACAGGTTGAGAACTACTGTTCTAGAGTCTTATATCTTCCAATGGATGAAGGCAATAACTGGTTATTTCTCCCCTTACCCCCAAAGGTCCCCATGCAACTCACCCAAAGCTCTCCATAAGTGCAGGAAGAGAGAGATGGGGAAAAGAAGGGAAAACTGAAAATCTCCCCCCCACCACCACCACCATTACTTCATCAGTGCAAGAAAGTTCTGTCTCTATCTCTGTGAATGACTGTATCCCCTTTCCTTTTTTTTTCCATAGGTGTAGAAGCACACCTACAGTTACAGCTATACAGAGAGAGGCATGCAAATGTCTTATTATAAGAGTCTTTTTTAAAGAGGAGATGGTGTAAATGTGTGAATGAAGGAAAATTACTTTAAGGTAAAGGTAAAGGTTCCCCTCGCACATACATGCTAGTCGTTCCTGACTCTAGGGGGCAGTGCTTGTCTCTGTTTCTAAACAGAAGAGCCAGCACTGTCTGATGACAATCCCGTGGTCATGTGGCCTGCATGACTAAACACCAAAGGTGCACAGAACGCTGTTACCTTCCCATCAAGATTTTTCTACTTGCATGTTTTTCTACTTGCATTTTTTTTCTACTTGCATTTTTTTCTACTTGCATTTTTACATGCTTTCAAACTGCTAGGTTGGCAGAAGCTGGAACAAATAACGGGAGCTCACTCCATTACGCAGCACTAGGGATTCAAACTGCCGAACTGCCGACCTTTCTGATTGACAAACTCAGCATCTTAGCCACTGAGCCACTGTGTCCCCTTAAAAAAAAACTACTATATCTACATACATTAGGATGGATAGGCTTAAAATGGAAAAGATCTAAGATGAGCATCGCCTGATTTCTCCCTCCATATTTCAATAAGACTGCAACTATCTTTTTCAACAACCTATCATTCAGCACCTCTATGGGACACAAAATTGGAAAAAAAAAAGTGGATTTCAGAATGAAATTGTCCCTGTTTGATATACAGTACGTGTCACTTCTTGCTGTCCTCAGCTGGTGACACATCTCTCTGTACCCAATTTAGGACAAAGAAGCAAACCTTGGAAATGCAGTGTTGTAAATGAGAAGTAACAAACAGGCTAGGAGAAATATGCAAAAATAATGCAAAGGAAACAATTTTGTTGTAACCCAAAACTGACTTTTACTGGGAGATTTCTCTCTACTAGGGGTTTATGCTAGTAACATTCTGGAAAAATCTTCCCTTTAGAAACTTTTTAAAACATATGAAGAAATGTATAAAAAATGACTCAGAAGACTGGTTTTATTTTCTTGAGATTTCCTTTCAAAAACAAACATATGTTCTACTTTATCATTTTGTCTTTAAAAAAAAAAACACCAGACCTATGGGAAAGAGAAGTAGAAGTGGGGTGGGGTTAAAGTTAAGGAACAATCATTCTAAAATTCCAGATTGGAATTCTGATCCTTAAGTGTATGGAACTTTTTTAGAGAGCTTCAAGCATTGGCTATTATAGAGCATTCGTCCAAAAAGTTAGAATTTCTGCAGTTCCTGAAACCTCTAAGTTTTCTGTTTCTGCTTCTTAATGCCAATCTTTGCCCCTTAAAGTTTGCTAGGGTCATGATCTGTACCATCTGGATAAGGATCATTTTAATTTCCTACAGCCCTTGGTATATTGATTGATTTTGATTGATTGTATGCATCAAGTAACGTTAACCACATAGATTTTCTCGATGATGATGTGTTTCTAATCTCATCTTTCAAGTCTCCCAATGGTGTTTCCATTGTCACTATAACTCAGTTCACTTACCTGGCTGGTCCTCCCCTCATTCTCCTTTCTTCCATCTGGCCCTGCATTACAGACTTTTCAAGAGAGCTAGGCCTTTATTTAATGTGTCTAAAGTACAATAATTTACTCGTTGAGTTACAACTCTGGGTTTATCTTTTTTAAGGATCCGTTTGCTGGCTTTCTCGGCTGTCTGAGGTATTCTCAGGAGTTTTATACCCAATGCCAAATTTCATAAGCATCAATACTTTTTCTATCTTGCTTCCCCAAACACCAATTTTCACTTCTACAGTTTCAGAGGGAATACCGTTGCCTGCATTATTCTAATCATGCCATGACCATTATTCTACTGGACATTCCTTGTTTCATCCTCTTCACCCACATTCAAAACACTTTTTATTTTCATTAAAAAAAATATCCCTTTTTTCTATTCGTTTATTTTTTTAACGGTAACCTTTCCTTGTTTCTTGTAACATCCATTTGGTAATGTTCTTTCATCTCTATTTATCTCCTACTGTAACTCTCTTTGTTCACATTAGTCCATACTTTTTTTTCTCACATCCACAATTCCTCCAACCATATTTCCTGTTAAGTGTAACTCTCCACATTTTTGTCATAATTTGTGACACATTTTCTTTTCTCGTTCTGTTCTAAGAAGCTTCCATATCCTATTTTTGGTAGGAGACAATTCTAGCTTCGAACATCTTTTCACATGGGCCTCAAATATTCCCTTCCTGTAATGTTTCTACTTTCATTCTCTTTTTTATCCCACATTCATTTTCCCTACTTCTGACCCTACCCAAAAGTCATATGTTCACATTCAGAATCTCCCCAGCTTATCAGAAGGCAAAAGAAAAAAACAATAGCTGGAAACTAAGCAAGGAGAGAAGCAACCTAGAATTAAGGAGAAATTTCCTAACAGTGAAGACAATTAACGAGTGGAACAGCTTGCCTTCAGACGTTTTGGGTGCTCCATCACTGAACACTTTTAAGAAGACAGTGGACAGCTACTTGTCTGGAATGGTATAGGGCCATGATGGTGAACCTATGGCACATGTGCCAGAGGTGGCACATAGAGCCCTCTCTGTGAGCACGCGTAGTTGGTCTTTGTGCACGCTGGAGTGCCAGAAACCTGAAGACCACTGGCCGGTGCATGCATGCACACCGGCCAACTGGTCTTCCGGTTTTTGGTGCTCCGGCACATGTACATTCTAGTTTGCGCATTCAGTGCCAAAAAGGTTCACCATCATTGGTATAGGGTCTCTTGCTTGAGTAAGAGTTGGACTAGAAGACCTCCCAAGTCCTTTCCAATGCTGTTATTCTTCTATATCCTGCACTTATTGTCTCGGTCTTCCATTACAAACAATCAGGTCATGCTTTAAGTTTTGTATCCACTCCATATATCCATGTATATTATTTTAATCAAACTAAAAAGATGCTCACCTATAAGCTACCATTCTCATTCATCCCTGGACTTGAAGTGGCCCAACCGCTTTTTTTCTCTTTCCTCTTGTTTTGGTTTATCTTTTTCTTGTCAGTTACCTGAACAATTTTCCACCCAGACTGCATTTATTGTGATGCCATGTGGCATCCATAACATAGGCATCTGATTCTCAGAGGTGGACTATACATCGCTCTGCCTAAGCAGAAATGCTTATTTTAGTTTATAAGCAAAAGGTGATATTCGCCCAAACCAGTGGTGGGTTGCCCCCAAGTTTGGACCAGTTCACAAGAACCAGTAGTAAAACTGGCAGGAGGCTCTGCCCACTGACCCCGATGTCATCAGGAAGCTTCCATGTGTGGCCCCATTGCAAACCGATAGTAAAGGTAAGTAGAACCCACCCCTGCCCCAAACACTTTCTTTTTCAGTGGAAAAGCTTTTTTGTTTTTTTCCTTTTGAAACTGTAGGCAGTTCACCTCCCCAGCTGGAAGGGGATCGACAAGATGCTGAAAGGGAATGAGGGCAAGGCAGAAAGAGCGAGCTAAGATTTTCCTCCAATCTCTGATTAAAGTTGCAATTTACAGGAAGAAGGATGTTCCAGATAACAAACTGGCACAGAAGGAACATCTGTTCCAAGGGATATCTATCCTTTAGACGAGCAAGGAAAAAAGTTAGCTAACAATGGTCGTATGTTTAATTTCTTTTTCTATGCATGTTTTTAAGTCTAATCTTTTTCCTCTAAGTGATGGCTGTTTCTATCCGGCATTCCTACCAGATAAGCCAGGTCAGGAAATCAACTTCACAGAGAGGCTAAAACTACCTTCATTAATATGAGCTATAATAACAGAATCTAGCAAACCTGGTTGTGTTTGCGCCTCCCCCTCCCCCTTATTCTCCAGTGAATCAGGTTGGTGTCTGCCTGAGCTGCTTCTGAATATTATATCATTTCTCAGGACTTAAAAAGTGTTCAGCCATTAGCCAAGTTAACGATTTTTGTATATTTCCATCCTTAGTTTTCTACATTGTCCAAGATCAGTTTCTGGTGTATTCTCTGCAAACTGACAACTTTTTGCATTGGAGTGGCTTTTTAAATAAGAGTCAATCAGCAAAATCAGGTTCTGCTCAGAAGCTTATATTTTTGCAGATAGATAGATAGATAGATAGATAGATAGATAGATAGATAGATAGATAGATAGATAGATATAGATATAGATATAGATATATGTAGGTCTTTGGTTATTCAGGTTTTCTCCCACGTAAAATTGAAAGTCTCTTGACGACATTCAATGACATTCATCATCTTCAGGCTGGTGTTTTCGGCTTCGTGCTTCTAGGACCAATGTGTGATCACAGCTGTTTCTTCCTTTTAACTGCCAGTGGGGGTGTGAACTGATTGGGTGAGAGCTTGGCAGTGTTCTGATTGGTTGGAGGTGTGTTCTGATTAGTTGGGGGCTTGGCTGTGCTCTGATTGGATGGGGGGTCGGCTGTGCTCTGATTGGCTGGGGGTGTGTTCTGTTTGGATAAGGGCTTGGTTGTGCTCAGGTTAGTCTGAGTTGCAGGGGGATTTGAGCTGGTGAGCTGCGTTGCTGTTGTTTGGCTTCGCGTTTGTGGTCGTGCCACATCTTCATGGTGGGTGTCAGTTTGCTTCATATATGGATTGGAGGGGTTTAAAGTGGCTAATGATGCACCTGTGGTCTGGCTTCTAGTTGTGGTCGTGCTTCATCATTGGAGTGGGTTTGGGTATGCTTTTTGCATGGATGTGTGGTGGTGACATCCTGTGTGATTTTCGTGGGTGTGGGTCTTGTGTCATTGGGTCTGGTGAATATATATATATATATATATATATATATATATATATATATATATATATATATATATATATATATATATATATATATATTCTATTGGAGGCTTTTCTCCGAAGAATTCTGTAATTTGAGCAGGTCTATATTTCATGTCTTCCCAACTGATTGTTTTGCCAGTAAACTACTTAAAGGACTTTTTATGCTTCTTTTCTTTTAAAGAATTCTTTACTTCTTTCTATTTACCAGTACTTCTTTGTGGACAGGAAAAGGGTGATTTTACTGGCCCTGCCCAACATTACAGGATCATCATCAATGGTGATATTCAGCCAGTTCTATCTGGTTCGGGTGAATTGGTAGTGGCAGCTGTGGGAGGTTCCGCCCACCGACCCGGACGTCATCACGTCCTGTATTTGATGCTCTGCACATGCACAGCAGGTCCTGCGCATGCGCAGAGATGTCACAAACAAGCGAAGTGAGCGTATGTGAACCAGTAGCGAAGGTAAGTCAATACTACCCCTGGATGTGATTATAGGATATATTCACCTTTAATCCTTTTTTCCCTTTTAGTTACTAATGAAGTTCGCAGCTTCTGAGATCCCTATATATAGTGGAAAGACACCAGTTACAGACATCGGTCTAGAACTGTGTTTCTTATCCATTGGCAACCTTAGTCTCAAAAGACTATGGTATCGTGCTCTGGAAAGAGGTCCTAAAACAGCATCTGGTGTGACTAAAAAAGGCCAATTCGAAGTGTGTTTCTCAACCTTAACAATTTTTCAGATGTCTGGATTTCAGCTCTGAGAATATCCCAGTCAGCATAGCTGAAGAAGGTAATTGGTGACAGCAAGATCTACCAAGCATTACACAATGAGTCAAGAGGCATTGTGTGGACCTGCGGAAGAGGTTATTAGACAAGGAATTTTGATACTCCAACCATTCATATTATAGCATTTATTCAAATGTTACACAGTTTCCTCCCCCCACACAAGTCCTATCTTTTTCCACCATCATTCTTAATAGCCTACTGTCACCAAGCAAGAGATTACTAATTTCACACGCCAACAGCCTAGATGACATCAATTCATACTTTAAAGCGCTCCATGGCTTAGGACCCGGATACTTACGGGATCGCCTTCTGCCACCGATGGCCTCCCACTGACCAACACGCTCCCACAGAGGGGGACTCCTCAGGGTGCCCTCGGTCAAGCAATGTTGGCTGGTGACCTCCAGGGGGAGGGCCTTCTCTGTGGGGGCACTCGCCCTCTGGAATGAACTGCCCCCGGGGATACGTATGATCCCCGACCTGCGTACCTTTCGCCGTGCCCTTAAGACCTTATTATTCCAACAGGCTGGGCTGGCTTAATAAGAAATGGAATTGGGTGTTTTAATTCTTGGGTTTTTAATTCTGGGGCCAAAATATTTAATTTGTTTTTAAACTGCTTTTAAATTTTGTATTTTATGTTGTTTTATTGTGGCTGTACACCTCCCTGAGTCCTTCGGGAGAAAGGCGGTATAAAAATTTAATAAATAAAATAAAATAAAATAAAATAAAATAAAATAAAATAAAATAAAATAAAATAAAATAAAATAAAATAAAATAAAATAAATAAATACTTTCTGAACAACATTGGAGCTCTTTCACTATTAGCTTTACTCGCTTATTTGTATTATATGATTTTTATTTCTGATGCTGTTTACCACCCACAATCTATTAGCAGCATAATGGGTTCAAAGTTCTGTTAAATAGTGACATCTATGGTTTCATTTCCCTGCAAGTAAACACCAATTCTATAGAGCAAACCACCTTCATTAAGATCTCCTTTCTCTTGGTTTCACAGTCAGACTACATATCTATTTTTCTTTCTTTCTTTCATTCAGATTCCTTACCATTTATTCTCTTACATTCCATATGTTGCTATCATGAGCAGTTAGGCCAATAGACATACCACAGCTCAGTATCGCTTACAGTGACTTGGTTCAGCTGAAGTTTTAACATCATATTTTTAATATTTTTTTTTTAAAAAGGAAGAATAGATCACATCAGCAGTATTAGTTTTGCTTTTGTTGTACACAACATTCCTTGGTAATGATGAGGACAGTCCCAACTGGTCTTGTCACATGTTGGCCAAAATTCCCTCAAGCATGTTTATATTATTCATTCATTCGTTTGTTTGTTTGTTTATTGCACTTCTATGCCACCCATCCAGAATGCCTCAAACACAACCAAAGCAAGTTTTCCCTCAAGCATGTTTATAGTGTTTGTTTGTTTGTTTGTTTGGCACAGAGATATCTTAAGACAAGGGGTGTGCATTCATAATGTTTTATATATTAAAAATGTATACAATGCATTTTTATTAATTGCAGACACCCTCTGATTTCTATTTTGCTAGAAAGCAGCAGTTTCTCTGTTTCTTATAAAATCAGTCCAAGGCAAGAGCTTTGACATCCTTTTACAAACTGGTTCATTCCACCCACACATACAGCATTTTGGCTCCCACCCACACATCTGTGTGACATGCAACAACACTGACACATTGTCATCTGTGCCAACGCCCTTCTCATTTACCTTAGCTAAACTTCTGCAGTTTCTCACACATCTTTCACACCTTGGTGCAAGGAGGTTCATTCGGAAGCTCATAAGGTGTGACATACTCCCTTCTTTCCCCATTGTTGTGATAAAATGCATAGCGTGCAACTGTGACAATTACACTTAAAAATCTGACTTCGCTAAAGATAAAAATTTGAAATATATTTTATTTAGTAGAAGAAAAATGAATATATTTGTCCTCTCTTTTGTCCCTCATGTCGCATGTTTTGTAGCTGTTCCCTCAGCAAGAATGATTGCATATCTTCAAGACTACTTTTGGAATTGTTTATAAAGGCTTTTCACAATACGTGAACTCAAAAATGAGGACTGCTCCAGTCTTGGGTCTAGCACTCTTTAAAACATCCCTACATTTCTCTGCTTACAATAAGGTAAGTTACCAATACTTCAAATAACAATACATATCTCTGGAGGCATTTAACTTAGGGACATGATAGTAAAATCAGGAACTGAGAATCCAGTTCTGACTAGCAATCCTAGGAACAGAATTCAGCATCAAAGTGTCAGCAACACTTAAAATTCATAACCCTTTTCCCAGAACTGATCCCAAAACAAAAGCAAAATCTCCACAGCTCAGTTTATCTTCCCCTCACACGAAGAAGTAACCCATCAAGAATATGAGGAAAGAAAATATGGTAGTTCAGCACTGTCTACCTGCTAGATTTTGTCTTGAATCGTGCTAAAGCAGTCTTCCTAAAACTTCAGCCACTTTAAGATGTGTGGATTTCAGCACACTGAATTCTGGGGAATTCTGGGGGGTTGAAATCCACACATTTTGAAGTTCCTGAGGTTAAGAAACAGCAGGCTAAACTATCATAAGGGACAATGATCTATCCATAACTGTCCACCCATTGTATCCTAGTGCAAAGATCCCCAGAGATCTGCTGCTTTCTAGGACTCCACTTCCAAACATACCTATTTCTCCCTGGGCAGTTAGACATACAGGAGGCTGAAGAGAGGCTTTCTTGTTTTTTTTAAAAAAAATCAAATTTTATTGATTTTTTTCTTTCACACACACATATTTTATGAACAGAGTATTGACTGTATCATATCTTATACAACTTATCATATCCAATTTCATTTTACATAGTTACTATTTTTGCCAAAATATTATTTTTCCATACTTTTTTATCTTATCTTAATACTTCTATTATTATATAAACAACATCACCATCCGCCCTCAAATCCTAGTTTCTTAACATTTCAATTAGTTATCTTCTCTTATCCATTGTTAATCATACATATTCCCTTTTAACTTTCATATTAATTCGTTCTTCATCCCAATAAATTTGAACATTCTCGTGTTCAATGGTAGAAAGGATTGCCTTTCTACCATTTCATCTCCCTTGTTTTACAACAATTCTTCTTCTCCTCTCCTCTCTTTCTCTTCCCTCCTTTCTTCTATGCTTTTCTACTTTCTACTTTCCTCCTCTCCTACTCCTTCTCTACTGCCCCTTCCTTCCCCCACTCCATTCCTTCCTCCCTTTCTAACCTTCTCTACTACTCTTATTTCCCTTCCCTTTCTTCCTCTCTTTTTCCCTTTCTTCTATTCCTCTCTCTTTCCTCTGAAGAGAAGCTTTCTATCTGATTTTATGTCTCCCTCACCATTTTTTTTTTCTTTAGACGCCTCCACATTCAGCATTCTTGGCATGGAAGGATCCTTTCATCAGCTTTCTGAAAGCTCCTTGATCACATCTGATACTTTGTCCTCCCTTAAATAAATCCATTTCGATTCAGAAAATCTCCCATGGCCCAAAGCTGATACTGAAGGCTTAACAAGTTCTAAGAATCACTAGGAGTTAGCTGGCATACATGTTTAATAATAAAATAAGAATGAATAAATCTATTTGAGGATTGTAGAAGGAAAGACTTAACAAAATTTTGCCACCAACATCATACATTTGCCTGCAAGAATCCTTTTCTAGGAATAACTCAACATTTACCCACGTTTTTGCTTATTCACCCAGAAATAATATGAAATATACATCTATTTTCTCAGATGATATAAAAGGATATGTGAAAAATATAGTGTCCAGTAATTTTAATCAGGCAGTTCTTGTGCCTTTGGAAAGAAAGGTATATTGTTTTAGTGACCAGAGATTCTGAAAACTGGTGGTATTTTTCCCCTATATCAACACCGATATTTCAATACCCAGAATAACAATCCAGAATATCTAACTAAATAGATCTATTCATAATGAAAGATCTGGTGCCAAGCAAAAATATTTTAACACAGCTTTTTTACATACATCTAATCTGACCAAGAAAAACCTTGTAACATGAATATGGCTTTTTTCTTTAAATTGCATGTATATTTTTTCCCCTTTCTTTCAAAAAGCTCAGGGTCATACAAGGTCTCTTCCTCCCCATTTACTCTTTTATAAATTGGATGGAAATAGAAGATAAATCTGCACCACAGTTGAGGAGGACCCCCTACAGGTTAGGGAAGCCAGTGCAGTCTCCATTTAAGTGAAGATATCCAAAGGGCTGGTCTGTTGCAACACAAATAAAGGCCTTAACAGAACTTGAAAGAGTAATTAATGCATTATATCAGTGCTTCTCAACATTTTCTTCACCACAGACCAGTGGTAGGTTGCTACCGGTTTGGTCTGGTTCTTGTGGCAGCAGGAGGCTCCGCCCTCCCTCCTGGATGTCATCAAGGGTGATCTGTGCATGTCAGAAGCACCGTGCATGAGTAAAGCACATGCTCCCATTGCGAATTGGTAGTGAAGATAAGTGGAACACACCCCTGCCACAGACCCCCCCCCTTTAAATACCTTTTGTGGCCATGGACCATGGCCATAGACCACCAAGACTTAACCCAAGATTTAAATCATAACATTTCTTCAAGCCTTTGTGGACCGCCTGTAATGACAATGTATCCATCCCCCCACAGCAGTCTGCAGACCAGAGGATGGGAACCATTGCATTATATCATATGCTGTTGTAGCTTCCAGTTTGAGATCCAGTTTAGATTGTTGGCAGAGGGGAGAGGAAGGTTAGAAACAGAGAGGTTAGAATGAAAAATAATCTGATTCAGGAATAAATAATACATACAGATACAACCATTTTTAGAACAATTATTGGACTGAACATTGGTATGTTTTGCACTGGTGCCTTGTCTATATTTAAATGCTCCCCACAACCAATTTTGGGGAAAGGAATCCTTGCATCCAGGTTTATTCCCTGCAGATAAGATGCACCATTTATAATTTTGGTTTATTTTTCAGTTGCAGCTATGTTTTAGCATTTCATGCGTTATCATAATGAGCATCTTGATGACATCCTGTTCAGGAAATATGTAAATATAACAGAGGATATGTTGCATACAATAATATTCTGCTTGGCTTTAATGAGCTTCTGCTGGAATGAAATATATTGTTTAAATATAGCTGCTGGGTTACTTTCTTGAAAATAGAACATTATGGAAAACCTTGTTGTGAAGAGGTCCACTATTCTTGTGAAGGTTTTTAGTTGTTGTTGTTTCATTTAGTTTGATTTAGAATGTCCAAATTTTGTTTAAATATTGCAACATTACTTTCTGCCTAATTATGAGCTTTGGATAGTAAAGATCTCAACAAGACACTGCAATTAAAATTAATGGTATAATACTAGGACAAAAACATGATCAGGCTTCAGACAAAAACCAGAGAATTTGAGTTCTTTCTTTCTTTGTATAAAGATGAAAAGTCAAGAAGGAAATTTGGGAGATAGAAGATGGGTATTGTTTGAATTTCCAGGTTTGCCAACTTAGAAGTTCCTTAACCATAAGGGCAGGGAGACTAAGCTGAATATAAAAGTCATAATAAATTTAACTGTTCAACAACGTTCAATGTAGGAAGGAAATAAGGCCTCTCTTCTGAAAGATTCCATTAGGAGACTCACCTACTACAAAAGAAAGAATACAAAATCTTAATGTTTCCTTGCCACATTGAATGAGTGACGCTGGACATCCCCACTTTTTAGTACCTATTGTTTACCAAATGAAGCCTCTGCTGTGCCAGTGCACAACTTTAGTTAGGCCTGTCTAACATTCTGCCTGCTTTTAGTTTTATCTTGAGGACATCAACACTAGAAGGGTGTGTCAGATTTGGCCAAAGCCCAGGTTTTGAGTTGGATCAGGCAGGTCAGAATACTTTTTTCATTCCTCCATCCTTTTACTTCTTAGAAAACACCAGCAAATATTATATGCACTCATTATCTATTCTATCCGCTTAGACATGTTTCTCTACAATGAAAAAGTAGCATGCTTGAAGTTTTTAAAAATCAAACTGTGATCTTAGCACTATTCTGCAGTACAACTGTGAGGTAAGAATGCAGAACATCAGAAACTGGACAATACAGTAGAAGAATGTGAGAAATAAATTGTGGGCGCTCCATCATTAGAGGTTTTTAAGAAGAGACTAGACAGTCACTTATCTGAAATGGTATAGGTTCTCTCGTTTGAGGAGGGAGCTGGACTAGGAGACCTCCAAGCAGGGCCGCTGAGAGGATTTTGGAACAAGACTTATATGCCCCTCCACCCCCCTGTGCATGCACGCAGGGTCCCCCTCGCATGCCCCCCCCCCGTGCATGCATGGCAGAGACCAAAGACCATTTCCGCACAAATTGTGTGTGTGACATCCACATGGACATCCAAATTCAATAAATTACATAAATAACTGTTCACTGAGTTTCAGATTAATAAAGGTTATGTCAAACAAGGCTGCAGGGTGGTTTTGCTATACACACAAAGTATAGAGTATGAAGTATATATCCAATATTGTTTTTCTTTTTAAAAAATTGGTTTTGTAATTTTTTAAAAAAAGAATTTACTTCATGGGTCCCTGTTGAGCTCCATGGGCCCTAGAACAATGTACCAGCTGAACCCCCCCTCCTCAGGCCTGCCTCTAAGGTCCCTTCCAGCTCCATTCTATTCTATCCTAACATTCTAATAATTAAGTCCTAATATTTAGAAATTATTCAACTTTTTGAGGAGGTGAGAATGTTTTCTGAGATTTGTATTCATTATAGCTGCTTAACATAACATAACGTCACGTCACATCACATCACATCACATCACATCACCACACCACACCACACCACACCACACCACCACACCACACCACACCACACCACAACACAACACAACACAACACAACATAACCCTGGTCAGTGTCTCATTGCACTTCTACCATCGGGCAGAAGATATTGAAGGATAGCCAGCCGAACAAATAGATTTAAAAATATTTTCTATCCTTGGGCTGTCAGACTCTTAAACACAACCACAATCACTCCACGCATACGCAGAAACGTATGACTAGTTTTTCTTTTTCCTTCTGTTTCTTCCCCCCCGCCCTAATTACTTGCATAGGGATTATTCTTTATACTATTTATGTTGTTTGAATTTTTTGTCATGGATTGCACCAGTGAGGCTAAAACCAATTCCGTTGTATACATGATGTACAATGACAATAAAGGCTATACTATAACAGAATCTAATTCATAAAAGTGCATTTAATGTACTTTTTCACCAGACCTACTCAAATTGAGATCCACAGATTCAACACAGTCCTCTATTTTAGTGCCATCCTACGCACAAGTAGCAAAACAGGAGAGAATTATTAAAGTTTTGTTCAACTGCCACTTCTGGTTCATGGGCAACATTTAATCTGATGGGAACCAACATTCTGTGCACAAATAGTGTCTTTGCATGGTTTGGCCTCCAGGTGGCACTGGACTTAATTGATCTGGTAGAGTCAGAAGTTTCCTCTACAACAGCAACCGCCAACCTTTTGGGCACCAAGGACCTGTTCTGTGGAGAGAGGTTTTTCTATAGTCCGGAGGGGACATGGTTTCACATGCTGCCCACATCCTGTGGATGGGGTTTAGCTTGTTTGCATGGCCCAGACCAGGGATTGAGGACCCCTGCTCTACAATATTAGAGCTGTGCTTCTCAACCTGTCCAAAATATATTATCTCCGCCCTCCTATCCCCCGGGAAAAAAAAGATTTTGATTCCTAATAATATTTTACACTGGAGCTTTCTCAATCCCTAGTCCGTTGGCCTGCAATCAATGCATCGGGTGGCTTGGAATTTTGCAATGTCACAGATAGAGAAACACGGTGATGTATTTCCAGTTGTTCTTGACTAGAGAGGCCTGATAAAAAACAGGATTAAAGACTGCAAAAATGGAGAAGTGGCTTTATCTCTCGGAGGCCTGTACTAATTTGAAGAGTTGTAAAAAGGAAAAGCAAGCAGGGAATGGTTGGGGAACTAAATAAGAAGTTTACAAAGTGATGGTGATATTGGAAAGAATGGTTAACTACAATTGACAGCTACCATATGCAATATATACATCCTGCCAAGGGGTGTAAAAAAAAGACACATTTGAGTAACTATAAACAATCTATCTTTTGGACCCTTCATGCTACGTATGTATAAATGAAAGTTTACACTAAGAGAAACTCCCAGAAAAGTTATGGTGGGGAAATAACGCATCCATGATTTGTACCAAGTTAAAAAGAATTTTTCTTTTTCAGTGCCAGAAACATGATGAAAATTCCCACTGTCAGTTTTTAAAACTAGGATGGAATGAACTGAAATATGAGAACCTTTACATACAAACCCACACACATAGGGGTTTGGTCTGGGATAAGCATCCAATATTTTTGTTGAATTACTATGTGGGATTGATTATTTATTTATTTATTTGATTGATTGATTGATTGATATGGCCATACAATTTGCAAAGCAATGCTAGGCCATTTACGGTCTGTAGAAGCATGAGAAAACAAGGAATTAAAAATAAGTTTCCTGAAGGTCAGGAAACAGAAAAATAAAATTCAGAATGATAGAATGATAGAATAACCAAGGGCAACCAACACATAGTTTATTCACAACCTTTCATTCTGAACATTCTCTTTCTCTCCCTCCCTCCCTCTCTCTCCCTCCCCCCCTCTCTTTGTGTGTGTGTATATGTCTGTTTGTGTCTCTGTGTGTGTAAGAACCAGGTTCTCGGAAACTTATGGATGGCCAGTAGGTTTGGGGCCTGAACTTCAGGAGAAATGTTTTTTACAAGGCAAGTATGACATAGAGAAGATTTACCTCTTGGGTCCCACCTGGTGGCAGTGCTTCATAGATAGGACCCAAACAATGTCCATCCTACCAGATCTCAGGAGCCAAATAGGAATGTGCTGCCCACAAACAGGTTTCTCTACAACCTAATTAGTTTGTGGATGTCCAACTCTGACATTTTTAAGTCAAAACAGGTTCTCCACACATTCTTAATCCCTGCTTTAAAAACCAAGCCGGAAGTACTTATGACATTAGTCAATAATAATGCCTGCATATATTTAGTGGACTTGCCTAACTGATGAAAATCCAGCAATTGTTCAACTTTCATTTATATGGGATGATTACCATACCAACCAGAATTTAATAATCTGGGCATCTTGAGGATTGCTGTGTAAGAAATTATGGGAGCAAATTTCTTATTCAACTACCATGCATTGAATGTTGTTGTGAGCATTCCCACAACCACATTCTGGTTCACTTCCATGGCAGTAGGTAAGCTTGAGCTTGAATCTGGGTCTCTCTTATCTTAAAGGCTTTGGGAGAGCTCATTTAATGAACATTATAGGCAAAATGTCATGCATGTCATGTCATGCATAAAAATGTATCTTCCAAATTATGAGAAGTAATAGTTCTATTCTTACTGATCAGACTGCATCAGAGGACCATGTCTCAATTCTGGGTACTGCATCTTTAAGAAGGACATTGACAGAATAGAATAGAATAGAATAGAATAGAATAGAATAGAATAGAATAGAATAGAATAGAATAGAATAGAATAGAATAGAATAGAATAGAATAGAATAGAATAGAATAGAATTCTTTATTGGCCAAGTGTGATTGGACACACAAGGAATTTGTCTTGGTGCATGGAAGCTGGATGCTCATTCAGACATAACTGCCTAGGGTGGCAAGAAGGTTAGAAAGTAATTTTTATAAGAAGCCATTGAAAGACCAGGATATAATTAGCTTGGAGGGGGACAGACTCAGGGGAGGTTTTCCTGATCCATGAATCCAAAGAGAATTTCTTAGGGTATGCCCCTCTAATGCAAAATTAGGGTGGCCTGAGGCTCTTAGATGGTATCAGCCCTTCAAGGTAATCCATACAAGACTCTGTCTTCTAGGGCGGAAAGAAAAAAAAAATTGCTGCAAACTCCATGTGGAGTTAGGAAGGGCATCCAGCCAGCCAATACTCAGCTCCATCCAGTCACCCTGACTCTACCCCAAATTAAGGGATTACAGGGTCGTAAAAGGGAGTTTTAAGGTAGTCCATACAAGAAGTTCAAGACATGAATGCTAACATTACCTTTATTGTAAGATTACAGTTTATTTATTTATTAAGCATACGGCCATACACTAAATTTAGTGTATAGCTGGGTGCTAAATAAGGTTACAGTAACAAGACTCTTGCAAGCCTGAAAACACTCCTCCCTCCCTTACTTTTACTTTCCAGAAAACATCTGAAAGCCTTCCCATGCCCTCTCCCCTTCAGTGGACTGAGATGCTTTGCATGATGGTTTTTTAGGCTGCAGCTTTTTCTCCAGCCTCCCAAGGTCATTCTCATAGTCCATTACACAGACAGTTTTAGTGAATGGGTTTACTTTGAGGAACAGCCTCCAAGATCTACCCCATTTACCTGAACTTCCAGAAGGAATAAAAGATCAAAGGGTTCTGCAGATCTTATGGCACTTGAAAGGTTGTTAGGGAGAGACTGATTATTTTTTTTTGGTTTAATTTCAGAATGATTTATAGTGTTTTGTTTTGAGTGTTTTCCTTTGCTGTGGATGTTTTATTGAATTGTTGCCATGCATACTTGTAAAACTGCTAAAGACCTGCTGATTGCAGGGGGCATAATTCAAGTCAATGAATTAATTGCATTTATTTATTTATTGGATTTTTACCTCTTACAAAGATTCCCAAGGTTTATAAAACATCCAAGAAAATACCATAAAACATCCATGGTATAAATTAAGCAAAGATATATATATTTTACAAAGTCTAACCAACTCATCCATAACAAAAGGCCACTAATAACCAATGGAGTTCAGACTTTTTCCCGAGACAGTTTAGTTTTAATACTTTATGGAAAGCCAACTTGGAATTGCCCTCGGAAATCCGTGTTGGGGTCAGAGCATCCAATGCATAGCATGCTCATGGCACTGCCAACTGCTGGACCATTGCATTCTGCACTTGCTGGAGCTTCTTGATGGGCTTCAAAGGCAGCTCCAATTGTATGGATTGCAGTAGTCCATACAACAGTGTTGAGGACATGATTTACTGTTGTAAGGTTTTTATGCTTTACAACTGAGTTAGGCAAAGACCTTTCTAATTATTGTCTCTACCTATCCATCCAGCAATAACCACCCATGAAGTCATGGATGTCTTCTTCCATAGGCAGTGCCAAGCCATCAGACAATACTGAATACATTAAAGAATCTCAGTGAAGAAACAGTAAGTCCTTACTAAAACATAGGAGTATGGAAGGGATGGAAGGGACCTCAGAGATCTTCTGGTCCAACCCTGCTCAAGGCAAGTATCTCATATACCATCTTGGTCAAATAGTTGTCCAGGCTGTTTGAAAGCACCCAGTGATGAAGCATCCACAACACCTTGAGGCAATCTATTCCGTTGTTTAATTGCTCTCACTGTCAGTAAATTTCTCCTTAGGATTTCTAAGTCCCTTGGGAGTTGGGCGGCATAGAAATGGGACAAAATAAATAAATTACTTCTAAGTTGGGTCTTTCTTTAGCAAGCTTACGCCCAGTACTCTTCATCCTGCCCTCTGGTACTTTGGAGAATTTATTTATTTATTAAACAGTTTTATATAGCTGCCCAACTCATACACAGTGACTCTAGACAATGTACAACCTTAAAAATCCACAATTTAAATCCCTCCAACTCCCTCTCCCAATCCCCTTCCATTCTTGTGAAGTGCAGTGTATCTTTTGTGAGGAGTACCTATGTAGCCAGTATTTCATTCCAGTATTCTTGTCTCTCTTCCTGGGCCATGCCCTTGAATGAAAAAAAAATAATGAAGAAACACAATTTGTATCCCTCAATCATACATTTTCCTGTTAAGCCCTACATAGGCTCATTCACCCTCAAGACTGTGCCATTTTTTTTTCATTGGTCCAGAAGGGTACCATTGTCAGTGGTACTGAAGGCCAATGAGACATCCAAAAGAACCAAGAAGGCTGTATCCTCAGGTAATTTGTTTCTTCTAGAGTGCTCTGTAGCTTTGCACCAACCATGTTCTCAGTAACCTTCTCCCAAAAGGGGAGCCTGGCAACACAATGTTATTTATCAAATACACATGAATCCAGGGATGTTATTTTAAGGCGGTGGGTGTACTTTACAGAAAACTGTAAAGAGTTTTCTCAGTGAGACTGGTTCTTTGTTGCATCAAAGGATAGGCTTGGAATCAAACTATGTCATTTGTAGGGGACTGAATTTCAGTTACACATTTAGAAAGGTTAAATGGTGGTGAGGTCTGCTCCTCCAATTGACAACATTGGATACTGCCCCCCCCACCCCAATGCTGAGCTGAACTTAGATCAAACCAACATTAGGCCCAGGTAACAAGCTAGTCTGTCAGGGTTTGTTTGTTTTTTTGTTCCAACCTATAGGTCTACAGCCATCTCTATGAAAATGCAGAAATGACCTGATGTTACATTTGGTTGTGCAAGATGGCATTTTTCTATCGAAAAAGCAGAACATACTCCTTTGAGAAAAATGCTAGGATGATGACATGATGATGAGATTTGGAAAGGTTAAATATGAACTCTTTTTGGTATTTCCCTTGGGAGATAAAGATTTGGAGGTATTTATCCAGGCGCTAAACCTGCAGAGACCCTATTTATTGCATACCTTGACCTGAGCAAAAGGTTGAACTAGATGACCTCCAAAATAACAACAGACTTCCAGAAACACTGTTTACACTGAAATGTGGGCGTGAATACAAATGTGCCCAGTATAAATTCAAGTTGAAAGAATGTTTTTTTTTTTTAAAGCAATTTGCCTTTAATGGCCTTTAATGTTGGAACCAACCGCAAAGAGAAAATCTTGCCAAAACTATCATAACTGAAGGCAGCAAGGCTTTTAACATCAAAAAGGAGATTCTTCAATGTGTTATGTGCCCTGAGTGGCTAATGGTAATGCGTGTTCCTTAGGATGTACACAGTAAATTTCAGGACGTATCCAAGGTTGATTTGAGATGAGCAAAGAAATGTCTAGGCATTCAGGGGTCTTTATTAACATTCAGCTTATGTAAATGAACATTAAAATGGTACTCAGTACTATTCCTTGGCAAGAAGGGAGCCAACCATCTGGACTGATGTGATTAACCATGTGCCTTCTCATAACCCCTAACTAGAAAGATGCTCATGTTGTTGGGAATATATATATGCATGAGAAATCAGAAGATGTCTCTCAAGTATGTTATTTATCGTGGAAGTTGGGCTGTGCAATATCAATTCATTTGGGTAATGAGGTGTACCAATTTCCATGTTTGGTCCAGTCAAGGCACACAGCGTGCATATGTCCTGTCATGGGAGAGTGTTTATTAATTACATTTAATTGTCATCATTTTTCCTAATGATGGTGAAGGCTCACACCCATTCATTTTGTAGCTGAGGTAGTGATTAGGGGAGAAAAGATCACGGTTCGGTAAGCAGCTGGAACTAAGGCTTCCTGACCTACTGCCGGCAGACAAACTGGCACTCATCAAAACTGGCCAGCCGTCACCAATGGAGGGAGCCAGCTCGTTCTGCTGCAGTGGCTGGAGAAGGGAAAGATTGCCCAATCTGGCCACTCATCGCAAGTAGCAAGGGGATAGACGTAACACATGGACTTGCAGCATAAATTTGATGAACAGCAGACCCTTGGCACAAATGGTTCCACAATGAAATGCTGCATGTATTTTTCTACTTGATAGGATGCAGGAAACACTATGTGGGTTTGTAAGGTAAGCTCTAGGTTACAGTTCCCCAGCTTGCCCTGAATCATACCCTGTTTCCCCCAAAATAAGACATGCCCTGATAATAAGCCCAAACGGGCTTTTGAGCGCATGGCAATAAGGCCAAGCTCTTATTTTAGGGTTCAAAAAAATATATAAGACAGAGTCTTATTTTCGGGGAAGTGTGGTATGAGCATCCTTGGAGTAAAACTGAGCTATGGTTGTACCTGTGACGTACTGGTCAAATGTGCCAAGGTTGACTGGTTCCAGGGATTGCTGCATGAGGCGTAGGTACAGTTAAGGATGGTAACATGGTCTATTCTTTCCATTTTACTAAAAACCATTAGGTAGCAACACCTAACATCCCACCTGAAGAACATGTTTGCACTGGAAAAACCACTACCATAATCTCTCCTAATTCAGATGCCCAGGTTATTAAATTATGGGAGGTTATCCAAAGATAGGGGAAGAAGAGAAAGAAATGCTAAATAAAGAAATAACTATGGCAGAGCTGAAAATTGCAATATCTAAGATTAAAAAGAATAAGTCCCCAGGACCGGATGGATTCCCAGGAGAATTGTACAAAAATGTAGATCTGGAAGAAATCCTATTACCAAAACTATTGGAAATTTACAATGAGGCCTTAATAGAATCCAAAATACCAGAATCATGGAGAGAGGCATACATTACGCTCCTCCAAAAAGATGGAGAAGATCCAAATTTAATAAAAAACTATAGACCGATCTCCTTGCTCAATACGGACTATAAAATTTACATAAGCATCATAGCAGAAAGACTAAAGAAAATTTTGAACAATCTAATACATAGTGATCAAAATGGATTCCTCCCTAGGAGACATATAAGGAATAATACAAGGATGATAATAGATGTATTGGAGTATTATGAGGAACACCCGAATAAAGAAATGGCACTGGTCTTTGTTGATGCCCAAAAGGCGTTTGACAACCTGAATTGGCAATTTATGAAACAACAAATCATCCAAATGGAATTCGGACCAAATTTTACCAACACTATATTTACAATATACAAGAAACAATGTGCCAATATCTTAATGAATGGAGGACTATCAGAAACATTTCAAATTAGAAAAGGCGTTAGACAAGGGTGCCCTCTGTCCCCACTTCTATTTATCTTAGCCTTAGAAGTCCTTTTGAGGAGGATAAGGAATAATAATGAAATTAAGGGATTGAGCATTAGAAAAGAGATGTATAAAGCCCAGGTATTTGCTGATGATGTGGCGTTAATTATGGAAGAACCATTAGAATCAGGCATTAGAATTCTGGAAGAATTAGGCGATTATGGAAAGGTAGCAGGTTTTAAATTAAATAAATCCAAAACTAAATTAGTAACCAAAAATATGACAGAGGCACGAAAGAAGATGTTGGAAGAAGGAATGGAGATACAAATTGTTAAGAAGGTAAAATATCTCGGGGTTTGGATTTCAGCAAAGTGCTCGGCCCTCAAGGAGGATAATTATGTGCCATTAATCAGGAACATAAAACAGGATTTGGAAAAATGGGGAAGATTGCAAATATCATTTTTAGGTAGAATTGCAGCAATAAAAATGAGTATTTTACCTAAATTATTATACTTATTCCAAACTGTACCTGTCAAACTGGACAAAAAATTCTTCTTAGAACTCAATGCAATAATTAGGAAATTCATTTGGGAAGGAAAAAAACCAAGGATAGCAATTAGATATTTACAGGATAAGAAGGAGAGAGGGGGATTCGGATTACCAAAATGGGAGACATATCAAAAAGCTGCAAATCTAGTATGGCTGAAAGATTGGGCTACTTTACAAAATAAAAGACTCCTAACTCTGGAAGGACATGACCTCCAGAAGGGCTGGCATGCATATCTTTGGGATCCTGGTAAAAGAACCAAAACATACTTTCATAGACATAAAATAAGGGAGACCCTCATACAAACATGGGGAGAGATAAGACAGAGGCAATACATAAAAATCCCGAGATGGCTCTCCACCATGGAGGCATTAATATACCCAAATGTTCTGGAAATAGGGAAGATGTTCAGATATAAAGAGATATTGGATGGGGGAGGGAACCTTAAAACTAGGGAAGAATTGAGGGAGCAAGGCATCATTATAGATTGGTGGCCATATGCTCAAATTACTTCAAGATACAAAAAGGATAAGGAGGAATTCGGCATAGAGATAGGGATAAATGGATTCGATAAGATTTGGATGGGCTCAGACGAGAAAATTCTAGCTAAACTATACAATTATTTATTGGAATACGACACTGTAGAGGAGGTGGTTAAGGAGCCGATGTTGGCCTGGGCTAAAAATATTGGTAAAAATATAAATCTGGATGAATGGGATACGATTTGGAAAAAAAACCTTAAAATGACTAGAGCAGTGACTTATAAAGAAAATCATTATAAGATGTTTTATAGGTGGCACATGGCCCCTGCAAGGATAGCGAAGATATACCCTAATTTGAGAGCAAATTGTTGGAAATGTGACCATCAACAGGGCACCTTTTACCACTGTTGGTGAACATGTAATTATGCACAAAAATATTGGAAGATATTATCAAAGTGGATTATGGAAATTATAGGAGAAGATTTCGAACTCGACCCCAAAGCATTTCTCCTGGGAATCCTAAAAACAGAGTATGTTAAAGAAAAAAAGTATCTAATTATCCACATAGTGACTGCCGCAAGGATTTCCTTTGCCCAGTACTGGAAGGAAAAACAGCTACCCCCAGAAGAACTTGTTATAAAGAAAATATTGGAATGTGCAGAAATGAATAAATTGTCCTTAGAAATCAATGACAGAACGGATTCGGAGTACTATGGGGTGTGGGGTCTGTGGTACGAGTGATTGGAGAGAAGGAAAAAAACGAGATAGTATATATAATTACTGTGTATTATTATGTGTAATAATCATTAAGATAAAATCTAGCACTACTATGTTCATATATCTACCTATAAGAAGTAATAGTATATGTATATGTAGGACAAGATAAAAGTTTATGTATTTATTTATGCACCATGGAACCGTAAATGTTTCTGATTGTATTGATTTGTATAAATAAAAATTAAAAAAAAAATTATGGGAGGTTATCATGGCAACTACCCCATATTAATGGAAGCTGAGCAGTAGTTGGTTTCCCATTAGAAGTGCAAAGTTATGCAACTCCACTGAAGGAACCAGCAAATATGCTGGCATATTGTGGAGACTAATGTCATAATTGCATCTTGCTTGGTCATTAAAACTAAACCTAGCTTTCTCCTTATTTCAATTCCTTTGATCTCTATTGCTTCTCTGATCATTTTGGGGAAATACCTGTTACCTCATGCCAGGTTCTCCAGGTTTATTTTAGTTCTTGTGAGAGGTACTTAATTAATGTTGACTTGTCCTTTAAATCTAATGTTCTTACAGTACAGGAGAATGAAATCACTAAGTATATCTAGAAAGATTTTTTGACAGAATTCTGATTGGGACATTATGAAAAGTGACGATGAAGCAAAATCTGGAAGTACGCTGTAGTTTAATGCAAGCTGAGGAGTGTGTAAAACAGATTTTTGCTCTTCACGTAAACAATAAAAGTTCAGAAATGAAGGGATGTGAGGTGGAAAGCTTATTTTATGCTTATTTTATATTATTTAGAGAAATCATATAACAAATATAATTAGATAGACTTGGATAGATTATGGATACACTTCAACTATGGAACATTTTATATGATTGTGAGGTTGCTGAATACTTGGTTGTTTGTTGTACTTACGGATAAATAAATGCTTATAGTGATGTTAAATGTATGATTGTTGGGGGTCAGAAATCTCTATAAAGACAGATCGTGCTGTGCTGTTGGCTGGGAATGCTAATGATTTACAATGAATGTTAGACACATCTTATTATGCAGAGAAGGATGAATCTGAAAATTAATGTACAGAAAATCAAAGTAGCTATGTTTGACATGAAAATGAAGTGAACAACCATACATTTGCTGGCAAAAAAAAAAAAAAAAGCCAAAATGTATGACTAGATGAATTTGTGTACCTTAGCAAAGGGTTCATAAAATGGGGAAACTGATAGAAAATGTTTCAGTTGTGAAAATGACAATAGATAGATTGATCAATTCTTTTTTTGTGTGTGGTTTTTTTACATTAGTAAGGCCTCCAAATTATTCCAGGCAACATGAAGAATTAAAAACCAGAGATACAAAACATCAAAGAAAACAGAAGGGGAAAATGGCCACCCCAGAGGAAGAAACACCCACTGAAAACCTATAAGTTTATCTCAAAGCCTGTGGAGAGAACCAGGTCTTCAAGGCACGCTTAAAGGATGGCAAGATCACTGCTTTTCAAATTTCTAGAAATGGGAGTGAAGGCATGCTATTCCATGGAAAACGTGCCATGACAGACAAGCTTATCTCCTAGATTCTATCAGATGACCTTGCTTAATGAATGGGATCTTGAGCATGTTGACTTTGTCAAATCTTATGTGAAACAACAGGGCAGAGTTTGCCTTTTAAATAACTATGCCCTATTCCATATAGGTTTTGTAGATAATGGCTAGCATCCTGAACTGCACCTAGAAACCTACTGGGACACTATAGCTCATGTAACAGTCATGTAACAGAAGTCCCAGGACTGCTCATGCCCCTGCATTCTGGGGCAGGTGCACTTTCTGAATGGTCTTCGTGGCAGTCCCACATAGGTGCTCTGCAGTACTCCACATATAAGGCATGTGGGAATATGAGAAGAACCTTCTAGCTCAGGAATGGACACAACTGGCACATGACATGAGTCTAAGCAAAGATCTTCCTTGACACAGTTGCCATCTCTCCTTTGATACCAATTCTCTTTGTGGAAATTCATCTCCATTTAGATCTAAGAATGGAGAAACCCCAGACCTGGGTAGCCCACATACCAACCCCACTTGGCCATTTTAGATTGAGAAGTTTGTTCCTCTCCATCTAGATCCCAACAGTTTGGGACAAGTCCTTGACAGCATCCCTTCCTCAACCAGAGGTCAAGCTATATAGCTGAATGTCATTAAAACACTAATACAACTTGACCTACTTCTGATGATGACTTCATTCAGGCAAGGCAAGGCAAGGCAAGGCAAGGCAAGGCAAGGCAAGGCAAGGCAAGGCAAGGCAAGGCAAGGCAAGGCAAGGCAAGGCACCTAGGATCTTCTTGCATTACTGCTTATTAAGCATATCCCTGCTGCATTGCTCATTAGGCATATGTTAAAGAACACTGTGTGTTTATAATGTGGGTTTATAATGAGTTTGAGTGGCAATAATAACCACATCACATCATATTTGGAATTGTAAGACAAGTCAGTATACAGATGTTTTATCATTTATTTAGTCTAACCATTTCCATTTCATTCTGAGTACATCCTAAGAGAAGTACGAGGTTACTGCTGAGGGTGGGGTGGTGGTGTCAGAAGACTATATGGACATTTTGTATAGAAATATCAGTTTCAAATTAAAAGCTCTGATCCACCACCGCACAACTATATATAGAAGGTCATTTCAGGTTCATCCCTTGAGGAAACTGTAAAAGTGGTATTATAATATCATCTAATAGTAACATGCCTCTCGGTAGCTTGTGGAAACTACATTCAATTTTTTTAAAAAATGTGAAAATACCCTGGAGAGACTAATGGCTCACAGGGGAAAGAAACAATGCCAGGAGAACAAGTTGGGAAATCTATCGTATCCCATATAAGTGAGCCAGATGTCATGCCATCAGTACAGATGTTTGTGCTACCTGATATGCATATCTAGTTCACATAGGATTAATTTGTGATACTTCAGCTTTCTATATCATTTAGACTTCCCCTGGCTTGCAGATTCATAAGCACATTTTCCCAGACAACTGCCTAAAACCCCATGCATTTTCTTCATGTTTTTAATGGAACTCGTTGACTTTCACTTCATCTCACCATATCGCTCATTCCAACCCCCCACCCTTTTCTCTACCTTTTGATTCACTAACCATTTTTCAATAGTGAATTCCTAGAGTTCTTTCACATCGCAACATGAAACTGACTTCATGGCCGCTAGCCTAAAAACGTAGGGAATATGCTGAAATCTGTATAAGCAAATTAGTCCTCATCCAGTTGATAGCATTAAAAAAAAATATCATTCAGGGCCAACTCTGAGCTTCCCAAGGTCCTTGAGAAAAAAAACATCTTTTTACTATGCAAGAAAAGATAACTGTCACTACCTACATGATTTTGCTACATTGACAACCAATATGTGGAGAAGGGAGGGAGGGAGGGAAGAGGAAGGAAGGAAGGAAGGAAGGAAGGAAGGAAGGAAGGAAGGAAGGAAGGAAGGAAGGAAGGAAGGAAGGAAGGAAGGAAGGAAGGAGAGAGGGAGGGAGGGAGAGAGGGAGGGAGGGAGGAAGGAAGGAAGGAAGGAAGGAAAGAATCCACCATTACAATGTATACATGTTTCTGAAGGTGTAATGGGCTTTTTAAGATTTTTTAAATCATTTTTTAAATTTTTTAATCTAATTTTACCTTTAAATTACTATGTAATTATGACTCTCTTGCACAGATTCCCAATTTGCGTTTGTAACACCAGTATTTGGTGTATCCGAGCTGCATTCCAAGCAGCAAAGCCACTACTTTTAGATCTCCACAGATATCCCAGTTGTACTTGGTGTACTGAATGTGATTCAACAAGAGTTTCATGTTTTTCGTATGTTTCTTTTATGTTTGCAGCATAGCCAACAGAGACTGAAGACTGCACGTCGCCATTGGGTACAAACAGAACATTTCTATTAAACAATACGTGATAGGTTAAATTACAGGTTAGTCTCACGATTAGCAACCACAAATCTATAATAGATACCCCAAAAGATCCAGGAAGCAATGTTTTTTTTGTTGGTGTTGTCCAGTGTAATATTGAACCCTGCCCATGAGTTACGTTCTATTTCACCAACTTCCTCTAAGTTGTGAAGTATCATTTCCTTCTCAAGTATCTCTTGTATAATGTGGCAACCTCAAAAGAGAAGTATTATCTCTCTTTACAGCATGGTTTTTAGGAAGTGCAACACCAGGTCTACTTTTGTGCATATTCTCGTAGAACTATTTAAAATTTTAAACCAAGCAGTAATAATGCTGAAGTGAAATTTTTGGGGCCGAGGGATGGAGAACATTTTTTCTCAGACAGTTCTCTGAACTCTGATCCACTCCTCAAATTCTAATTTAGCACTTCTCCATTTGTTGCTGGTTTGGAGACTGCCTTGCTTAGTTGTGTGCAATTTGTGTTGCTTTGCTTAATTTTCTCATAGGAAAGACAGGCGGGGCAGAAGTGTTTAACCTGGAAAACAATTGCCTGATGAGCTTAATCAGAAGGCCTCATTTAATCTGAATTCTCGTCCCCATGCAATTGCAGATAAAGTGATTTAGCATGCTGATAGCTGCTGACCAGAGGAGACTAACAATTTTTTCTGTTTTGAAAAAATCAACCCCCTATTGTTTGCAGCTCTTCTTCTTCCCTAGTTCTGTTTCATTTGCCACTTGTTGTTTTCTAGAGACAACTTAGAATGTTTTCTGCATTGGAGGAATGATTTGTGTTATTACCCTCATTTAAATTAAAGGCTCAGGGCTAGGAACAATACTTAAGAACTAACAGTTAATTCAGCACTGAATGATCCACAATAAAGAAGTGCCCGTATAAACCCCCTCATTAAATCCTAGGATAAGCCCTTAAAGCCCTTGGAGTTGTTTCTAGGCGAGATGGGCAGCATACAAGTCTAATAAACAAACACACAAACATTCAGGCTTGAGTTTGGATTACATTTTTATAAGCCGTAGTGGTGCAGTGGTTAGAATGCAGTACTGCAGGCTAACTGACTGCTCACTGCCAGGAGTTCGATTCTGACTGGCTCAAAGTTGACTCAGCCTTCCATCTTTCCAAGGTTGGTTAAAATGAGGACCCAGATTGTTGAGGGCAATATGTTGATTCGGTAAACTGCTCAGAGAATGGTATAAAGTATAAGAGTACTAGGAGTACTCATTTCAAAAGATCTAAGCCCCAGGCCTCATTGTAACATCATTGCAAAAAGGGCATTAAGAGTTGTCAACCTTATTTTATGAAGTTTTCTCTCTGGTAATGCTATACTTCAAACTAGGGCATACAAAACCTTTGCCAGACCTATCCTGGAATACTGCTCACCTGGAGCCCTCACTGTATTTCAGACATCAATACAATAGAAAGGGTCCAGAAATATTGTATTAGAAGATCTTCTAATCTTCTGCTCGAAATAAAATTCCGTATACCACCAGGCTTGAAATTTTAGGCCTGGATAGCCTTGAACTACTCAGTCTATGTTCCGACCTAAACTTAGTACACAAGATTATTTACCATAACGTCCTACCTGTTAATGAGTACTTTAACTTCAACTGTAATAACACAAGGGCTATCAATAGATTCAAACTCAATGTAATTCACTCTAATCTTGATTGTAGGAAATATGACTTCTGCAATAGAATAGTAAATGTCTGGAAGACTCTACCTCATCCTGTTGTTAGTTTCTCTAACCCCCATACCTTTTACCTTAAACTGACTACCATGGATCTTTCACATTTCTTAAGAGGTCCCTAAGGGGACGTGCATAAGCACACCACCCTGTCGTACTGCCCCCATTTATATGCACTCATTTTGTGTGTTTATGGCTATGTTTTGCTTATTTATATCCTTTCATCTGTGTCAATTTTTTTCATGTGTCCATGTCTATGTCTATACTGTTACTTATTTCCTTATACTTGTTGACAAATAAAATAAATAAATAAATGCACTATGAAGCAGTATATAAGCCTAAATGCTATTGTTTTTGCTATAAGCGGGAAGCAGCTATTATTTATTTAATCCATCCATAGTAACCCCCACTCCTTTTCTATCAATAAATAGCACAGCAGGGCAATTTTGAAAGAAGCATATTGAAAATTAAAAAGCAAAATGAAATATCTAGGCAGTGTTCCTTCTGCAATGTTTTTTTCCTTTCAACATTAGTAGACTAATAGTTTCATCAAAGCCTCATCAAGAGACTCGCCCTCTCCACATTTGATTGGAAGTTCTCTGTTTCACTGTCCATCTCACCTCTCTTTTTTACTGTATAATCCATATGGCAGAGAATGAGACTGCTCTGTTTCTATAGTTTGAAAGGGCCAGATTGCCTTTTTGAATGCTCTATTTATAAACAAGTCTTCCTGGGACTTAATATCACCAACACTGTGGAGCTCCTTTCTAAAGAAAACACTGAAAAGATCCCAAGACACTTTGAACATCTCTAATTTGGACCTCATTGCTCCAGATAGTCCCTCTGCTGAGCCAACATGCTTCCTGAGCACTTTAATGAGGCTTTACCCAACATGGAGTGAGGGTGAATTTCTAAGAGCTAAGTAGATAGCATAGATAATTTTCATGCTGGCTGAAAGGGCCTCCCTCTACCCCAATTTTTTAACAATATCAGTTGAAGTTTGCTACTTTGATACAAGCAGAGCTGGAAAGAAAACAGATACAATATATACACCATCATCATTTAGCAGATATCAGGGCCCGCTCACCTTTGAACTGTCAAGCATGCTGATCCTACCTTCATACCAGGTCCACCTTCAATCAGCCTCCATTAATACTTTTATCAGTGCTTGCTCCACTCACAAGCATCTTCCTATGTAATCATACCTAACGATTGCAGCACACAACTCCCACAGGAGTAAAATGTTGTGGTACAGCAAATGTTCGCTAGCGTTGAACTGGCTGCCAACATTTGGGGTTTTATTCTTATTTATTTGTTAGAGTTATATCCTGCTTTTTCTCCAGGAACATGAGGCACAATAAGTACATGACACTTTGTCTTTCATTTTTCCTGCAATGATAATCCTGTGAAGTAATATGAATCCTGTGAGGGAGTGTGACAGGCCCAAAGTCATGCACTATGCTTCCATGGCTGAGGATGGACATAAATCTGAATAACAGAATAACAGAGTTGAAAGGGACCTTGGAGGTCTTCTAGTCCAACCCCTTGCTCAGGCAGGAAACCCTATACCATTTCAGACAAATGGCTGTCCAATCACTTCTTTAAAACCCCCACTGTTGAAACATCCACAGCTTGGAGGCAGAAATCAGGATTCCCCTGATTCTAATCTAACACCTTAACTACTACATAGTTTTCTTGGATTGGAGGCCTGTTATTGCTCATACTGTATGCTAAGGGGAGTTAGAAGCATCAGTGATGCCACTATTAAAAGACCCATTGACAGCACTGAGTCACCAATCATTGGGGGTAATCTTGAAAGAGAGTTAAATTATGCCTATATTCTAAATCTGTATATATGCTTGAAACAGTCACAGCTAATTATCCAATGTCTATGGAGAGTCTCCGTCATCCAGGTTGTGGTTGTCCCAAAGGTGCTTTTTCAAGAGGGAACTGGACTTTTTCTGGTTTTTCTTTGAAGATGTTTCGCTTCTCATCCAAGAAGCTTCTTCAGCTCCAAGAAGCTGTTGGAAGAAACATCCTTGTAGGTTCTGCTCCAAGTGGGGACAAAGACACTGGAGACATGGAGACTGCTTGGAAAGATGGTTTAATGGTGAACAGGATCACATGGCTTGAGTTCCTGAACAGAAAAGGGGCAGATACAGGGAGTTCTCGGGTTTTATGCTCTCTCTGGCTTTGAACTTCCTGGGGCCCAGAAAGAGTATCCTGATTGGTTGTCAGATTCCCAGGGGGTGGGGGCCTTAGCTAACCTTGCTGGCTGATGGTCACATGTGCTTCCCAGGTCACATGTGGTGAGTTTCCGCTGCTATTGTGTAGAGGGCTAATCCTATCTTGCTGAATATTTGGCAATTCCTACTATGGCTGTGTCTGAAGGAGATAGATCTTTGTTATGTAGAATAGACTGGCCCAGGCCTTAATGGCCCATTGACAAAGGGTGGGGGCTGGAAGATGGGAGCTTTTTCAAAGTATGCTTATCCATTTCTCATCCAGGAAAATACAACATTCTGCCTCTTCAACATTTCCCAAAAATATTTCACTCTTCCAGGAGAGGGGTGGGTGCTAACTTCCTACAAAGCGAAACATCTTCAAAGAAAAAACAGAAAGTCCAGTTGCCTTTTGAAAAAGCTCCTTTGGGACTAATTATCCAATTTAAGTTTTAACAAATGCCCCAGTTAAAAGACTGCAAATTGTACTGAGCATCATAATTTCCTTCAAGAATCAGGTCCATCCTTTTTAGGGCTCCTAGGAGACTTTGTAGGGGGAGCAGAGGCTGAGCGGTTAAAACGCTGGGCTTGTTGACAGGAAGGTTTGCAGTTCAAGACCTAAGTACTCCATGACAGAGGGAGCTCTCATTCTTGCTCCTGCCCACCTAGCAGTCTGAAATCATGCAAATGCAAGTAAATAATGCGAGTAGATAAATAGGTACCACTTCAGTGGGAAGCTAACAGCCTCAGTGTATAGTTATGCAGGCCACATGACCACAGAAATATCTTTGGACAAATCCTGGTTCCCTCAGCTAGTTAAAGGAGATGAACACCGCCCCCTAGTCAGACACAACTGGCAGGAGAAATCTTTACCTTTTTAGGAGACTTAATATCTTAGCTGAAACCAATATGGATTCCTAATCTTAATATTTTCTTTCTAGGACAATAAGATGGTCTTCACTGACCAGGTGATCATGAACACCAGTTACAGAGAAGGAAGAGCAATGAATAGAAACTTTCAAGTCCAATTTGAGTTCTTTGGATGTGGAAGTAACTCCATCACGCCTGCTGTTGGATCAAGCCACTGTCTTGCCAGGTAACTCTAATCAAGGTGATTTAAGACCAGAGAAAGATAATTTTCTTAAACATTCAGCATCTCTCTTGAAAGTAATGGATACCCCAATCCTTATAAGAAGAAAGTCTAAAACCAAAATAGATAATAGTGATGTCAGATAAATTAATTCAAAGTTATAAATAGTGTGAAGAGCATAGGTTTTGGATTTTGGAAGTTATGTTATACTCAAAATCACAACCCAAGTCAAACTATGATTATAAGTATTTGGACTGAATTCTACTGACATCTGCATGATCCTTTCAGACTGTTTGTCAAAGCATCTTCCCTTCTGGCTAGATTCTACTCACTATAAGTTTGACCACATTAATATTTAAAGGACACTTTAAATCATCATGACTTTAAAAAAAGAGCCCTAGATAAAACAAATCTGGAATATAGATTTTCAAACAAGCCTAAGTAAGGGGTATCACACCCCATGATTTATCATTTGCTCCCCAAAATCATTTGCTTCCAGCCATGTATTTATCATCTATTCCAATTTTAAAATTTCATAAGGCCCTCATTTCAGCCAGATAGTTCTTAGCAGCAATAACCCTATCATTACTTATGATTTGAACTTCTTACAGTAGTATTTTATTTAGATTTATTTTGGTAATCATGTTCTTAATTATTTGTAGATTCCATTATACTCATTGTTTTTCTCATATATGCATATACATATATAGATTAGGATGTGAATCCTGTTGGTGGTGGTTTGTTCTCCAGCCTTGCTGTTTACATTCTGAATGTTTTGTCACCAGGCTAGGTGATCTCATCAATAGGACTTCTTGTTTCAGTTCTTCTCTGTTTTAATTGATCTCATGTGATCATGTGGTCGGTAGGTCATGTGATTAGCTGGTGTGTGATGCCATGTGACTGGCTGGTGATGTCAGGTGAGGGTTGTTGTGACCTAGGCTTCCTGTGTCATTAACACGCACAAGTAGTCCCAAAAACCTCTTTTATTGCAACAACTGTGAACTACGTTCATTCACAGCTGAGTCCCAATTCGTTGAAAAAGTCCTTCGGGAGAAGTCCTTCGAGATAATCACCAACCTTTATCTCCCTTGACATTCTGCCAAAGACCTACTTGGCAAAGCCACACGGATTCCAGAATCAAACAGAGATGCCAACTGGGAACAGAACGAACAATGCTACTTTCCTGTAAAGTGCCCATGTGCCGTTGCTCCTCTTTTAAGCCTTACGGGACAGGCCAATCATCTCCAGGCCTTACTCCCAAGTCATCCCTTTTGTTTTAACTGTTCATGCCTTCTGGCAGCTCTGCACGTGTGTACACTAGGAACAGGCTCCACCTGTTCCTCTGCCTCCATGCTGTCCCACTCTGGAGGCTCCAGAGTCCGCGCATCACTCCCAGATGTCCCTGGCCCCATCTCTGTCTCTGACACAGAGTCCTCATCCGGGCCTTCCCCAGACTCCAGACCTGACCCATGTTCCTCCCCAGCCTCCTCATTGTCCACCTCCGCTGCCAGCTCCGCAGGCTGCTGGAGGACCACAAGGATCACCAATTGGAGAGGTGGTCAATGCTGTTGTTGGCTGGTCACTCAATTGGGATGGGATGTCCCCTACCCTGGTGACATCCCATCCCAATTGAGAACAATTGGGATGAGATGTTGAGAACAACATCTACCACCTGACCTTCAAATATTTCCCATGTGCTACTCCTTTTATTCAGTATCTTATTTGTGTCTGGCCTCAGGGCCGCACTAGTAAATCTGAATTTGCATGATCCAGATATCTGTCAGCCTGAAGAGTCTTGGTGACACAGGTTCAAACACTTCATTCTTGTCACAAGAAGGTCTCGCTACCCTTCCACAATCTGTGGTTGAAGATGGGGGTCCCCACATATGAATTCCATCATCAGGCCCCCTTTCTTTTTTTCCCTTTTGTGAAGCGGCAGCCTGTTCATTAACAATGCTGAAAACTATTTGCCTCCCATTCCAGCCAAAGCACAGACAGCTATTCACTATGCTGAAATCCCTCACCCGGAGGCTGAATAACCAAGCCTTATCATAAGCAAATCAGCATTCAGGAAATTGTCACATCTATCACCCGTCCAAAGTGCGGCACCCAGGGAGACTCCCCACGCTACCAGAAGCCGCTAGCACACTCCTGAAAAGAACAGCTCCACATTTCAGGAAGTAACACATTACCAAGTGATTTGCCCATTAAGATTTATGCCTGAAATAGAGGAGCCAGAACCCTGGGCATCTGTAGACTTTTCATCAGCTGATTAAGTTTGACAGATGAAGTCAGTCCCTGACCTTTGTGCGTCTGAGAAAATGGAAGAGAGAGAGAGAGAGAAACAGAAATGGCCTCTCTTTCACCTTTCCATTCAATTGTCCACTTCCTGAGAGAAAAGGAAAGATGCAGCTTGCAGCTGAATTTGTGGCCAGATAGTTTACAGCAAACCATGGAGGTCTCAGTCAGGGGGGAGAGATAATAGGGTGATTGATCTGCCCTTTGTCCTAGGGTGGCCTATCAGTCTTCAACTGGCAAATACATATTGATAAATTCCAAATCTTATTGGAGATTTGGAATGTATCAATATGTACTTGCCAGTCTTTTTTTTTTTTTTTCCTTTAAATTAGATGACTATGTGAGAGCACCATTTCACTTCTGGGACTTTGCTTTTTTAAGACAGCAGTCTAGCTTCAAAAATAAAGTGGAAGAAATACTCAATACTGTTACATGTATTGCTTTCCAATTGTGAGAATTTCCTTTCAATCGATTGACTATCCAGCCTTCTTAGCACACACACACGTTGCTTTAGGGGAGCTGAGAACATGAATCAAAACAACATCATAAAACAGAATATAAAACAAAATAAAGAAAAGTTAAAAACAAAAAAACCCCAATCCATCCTAGGCTGGATAAAGTGTGTGTGTGTGTGTGTGTGTGTGTGTGTGTGTGTAGGTCTTTGGTTATTCGGGTCTTCTCCCACGTAAAATTGGAAGTGTCTTGGTGACGTTTCAACGAAGTCTCATTCGTCATCTTCAGGCCGGTGTTCTTGGTTTCGTGCTTCCAGGAGCAATCATATATATATAGGGAGGGGGACGGGGTATATATATATTATAACACAACACAATATAACAAACAACAAAACAGAAAACACTTACTATATGTTCCCTTTTTATAACTGTTTCGTAGTGGTTATCTTCTAATATTTACATTTTCTCCCACTTCCCCTTATACTATTCATTTCCTTCTTGTCCCATTTTCTTTTACTTACACTATGATTCCTAACAATCATGATATTAATTTTATACATTTTATACATTGTCCTATAAACCTTTTACATGTATGGTTTCTCCCCTTTCATTATTGTTCACTATTTCTAATCTCCAGCCAGTTGGACAAATTAACAAAAGAATTTAAAGAAAAGGAAGATACAGAATACTATGTAATATGGAACAAATGGTACAACAGGCAGGATAAAGTTTTGCTCTCCTTTTTTTATGGGAAAAAGAGCCATTTTTAATTATCTTCTACTACCTAGAGGAAGACTGTTAAAGATGCACTCAAAATATTGTTCATATATGAAAGGGAAGTTTATTTGTGTGTCAAATTTTGAAAACTGCCTATACCCCTCACAGAGGGAACCCTGTGTACAAATAAAATATTAAAAGCATAAAAATAGTATATACATTTTAAAGAAGGCAAGAGATGTTTAAAATTAAAAGGTGGGAAGAGGGATTTTAGGATGCTAACTAACCCTACTGCTGCATACTCCTCAGCCTTGCTTGGGATGCACTCCTCTGTGCATCCCAAGCAAGGCTGCAGAATCATGTTTTATGCCTTTCTGGAAGGCCAGGAGAGTAGAGGCCCTCCTCAACTCCGGGGAAGAAATTTTCTGTAGGACAGGTACAACTGGAGAGAATAGAATAGAATAGAATAGAATAGAATAGAATAGAATAGAATAGAATAGAATAGAATAGAATAGAATAGAATAGAATTCTTTATTGGCCAAGTGTGATTGGACACACAAGGAATTTGTCTTTGGTGCATACGCTCTCAGTGTACATAAAAGAAAAGATACGTTTGTCAAGAATCATAAGGTACAACACTTAATGATAGTCATAGGGAACAAATAAGCAATCAAATCATATTAGGAAACAGTCAATATAAATTGTAAGGATACCAGCAATAAGGTTACAGTCATACAGTCATGCAGTCATAAGTGGGAAGAGATGGGTAATAGGAATGATGAGAAGATTGATATTAATGCAGACTTAGTAACTAGTTTGACAGTGTTGAGGGAATTATTTGTTTAACAGAGTGATGGCGTTCGGGGGGGAAAACTGTTCTTGTGTCTAGTTGTTCTGAAGTGCAGTGCTCTATAGCGTCATTTTGAGGGTAGGAGTTGAAACAGTTTATGTCAAGGATGCGAGAGGTCTGTAAATATTTTCACAGCCCTCTTTTTGACTCGTGCAGTATTCAGGTCCTCAATGGAAGGCAGGTTGGTAGTAACTGTTTTTTTCTGCAGAAGATAATTAGATCCTCTGAAGTCTGTGTCTGTCTTGTTGGGTTGCAGAACCAGAGAAGGCTTCCTGGACCCCACCAGTCAGAATTCTTTGACTAATGGGGTCTGCAACATACCTTCCCCTGCCTGACTGGGTGGGATTGGCTGAGGTAATGGGACACCCATAGTTCTGTAGGAATGGCTGTTAATAACTACAGAAAGAAATACTGTACATATACAGGCATGCATGCACAGTAGAAATGGAAAACCAGATGCCCCCTGCCCACACACATCAATATGCACTGTATTATGAAAGAAAGTTTTCTGGTTTAGGGGGGCATTACCTTTCGTGTTCACCAAACATTACTGGCTCCTAATAGCTGCAAAAACGAGGTTCTTGTTGGGCACAGAGGCAGCCCACGTGCACCTCTTGAAAGCTTTAATGCAAGCCAGACTTGGTGAGTTAGCACACCTGCTCTGATGTTTGGATTGCTCCTGATTTATTATGAATCCAGAAAAGATTGATTGTACCTTATGTATGTCTTTGGGTTAAGAAATGAATTTGAAAAATCCCTTATTGCATAGCACATATAAACACCTGAAAAAAAGAATATATTATTTTGAAAAACCAGCCTCCCTTTTCTCCTTCTGACCCTCTTTCTTTCTTGCTGGACATTCTACTGTAACTTATTTATTCCTTTTCAAATATTAGAAATATTATTTGGATGGCCTAATTTCTTGAGCCTTTGCCTTACATCAAGACATCTTGGCTGTCCCTTGACAAATAGCCCAAGATACCATCTGTCCTTCTTCTTAGACCCTTTCATAATACTTTTCTGGGAAATAAACAGTTTTCTGGAAAATTCTACACATTTTAAGGCAAAGAGTTCCTCATGAACTGTCTGCTGAGATTAGTGACTGACTGCAATCTGTTTCAGCTATGAAACATCTTTAGAGTACATAGGCCATACTTGCATATTCATTACAACCCATTAATTAGCAAAGTTGATTATCTTTGAAACTATTCTCCATCTTGAAAATGGGGATTATCAGTTCATTCATTCAACAAGAAGTCTCACAGTGACTTCTTTATTCTAAATATTTTTTTTTCTTAGCACATTCCTTTTCTGGTCACTGTCATTTATCTCTTCCTTTTACCTTGTCACCTACTTAATTCCACTAGAGGCAATTCTAACAACTAGTCTAATAATCCTTGCTAACAATGCAGAATGCTATTAGCATAATAAGCATTTCCCATCTGCACAAATGAGACCGTTCCTCATCAATCTGGAAAAGTAACTACTGTACATAAAAATAGCAGGAAACCATTAAAAAGATAATCAAATGCCACCATCAAAGATGTCCATTGAGTGGATATATGTGTCTGTATGAATGCGAATGTGTTTCTGTTTACCAGCTAAGGAGGAAATTAAGATCCTCCTATCCCAAAGGACTACACGTTTACATTGTTTGAAAAGAATACAGAAATAAAATGATTAAAATAGGTAAGATGCCATTTATTCCACTTCTGATCATGTAAATTTACTACTTCATAACTTTAAAACTTTCAGAAGAAGGCCACTCCACATGGAAAATAATATGTATAATCTTACTAAATTAAAAAAAAAACCAGTTTAGCACAGAGCTTTTCCATTCAAAGGTTTAATCCATGCAACCGATCGGTGGAAAAGATATCTGCCTTTCAGTATTGTACTTGAAAAGGGGATCGATAGACTTGATCTCCACACCCTTATTGCACCAATTCACATTATGCACCCTGCATATTAAAAGAGAGCAAGATCAGGAAATGATCTAGAGTAGAACTCAAATTCTGCAAATCAGAGTTGACCCCTCGATTTTCAGAAAACATTTTTCTTGGTAACATTTATATGATTTTCCTTCTTTTCCATCCAAGAAAAATAAAAACACTTTGCATAATCCAGTGGCATGCATGTCCAATCTGACATGCCACAATGTTTTGAGTGACACGTTAGTATTTAGGCCAGCATTCACTGACACCTGAGAAACCTTCTCCAAAATATGCCCCATTGTAGTGCAAATTTTGGAGGCTGCGGAGACTGGACAGGAATGGGGAGTGCTCTCATACAGTCTTCAGACCCTCCAGAAGTCATATAGCCTCCAGACTCTTTGAAAATTGTGTGAAAATGGGGGTGGGGTGCTTTTCAGAGGTGGGTTTCGGGAGGTTCTGACCAGTTCTGGAGAACCGGTAGCGGAAATTTTGAGTAGTTCGGAGAACCAGTAAATACCACCTCTGACTGGCCCCGCCCCCATCTATTTTCTGCCTCCCAAATCCCACCTGATTGGGAGGAAATGGGGATTTTGCAGTAACCTTCCCCTGCCATGCCCACCAAGCTACACCCACCAAACCATGCCACACCCATCAAGCCGCACCCACAGAACCGGTAGTAAAAAAAAACTGAAAAAAAGCACCACTGGTGCTTTTATGTGATTTTTGGAGGCTGCAGAGGCTGTGGAAGAACATTCTCCAAAGTTACTTCAAGAATGAAAGCCTGGTATGATCCAGAGCAGCCACAGGGACCCTTCAACAGAAAGGGACTACTGCCTAAAGATAAGTGGCACACAGCAGGTCCTAGGGAGCCCTGGGCCAAAGGAGCAATTGCATCTTTCCCCACAGCTTATTTATTTGTTTTTGTTTGATTCATTTATTAAACTTTTATGCCGCCCATCACAAGGTGACTCTTGCACACCTCGGAGAATAATTTCGTAGTTTCGGGGTGGGGCCCGCCTAGTGCACCAGTTGCGGCCTTTCCTAGACAGGGATGCCCTTCGCACAGCCACTCAAGCTCTCATTGTCTCTTGGTTGGATTACTACAGTGCTTTCTACATGGGGCTGCCCTTAGGGTGCACCCAAAAGCTCCAGCTGGTCCAGAATGCAGCCGCACTGGTTGTTACGGGAGCTTCCCGCTACTCCTGGGCAACACCTCTCCTGCACGAGCTACACTGGCTGCCGGTGGCCTTCCAGATCTGCTTCAAGGTGCTGGTACTTATCTATAAAGACCTTCATGGCATGGGCCCGAGGTACTTGCAGGACCACCTCCTACTGGCCTCCCACCGCCCTGTGCGTTCTCATAGAACTACTCTTCTCCGGGTGCCATCGGCCAGACAATGTCAGCTTGCGACTCTCAGGATAAGGGCGACCCTCTGGAATGGGTTACCCCCGAGCTCCGGACGGCTCCCGATCTCCACACTTTCCGCACTGGCCTGAAGACATGGCTTTTTCATCAAATTCCCTGACCGATTATGGGCTTTTTAATTCTGGGGATTTTAAATTGGATTGGATTTTAGGACTTTACTGATGTGTTTTTACTGCGTAAGCCGCCCCGAGTCCTACGGGAGAAGGGCGGCATATAAATTTTATTAATTAATTAATTTGACAGCCTTTTTGAGTCCAGCAGCAGCTCAAGAACTGAAGTCTAGGCCTAGGCCTCCTTCAAGCCTCCAGCCTCAGCACTGTCGCCAAGTGCTGCTGTTTCGGGTGGCCTAGATTTGGAGAGGTGGGGCAATTGCTTCTCTTTTATTCAGAGTGTGTAAGACATGCCAGCAGAGTCAAGTTAGGCATTTTCCAAATTTTTGACACACCAAGCCCCAAAGGTTTGCTACCACTGGCATAATCTATCTAGATACTCCCTCCTGACTGTTTCTGAACCCCCATTTTCTTGCTACAATGTTCCAAACCACCCTTAAACTCAAAGCAATGCGAAGGATGAAAAATGGCACCCAGATTGGAAATATAATCCTAGCATTGCCTGCAAACAAAAGGCTTAGGTATTATTCAACTGAGAGGCCTGCATGCAGATAACAACTCATAGGTATACAACTATAACAAAATCCTTTCAAAACTCAGCCATAAAGATTGCTGGTGAAAAAGCAATAATTCAAGGAAAAGCCCTTAACTTTTGCTTTAACCATTTCTATTTGGAATTAACAGAATAACAGACTTGGAAGGTACCTTGAAGGTCATCTAGTCAAACCCCCTGCTCAAGTATTCCATTCCAAATATCATTCAGACAAATGGCTGTCCAGTCTCTTCTTAAAAGCCTCCAGTGATGGAGCATCCACAACTCATGAAGGCAAGCCATTCCATTAATTGTTCTCACTGTTAGGAAATTTCTCCTTAATTCTAGGTTGCTTCTCTCCTTGATTAGTTTCCATCTATTGTTTCTTGTTTTCCCTTTTGGTGCTTTGGAAAATAAGTTGAAACCCTTTTCTTTGTACCAGCCCCTCAAATAAGGGAACACTGCTATCATGTCACCCCTTGTTCTTCTTTTCACGGGACTAGTACTTAATTCCTGCAAACATTCTTCATATGTTTTAGCCTCTAGTCCCCTAATCATCTTTGTTGCTCTTCTCTGCACTCTTTCCACAGTTTCAACATTGTTTTTTATAATGTGGTGACCAAAACTGGATGTAGTATTCCAAGTGTGGTCTTACTAAGACTTTATATTAAGGCTACACATTTATTTTGTTTCCTTGAACCTTTTTCTCTGTTGCATTCTGTTTTATGTTGTTACAACATTGTCTATCTTGGTTCTCCAGATTATGCTGAATTACAGCTCCCGTTATCTCTGCTGCATGAGCCACAAGATTGGCTTAAATTTTGAGGCTACTGCTTCAGAGATTCCTTTTCGCTCGATCACTCTGCGAAGCCAAGCTCACAGTTCGTGCAATAAATAATTGGCACCATAAAATAAGTAAGTCTCCCAAATAGCTATGTAGCTACTTTTGAATTTACACTGCATCCTAATTAGTTTTCAGTACTTTTGCTAACCTGTATTTTATGCACTTCTAGCGCATCACATAATTTTAGATTTCATTATTATAATTAACATGCACAGATATCATTTAATTAAGCTATTTAAAATGCAGTTGCTTAGGTTCTGAGTTCTATGCTTAGGTTAGTTTCAGTCAACATGTTAGCACAAAGTTGCTATGAAATGGTGGACCTCTCTGCTTTAAAAACATGTGATTTTTGTGGTCCAAGAACATCGTAAACCAATCACTTAATTAAAAACTGGAAAACATAATCTTGGATTCTTTCACGGTTTAGAAGTTTCATACAGTATTTATCATCCACAATTTTTCCCCATATAAAACTAGATGACATACACAAAGCAAGTCGCCTCCATTTATAGCCTACGTTTAAAAAGCTGAGAAAGCTCCAAAATTCAAGTATATACAGTACTGTCCTGTAGCCTTACATGGTTATGTTAGAACTGCTGTATATTCTGTTCCCGACAAGTTTATTTCTCCACTAAGCACTGTATTATCAAAAAGGACTGCTGACATACAAAGCTTCAGTACCATATGTTTGCGTCCAGATTCATAATTCAAAAGGATTCAGTCGGTGTATCTGTTAGAAAAAAATTATCCTACATTCTTTTTACAGAAAAGACAGGAAAATAAACAGTATTCTAAGAACAGTGCTAATCCATTCAGAGAAAAATATCAAGGCAAACATACAAAGGTATTTATAGTGTTTATGCTATCATTGTCTTGCTTTTCATTATCCCTCATGTTATCAAAAAAGTTAATTACAAGGGAGATTAATTAAAAGATAAAAGATTTTTAAATTATCACTTGAGTGCAGTGTAAATCTTTCCACTTTATGATTTCCATGCTAATAACTTTGGAATTGAAGAATAGAAAGTAACCAAATGTTCTTACGGATGTGTTGAACTGTAACTATTAAAACTTCAAAGCCCTCTTATAACACACTGAAAAATAATTCTAATGACGTGTGACTTTTAAGTAAGGGTTCTAGAACTTGCTTTAGATATTAATCTAATCTGGAATAAAATGTAACAGATTTTCTGTAAATTGATAAAATCACTGTCAGAACTATCCAACAGGTTCATCTGTATTCTTGCGTAATACAAGACACTAATTAGCATATTTTACATTTGACAATATGTTGTGAATGCTTTATAAAAATGACTGCTAGGCATTGTCTTGCCCGTTCATAATATGGCTGCCATATTATGGCAGGTTTAAAATCATAATAATCTTTAACAACGTAAAAAGTACAATGTGAAGGCCAAGAAAGTCACATTGGTATTTACAGGTGTTAAATCAGAGATGGCAAAGCTAGAGAATTTTAACATGTTTCTTCAGTGCTGTAAACTAAAAGTTTTGGTAGCTACCAGAAAAGGTGTGATATATTTCCTCAATACTTTTCGAACCTACAGATTCTTCCTCAAGGAGAATTGATTTAATTTTTCCAAAAAGTAACCAAATCTATCTTCCGTGTCATTTCAAATAAACCTTATACGAAAACTGTAGTCATTTATCAGGGGGTAAGAAGTGGCAAATAAAAACTTGGTAAATATTGAGAGGGACAGTTCTTAAAATAGTTAAATTAGGCTGACTGTTCTTTATCCCTGCAAAATTGATCACAGTTTAATATTGTGGGTATGTCAATTATATGATTTTTATAAGTAGGATAACTAAATAAAAGTAATTTTATATATAATTCCCCCAGCTAAATATGAGAACTATAATGTTTTCTGAGGGTTGAAAGCTGAACTCCTTAAAAAGTGAAACTGCAAAATCATTTACTGAGACAAATATTTTATTAAGAGCTCCCTATAAAACATTTGACCTCATTTTCTCTCAAGCCCAATTTTTATTCTTTAAATTACATTGTTTTTCCTTTTCCTTTCTACCAATATGCCATTCTAGTTGGCATTCTAAATTAGAAAGGCTGTGGCTTAATTTCTAACAGTTTACTTTGCCCTCCCTGTTTTGGACAAGTATTGGTTTTCTATCTCAAAATAGCTGAGGTTGTATATCAGAAGTGTAAAGCTATTTTTCTTCAAACAGCAACTTTAATTTGAACTGCTGGCTGAGTTCACACAGGTTTAACAATGGCTCACCGAGTAAACTGAATCAAACACAATGTTCTCTGTTCACATAACATGCCTTAACATGTTGGGCAAAGTAGGCCACAATCTTAGTTCAGTTGAAGTCCTGCTTCAAAGCTGATTTACCACTTTATGTAACGCAGTTCTCCTGTAGGGAAGTGTAAGACCACCCTGTCTCTATAAAGTTCAAATATCTCATTTCAATACTGTTCAAATCAGCATGCATATTTATTAATAGGGTATATTTTCCCTGATAAGACTCCTAACTGAACTCCTGAGATCATTTCCTAGTGTTCTTTTCCTTGAATAGAAATCTTCCAACCACTCCACTCCATTCCATTCCAACCCAACCCATCCATTCCTGCTGTGAGAAGTTGTAGATCCAAGTATATTTTATTCTTTATACTGTTTCCATCTTCCCTTAAATTATTAACAGAATCCACAATGGTCTAAGTGTCTCCAAGTTAATCAAATTAGCAAACTTCCTCAAACCCAGAAACAAGTTACTCAAACCTAATCCACATATCAAAAGATAAGGTCTGCAAACACAAATAGCGTTAATTAAATGAAGTCTCCCAGCAGACCTGTATGCTAACAAGAAGAGAGAGAGAGAGAGAGAGAGAGAGAGAGAGAGAGAGAGAGAGAGAGAGAGATGCCCCTCAGCACAGAGACACTTCCACACTTTGGATAAGCTTCCCCTATAAAAGCTTGCCACTGTACCCCATTTCTCTGCAGCCTGTCCCTAAAAGCAAACTGTTTTGCTTGCTTTTAGGAATAAACGTTTCTTCTTTCCTCACAGCTATCTGGATCTCATTTTTATTTACTCTTATGCAACCCCAGCTCGAGTTCGAACCCCAGATTATTCTCCTGGTACTTCTTTTCTGCCACTTGGTCAATCAGTACAGACTATTGAGCCTTCTCAAGCCTCACACAGCTTACTGAGAACTCCTCTTATTCAGTTATTTTGCAGTTATGTAAACTATCTTAAATTTATTATTTCCCTTTTACAGGAGCCCAAAGCAATACAGAGAACTTGGTGTAGTGGTTAAGGCATCGGGCTAGAAAACAGGAGGTTATGAGTTCTAGTCTTGTCTTATTAGGCACAAAGCCAGCTATGTGACGTTGAGCCAGTCCCTCTCTCGAGGAAGCAGGCAAGGCATTCATTCTCTAGGAAGAAGACCAGGAAAAAATACTTCTGAAATCTTCCCAAGATAAATTTAAGGGCTACTCTAGCTGACACTAGCTCCACAGATCTGTGCAAAGTTATTTAGATCCCATTGAACATAGTGATTTGTACTATAGAGGTGACGTGATTCTTTCCCCTCTCAACAAAGTTGTCTTATCTCCTGGCTTTCTGCTCTAACTCAAGGTATAAGAACTCTTTTCTTTCTTTCTTTCTTTCTTTCTTTCTTTTTCTTTTCTTTTTGTGTCACCAGCTGCTTCCAAATCTAACTCTAGCTGTAAAAATATCCTTTAATGCACAAGTAGAATATCATATGGAGGTTGCAGAAATCTAGATGCCCATTAGGTCTGTAGAGATTCTCAGTCATTCCAGTCCCAAAGGTGCTTTTTTTCAGGAAGCTTTTCCTTCCATTCCCCACTGTCCTGTCAGAGATGAAGATGCTTTCATGAATGAGAAGCGAAACGTCCTCAAAGAAAAAACAAGAAAGTCCAGTTGCCTCCTGAAAAAACACCTTTGGGGTATGCCCAGTAGATTACAGCAGAGTTAGACTTTATAGCTCTCTCTCTCTCTGCTGCCATCTATTGGAGATTTGTATGTTTGCAGACAAGATGTGGCAGTCCTATTGTACAAAGCCTTACATAGCTGTTGCTCAAGGACTATCTACTAATGCTGTGATGGTGAACCTATGACATGCGTGCCAGAGGTGGCAATCAGAGCCCTCTCTGTGGGCACGTGTGCCATCGCCAGCTGTTCTGGTTTCCATCTCCAGGTTTCTGGCACTCCGGCACACGCGAAGACCAGTGGCTGGCTTGCATGAGTGAGCTGGAAACCCAAAAACCAGGTGGCCGGTGGCACTTTTGCAGTCGAGCTTCCAGGGCTCCGGCTCGCGCGTTCTAGTTTGGGCACTCAGTGCCAAAAAAGGTTTACCATCACTGCGCTATCGTATGTTTAACATCAAGGATAAATTCTGTTTTTTCAACACCAGCATCTTCATTGTTGAACCAATTGCCATAGAAGTTCAAGCCTTCTTTTTTTTTCTTTACAATTTCTACCAATTAGAAATTTAATGCTAACCAACTTTAAAATAGACATGCTCAGAATCATTCTGGAGTGGGTAATATTTAAATTTCCAAATGAATACATAAAAATGAGAACCTATTTTCTTTAATCAGGCAATTAAACAAAATAACAGTTGATCAATTTCAACCACTTTGCTGCTTTCCGAAAGCAGCAATCAGCTGCCATTTTTCGATATTGAGGGATGCGTCGTATAGCTAAAATTCTATAAAGAAAGGACGACGTGCACGAGTGCATTAAATCTATTTCTCATATTCTATTGATGAAATGTGTGTGCCAAAATAGCCTTTAAAAAAAAAAGCATGCTCTCAGTCTCACTGATTAAAATTAGTCTCCAATGGATAATCAAGTAAATGTTTAAGGATGCAATGAGATAATTAAATCTGTCATGCCTATAAATTGAACCACCCATTTTATTAGGACTAACGTATCTGGTCTGCAAAAATCTGGAGCTGTAATTTTCTGTCTTAAAAAAGACAGTGTTCTTGGATGAGAGTTCAGTTCTTAATAATTTTGGGAAGCTCCTGAAATAAACAAAAATACCCCTTCATTATTTTTATTCATACAGGATTCATTCTTCCCAGCTGCATGTTTTACCTTTTAATCTCACTAGCATGATGATCAGAAGGAATAATCAGTTTTCTTATGCACTGGCTGTTCTTATAGTTCTTATTATACTTAGGATCATTAATTTAGTGACCTTTTGAAGTGATGATACTGCTGAAAATGTCTTGTTCTCACACGACCGGTCTTCACACTTACGATCATTGCACCACCTCCATGTTTCACATGATTCCAGTTTGGGTGTTTGGCAGCCAGCTCACATTTACAACTGATTGGCAGTTTCCAGCAAAACAAAAAACAAAACAAAACCATTGGGAAGAATGGGCTTGCACTTATGACTGCGGTGATTTGCTTAATGTCTGTGGTAAAAATGGTCATAAAATCAGGTTGGACTCAATTTACAACCGCAAGGAAATTGCAGTCCTAATTGTGTTTGTAAGTCAAGGACTACCTGTATAGGCCAAGGTTTGCTTGCACTTAAGTTGGCATAAACATAAATTCAACTTACTTTTAAGTAAGTTACGCCAAACCATCTATACCGTAATAGCACTTAGAATTAAACATGGCTCCATAGTGCTTTATAGCACTCTCTGAACAATTTACAATATCAGCATATTGTCCCCAACAATCTGGATTCTCATTTTACTAACATCGGAAAGATGGAAGGCTGAGTCAACCTAATCGAACTCCAGACTGTGGGCCAAGTTAGCCTGCAATACTGCATTCCAATCACTGCACCACCAGGGCTATATGATTTAAGTCAGTGGTTCTCAGTGTTTTCTTCACATGTACTCCTTTTAAATACCTCCTGTGGCCATGAACCATGGCCTACAAATCTCCAAGACTTAAGATTTCAATCATAACATTGAGAACCACTGATTCAAGTCCTATAAAATTTTTAATACAAAAATGTCTAGGGAGCAATGTATATAAAATGGGCTAGGAGAATAACTGTAGATTCAGTGTGAAAATAACTACATTATATTTTTTCCTTTGTAAGTGTTCCTACCTTTATCTTATTCCCATCTGCATGCACTCTGTTTACTTGTCAAGGATAGGGGTGGAAATTTCTTTGAAAAAAAAGAATAATCACTTTGAAAAGGAATCAGGACTCACTCACTTTAAAGCATCAAGTTTGAGTTCTAACTTAGTTCAGGCAAATTGTCAATCTACCAAAGGCATCAGGAGCAATCTTCAAGGTCCCTTCGGCTGACATGTAAAAGTCAACAGATGAGAATCTATGAAAGGAGCACCTTTTGTTATTGCATACCAACTATTACCAAAGGAAGAATCAGGAATCCTGCTTTTTGCATCTGTGATCCCTCCACTGAAGTAGCAAATGTTTTAGAAAGAGATGCAATTAGTAATTAAGTGGAACAAAGCCTCAAGGCCTCTCTCTCTTTAACTGAAGAAAGGATTGTCTGCCTCTTTATGTAATCCTCTCCTATGTTTCTCAAGTCAACACTCAGGAGGCCTTCAGGAGGATTGGCAGGAAAGTTGCCAACTTATTTAAATGTTGGGCAGCAGTCTTAACAGAGATAGGTGAATTCTTCAAGTATTGATAAGAGGGACATTAAATACTTAAAGAGAAGATGCCACCATTTGTTTGGGTATCATTACGCTTCAAAAGTGTAGATACTTTTGGAAAAGAATTCACAGTTCTAGGCTATCTAGCAGAGCTTTCAGTCTAACTAAATGGCACCTGTTAACTTAATTAGTCAGTTTACTCTGCATTCATTAACAAGGAGAGAGAAAAAAATGATAAAAGCTGAAACCAAGCTAGAGGGAGTTTTAAATAACTGCCTTCTCCATTGATGTAACTAAAGAGATAAAGAGGAAATGTACCAAAGGTATGCTTCTAACCAACTCAAAAATGGGTCTGCAGAGACAGCTTGCGATCTGAGCAAGGGAGGCAGTGATATGCTGTTCGTGGCCTCTGTGGTATTTTCTTATTCTGAAGAAGAGCAAGGTGTATTCCAATGCTTGAAAATCACTCCTGCACTTGTCTCTAGCATGTTAATATACTGCAGGTTATTTATAATAACTTCATAGGGCATCCCACCTATTACTGAAATGATAATTTTTTTAAAAAAAGGTTGTTTCGCTTGACTGCTTTGGGGATGCCTGGATGACTCTAGAAGATGTTGTTAGCCATTAGCGCAGAAATTAATTTAGTTCTCTGGCTACTAAAAGCCGTAGCACTAATTCCACTTGCACCATAGAGTTGTTCCTTATATGGCCATAATCTTATGGGGATGGTTAAACCTGTTGGAAGAATAATTGCCTTATTCATATTGATAGTCCTAATTTAAATACACTTGGTTTATTTTGTGATTGTCTAACCATCTTGCTCTCATTATCCATGACTTTTTGATAATTGGTGGGGCTTTTAATAAAAAATTCCTGATCCAGTGATGTATAGAAGTCTTTTATCTGAGAAGCAACAGTTACCATTCAAGAGTTATATGTATAAGGCAGTTTAGTTGAGATGTAGCATTTGGGGCATCTTTAGTTGTTACGTACATCGACAGTGCTTTCATTTTTTTTTAATTTCCTCTTTTTTTCAGAATGAAGCATGTTTGCAATATCTAATCACATTCCACATTTTTAAAAAAACTAATAAGGAATTCGTTTAAAATAAAAATCACAAAGTCTTTAAAAACTTCTTGGGTAGATCATTTTTCAAAAGCAACTGGCCAGCAAGCCAAGAAAGTATTTTAATATGATTGAAAGTTCAGCATCCTCTTCTGTTATTGAATGCAAGGCATATATGAGAGGATACATCATATCTCTATATTGGTCAGCAAAGGAAAGAGATAAAATGCCAAGAAGAAAAATTAAAGATTAAGAATTTATTGAGTGATTTATCATCTTCCTTCTGATATTTTAAGCAATATGCTTAATATCATTTTTTTCCTATGGTCTGTGATCTGCATGAAAATGTTACTATGATATTTTATGCTATTTTTCTCTAACTTTGAAATAAAAAGCAATAGCATCTAAGAACTCTAGACTTACAGATCTGAAATTTTAGGAAATATTATCCTAATGATATGAAGTGTTATCATTTTATTACGCCAATGTCACAGAAAACAAATCAGTTTTAAATGCTTAATGGTCAGTACTTGAATTATGAGGGGGGGGGGCAAGGGAATAAGGGAGTCCATAATCAAACCAGATTTAGGAGCTAACAGTTTTCATAGACACTCATCCCCTTGGTTCCATCCTTCCGAAGTGGGTAAAATGAGGACCTAGATTGTTGGGGGCAATATGCTGACTCTGTAAACTGCGTAGAGAGGCTGTACAGCACTATGAAGTCGTATATAAGTCTATGTGCTATTGTTATTGCTATTCTAAACCAGTCAAATCAATTCAGATGTAAAGGAATCTCTTTCTCTCTGATCTCCTGTTCATTTATGAACTCTTGAAATCATGCACTCTTGAAATCAAGAGTATGTTGGCTGTCCAGGTTTCCATCTTTGGCATACCTAAACATCCATGTTCGGCAGAGGTGAAGGTTTTGAACAGTAACATGTGAAAGTGTTTTCCAAGATTGTGCATCAGGAAGATGAAGTAGAAATCACTGAGCTGTAGGGGTCTTGTGAAGCTCATGCAGTGGGTAGATAATTAGAAGCTTGGAACAACCAAACTCCTCCTGTTTTCTTAAGTAATTTGATGTTCTAATTGGAACCAACTATGGTGCACACATAACAAAGGGGAGCCTTTTTAATGCCTGACAATTTTTTTTAAAAAAAAAATGCCTATGAGTCAAAGACAAGTATTAACAGCCCTAATGTTGACAAAAATTGCAAATATAAATCTAACAGCACCATCGCTAAATACCGAGAAATTGGCCTCATACGCTGAAGGAAAGAAAACTGCCTAATCAGGGTTAAAATGCATGTTAAGCTAATTGCTTTTAGGAAAGGGAGAGAGAGAGAGAGGAAGGGGAGCATTTTCTATGCCCTTTTTAGCCACAGGAGCTCTTGATTGAAATTGAGATGGTTATGTAGGAGAAAGGTGGACCGACCCTCCACCCTACTGTTTTCCTATTACCAGTTGGCCTTAGAATTCTGTACACATTTAGAAGAACTGCACCCAGCTTTTTACTTTCAAAAGAACATATCAAAGGCAGCAAAAGATCTAAAGTTACAATAATATATAAGTATTGACTTATTTTCCTACTTACAAGTGCAATGCCTACAGTTAGAGGGGTTCCAACTATTTTTTTAAAAAAATATTTACAGGTGCTATTTATTTGCTTAGATACATCAATAATAGCTACCTCATATATACAGATTTAAGCAGACGAAGGCTTCTCTGGCACACTGGGGAAATAAATTTCTTTTTGCTTGGTTTCTGCATTTTGGAGTGCTATTCAAGGCAAAGATGTGCAGTCTTCCCAAAAAGTGGCTGTCCTTAAACTCATGATAGTCTCCGCAGTTAAGTTACCAAAAGAGAAATGACAAAAAAGAAAAAAGAAAAAGAAAACTCACTGCATCAAAAGTATTCCATGGGCCAGAAGTGAGCATAAACTTAAAGCTATTTTGATTGGAGGATTTATATTGTTTTATTTTTTAGTTCTTTATTGTTGATTATTACCCATAATTCTATGGGGCTTAAATACTATGAAATAAATAAAGCAGCATGAAACATGCATACAAAAATCAACCTGTCCTAATGCGTGTTTCTCTCCGTATACCAAGCTATCACCTTCTAAACTGAAAGGAAAAAAGAGGTTTCTTCATGGAAGGAATCATTCTTCCTATCAAGGAATTATCCTGAACTGAAAAATAGTAAATTACAAAGTATAAAACATCTTTTTAAAATGGTACAGCCATTGTTGCCTCCATAATTTCAATACAGAAATTATCCATTTGAAGAATAAGTTTAATGTTCCAATTGGCTGAACAAGTATCAAAGTTATTGTGCAGTTGGACAGCCTTAGAAATTACTAAAATAAAAAAAAAGATAATTTGGAGTTTAAGAATTACATAGCATATTTTTTCAGGCACTGTGTCCACTCACAAGACATATTTTCCCCACACAGGAAGAATCAGGACTGGATGAATCAATCCATTTTGAGACTCTATCATTTGCTCATATGTTCATACAATTCTTTTATATCTTTATAATTTGCATTTTTTTTAAAAAAATGCATGAAAATTCACACTTACATTTGTATATTTAATATTTAATATTGTGCTTCCTCTCAAAATACACATTGTGTTTCCTCAATCAAAATACCATTTTTCAAATATATGACTGTATTACAACATTGAGAAGTGTGAAAGCCAGTAGATAATTATCTAGAAATCAGCTGTAGATTGCTCAATTCTCTTTGGAACTCACTGAGATCAATGAATTGCCCATAACTGGATCATTGTGGGGAGACTGAGACATCTTAGAATCTGATTATGTCATCACAATGATGAAACAAGGATCACAATAGCATGATGCAAGCTCCATTCCTTTTGTATATGTGTGTGTTCTCTCCAGGCCAACACAAAAGAGGTGGAGTTTCTAGTGCAGAAGTGTCAAACTGGCAGTCTGTGGACCAGATGCATCATGTGCAGACCATGCCTACCCCAGTTCTGCGAAGGGGGGAAATGTCGCAAAACATCATGTGATGACGTGATGCGGTGAGTTTGACACTCGTGCTCTAGTGTAATGGCCCCACACTGATTTGGCCATTTCTCCACCCACTCCCAGACATCTCAGATGGAGAAGTTTGGTGAGCAGTAGAAACACCAAAACCAATCCAGCTTTGCATAGGTTAAACTAAGCTCACCAGTCAGCTATGTCAGGAGTCTCCAAACTTGGCAACTTTAAGACTTCTGGACTTCAGCTTCCAGAATTCCTCAGCCAGCCTTATTGTCAAGTTTGGAGGCCCCTGATTTGTACTGTGGGCACACCAGAATCCAATAAACCACACTATGTTGCCCACTCACTTAGTCCTCTAAAACAAAGAAAGCCAAAGTGAAAGCAAGGCTGAGAAAATCAGGTATTGTATTTATTTATCAAGTTTATATCAGGGGTGAAATCCAGCAGGTTCTGACAGGTTCTGGGGAACCAGTAGTGGAAATTATGAGTAGTTCGAAGAACCGGCAAATACCACCTCTAGCTGGCCCCAGAATGGGGTGGGAATGGAGATTTTGCGGTTTCCTTCCCCTGCCACGCTCACCAAGCCACACCCACAGAACTGGTAGTAAAATAATTTGGATTTCACCACTGGTTTATATGCTGCCAATCTCATGGTTCAAAGTGACTCCAAGTCACTAGCAATGTATATTTTTTTTACTAGATACTCTGCCTTTAAGATTGTCAACTTATAAGGGATGGAGACTCTGAAGACGAGTCTGGGAAAGGAGACTGATGAACATGTGTGCATGCAAAGGGGTACATAGGGACAGATGTTGGTTGCTAATTTCCACATCCTAAACCCCATAATACATATATATATATATATATCTAATAGGTTTTTATCTGCTTTACCTATTCATTTTGTGTTTAAAGGGATTTGTTTTCTATCTTAACCTTTTTTTATTTGTGCAAGGCTGCTTGATTAGCACATTTGTTTCTCTTCACAATCCAGAGATCATTTTTATGGATTTTCCTGGAAATGTCTGAAAATTGGTTTCCTGGAAGCTTATCCAGGGAGAGATTATACTTGGCCCCACATTTGTTTCATGGAAAAGTATATAGGAATTGGGAAGTATCCAGTGGAGTTCTTGCAAAATGAAGCTCCCAAACTCAAAATAATCTACAACTATAAATAACAAAAACATTTGTGATAGGTTAGGCCACTCAGAAGTTGTAAACATAGCCATGGCTAGTATGGCTTTTAAAAAAAAAATGTTGGTAAATCTTACTGATGTGAGAATAACATTAAAATAAATGTGGGGAGTGATCTTATAAAAATTTCATGTGAACTGTTCCAAATTTTGCATTTGGTGACAGAATTCTTAATGTACAAAAAGTGACCAATCAGCTATCACTGAGCAACCATTTGATATTTTTTAGATATAAAGCACTGTTAGAAAACTAAGTCACCTAAACAAATACACTGAATCTTCTAACTTTAGCAATAATGGGACTATATGAAGGAGGATGGGGTAGTCAATCTGGATGGAGAAATTATAAATGCACATATTGCATGTACATATATATTTCTGGGGTTTTGTATAATTCAAATATCAGACATTTCTGCTTGAAATTCATAATTCTTCTCTCTCTCTCCACAATAAAGAAAAAATTGGCATCTTCTTAACAGAATCCTCTGTGGTTCCATGTTCATTTATTCCAGACTCAGCTAGAAGACCCTGCACTGAATTCACTGGAGTCACCTCTGCATTGTTTCAAAAGTCTAAACAGTCATTTTAAAATCATGTAATCCATCCTTGGTCAAGGCAGAACTGAGAAGCTTCCAGTTTCTGCAATAAAAAACAAGAAAAAAATACAAGTAGAACCGATGGTGCATGTCAACATAAATTATTCAGAGTTTCTAGGTCTAAATCAAAGGGAGTAGCAAACTCTGCAGTAGAGGAAAAGTTATATTTCTAATTTTTAAAAATCAGTTGTTTCTAAGTTTTGGCTTTGGGTCAGATTGGAATGAACATTGTCTGAAACTCAGTCCAATGTAAAATGAATCTAGAGCAGGCCTCTTGGAATCAAGTATATCTCTAGTCTATTTCAGTTTTTTCATACATTCAGTCATCCATTTGTTTCATTAGATTTCTGTATCTTGTTTAAAAAAAATAGAAAGAGAATCAACTCTTATTTTTGCATGCAACACTTCTGCATATAAATTTATTCATAATACACACATTGTGGTATAAAAAAAATTGAACCGAGAAATGACCACCTAAAAGAGACAGTTCTAAAGGTTCCATAAAGCACAATTTAAAGCCAATTTTGCTTTAAGAAAGCAGCCTAAACTAAGCATTTTCGAATATCCCCTTCTTTAATTAATTCCTCCATAGCACCCAAGAGTAGAAGCAATGTGTAGGAGAAGCAACAGGTAGAAGAAGCAATGGGTGGAAGCTCTCGAAGGAAGACCCAACCTGGAAATAAGGAGAAACAGTTTGCATCCTGGAGTTATGGGTTCTCTAATACTGGAGGTTTTCAAGAAAAGATTGGACAACCATTTGTCCAGGAGGGTATAAGGACCTCTGCCTTAGGCAGGGGATTGAATTAGAAGACCTCCAACATCCCTTCCAGCCTTATGAATTATTCCAAGACATAATTTTTTGAAATAATTGCTGCATGCTAGACAGGCAGCATTCTAAGCAAGGTGATTGATTCCTTCTTCGGGTCATTGGTGGTCAGTCTTTATTAAGCTTCTGCAAAATTGCAAAGTACATTTACTTTGCATGTAACAAACTCCTTTGAAGCTCTTCAATGAAGTAATATGACTTGGTTTTGAAGAATGAAACGGCCATTTTGTTTCACTTTGTCCCTTCTTCTGAAACCACCTGGGCTTTTCCAATAGGTGAAAAAAGCTTTTGTGCACGTGCGGAGCTTTAAAAACAAATAGATCAGGGGTGTCAAACTCAATTTCATTGAGGGCTGCATCAGGGTTGTGTTTGACCTCAGGGGGCTGTGGTGAGTGGGGCCAGGTTGGGCATAGCCAGATCAATGTCACTTGTGTCGGGGGCACCTGTGGTGGCACTCTGCCAGCAAGAACTGGCTCCCGAGCTCTGTTGTGACAGCCTCCTGCAACCCTCTGCCAGCATGATCGGAGCTCGTGAGGGCCGTGGGCGGCCCTACCGAGCTTTGTTTTTGCTGGCAGAGGCACCTTTGCTGTTTCCAGGGCAGCTCCACAGGCCAGATCTAAGCATCCCGTGGGCCAGATCCAGCCCCCAGGCCTTGAGTTTGACACCCCTGAAATAGGGTACTATGAGGAGCAGCTTCAAATCATAGGAGAAAAGAAAAAAAGAGAACCATAATTAATGACAATAATGGATACTTGTGGGGGGGGGGATATGTGTGAATCAGATGTCAATATAATTTCTCTCTTCAGGAAAATGACTGGTTTAAAATATTATTCATGGACTTCTCTCAATTCGCACGATTCCCGATCTCCATGCTTTCCGCCGGGCTCTCAAGACCTTGTTATTTCAACAGGCGGGCCTGGCTGACTAAATAAATTTGGATGGGGTAGTTTTAAAATTATGGGGTTTTAAATCAAGAAAGCCAAGATTTGTTTAATTTTGTTTTAAACGGGTTTTAAATTTTGTACGATATATTGTCTTTTACTATGGCCATACACCGCCCTGAGTCCTTCAGGAGAAGGGCGTTATATAAATCTAATAAATCAAATCAAATCAAATCAAATTCAGACAAAGTGTTGATAGCTACAATTCTCTCATTATAACTATTAATGTTCTGTGACGGGGTGGGGAGAGGATATCAGACAGATAGCAATGAGCCCTATTTTTTCTCAACCAATAGAAGCTCTGTTTATTTATTTATTTATTTATTTATTTATTAGAATTTGTCAAACAAAAACGAGAAGAAGAATAAGAGAATAAAAATACAATGACAGGGATGATAGGCATGTTAGTGCACTTATGCACACCCCCTCTACTGACTACTTAAGTATGAAGTAAGATTCACAGAAGTCAATTTGTGACCGAAACTGTGAAAATGTGTAGCTGAGACAACTGAATCAGATAGGGCATTCCAGATTTCACAGATCTTCACAGATATTACAGAAATCATATTTTTTACAGTCAAGTTTAGAATGATTTACATTGAGTTTATTGTTCTGCATTGTATTACTTCTGATGGAAGTAATGGAGAGCCAACAGGCTGACTATATAATAATAATAGTAATAATAATACCAGGTCCTTAGGAACTCAATAGGTAGATAACAATATCAAATCCAGTCTAAACATCGAATTGATTGTGCAACCAGCCATAATAAGTGCCTTGGGTGCAATCAGAAAATAATGTGGAGCACCATTTGAACACCATCAACATTAACAAAATTACCATCAGTCAATTGCAAAAAAACAGCTTTAGTTGGAACAGTTTGTATCCTGTGGCAATACCTTTGATATTACGGTATTAAACAACTTCTGCCTATCACAGGGATGTTGGAGTGCAAACATCCTGGTTAGGAGGAAGGCTCAAATGAGGAATCAGCCTGGACTCACTATGTAAACACAAGAGGGCTAGGTCTGAGTCACCCCCGCCCCACACACAAATGCCTTTGAACCTCATCTGGTGGTTCCAGGCTGAACCTGCCATGCTGGGGAGATTCCTGCATAATAGGTAGAAAACAATAAAGTAGCCAGTTTGAACTCTCCACTTAGGCCTGGTTGTTCAGTCCTGACAAGTCCTTGGGATGGTAAATGCCAAATTCAGTCTAAACATCTGTTTGGCTGTGCAACCAACCATAACAATAACTTGTACACTACCCAACTTTCAATAACTCTGGGTTGCTAACAACAATCTAATAAAGAAATTACAATAAAACCATAGTGTACCAAAAGAGAAGGCAAGTGTGACAGACTAGATGGAAGGAAATAAGTGGGTCTCACTCTCTTTAAGTAATTTAGGAGGGTTTTCTTTTATTATTGTTGTTGTTTGTGTACCATTATTTTCAATTGGGATTGACTATCTCTGTTAGTCTGCTGCTTTTAGTGGTTGTGGATATTTTAATTAAGTTTACTGTTGACTTAGCCTTGCTGAGAAGCTGGGAAATAAATGGTAAATAGATAAAAGATAAACTGAGGTTGAATTAAAATTCCCTGTTCACATAGTGTCTATAGTGCATCTAAGTCCACACAGAACATCACAAAAACAATCTGCTCTAATAGGCAATACCTTTGGAAGTTTCCAATTTTCCAAACTCTTTGGGGTGGGGGTGGGGGGAACATGGTAAATATACATAACTACTTCCACAGGTGATCAGCTGCAGTTTGAAATAGAATAAATATAATTGGATAATGAGATTTGGTTAATCATCCAACAGCATCCTGTAAGCATAGATTTGTGTCTATGCTTCCCCGTTGACCATTTACTGATGGGGGAAGGGAAGAAATCGCTACACGCTCCTTCAACTCTTCTGAACACAGCAGCGATTAATAAATAATGGAATGTGACTGGGTGGGGGGGGGGTGGAATCCACCCACCTTCTAGCGAAGTGTAATGAGACAGTCAAGTTGCCACTAGTGATGCAGTGCATTTTTATGCATCATTTCAACCATCTAATATATAGCTGCCTAAACCTGGAAAAAAGGTTTCCAGGCATTTTGCATTTTTAAAGCTGTGTTGTGCTACATCAGATAAATCTGTCAGTGCTGCCTAATATTGTATGTTTATGCAAAGCCTCATTTAGGAATTAAGCCGTTTGACTGCCGAAAGAACAGTTTCCTTGCCCTCATGAGATGAAGCAGAGTAAGAAGGATAATTGAGGGATCAGGGACCAGAGAATTGGCTCAATTGGATTCAACTAGGTGTTAGCAAACTTTGCTACTCTGTCATATGGCAAAGAACCCGGTCTAAAGAGCCATGGGTGAGTCTTTTCCTTTAAAGCTTTCTATCCTCACGAGGCCTTTAGCCAATTGTAAGTATGCTGCTCTGTTCGGGCTATAAGGCTGTATTAGGCCGCATAGCCAAATATTCATCAGTTTTACCAGTAATGCTTCCAATGCTAAAGGAAAAACATCTCAATATTATTTTAATATTTCTCTAAAAGTGAAAGCCAGCTGGATGACTTTGGGACAGTCACTCTCTTTCACACTCCAACCTCACAGGGTAGTTGTGGGTGGGTGGGCGGGTGTTGTGATCTAGGCTTCCTGAGTCATTAAAATACACAAGTAGTCCCAAAAACCTCTTTTATTGCAACAGCTGTGAATTACGTTCATTCACAGCTAAGTTCCAATTACTTGCAAAAAGTCCTTTGGGGGAAGTCCTTTGGAATAATCACCAACCTTTATCTCCCTTGACACCCTGCCAAAGACCTACTTGGCAAAGCCACACGGAGTCCAGAATCAAACAGAGATGCCTATTGGGAACAGAATTAACAATGTTGCTTTCCTGCAAAGGGCCCACGTGCTTTTGCTCATCCTTTAAACGTTATGGGAGGGGCCAATCATCTCCAGGCCTTACTTCCAAGTCTTCCCTTTTGTTTTAACTGTTCTTGCTTTCTGGCAGCTCTGCACATGCACGCACTAGGAACACGCCTTCTGTTCCTCTGCCTCTATGATGTCTGACTCTGGAGGCTCCAGAGTCCGTGCATAACTCCCAGATGGCCCTGGCCTCATCTCTGCCTCTGATGCAGAGCCCTCATCTGAGCCTTCCCCAGACTCTAGGACTGGCCCATATTCCACCCCAGCCTCCTCACTGTCCAACTCCGCTGCCAGCGGACCGCAACTGGGAGTGGGGGGGGGGAGACGAGGAAAGAGTATTAGGCATGTTCACCACCTTGAATTATTGGTCAAAATAATAATGGTGGGATAAAAATAAAAGAATTGGATACTGTAGATGTCTAGCAACACTAAAATGGGCTCCACAGATTTCATGGTCATGGCATCTTTCAATAAGCAATAAAAAAGGATCTTTCTTATTGTAAAGGGAAATAATCCTCCTTTTACACAAAGTTAAGTGAGACATGTTGTCTTTTGCATAGGAAGTAGCCCTTTTTCATGCTAAATAAGCAGAAATAAGGACAGACATAGCAAAACTTCATTTTCTCTGTCCATTTTTTTCTTAACTGAAGCATGTTCTCGGTAATTATATTGCTGGAGAGTACATTAATGGCTTTTAAACCCTGTTGTGTTCTAACCAAAGAAATCATATTACAAGAGCCCCCAATGAACAGAAAGGGTAAGAACTGTCGGATTCAAATCTAATGCCACAGTGCATTAGCTACATCACTAGGTTAATCTGCCTTTGTGCACGCCTGTTCTTTTTCAATTAAAAAAAAAAGCAGGGTATATGTATGTCTTAGGGAACGAGTTGCAGCTTAGTTAAGGGATTTTTAATTGCAATTGTAGAGCCTGTTGAAAAACAGTCCTGCCTGATGGTTTCAGAGAAGTCTTGAAGTCTTGCTGGGCTTATGTTAGTGGGACAGCCAAGAAAAATCATCATCAGAAAAAAGGATTGAAAATGTGGACAGAGGAAGGAAGGAAGGAAGGAAGGAAGGAAGGAAGGAAGGAAGGAAGGAAGGAAGGAAGGAAGGAAGGAAGGAAGGAAGGAAGGAAGGAAGGAAGGAATGCTATGGGAGGAATGGGTTAATTAAATAGTGGTGGGTCTGATTTTCTTTAATAGCGGTTCTCTTTGGTCACATTCATATGATCAGGAAGATAAAAGGCTGATACAGTGGAGGCTGAAGCCACCTATTATCTTCCTAAAAAAATATCTTATGCTAAACCCCACTTTTTCTTCTTTTTCTTTTTTTTAAAAATGGCCTTTTTTTCAATAGCTCATTAACTTTTAACTTTGAATAATTCCCATTGCCTAAACAAAAGCACACTCTCCCGCTCTCGCTTTCTCGCTCTCGGGCTCAATCCCCCTCCCTTTTTTTTGATTATTCAATTATGGTTTTTTGTGTTGGATTGTAGCAATCTCTTCAGAAGATAGCAGAGGGCAAAGTATAGCGGAAAAAATGTCCTGCAAACATTACACTTGCCAATTAATTCTATTATTAAATGCTAAAGGGGAAAAAAAAAGTACTCGCCAGCTGTGGCTTTATTCTACGGCTTTCTCAGAAATAATAAATAGGAAGTCTTTGTAATCATTTATTTTTTCCTCGTGCAACCGCCAACTTTCCCCTAAGCTCCACCCCAAATCACAGTCTTTTGTTTCATGCCTAAGTAACATTCCTTTTCCTAAGGTGACCTGGACAGAGAACATAATAGCACCAGCAGTGGTCTTCGAATTAGCAACACCATTTCCAACCTAAGTATATGTTCTCACAGTAAAACCACTCTGAGATATACAGAGCATTTATTCCATTGACATTTAGAAAGGAAACCTATAAAAGAGTCCACAGGCATCTGAAATGTGTGGCTAAGATCTCAGCCACTGGTATTCGGCAGCTTAAGTACTTATTATGAATGGCACTGTGTGTTTCAGCCCAGCTATTCACGGGTATTGAGCATTATTGAACATTCTTGCTTTTAGCTAAGGAAGAAAAAAAAGTTTGCCACTGCGATACCCAATGCTATCCTTTTGTAGCATTCAAGCGAGTCTGTGGGTGGGTGTGTATGTGAGTGTGTCCATGTGTGTTTTTTTGAAAGAGCAAGCAAAAGAGGAAAATATGTGTTGCTATTTAATCAGTCTCCCAGTTAGATCTGGGTCCACAAAGCTGTTTACAGCTTCACTCTCTGGAATATTCCTGCTTTTAACCAAAGTGACAGCATTTTATTCTGGCCGTACAGCATTCCACTACTTCTCCCTATACCATGGAGAGCAAAATAGGCAAGGTTGTGCATTATGCATACAAGTGGCTCTTTATGATGCTATAGAGCACTGTACACAAAGACAACTAGATACAAGAACAGTTTTTTCCCCGGACACCATCACTCTGCGAAACAAATAATTCCCTCAAACTGTCAAACTATTCACTAAAGTTGCATTACTATTGTATTGGTCTTCTCATCGTTCCTATCACCCATCTCCTCCCACTTGTGACTGCATGACTGTAACTTTGTTGCTTGTATCCTTGCGATTTATATTAATATTGATTGTTTCCTAGTATGATTTGATTGCTTATTGTACCGTATGACTGTCACTGGGTGTTGTGCCTTGTGATTCTTGATGAGTGTGTCTTGTCTTTTTATGTACACTGAGAGCATATGTACCAAAGACAAATTCCTTGTGTGTTCAATCACACTTGGCCAATAAAGAATTCTATTCTATTCTATTCTATTCTATTCTATTCTATTCTATTCTATTCTATTCTATTCTATTCTATTCTATTCTGCTCTGCTCTGCTCTGCTCTGCTCTGCTCTGCTCTGCTCTGCTCTGCTCTGCTCTGCTCTGCTCTGCTCTGCTCTGCTCTGCTCTGTTCTGTTCTGTTCTGTTCTATTCTATTCTATTCTATTTAGTAGAAACTTCTTTGTTTGTCTTGGATTGAAAGAAACCTTTGCACCTCTGCTTATTTCAAAGGGGTTCACCTTGAATTCATTGCCCTTGAACCTGTTCCATGATTTAAATTAAGGCAAAATCATGCTTCAATGATCAGCCACCAACTACAGAAACATTCAAGGACTCCAGAGATGGCACAACCAGATCCAGAAATAAACTGAGTGTGTAGTTCTGAAGAGTCCTTCTTTATCTCTTGGCACTTCTATACAAAGACTCTGTCAGCGTTCAAAGACTCTGTCAGTAATGCATCTACCAAAAGCAGAACTCCGAGGCAGGTAGATTTCTCAAAGAATATGTTTATTGGATACATCATATCGGCACACCCAGTGAAAACCAACTCTAAAACTTCACACAGTTTTAGCTTGATTAAAAAAACAAATAGTTCCCTCCCCAAATGTCACCAGTCATATTGTCCAATATAAGTAGCTGGCAAGCTGCTTGGCCACTCCTCTCTTTCCCCAGCTGCCATCTATTAGGATGACCTTGGTTCCTACAAGATAACTTTTTTGTTTTGACTGTTAGCCAGTCTGTCTACTCTTTCCTCTCCCTTCCCCCTTTCAGAGTTTGTGGCAACTATGAGGCAGCAAAAGATGGCTTCAGCCAGGTTAGCTTCAGAGTTGGCAGATTTGGTATGCTGTGCCACGGTGTAAGCAGTTCCAGAGTTGGAGCCCCAAAACTTCTGGAGACAAGTCATTGCACTGATTAATTGTTCTCACTTTCAGGAAATTTCTCCTTAGTTCTAGGTTGCTTCTTTCCTTGATTAGTTTCCACCCATTGCTTCTTGTCCTGCCCTCAGCTGCTTTGGAGAATAGCTTGACTCCCTCTTCTTTGGGATATTGTAACACTGCTAACATGTCATCCTTAGGCCTTCTTTTCATTAAACTAGATCTATCCATTTTCTTGTTTTGGAATGGCAGAAAGATACCATTTGAGACAACTATTTGTTTGCTTATTTATTTAGACTTCTATATGGATTTCAACCAAAAATATGCATCCAGCCCATAGATTACTGGCTACTGATTTATTATTTACTTTCTGATAAATGATTTGAGAAGATGGTAGGGAAGCAGCAGATGGAACTTTTGTGTCATTATGAGCTCACTACAATCCACAGGCATGGAGCAAGGCTATAGTAGAAATAACTTAACTGTAGTCCAACTACATGGTATGCAGACAGAATCGCATCTTCCTAAAGGCAACATCTTTTCAAAACAGAAAAGGCAATGTTCTGTTCAAAGAAAAAAAATCAGATGAATAGAAACTCTCCCAATAATTTGGGGCAACTAGAGCATATTTTTTAAGAAAGTAGGTGATCATGAGAAGTGGAAAGTAAATCACAGCAACCCAACAAGAAAATTAAAAATAGCAGTTATCTGCATTAGAAGTTTATCTGCTGGATTCTTTAGACATAAAACTTCACTTTTAAAGTAACAGAAAGATACTGGAAATTGACAGAATGAAAAGTCATTTAAATCTTAAGAAAAACTGCAGTAACCCTGAAATTGTGGAAGGAAGAAAAATTCTACCTGAAAATATTATTGAACCAAATTCAATGAGCATAGGAAAAAAACAATAAATGCCGTCAGAATATATTCAATACTTTCCCCTCCTCCCATTTATTTAGTATTTCCTTGCTAGCCAAACACCTGTCAAATTCTTGTGGTAATTTGATTATATTTATGAGCAGAATCTAAGATACTTTTAATTAAGTGGGCCTTTTTCTCTTTAACTCTTGCACAGCCTCCCTTTTGAACAAAAAAACATACCAAATTAGATTGTTGCAGAGGCATGAAATTCCCTGAAAGATAAATGTTGAGCTGTAAAGCAGAAAAGACTCTAAAAAAGTAATATATTCAAATGTATTCCCATGCACTTAATTAATAATGCCAATTTGGTTTCAGCGGTGTATCTTAAAATGTGCCATTTCAATTATTTTCCAGTGGTCTGATAACAGTTGCTATCTGCATCTCTCTCTCTCTCTCTAAATGGCAAGTAGAACCAAAAGAATAATAGTGTAGAAGCATTGTCATATATTAATATCTGATCAGCTGAGATCAAGAATATTCTCCCAAGAACTATCTTCAAAATGCATCTTCTAAATTTGCATTTCTAACAGTTTTTAGCTGGGGGTACATATTTCCACAAAAAGCTATGGGATTTTCTTTCAAATAATTGTCAGCACTATATTAGTATGCTAGATAGTGGTTTTCTTAGATTTTCTTCCTTCAGATGCAGTTTTTGGGAAATCAATTTAAGTGAGTTAAAGAACAACTGAAGTACACCTTAAAGATGCTCAAAATGTAGCCTTATCATTTCGGGATATAATAAGCAAAGAGCCAAATGAACATTTCTCTTGGTACCAGTGAGGCAGAGGTGGGTTTCAGCAGGTTCTGACCAGTTCTGGAGAACTGATAGTGGAAATTTTGAGTAGTTTGGAGAACCAGTAAATACCACTTCTGACTGGCCCCACCCGCATCTATTCTCTACCTCCCAAGTTCCAGCTGGCGGGGAATGGGGATTTTGCAGTATCCTTCCCCTGGGGTGGGGTGGGAATGGAGATTTTACAGTATCCTTCCCCTGCCATGCCCACCAAGTCATGCCCACCAAGCCATGCCCACAGAATTGGTAGTAAAAAATTATGAATCCCACCACTGTAGTGAGGGCACACTTTCACATATTTAAGAAACCCAAGTACATGTTGTTTGGACCAGGGGTGGGTTCTACTTACCTTTACTACGGGTTCGCAACAGGGCCACGTGCGCTTCTGCACATGTGCAAAAGCATGCTGATGACATCGGGTCAGTGGGCGGAGCCTCCCACCAGTTTTACTACCGGTTCTTGCGAACCAGTCTGAACCAGGGGCAACCCACCACTGGTTTGGACACATATCAACAATCATGTTTAGGTTAGGTTAGGTTAGGTTAGGTTAGGTTAGGTTAGGTTAGGTTAGGTTAGGTTAGTTAGGTTAAGTTAGGTTAGGTTAGGTTAGGTTAGGTTCAGATAGGATAGGATAGGATAGGATAGGATAGGATAGGATAGGATAGGATAGGATAGGATAGGATAGGATAGGATAGGAAAGGATGGGATAGGACAGCACAGGACAGCACAGGACAGCACAGCACAGCACAGCACAGCACAGGATAGAATTCTTTATTGTCACTTTAAATTACACTAATCAGCATGCATTAAAATGAACTTTCATTGAATTCAGCTTTCAAAAGATAGCCAGTGTGTATGTACCCACATACGCACACATATATGACACAGAGAAGCATCACAGTCTAGTTCAAATGTATAATATACATGGCAAAAAAAAAAAAAGAATCCTGCAAGTTTACCAGAAGGATGGCATAGGGAACAGAGCTTTGACAAGAATCTAGTAGACTTGTCATAGATACTTCGAAACTTCCTCCCAGAGGGAAGCAACAGAAACAGACCAAGAAGTGGGTGTGCAGGGTCTCTAACAATGCTTCAAGCTCTAAGCACATTATAAGCAGTATCTGGAATAACGGGAGGCAAGCTTCCTATAATCTTCTCAGCTGTCCTTACCACTCTCTATGGACCTTCTATCTGAGGCACTGCTACCACTAAACCAAACAGTGATGCAGTTTGTTAAAATGCTCTCAATCGTGCCTCTGTAAAAAGTGGCCAGGACAGAAGGAGAAAGATGTGCTCTCCTCATCCCACGCAGGAAATGCAAATGCTGGTTTGCACACTTCATTAAAGATAATGATATGTTGCAATATTTAAAAGGAGAATAAGGTCAAATTCCTTCAGTCCAAGCTTGACAAAGGGTGGCTTTATGGAAACTTCCAAGTAGATTTCCTAATAACCAGATGCAATGGCTTTACACTTCCATCTTTCAGGACATCTCTGGTTTCCCAGCTAGCCACCAGCCCTGGAATTCTATCCAAGTACTAACCAGGCCTTCCCCTGCTTAGCTTTGAGTTCAGACAAGATTTGCCAGGTGCTGCCACCTACATGGATAATATAGCCCCATATACATCCTTCCCAAAACAAATATATTGATTCTTCTCTATCCCCCTCCCCCCCAAAATGAAATAAGCTATGTAGAGTTTTGTGCATTCTCTCTCTAAATATGTTAATATAGTATTATTCAATTGGAAGATTATATAATAGAGAATACCAAAAGGCTTTTTTACACTTTTATTGTGTACACTTTATTGTGTATTACACTTTATTTTTCTGACATTTTTTAATTTTAGAAACACCAAATAGTGCTTTGATGTAATTATTGTTTTTTTTTAAAAAATCAATAACTTGTGAAATAATTGTAAAATAATTTCAAAATCCCTCCAAAAATGTTAGTCACATTTACAGGAGGAGGAGGAGGAAGAGGAGGAGGAGGAGAGGAGGAGGAAGAGGAGGAGGAATTACATTATGAAAGAGGAAGCATTTCACCTAATCTAATCTAAATGCTTTTCAAGTTAATAAGGAATTTAACATTTAAAATTGATGATAATCCTGGCATTCCCTATAGTGACTCTTATTTTCTTGAGATTTAGTTTCTTTTAAAATTTAGTTAGGCTTAATCCCATGACATCAAACAATGCAATCTATCTGCCATCCAGATGTCCCAAACATTTAATTTTGAGAAATATTACACTAGGGTTTCATAAATGACATTATACTAATAGAATGACAGTATGTAAATGTCTCAGATTTCATAACAAGACATTTTACGCGCCTAGATTCTTTGGGGAGTAAAAACTTGGGTTAGTGGATGTGATGTCATTTTCTTCTACCACATAGATTGATAGAAGCTCACTGTTTCTGGGAAGCAAGTTGATTGATTATGCCTGATTGGTTACTCATATATTTATTTTTATTCATTCTTGCTCTGTTGGGCATTCCTGCTAAATGCATACTGTATATTCTCAAATAAATATTTCAATATTTACTGAGAAATATTCACTGACCAGGAGTTACAATGTCACTCTTTGAAACTGAGAAGGCTTGAAGACAAGGTCAAAACAAAGAATTCTTTTCCTTTTGAGTCTATATGCTAAATTTCTGCCTGAACACCCAAAATGTAATATTAATGATACACTGCAATTAAAGAAAGAAAATTGATTGATGATTGGTTGATTGATTTGGCTTATATGCCATTCCAAATATACCCTAACTGTGAGCACTATACATACCCAATAAAGATATCATATTAAAAGCAGTATACATTGAGTATCCATCCATCCATTCATCCACCCACCTATCCATCCATCCATCCACCCATCCATCCCAGACACTGCTAACACTCATTTCAATGTTCTCCCCTGATGTCCCAAAGTCACATCAGAAAAGCCAGATTTAATAGCTGTTTTTAAAAAAAAAAAAAAAAAAAACCTATGGAGGATAGGAGAGTAGAATTTTGCTGTACACCTATTTCATGGAGATTTGTTCAGAGTGGTAGTTTAAATTATTTCAGCTTCAATTGTAAAGTTCTTCCCTTGAAAAATTAAAGAGCATTTCCACTGATTTTGGCAAATGCTTCAAGGATATTCTCCAAGAGCTTCATTCTTTCCCCAAAGCATGTGCAATTGTTTCTAGAATTGCACTCTGTGAATGAATTAATAACTTGACAGTGTGACTGATATTACATTGGCTGTCAGTGATTGCTTATCCCTTGTGCAGTAAGTACATTAACTGGTATCATTTACATAGACTTGTTTCAGATCCAGAACAAGGCTACCTTTAGCAGTAACTTCTTGAATTTCCTTATATTACTGTTCAGAACAGACTATTTACAGACGAACCTGGAAAAGTATTTGCTTATTTTCATATGCAATATGATGATGATCTGGTCTGTCTGTGTTCATGTCCCCAGATCTGGTGATGGTCCACATAAATATATCCTTCCAGACTACCCCAAATGAGGAGAGCCAATTTAGTGGTTAGGATACCAAGGCTACAAGCTAGAAGACTGTGAATTCTAGTCTTGCCTTAGGCATGAAAGCTGACTGGGTGACTTTGGGCCAGCAGGGTTGCTGTTGTGAGGAAAACGGGAAAGAGAAGGGGTATTAAGTATGTCCATCGCCATGAGTTATTTATAAATATAATAAAGGCAGAATATAAATAAATGTCTGTAGCCCAAATCCGATATTTATTTATTAGATTTATATAATCACCGGTCTTAGCAATTTAAGCCTGGGCAGTTCACAAATGAAAATTAAAAGCAATGAGAACATAAACTAAAAGAAACTCCTGTCGCCCTCAAACACAACACATCTCCACACATCCAGGAATAACTTTGCTGGGCTTGAGCCTTCCCCAATGCTTGTGGGGAAAGCCAGATCTTCAAGGCTTTTCAGAAGACACAGAGAGTGGGAGCCTGCCAGATTTCAGAAAGGGGGCTTCGAGAAGTGGAGAAAAACGAGAACATTTAATGGTACAAGAAGTGAGGGAGCCTCTGATTGCCCATCTCTGTTTGTTCTATCAGTCCGACCACTCTAATTGTTTTTTGTTTAGAATAGAAGGGATGCCATATAAACATCACATCTGTGACAACATACCAAACGTGTGTGTGTGTGTGTGTGTGTGTGTGTGTGTGTGTGTGTGTGTGAGAGAGAGAGAGAGAGAGAGAGAGAGAGAGAGAGAGAGAGAGAGAGTGAGTGTATGTAATACCTTGTTGGTAGACCAACCAACGGTAAAGAAATTCTTTTACATAATCTCCTGCATAAAAGGTAATGATACTCTGTAAAGCAACTCTGTGTTTTCTCTCAGAAAACACATCCCCAAATCACATTTCCACAGAGAGGTCCCAATGCTGTGTAAAATTTGCTGCCCTTCTTTTTTTAAAATCTCTAATTTCCCTTGGTTACAGCCAGGGGTGAAATTAGCAGGTTCTGACACGTTCTGGAGAACCAGTAGCAGAAATTTTGAGCAGTTCAGAGAACCAGTAGCAGAAATTTTGAGTAATTAGGAGAACTGACAAATACCACCTCTGGCTGGCCCTAGAGTGGGGTGGGAGTGGAGATTTTGCAGTATCCTTCTGCCACACCCACCAAGCCACACTCACAAAACCGATAGTAAAAAAAATTTGGATCTCACCACTGGTTACAGTTATTTTGTTTACTCGTGAATGATGTTGTCTGTTTAGGACTCTTCCTCTTGCTTTGTTTAAATCTGTCCTGGGGATGAAAGGAAGGGATACATAACAGAAAAAAAAATGTTGCCATAGTATGTTAGTGCTGTGGTTAAGATGTTAAGTAGGAAGAAAGCCTAGGCTCCACTCAAATTGTATGGATCTCAGTAAATCCAAACTCATTCTGTTCTAGCATAATCTGAACACACAATAGATACAAACTCAAGATAAACTGTTTCAAACTTGATTGCAGAAAATATGACTTCAGCAATAGAGTGGTCAATGCCTGGAATGCACTACCTGACTCTGTGGTTTCTTCCCCAAACTCCCACAACTTTAACCTTAGGCTGTCTACTGTTGACCTCACCCCATTCCTAAGAGGTCTGTAAGGGGCATGCATAAGTGCACCAGCATGCCTTCTGTCTCTGTCCTATTGTCCCCATTTATTCGTCCCCATTTCCTGTATTAATATCCATGTTTATACTTATTCCTGTTATCTTGTACATGTTTGACAAACTAAATAAATAAATAAAATAAAATAAAACCACCTATGTATTAACTAGTTTGCAGTATTCAAAAGTTTCCCTATTCTACATTTCATTTCTCTTTATCATCTCTGTTTACAATTCCAAAACCATTTATGCCTGCTGTCTTGTGTTTATGCATGGATCTTTATATGCTATGATAAATTTGATTGTCTGTAAGATATTAAATAACTTCCCAGTCCTACTGTAGTGTTAATCTGCTCTGTCTAAATTCATAAAGTTACAGAGGTTAACAATTGACAGAACTCTTTTTCAGTCTCAAATATCTGGAATTTGATCATCTTTATCAGTTTCTCAATTCTGATCGTCTTTAAAGTGCCATAAGACTATTGTTTCACTGGGTATTAAAACAGCTTTAACCTGCTGAGTTTAAACTCAAAGTTACAAATTAATGGAGTAGCAGTTTATAGAATCCTTCTAGAATCAGTCATGCACCAACTAATTTTTTCTTTCTCCAAATCTGAACAGCAAAATGACAATAAAAAACCCCAAAACCCCACAACTATAACTGGACTTTGTTTGAGAAACAAAGGTCCATGATAAAAGTGCATGATCTTTATTCATTATTTTTCAAACCAGAGATGCAAATAGACTTGGCTCTGATTTTCTTGCTTTCATTTTTCCTTTTTTTCCCCCGCTTGTCCTTAAATTCCTGTATATGTTTAGATCATAATCCTGTTGCAATTTGGTTGCTCGGTATAACACTGCATTTTGTTTGCAATTATTGCAGGCTAATGCTGTAATCATAGATTTCTGGGTAATTTTATTATTTTTCTGTATAGCAACAGCTTGAGTATTTTTTTCTTTTTTTTTTTAGGAAAAAAAAGCACAATAGAAATAATATGCTGTGGAACTATGCAAATGAAAAGATCAGTGAAATGAATAGTGAGTGAATGGCACATTGATAAGTAAATACAAACATTGGACAGCATCTCCAAAACTGCAGGGAACAACAAAATGTTTGGGAAAGGATTCACGTTGGTTTTTGTTGAAAAGACTTTGTTCATTTTTCAGAAATGAAAGCTTCAGTTTGCTGCTTTGCAAGGAATTCTCTCTGTGCTGGAGACAGAAACGCTTAATTAAAGATTTATATTTTCAAAATTTCAGTGTGACATTTTGGTCCCAGCATGCTTTGGGGATCTTAATAGCCCACCTTATACCGCTTTCAGGACAGACCTGGACATGATAAGGAAAAAGATCTTTCCCAGCAAAATGCAGGTAATGATTTGATTAGTTTTACCTCTTAAATTCCTGCTTGGGAGGGAGAAACTACCTGAAATGCCTTTTTCACTATCAATCAACATCAGAATCTGGAATGTTTGGGGGAAAGACTAGGACCCTGCATGACAATAGTGACACCCACACCCACACAGACTATCTCAAGTACTTAATTTTAGCACTTCATATTGCGCTTTTAATAAACGAAAAGGATCACAGCCAAACCAATAAAGTAAATGCACTCTTAAACTGATCCTCACTTTCATTGATAGAATTAATGTAAGTGGGTTGTTTTTTCCCCCCCTGCCTTTTTCCAGAATGGTTTTTGACTTCTCAGATTTGCTTACAGCTCTGCTATTCGTGAATGGTCTCCCATTCAGGTACCAAGCAGGCATTTTCTTCCCCGTCTTTTGGCTATAGACTTGGTGTGTGTAGCACTATATTATTGGGTTCAGTGATGCAGCAAATGGCCTCTATCATTTGTCCAATGCTTGGTGATCTGGATGTCAACTTCAGACTGAATCTGGCAGCAGCCATCTCTCTGTTCCTCAGTTGCCACATAGAGGGGGAAGGAGGTTGGAATGCTTTACTAGACACAACAGAGAGGTTTCTCATGGGAACCAAGGTCATCTCTACTGGCAACGGATAAGGTTGGGGAAGGAGTGCCTAGAACAGCCTGCCAATTGGCCAACATGACCTGTGACACTTGGGAATGGAGTTATTTCCTAGTTTAATTATACTGAAACCATGGGAAAGATTTAGAATTGGTTTTCCTTTGAAGCTATGCCAACATAATGTACTCAATAAAGAAGACCTTTGAGAAGGAGCCCAGTCTCAGAGTTCTGATATGTTTGGGTTCATTAGTCAGAGCCTTGACATTAAAACAATTCTAAACCTTAATCACTTAAATATGAGCCAGCAGTGTGCTGCAGCTGCCAAAAAAGCCAACACAGTTCTAGGCTGCATAAACAGAGGGATAGACTCAAGATTACATGAAGAGTTAATACCACTTTATAATGCCTTGGTAAGACCACACTTGGAATACTGCATCCAGTTTTGGTCGCCACGATGTAAAAAAGAAGTTGAGACTCTAGAAAGAGTGCAGAGAAGAGCAACAAAGAGGATAAGGGGACTGGAGGCTAAAACATATGAAGAATGGTTGCAGAAACTGGATATGTCTAGTTTAATGAAAAGAAGGACTAGGGGAGACATGATAGCAGTGTTCCAATATCTCAGGGACTGCCACAAAGAAGAGGGAGTCAAGCTATTCTCCAACGCACCTGAGGGCAGGACAAGAAGCAATGGGTGGAAATCAATCAAGGAGAGAAGCAACCTAGAACTAAGGAGAAATTTTCTGACAGTCAGAACAATTAATCAGTGGAACAACTTGCCTCCAGAAGTTGTAAATGCTCCAACACTAGAAGTTTTTAAGAAGAGATTAGATAACCATTTGTCTGAAGTGGTGTAGGTTTTCCTGCCTAAGCAGGGGGTTGGACTAGAAGACCTCCAAGTTCCCTTCCAACTTTGTTATTTTATTCTTTCCCACAGTTTCAGTGACACTGGGTAGACCCATGATTACCATGGGGGCCAGGAACAACTGCGCTACTTTTGGGAATACAAGTAGGACCATAAGTCTGGGAACTCTAGTAGCAATCTGGCCACAAAGCCTAACCACCCAGAAGCCACTATGGCTCCTAACCACCCGGAAGCCACTATGAAGCTGGAAGGCTGGCACAATAGCAGCAATCCCAGCTGATCCCTAGAGACCAATTTCCTCAACAAGGTCTCACATTCAGTTATCTACAGAGCGAAGCCTCCAAAGGCCACCAGAAACCAAGATGGCAGGACAAGGCCATCACCAGGAAGAGAATCAGCTTGGGAACAGCAAAGATGAGCTTTGGGGCTGCTGCTTGCAAATGTGACTTATAAAGGAAGATGGGCTCATCCCACTCAGTTGTCAGCTATAGAAAAGACACCACAAGAAGGAAAGATTCTTTTGCTTCATTGCACTTTTTACTGAGTCTCAGAAAATAAATATAGGAATCTATTGAACAGCTGACAGGTATTGCTGTGCGGACATCTGTCCACCAATTTCATAGAAATGTTTTTTGCCTATGAAGGGAGCGGCTGTTTCCCCCTTATTCTCAAAGAGCTTTAGGCTTTCCTTGGCTGGTACACACTTTTGTGGCTGGCAGGTGGTGCTGCAAAGGAATTTTATATTCTGTCGCCGTTACTCACTTATAGCTACACCAGCAGCTCTAATGCTCCCTAATCTGCAAAGTCCCAGGATAGGAATTAGCTTTAATTGACATATAGAAAGCCAGAGAGAGACTATATATTCTTGGAGAAAATGATTATATAATGCAAAGAAGACGTTCACACACAGAACTCAGCTGTCTGAGCTTGGTTATTTTCTTACAGACGTTTCATTACCCAAACTAGGTAACATTTTTAGAACTCAGGTAGCTAGTATCTAAGGTAAGTTAAGAAAGGAGGGGGCAAAACTTAGCATGGAGAAGTTGATAACATTATGAGTCTCCGGCCATCTGCTTCCTCCAGAGGAATGCCATGGGATAACATTTCTCTGTTCTTTCCCCACAGGCCCTAGGCAGAACTGGCCAATTTTTGAAGTCAGTCTTATTTTTTGTGACTCTCTCTCCCTCCATGCCATACAAGACAATTACCCTAGTGAAAAATAGGTCGAATCCTGAACCCATTTTCATGCTTATCCCCGCCACCAATGTTTTATTGGTGGAATCAATTTTTTTTGATGGAATCAAAATTCTGAATCCAACCTATCAGGATTCCATCCCAATTTTGCTTTCTGTTAAAGATAACTTTTTCAGATCACTTTTTCTAGCAAGCTGGAAAAACCAAGGGGAGGGTATTGACACAACTGTAACTGTCTCTGTTTTTCAATTTCAGTTGAAGTGACTACAACTTCATAGCTGAATTTAACTTCCTTTTGGCTTTTGAATACTGCTGGGCCGGATACTCTTTTTGAATGAAATAAATCTCCTCAAGAGTCTGGGAAAGGCTCTTCTGCTTGGCCTAGATTTGCGATCCTCCAAGGAAATGGCACCCATTTCCCTCATTGCTTGTGACAATAATATGACAGCTGATTATGCAGATTAGCAGAACAGGTTTAATCTTCTGCGCTAGGAAGAGGCCCCCGCATAATAGGAGAGTGGGAGTCAAGTGTCAGGACCTGTCATCCCCCTGCATTTCTTCTGCCGAAAGAGCTTGAAACCTAGCGTGACAGTCTTCATCCTTGAAAATATTCCGGGTGCTCCACTCTGTAATGTAGTTAAGCTCCTGATTTGACAGGGAGCCTTACAGACAGGAAAGGCAGTTGTCTCGGTGGACTCATTTTAGAAATCTGCAATTAGTCCTGCTGCTCGACTTTGGGGCAATTTTGTCCTAATTCACATTAGCAAGTAAATGGAAAACAAAGAAACACCTTTTATTAACTGATGGAGGAAAGGGCAGGTTCAAAGAATCTCCTCCCAAAGGACATTTAGAGAGAGTGGAATATTTCAGATTTACAACTATTATTGGATAATTGAATGACTCCTGACTTTCCTTGCAATCTTATACATGCCGGCTGAAAGGAGTAAGGCTGCATGGGTGAATAAAGATGCATTTATAAAACTCTGAATGACAGATTGGAAACACACCGGGACTGAATTGAATGAAAACAGAAGACCCTCCTTTTTAAACCCAAGTACAAACTTGGAGGTCTGTTTTGCAGTCATATTTATTATTTCTTTAAAATGATGCAAAACTTTCCTAATTCGGTTATCTTCTCTTTCCCAAATGAAGACAAACATCACAAAGTAAAACATATATTATGACCGCACAACACTTTGGGTTTTATTTTTAAAATTGCTTCAGAATACACTTTGACTCCAGCAAAGGACTCGGCTGCTATAAAGAGTTGTAGGCAGCTACTACATCTATACTTTTGTGCACTCCAAGCATATTCTTAGAATGAAATAAACAAACAGACACAGAGAGAGTCACATATACACATTCTATTTTTTTTTTCCATTACAAAAGGGTGAAGCATGAAGTGATTTAAATATACTAAGTATTATAATGATTATTCTCTATAGGCATCTTTTGAGGAATTGTAAAATGTTGATTTATTCCCGGTTTGCAGTGTATTGTTCTATTCATTCATGCAAATTTAATTTATTCTCACATAATGTTCAAAAGCATGCAAATGTGAGTAGATCAATAGGTATCACTTTGGTGGGAAGGTAACAGCATTTCGTGCAACTTTGGCGTATAGCCTTGTTGGCCAAATGGCAACACTGGCTCCCTCCGCCAAGAAACAAAGATGAACACCACAACCTAGAGTCAGACACAACTGGACAGGGAAACCTTTACTTTTAATAGATAGGTACTATAAAGTTCAAAATAAGAATTTAAAACTTGGAAAAATGCTAGGATTAAAATGCACACTTATGCTACATTTATCAGTTTGATATTTGGAATGTTAACTGATATATCCTCACCTCTTAGATGTTGCATGCAAAACCCCAAATCGTCTTCTATTCCTGTGTATTCAAGACGAGGTTCATATTTTACAATTACCCTGAATGATCATATGATGAAAATATACTCCTAGGGTTTTACTGTTTTATCCTCATCCTCATCATGGTAATATTTCTTATGCTCTGTGGATCCAATAGTAACTATTTTGTCTGATCGATATCTCTCACAAAACAGGATCTATTTTAACTTCCATTAACATCCATATAGATGCATTATTATTTGTGTGCACATGACTTGCTAGGCAGATGGTAAGTAAATGTTATATGTGGAACATGTGCTATTCTCTGATCTATTTTGTATGATAAAGTGGATAACATCAGATGAATTCAGCAAGATGAAGCTAACGATTTCAACTTTCCAAAACAGTCAGTTACATCTCAGTAATGAAAAACGATATAGCAACCCGGCATCTTCTTTTGACATTTGGCCTGAAGGCAATATGCATTAATATGCATGAAGAAATGTCCTTTCCTTCACTGATAATATAAATTCAGTAACCTTCATGGTATCATCCAACTCTGTTTTAAAATCTGTGCTATATATATTTGATCTAGCGACTAAGACACCAGGCTAGAAACCAGGAGACAGTGAGTTCTAGTCCTGCCTTAGCCATGAAAGCTTTCTTTCAGCCCAACTCACCTCACAGAGTTGTTGTTGGGGAAAATAGGAGAAGGAAGGTGTGTTGGATATGCTTTCTGCCTTGAGTTATTTGTAAAAATAATAAAGTAGGATAGAAATAAATAAATTAAAATAAAATATAGGAATTATGGATTTGTCATCCAGCAAATCTCAGAGACATCAGTTTGGATAGCCTGATCTAAGTAGTTATCCTGTCATTGTTGACAATGGGACTCAATGAACTTTTTATATACCTTATTTTAGTAACTCTTTAGCTGCTGTAAGTCTTTAAGAAGAAACTAAACCTAATAGATGAGATAAATCTCTGCTGTTTGGACTCCTGTTAATTGTTAAATTAAGACAAGCCATGTATTAGTAGAAAATGAAATCACTGTGTTGGGCAGGAATGTTGAAACAGTCTGCCATACCTTGCAATCTACCTTTATTTAGGTAGGTGAGTGGAGACTTAAAATAAGAATATTTTTAGTTCTTCTATGTATAATATTTCAGTGTCTTTGCTATTAATTTTATTGGTGAATTAATCTCAGATATTTCATAGTTCTGGTTTAAGATAACATTGCAGGTTTAGCTGTATTTAACTGCAAAATAGATGTGAAACTATGCAAAAGCAAAGTTTTCTTTGTTGCTATAAATTATTGGAGGACCACTGAAATCAGTGAAGGGCCTCACCAATTTATCTCAGGTTTCTTTATGTGGATGCATTCTTTATCTGGGAAATAGAACAATTAAACTCACAGATATTCTAAAACGGTTCTCCCTTTGGAACCATTTAATGTGAGAGTAAATGAATCAAGAGATTGACAATTTTAGACAAGTCAATATTTTCATTAGTTGTATTTATATCATTGGATCCAAAGAAGTTATTCTAGCTGTGCAACAGCACTTTTACTGACCTATCCCAGCCACAGTGGCCTCCTGTGGTCCCTAAAACATTTATCAAATCAACAGACTCATTGAAATGACTTTTCTGGTCCCAGCTGGACTCAACTCAACTCCACCAACTTAGAAAAAATGATTGTGTTCTTAGTGAAACTAAGTATAAAATGTATTCTTGATAAAACTAAGAAAAATGGCAGATAAATGGTTGTTTTTATCAAATACACTAAACTCACTGAATCCAAAACTAAAATGAGATTGGGTATTTAATGCAGTTCAGAAAACCCCATGAGGAAAGCCTTAGCATGTTGAATGAACCAGGTTATATATCACATTAGAGTATGTTTGATTTGCTGGAGGATAGCATAATCTGTGAATAAAGGAATTGTGCTTTGTTAACACAGGTTTGGATTTCAGTTTGTTTATTTACTATTTATTACACAAATTTGTATGCTACTCCATTCTAAATTGCTGAATGATTTGCTGCAAATCGCAAAGCAGTATAAATGCCATCAATCACTTCGCTGCAGGAAACTAGCAAATACATATCTATAAAACTTGATAAAATCTTCTGTTCTACAAGAGACAGAACTGTGAATTTCTGACTGGGAGAATGACCCAGAATAACAGAGGAAAACCTGGTGAACTTTTCAGGAAGTGATTCCTGACTGGAAGTTTTATCCTAGCAATATCTGAAGTCAGAAGTATCTTAGACTATGTCATTTGATCAATCTGAGTTTTGCATAATCAGGATATATGTATGCATAAATGTGCATGTAATTTTAGGCTACCTTTGCAGTGAGGGGAGAAAAAATCCTAGCTGTTTCCTCTAAGCCTATTCACACCCAAATATCTGAGAAAAATGTATGATCTTGATGAGGTCAGCATGAAATAATTACAAGCCAAACCAGCTATTCTCTGTTTGTGACACATTATGACTTGACTAAACAGATAGCAGGAAGGAAGTTCTACCTCTTGTTATAAAAACATTATTTAAAAAAAATAGATCCAACAACAAAAAGCTGAGATCACATGACGCTCATCAACATCTGCTTCTTTTCTTTCATAGAAAGCATGCCTGAATAATCAAGACCACAGTGCTGCTGTTAATTGTAAAAATCATTAGTAAACTTCCAGGTGCTGTTTACTGCGTAACCATTGTAATTTTCTGTCCTAAAATCAGCATCTCCCCAACATCATTGTCTGCCCCAGGCCACGGGAATTGTGCAGCTTTTAGATTGTCAAAAGCAGTTGCAACCCTATTTGCTCACACTGAAAGAAATGGATCCACACCTGCAGCGTTTGAGGCTGTAATTCCTGATATTAGCCAGACCTCATGAGGAGAGAGGATCTTTTTTTGCCAACCTTTTATGATTCAACCCTTTGCCATCCATTTGAAATCATTTAAAGATCCTTTTAGTTCATTGCTGATGGGGTCTCTGGTGTCTGGGTTCCCTCCCCCCCGCCCAGTCATCCCTGTGCAGCAGGTCAAGTCAATGATAAGCAAACTAGAGTAGCAACTCTCTACTATACCTAGAAAGCAGTGGTGAAATCCAAATTATTTTACTACTGGTTCTGTGGGCGTGGCTTGGTGGGCGTGGCAGGTGAAGGATACGGCAAAATCCCCATTCCCTCCCCACTCCTGGGGGAAGGATACTGCAAAATCCCCATTCCCTCTCCACTCCTGGGGGAAGGATATTGCAAAATCTCCATTCCTACCTCATTCCTGGATATTGCAATATCTCCATTCCCAGCCCACTTTGGGGCCAGCCAGAGGTGGCATTTGCCAGTTCTCCAAACTGCTCAAAATTTCTGCTACCGGTTCTTCAGAACCTGTCAGAACCAGCTGGATTTCACCCCTGCTAGAAAGCTACCTGGTGGATCAAATGAAAGTCTTTATCTCTCTTTAGGCCTTTTTTCACTCCTCTTTTTGTCAAAAGAAAGAGGAAAGGTAAAGGAACCAAATGAACAAGGGCCATAGTGTCATTTAGATCAGGAGTGTCCAATCTTAACAACTTTAAGACTTGTGGACTTAAGTAAATAACAAAACAACAGAGTTGGAAGGGACCCACCTCGGGGAGAGACCAACCCCTAGAGGGACCAATCCCCATAGTTGGAAGGGACCAATCCCCCAGCATGTCAGAAACAGGCCGTGAAACCAAGCAAAGCCCCATCTGCAGTATGCAGGCAGCATGCAAAATTATGCCCCCTCTGGTCAATGAAAAAAAACCTCTCTCCACAGAACCGGTCCTGGTGCCCAAAAGGTTGGGGGCCGTTATTCTAGTCCAAACCCCCTGCTCAGGCAGGAAACCCTATACCATTTCAGACAAATGATTATGCAATCTCTTCTTAAATACTTCCAGTGTTAGAGCATTCACAACTTTTGAGGCAAGTTGTTCCACTGATTAATTGTTCTGACTGTCAGAAAATTTCTCCTTAGTTCTAGGTTGCTTCTCTCCTTGATTGATTTCCACCCATTGCTTCTTGTCCTGCTCTCAGGTGCGTTGGAGAATAGCTTGACTCCCTCTTCTTTGTGGCAGCCCCTGAGATTTTGGAACACTCCTATCATGCCACCCCAGTCCTTCTTTTCATTAAACTAGACATACCAAATTCCAGCAACCATTCTTCATATGTTTTAGCCTCAAGTCTCCTAATCATCTTTGTTGCTCTTCTCTGCACTCTTTCTTAGAGTCTCAACATCTTTTTTACATTGTGGCGATCAAAGCTGGATGCAGTATTCCAAGTGTGGTCTTAACAAGGCATCATAAAGTGGTTTGAATACTTCATGTGACTTTAATTTAAAGAATTCCCTAGCCATGCTGGCTGAGAATTCTGGGAGTTGAAGTTCACACGACTTAAAGTTGCTAAGGTTGAGCACTCCTGGTTTAGATGGTTCAAACCAGAATGGAGCAACTGAGTTAAGGGTGGAGAAACCTAGCCAAGGTGGAACTGACTTTCAGCCTGTTCCTCCCAGGGACAAAGCATCCTTCCCTTAATGCAGGCAGAGACATTACGCATCCTGATGGAGAAGAGCTCATGAGCCATAACTTTGAGCATGAACTCTAGGCAGAATTCAGAATTCTTTCCCCCATCCCTTGAGCCTGCAGTTCATATAGAAATCTGTGGAAACCAGTCATTTTTTTAAAATTTAATTTAATTTTAGATTTTTTAATCCCAATTTTATTATTTTTATAAATAATTCAAGGTGGCAACATACCTAATCTTCCTTCCACCTCCTATTTCCCCAACAATAACCCTGTGAGGTGGGCTGGGTTGAGAGAGAATGACTGGTCCAAAGTCACCCAGCTGGCTTTCATGGCTAAAGCAGGACTAGAACTCCTATTTCCAGCTTGATGCTTTAACCACTACACTAAAAGTTCTCCAGGAAGTGCCTTGCTCTTCTTTTTTACATTGTACTTACAATTCTGATCTTTCATTGTCCTGTATTGAGCTCATGGAGCTAAGCAAAAATCTGTCCTTTGGATTTTAAGATTGAGAAATTTCACTCCCAGTATTTCACAGAAAAATGGTCATGTGAACCTTCTTACTGCAGGATGTGCTAACGGAGTCATTGCTCCCTAGTTTTTCCCCACTGAAGATAAGGACATTGCCGTGGATGGCACAGTGGTTAGAATGCAGTATTGCAGGCTACTTCTGCTAACTGTCAGCTGCCTACAATTTGGCAGTTCAAATCTCACCAGGTTCAAGGTTGACTCAGCCTTTCATCGTTCTGAGGTTGGTAAAATGAGGACCCAGATTGTTGGGGGCAATATGCTGACTCTGTAAACCACTTAGAGAGAGCTGTAAATCACTGTGAAGCTGTATATAAGTCTAAGTGCTATTACTATTGCTATATAGATGCATCAGTTGTATTCTGAAATACCTGAAATAGGAGCGTTCTACAAAGACTAATGCTTATCAATAATAATACTATTTTTCTGAATGTACAGATCCATTCAAATGTTGCAAGAACTGTGGATGGGGCCTCTGACTGTTTTGGTTTGCACATCCTACTGTCCCCATCCATTGGTTACATTGGCAGGTTTAAGGAGAGCTGTAGTCCAAAACATGTGGAAGACATCAGCTTGCCTGTTGCCTACTCAATTCCTCCTCTAGTCCTATGGGACTCTCATACTGAGAGCTCCAGCACCACTAATCAGAGGTTAAATTCATGACAAGTACTAATCAAAACCTTCTTCCCAATTAACATTTAATTTAGATAGGCAAAAAAACTGATAAAATTAGCACGTTTCTTTGCAGAACTTCAGGCCTCCCTCACAGTTAGGTAGAGGATTAGGGCCATGCCGTAAGAGGCCAACATAAAGGTCACCAAAATGTCAGGCAAAAGAGAGTCCCTTTACAACATTATTCTTAACTGCAATGAAACCCGAAGCTTAACTTATTCATCACTACCATCACGCACAATAGCGAAGCCAAAACAAATGAAAATAGTCTGCCAAACTGCCTTCATTTTCCCCTCAGAGAACTAATACACACCCCTGGAAATAAAACACTTTTAAATTAATGCTGTATTTGATGATAAAATCCCCCCTCAACCCTGAAATCTTAGTTTATTTAACTATATAGGTGCTTGCCTTGTTCTCCAGGATTTTTATTTATTTATTTATTTTAGTATTTTGTGGTAAGCAGATCATTAGCCAAAGCAGATCTAGCCAGTGAAAGAATGGAACGATTGTGGATAATTATTATCCAGGCTTCCCCTTGTCCCAAAGGTGTTTTTTCAAAAGGCACCTTTGGGACAACCATGACCTGGATGGCTGAGAATCTCCATAGACAGGCTTTCCCAGGGGCGGGCTCCTGGGGTTCGGCAGGGTTCAGGCGATCCTCTAGCCAAGGATTGCCGGGGTTCAGTGTAGGAGGTTAGCACCCACCCCTGTCCTAGAAGAATGGAATATTTTTAGGAAATATTTAAAAAGGCAGAATATTATATTTCCCTGGATAAGAAATGGATAAGCATGTTTTGAAGCAGCTCCCATCTTTCTGCCCCAACCCTTTGTCAATGGGCCATTAAGGCCTGGGCCAGTCTATTCTACATAACAAAGATCTACCTCCTTCAGGCAGAGCCATAGTAGAAATTGCCAAAGATCCAACAAAGATAGGATCTTTGGATCTGTTACACAATAACAGCAGAAATTCACCACATGTGACCTGGGAAGCACATGTGACCATCAGCCAGCAAGGCTAGCTAAGACCCCCAGCCCCTGGGAGTCTGACAACCAGTCAGGATACTCTTTCGGGGGCCCAGGAAATGCAAAGCCAGAGAGAGCATAAAAACCCAAGGATTTACTGTTCAGGAACTCAAGCCATGTAATCCTGTCCACCATTAAACCATCTTTCGAAGCTGTCTCCATGTTTCCAGTGTCTTTTTCCCACTTGGAGCAGAACCCAGAAGGATGTTTCTTCCAACATTAGCAAACCCCAAATGCCACCCCTGGATAGCCACGCCCACCCGTCCCCTCCTAGGAATCTCCATGCAGCCCGTTCATCATCCCAGGTAAGTCCAGGGGCCGCATGGAGGGTCTGGGAAGACAAAAAACAGGCCTACTGGAGGTTCTGGAAGTCTGAAAACGGACATGTTTCCGGCCTCCAGAGGAGGATGTTTCCGGACCTCGGGGGAAGCAGTTTTCACCCTCCCGGAGGCTCGAGAAAAACCTGCAGAGCCCAGGGAGGGTGAAAAATGCCCCCAGGTGGATGCCCACCATGGCCACGCCCACCCAGCAATGGGGCAGCGAACCCATTGCTAAAGGATCTGAAGCCTACCTCTGGGCTTTTCCTTTCAGAAAATATCTCTATGTCCGTGTTTCTTAAACTTAGCAATGCTAAGATGTATGGACTTCAAATTCCATAATTCCCATGGCTGGCTGGAGAATTCTGGGAATTGAAGTCCACACATTTTAAGATTACCAAGGTTGAGGAACACTGCTGTGTATTGTTCCAAGTAGACAACAAACAAATGTAGTCCAGGTAATTACATTCCAATGAGAATAGCATTTTATCATCATGACTATTACATACAGGTACAAGTAGTCCTCACTTAACAACCATTTAAAATTATAACATATCCCCCACCAAAAATTCTAATGACCTATCCTTCAAGCTACAACTGCTGCACTTCCCTCCCCTGTGATTGCATTTTGGACACTTGACAATCAGCTGACATGTAGCATTGCAGCATCCCACAGTCACATGGTTACAATTTACAATTTCTCCCTTCAGAGAATGGATTTGCCTCATGACCATATGTTTCACTTAGTACTTGTGGTGACTTGCTTTAGTCACTGTAAAATTGAGTCAAGTGATGATCCATATAATAAGTATAATGACTTATGACCGAAATTCAGGGTTGAACTGTGGGTCATTAAGTAAAAAGTTCTAGTAGTCCTTGACTTATGATGGCAATTGGGCCTGGAATTTCTGTCACTAAGCAATGTGATCATAAAACATGACCTCATTGTTTAGCAATGGCAATCTATGCCAATAATAACTGAATATCTTTAGGCAAAACTACTTCCTGTTGACTTCCTAAAACCAAAGTCAGTGAGAAAGCCAGCAGGAAGTTGCAATCCCAGGGCATCAGGTAGACAAAGTGCTATTGCCGGGTGAAAGAGGGAGTGAAGGAGTGCAGAGGGGTTCAAGGGAGGCACAGCAAGACTTCACAAAGGTGCCTAGAGTGCGTTGTAGGTCACACAGGGTGCTGGAGAATACAAGTGGTTTGCACAAGAGTTGCGTTGTAGATCAGGAAGGGTGCACAAGAATATAGTGTAGATTGGGGAGGGTGTTGAATGGCATTGGTCAAGGTAGTGCAAGGGCCTTGGCACAGGTTTGGAAGGTGTGCAGAAGTGCGTGGGTATTTTGGCCAAGCTACAGATCCCAAAGAATGTAGCACAACAAACTTTGAACAAAACTCAGTTTACTTCAAAACACAGTCTTTTGCAAATGCAGGCTGTTAATAAAATGTTCTTAACAACCTGTCAGAAATTCCACAGATAAGATAGTCTTACTAGAGTTGGTAAAAAGCCCAGAAACCAGGTTTGCAGAGAAAATTCAAACTCAATGATCAGCGAACAAACAGACGAACACATGTTGTTTCCTGCAGCTTTTTACAAGCTGTGTGCAAACTTAAATAGGCTAAGGGAGTGGCCAATTAGCCCCAAGCCTTACTCTCGAGTAGACCTCCTCCTGAGTAACCACTCCTGCCTTTTGGCAGCTCTGCATGCTCATGCATTGAGAAGAGGCTCCTCCACTTCATCCTTTTCACTTAAAGTAAACTCTGGAGGTTCTGAAGGCCCTGGCTGAATCCCTGCCTCTGGCACCATATCTTCTTCAGCCTCCTCGCTGTCCGAATCTGGCTGCACAGGCTGCTGGTACGACACCACAGCAGCCTCCTCGTTGTCAGGATCAGCAACAATCCACGCAGGCCACTGGTGGGCCACAACAGTGGGAGTGTGGGAATGGTTTGTACAGCCCAATTGCAGAGAGGCTGGGAAGGGTGCACAAATGAGAGAGACTTGCCCAGTGATTTGTGACCTTCCCTGCGGGCTTCCGCATTGACTTTCTGGGGAATGTTGCAAATGGCGATCACAAAATTGCAGGATTCCGCAACTGCATGTTAGCTGCAAACCAGTTGCCAAGCACTCAGATCATGAACATGTACAGGCACTCCTCGATTTACAACAGTTCATTTAGTGACCATTCAAAGTTACAACGGCACTGAAAAAAGTCACTTTTGTCACACTTTTGTCACACATCGTTTGTCACACTTACAAGCATGGTAGCATCCCCATGGTCACATGATCAAAATTCAGAGGCCTGGCAGCTGACTCATGTTCCTGACAGTTGCAGTGTCCCAGGGTCATGTGATCACCTTTTGTAAACTTTTGACGAGCAAAGTCAACGGGGAAGCCAGATTTCATTCACAACTATGTTATTAATTTAACACCTGCAGTGATTCATTTAACAATTGTGGCAAGAAAGGTCATAAAATGGGAGAAAACTCTCTTATCAAATGTTTCACTTAGCAACATAATTTTGGGCTCAGGTCGTAAGTCGAGGACTACCTATCATGACAGGAGTGCTGGGACAGCTGGAACTCTGAGGACCAGCCAGAACCACCCAGTCTTTCAAAGCCATTGTTACTTCAAACAGTCCCTGAACAGCTCCTCCCACCAGCTTCTGGGAGGTTGAAATTTATACTGAACAGCGGGACAGAGAATTAATTAATACAGAATATTTCTGTCCTCAGCAATCTAAAATTAATAGGGTTATCCGTGCATGTACCATAGATATTAAGGAGGGTAAGAATATCAACCTTGCTGTCAAGCAAAAACAAGCATTTAATAGCGAGTGTCATACCCTGTGCACTAATCAAACAGGTGGTAAGGCAGTAGGGAACAACACAGGGTCAGTCAAAATGGACTCAAATGTCTATACACCAATGCATAGAGTATGAGGAATAAACAGGATAAATTAGAAACTCAAGTAAATGAGGGCAGATATGATATTGTTGCCATTACGGAAACTTGGTGGGATGAAACCCATAAACGGAGCATACAGCTAGAGGGATTTAAATTACTTAAAAGAAATAGACCAAATAAAAGAGGGGGTGGAGTTGCACTATATGTAAGAAATAACTACATCTCTACAGAAATAGAGCACAACAATGATGAAAACTACCTGGAATGCATCTGGGTCAATATAAAAGCATCTGTCTTTACACAAAGGGAAAAAAACCTATCAAAAACAGCACCACAAAAAACAGATTAGGAAAGAAAATGGTAAGTGAGCACCTGTCTACCCTAGACAAGTTCAAATCACCAGGACCAGATGGACTATACCCCAAGGTTCTGAAGGAACTGGCAGAACCACTGAACTATATCTTTCAAAGATCCTGGAGTACCGGGGGACTGCCAGAGGACTGGAAAAGAGCTGTGTAGTTCCCATATTCAAAAAAGGAAAAAAAATAGATCCAAGAAACTACAGACCCATCAGCCTGACCTCAATACCAGGGAATATTATGGACAAGATAAGCAATGAATTAGCAAACACCTAGAAGCAAACAAAGTAATAACCAAAAGCCAACATGGGTTTGTCAAAAACATATCATGCCAGACTAATCTTATTGCATTCTTTGACAAAGTGACAAAACTAGTGGACCAGAGGAATGCTGTCAATATAATTTACTTGGACTTCAGTAAGGCATTTGACAAAGTAGAGCATAACCTACTCCTTGATAAAATAGAAAAAGGTGGGTTAGACAGCATCACCACTAGGTGGATTAATAACTGGCTGACCAATTGCACTCAACGTGTAGTCTTCAATGGAACTGCATCTACATGGAGGGAGGTATGCAGTGGGGTACCCAGGGCTCTGTTTTAGGCCCAGTGCTCTTCAACATATTCATCAATTATTTGGATGAGGGGATAGATGGGGAACTCATCAAATTTGCAGATGACACCAAGTTAGCAGGAATAGCCAACACTCCCGAAGATAGGTTTAAGATACAGAAGGATCTTGATAGACTTGAACATTGGGCACTATCTAACAAAAAGAAATTCAATGGTGAAAAAAGTAAGGTTCTACATTTAGGCAAGAAAAATAAAATGTACAGATACAGTATATGTGGTGGTATTCAGCAGGTTCTGACCAGGTCTGGAGAACCGATAGCGGAAATTTCGAGTAGTTCAGAGGACTGGTAAATACCACCTCTGAGTGGCCCCGCTCCCATCTATTCTCTGCCTCCTAAGTCCTAGCTGATCAGGAGGAAATGGAGATTTTGCAGTAACCTTCCCCTGGAGCGGGGTGGGAATGGAGGTTTTACAGTATCCTTCCCCTGCCATGCCCACCAACCCACACCCACCAAGCCATTCCCACAGAACCGGTAGTAAAACAATTTGAATCCCACCACTGATGTGGTACCTTGCTCAATAGTGGTGACTATGAGTGGGATCTTAGAGTCCTAGTGGACAATCACTTAAACATGAGCCAGCAGTGTCAAAAAAGCCAACATAGTTCTAGGCTGCATAAACAGAGGGATAGAATCAAGATCACGTGAAGTGTTAATACCACTTTATAATGCCTTGGTAATGCCACACTTGGAATATTGCATCCAGTTTTGGTCGCCATGATGTAAAAAAGATGTTGAGACTCTAGAAAGAGTGCAGAGAAGAGCAACAAAGATGATTAGGGGACTCGAGGATAAAACATATAAAGAACGGTTGCTAGAATTGGATATGTCTAGTCTTATGAAAGAAGGACTAGGGGTGACATAATAGCAGTCTTCCAATATCTCAGGGGTTGCCACAAAGAAGAGGGAGTCAAGCTATTCTCCAACGCACCTGAGGGTAGAACAAGAAGCAATGGGTGGAAATTAATCAAGCAGAGAAGCAACTTAGAACTAAGGAGAAATTTCCTGACTGTTAGAATAATTAATCAGTGTGACAACTTGCCTCCAGAAATTGTAAATGCTACAACACTGGAAGTTTTAAAGAGATTAGATAACCACTTGTTTTAAGGTTTCCTAGCTAAGCAGGAGGTTGGACTAGAAGACCTCTAAGGTCCCTTCCAAGTCTGTTATTCTACTCTATTCTAAATGGTCATAAGTTGAGGACTACCTGTAGAGGGCTTTTTTCATTCCACTTACCTTTAGCTCCCATTCCTTAGGGCAATATTTTTTAAAAAAATATTTAAAAAGTTACAACATGAAATGTTTATGTAGTCTATGAACAGTATAGAAGCAGTTTTCTTCACTGTTTCCTCTCTTCCTTTCTCCATAAAGCATTAAGCTTTTTTGCACTGGATCAAAGCAAACTTGTTTGCCGTAAAATGTGTTTTTATAGAGAGATTATTTAAAGCATAATGTCTGTTTATGGTCCCACAGTATGTTCTAATCACCTTTGTTTGCCTCATATTCCATTTCTTAATTAACCACCAACCTATTAGCATAAGGAGGTTTTTTTGCCCCAAGAGTATTAATTATACGTAATTTATATCATATGCATTTATTCTTTATCTGTTGGATGAATAAAACATTTACCTGTTTATAGCTACTTGGGGTTAACACTTTCATACAGAAAACTCGCCTGAGACTTCCAATCAAATTATCAGATTTTTAATTTTCTGTTACATAATGATACCATATTAGTCATTATAGTACTTTATTCCACTCTAGGCTAAACAATCATTTAGTGGAGCAGAGTATTGGCAGCATTAATTAACCAGTGCTAGATGCTTACTCCAATAGTAAGATGCAAATACAGGAAATAAAAAGTAAGATCAGTATCTTTATAAAGGAATCCAATAGGGTCCATTTGGCCAAACCAGTGTTTTGGACATTAATAGGAAAAAAAAGTGCTTCTAAAGATGAAGAAATAGTGTTCTTTAATAGGTGAAACAATTTTTTTTGGCTACTTTCTGCCTCTATATTTGGAGGCAAAGCTTGAATTTGAGATTTTGATGGTACACAAAGCTTTTTAATTCATTATTCTGTCAGAAGCGTTTATCCTGATTTCCTTCTGGCACTCAAGCTGGCTTACAGTGCCCAGAAGGACTGTAAACAATAAAATGGACAGTGGACTTTTTTTGTCATTTATGACCAGTTGCATTCAGTTACAATGAACCCTGTAAAAATAAAATTGAGTCCAGTCGCATGATTACTCAATTTACGACCACAATGACCTATGATTAAAATTCTAGGTTTAATTGTGCTCATATGTCCAATACTACCTGTATACAGTTTGCCAAGCATTTTATGGAATATAGTCAGTCTAAGATTGTTATCTCCCTTCTGAAGTTGTCAAAACTAAATCCACACTGAACTGTGTTGCTTCACCATGTCACATAATAGGTATATGCATAATTTTGTATTTATTTATTTATTTTGTCATGTTCATGCAGTGTTTATTAGAGGTGGAGACCTTTTGAGAGCTATATGCAACGAAATTTCATTTTAATGTATGCCGATTACTGTACATTCAAAGTGACAATAACATTATTCTAAGTCTAAGTTCAAGTCAAAATCTACTAGTACCATTTTCACACCAACGATATTACTGAAAAGCTATGTAAGGCACTGAATATGTTATATTCAGGGGTGGGCTGCTGGGGATTTGCAGGGGTTCAGGAGAACCTCTAGCTAAGATTCTGTGCAGTTCAGAGAACCCCCAAATCCCACTCCTGGCTGGTCCCACCCCTTCCACTCCTCCTCTCCACTCCCAGGAGTCCCCACACGCCCCGTTTTGGATGCAGGTAAGTGCAGGGTGCATGCAGAGGCTCAGGGAGGGCAAAAAATGGGCCTACCGGAAGTTTGGGAAGACCGTTTCCGGCCTCCAGAGGGCCTCTCGAGCCTGGGGAGGCCATTTTCGTCCTCCTGGAGGCTCGAGAAAAGCCTTCAGAGCCCAGGAAGGGCAAAAACGCCCCCCTTGCTACGGTGCAGGAGGCCAACTAGGCCACGCCCAACATGGCCACGCCCACCCAGAACCTGGGCAGAGAACCCCTTGCTAAAATTTTTGAAGCCCACTCCTGGTTATATTTCATTCACTTGTTCATCTCTACCAAATCCAATCGGATTCTTCCCTTGTCTCCTATCTGACAAATTTGCCAGGGCAATGAAAAGAAATGACCATTCCATAGACTCTTCTCTTTCAAAAAAATATCTTTCTGATTTTTGTACTCTTCCAAACTGTTTCAATGCAATGGTGCTCCTGGAATTAGCATTCCAAGGTAATTTTAGCATTTTTTTACTTTGAAAACATCCTTTAAAATGACTCCATATAACTGGTAGATGAGCAACCCACAAGGAAAGTAATAGATATTACTTCATGTTGAATAAAAAGGGTAATACTTTTTTTATTTACTAAATTAAAGCAGATTAAAATTAGATTTTCTCCCAAATTCCTCTGTGTATGAACTGAACTGTTACAGTTCCAAAATATTTTTAATTCATTCCTCTGCACAAAAGGTCAAGAAATAATTGAGCACACCTATATTTCAAGCAAAATTATCAATTAATTTTATCTAAACTAAATATTTAAGGTAAGTCTTGGCTTTATGTGCTCCTTTGGGATGACATGTGGCACAGATGAAAGGTCCAGGATTTGCCCTATGATTGATAGGGGCTTCCTGTAAATTGGCACTAAGTTGCTTTTGTTAGTCCACTCCCCTTGACCTTCCGTGGAGGCCACTGATTGGAGCAGTTAGTTCTTCCATGTCCAGGCCATCTCTTTGTAGTTCTAAAGTTGTTTTTGAGAGACAATGACCCATAATGACCTGACTCTTCCTTCTCCAGGTCAACCTCAAGGCAAGCAACTTCTTATCTCTCCTTGTTTAGGTCAGGAACATTGGTGAGAGCAGCTGTTAACCATCAAAATCAACACTGCACCAAGTGTATGAAATAAAAAAGAGGATATCTGTAGTTACCATCAACTCTCTCTCTCTTGCTGTGTCTTGATATGTGCTTGCAACTACAGAATGTGGAGGCCATGGAGAGCCAACAAGCAGAGCCTATCGCCTCCAACCGCTTGTCAAAACAACAAAACGCAGAGCACAAAACATACTTCAGCAGTGTTACAAAGAACATTGAAATTCCTTGTCTCCTCTTTCAGTGAAGCAGCCAGAATGAAAGAATAAGGCAATGGTTTTGGAAAATATCCACAACTCACTTGACAGTGTGACTTTAGAAAACAAACTGCTCCATACTGAGCTTTTTCAGATATAGCTGGTCGTCAAAGAGGGGTGGACTGGTCTTCCTGAAAATTGATGAATTTGGAAGCACTCTTCATTGGTCAATCAATCCATTTAAAAGCGCACTCAGTCAAAACTGATAAGGCGTGTCAGCAATTAACATATTTATCGTATCTTCTGAATACCATGATAAGGGGTGGGCTGCTGGGGGTTCGCAGGTGTTCAGGAGAACCTCTAGTTAAGATTCTGTGCAGTTCGGAGAACCCCCAAATCCCACTCCTGGCTGACCCCGGCCACCCCACCTCTCCCCTCCCAGGAGTCTTCACGCAGCCCATTTTGGATGCAGGTAAGTGCAGGGCGCGCATGGAGGCTCAGAGAGGGCAAAAAACGGGTCTACCAGAAAATCAGGAAGGCCAGAAATGGGCCAGTTTTTGGCTTCCAGAGGGCCTTCGGAGCCTGGGGAGGCCATTTTTGCCCCCCCCCCCCGCCCGGAGGCTTGAGGAAAGCCTCTGGAGCCCAGGGAGGGCAAAAATACCCCCCCATGGTGCAGGAGGTTGACTAGGCCACGCCCATCATCCCCATGCCCACCCAGCAACTGGGCAGAGAACCCCTTGTTAAAAATTTTGAAGCCCACTCCAAAAGTTTTGATATCCCAACTGAAAGGTATCAGATACACCCAATTAAGAAACTTGTCCTGCTCTTCACAGAAGCAACAAATTGTAGAAAGAACCACTTTCTTTTCAGAAACATTGAGCTTAATACGTGAACACTCCTATGCAAATGCAACCCATAGTCTTGCGCTGTGAGTGTGAACCCTTTGGGCTCAGCCTGTCAAAAATTCAGAAAATGCCTAACTGGACTCTGTTGACATGTCTCTCATGCACACACACCCAAGCAAAAGAGAAAAAATTATTTACATGTTCATTTATTTTTAAAAAATACAGACCAATCATGTATGTGATCCTTGGAACCTGCTGCATACCACCTCCCTTCAGGTGGTGGCCTCTTTTTGTTGACAGGCCCCTGTGGCTTATTGGGGGCACCTCTGGGACTTGCAAGATCTTCTTTCTTTTATCCTTATACTATTTAATTTTATTCGAAGAAGATTAAAATACCAAACACCAAAATATTTTTTTAGTCTTTTTTTCCCTAAGACACTTTTTCTTTTTAATGTCCTGTTTGTTGTGGGAGGGTTTTTTAAAAAAAAATATTTTGGTGTTTTGTCTTTGAATCTTTTTTGAATAAAATTAAATATTATAAGGACAGGATCTTCTTTCTTGAAGTGGCCTTGGAGAAAGCTCTTCCATAGTCTCCAAGAACCATGCAAAAGCACACCCCATTCTCATTTAGATTTAGATTTAGATTTTATTCAATTTCTATACTGCCCTTCTCCTGAAGGACTCAGGGAGGTGCACAGCCAACAATAAAACAAGTCCAAATACAAAATTTAAAAAACATTTTAAAAAACATATTATACCATTGGCCTAATCATTAAAAATGAACCCCAATTAAAAATCATGTCTAGGCCAGCCCTGCTTGTTGGAATAATAGCATCTTGAGGGCACAGCGAAAAGGGCATAGGTCAGGGATCTTCCGTATCTCTGGGGACAGTTCGTTCCAGAGGGCATGTGCCCCCACAGAGAAGGCTCTCCCCCTGGGGGCTGCCAGTCAACACTGTTTGACCGACAGCACCCTGAGGAGTCCTTCTCTGTGGGAGCGTATTGGCCAGTAGGAGGCTATTGGCAGCAGAAGGCAATCTCGTAAGTACCCGGGTCCTAAGCCATGGAGCACTTTAAAGATGGTCACCACCACCTTGAATCGCATGCAGAAGACCACCGGGAGCCAGTGCAGCTTGCGCAGGAATGGTGTTACATGGGTGCGCTGAGTCGCTCCCATAATCACCCGCGGGGCCACATTCTGGACCAGTTGGAGCCTCTGAGTGCTCTTCAAGGGGAGCCCCATGTAGAGAGCATTACAGTAGACCAGGCGGGAACTGACGAGGGCATGAGTGACCGTGCGCAAGGAGTCCAGAAAGGGGCGCAACTGGTGAATCAGGTGAACCTGATAAAAAACACCCCTGGCCAAGCCGTCACATGCTCTTCTAGCAACAGCTGCATATCCAGGAGGACACCCAAGTTGCGGGCCTTCTCTGTGGGGGCCAAGGTCTCATCCCCCCCAATAGTCAGCGTTGGAACCAGCTGGCTATCCCGGGACGGAAAATCATGCAATTTTCAGAAATTCCGGAGGCTGCAAAAAAGTGCAAACCCTCTTGTGTGACATCAGGAGGCTGCTCAAGAGCACACTCCCATTCTTGTGCGGTTTCAACAGCCTCTGAAAATTGTGTGAAAATGGACATGCTTTCAAGAATAGTTGTTGGATGTTGGTGAATGCTGGTGGGTCTCACAAAACATAGTAATGTGTCACCATTGACATCTGTGCCAGAGGTTTGCCATCATTGTCCAGCAAGACCTGACTTTCTCTATTCACAGCAGTAGGCAAGGACTCTTGAGACCCTTTTCATTCTGCATCTTCCTTTATTTCAGAAGTAGAAAGTCAAAATTAGAATGTTTCAGTCACTTCAGCAGTAGCCACATCCGCAAATTCCTTTTGCAATGAGATTGGGGTTTCCTCTATTCTATGCCCTGGCCCTGAAATAACCCCGTAGTTCATTGATCTAAAAGCAGTGATGATTCTGGTTTGTTTATTTAAACATCTACAAGGAAGGTTGAATTGGTCACAATTAGAACAATGTTTCCATTGACAAAATTGGCAGATTGTGGTTAGGCACTATGGCAACTGTTTGGGGGCAATGGAGTACACTTGGCCTTAGTATATAAACTGTCCCTAAAAAAATAATCAGGGGCAGGACAAAAAATACATGGAGATGGGACAAAATTACATTTGATTTCATCTCCAGATTCTTAACATTAAATACAAAAACATTTATCCCTTTCCATATATTTAATTATGCTTCTTCCTCTGTATTTAAAAATTACACATTGGTAGAAATATATGGAGAAGTTGGAGCCACATCAAAGCTTTTGTGGGTCCTAGATGGCCCTGGGATCTAGAATTGGGCATAGTGTCTATATTATGTTTTCCCAACTTGACACTATTCTACATCAGCATTTTTTCAACCGTGACAACTTTAAGATGTGTGGACTTCAACTCCCAGAATTCCCCAGCAAGCTTTTGGGAATTTTGGGAGTTGGAGTTCACAAATCTTAAAGCTGCCATGGTTGAGAAATACTGATATAAATGAATAAAGGTTAGCTGCAACCAGCATGGAAAATGCTGAGAATTCTGGGAAGTCCACGTATCTGGAGAATAACAGAGCTGAAAGGGTCCCCAGAGGTCTTCTAGTCCAACCCGCTGCTCAAGCGGGAAACCCTATACCATATCAGTCAAATGGCTGTCCACTTTCTTCTTAAAAACCTCCAGTGTTGGAGTACCCACCACAATGGAGGCAAGCCATTCCACTAATTAATTGTTCTACCAGGAAATTTCTCCTTAGTTCTTTCTAATCTGAATTATATTTACCACAATACAAACAGAACCTAATGGAGTCAAATCTTCACACTTGCAGAAGATAATAAATCCATTAATCCTGAATCCCTTTACCCCAAATTGATTCACCATCAACTACAAACTGAGCTCCCGGGGGTCTGAAGAGCATTACATTCCAGATGTTAGGGGGAAAACATTGAAAGCTATCAAGAAAACATTCAGAGCTATTAAGAAAACATATCTGGCCATTAAGAGCCATCACAGATCTTTAATTTTTTTAAAAAAATGTTGATTGCTCTTTTGAAAAGGCTCAGGATAGCTAAACTCAGATATGTGGAGAGAGAAAAATAAAAAGTTTGGATGAAGAAGGCTTTTGACTCTTCGCAAAATTCTATCACTGAACGGTGTTTCTAAACTCAAATATTTGTTAAGTAAGCCAAGAATATCATGTCAACTAGATCCTCTTAGAGACTGAGGTTCCCAGGCATAACAAGAATTTAAAAATGACAGCATATATAAAAAAACCTGCATATTTTTAAATAAAAGAAGTCCTCCTCACCATCTCCCCTCCTCCAGATTGGCTCCTAGAGTAGCCTCCTCTTAAGCTATTGATAATTACTTTAGTAGTAGCTTACAGAGAATGTAATTACATATATCCATAGAGGAGTTTAGTTTTGATGTCACCCAATCATTGTGGTGAAAGTCAGCCTCAAACAGAAGTGAATTCGGCAGCTGGATTTCTTTAAGGTAATTATAGTTATAACGCTTTGATTTTTTTTCTCAAAAAAAATCTTTTTGATGGAAATGAGATTCCTTAAAACTTTTTCACTCCCAAGTTTAAAGTGGGAGGGGGGGAATGATCAAACTCTCTTCTTCAAAACTGTTCAGAAGGGAAGAAGATAGTTGAGGGACTAAGAGCGTGTGAGCATCCCAATATTTCAGTCCCCAGCAGTTTTGTTGGGCCCCACATTTCAGTTTAAATCCAAGAGAACTCCTTCTTGGAACTCTCATTTTTTTTTTATCAGGAAATGTGTTCAGTCACAGAGGCTACAAAGAGATGGAAAGATGGCAGGAAGTGGAAGAACAGCTCTCCTAAAGATCTGCTTTAGGAGAGCTGTTATCCAGGAAATGAAGAGAAAAATAGAAATCTGACTATTGGGGGCGAGTTGTTGGCCCCCACGGAAAGGGCTCGCAACTTGGGTGTCCTCCTGGACTCACGGCTGTATTTAGATGAGCATTTGACAGCTGAGGCCAGGAGGACTTTTTATCAGGTTCACCTGATTCGCCAGTTGCGAATCAGGTGATCCCTTTCTGGATCGGGACTCGTTACGTACGGTCACTCATGCCCTCATCACCTCATGCAGGTCTGAAGGGCCAATGTTAGATTTCAGAAGTTGCAACCTCTGGCACATTTGCAATTCTTTTAAGGTAACCATGGTAAACAGCAACCTGTTTTTATTTCTCTTTTTGCAAAGTAGAGTGCACTGCCTCTCATGCCAGGCCTGGCTCTAGATGGTCCCAATCACAAGTGTCTCATGTCCAAACAACCCCAAAGGTGCTTTTTTCAAAAGGCAACTGGGCTTTGTTTTTCCTTGAAGACATTTCGCTTTTCATCCAAGAAGCTTCTTCAGTTTCAACTTCTTCAGAGAACTGAAGTAACTTTGCTTATCAATCATTGCATTTACAATCTTCACGGATTTGTGAAGCAAAGGAAAGCTAAAGTAAGACCATAAGCCCAGTCACAGATTCACTTAGCAACCTATTTACTAGTTCCAACTGTGGTCGCTAAAGAAAGACTATCTGTATGCAATGCAAGATGGAAAAACTGCATTCTGGTCCCAAAAAGAATATTCAGAAAATACAGAAAGTGACTTTGCCAGTCAAACTACGAAAGACAGGTTAGTGTCACACTTAAATGTAAATTGAGAGATGGAAGGGTAGTTGTAACTCCTTAAGTTTGGCTGAGGATGAAGGCAAGAATCAAAGACATTTAGGTTTCTGAGCAGAGCTTATTCTTTGCTGGAAAATGGCTTGATGTTTGCCTGATATCTATGAAATGTAAGTATATATTTGCCTGGAGGGAAGTTCCCATTGGCCCAATAAAACATATTTCTGACTTGTTCAGTATAATGGGTTGCATGGAAAATCAACTTCAAATACAAAATAGACACAGAAAAGATAGGGATGAAGGAGGAGTTGAGTTAAACCCAAATAGATTAGACAAAATTCTGGAAACGAAAGAAGGGAAGATGATATCTAAAATATATAAATATTTATTAGAATTGGAATTGAGTAAGAATTTAATTAAAGGGCAGATGATTGCCTGGAACAAAAACATAGGCAGAAATATCCAATTAGAAGAGTGGGAAAGAATTTGGGAAAATAATACTAAAATGACAAAATCGGTAAGTTATAAAGAAAACCAATATAAGATATGGTATAGATGGCACTTACCCCCGTCGAGGCTAGCACAAATGTATCCCAACTTAGACTCAAAATGCTGGAAGTGCAAACAGGCTAGAGGAACTTTTTACCATATGTGGTGGCTATGCCCCAAAACTAAGGCATATTGGGAGAAAATTAGAATGTGGATAATACAAATAGTAGGAGAAGAAATTGAACTAGACCCCAAGATATTTTTATTAGGAATTTACAAACAAAACATTAGAAAAGAAAAGATATACTTAATACACCACATAATTACAGCGGCGAGAATAGCGAATGCACAAGTATGGAAAAAGGAATATTTGCCAAACGATCAGCAAGTAATACAAAAGATATATTTGTGTACGGAATCGGATCAATTAACGCAGAAATTAAAAAATGAGGAAAGCTCAAAATATTCTAGGGTATGGGATAGATGGTACGATTGGATCAAACAAAGACAAAATGGATAATGATACTTTTAATTGAATATGAAAGTTAATTTGAATGAGCAATATATGTTGTTATACTCTTAGTGAATTGTAAATTAAGAATGAAAATTGGAAAGGTATTTGTATGATAGTCTTATATAATGTACCCATGAGGATTTCACCGACAAAAGGCCTGTGGATGAAAGCAATGAATGGGAATGTAAATAATGTAAATAATAATAATGCATTAATGTAAATACCATGAAAGTATACTTGTTTATGTATAATAATATCATGAAACCGGAAATGACAGAAATGTATTATAATTTTTACTCAATAAAGATTTTGAAATCGGAAAAAAAAAAATGGAAATTTCTATTGTATCACAATTTTTCCCAAGTGGCTAGAGAGATACCCGAGTGGCAGATTATCTTCAAAATGCGATTGTTGCTCCACAGCTATGGCCAATAAATGCAGCACAGTATCTATTGTCTGTAAAAGGTGACTATCAGGCATTCATCAATGCATGACACTGTGAGTAATGAAGAAATAATAGGTTTTAGAAAGGTGATGCAGTTCTGCAGCTTTTCACATGGCATTTGCTTAGTTCGGGGTTTTTTCAAACTTAGCAACTTTAAATTGGGACTTTTCTGTTCAGCATTTGGAAAGGCCCCGATTGTGAATGTGCAGATCGATGACTGAGTCAAAATTAACATGTAACATTTAACAATGTGCTTTTGCGCATAAGTATTCTTATGAGTTGATGCTATAATGAGTCCAACTCTTTATGGCATCAACTCATAATGAGCCCAACCATAGTGAGTCTTGTTGTCTCCAGGGTGGTCCAACTTTGGCAACTTTAAGATTTGTAGACTTCAGACCCAGGGGACCCAGAATTCCCCAGCCAGCCATGGGAGTTGAAGTCCAAAAGTCTTAAAATTGCCAAAGTTAGACACCCCTGGACACCGCAGTCTGGGTGAAAGGATTTTCTTTGCATTTACTTTCTTCTCCTCTCAACATTTTACTTGATCGCAGGCAACAAGTGAGAAGCATTTCAATGATGAATGGAGAATTCTCTGTTAGCCAATGAAGACATTGGTCCCCAGTATGAATCTTCCCAAGGGGGACCATGTGTATAGCCTTAAGAAGTTATCTTCCAGGAACATTAGACCAACAGCATGGAAGCATATCAGTAGCCTTAAATCGGGAAAGGGGAATAATTATAAATGGTAAGACCCTAGAGTGAGAGCCAGATGGACTCCAAAACCATGCTGTCCTTGTCCAGTAATGAGTCACAGGGGAAGGCTGGAGTAAGTTGCTGGGATGCCAAGAAAAGGACTCGGAGGAAGAAGTTCCTGCTCTTAATCACTCTTCTCCTTACTCCAATGATGACAGTATCTTGCTGCTGTTTGCAATGCTACGTAGCTCTCCTCCCCCCCCCCACCACCACCCAACTGATCAGAGAAGTTTTTAGCCTTCCTGGAGAACTGCAATCGCATCGATATTGCAAAACCATCTGGGAAGCTATGCCTCCCACCCACACGACTGTGCTCCCTGCAGGCTGGCACTGAGCTTCAGCCAGCTGGCAGGGGAGGCACATTACCCAAGCACACTCCACACCAGCTGGCCAGAAGAAACCGCACATGCCAAGGCTGGCTGACGAAGCTCCTAGCTACTCTCTCTCAGACTTCCTCACTTCTGCTAAGGTCCCATCCATCCCTCCCCAAGCCCCCACCCACCCACCTACCACGTTTTTTCCTTGAGTCTTTCTCTCTCTTTCTCTTTAAAATCTCACTTGCTCCTCTCCTTTGCCCAGCTTCTGGTTCTCAAAACAAGCCACAGTGTTTTGCCCTGCCGACAGCAAAGCCTTTCATTTTATTTCCCTGATCGTGACAAAAGCTTCCATTTCATTTCCGATTGCCTTTATTTTATTCAGAAACATCCTCTTCTTCATTTCCTTCCCTCTCTTCTCCTCCCTCTGCAAGATTTCTCTGTCTAATAACCCATTTTTGCCACTGGGATCTGTTGGTTTTCTCTCCTGACACCACAAAGCCATTCTCATACAAAAGAGGTGGCTGAAAGGGGAGGATGTGATGAAGGCAGCTTCTACAGCACTTCCTGATAGTTTCCTGACAGTTAGAACAATTCATCAGTGGAACAACTTGCCTCCAGAAGTTGTGAATGCTCCAACACTGGATGTTTCTAAGAAGAGACTAGACAACCATTTGTCTGAAGTGGTTACAGGGTTTCCTGCTTGAGCAGGGGTTGGACTAGAAGATCTCTAAGGTCCCTTCAACTTTGTTATTCTGTTATTCTTCCAATTTGCAACTTATATAGCTGGCACCTGAGATGCACGATGCACACACCTTTATTGTTTCCCACTACTCCTTCTAAAAAAGGTACAGAGTGGGAGCTTGGTCTTCTACCTTCACCACTTGAGAAAAACATTAATTTCTATTAATAAATTAGCCGTCTTTATTATTATTTTTTACAGCTGAGGAGCGGCTGGGTCTCTATGTGCATTTTATACTTGGATACCAATATCCAAATGAAGAATGTTGCAGAAGAATTCACTTGCTGCCCATTTCTCTCTAACCTAGAAATGTGTATCATGGAGGAAGGCACAGGTCGTCCTTGACTTACAGCTGTTCATTTTTAACTGTTCATTTTAAACTGATCTATTGATACACGCGGTAGTCAAAATCTACAGAGACAGAGTTTTCATTCTTTGCCGTTTGCAAACACACACACACACAGACACACTTAGTAATGTTTCCTTTCCTTTATTTATTATTTATTATTCGTATTTCTATGCCGCCCACTCTCTGAGGACTCTGGGCGGCTTACACCAAAGACAATATACTAAATAGCATATTGTCCCCAACAATCAGGGTCCTCATTTTACCCACCTCGGAAGGATGGAAGGCTGAGTCAACCTTGAGCCGGTGAGATTTGATCTGCTGATTTGCTGAACTAGCAGTCAGCTGAAGTAGCTGCAGTACAGCACTCTAACCACTATGCCATCTCAGCTCTTCTATTTGCATTGTTACAGAGAAATGCAATACTGTAAAATTAGGAAAATCAAAGGCAAGCTAAACTTTGTGAGGTAAAATGTTTTCTTTCCTCCTTCCCTTCTTCCCTCTCTCCCTCCATCCCTCCTTCCCTTCCCTCCTTTCCTCTTCCTGCCCCTCCCACACCCCACACCCCCATGTCGTGCTTGTCAAAACAGCAAGCTACCAAGCAACCTACCTTTTCTACTGTATCCCATTTCACCAGGCCTTTGGAGCTGAGAGTTGACTCAGGATTCCCTCCCAATGACTGCCAAAATCGTCTCCTTCAACATTCACCATCTGAAAAAGGAGCTCCCCAATTTTCAGAAAGTTTTGCAAAGGAACAGGAAGAAGCCAGGACAAAGCACCATGGCTAGCATCCAGAGGAATAGTTAATCTTATTCATTGTACTCTTGCATCTGCATGTATATCTGAAAGATCTTTTCATTAAAAAAAAAAACCACTCAAACTTGTCCAGTTAATCTGTTTTACCACACCTGGCTGTTGTAGATCCTGGATTGGCAATGCTTAATTAATTCACATTGGGTTTTTTATACCATGTCTCTAACTCCTGTAGCAAAGTCTGCCTCGAATCAAATCAATACTCCAAATGAGTGTCTCTAGACAACCTGCTGTTTTGAACTACTTCTAAAGTGAACTGAATCAATCAAGGATTGCCTTAGGAGCAAGACACCAATAAGGACAGTTTATTTATTTATTTATTTATTTATTTATTTATTTATTTATTTATTTATTTATTTATTTATTTATTTATTTATTTATTTATTTATTTATTTATTTATTTATTTATTTATTTATTTATTTATTTATTTATATACCGCCCTTCTCCAGAAGGACTCAGGGCGGTGAACAAAATTAAAAAATGTACAGCAAAATCCCGTTTTAAACCAAATAAATAATAAATAATAAATAATAAAACCGAGAATCAGAGTCAGCCTATTTGCTTGAACAGCCAAGTCTTCAAGCCAAGTATAGCAGGCAATGTCTTGACTAATCCAACTTGCTCTTACTATGGGCAAGCCCATTCAAGCTCAAATGCCTAGCACTATTAGCAACTGGCTGCCCATTATACTACACTTTACATCGAGGGGGGCTGTGTGGAGAGAGTTTCCTCCTTTAAATTCTTGGGAGTTTACCTCAATGAAGATCTCACCTGGAAAATCAACATGACCCAGGTGGCCAGAAAGGCCAAACAGAGTCTCCACTTCCTTAAAGTCTTGAGAAAAAACAAAGGGGGACAACAATTGATGACCTCCTTTTACCGGTCCGCAATAGAAAGAATCCTCACTCAGTGCATTAGGGTGTGGTATGCTGGTTTGGCAGCTGTGGATAGAAAGACATTATAGAGGGTGGTGAGCATAGCACAAAACATCTAGCAATATGGACATAGAAGCTTTTTTCATGCATGGGTAGACATGACTTGGATCTAATACCACTAGACAACATCTGATGTTGGATCTAGACTTGGATCTGATACCATTAGAAGACATCACTAGGGCTCGCTGCCTTAGAAGAGTGAGGAAGCTCCTCAAGGATGACTCACACCTGGTCAGCACTTCTTTACTCTCCTACCATCAAGAAGGAGCTGTAGAAGCATAGGCAGCTGCACAAACAGGCTAAAGAACAGTTTTTACCTGTCGGCTGTCAGACTCTTGAATGAAAAATAAGCACAACATAGTATGATTGACTTGCGGGGCCGACGCAACATGAAATAAGTTCACATGGTGCAATAGGATTGGGTGTTTGTTAGCAGGATTCACTAGGCTATGGGTTTTTTTTCTTTTGTCTTTCACTGTGACTCGTATAGTGTTGGTGGGGGGGGTGCACGAAAGGAGGCTCAGCCAATCTCATAGTACACATGTTGTACTCTGACAATAAAGGTTGGGATTGAATTTGAATTGATAATATAGCTCTGAATAATTCTGCCATGGTGTTACTCAGAGCAATCAGATTAAAGCCCCTGCACCCCCTTTCCAACAACCAACTGGCTGGGTTTCAGCTTTTTAAAATTAGAACATCGGCAGGCATCTTCAGTATTCAATATTCAGTATTCAATATTCAGTATTCAATATTCAGCATTGGTACACAAGGTTCTCTTTTAATCTAGCAACCTGGACATAGAAGCTTGTTTCATGCATGGGTAGCCATGATTTGGATCTGTGGGTCCTAATAACAAGGCACTTGGGGCATGTCTAAAAGAACCTCAGATGGTGTCTGTGGTTTAAGCTATATGTAAGGTTGTCCCATAAATAATTTTGAATGTGGAAGGATTTTGTGTATTTCCTGGGCGAAGAAGCTGAACATCATAAAAATTATTTATATAAAAGACGGAGGAGGGAATTATTCAGTCCCTGAAGGCACATTGGCTTATCCTGATTCTTGTCCCAGAAGGGCCCTAATTTGAGAAATCTGAGCACATCTGTATAAATGCGAAGGAAGCATTGAATGGGAGATTATGAAAAACAGTTCACAAAGCAAGTGGAAACTATATATAAAATGATATTTACTTCTCATTTCAGATGAAGCCCAAGACAAAAGGCATATAGGTAAACACAGCTGCAACATTTTTAGGCATATAATCAAATGCAGAAAAAATATTGGAAAACTATGCTAATTATTGTAATTAAATTGTGAACAGTATTGATAGCAAAATATCTTTATAAAACCTATCAAATCAAAAGAAGTCGAATCACATATGGGAATGCATTCTTGTGGCAGGAAGTACCAGGATACAAAAACTGGTCTCTCTTCCTTCACCAAAACATTCATGGTAAGATAATGATAGGTACAGTAGAATCTGAAGGTGGAAAATATATTTCTGGTTCATTGCTCTTTTGTGATCAGAACTTCTGAAGAAAGTGATCAAGAATATATTTTTATTTCTTTACTTTCAGATTAACTCTCTAAAGTCTAGAAGCATCCCACTGTCCAATCCAGTAATGAAAACGCTTGGTCTTTCCAATGTGGTTAGAATACAAATCTCAGCAGTCCAAACCAATATGGCCAATTGTGAGAACAGCGTAAGCTGTAGTTCAGCACTATGCAGAGGACATCACACTAGTTGTCACCATGACCTAAGCCACCCCTGAATCATTGAATATGTTCTTCGGAGGTTATTATACTTGTTCCATCTTGTCCCATCTTATTTCTCCTGACCTACCGGTACCTACATTTTTGACATCCCACTCAAAACCAGATATGAATCTAACTCTCCACTGAAGAGGAGACAAATGCAGTCTTCACAATGTGCATTTCCTGCTTAATTAATAAGGACTTTGTTGGAGATTTGTGTGTGTGTGTGTGTGTGTGTGTGTGTGTGTACATATATACATACACATGCACGCACATACATACACACACCATTATCACATTTTAAGCCTGATATATTTAAATCACAGCTTTGAGCTTCCCTAAATGTGTGAAAAAGAATCATATGCATGACATGAAATTGGACCTTGTGTTGCAGAAAGCACCCAAATGATTCTATTTTTATCAAGGAACCAAAGTATATTGTCTATGGCGAAATCACATGCATTCAAATTGCTTTTGCTCGGATATAATCATAAAATTGCAGACATAATAACTAGATGGAAACTTTGATTACAGAGTTGGAAAGGGCCAACTGTATTTATTCTTCATTCTTCTAGGTATCTGGATGTTTTGTCTATTTTCACCAAAAAAGAAACTTCTTGATGCAGGTGGGGAAAAGCTAGACAAAAATACCACAAAATGATAGAGTTTGGAAACACATTCCCATAATTGGGTGCTCCCAAGGAATTCAGAGGAAAGAGGGTTGAGGTGGAAGAAAAAGCATACCTACCTTGAAGTAGGATGACGAGTAAGGAAGTCCAGGTGCTGCTTTAGTGCTGAAAGTCAAACCTGAGTTGCTGTCAAAAGACATCCTGATGCTTCCCTCGACAAGGAACACCACTTGATAGAAAGTTCACGCACTTCCATGAGCAATCCCATAACTTGCCTATGTTAGACCTGTCACCAAATTTAGACAAAGCAGTACCTGTAGTGCATTTGGATAATGATAACAGTGAGGATGGTGAGGATGATGCATGCCCAATAAGAAATTTCAATAGAAGCGTAAGGTATTTTCAGAGGATTTCTCAGGTTACACTCAAGAATTTTAAGGGCACTATTAAAATACTGCCTATCATGTCCAATCTTTAAAATCATGAATAGGTGTCCAAATTCTCAGCCAATTATTTAAATACAAGTCTCTTTATGAATCAGAGGACCATGCAGTAGAAACAAATTAGATTTCTCTTGGAAAGTTTATACCCTAGATTCTTATATTGTACTGTCATTTTGACCCCAAATTATTTCTCATTAAATGAAATTGATCAGATTCAGCTATAAATTATCTTTATAAGCTGCCCACAAAATCACTAAGAGTGAGTTGGGCAGTGATATGAATTTAATAGAATTGGAATTGGAATTGGAATTGGAATTGGAATTGGAATTGGAATTGGAATTGGAATGGAATGGAATGAATAGAGTATAGTAGAGCAGAGCAGAGCAGAGCAGAGCAGAACAGAACAGAACAGAACAGAACAGAACAGAACAGAACAGAATAGAAGTGATTTGTATATTGCAAAATCATTTAATGATATTCAAGAATATTCCACTTTTGGTTCCTCCTTCTTTGAATATTTGAATATTTTGCATTTCCAATGAGAGATTATTTGGCCAATGAGCTCATTTGGAAGAACAGTTGAATTCCCATCCAGGCGCTGTTTTTCACCTTCCTCTGTGAAATGCCCAGAGAACACACAGCATTCAATTCATTAACACTGGGATCAAGACCAGGGTTCCTGGCTTCCAAAACAAATGATCCGTCATGGAGCCAAAAACACAGTTAAAATAGGTTAAGCCAATACAGTCAATGTTTTTATTACGCTTGCACAGTGTTTAAATTGAATCTATCACAATGGACAAAGCCCTTTCTTTGACAGATTATCTGTGCTGTACAGAGCAATTAACAGTTTAAAATGCCATTTTCAACTTTATGGGTTATTTTATTTATTGATTATTTAGTTATTTATTGCTTTTTCTCCCAAATTTATCTTTTGGTCAACTCAAGGCAATATACATGCTTAATGCTCCTGCCACCTATTTTCCCCACAACAACACACCTGTCAAGTGAAAAGAGAGTCAATACCCCAAATTCTTATTTGCTGCATCCCTTCGTAGTTGGTAAAGACTGGGCCAGTTAAAATAAACAAATATATGTTTATGCATCTTTCTTTTTTAAGAGCTTCAGAGCCTCATTCCAGTGAGTGTTTAGAGTTTAAGCTGCAGGCAATGTGGAGCCATTTTTTAAATATTTTAATCATGCTTCTTTAAACATGTTATTAAGGGATGTCATGTATTTTAAAATGTTTATATTGTTGTAAGTCATCTAAGCCAGGGATCCTCAAACCCAGGCCCATGGACCAGCACCAGTTCACAGCATGCCAGAAAGTGGGCCACGCAAACAAGTCCCATCCATGGGATACAGACAATATATGAAACTATGCCTCCTCAGGTCCATGGAAAAATGGAATCGGTCTCTAATGCCCTAAAGGTTGCGGGCTACTGACCTAGGCTCTGTCAAAGTGGGTAGGATATACCATGAATGATATAAATAATAAATATGCAAATATTCTGATTTCACTTGAAAGCAACTTGTCCTCTCATTGAAGATGTGAGTTAAAAAAAAATAATAGCGCAAGCATCATGGTACATTTCTTATCTGATGTGCCTGATTTGATTTTATACCTTCTCTTTTGTGGGTGGCATTTTTAGGTTGGTTTTTTTTTTTCTTACTAACTCCTACTTAGTCTGGGTTGATGACCTGTGATAAAGAATTTTGATGACTAAAGAGGATTAGAAACCAGAAACACAATCCATCCACTCTCTCCCCGGGAAATAATGTAATTCAGTGCTAAGGGAAGAGCTGAGTAATTAAAGAAAATGAAACATTATTGTCAGGAGTTAGACATGGAGCATGCAAACTCAATTCACACATCCTTTAAACAACAGCAGCAAACAGGGTTATTTCATCCACCTCTCCCACACACAAGTATACAAGGAATATGCTTCATGCATGAAAAAAAAACACCTCTCTCTCTCCCCCTCCCCCTTCTTTCTGTCTCCCCAAAACACATACACACAAAACCACACACAATTTCCTTTTCACTCTTTAGATTACACAACCTATATGCCTTGTAGCTGATTTGAAGCGTGTTTATTAAGAAATAATTTCCACCTACTTCTACCAGAAGTATTCCATTGCGCTAGGCACTGGATTTCAGATCTACATTTTAATCCAGTGCCATTTTATTAAAAGTTAGCTCCACTCAACACAGTGCAGCGCACGTCTAAGAAGAATGCCTAGGATGGCTCCGCACACAAGCCAGAAAGAGTTGTATGTAACTATGTTTGGCACCAGAAAACGTGGAAGAATCTCACCTACTGTATACTTGAAGCTGCTTTGGCTTGCTTAGCTATTGTCGTTGTTGTTAACTTTTATCCTGGTTATTGTCATGTGAAAACAACTCATCTGCTCTAAGAAGGACCAATGCCAGAGGACACCCCTGCCTTTGGTATCTAGAACAGGGTTATCCGACTTAATGTGTGCATCTTAAATAAATTTTGTTATTGTGACTGATCTCCAGTGGAACAGCCTAATAAGCAGGCTGTTAGGTGAATGTCAAATGAGTTATTTTCATAGAAATGCCAAAGAAAACTCTTTTCAACTAGTCTCATTAGGAAGCCTGAGTGTAAGCAACTTTCCCAGACTACTGTGAGAAATTGTGTGCCAAAACTGGTGGGGGGGATTCAGCATCAACTGCCAAACATGTCATTTCTGGACAGGCTGCTGAAGCATCCATAGGTGACATCTGGGCTGTGCTTTTCATCTTCCCGCCTCCCAGTGGCTGAATACCTGCATGGGGCAAGGCACCCAGAGAGGCTCACTGAATGCATCCAGTCTCATCCTCCCAGCTGGACTTCCTTCTGCAGTGCCGGAAGGTCCTGGAATTAACATAGTTTGTGTCGACTTCTCCTCTCGGAGCCTCTTTTGTCCACTTCTCTCTCTTCATGGGTTGCTAACAGTCCAAGCCCAATTTCAACTGCCTAAGCAGCAAGGCATACAATCAACGGTTTGTTCCTAGGATGGATGCTGTAGCCCTTGGCCCCTTTTCTTAGGAATAAGTAAAAATTAAGATATATACATAGGTATATAGATATATAGATCACCATATATATATGTATGTTACAAATTTATACACACACACACTTATCATGTTTCCCTGAAAATAAATAAGACCCTGTTTTATATTTTTTTTGAACCCCAAATAAGCACTTGGCCTTATTTTCTGGGAGGTCTTATTATTTTGGGGCATGTGGAGGAAACCAGAGGAAATGGCAGGGATGGGCTGCGCATGCGTTTAAATATTTTTGGGGAGGGCTTATTTTCAGGGGGAGGTATTTTAGTGTATGCGCTCAAAAGCCTAATTGGGCTTATTATCAGGGGATGTCTTATTTTAGGGGAAACAGGATATATATGGCTCACAGGCTCTTATCCGATTATCAGCTCATTTCAGGTAGGTTTATTTGTATGTTTTGTTTTTTTTTTGTGTTGAGTCATCCTGGATTACCACGAATGGAGGAGATATCACCTGGAATTTCACCTGGAAATGAGCTGGTAATCGGATAAGAGCCTGTGGCCTGGGGGTTAAATCAACTGCCTTGCAGGCAGACGGCCCAGGTTCAAATCCCAGTAAGGGTATGACTGTCTGACGAGAGCAAATAAGCTCGAAATAGATCTATAACAGCCTCCCTTTATTTATAGAATTATCAGCAAAAATATTAAAAACATAGAAAAATAGCTTGTCGGCTATATTATACTGTCTGGACGGCCCATGAGATTGGGCTGAAAGGCAAAAATTGAAGATTTGTGATATCTCCTCCATTCGTGGTAATCCAGGATGACTCAACACAAAAAAAAAACACATACATACATACATACATACATACATACATACATACATACATATATATATATATATATATATTTGTATATGTATATGTATATATATATATATATATATATATATATATATATATATATATATATATATATATATATATATATATATATTTGTTTTCTGAGGTTTTCGCGGGTGTTTGTATGTAGGTCTTTGGTTATTCAGGTCTTCTCCCACGTAAAATTGGAAGTGTCTTGGCAAATTGCTCCTGGAAGCACGAAGCCGAGAACACCAGCCTGAAGATGACGAATGAGACTTCGTCGAAATGTCGCCAACTTGAACCAGTTGTCAAGCATCCAAATGAAAGTCACATTATCATGGGGATGCTACGATGGTCATAAGTGTGAAAAATGGTCATAACTCACTTTTTTCAGTGCCTTTGTAACTTTGGATGGTCACTAAACGAATTGTTATAAATCAAGGGCTACCCTTAAACCTTTCTTTTGATCATTCTACAATAATAAAGTACATGCAATTTACCGGTATGTAAATAGCTAGAAGTTGATGATGACAATGATTTTATAAGCATATAGGCTTTACAGAGAAGAGCTCTACCTGAAAACACATCAGTCTAGAAAGGGAAAAACACAACAAGTTACTCCTACATACAAACAAGAAATTATGTTGAATATCACACACACACACACACACACACACACACACACACAAACAAATTGTGCAAAGATAGACAAATACCCCAAATTCTGCAGAAGGATGGCCAAAATTACCATGTTTTTTTCTTGGAAGCCCTCCTCGTGTCTTACAGGTCATGTGGTTCAAAAGTGACTGAAGGAGAGGATTATAGAGTCAAGAGTAAACTGTGGAGCTTTGATTATTTCAATTAAATCATTTATCTCAGTGATATTGAGCAGAGGCCTTGTTACACCCATAGATCCAGTTGACATAATGGAAAGCAAGCAAACATTTTGAAAGCCCCCTCCTTAAATATAACTTCCAGCAGCAGCAATAAAAATGCAATTTGGAGTGGGGGTGGGGGTCCTGGATGAAATATTTCTGCTGCCATTGCTTGGAAATAGTTCAATTTGCCAGAATAGCGTGATCCATGGGGTACAAGAGAGAATTACACTAGTTTGTTGGGTGGGGGAAGTGTAAAGTCCCCAACATTTCCTCTTTCCGATGATACTAGAACTATGTTAGGAGGCTTGGTGGTGCAGAGGACTAAAGTGCTGTTAAAGTAGTATTTAGCTGCCAGCTGCCTGCAATTACTGCGAGTTCAAATCTCACCAGGCTCAAGGTTGACTCAGCCTTCCATCCTTCCAAGGTAGGTAAAATGAGGACCCGGATTGTGGGGGCAATAAACTGACTTTGTTTAAAAAAAGAACACCGCTTTGGGGGGGGGGGCAAAAGCCCTACTAAGCAGGTATATACAAAAGTATGAAGGCTATTGCTTAACTCATTGTAAGCAGACCTGAGTTTCCGGAGAAGGGCGGGATATAAATCAAACCAATAAATAAAATAAATAAATATCAAGAATCCATTGTTATTGAAGACTTGATTCATCTTGGAATAAAACAAATGCTTAGTTCTGGGTTTCACGTGGGGGATAATTTTAAGCAGGAAGGGAATCTCATCCATCTGTGTTTCCTTGGTGGATCTTAGTGAAAAGAAATGGAAATAAAACAAATTAAATCAAGCTTATCGATTTAATAACAGCTCTCTATATTTAAAGGGGGGGGGGAAACACTCCGAAACCGGGAAGTTTTTAGAAAGCCACAGTGACACTTCCAATCAAAAATACTCATATGTCTTTGTAGATTTAGTTCTGTTGTGCCAGGTGTTTAATTATTTTTTGAACATGAAGTCCAGAATATGAATAGAGCACTTGAAAAATTAAAGAGCCAAGAAAGAGGGGTGGGGGGAGGAACATGAAACAAAATTATCAGGTACCCAGGATATTAAAATGTGTTTGTTAGTAAAGGATGGGGGAGACAGCAGGACAATTAGAGTTATGTACAACCAAGAACAAAGCTTTGTTGCCTCTCCATTAATTTGTCTGAAAGAAAACACTGGAAAAGAAGAGAGAAAGAGAAACCTGCCCTGTGTTGAAACTCATTTGAATGCAAATATTTATGGAAATGATGACATTTTTCTATCCAATTCCTAATCCCTGACAGGAAAACAAATATCAAGAAGTGGATTTTTTTTTTTTTTTTTTTGCAGCATTTGGCCTTGTTATAAGGCAATGCTCTAGAAAAAGAACAGCAACTCTGCTTGGGAGCCGTTTGATGGAAGCTGTTATGAACTTAATGGACCAGAAAGATGTTCAGAAGCCTCCAACATGAAAACTGTGGTGAGTCGAATGGTCAAATGATTCCATCTGTGGCTAAAATGGCTACTGGAAGCATTTAGATACTCCCCCAGATGTTCAAATCTGGAATCCCGCTGTTCCTAAACTATATCTGGAATTTGTCATTTTACACAGAGCAGCATTCTTGGGCTGAAAAGAAAAAGCAAACCCTAGGTAGGCATTTCAATCTTTTCAGAAGTTGCTGTTGAGAACCCAGAAATGCTGGGCTGCTCTCCAGCTTGGAATCCAATTTAGACAAGGTGCTTTAAGAAATAGACTTATTTCAGTTTGCTAAGTTAAATAAAAAAAAGAATGGAGCGGGTAATATAAAAAAGGAATTCTCCATTCAAAAAGGGTCTTCAAACATTTCCTTTAAAGGAAATTGAAAGGAAAAAGTAAGTGACTTGGACTTCTTTTGTTGCTATTTCCAGGTCTAATATGAAGTGGACATGATGCACAGAAATTCATTCCAAGCAAAGCCATCTTCAGTGTAAAATAATCACCCATCTCATTTCTGAAAAAATATTTACTTAGAAACGTTTCATTTGGCTTTTTAGAAGGCAGCATCTAATACAAACAAAAAACAAAAATACTATTTTAATATAATGAGAGGTTAAAAATGAGCTTCCAAAGACATCAATATGGTGAAATATTAATGTGGATTACAGGCATTGCAAAATAGAGAAGTCTCTGTTAAAATTCAAGAGATGGGGCGAAGGCTAACCTTCAGATCCTTGGAAATCAGAGAGGAATGATCCTACTCTAGGGAAATTGGTATGGGAAAGCAAATGTCAACTGTTGAGGCTATGACCAGAGATCTGTCAGGTATGAAAGATCAGCTCCACACATGAAGATTCAATTAAATTGATTTATTGCTAAATGATTATGTACAGGAATCTTCTCAGTTAATGGTTGGCACCCGTTTAGTATTAGATAAGGGTCAATGCCACTCAAGTGGGATTGGATTTAATTCTCTTGTGGCTACATAGGGATTCTAGGCTGATTCCCCTTTTCAGTCTGCCCTGTCCCAGGTGCCACCGTCCCTTCTCCTACAAGAATAGAATAGAGCTGAAAGGCTCTATTGAGCCTTTCAGCTGAAAGGCTCTGAACTTGGAGGTCTTCTAGTCCAGTCCCTTGCCCCATGTGAACTTATTGCACATTGCACTGGCCCCGCAAGTGCAATCATACCATGTTGTTGTAGTTAGCTTTCATTCAAGAGCCTGACAGCCCACGGATAAAAACTGTTCTTCGGCCCATTTTTGCGGCTGTCTATGCTTCTCCTTCCCAATGGAAGGAGAATAAAGAAGTGATGACCAGGGAGTGAGTCATCCCTGAGAGTTTTCCTCACTCTTCTAAGGCAGCGAGCCCTATCAATGTTGTCTAGTGGTATCAGGGGACAGACCATGATATTTTGTGCTGCGCTTATCACCCCCTTTTCTATCTGCAGCTGTCAAGCCAACATACCACACCGTAATGCACTGAGTGAGGATGCTTTCTATTGTGGATTTTCTATTGCCAACACCTATTCTACCTGAAAGAGAGGGTAGGCATGATACCCTCTATTGGCTCTGCTGGGATCAGCCCCATCTGGTTAGTCCCCTCACTTCTCCATTTATGGCCATTTCAATTGATAATTGATCAAGTATGGAATTGCTGGTATCTGAATAATAACCCTTTTTTCTTCTTGGCCCTTTTCCTGCATCCTTTGCATTTATATGCACTTTTTAAATAAAATATGAATGTCTAGTACTGTATCAGCATCATGAGATATAAATAGTGTACAGAATATATAAATGCAATTAAGAAAACCGCTTTCCTTCCCAATCCTTTTTTTAATGTTTTGGTGTAAATGGAGGTTATTATAGTAGAAGAAAAAGCTCACACTTTCTAATGGTACTTTCATCCCTATGTCTTTGAAGATTTTCAATCATCCAGGTTATGATTGTCCCAAAAGTGCTTTCTCCAAAAGGCAACTTTCTTGGTGTTTTCTTTTAAAATGTTTTGCTTCTCCTCCAAGGTCCTTTCAGATTTAAATGTTGTGGTATATAAATGCTAAAAACCAGGCAGTTAGTTCCTCAACTAGCTACACAGTGGGTTATAAGAGCTTCAAAGTATCTCCCAGGGGAAAACGGGGTCAACACTCTCTGTCTGCAAGAGGCACTGTCTTTCTTCATGACATTTGTAACTTTACAACATCTGCTATATAAATATAACTGCACATATGGCAGCGCCGATAACAATAATATATTGCATCACTTGCTCGCAGTGCAAAGGCAGTATAAAATTATTCCCTCTCATAAAAGAGGGCTACCTGAATTTGTGGGACAATACTTCCTAATTGGAAACATTCAGACACAAAGAGGGAGAAGATCTTCTCAAAAAGTAGGAATGGGGAGAGTCTCCAGAATAAAGTCTTCTATCGGCCAAGCATTTCCTACATTAATTTCGGGGTTTCTCAATCAACATGCCAAACCTGTGATGATATCACAGTCTAAAATGAACTCAAGCCAGTAGAAATACACCAGCTCTTGATAAATATTTCCTTCCAAGCTAGCTTTTCAGTATATTCATCAGACCAGGGGTGAAATGCTACCAGTTCACACCGATTCGGGCGAACCGGTAGTAAAAAAAAAGCTACAGGTTCGTCCGAACCTGTATTTCCTACAATCAGCTGTGCTGCGTGATTTATAGTCACTAGAAAGCAGGAAATCCTGCTTTCTAAATCACGCAGCACAGCTGTTTCCCACCCACCCACCCCCGCTGTTCTATTTACCTTTTTAAGCCTTCTTTTTCCACGCGAAGTGCACATTTGGCAGTCACTGTGTATGCGCACATGCCCAGCATGCATTTGGTGTGCACTGTGCATGCAGGCATGCGTAACATGCTTTTAGTGCACACTGTGCATGCGCATACATAGTGCACATTTGACACACAGCGCACATGCGTGGGCAGCAAACCAGTGGCAATACATGGAGGATTTCACCGCTGCATCAAACCCAGTTGAAACAATGGAAATATATTGCCTTGCTAGTCTACAGCTCCTCTTCAAACATCAGGTTTCCTGCCTCTGATCTCTTTTACTATTGTCCATACACTGAGTTCAATCTTTTGTAAAGACAGACCCCAAAACTAGTTTTTCTTGATCACAACGAATTTATATTTTCCCTTAAATATATATACTAAGTTAAGGAAATCAAATAAAGACTATTTGATCTCCTTAACTATTGTCGAAAGAAGCATGGTACTGGGTGGCTTAATGACGCTGGAAATGGTCTCTGCTTCAGCAGTTCAAGTCCTAGCACCGTGTGGAAGGACGAGATCCCATTACTTGCCTCAGCTTCTGTCCACCTTACAGTTCAAAAGCATGTTCTGTGTGAGTAGATAAATAGGTACCAATTGTGTAGGGAGATGAGTTGGTGCTCTGTGCAGGCAGTCAAATTTCAGCAGGCTCTGAACCTTCCTGGTTGTAGCATCTATTTACAAGGCAGCTCCAGGGAAGGGAGGGCATCTGGTATGCTATTGGAAGAGCCACTCATCTGTGTCAGTGTGTACCTGACAGAGCTGGTAAACTGGCAGACAAACTATTACTCTGCAATAGCATTTTAATCCCCTGGCTAATATAACAATGTCATAATAATAGTAAATAATAACAATAACAACAATAACAAAAAATAAGTGTTGAGTTTTGTTTTACTCTTAAAAAATTCTGCCCTTCAATGAGCTGGAGCTGCTGATGGTTATGCTATCAGTAAAGCATGATTTAACTTCAGTTTTTACCTTTTTGAATTTAAAAAGAATCCATTCAAAGCCACACTAAAGAATGTGTTCCTGTTTCTTACAATGTGCAATCTTTGTGAGCATTTTTCCTAACCTCTACTTTCTCAAGCATGTTCCCTTATATGAAACATGTTTTGTGTGCCTTTTCCAAATATACAAATATTTTTAATTAAAACAAGCAATGAAACAAAAGATGGAGCTTAAAGTGCACATTGGCTCTACTTGTGCCATAAATACTATACATTTCTATAAAAATTCTCATGAGATGCCTTTCTTAGTCATTCCTTTTCTTATACGATAAAACTATAATTTCAAGTTTCCTTCAGAAGTAGGCAATTGGGAAAACACTGCCCTAAACTTATATTTCATCTAAATCAAGTTTACATTCTGGATAGGTTTTTAAAATAATTTTAGTCTATATTAATTAACAAAAAAAGTATCAATACATATATCATTACTAAGGAAATAAAATTATTGGTTATAATAAATTATTGTTGATATCTATGACAATTATTTAGAAGTAAGTACATCACGACAGTAGAAAAAATATTAAAGCCCTAACTCTGTGGAGGAAATTCCACCAACACAATTAACACCTGGACAGTTCCAGTCATTAGACACATCTGGAATAATAGACTAGACTTAAGCAGAATTAAACACTCTAGATAGGAAGAGCAGAAAAAGCAATGATGATTACTCATGCCCTTAATCCATGTAGCAATGTTGACAGACCCTACTTACCAAGGGAAATAGGTGGGGTAGAATGTTGCAAGAACACCAGTTGAAGAAGAAAAGGGGTCATTGGAAGAATATCTGAAGAATTATCTGAAGCTAGTATCATAAAGGCTTACTGAATACTTGAGAGACTAAACTGGTCTATATAAGAAAATCCAAATGAAGAATAGAAACAGATATGCCAAGGTAAAATATTACATGGTCAGTATGTTAAAAACCAAATAGCAGATAAAGCAGAAAATAAGACCTGGCAATAGCTAAGAGCAGGAAAGTTGAGGAAGAGACAGAGGGGCTAATTCTGACTGCACAAGGCCAAGCCTTAAGAACAAATGCATACAAGTCCAACATTGATAAGAGAGCAACAAATAGCATCTCTGCAAAGAAGCTGAAGAAACAGTGGATCACCTGATTATCTGTTGCAAGACAGATCACACAGGCTGGTTACAAATAACAGCATGACAAAGTAGCAACAATAGCGCATTGGGATATTTGCAAGAAATACTATTTGCCTGCAGGCAAATAGACAAAGTAATAATAGACAAAACAAAATAGACAAAGTAGTAGAAAATGAAGAAGCTAAAGTGCTCTGGGACTTTAGACTTCAAACAGAGAAGCACCTGCCATATAACACTCCAGATTTAACAATTGTCAAGAAAGACAAAAAAAACCCTGGATGTGACATTGCAGTACTGGGAGACAAGGGAGGAGAAGAGAAGGGAAAGAAGTGGAGAAAATTACAAAATACAAAGACCTGCAAATAAAAGTAGGAAGACAATGACAAAATAAAGCAAAGAAAGTACTAATAGTAAGAGGCGCCTTCAGTGCAATCGCACAACATCTGGAGTACCACTTGAATGCAATCGGCACTGACAAAATTAGACCTGTCAATTGCAAAGACAGCTTTACTTTGAACAGCTTACATCAGGGGTGTCAAACTCATGGCCTGCAGGCCAGATGCGTCACATGCTGGTCACGCCCACCTCCGGTTTAGTGAAGGAGGAAAACGTTATGTGATGACAACATGACGATGCGAGTTTGACACCTCTGGCTTACATCCTGCAACATTATCTTTAACACATCAAACAACATTGACTATAGAAGTTGGATCATAAATAAATAAATATCCCAAATCATTGGGGAAGATTCAATGGGTGGATAGAAATGCCAAGCACAGTCCACATATCTGGCTGATTATACAATCTGGCTGATTGTACAACCCACCATGTGTTGTTCGATGATGTTGTTTGACGATATTAAAGGTATCATTGTAGGATGTAACTTGTTTCAATAAACAAGAAGAATGTATGCATCTTTATGCACAATAATGATTGCTCTATATTAACATTCCTGTTGGTGTCAGCCCAGAATGGGGCCATAATAGACAAGGCCAAACCACAGAAGTTAATACTCTAATTCATGAATTTTCTTCTGAAGAGCAAAGAGATGATGACCAAAGCTTAGTACATACAGTATCCTGTGGAGCAGTCAATAGTTTATATTCTAAAAAGACAGTCATGTATTTTTTATGAAAGCACTTTGGTGATTGAAGAAATCGCCAAGTTTATTCCAAGCGTGAAGGTGCTCTCAGTAATTCTTCGGCCTTCACTTTGGTTCCAGCGACTACATTTTACCACTGGTGTGTAAATTCATAGCATGCTACATTAATATTTAACTTCTATTGCAAGTGTAACTAGTAGTCAACGGTTCTTCAAGACTTAAAGAGTTCAGTGATGAACTTTTTTTTTAAATGCCTCAGAGGGAAAAGGTACAAGATCTGGTAAGAATCTTACATGAATAGCTGGACCTTCACTTCAAGCTTCTTATTTGGAGCTCTCATTTGCTACAAGTGCAGAGCATTGGAAGCCTTATGGTAGGAAGCAGTTCAACATCCTGCTTGTTTGGGTAATAACTCCTCCATTAGAGACAATATTAGAAATTCAGCTTTTGATCTCTCCTTCTGGACTCTTTAAAATCCAAGCTGTGAACCAGCAGCTGATGCTTTACATATCATCCCAACCGCCAGCAATATATAAAGCTTGGGGAAAAAAAAAACCTACATGCAAGGAAAATTAACGATGGGCTATTAAGGGAACATACAGTAGCTCACATCTGCCTTATTCTACCTAACAGGAAAGGAAAGCTGCCTCTCTTCCGTAGCTCTCGTAAACAAGCAAGTGAGACTTCCAAAGAAAAAGAGCATGGGAGAGTTTCTGCTGAGCCTTCCAAACAGTCAGAAAGCCAAGGAAAGGACGAAAGAGCTTCTTGACATTCTGGTGGGAGAAGGTGACACTTGTATGATGGGTGGCAACTGAGCATTGTGCTTTCCACCACCACCACCCCTCCCAAGCTGTCCTGTAACATATGGCAGAACAGAAATAGCAAACAACTGAATATCCAAAGGAATCACTCTTAAATTGGCAATTGAAAGCAGGATAAGAATCAAGTACAGGTTGTCCTTCTTGTACAACCTCAGCTGGGTACCAAATTTCTGTTGTTAACAAGGTGGTGGTTGCATGACCATGATTTTATGACCATTGTTGACCACTGTTGTTAAGCGAATTGTTGCAATTGTTAAACTTTCCTGTCCTGTTAGGTAGAATAAGGCAGATGTGAGCTACTGTATATTCCCTTTATAGCCCATCGTTAAGTGAATCACATGGTCATTGAGTGAATCCAGCTTCCCACATTGATTTTGCTTGTCGAAAGCTGACTGGGAAGGAAAGTAATGGCGACCACATGACCCCAGCATGTTGCAACCATCATAAATCAGTGCCGGTTGCCCAGTGTTTGAATTTGGTTCATATGGTTGTGGTTATGCTACGATAGACCTAAGTGCAAGGGCTGGTTCCAAGTCATTTTTTTCAATGCCATTGTAACTTTGAATGGCCACTAAACAAATAGTTGTCAGTCAAGAACTACCTGTATCTCAAAATTGCATATATACATCTGTAGTGGGTTGCCCCCGGTTCAGACCGTTCTATAGAACCAGTAGTAAAACAAGCAGGAGGCTCCCCACACCAACCCCGACATCATCAGGAAGCTTCTGTGCAAGTGCACGCATGCACACCACCAGGTTGCGAACCGGTAGTAAAGGTAAGTAGAACCCACCCCTGATGTACATGTACCAATGATCCCTCCTAGTGACTGTTTCTACCAATTGGATCACCTCTGAGTTCTTTTTAGAGAGGTTAATGTACAATAGGTTATATTTTAAAACTCTGCAGTAAATCATTACTTTACACCAACCAATTAGTAGGCAAAAGGAAGGAAACCTGAATAGGTACAGGTAGTCCTCGACTTACAATAGTTCATTTAGTGACCTCTCAAAGTTACAACGGCACTGAAAAAAGTGACTTATGACCATTTTTCACATATACACCGATTGTGGCGTCCCCATGGTCACATGATCAAAATTCAGATGCTTGGCAACTGACTCATATTTATGATGATTGCAGTGTCCTGGGATCATGTGACCAACTTTTGCAACTTTCTGACAAGCAAAGTCAATGGGGAAGCCAGGATCACTTAATCACCGTGTTACCAACTTAACAACTATGGTGATTCACTTAACAGTTGTGGCAAGAAAGGTTGTAAAATGGGGCAAAATTCACTTAACTAATGTGTCATTTAGCAGCATAAATTTTGAGCTCAGTTGTGGTCGTAAGTCGAGGATCGGCTATATTGTTTTTAATTCATTTGCTGCATATGCGAGAGGAATAGGAAAAAAATTGATTCCATGGGCCTAAAGCCTCTCTTGGCCCAACCCAACAGGATTTCCTCTTCCAATAAAGCACTGAAGGTAAAGGTTCAGTGATGATAGAAACTTGTACTGGGATACTGAAGAGACGTGAGAGCCAGGTGTCCTCTCTCCTTACAAGCTTTCCCCAGAGATGGGGTGATCTGCAGCATCCTGAAATTCTTGAAGATCTTCTAAAGGATTTCTAGAGAGTAATTTTGAACTTTAGATTTCCTGGGAGCTCTTTAAATGATCATTTCTATGACCTTGCCTATCACTCTACCTATAAAGCATTCCTCTCAAAGAAGAATGTTTCATCAACATTGATGTAAAAATTAAGACAGGTTAAAATTTCCCATTCCTGTATTATTACGGGAGCGACTCGATGCACCCACATGACACCTCTCCTGCGCGAGCTGCACTGGCTCCCAGTGGTCTTCCGGATGCAATTCAAGGTGTTGGTTACCATCTTTAAAGTACTCCATGGCTTAGGACCTGGATCCTTACGGGATTGCCTTCTGCCACCGACGGCCTCCCACCAACCAATACGCTCCCACAGAGGAGGACTCCTCAGGGTGCCATCGGTTAAACAATGTAGACTGGCGACCCCCAGGGGGAGAGCCTTCTCTGTGGGCACCCGCCCTCTGGAATGAACTGCCCCTGGGTATACATATGATTCCTGACCTGCGTATTTTTCGCCGTGCCCTTAAGAGTCTGCTATTCCAACAAACTGGACTGGCTTAATAAGAAATTGGATTGGGTGTTTTAAATTTGTGGGTTTTTAATTGGGCAGCCAAAATATTTAATTTGTTTTAAATTGCTTTTAAGTTTTGTATTTCATGGTATTTTTATTGTGGCTGTACACCGCCCTGAGTCCTTCGGGAGAAGGACGGTATAAAAGTTTAATTAAATAATAATAATAATAATAATAATAATAATAATAATAATAATAATAATAATAATAATAATAAAATATGTGCTACTAAAAATTGGATTTGAGAGCAAGCAATAACATGCAATCTTCTAGTCCCACTCCCTTCCCTGCCTATCTGAAGAATATTCCATTGAAATGAGATTAGTTGCGGAGGAATTATGTTCATCATCACTTATAATTGCAGAAAGATCATGGCAGTAATATCCTTTATTAAAATTATAAATATCACTCCTGAAAATATATTGCTGAGGTTTTTGTTCTCTACATCCTCAATGCTTAACTGTCTAATAAGATGAGAATTATACTAAGAAGTTCCATTAAAATGTATTTAAAATTTAGAGTGTTAAAGAATCCAGATGTTTTTTCTTAAAAGGTAAATATTAATAAATAACCCTTATACTGTTTAGAAATCAGAACATTAAATTGAGGATGAAAGGTTCTGCTTGTGCTTTCCATGCACAACCAACACACAGTGACAAAGTGCTCACCTAACAGACTGCCTCACTTGAGAGAAAGTAGCTGTGAAGAATAAGGCAGAGAGAGATTTATCTCAGACCATATGGTAACAATTTATGGATCACACTGAGGGCTTCTACCATTAAACAGAAAAGTGACTATGACTGCTGTTATATTTGCTGTAAGAAAATTCATGAAGACTTCATATTTAAGAGGACATTGTCAGCCTCTTTTGCCACAAGTCGTTTTTATTCCCTTTATCAAAAGTTCATTTCCATAAAGACAATAAAGTTTTCTTTTAATACCTGAATTGAGATTCCTGTGGAATGATGCTTCTCATAATAGAACAGGCCAGAATTTATTTTTTCCAATTATAACAAATAAAACAAAAATCAGCTTAGAATTTAGCTTAGAAATGCTAGAAAAAATTAAAAACAAATAAAACATTGGTTAAACACCTGGCCACTAAAAATGTATTATTATGAACTTATTAAATGCTAACACAAATCCTTGTCTCCTTTCAATAAGGAGTTAGTTTCCAAACTCAGATGAAGCTACAAATGGTTTACAGCCTGAAGTGTTACTAGATGAGTAGACCAGCTTTCCTAAATGCTTTTAAAGTTTAACAAAAATGTTAACAGATCACAATATTCATTTGCTGTTCTTCACCCTAACCATCATTTTATGTGTTTATATATTAGAATAAGCTAGGTTTTAATAGTAAGGATACTGATAACAACTAATACCCTTCAAAACATGATTTGCATGAATTGGAGAAAGAGAAATCTTTTCTTAATATTTCTTGGTTTTAAAAGCAAATTGTAGTCATTGGAGGGAGGCTGAGTTATTTTCTTGTGTAAAATGTCCCTTGAGTCAGAAGCCCATGAGGGCTGAATGTGATGAATCCAAGGATCATTTCTAGTCTTTGCATCATCTGGTAGATCTTCTACTAGTGTTGTAGGTTCTCGGTCACTTAGGAGTGTAAGATTCAAAGAGGATCAAGGCATCTTAAATGAAGAGTTACCAGTAAACAAAGCAGAGCTGAAGAATTATCTATATACTCTTCAGTATTCTTAAAGTCACCCTTCATTTGAGCTGGAGCAAGAATTCTCGTTTTGTCATTTCCTGCACTGAGCTCTCCATGGTCCTGATAACGCAAGGTAAATTGTCCTGTCAAAGCCTACATTTACCTTACCACAGTTACACATTATGAGTAACTGTGCTCAGACACCTTAAGTAATCAGGGGAATGGACTGTGAGAAAATGTTGTGAGTTTAAAAAATGGATAATTTCTTCTTCTGAAAAAGATAAATGCCACTAATAGTATCTTTAAAAAGAGAAATTTAAAAAATGGTGGAAAGATTCATTCTCTGGTATCTCTGCTACAGTTGATTTTTTTTCCTCAAAAAGTCTGAGAAGTAATCAGCTTCTACAGTCTCTGATCATTCCCATTATTACTCCCCAAAACTAAAATTATTTTGATCCCAAATAGTTCATAATAATGCCCCCCAAATAATGTAAATTCTTTCCCGTGTGCCATATTGCAGAGGAAATTTTGGATGGATTGTAAAGGAAGTGATGCTGACTGTACAGGTAATCCTCAATTTACAACTGTTCATTTAGTGACCATTCAAAATTACAACAGCACTGAAAAAAGTGACTTACAACCATTTTTCACACTTACAACCATTGCAGCATCCCTAAGGTCACATGACCAAAATTCAGATGTTTGGTAGCTGGTTCATACTTATGACCGTTGCTGTGTCCCAAGGTCATGTGATAGCAATAGCACTTAGATTTATATATCGCTTTATAGTGCTTTACAGCCCTTTCTAAGTGGTTTTATAGAGTCAGCATATTGCCACCAACAATCTGGGTCCTCATTTTACCCACTTCAGCAGGATGGAAGGCTGAGTCAACCTTGAGCCTGGTGGGATTTGAACTGCCAAATTGCAGGCAACCATTAGTCAGCAGAAGTGGCCTACAGTACTTCACTCTAACCACTGTGCCACAGAGGTTCTTTTTGTGACCTTCTGACAAGAGAAGTCGATAGGGAATTCAGATTCACCTAATAATTGTGTTACTAACTTAACAAATGCAATGATTCACTTAACAACTGTAGCAAGAAAGGTCATAAAATGGAGCAAACTCACATAACACGTTTCGCTTAGCAACATAAATGTTGGGCTCAATTGTAACTCGGGGACTACCTGTAGTCTGACTTTCTTGCAAGCAAACAGAGGTTAGAATATGACAGCTAGCAATTAAAGAATACAGAGATGATGAAATGTTTGAAAACAGATCTTTCAGAGAAGACATTATTATGGTCAGCCCTACAGTCAACCAGATGTTTAGACTGGATTTTATGTTTTTGTCCACCTTCTCAACAACCTGGGATAGACAGATGTTGTTTAAGATTATTAAAGGTACAGTTGCAGGCAGTGGTGGAATTCCAATTTTTTAAATACTGGTTCTGTGGGCTTGGTGGGCGTGGCTTGGTGGGCATGGCAGGGAAAGGATACTGCAAAATCTCCATTCCCACCCCACTCTGGGGCCAGCCGGATGTGGTATTTGCTGGTTCTCCAAACTACTCAAAATATCTCCTACCGATTCTCCAGAACCTATCAGAACCTGCTGAATAGCACCCCTGGTTGCAAGGTATATTATCATTATCAACTCAAGGAGCTGAACATACCTAATACTTTCGCCTCCTGTTTGCCCACAATAGTAACCCTTTGAGAGGAGTTGGGCTGAGAGAGTGCCTGGCTTAAAGTCATCCAGTTACCACACCTGAGGTGGAACTAGAATTAACAGTCAATTGGTTTCTGGGAGCAGTCTCCTTCTTAACCATTATTGCCAAGAAATTCATAACTTTAATCATAGAAGAGAGACAGTGATGTGTTGATGGAAATACTAAACAGATGCAGCTAAATCTAGCAGGTTAAGGTTTCTGCACAGTTGAGATCTCTGACCTGCCATATTTCTCTATAATTACATTTACTCATTCACAATTTGACCCTGTATTGCTGTTCAGCACAAGGGGGGGAAATGGGGCTGGGGAGAGCAGAACCATTCATTTCTATTATTCACACCATATCTGAAGACGTCTATTCAAATCTTGCCTTCTGTAGGAGGTGTGGCTCAAATGACATTGGTTGTTCAGCACCTCATGACTGACTGATCATAAGGGGAAAATTAGGGATCAGACAGAGAGTTAAGGGTTTGTTCTCTTTGATCTTGGTCTACCATTCTGCCTGTTTTTTGTCTAAGAGATTTCTAACCTCAGGTTGTTTCCTTTACCATTTGGTCTCAGGTTCACATGCATGGACCATGTGTTCTTGGACTCTTCCTGGTAGGAGATAGTTAAATAGATGGTAGAGTTGGTCCATCCTTTAGTGCATCTTATGTAAATAAGTCTCCTTTCTGTTATAGTTATAAAACCTATTTCACAATTCCTTCCTCAGGTCAAATTCCCATTCTCAGGAATAGTCATATCATATGCTTAAACCTCCAACACATTCTTCACATATACGGTATCCCATGACTGATGGTTCCTTTGACTGGTTGATGCTTCTGGCTTATCCCTGCTGGCTATTGTAGGTCATCTGTCTTGACATTTTTAGTAAGCTAACTTGCACTTTTTAGTAGTGATTTGTTTCACTGTTATTTCAATTGATGGTTTGGTTTGTTTCTCACAAGGCAAGCTTAACCCCCTGCTTGCGTCAGATGGTTTGCTGCAGAGGATGCAGTTTTTCAGACAAAATACCAAATTCACATTGGTGTGGAGCTGAAAATTGTGGACATGGGTGAGGTTTTCTTTTAGGCTTGCTTTAATATGCCTTTCTGGAAGAGAGCTTCAGTAAGATTCCCTGCGAGGAACTAATATGTCCAAGCAGCCAGGTGCAGTTGAAACAGCCACACATGTCTTAATTTTCTGTGGGTATTACAAGGAAATGGAAGCTGTTTTCATCCTTATCTAATCTCCCATGCCACTCAGATGATTACTAGTTCCCCTTCTTACTATCAATTAGGCAGTTGGCACAGCAATCTAGCCATATTCTGTGCAGTAACATATAAGACTTGGGGTGGATATAACAATGGGCTCCTCAGAATGTTCTTATAAAACAGTGGATTTGTTACAGTATTGTGGATGTTATTGTTTGGGGGTTTTTTTAATTATTTGCCTGATGTTTATTTTGACCAAAAATAATGTTTAATTTATTAACAAATTAAATCTATTAATTTATTAAATTTCCATCCAAACTGAGAGCTCAGGTCAAGATTTGGGAGCTGAGCGGGCCGGGAAGCACTATAAAACAGTACATAAGTCTAAGTGCTATTGCTATTGACAAGATAATGTCTTAGTGCTCTATTTGGATACCAGAGGAGACACAACTCACTTTTCTTTCCATGGGGAAATGTTTGAAATCATGTGATACCCAGTGGTGGGTTGTTCCTGGTCCTGTCCGGTTCTATAGAACCAGTAGTAAAAGCAGCAGGAGGCTCCACCCACCTGCCCGGACATCATAATTGATGATCTGCGCATGCGCAGAAGTGCATGTGTGTGAGCGAAGCAAGCGTGTGCGTGTGCTCCCATTGCAAACCAGTAGTAAAGGTAAGTGGAACCCACCCCTGATGATACCCATTTTTGGGATATGAGTCCCAGCAAGTTGATGCCACTTCATAGTCAATACCTTCCTATTTGGTATATCCAGCAATAGGCCAGTAAAAGTAAAACAAAGAAGAAAAAAAAACCTCCAGCATTTGACCATTTTTCTTGACATTTTTGCTGTAAAAAAGAACCACACAGAAGGCTTGTCAATTTCAGCTGATTAAAAAAAAAACCCTCCATGTCTCACTTTGGGAGGTCCTCCAGAAGGAGCAGATAGCCCAACAATCCAAGACAGAAATAGCCATGTAGGGCAGGAACTAATAACCAGAGGGGAAGGTGTTGCAAACTAACTGGAATGGTCACATTTGCCTATAATGAAATAAAGTTTAGAAAACAAACCAGAAAGCACTGCTGCTGAGGAAACAAGTCAGAAAATACTAATGTTGATTTACAACAAAGATCAGTGTAAAATGCCATTCCAGCAAGCTGAGGCCAGTATAAGATGCTAAACATTTCTGTCCTTGAGAAATGGTTAATGATCCTTTTTTTGTCCTAGTGTACAGTTGTATAAGACAGTCCTTAGTTTGTAACAGCTACTCAGACCAAATCTGAGTATTGCAATGCTTCTAATTCCAACCAGTCTGGAAAAGATCCAGTCCAGAAATATTTCAAGGTTGAAATGCCTCTTTTTAAATCCAAAACACTGTTCTTTAGAATTTGAAGCACTTCCAGAATAGTTAAAATAGTATTTAAAACACTTCCAGTAAGATTGGAAGGATCCATTTTGAGCTCAAAATAGTTCAGATTTCAAAAATGTTGCCCATCCTTCTCAACAATCTTTCCAATAGAAGCAGATCCTCATTCTGCCTCAAAATTTATAGAATCTGAGGAAACATTTTTAAAAGAATTGTGACTATGCCTTCTTTTTCAGCTGCACAGTTGTTCAAAATATACCCAATATCCATGTTTCAATTTGCCAAAATGAATGTTTTCCAGTTCATTATTTATTTGATTGTCTCCTGCCCAAATTCCACAAAGAGTGTGTTACAAATATTTTTCTAAAGTATCAAGAGCGCACAATTAGAAGCAATCAAATGGTTTGCAGAATAAAAGAGGCCATATGACTTTCAAATAGCATCATAAACATACAATCTATTTAAAACACATACACAAATGCCGTACAATAAAAAAGCCACCCAAAAGGCCTTTAGTTCCATGTTATTAAAAATAAGGCAGTTACTTACTATGCCTCCTGCAAAGTTTCAGTGTAAACAAGTAAACACCTTTTCTTGCAGGAGTTCTGCAGCTGCTGATCCTGAGTCCTATAACCCATTTTTCACCAAATGTCCAAGAACTCCAATGCCTAGCATGCTCCTTGGAACCCGGGTGATGACCAAGCTGATATACGTTTCTGTAAATCATGTGCTCATGGACTCTTCCTGATAGGAGATAGTTAAAGTTAGAGTTTGTCCAGCCTTATATTGCATTTTGTGTGAATAAGTTTTCTTTCTGTTATAGTTATTGTATATAGTTCCATTCCGTCCAGTTCCATTCCATTCCATTCTATTCTAATTCTCTGGTTAGAGAAAGCTGCTTATACCTTCCTAAAGCAGAGGATTATCACATTTTCTAAGTACATAGCTTGATTCATTCACATTAAAAAGCACTGTATTGAGTATGTTATATTTTTTTCATGTTTTTCCCTTCTCTATGCTAACACCCCTTCCCCCTGAAAAATGAAAATGAGCACAAAAAGTAATAACTGTTTAGCTTTTCTATGTGCAATGCTAGCTTTCTATATTCTGGGAGGTTTTATCTTTTTTTTTTTTACATAAGGAAGTAATAAAATGCTTTCTCTGGTATTTTGGACCCCTTATTCCAATCCAAATAATATATCTGGTAGCTCTTATTATAGAATGACACTACTTCAGTTATAGAATTTTACGTAGGGTCCAAATAGAAGCCATTCACCCCATTTGTTGTAACACATCAGTCTTTTCCCATTTTTGTCCCTTTTCCCCCCTTATTTGAATTCACATTGAATGCTGCTTTCCTTCTAGTAGACATTTCATCCTCGGCTGCCAGGCTGCTACATGTTCTAAAATAATCCAGCATTTTCTGAATTTTTGACACAGTGAGCTCACAAAATTCGCCATCACTGGTCTCATGAGAAGAAATAATTCCCAAAGGAAAGGCAACTGCTGGTAGATTGACCCACCCAGGATCCAGAAAGGAAGGCTTCCTTTCCCTGGATGGACAGGAAAGGCAAGAGGCAGAGGAATTGTCAGTCGAGCCTTGCAATAGTCCAGCTCAAGATTTTGAGTAAATTATAATGTCTTCACAAGACAGTCCATTCTAGCACTGATGATGCTACCTACATTAGTAATGAAAAATCTTCAAGAAAACCACCGAGCTCAGAGATCACAAAAGACCCCACATATACTGTGCAATTACGATATTTTTCCATCTTTGATCAGTTTTCCCAGGAAAGAAAAATGACAAAAATGGGAAAAGACTGAAGTGAACAGCAATGGAATTGAATGGCATTTGGACCCACCATAAAATCCAATGAATAAGCTAGTTGTCATTGTATAATACCTACCTGATATATAATTTGGATGGAAACAAGGGTTCAGAATACCAGTGGAGAAACAGGTTTTCAAACATAAATGGATGACTAAGAGATGAACTATAATCCAGGAAAATAGGTCTGGAAGTGCGCTACTGTTGCCTTTGCATTTTCTCACTCTCTTATCTTGCTGTACTGATTCTTCTGAAGAATACATTCAGTGATATATACAGGACATTCCATTTTCCCTCAAAGAAGTTTGTTTTAATGTACGGATTAATTTTGTACCTTGTAAGTAAATCTGATGTAGAATTCAGTTCCCACTGAAAACCATTTTTGGACTATATTGTAACTGAATACATGGATTTGTGCCTCATCCAAAATTTGTGTTTTCTAAGAATATAATCTATATTTTAACTTCATGGGATATCCCAATTTGGGAAGATTCTCAATATTGGTCCCATTTATTGTAGCTTGCAATTCCAGCCAGTGATTTCTACAGTATTGAAGCTGGTTCTTAATACGTATTCACAGCTTAAAGCTGAATAGTGATCCTTGTTTTTATAAAAGGGTATAACATATTTTATAATTCGTAAGTACTTAATGATTTTTTTGGAAACTTTGAATCCCTCAGGACATTCTAGATCCCTTGTTTACCAATTTGTAGTTTAATCTTTTATATTTTTGCATGTATTTTTATCTCCCTTTGCTTATATCCTTTCTCTAAAACGTTTAATAAAAAAAAATAAATGTTAGAACCTTCCCCACATTGCTGTGAAATAAATCTTACAAAAGAGATGAAATTTCTCTCTGTGGGATCAGAGAAGTGCTACCCCTTCTCTCCCATTCCAGACTCTTCTGCTGACAATAACTGGCACCAAATCATCCATCCCCCATCCTATACTCCTCTGCCTTTATTTTCAGGCAGACAGAAGTCCTGTTTTGCTTTGTGGCATACACCAAATAGAGGTCAAAAATGCGGACAGTAGATTTTTACTTCACCATGCTTTCTTACTAGTCCCAGCACTGTAGAACAAGATATTTAATATTGCTGTGAATTGGTATAAATATAGTCTGTTCCCATCTTGTCAGGTTAAAGAACAAGTTGGCAATATCAGTTTTGCAAATTTAGAGCACAGTAACCATGAATGCCCCTGAATCCTGAATGTGTTTAAATAAATCTGGTCTGGGCTACCCAGCAATCCCTATCTGACACCGAACTGTCTCTGTGCTGGAGGTTATTCATTTGCTCTGAAAATATTTGGCTAACGTACTGCTTGAAAACAAACCCACAATTCACATCTCCTCCAAATGGAATGCAATCTATTGTTATAAAGAAACACCTCAAAATGTTATTCCTTATCACAGGGCCATGATAAATGGCCCTGACAGATTTCAGAAGAAATACTCTACCAGATGCATTCTGGAAAACCCAAAAAGGAAAAAAAATGGTATTTATTGTACATGTAAAAGGGCCACAATAGTATATTTGTTTCTTTTTTTCTTTAAAGAAGAATACAGTGGGGTGGAGGATGTGAGAAAAAAACAAGAAGGATAGTGATTATTCGAACATGGGGAGGGGGGACAAGGGGTAAGAGAATGAGAGAAAACACATAATAGCTTTTAGTCTGTCATTTTCCCCACAGAGTAGTAAATAAGAGCTTTGATACATAAAAGCAGTTATCAAACAGTAACAAATTAGCTCTTTGCCATCTGTGATCCACATGGGAAGGGAGGAGGGACGCTGGTGACAGTTTGGGCAAGATTTTAAAAAATGAAATCAACTATTTATGAACTGGTTTCAGAGTCTCGCTGTCTACTTTGCCTCTTCAAATGTGACCACAAGAAAGGAACAGGGTTTCCAACGCTAACTAAAAGCAGCAGTTGCGGTCCTGGTTCTTTAAACGATGCTAATTGCTGGCTGACATTTGTAAACAAGATTTTCTCTTCCTCCCCCTGTCAGTCTCAGCACGCTGTCACTCGCAGATCACTTCACCCCAAGAGTCCCACCCCTGCACAGAAATTTGGTGGCAAATCACAGGCGTCCAGCAGCACCATTTGTCACATCGTGAGAAAGGGAATAGGGGCAAAATATCTCTTAACCCTTTCAAATGATCAAATGTCAGCTTTGCCTCCTCAGGAGATCTCTCCACAGAAGCTGAAATATTTCTTTTAAAGTTTGGAGGGGAAAGGTTGTTAAACACGATGAGTTTAACCATGTTTACTTGAATAACTCTGGGTTTATATTACCAACTAGCAACTCATAACAGCATTGTATTTAAGATGCCACAAAAATGGCTATTCGTCCTTCTCTCTGTAAATTAAGATTGAAAGATTCAAGAACAAAAGGCATCAGAATAACCCGTTCTATTTGCTAATCAGAACTTTCTGATTTGGAGCTTGATGTCCTTAAATATTCTAGACACAGTCTGTGAATTATTATGATGGTGACCAAAAATTGGCAAAGGCAAAAAGAGAAAAAAGCCAAGCAAGTTTGGCAAATTCATATTTGGTAAAATTGCTGCCACCTCCTCCCCCTTCTTTTTTTTAAAAACAAACAAATGTTTTTACACATAAATACAAATGAAATGTGCAATTAATTGGTAGTGGTATCCTCTTTCTCATGATATAATTCTTTTTTTTTTCATTGAACCTGTTCATTTTTAATTTCTGGGAAAGAGAATGGGATATTTGACATGTCTTCCCTCCTTGCTTGCTTCCTTCCTTCCTTCCTTCCTTCCTTCCTTCCTTCCTTCCTTCCTTCTTTCCTTCTTTCCTTTCTTTCTTTCTTTCTTTCTTTCTTTCTTTTCTTCCTTCCATCCTTCCTCCTCCTCCCCTCTCCCTTCCTTCCTTCCTTCCTTCCTTTCTTCCTTCTTTTTTTTCTCAATTATTCCCAGAAAATCCTATATAATAAAACTGAGTTGCCATATCTTCCCTCAGCACCACATCTCTACACTGTAGTGCCTCAAGCCATGAAAATCTTTTCTGGCCTATTTTGACTAGATTATGGGATTCCAGCAGGACTGCCAACTTAATGTTCTATAGATTTCATCAAGCAGCAGTTCATTTAGTTGCATGGGAAATTAAAGAAAGGGGCTATAAAAATAGTGACCAGGCGGTAGGTTTTTTTCAGAAAAGTGAAGATAATAAGACGGTCATTGTTGGTAGCACTGTTAGCATTCTTGCTTACTCCCCACTGATGGAAAGATTTCTGGCCCCAAAACTGTATGCAATATCAGCTGCTGTGTGGGAGGCTGCACACGATACCACATTCACACACAGCATTCAACAATCCCATTCATTTGCTCACTGCAATTGCTGTGGCGGTTTGTAGACTCTGAGGTTTGAATTCTTAAGTTAGCAATTGCCTTACCAGATGACAGTTTGAAAGCACATGGAGGGAGAAAAAAATTAAAATAACAAACCGAAATAATTTATGCCATAATTAATTTGAAACATGTTTCTTATTCTTTTAGGACTAAAATGGGTTGGGTTGTTAATCCTGGGTTATCTCTTGCAAAATCCATGGTTTAAAGCCTGGATGTGTACTGAAATAAAATGATCAGCACAGTAATTTTCAAAATGCTGGAGAGAGGGAAAAAAGATGAATGTTCTCTGTTCCTAATAGCAGAAGAAATAGTCTCATCCCCCCCTCCCCCTTCCCTCATCTCTCCCCAAAGAAAGTTCAAGTCCATCTGCTAATACAGTAGGACATTTCAGTTCCTAAGAATGTTGATGGTTGTCCTGGCAGCAAATTGAAAGAACTCTATGATCCACCATGATCCACCATAGAGCACTCTTACAGCGCAAAGTGGGCAGTACTGTTTTCAAAAGACTTGATGCTCAGTCACAGAACAGATGCTCAATTTTGCAAGACCAAGGCATCAGTTTGAACTACTGCTTTTTCAGAGTCGTATGATCAGTCATAGCACTAGCAATAGCACTTAGATTTACATACCGCTTCACAGTGATTTACAGCCCTCTCTAAGCAGTTTACAGAGTCAGCATATTGCCCCCCAACAATCTGGGTCTTCATTTTACCAGCCTCGGAAGGATGGAAGGCTGAGTCAACCTTGAGTCCTGTCAGGATCAAACTCCTGGCTGTGGCCAGAGCTAACCTGCAATGCTGCATTCTAACCACTGGGCCACCACAGCTCATCATAGAATTTTCTTGAAGCAACTTTTAGAGATGTTTTTTAAACTCTCAATGAGTTGACGGCATCATTAGCAGCAGAAACATGGGGGTAATGGCAGCAGGAATGACGACCGTGGATGCTGAGATACAAAAGAGATGTGCCATCTTTTGTGCTTCAAGCTACAGTCAAATGGGCTTATTAGACTTTGAGAATTACAAAACCATTTCAATTTATTTGACCACAAACTGTGTTATGAGCTTTTAAAGGCCCATACAAATTCTGTTTCTGGAAGGTTAATAGATATTGGTTGCATGAGATGGAAAGCTTTTATTCTGGGACTTTCAGAGATTTCTGTCCCACTCGAGAATCATGTCTCAGTAGAGAAAGAGAAGAGTATTCCACTGACCTAGCCATGAGTTGATAGCTAGTTCAGTGTAATGGATAAAAGCTACTTACCTTGGGGTTAGATGGGTGTTCAATAACTTTAAAAATTAAAATAAAGGCACTAGAAGACAGAGTTCTAGTCACAGCTTGAGGCAGAGACTCTTTCTGAGCATAGGACGAACTCAATGGCAAGCCAGCTCCCAAAGTGTTACCATATAGTTGCCAAGGATCAACACTGACTCAAAGGTGAGACAAAGATGGATAAAAATATTTGCAAGCAACCTGGACTTCATGAATTATTCAAGTGGGGAAGCTTTCTAGAGTGGATAAGCTTGCTTCAGAGATAACCTGAACCAGACAGAATATAGACTGATATGGCCAAGAGAGAATGCAATATTGATTCCATCGGAGGAAGAGCTTGCTCTGTATAAAATAAGAGTCAGTGGAGTTCAAGCATTGCCAGATTCCACTTCATACGCCTTGAGATCTTGTGAAGGTTTGATTATTTTATATGTTTTGCCAAGACTGCACTGTGCTCCTAAAGCAGTGTGGGTTGCTACCGGTTCACCCTGGATCGGATGAACCGGTAGTGGCAGTGATGGAAAGCTCAACCCACCTGCCAGGATGCTTCTGCACATGCGCAGAAGTGTCATGCAAGTGCGCAAGCATGCACACACCCATGAGCGAACCAGGAGCGACGGGTTTTGAAACTTGCCCCTGTCCTGAACCAGAGAAGATTAGGCAGGGAGGAAAAGTGAGAAACTATTGATTTGATTTGATTTGATTTATTAGATTTATATACCGCCCTTCTCCTTGCGGACTCAGGGCGGTGAACAGCCAGATAAAGAACGGTACATAAAAGTTAAAAATTATTTTAAAATCCATATAAACTTTGGCTAAGATTAAAACAATTAAATATTTAAAATTCCACAACCCAACAATACAACAAGATCTTAAAAATTCAACAGGGGTCAGGCTAGACCGGCGAGCTGAAAGAGATAAGTTTTTAGGGCCCGACGAAAAGTCCGGAGGTCGGCAATTGTTCTCAGTTCCGGAGGAAGATCGTTCCAGAGGGTAGGGGCTGCCACAGAGAAAGCCCTCCCCTGGGGTCGCCAGCCGACATTGTCTGGCTGACAGCACCCTGAGGAGGCCCTCTCTGTGGGAGCGCACTGGCCGGTGGGAGGCTATTGGCGGCAGAAGGCGGTCCCATAAGTACCCTGGTCCTAAGCCATGGAGCGCTTTGAAGGTGATCACCAGCACCTTGAAATGCACCCGGAAGTCCACCGGCAACCAATGCAGCTCGCGCAGGAGAGGTGTCACGTGGGAACGTCCCGTCGCTCCCATAATCCCCCGCGCAGCCGCATTCTGCACCAGTTGGAGCCTCCGGGTGCACCCCAAGGGGAGCCCCATGTAGAGAGCATTACAGTAGTCCAGGCGAGAGGTGATGAGTGCCTGAGTGACTGTGCGTAAGGAGTCCCGATCTAGAAAGGGCCGCAACTGGCTTATCAGGCGAACCTGATAAAAAGCTCCCCTGGCCACAGCTGTCGTGTGATCCTCTAAGGACAGCCGTGGGTCCAGGAGGACGCCCAAGTTGCGCACCCTTTCCGTGGGGGCCAATGATTTGCCCCCAATAACCAGCGATGGTGTCAGCTGGCTATATCGGGATGCCGGCAGCCACAGCCACTCGGTCTTGGAGGGGTTGAGTCGAAGCCTGTTTCTACCCATCCAGGCCCGCACGGCTTCAAGGCACTGGGACATCACTTCCACGGCATCGTTGGGGTGGTCTGGGGTGGAAATGTACAGCTGCGTATCATCAGCGTACTGATGGAACTCCACCCCAAAACCACGGATGATCTCACCCAGCGGCTTTACATAAATGTTGAACAGAAGGGCGAGAGGACCAATCCCTGCGGCACCCCACACACTAGGCGCCTTGGGGTCGACCGCTGCCCCCCTGTCAACACAGATTGCGACCGGTCGGAGAGGTAGGAGGAGAACCACCGTAAGACGGTGCCTCCCACCCCCAGTCCCTCCAACCGGCGCAACATGATACCATGGTCGATGGTATCAAAAGCCGCTGAGAGGTCTAATAACACCAGGATAGAGGAATAACCCCTACCCTGGGCCCACCAGAGATCATCCACCAACGCGACCAATGCCGTTTCGGTGCTGTATCCAGACCTGAAGCCGGACTGGAGCGGATCTAAATAGATTATTAATAAGTGTGTGTTTATAATTCTTACCCTCGCCATTTATCTAAAGGATGAACCCAAAGCTATTGCATTTAGAGGCCCTGACATTCATCAATCAGGATACAGTGAGTTCCAGTCCCACCTTAGGCAGCGGTGGATCCAGTCCCTCCTTAGGCAGAGGTCACCAACTGGGTGATCTTGAGCCATCATATTACAAACTGAAGATGAGTTAGACATTTATTTTTCATTTTACTTATTAATATTTTTGCTGCCCATGTCCTATAGCAGTGGTGTCAAACTCACGATGATACATTGTCATCATGTGACATATTATGACTTTTTCCCCCTTCACTAAAATGGGGGTTGACATGGCCAGCACGTTACACATCTGACCCACGGGCTGCAAGATTGACACCCCTGTCCTATAGGGTGACTCAAATATTAGGTGGCTGCAAAATAGGCAAATGTGATTTTACATGGCATCATTGTAGTTTTCAACAGAAGGGAAAATAAGAGTTTCACCATTGGTCTGCATTGGCCAGACCACACTTCCAATATAGCATGGATTATGGATCTCACACGTTAGAAAATTCTATGACTAAAGATTGAATAAGAAGGTTTCATGATGTAAAGAGAAGATTGAGAGAAGACATGTTTTCAAGTATCTGAAGATTTATTTTCCATCACTGCAGAATGTAGAACACATATTAATGGATTTAAGTTCTTGAATTTTCATCGAGTGTTAGGGAGGAGGAAAAAAACATTTTCTAAGAATAAGGGGAATTCAGCAATAGAATCTTTTCCAGAGATATAGTAGATGTCCCTTCACTTGAGTCAGGTTGAAGCTGCAGAGCAATCTGTCTGGAATGCCTTAATTTGGATTCCCACACTGAGGAAGTGTAGGAATCCAAAAGTCTAAGATTTCTAATTGTATTAATGAATGTTTTCCTTATTTCTTGGATGCTGACTTCTTAAGAGCCTCTTCAAAAAGAAGCAGAAAAAGTCATCCGTCTATTTTTCATTTTACCCGACTTGTTATTTTTAGGCCTCTGACTAGGTTCATATAATGCATTAAGCCATGTAGGGTTCATTGGCTTTTGACCAAAGCTGGGACTAAAACTTGATCATTTGTTGATAAATCATGGTCTATGATTCGATGTGTTTTATTACTCCATATCATTATGATTTTTTTCCAGGAAACAATGATTAAGCAATTCATGGTATCATGCTTTAGGCTTTGTTCTCTGACATGGTTATTTTGTCAGAACTTGTAATCCAGCAATGGGGACCTCCTCATTCTGTAATAGATGTTCAGAGGCCACTTGCCACATTACAGTTATGCAGACCAAGAGACTGGATATGGGTTTAATGTGACTCCCAAGGATTTTACATTAACTAGTCATTAGTCATCAGGAAGCAAATTCTGGAATACTCTCTGATGGCATATCCCAGCCAAGCTTATTAAAATATATTTGATCCAGTAATTAGAGGCACATGGGATTGTATGCATTTCTTTGTGAAAAAATATAATACAAATGTTTGCAAAAGGAAAAGAAAATACTCTACAATTGAATACTAATCCAGTTTCTTGTTGTCAGATTTGTTAATTACATATACAGGAAAGAAGTAAAACAGATATTACTGATTAACATTCAATTTGCCAAGAACTGTTTCCAGAATGACAATTCTCGGTCCAACATTCCTTTATTTTTTCCCCCCATTTTGGGCAACATGGAGACTCAGCTATTTGTTAAGCAATATAATGCACAATATATTTTAGTTGCTTGTAAATGGGGTGTCATGTATATGTTAGGAGGGTCCTTGTAGTAGAGAAAAAACCAACCCCCGGCATCAAAATAACGTAACATATTTATTTATTGGATATAAATTTATTAGACTTTTTGAAAACTGAGAAAACGCTATTCTAAGGCAAACAGAGACAACATAGTTTTCTTCATTTCTGCATTTACTGAAGTCATATTATGAAGTCATCTCTACTGACTTCATAATAAGAATCTATTCTTTTTGTTTAGAAGGTAATATTATTAGTATAGATTATTAGTGTTAGTATAGATTGAGACCCAGTTTGATGTAGTGGTTAGGCTAGAAACTGGGGTACTGGGAGTTCTAGTCCCTGCCTTAGGCACAAAGCCAGTTAAGTGATCTTAAGCCAGTCCCTCTATCTTATCCCTAGGAAGCAAGCAATGACAAACCACTTCTAAAAAAAACCTTGCCAGCAAAACCGCAAGGTCTTGTCCAGGCAGTATCCAAGAATCTGACACGATTGAATGGAAAGAGGTGGGGGGAAATATCAATTGATAGCATATCTTCCCCTCTTGAAGTTCATTCTTTTGGCTTTGAAATCTTTGCCTGGCCTCTAGTAACATCTGAGCACAGCCCGATACGAATGCAAATATTAATCCATCTTTTTTACAGATCTTTTTAAGATCTGTTTTAAAAAAACCAGCATCCGTTTTTATTCCTCAACATATGTAGCTTTTGAGAAAAAGCCTGGGTAAACACATGGTAGCAAGTCTGAGTGTGGGTACAGGTGGGGAAAAGAGAGCAGAAGAGTGCCAGAATGGAACAGAATGAGAGGCCAAAATGAAGGAGATGGCAGAAATTAAACTGAAGGGAAAGACTGGCTTTTGCTAATCACAAAAGGCTATGGAAGGTTGCTGCTACATCCTTAGCTAGCTATTAAGAAGTCTGAGGTTTAATCTTTGTTCAACCAACAATATTTCCGTGTCTCAGTTAGAGTTTTGACTCCTTTTTGTGATAGGCTGTTTTATCAGTTATTTCATAGTCAGATGCAACATATTAATCCCCTTTGAAATATGATCAGTGCAGATGGATTTGAATTTAGTTTGCTTCATTTTTCATAAAAATATTTCAGAATAACAACGTTGGTTATTCCAACAGGTTATGCTAAGCAGTATCATCAAAATCAGTAATGTTTTTCTTCTATCCTCATGCATTTTCTTTGTTCCCTGTATTTTAGCTTTCTTCCAAAATAACATTACACTATATCAGCATCATCTTGCACATTTAAAAAAACCTGCCATGCCAAAGATAAGCACATTCCGTGTGGAAAGAACAATTTGTAGGAAGCACCTACAGTATAAGCTCTAGTTTATAATCCAAACTGATTTGCTATTGGCATAAGAACTGGGCAACAGATATCCAGCAGTCCTTCTCAAACAGGTTCATTATATGCCGCATAGCTGTCAGGCACAGGTAACCAGACCTACACATGTAAAGTTCAAGCTACAACTTTATTATATTCTGGCTATTTTACAGGAATCTCCCTAGACTGCCAGCCTTGGCCTCGGAACAGATAGATAAGATTCTGTGGAGCTTGAAGGGTCTCAGTTCTGGACTGCTTGCTACTGCACAAGGACTCGAGGCTCAGATATTGATTGAGGCTTTCCACCTGACTCGCTGGGCGTTTCCAACAGTGGTGGGTTTCAAATTTTTTTTACTACCGGTTCTGTGGGTGGGGCTTAGTGGCGGGGCACGGCTTGGTGGGCGGGCTTGGTGGGCATGGAAGAGGAAGGAAATCTCCATTCCCTCCCCAATCCAGGGGGAGGTTACTGCAAAATCCCCATTTCCTCCCAATCAGCTCTGGACTTGGGAGGCAGAGAATAGATGGGGGCGGGGCCAGACAGAATTTTTACTACCGGTTCTCCGAACTACTCAAAATTTCCACTACCGATTCTCCAGAACTGGTCAGAACCTGCTGAAACCCACCTCTAGTTTCCAACATCAGCATTGTTGCCAGATTAATTATTTGGAATTTTAAGAGGAGAAGTAGATCATTCCCACCTTTGCTACAGTTCCTCAGGAATCTTTAAAGGGAAAGAAAAATCTTAGACACAAACAGACATACAGAGAGAGAGAGAGAGAGAGAGAGAGAGAGAGAGAGAGAGAGTCAGCAACAGAGAGAAACAGAGGCAGAAGCAGAGGCAGAGACAGAGTAGAAATCTTCTTCCTCACACAACCCTAAAAAGAAAAAGAGAATATACAACAGGAACGCTCCTTTGATAACAGATCCCCATGAAATTGCTGCCTGACTGGCACAGGATTTTTCTCTTGCTGGGTTTCCAAATTTTAAATATAGTAAATATATAGTATTGAATTGTACTATATGCTTTTAAACAGTAATTATATGGGAGAAAATGCAGGGAGAGACTTTGGAAGATCATTTTTATGCCTTCACTTACAACTAGTTTTGCTGTCTTTGAAGGTCCCTCCACTCAAGACAAGGACTTGTCTGCTGTCCCAGAGTCCAGTGCTGAATGTGTCTCTGGGTAATTTCTTCCTATTGTGCCTAAATCAAGATGCTGTCTGAAGCAGATTTCAAAATGCTGCTGCCCTGCTCCCTGTGTGAATATTTGATGTGGAGCTTTCTGGGCTGAGATTTCTGAATGAAATTGTCAAAGTGGTTGGAAGTATCTTATAAAACAACTCCAAAGCAAATCGGAAAGTTGAACATGAATCTTATTCTCACGTCAAATGCCACTATTTCAGAATCGGTTCAAAAGACTGGACCCAACCACTTTCCCAAATTGATTCAAAAGCCTACATCAAGTTACATTAGTCAGAGGAATTGACTTCACATTAATTCTGAAACTTGGTGTGGATCAAGGCTGATTGGACAGCCACCAGTCTGAAATGGTATAGGGCAGGGGTAGGCAATTGTGGCTCTTTTACAACCTGTGGGCTTCAACTCCCAGAATTCCTGAGACAGCCAAGGGTGGACTAGAAGACCTCCAAAGTCCCTTCCAGCTCTATTCTGACTCTTGTTTCAACACAGCAACAATATAAAATTTTCTCTGGACCAGTTCCTTTATTTTTTTCCCCCCTTGTTCCCTATGAGATGATATTATCATGGAGCCCTACTTAGTAAAAGGACCAGCTCTGCCACCCACTTTCAAATAATCTTATTGCTCTGAATTTCAGCAGCATGCACCCAATTCATTAGGCAGAGCTTAAATAAATAAAGGCAGTCTCTTTAGAGGGTTAATAACTGATGGAAATTTCAGGAGAATATTCCTCTTAACTTTGAAAGTTCAGCCTGGTCTACATGTGTCCTACATTACCCCAATGTGGTTTGGGTCCACTGTAGGGATCAGGGATTTATTTTAATTTTTTAAAATGGTAACAATTTCTCTGAGTAAAAGCATTACATAAAATAGGGATCTTTTGTATTCAGTTGCCAGAAAAAGCAAGCTGAGCTAAATAATTGTAACCAGATTTCTTGATCCTGTCTATCTGCATCACCTCTCAAATCGTTTTCTTCTAAACACTTCTTAGGATTTATGGCTGAACTGTGTAGATTTTAGATAAGTGCCCATCTGTTAATGTGTTACAATCACGGACTGAAGAAACAATAATAAAGGCTGTATAGCCAAGGACCAGAGCTGAACTAAGAGATTTTTTTTCTTTACTAGATTTATACAGTTGCTCAAATCAAATGACTCAGTGTGACTCTACAGCAGCAAGCAGGAGCAATGAAAGCCCACACAACATTAAAACATATACAGTACAGAAATATAAAAGATTAAAACAGTGATCAAGTATCATAAGAAAAGGCATGGGAATTCCTATTTTGTTTGGGATTATTTTCAAATAAAATTTCTTAAAATTCTAAATTCTTTCATAAGCAGAGTGGGAGGAAATGAGTTTTTTTAAAAAAAAAATGAGAGGGAAGCAAAATTGCAGAATTCATCACAACTTTGAGTGCATGAATCATAAAAATCTACATTTCAATTCCTTTATAATCAACCAGATTGCCAGAAGGTACATGGTTCTCTCCATGCCAGAAATGGCTTTAGGTATTTAGCTGCAGCAACAGAAGTGCATTATTAATAAGATTTTTTTGTAAAAAAAAATATAATCCAGATTTCTTCAAAAGCAATATGGGAGAAAATGAGATTTAAAATAACAATAACAATCAAATGTGGGAGAAAATGAATCATTTATCTATGAATTAGACAGATGATGTATTTTTAAATGTATGTCTTTTTTTAAAAAAAAGCTGAGCCTCTTCTACTACCTTTAACAACAGACCAGCTGACATGGAAAAAGCTAATTCTTGCACTGACATGGTGATAGGAAGCTGTGTGCAAATAAAGCTGCTGTAGAAATAGGGATGAGCAAATCACTCTGGTTCTGGCCTGTGACATTTTTGCATAAAGACTCCATAAATCTATCTGTTTTTACACTAATCCACTTTTACATTAATCTGCATTTTACTTTTAAACAAAATGGCGGCACTAGATTTACATTTTGATAGTAATGTGCACTTGGGCCTAGCAAGACACAAGATCTTTAGCAGAGGTGAAATCCAGCAGGTTCTGACAGGTTCTGGAGAACCAGTAGAGGAAATTTTGAGCAGTTCGGAGAACTGGTAGTGGAAATTTTGAGTAGTTTAGAGAACCAGTAAATACCACCTCTGGCCCCAGAGTGGGCTAGGAATGGAGATTTTGCAATATCCTTCCCCCCAGCAGTGGGGAGGGAATGGAGATTTTGCAATATCCTTCCCCTGCCACGCCCATCAAGCCATGCCCACCAAGCCACACCACACCCACCAAGCCACGCCCACAGAACCAGTAGTAAAAACATTTGAATTTCACCACTACTCTTTTGGATCAATCAATATAGAACATACAGATCCATGAATCCAAGGACTTTATAGTTATTGGTCAGAAAGGTAGCAGAAAGGAGAAATTCTCTGGTTTTCTGATTCTGTCTGTAGATACAAAGAAAAATCTACTACAAACAATAGGATCTAGTATTTTTTAAATCAGCCCACTGGCTCTTAGAAATTCTCTCTCACTAAAGGCCTGGTGAAATGTTTAATGGAGGATCTCCTCAACCTAACCTTCAAAGTGTCCATTCTTTGCCCTTCCCAATGTTGAAGCTTCTAGTATCAGGATCTAGGATCTAGGATCCAGGATAGGAATCCCTCTGGGTTTTACTCCACTAGTCATTGCCGACTATAGGGGGCAATGCTCATCTCAATTTCAAGGCCACTGAGCCAGCACATTGGTCATGTGGCCAGCATGACATCACAGAGTGATGTTACCTTCCCACAAAAGTGGTGCCTATTTTTCTACTTGTATTTATATGCTTTCAAACTGCTAAGTTAGCAGGAGCTGGGGCAAGGATGGGAACTCACCCAGTGACTTGGAGCTTGGGTCTTGAACCTGGGCTGCCAGCTTATCATCTGACAAGCCCAGCACCTTAACTACTCATCCACTGTGCCGCCCAATATCAGGAAGAGCCAAATTCAAAAGCCAACACAAAAGACAGGTTGTGGTTTTCCTCCTCCCTTTCTAGCCTTGAGGTGGGAAAAATAATGTGAACCCAGGAGGGCTCATCAACTCCAGTCTCCTCTCCCACTTGACCTATTCACTCTTCCTCCATATATATGTTTTGAAATTGAAATATGACCAAGATATTTCTTATATGTCTTTCACAATCACTTTATTATTCAATCCACATTAATTTGGCTCCCATTCATGTTTCACTCTATCTCCTCTTTCTTACTACCTTTTTTTAATTTTTTAATCAATATGTGTTTGTGACTGTCTGTGTGTGTTTATTTCTTAATTGTGACTCTAGGCAGCAAACATAGAATAAATAAATAAATAAATAAATAAATAAATAAATAAATAAATAAATAAATAACCCAAAAGAAAAAAGAACAATGGCACAATAATAACACAAAAGGCAATCTTTATACCCCATTCCCACTGGTTTTCATTTATATTTCTCTCGATATATCAAAATCTAACTTGCATATAATGAAGTGCGCTATGACTTTTACAGTACACTGGTTTTGTCTTCATTTTTTATTTGCAGGTTGTTGTTTTTATACATTTATGCCTAATACTAACACATCTAGGTATATGATGTTTGAATAACAGGAGTCTCCTTATATATATAGAACCCTGAAATAAGCACTTGGCCTTATTGACTGGCGCTCAAAAGCCCGATTGGGCTTATTATCAGGGGATGTCTTATTTTGGGGAAAACAGGGTAGATTTAAAAAACTTTGAATTGCTCTTCCTTATATAATCAATAAAAATCATGGTTTAACTTTGGGAAAGGAGGGAATGGGGTGCCTCTATTTATGCAGTAGAAATAAATGAAAGCAAGTTCTGTCTAGGAAATGAAAATGATCTTTTTTTTTTCTGGTGTCTGGTGTATCATGTGATTGTTAGGAAAAAGAGACCCCTGGCTTCTCCTAGCTTGAGATATTCAAGTGCCATGTGGTCACTGAACATTTCCACTTGTGTGCGTTCTTACATTTTTCAGGAAACCGTGATGGATATTTATGGGGAAAGGAGCAGAGCAATTACAGAATTCTGTGTGATCAAAATATTTCAGTGTTTTTTCTGGATATGAACTGCTTCTTTACAATAGGAATAACAGCACCATATTTTTATGAAGGAAAAATACCTTGAAAGCAATTGTGGTATTTCATTCTAAATATAAATGACATTATTATCATGGAAACAACATGTTTATGATGGCCACATATATGCAGGCCACATATATGCAGAATATTTTTTTTTCACATTAAAAATTTTGGAATATGAACAAAAACATTGTTTTTGAAAAGGGAGTCTCCGAATGAGACATCCGCCCTAATTACTCAATTAGAGCAAGAAATGGTAGAGAGAAACAGAGCAGTCTCAATAAAGGAGAATATTTGTAGCTCAAGGTTGAAATGAAGGGTTTTTGGCACTCGCTGAACTTAGTTGTTTTCCTGCTGATCTTTCATTAGCCAAAGTAGGTAACATCAGCACTGATATTCTCTAGTTTGGGTAATGAAACTTCTGCAAGAAAATAATCAAGCTCAGAGAGCCTCACAGAGAAGTATAATAGTGAAGGTATTGGAATAGGGCCAGGAAGATAGCAATAGCGCTTAAGACTTATATACCACTTCATAGTACTTTGCAGCCCTCTCTAAGCAGTTTACAGAGTCAGCATATTGCCCCCCCCCCCATAATGATCTGGGTCCTCATTTTACAAACTTCAGAAGGATGGAAGACTGAGTTAACTTTGAGTCGGTGACAATCAAACTACTGGCAGTCGGCAGAGTTAACCTGCAGTGCTGCATTCTAAACACTGCGCCACCATGGCTCATTGGTGCAGGTCCAGGTCCCATTTCTCCTTCAGACACACAAGCTCACTTTAGGTCAATCAATTTACTCTTACCCCACTGCCACCCCCATTTAGGATGAAATATCACTCCACCCCATACCCCATCCCACCCCACCACATATTCACAGGATTCTTGCTGGGAAGGGGAAATACATCTTGTACTCTGCTTAGACCTAAGGACATAAAAATTTGAACAATACTACTAAATAGCAAAATACTAATGAATTTCTCTATATAAAATAAATTATTACGCCATTAACTAAAGCCTACCCATACCATAGTCATTATTTTCTAATAATTGTAATACTGCTTTTTAGAATGGATTAGACCTTCATCAAAAAGTTTGAGCCGTGTCCAACAACATATGTGATAACTAACCCTCTTGGTATATGATCTAGCAAATCCCAGAAGGTTCATATAATGTTCCTAGTGATGACTCCTTGGCATCATCACAAGGTAGTGGGCCTCAAAGAGAAATGAGCATGGGGGAAGGAAAGAAGCCCAACTGAGGTAAGAATAGAATAGAATAGAATAGAATAGAATAGAATAGAATAGAATAGAATAGAATAGAATAGAATAGAATAGAATAGAATAGAATAGAATAGAATAGAATTATTTATTGGCCAAGTGTAATTGAGCACACAAGGAATTTGTCTTGGTGCATATGCTGTCGGTGTACATAAAAAAAAAGATACTGTAGATAAAAGTTATTGTAGATAACTCATACAAGCAAGCCAAATCATGTTCTGTAGGGAAAGGCAAAAGACTTCCAGACTGACCTGTGTGATGGATTTTTGTTTTTTTTTTTTGGTTTTTTCAGATACCAATCAGGTTGAACTATGAGGAAGGAAAGTCCTCCTGAACAAGGAGTCATAACTATATAAATTTCAAGAACTTTCAGCCATCTATCTCATCTTCCTTTTCTATCTCAAAGTTACTCATGACAAAGAAGTCAGCATTCAGTTTCCTTGTTCAAACATTCAAGTGCCTTGGTATAAATGAAATGAAATGAAAAAGCTCCCTCCACACTAAGACCCACATCTTCACAATAATATTGTTAATTGTGGCATCACCATTTTTTGAGATCTGCACTCATTTACTGCAGCTTCTCCATAGGACATAAAACATTTATTTGGCAAAATGCTTCAAGACATGGGAGCATGCTTAAATGAATGGGTTTAAAGCAATAACTGAAGTGCTTTCTTGAAAAACAAAGAGGCCCATGTGTTTCGCCTTTGCAGGATGAGGTCTGGAGAGGTCATTTCTGAAAAATAACAGGCTTTAATTCTTAGAAGAATATAGAAAGTGGTGTTTGGCATGGCTTTCAGCTTACTTTTCATAAAAGAAAAATTCCACTTAACCAAAACTGGGACTCATCCTTCAGATCTAATCCAGGATCCATAAACGGTAAAGAGAGGGCAGTTGAAGATGAAATGTTTATGTTGTTGTAGGAGGGGAGAGGAAGAAGGCGAGAAAGGATGTTTTGCATTTTGCTTGTGGATGCCAGAGGTTCCTTGCTCCCTGTCTCTAGCTGATAAAAGAGAAAAGCAGCCTGAAATGGGAGGGGGAAGGGCAGCTTCCCTGTTGTCAGGTCTCCAGAACGGAGGGATCAGGAGGATCCCAATGGCCTGACAGCTGAAACAGATGATACAGCACACCACCTATGTAAACAAAAAGGCAGGCCAGGCCTGATGGTGCTCAGAGATATGACCTTGCCCATAGAGCCGCTGAGTCTAGACTCCAGATGTGTTCTCACTGTTACCAGGCCAATTGCAATCCAAGTGGTAAATATTTCTACCAGATGACAGTGGTCTCTGTTACAGAAATGAGGGGGAATGGACAGGAATGGGAGAGAGAAAATGAGCACTGGGCACCATTGCCTGCTTAGAAAAATATTCTGCATCATCTGAAAGAAGTTAGGGGGGCAATTATTTAAATAGGTCACACACACATTCCACCGCTCTCCTTTGCCATGTTCGGTTGAAAGGGATCCAAGACAAACTGGAGGCGATTGAACTAAATTAGTCGCTTTAAGTGTACTGAATCGGAGGGCTTCAAAAAGGATCAAAAGAGGCTGCGTTAAACACTGGGATTGTAGTACTTTGAGGTAAAGACGGAAGGGGAGAGGAAGGGAAGGCAGGTTCCTGCTGGATGCCACTAATGGAAAGCAAAGACCACTGTTTTTAGCAGACAATAACGAAACCACAGCAGACATGGGAAGGGAAGGCCAATCACCTGAGATTTGTGTTCCTGACCACAATTTACCATATTAAATCAGGGCAGCCAAACTAAGCCTCTTAGATTCCTCAAGACTCCAAACAAGATCATTACAGAATCAAGCAATTTATATTTTGCTCCAGTCACAGGGTGATTGGAGAGAAGGCATAGAACATAAGGAAATGTAATCTCTGTAACTCACTCCTGGTTCTTCCTGCCTCTATCATGCAGTGCTGCAACTGTCTGCCTCTACTACACCCACATTAGATGGCCTCTAAAGGCTGAAAAACACTGGGTGAGCTATCAACCACAAACCAACAGTTTTAAAATCTATTCACTAGGTTGATTCCTCTGCCCTCTCTCTCTCTCTCTCTCTCTTTTTTTTTGATAATGCTCCTTTTTCAAGTGTTTCATTGGACTTTTAATTTGTCCTTTCAGCCAGCGGGCCTAATCTTCAGGAGATTTAGGACCAAATTCATATTTGCTGAACGATGTAACCCCAGGATGCTGAGACCATTATAAAGGCATGTCAAGTGGCAAGTGCCCAAATCACAAACATGTTACTAAAGGATGCTATAACGGCCACAGTTTTTACAATTGGTTGTAAGCAGTGGTGAGATTCGAATAATTTAACAACTGGTTCTCTGCCCTAATGATTTCTTCCAACAACCAGTTCACCAAACTGCATGCATAAGATTTGGCAGTGCATATACTGCAACTACAGCAATGGGAATGGAAAATTGACACAAAATGAATATTAAAAGTGGGCATAAAATGAAGTACTTCTTGCAACTTAAATCCAGTTATCTAGATGACAGCCTTAAATATAAATACAGTTCTATAGTCTCCCAAGCAGGTGCCCTCAGCCAGGTAAAAGTAATCAAGATGAAATTAAATGCTGGTTGATTAACGTGCCTTTTACAATCCCTTTCTTCTCCTCCATTAGTTAAATTATAAGTGAATAATCTCAATGGAACACCTGCTAACTACTTCTAATATGAACAGAGACTGGTGTGTATTTATTACAGTTGGATGTAGATGTACTTGCTAATTGGCACTCTTTTCTTCCTCTCTGTCTTTTCAACTTCTTTTTCTTATAAAAGCTTAAAAATAGCTTTTGTCATCATCAAATGATGAAAAAAAAGAAGCTAAGGAAAGATGGGTTTACATACTTAACGTCTTCGTGTGGCTATAGAGAGGCTACATTTGAGATCTCTGCCTGGTGCATTGAATAGATTGCTGGGTTTCTTTGTGTGCTCGGCGCTCGAAAAACAATACAGAGAAAACCTCCTTTTTAATCCCTTGAATTTACCATTTTGACTTTGACTGAGATGTTGTGAATGCCTCAGGGAACTGGGGTAGAGCTATAGTAGACAATATACTTATTCTGTCATGTAACTATTACAAATAAGTGGCTTTTTGTTGCAGTTTGGGAAGGCATTAATTTGAGAGTGAGCGGTTAAGATTGATAAAGGGATTTCAAGTGCCCACCATTGCATTTTTGCATGTCCATGTATCATCGTGAAGTAAATTAAAAGCAAGTGTCTTTAGATTTAAGACAAAATAAACAGGCATTGAAGAAGCAACTCTACTGGGTTAATTATTGAAATATTAGGAAAATGTCAGCCACTGTCATAAGCAAGAAGCGTGTGAAGGGTACAATTTTATTTGACACGGCATAGAAGATACCAAATGTTCCAAAATGAATCACTCTTGAGTTCTGTTTGCTGGTCAAGCTAAACTGCATTGATATAATAGAATCTGTGTTTATAAAGAAACACCTAATTTTATTTGCGCCTGAAAAAATTGCAGGAAGCTCAGATATGATACTCTTCATGTATTTTCAAATGCTTGAGCAAAATCAAAGAGAAGAACATTCCTGTGGGCCTTTCTGTGAACCATCCCAGCAGAATTGCCGCTCTGCAAATTCTGCCTCGGTACACAAAGGCTTGTAAAGGATCAGCAACACCACTGCTCAGACTTCTGCAAAGCAATAGCTGATGGTACAAGAGCCAAAGTGTTTCCCAAACTCCAGTTTTAGAGCCTGAAACTTCATAAAGTAAGTTCTTTAGAAATCATCCCAATCCTTTACCTACAAGTAGTCCTCACTGACTGACTGCATTTAGAACTGGCAATTCCATCGCTAAGCCACATGGTTGTAAAATAAAACACCATGTGACCACACTGATTTATGACAGCGGTTCCAGCTGTGGATGTTTAGCAAAACCACAGTGTCACAATTAACCACAGTGTCACAACTTCCTGCTGGCTTCCCCATTGACTTTGCTAGACAGAAGCCATCTGTGAAGGTCGCAAATAGTAATCATGTAACCCTGGGATGCTGAGACCATTATAAAGGCATGCCAAGAGCCAAGCACCCAAATCACAACCATGCTACTGCGGGCATGCTGTAACAGCCACAACCTTGACAACCAGTTTTAAGTCTCCTTTTTCAGTGCCATCGTAAGTTTGAAGGCAAGTGGTTGGTAAGGAGGATTTATATTAATGAAGCCAAATATACAGTACATGTCAGGATAATGTTGCAAGATCCAATCTTGGCTGGTCACCAAGACCAGAGGTTTAGTCTTCCAAGCATTTGGACTCGTGCTGGAGCCCATCTTCAGTCCATCCCGAGAGAGATTCCCTGAGGATGGGCTCCAGCACGAGTCCAAAAGCTCAAAGACTAAACCTCTGGTCCTGTTGTGGCCTGCCGGCGGCCAGGAAAGCTAGCAACAGAGTCAGATAGTGAGGAGGTTGGGGAGGAACATGGCCCAGTCCTTGGGGGCTGGGGAAAGCTCGGACGAGGGCTCTGGGTTGAAGGCAGAAAGGAGATAGACAGCAGCGAGGCAGAGAAACAGCTGGAGCCCGTTCCCAGTGTGTGCATGGACAGAGCTGCCAGAAGACAAGAACAACTCAGAAAGCAGGGTCGATTTGGGAGTAAAGCTACACCTTGGAGATGATTGGCCGCTCCCATAGGAAACAAAAGAGGAGGGAATGGGGAGGGGGCTTTTGCAGGAAACAATTGGTTTGTTTCAAGAGTGGAAAGTTCTGTTCATGACTCTAAGAGACTCTGTGCCTTACTCTGCGTATGGAAACAAGTTACATGGCAGCTTGCCAAATGAGATAAGGTGTGTTGAAAAATATTCCTTTGAAAAACTGTTTGGACAAACCTTGCTGACTATGAATGAAAGTAATTCACAGTCATGTAAATAAAAGAGGTTTTGCCAGGACCAATTCCTGCTTCCTGCTCTTTAAAGGAGCCTAGGTCAGAACAGGTCCCCGTGACTGACCCAGATTCGATCTTGCAGGATTTATACGGCCCAATGTATTCAGCAGTGTTTAGGGCAAGTTCTTCACAGCTATTGATTTCAGCCCTCAGGCTCTCAGCATTGCAGCTCAAGTATCCCCAATGCTGTGCTCCATCCTCCCATGTCACTGACCAGAGTAGTGTGAAATCAGGATCTGCTCTTCTTAGGAGAACTGTAGCAGGCAGCTTCATTTGGGGAACTCCTAAAAGCAAATGGCACATTTTGCTCCAATTCTTCAGAAAAGTCTTAATCCCAAACTGAAATAAGCTTCACTGATTGTTATCATCATTATTTTTTGTTTTATTCTATTTTAGGCCTACTTTATTTGGGGGGAAACCATTCCCAGTGCATGGCACTAATTGTTCACAAAATATGCACACTTTTCAAGGTTAAGGTTGGTTACCAGATTTGATAGTAGAAATGGTTCAGCAAAGCAACAAGGTTAGAGGATTAGGTGACCAAAATAGAATCATCATCATCATCATCATCATCATTTGTGGAACTTTCAAATACAGACAGATTGTCATTTGGAACACAACATACCAAATATCATGGTTGTCGAGGGCCGAATCATACAATTTATTGATGTCGCTGTCCCAGGAGATGCCAGAGTTGAAGAAAAAGAACTGGAAAAAAATTACAAAATATCGCAACCTGGCGATTGAAACTATACGGTTATGAATGAAACATGTAACAGTGATACCCATTGTCATCGGGGCATCATGTCCAAGAATTTTACAAAACACATCAAGAAATTGCAGCTTCCTGCAATAACATCAGCGGAACTGCAAAAAACTGTGCTACTCAGAACATCGTATATTTTAAGAAGTTACTTGGTTGATACCTAGGAGGCTGGCAGCAACCCATATCAGCCATTAGCACCAGTCAATCGTATTTGTGACACATTTTTAAATGTTCAGTTGACTGAGTTTCATGTTTAATGAATAAAAGAGATAAATAACAACAACAAGAAGAAGAAGCCTGGAAAACAATTTGCACAATTTAAGTGATATCTTAAAACACATGTCATTATACTGTTACATTTCAGTATAGTGGCTATTTAGTGTGGCAAACAGGTTTGTTCGAGAACATCACTCCATGATTTAAGCAGCAGATTTAACAATACATTATATATTTATTTATCAAATTTAATAGTTGCCCATCTCAACAAAGGTGATCTTAGATGGCAAACAACCACAAATTATGTGGATATTCTCCTTCCCTCCTTTAATCTTTATGCAATCTAGTTTAGCTTTGTTTCATAGCACCTTCTTCCTTGTTCTTCTGACAACTTGATTTCAAGGGGTGTGGGTGTTGGAGGCTGAAGGCTTCATGTTAATTACTCCTTACCCCCTTTATCTGGTATTTCTTCATTCTCTGCTTCCCCCAACTGCATTCTTTTTGACAGTGTGAGGAGGTGATGGATGAGGTAAAGTGATCTACATCCATGGCACTGTTGATTATTATTGCAAGACACTGAAATTTAAAACCATCTGAACCTGCCATGAGGCTCTATGTGTGTGAACATCCTCAAAGTATAGGTAGTCCTCAATTTACAACCGCTTCTTTAGTGACTATTCAAAGTTACATCAGCACCGAAAAAAAGTGACTAATGACAATTTTTCAGTTATGACCTTTGCATCACGAGATCTAACAAGGGGTGGTATTCACTTACCTTCGCTACCGGTTCGCAAATGTGAGAGCACGCTCCACCTCCATGCATGTCCTGTCAAAAATGGGATGTGATGACATCCGGGTGGGTGGGCGGAGCCTCCCACAGCCGCCACTACTGGTTTCCCCGAACCAGATAGAACCGACTGAATACCATCCCTGAAGTTCAGATGCTTGGCAACATCACATTTGTGATGGTTGCAGTGGTTCCATGGTCATGTGATCCCCTCTTGCGACCTTCTCACAAGCAAAATCAACAAGGAAGCCAGATTCACTTAACAACCGTGTTATTAGCTTAACAAATGCAGTGATTCACTTAACAACGGTGGCCAAAAAGGTCGTAAAATGGGGCAAAACTCACTTAACAAATGTCTCCTTTAACAAGAGAAATTCTGAACTCCATTGTGGTCATAAGTCGAGGGCTACCTGTACTCCGACATCACTAAAGCAGTTCAGTCATCGTGGTTGTGTTGGTGGAAGAGACAGGCTTCCATAACACACAAACTGAACTAATCAAAGCTTTCAATCAAACAGAATGACTTTTAAGAGAAATAAAAGCCATCTCCTTTAATATGCGACTGTCAATTATGTAACTCTGCCTCCCTATTTCAAATCCGTAGCCTCTCTCTTTTCTCTATGAGTTCATGGTATTAACAGAGAATATTAACTTTACAGGTACTAATCTTCCTTTCATTCACTGTTGCTTGCCACCTGATTAAACAGAACTGCATGCATATTTCTCCATTAGCTTTTCTTTTGTTTTGCTCAAATGTGCTCATGTCATACTTCTTCGGGCGTAGCTTCATTATTCTGTCAATAGTATGTCTATACTGGTAGTGCATTTCTTCAAGGGAAATGCAGTCCTTTGATACATTGAGGGTGACACTCCTTTGTTTAAAGATTATCAGGAAGCCAAACATTGAAACCATTTGCACTTTTCATTTTTTTTAAAAAAGAAAAAACGTATGTTGAATTGAACCACTCTATTATCATATTTGATTTATAAAGGCCTTAAGTAGAAATGCAATTTCTATCATTCATCTTTCTCTCTCATATCCTCACACAAAACTGTATCTCATATTGGCTGAATAGTGTGGAACATACACACTAAATATTAACTCAACAAAATGTTAAACAGACGCATTTCAAAATTGAAATAAAGACAACTTTATTCTGCTACAATGGCTATAGTTGTGAATGGGAAGCTTTCTTGAGGCAATCAAGAATGCCTTCTGGGTCATTTTACACATTTTTTTATATTTAAAAAACCCACATCAATGATAAGCAGAAGAAATGTCACTGGGACTTCAGTTGAAAACAATTGGAAGGTTATAGGATGAGGACTTTTAAAAACTTCCTTAAAAAAGGGATTACGCTAACCTATCTTTAGGTTAAAGATAGTTAAAGATCTTTGGTATCTTTAGAAGTTAGGATACCTTCTGATTGGTGAGATACAAGCAAGAATATGTTGGGTTGCATTAAATGTGAGCCATTCTAAAGAACATGGACTGTAGTTGTGGGTCCTACAGAAAATTTGTATTCCTACAAGCAGTCTCCTTTGCAATTCCAGCCAACCATCCTTCCAGCCTGCACCCTGTTCTACTTTTCCAAATGTATTTTGTACCTACTGGAATATATTCAGCAGTCACTGTTTCTTAAATTCATGTTTTCAATTTTTTTTAAAAAAAACCTTTGGTTTCCTCCATAGGTGCCGATATCCCCTCGTTTTGTTTTTTTTTAAGTTTTTTATTAGTAATTCAAAATTAAAAACATTGGACATAGATATGACATCACTGGTCCTAGGCATCTTCCAGCACTTTAAACTAATACATAATATACTAATAGTAATATAATAATATATTCCTTAGACCTTATATGTTATTTAAACATAGTATAATAATAATAATAATAATTTATACCTTATTCCTATACAGTTATACATATCTGTACCTATATGTACCTATCTATACAATTCACATACATATTTATCTATAATAATGTATATGATTCTAGTCTAACATTTGTCTCTGCTATTCTCCTTTTATCTAATCATTCGTAGAATTTTGCCCAGATTTTATAGTATAATGTTTCATTTTTATCCTTGAGTTCCAAGGTGAGTCTATCCATTTCTGCACACTTGAAAATTTTTAATAGTATTTCCTCTTCAGTTGGGGGGTCTTTCTCTTTCCACTTCTGCGCAAAGGCTATCCATGCCGCTGTAAGTATGTGCAGTAATAGATAATTTATGTCTTTCTTGTATTTGCCCTCTGTTGTTCTCAAAAGGAAAAAATCCAGTTGGACTTCTATGTTTATTAACAAAATTTCTTCCAACGAACTCTTTATCAGATTCCAGTATTTTTTTGCCTTTGGGCATTCCTGCCACATATGATAGAAGTTCCCCAAAGCCACTTCACACTTCCAAAATGCCTAAAAATTTCTCTTATTGATTTGTGCTAATCTTGTGGGAGGGGGGGAGGTGTCACCTATAAAACATCTTATATAAATTTTCCTTATATGAAGTTGCTAATGTGATTTTTAATTTTTTTTCCCATAGAGTTTGCCAATTGTCCAAATCCCCCTCTTGCTTTTTAGTGGTGCCTTCTTGGCAACTATCGCAGTGGCACTGACTGTAGATGATAGGAACGATTTGTAAATAGGAGCATTTAAATTCTTTCATGTTGGCAAGAGCTATACATTTTTAAAAAGGAGCAACTAAACTGTTTTAAAGGATGAAACAATTGGTACAGTTCATTTTGGGAGGAAACCAGAGGTGGGATTCAGCAAGTTCTGTCCAGTTCAGGCAAACCAGTAGTGGCGACTGCAGGAGGCTCCGACCACCTGCCCGGATGTAATGCATGAGATGTAATGCGCACGTTCACATTGCAAACCAGTAGGGAAGGTAAGCAAATCCCACCCTGGAGGAAATCATACATTATGGTTTATCAGCAGAAAGAAAAGAGACTCTTCATGTTAAGTATCAACTCACAAGTCTGTACCACATAATAGACTTTTCAGAAGTGCCACCATTTGATTGTCTTAACACATGAAAGAATGCAAGAAGTGTTCTATTGCGAAAAGGATAAATTCATAGGACTAAAGGTGGCAGTTTGCTATAAAGGCTATCCTATAGCAGAGCAAGAACACTTTTGCCATTCTGGAACAAAAGTCCCACAATATGCTAAATAACAAATAAAACAGAGCATCTGGCTTTGTTTCAGTGTGCTTAACGTGATTCTTGTTTAGTTAGCGTAATTGTATTTTAGGAACTGTCAGTTCAGTTCTAATCCAGTGACTATTTAGTTCAGAAGCTTTGCCAAACAATCCTTTGTACAGGGTTAAGGTATTTTGGGAGAGCACAAAATACACTTTGAATGGTGGCAATGGTGGAAGCCAAGTGAAGGGAGTCTTGTTTAAGACCAAAATTAGAGTTTTGGAATGGCCTCTCCCTTCCAGGTAAAGGTTATCCTCCATGACCAGTTTTGATTGGCCTGCAGGAAAGGCTGGATATGTGGTTTTCTCCAGAGGTATCTGATTGCATAATGCCTGCCTTGTGCCATTGGGTATTATGGAAGCTCATCTTATGCACTGATGGATGGATCTTTTGGAAGACACTAGGCCTTTGGCTAAAATATCTCATTTCAAAACATCATTAAAGAATAAAATGAAAGCTTAAAAATGAAAGAATAAATTAAAACTTAAAGAATAAACTAAAGAATAAAAATAAACATGAAAGAATATAAAATAAAAAAGAAAAGAAGCTGCTAGTCAATTTAAATTGGAGAAATGATGTATTGCAGGTACATTTCCACATGAATACATTGCAGGTTATCAGCCAGTTTTGATGCCTGATCTCTCCTCTGACGCACAAAAGACCAGTAGGTCCTTGTTCAAAAATAACTAGAGTTGACAGGTTGCTGTAGAGAGTTTCTTTGCATGGCCATCTCTCACCTGAACCACTTGAAAGATGACTAAAGCTGCCAGCTCAGACATCTGTATAAGCCCTCCTGAATTCACCTGAAGAAGAACAATGGGTAGTGTTTTATTCTATCAGGTGAGTAATATCGGGGAAGAGGGGAAATTGATCTATGGGAATTCACCAGATAGGATAGGATAGGATAGGATAGGATAGGATAGGATAGGATAGGATAGGATAGGATAGGATAGGATAGGATAGGATGTGGATGTGGATGTGGATGTGGATGTGGATGTGGAGTGGAGTGGAGTGGAGTGGAGTGGAATGGAATGGAATGGAATGGAATGGAATGGAATGGAATGGAATGGAATAGAATAGAATAGAATGGAATAGAATAGAATAGAATAGAATAGAATAGAATAGAATAGAATAGAATAGAATAGAATAGAATAGAATAATAGTTGGAAGGGACCTTGGGATTCTTCTAGTCCAATCCACTGCTTAGGCAGGAAACTCTATACCATTTCAGACAACTTGATATCCAATCTCTTCTTAAAAACTTCCAGTGTTGAAGCAGTCACAATTTCTGGAGGCAAATTGTTCCACTGATTAATTGTTTTAAGTGTCAGGAAATTTCTCTTTAGTTCTAGGTTGCTTTATTATTCCTGTAATAGTCCCGCATAACGTATAAACTCGACAGGATCCCATCACAAGATTCATTACTGAGACAGATTAGATCTTAGAAATTGTAGGAAATGCAGGAGATTTCACTTGAAAAGTCTGATGGGTTGATCAGCCTAAGGCATGAACATGTGTCAAACATAGTTCATGAAGTTTAGTCTGCATGGGAGGGCCACAGTTCATGCTAAACATAATTATTCTTTTCATTATATTTTCACTACATTTCTCATCTATTCTGCTGGTAGTGCTGCGCAAAAGTCCAAGAAGACCTTTTGCTATCCACGTGCATCTTTAGATATACATTCTTAAATGACTGCATTTTTACACACATCGACTATATAAAGAAAGGAGTGTTTCCACAGGGGGAAAAAAGTTTTCAAAAAACTTTTGAAAAAGTTTTTTTTCTATCATATGCAAATTTTATGAAGATCTTTGCCTCCTAAAGGCATTTCTGTGATAATTTTTGAGTTGAAAATCATCTTTCAAATTCACATTTTTCAAAATTTTGCCAGGGCTCTTGTCTCAAAACAAAGTACTGTAGATATGCATTCATTTAAAATTTCTGATACACTGAATTTCTCATCCATTTTTTTTTTCATTCCGGTTCATAATATAGCCCCCTTCCAATTTAATTATAGCATTCATCTAATCATTAAAAAAAAAAACTAATTTCGATTGTTGCCAAGTTACTTTACATCTGTTACTCATTATTATTGAGATCTGACAGGACAGTTATAAGATGCCTTCAAAGTTTAGTACTAGACTATAAGAAAAGCCCTAAAGAGACTTTTCTACAACTTTTTCTTTGGGTATAGAATGCAATGGCTTCTCAGTTTTAATGTTTTTGGACAAGGTATTTGTTTTACTATAGCTGCTTTTTATTAGTTTGATATTTATTGTTTGTAGCTTTACATCCTCTAAGTCATTTTATTTCTAGGGAACCATTTGTCTCAGCTGCCACAGGCATCACCATGATTAATTCTGTCTATTCTTAGATTTAAAGGTCAAGAAGTGAAAAATATACATTAGGCCTTTTCCAGGTCCAGACGCTTAGACTAGCACTACAATAGCATATAGAGATACATTATTCACTCCCTGGTATGTGTTGTCCATTGTGAGCTCTTCCTATGAGATATTCATAGATGTACAAGAGAATTTTATACCGTTCTTCCCTTTACATCCAAGTAGAAGAATAGAGTTTGTAAACCGAAGCGTAACATGACAAATCAGACCATCATCAGCCAAATGAACTACAACAAGGACTAGTAATGTGACGTCTTCAACCCCTCCCCAAAGGATGCCTCTAATTCTGGATTTTGGAGACTTTTTAAATACTAAAAACTCATCAAAATTTCAATGTGAGTATTCAAAGGATTTTGGCTGCCTTTGAATTTCTTATTCACTTTACAATGTCTTGCATGCCCTCTGTGACATTTGAAGAATTTTGTGATGTTAATCCTAGATCTCATCCACATTCTATATTGGAAATCTGATGAGATTTTGATTATTTGGTGGAAAGGATCCCTGGATTACACTGAAAAATCCCAGGATACCATCTCCAGCCTGGAAAGGTTGCCGACTCTAAATGATAGCAAGTTTTAGATGAGGCATAATTTACTACAATTACTATACTGTTCCCAGTGTGCTTCCATTTCCAGTTATGGTTCTGGTTGTTATTTCTCCAATCAAAACCAAGCTTGGCCCTAAGAAATTCTCCTTAATGCTATTAAAACAAAACAATACGACTGAAAATATTAATGACATAAGAATTAAGCCAAGGCTGATAAGATCCAGCTCATAAGATCATGAAGAAGTATGATGCTGTTATGTTTCTGGGGACTCTAAGTGAAAGAAAATTGGCGAAGAAGAAGAAGAAGAAGAAGAAGAAGAAGAAGAAGAAGAAGAAGAAGAAGAAGAAGAAGAAGAAGAAGAAGAAGAAGAAGAAGAAGAAGAAGAAGAGGAGGAAGAAGACATGACGTTTACCTACTTTTCAGTTATCATCAAACTCATTTTGATACACAGTGCATTATGGCTATCAAACAGCGAGTCTCTTAAGCTCCTCCACAACCTGTAGACATCTTGTTTTCATTGCCTTCTGTAAGGGTGGTACGGTTAATAAAATCCACCCAAGGGTATATCTATGGAGGAAATTATTTGGAAATGGGTGCTGTGTCCCAGTGGAACCACCCCTCCCTTGTCTTGACAGACATTGAATTTATCAGCAGAGACAAACTGTACCCAAGTTATAGTCTAACATAAACACTTTTATTAATTTGATGTTAATGAATATCAACATGGTCTTCTTTTTTTCCCATGGAAGAAAACTCATGGTGAGAGCAATATCTTAGAAAGCAGAGGTGAAGATTAGTTAAGGTATTTCATCCAGTAATTAGAAGGGAAGGGTGGAGGAAGAAAAATAAAACACTGCAGGTCTTTTTAGGACTCTTGGGGAATGCATAAGAGCAAGGATGAAAAAAATACAAAAAGCCAGAGAGCACAGGGCTAATACACCAATCATGCAATGACATTACAAAACATAGCAACTTATTCTTACAGAAACAGCGCAGAGAAGAGCAACAAAAATGATCAGGGGACTGAAGGCTAAAACATATAAAGAACGGTTGCTGGAATTGGGTATGTCTAGTTTAGTCTCCCCTTTTAAATTGGGTTTTAAAATGTTTTTATATAATTGGATGTTTTAAATTTTGCTCCTAAGCCTAAATTATATAATCTATTTTAAATAACTTTTAACTTTTATATGTTATTGTATTTTATTTTGGCTGTTCACCGCCCTAAGTCCTTTTTTGGGAGTAGGACGGTATATAAATTTGAATTATAAATAAATAAATAAATAAATAAATAAATAAATAAATAAATAAATAAATAAATAAATAAATAAATAAATAAATAATGAAAAGGAGTAGGGGAGACATGATAGCAGTGTTCCAATATCTCAGGGGCTGCCACAAAGAAGAGGGAGTCAAGCTATTCTCCAAAGCACCTGAGGGTAGGACAAGAAGCAATGGGTAGAAACTAATCAAGGAGAGAAACAATTTAGAACTAAGAAATTTCCTGACAGTTAGAACAATTAACCAGTGGAACAACTTGCCTCCAGAAGTTGTGAATTCTCCAACACTGGACATTTTTAAGAAGAGATTGGACAACCACTTGTCTGAAATGGTATAGGGTTTCCTGCATGATCAGACGATTGGACTACAAGATCTCCAAGGTCCCTTCCAACTCTGTTATTCTATTCTATTCTATTCTATTCTATTCTATTCTATTCTATTCTATTCTATTCTATTCTATTCTATTCTATTCTACTCTACTCTACTCTACTCTACTCTACTCTACTCTACTCTACTCAATCCCCATAATCCTGCCATCAGACATTGACAAAAATGTGCCATAGGAAGAGATGCTGCTATTGCAAAAAAAACTTTTAAAAACACCTTTCTCTGCAAAAACTACTTGCCAGTAGTAAGAGAATTCACCATCAGTTGAGTGATCTCACAGATATTTATTTATGTAATACCAATATTCATCCTAGGCTAAGAGTTATGAGAAAGAAGCTGCTTCATATAAAAACCAGAGGCATCCTGAACTGATCTTTTGAAGATCAGTTCTGCTTTGGCAGACCTTCACTTTCAGGAAGAAGTCTTCTTCAGGAGTATTCCAGAAGACTGGAGTAATAGATATCATTAGAAAAACTGGAGTATCATAAAGACTTCTGCATAATCATCTTGTGGCTTCTGGGATAGGTTCCAAGGATCATCAGGTTGATCCATAATTTACTGACTGTCCAGTCTCAGAAGAGAAAATCTGGAAACAGATTATCCCTCCCATCTCAGCCATCCATGGAAAGAAAAAGGGAATCTGGGGACAATAAGAGGAATCTTAGTTCTTTCTGCTTTAAAATTATTTAACAGAATAACACAGTTGGAAGGAACCTTGGAGGTCTTCTAGTCCAGCCTCCAGCTCAGGCTATATACCATTTCAGACAAGTAGTTGTACAATCTCATCTTAAAAACTTCCAGTGTTGGAGCATTCACAACTTCTGGAGGCAAATTGTTTCACTGATTAATTTTTCTAACTGTCAGGAAATTTCTCCTTAATTCTAGGGTGCTTCTCTCCTTGATTAGTTTCCACCCATTGCCTCTTGTCCTGCTTTCAGATGCTTTGGAGAATAGCTTGACTCCCTCTTCTTTGTGGCAGCCCCTGAGATATTGGAACACTGTTATCATGTCGCCCCAGTCCTTCTTTTCATTAAACTAGACATACCCAATTTTTTTGAGTTTGGAGGGCTAAAAAGCCTGTTAAATAAATAATAAATGACTTCTAATGTACAAAAACCACTGCTAAATTCTAGGAATAGTCATACACAAGTTGCCTGCTCAAAAAATCACTTGGTCCACTGACATATAATTCAAATGCTTCAAGCAGGGCTGGGAAGATGTAGCAATTTGACCAATAACTGAAACATTTTAGTGATTTTTTTTTCTCTTTCCCCTTTTATTTGTCCAAATCCTTTTGTTAACTTATCAACGTATTTATTTAGAGTATGTTTGATCAAACTCAAAAACACTTATTTTGGATGAGACATTCACAATAGAAAATACTTGAACTTTTTGATTCATTATTATCACCCATCCAAAAAAATCAATTAGGTCTACTTGTGAATAAATGCATCTGGGATTTACAAAATATTCCTCTCAAAGAATCAATCTTTGGTTAAAAAACAGTTTCACTTTAAAAAAATACAGTAGCATGAAATGACACTCTGTCACTACATTTTCTTTAACAAGTCTGCTTCAGTCACTGCCATTTTGTTGGAGAATATGCAGTGGAGACATTTTCAAATTAAATGAATGATTGGAGAAGGAACTGATTGCACTGTGAAAGTTGGTATTTTTCAGTAGCTTATCTATGGCTTGTTGATATAATGGTGTTTCTTTTCCTGGGCCAATTGACGCAAAGAAAAGCAGCCATTTTCTTCTGGACTTTTCCAAAATTCAAAAAAACCCTTCAGGACAAGGTTTTTGGGGCAGGAAAAAATGGCAAGCCTGCAAATGCTTTTCCTTGCAAAATAATTTTGGCTTAGCACTGAAATATAACAGAAGCACAGCAGATGGTTTGAGAACTGCTGAAGTAGTTAGAAAATGGTCCATATCAAATTGTTAACAGCCCTACCTCAGAAAGGACTTTTTTAAAAAAAAACTTTCTACCATATGTTTACTCAGAGCTTTTAAAAAAGAAACAAATAGAGCTCCATTTTTCCTACAAGTCCATCTTGACTTTCCTAAGGTTAACCAAGGAAATGTTTATTGAACACGGAGTATAAATCAGAATGGAAAATAGAATTTTCAGAAATGAAATGGATGTGTTTCAATTATCTAACAAAGAAGGGGAATGTTTCAATGTTTGCCTTAATAATTTGACATCTTGGTCTCTGAGACTTGATTGTCCATAGCTTTGAACATTTCAGAACAAACTTTTGAATGGAAGTGCAGGATACAACTTGACATTTCAAACAGCATTTTGTTTTCAAGCCCTTCAAATTATCTGGAATGTACAAAGGCATTTCAAATTTATGCTGGAAATGTAAACAGTAAGAAAGGACTTTTTATCATGGACACATAAAAAAAGTTGGAAAATTCTGGATTCAAATATGTACACCAATTCAGAAGTTTTTAAATAAGAAAAGGAATTAAGACCAGAGGTTTTTCTTTTGGAATTGATAGAGAAAAAGTTGGAAGGGGGTGGGGAGTTATTTTTGTATATGGTAAGTGCAGCAAAAATATTATATATACAAAGATAGAAAGATTCAGCATTATTCACAATGGAGGAATGGTTGGGGAAGATGAGGGAACTTGCAGAGATGGCGATATTGATGTTTTGATCAGAGAAAAGACAATATCTATGTTTATTGCTGACTGGAAACCCCTAATATACTTTTTGCATAAAACAGGAAAAAATGAACTTATATTTAGATGATTAGACAGAATTAAATTAAAGAAAGAAGAGAGTTATGTGGTAACCATAGAATAAGAGGTGAATTTATAATTGTACTTGTAACTGCTATAAAAAGACAGAAAGGGTTTTTTTTTCATTGTTTTTCCTTTCTCTTTTATTTTACTTTCCTCCTCTTTCTTGCACTTTTCTTTGATTTCTTTCTTTTCTTTCTCTTGCTTTATGTTAGCTTGTTTTATTTTTTATCTTTCTTTTTTTTAAAAAAATGGTTGATAAAAATTATATTTAAAAACAGGAAAGAGATATCATGTTTTTCAGAGAAAGAGCTTAACTGCCTGGGTGAGGTGAGTCCTCCAGAGAAGGGGAAGGAAAGAATATGTTTTTCTGTTTGCAAATGCCAAGGACAGCAATGTTTTTATATTTCCATCATGGTATTTAGAGAGGGATGTCTCTGCTCTTGACTAGTGGACCCAATGAACAATTAAAACAATTACACATGAAAAGATGCATATAGGGCACAACACAGTCATTCAGATCAGCACTGGCAAGATTATGCATCTACTCTTGGAAGCATAAGTGAACAGAACATGTACACGCAGCAAGGAAGAAAGCAGAACTCTCTGCCGAAATAAAGGAAGAGACTTCACACATCCTTATGGCTATGCCAACACTCCGGCAGGGGGTCACATCCACTAGCTCTTCACCATCTGTTGCAGCATAATATGTTTGGAAAGACTTGAAAACCCTTGAGATAGAGTGCTGATCTGAGTAAGACAAAGAAAGAAAGCAGGTTGATTGACATTTTTGGTGCTGGGGGTTAGATCTTGATAGTAGGACAGGCTCGAGATAGGGAATGATCTTTAAAAGAAGCTTTTGTGGGTAGACCTACACTGTGTGGCTAAATCGCTGAAACTCAGTGAAACAAGAGGAGGTGATGATCCTGTATCAGAATGTTGTCCCCCTTGTTTCCTCAGCTCTCAAGTCTGCTATGAATGTAATTTTATGGTGAATAGCCAGGCAGGCATAATGCAAATCAAGGATCATTTCCAAATCGCTCCCACCCCAGACTTGAACCGAAGCCAAACTTGAGTGGAGGTCTGAAAAAGTTTTAAGTCCCTGCTGTATTTTCAGTTTTACAGGCTTTTGCGTTTTTTTTCTGAGTCTGAACAGCAAGGTGTTGAAACGGCAAAGAAAATTTATGGCCCAACATTTCAAGTCCAGTTACAAGTTATCAGCATGGGAAATGAATTCCTGAACTCCTACTTATATGTCTCAGAGTCTTTCAAGGGGGCTATAGGGGGCAGCAGCTGGGAATGGCTGAGAGAATGCCTGTTTTCCTTTATTTGGGCGGGGGGGGGGAATCTAATCCAAGGCTTGAATCAAACTAATTCAAGTCTATATAGGTCCTGTCTAAAATTATGTACACATACCTTAATTCGCACAGATATGCAACATCTGTTCAAAGTTAGTTTACTTGAAAGTGATTTCTAGGCTAAGAAGACATAGTCTTAGTCAATAAAAAATTTACCTACTTAGAAAGGTGTTTACTCCTCACTTAACTTGGATATTTTTTAAAAAAACTGATTCCCATTTTTAGAATTTTGACTCTAATATCCTCTCTACCAACTCTCTAATGTAGCTTAGCAACTTTCCACAACACTTGTAACAGTAAGCTGACCTATGCAGATTTAAAAAAAAAAAGCATATAAAGACTATTTGTAAGGAAATTAAGAATTTTTCGTGTCTCATCTTATCTCGTCTTGTGTCAGAAATGCAGCAACTAGAAAATGGGAAGTTATTAATTTAATTTTTTTTTAATTAAAAGCTTTGATAAAATATAGATTTATATAGTTCTAATCCAGTACCAGGCCATGTTAAAGGCAAAGATATTTCTGACCAGTAAATCATTCTGTGTGCAAGTTGGTCCCAGAAGGCCCTGTAGAAGATGGATGGTTGTTTGAATATTTGCAGTGAATATCCTCATCCTTGGGGAGAAACCTCCATTTTTCCATGTAAACTTTAGTTCTAGCCAAGCCAGTGTGCAGTTTGTTTAACCATCTCCAGACCGTCCATCCTCCTCCACATCTCTAGGCAGCTCCTCAAGTGGTTCTATCCAATTATGAAGATGAGATTTCTCATGAGATTTCTATCTATTTCATTGTTCTGTTTGAGGAGTAGTAAGAATCTAATTTTGATTTATTATTATTAAATATTATTAAATATAAGTTATTATATTTTATTTTATTATTTATTAAATTTGTTCACCATCCATCCTGCTAATATGAGACTCTGGGGGTGGCGTATGAGCTAATGAAATGATATTATAAAAGATTACCACAGGAAGACAATAAATACATTAAAATTTAACAAATTATGAACTCAGAACAATTCAAATATTCTTTCCAACTGGAAATGGGGCAAAATGTTTAGTTCAACACATTCAGCCATTCATTTGGTTTGAGTATAAACTGGTTGAAAGAATATAAACACTCAGTGAATATTTCTTCTAGGTCTTTGAAATGGCTATGTCTTTCTCTTAAATTTAATCCATACAAGATGTCCAGTGAGAGAAAAGGTTCTTATTTTCTAAAAAATACCTGTAAGACTCCATTCTAACTAACCTTCTGGCTATATTTCCCAGACCTAAATGCTGTGGGAATGAGGCAACCTAGCATTGATCCATGGTACTCTGGTCCAGAAAATACAGCTGGAAGGCTATAGAGACTAGACCATCTAACAGATGTAAGACTTTTCAGTGCCAAAAATAAAGAATACTCAATCTACTCTAAGACTTTGGGGAAATTTCCCTCCCTCTAAAAACAGCTGAAAACACACCTCATTTTTAGGGACAGGAAGTATTCCACAAAAAAATGCAAATATAGCAATACCAGTTAGTCCAATAGACCATCTTTTTTCTAAAACAAGACATATTTTTCCGAATAAAACTGGATTTATATATTATACCTTTAAATTATAGTATTTTAAAAAATATACAAATTAGGTCCAGGACAAACGATAAAAACTAAGTGAAATAAGCAGTTCCTTGGATAAATTGTCACATTTAAACCACAGAGCTCAGATATGAACATAGGAATGCATAATACATAATAATTTTTCACCAGCTTGCTCTGTATATTTTATACTCCGCCAGTGATCCAGCTTGCTCTGTATATTTTATACTCACCAGCAACAGCTCTTCAGCATTTCAGGCAGAAATCTGGTATTGAGAATTGGACCTCAAACTCTACTGTTGTTCAACAGCCCTTCCCAGTTTTAATGACTGGGAATTAATGGGAAGGGCTGTTGAACAACAGTAGTCAAAAGTTAGAGAATACAACTAGAGGTAGGTTTAGACTACAGGGTTCTTCTTATGATTCCCTTAAGATTACTTGTTATAGGAGAAGGACTGGCAGAGCCAGGGGGAGGAATGAAAAAAGGGATCAGCCTAGAATCGTTATGTAATCACAAACTAAGTGCATTCCCCCTTGACTTCCATTGAGCCTCTTCTAACTCTAATCAGTGCTGATGGTTAGTTGAGAAGATTTTTGAGCATAGTCTTTTAGTGATAAATCAGTTAAATTGAACCTTTACATGTGGGCCTGGTCTTTTGTACCTGATATTTATAAATTGACAAGCATTAGCTCAGAATACACACATTTTCTGTGCCACCAAAGGTTGTCTCTAGGTTAAATTATTTATTTTGATGGATTGAATGGATGAATAAATAGTAGGTTTATCAATGATGGATTCCTACAGAAGCTACATTGGAACACCAGGTACACAAATAATGTAAAGGTGGTCAGCTGGCCACAAAAATATTGGAAGTCATGCTCTGTTTGGGACCTTCCTGAGGCAGTTGACATCTGCCTTTGGCAAAGGTGTGCAGAACCAAATGGTCTGATCTATCAATGGTTTTTTTAAAAAAAGGTTTATTTAAAAGAAGTCATCATTTAGTTGGTTAGAGAGTCAAGTGAAGGCCCATTAAATAGACAAAATTGCAAGCTGGCTGTGTAAGGAAGTAAGCACTGTTTTAGTGAGCGTCAGGTTACATAGCAAATCCACAAAACACATATTCTCATCTTAACAAGCAGATGGTATAAATTAGCCCTAAACTAATGCACTTTGATTCTCACTAGTGGCCTTCAGAGAAGATCTGGGGGAAAAATGTGTATACCATGAATAAAGAAGATCCATTGCACTGGCTTAAGTAGCAGGCTCTCCCAGAAATACAGGCAAGTGACTCTCGGCTGCATGCCCAAGACCCACTATTTAGCCAAACCTTTCTCTTTTGTGCATTCAAGGCAAGTTTCTTGTGAAGTATCTCACAAACATCTGCCTTCATTATAATTATATTTCTATTTCAGCTGTAACAAGCTATTTACAGATGAGCCTGTTCATAAAGAGCTTTATAATTAAGCAAACAGAAATATCTTTTTATAGGATGAAGATCTAGGGGTGATAACCACACACAAAATACACAGCAACAGTTGCAAATTGAGTGTTTAACACTAGTTATATAGTTAGTGGTGTGTTCAATAAAGGCTGACAGACTTTGTCCTTAAGTACAAGAAAATACAGCCTTTGCTTCAGAGCAATGTGTCCTCTCTCTTTACCTAGGAAAAAGTATTTTTTTCAGAATGTCACTCCTGATCAACCGCAATGCAAAAGTAAACTTGTTTTCTTCATCTTTCTTTGCTTCGGACCATAACCAGAGGTGGGTTTCAGCAGGTTCTGACCAGTTCTGAGAACCGGTAGCGGAAATTTTGAGCAGTTCAGAGAACTGGTAGTAAAAATTCTGACTGGCCCCACCCACATCTATTCTCTGCCTCCCAAATCCCAGCTGATTGGGAGGAAATGGGGATTTTGCAGTATCCTTCCCCTGGAGTGGAGTGGAAATGGAGATTTTACAGTATCCTTCCCCTGCCACGTCCACCATGCTGCGCCCACCAAGCCACACCCATAGAACCAGTAGTAAAAAAATTTGAAACCCACCACTGATCATAACCCATGGTAGTTCGTTTGATCCAATTGTCCTGTACAGATAACATTTGGTCAAATATTCCACCAACTTCTATGGAGGCCTTATATTTCCCCTGAAACCGGGGAACATTAGCAAATTACATGGAGCAAGTAACGTCAGCCAGGCAAAGTAGCCACCATTCTTATCCAAGAACTTCCCTGGGAAGCACCCTGGATCACAACTTAGCCTTGTTCTCCTGGGGCAAACTATTATCAGTTCCTGAAGAAGAACCTTTGGGTCACGATGGGGTATTTCTTCTCTCTCCTTTGCTTTAATGATAAGACAGAAACCAATCTCACAACCTTCCAAGTAAGCTACAGTCCGCAAATACATACACACATTATAAAATGTTTTCAGTTTCCTTCCCCTGATCAAAACAAATGCCGTTTTTCGGGGACATTTTGTTCTGTTTTCCAGAATACCCACATTTGTTGGAGGGCACACATGAAGCCAGTGCCAGATTGACTCCCCCCCCCCCCCCAACCATTTGCCTTCATTAGAATGGTGGGATAACCAAGAACAGAGCTTTAAAGGAGCAGTAAAAATGGCCTAGACCAGAATACTATCATATTTTGAGGTAAATCCACCTACAGGTAGTCCTTGACTTTCAACCATTCATTTAGTGACCTTCAAAACTGCAACAGCACTGAAAAATTAACTTAGGACCGTTTCTCACATTTAGGACCATTGCAGCATCCCCGTGGTCACATGATCAAAATTCAGGCCCTTGGCAACTGGCATGTATTTTATGACAGTTGTACTGTCCCGGGGTCATGTGATCACCATTTGCAACATTCCCAATTGACAAGCAAAGTCAGTGCGGGAAGCCAGATTCATTAAACCATTGCAGTGATTCACTTAACAACGGTGGCAAAATGGGGTGCAACTCACTTAATAGCTGTCCGGCTGAGCAATGGAAATGTTGGGCTCAAATGTAGTTGTAAGTCGAGGACTACCTACTGGTATCTTTATTTGTTCATTGGTTTATTTGAATGATACATGGCTGCTCAAATCACAACTAGAAAATCTGGGCAGTTTATATATTCTTGCAAACATAAATTACAGAGAAATCAAACCAAATGCAAAATACACCCCAATACAAGATAATTCAGGCCAAACCCATAAACACATTCAAATTCAGAGGATGGGCTCAGCAATCCCTCTGGCTTCCTGTCCAGGGCAAAAGATAGATTTTTAAAGCAAGTGCTATGACAGAGAAGACATGCTTTCTAGGTCTCCCTAGATCAGTGATGGTTAACCTTTTTGCCATCACGTGCCAAAAGTGGGGGGAGCGCGGTGGGGTCGCACGTATGCGTGCCCACATCCATAATTCTATGCACTCCACCCCACCCCCGTGCTCCCCTCGCTTTTAGCATGTGATGGCACAGTATGCCTGTTTTTGCTCTCTCCAGGCTCCAGAGCCTTTCTAGGAACCTGGGGACGGCAAAAATGGCCTCCCCCACCCCAGAGGCTCTCCAGTGTGTTTCCTGACTTCTGGTGGGCCCAGAAGGCCAGAAAATGAGCTGGCTGGCATATGCATGTGTGCCGGAGCTGAGCTTGCATGCCCACCGATATGGCTCCGCGTTCACCTATGGCACCCGTGCCATAGGTTCGCCATTACGGCCCTAGATCAACCCCCCCCCCAACCTTTGGGGCATCAGGGATCGGTTCCAGGGAGAGAGGATCATGGTGTGGTTTTGTGTGGTACCTTCACCTCAAGCTTCACTTGTTTGCCCAGCCTGGTTACTGGCATGCTGCAGCCCAGTGCCGGTCCATGTATTGGGGGATCCCTGCCCTAGATGACACTCTTTCATGGAAGAGACCTAAAGAAAATATCCAGACTTCTATGGAACTGATCAGTATCATAAATAACTCTGCCCAATGTCATGAAGGACTTACTAATTGATGATCAGCATTTTGAATGGGATCCAAATGCCTACAGTGAGCCACTGCAGTTCATGAATTAGTGGAATTGTATGGACGTACCATGGTACTCCAACTCAACTGCATTCTCCATTAATTGCAGCTTCTGGATTATCTTAAAAGGCAGTGTCATCATACAGGTTACAATACTCCAAAGGGGAGATGACCCTGGCATAAGGGACCACAAACAGGGCTTCCTGGTCCAGAAACAGATACAACTATCGCACAAGATGGAATGTGCAAAAGCTTTCTTGGCGAAAGCTGCCACCTGCTCTTCCAACAGGAAACAAGAGTCCAAGAGTTCTCCATATTCAGCATCCTTTGAGTTCCTGCGCCTATTCCCTTTCCATCCTCAAACTCATGGTTTACACTGCTGTGCTATGCTTTTGCCAGAATGGAACAACATTAAACCTTATTCCGTGTTCATAATGCAGGAATCTGGGAAACAAGACAGGAATTCTATCCTTTTTGCTGATTAGGTGACTAGCAGCACAATCAAAGACTAAGTGTTTAAATCATGTTTCCACTCTTTGTACTCACCTTCTATTTTCATCTTTGCATGTGAGCTAGAGATGGATACCTTATCTATGAGCAGCAAGCTGAGCCACTATTCAGCATTGCAGGCTTTCAAATTCAGGAGTGTTTTCCTCTATCCTGATTAAAGAGGGTTTTTTTTTCTAAAGAACTATCCTTTGAGGGTGCTTAGATAAACATATGGGTTCAGCTCAGGTCTGCCAAGGTGACTATCACCACTGAGGATAACAAATCTGCAGAGCAAATTTGCAGATGGAACATTCATCTGCCCGATTCAGATGCATATGGGAGCAACGTCCTTTTAGAATAAAAGCTGAGACTCCATATAAATTAAATAGATGCAACGGACTCCAAAAGCTGGTGGAAAATTATAATATATGAGTCTGGATGTACAATGCAGTGCAGTGCCTAAATAAGAAAACTATTACTAAAACTAATCTTATCTCACCCTTTAACACTTGAAGAGGATTTAAATAAAAGCTTCAACAGTGTCCTTCTGCCTGAAGATGTTCACAGATAATATGATATCAGAATTTATTTAGTGTATTTACTATATGGCATATCATACATGGACCAGCAATATATACAGGTAGTCCTCCACTTACAACAGTTCACTTAATGACCGTTCAAAGTTACAACAGCATTGAAAAATGTGACAGATTATGATTGTTTTCACAGTTATAACCTTTGCAGTATCCCTATGATCGTGTGATCAAAATTCTGATGCTTGGCAACTGGTTTATATTTATGACTATTGCTGTGTCTCAGGGTCAGTGTGATCCCCTTTTTGTGACTTTCTGAAAAGCGAAGTTAATGGGGAAGCCAGATACGCTTAACAACTGGTTAATAACTTGTCAACCACAGTGATTCACTTTACAAGGCAAATAAGGTCGTAAAATAGGGCAAAACTCAGTTAACAAGTATTTCACTCAATAGAAATTTTTGGATTCAGTTTTGGTCATAGGTCAAGGACTGCCTGTATTAACCTTTCACCTAGAGTAGTAAAGTGCAATAAAATCAGGGTGAAATGCTCCCGCTTCAGACCGGATCACCCGATCCGGTAGCGATGGAGGCGGGGGTTCGAAGAACCGGTAGCAAAAATCCCCGCCCGTCCCCAATGCCCAGCTGAGCCACACAATCATCAGAGGCTTTTTTTTTTAACTTTTAAAAGCATTTTTTCTACAACTACGGCCAAAAAAATGCTTTTAAAAGTTAAAAAAAAAAGCTTCTGATGATCGCGTGGCTCGTCAAAGGCATTTTTTTTAATTAGATTTATATGCCGCCCTTCTCCAGAGATTCAGGGCGGCTTACAATGCGCTAAGCAATAGCCTTCATACTTTTGTATATTTTATAAATAGTCAGCTTATTGCCCCCACAAACTGGGCCCTCAATTTAACTACCTTAGAAAGGATGGAAGGCTGAGTCAACCTTGAGCCTGGTGAAATTCGAACTTGCAATAATTGCAGACAGCTGAATGTTAGTAACAGGCTTTTAGTCTGTTGAGCTATCCAGGCTCCAGGCTCTGACGATTCAAGCTGAGTTCCCTGATCGGCAGCCCCTGCCGATCAGGGAACTCAGCTTGGATCGTCAGAGCATTTAAAAGAAAACAAGGGTTTTTTTCTTTTAAATGCTCTGACAATCCCAGCTGAGTTTTTAAAAAGCTTCTGCCGATTAGGGAACTCAGCTGGGATCGTCAGAGTCTTTTGAAAACATTTTTTACAACCTCTTAGCTGAAGAGGTTGTAGAAAAAATGGTTTTAAAAGGAAAAAAAATTGGCCATGCCCACCCAGTCACATTAACACACACCCTCAAGCCACACCCACAGAACCGGTAGTAAGAAATTTTAGGTTTCACCCCTGAATAAAATATAAATGTTAAAAAGACCTATGTTCGAATACCAATGAAGATCAAATAGAACTGATGGAGAATACTAGTTTTAAGATTGAGATAACTGTTAACATGCTTAGATATTATTATGACAAACATGAGTTGTATGTTATTTCAAAAGAAAAATGTTAAGACATGAAATGAAATTAAGAAGGCCATGTTAAGATGGGAGAAATTAAAACTGTCATTGATAGGGAGAACTCATGTGATAAAAATGAATGTTTTGCATAGACTGATGTTTTTATTTTAGACAATACCTGGATTCAAATATATACATCAATTCAGATGAAGACTTAATTGAAAGCAGAACTTTTCATTTTAGGATTGATGAATGATAAGCAGTTGGAAGAAAGTCATGGAACATTGTTTTTATATATGATAATTGCAGCGAGATTATTGTATGTACAAAGATGGCAAAATTTGGCAATACCTATGACAGAGGAATCGTTGGTAAAGATGACAGAGCTCGCTGAAATGGCCAAACTGACTTGTTTGATTAGCGAAAATATAATTTATTTATTACATTTATTGCTACATTTATTTGCTATTTAGAAACCCCTTATGGAGTTTCTGTATAAAAATTAAAAAATGAACTGATGGTTTACAGTTTGGATGATTAGACAGGACAGATGATAGAAAGAAGAAAGTCATGATCAGAGGTGATATTCAGCAGGTTCTGATCAGTTCTGCAGAACTGGTAGCGGAAATTTTGAGTAGTTCGGAGAACTGGTAAATATCACGTCTGACTGGACCCACTCCCATCTATTCTCTGCCTCCTGAGTCCCAGTTGATCAGGAGGGAATAGGGATTTTGCAGTAACCTTCCCCTGCCATGCCCACCAAGCCACGTCCACCAAGCCACGCCATGCCTGCTAAGCCACACCCACAGAACCAGTAGTAAAAAATGTTGAATCCCACCACTGGCCATGATGTAACTTAAGAGAGGTTAAAATATATTTGTACTTATAACTGCTGGGAAGAATATTGGAAATCACTTTTATATATGTATGTTTTTTTAAAAAAACTTTCTTCTTTTTCTCACTGCGCTTTTCGATTTTTCTTTTATTTCTCTTTTTCATTTTCTCCATTGTAGTGTGTATTAGTTCTTATTACTTATTACTTAAAACTTTCAATAAAAATCATACACACACACACACACATACACATACATTTTTCACAAACCATCTCTGATCTCTAATTGAGCCAACTTCAGAAAATGAACACTGCTAGTCCAATCTATAAGTAAAGAGGGCATAAATCCTAACAACCCAGAGCTATAAATATGAATCTAGAACAGGTTTTTGCATTTTTTAAAAAAAAGAGAAATAGAGCCCTTCATCTGGAAGTTTTAAATAGTGTAAAACTTCCTATGGTTTGGCTGTGGAGTTTTAAAAATTTGGAACTGTTATGCTTTGTAAATGGAGTTTTGCCAACAATTGGAAGTAGGCCAATACTATCAAATTCAGATCTTTAGCAGGGCCAATTTCAGTTTATATTCTGATAACTGCCTCTTAAAAATTCAGAAAAAGGATTTTTAAAAATGACAACCCTGCTCCTTCTTGTACTTCTTTTCCTTCTATTTTTTTAAAAAACCTTATTTAAACAGTACAGACTATTTTTAAAAGAACACAGGGTATTCAAGCTGAAAGCAGCATTCCTGGAACTCATTTAGAATGGGCAATGTTTAGCCTATTATGTTAAATTCCGAAGGGTTTGACTATTTTTGCATCAGATTTCTCTTTTATTAGGTACAACTGTTTTAACATTGCATTTTTATTGTTAACAATGGTCAGAGGATTTTGGAATTCGGTACAGAGTCGTACACAAGTGGCCTGGGCAAAAACTTCTGTAAATATCTTCTAAGCTTTTGGCAAACTTTCCTTGAGAGCAAATATTAACTCCAGATAGTATTTATTGTCTTTTACAAAATAATTGCCATAATAGTGACATCTAATTGCGAGAGCTAAGAATACATTCCGGCCAAGATTTAATCAGGGTTTGCTGGGATTGGTGGGTTAACAGAAACACGTTTATTAAATCACTTATTTTTTTTCCTTCCTATGCTTCTAACAATTCATTTATAACATACTATAGGAATATAGACTATAAAATATTCATCTGCAGAATATTATACTAGTTACATAGGTCTCAAGAGAAATTATGTCAAAATGATGACACGCATACAGTGATCCAAGACACAAATCCTAATGTCTGACACAACTCACATTTTTCATCATGATGTCACAACTCAGCTTTCCTTCTCTCCATGTTCATGGACCCCCATGGACAAATCAAGAGGCATCAAATTGTAAAGTGGACCAAAAAATAAATTTAGGAATTCTAGGAGCATCAGGGCCAAACCACCTCCTACCCTAATGCTCCAGCTTTGTGGCTTCAGTCCTGCTTTTAAAAACAAAAGTAAAACTATAGTTTCTCAGTGCATTTTAAATACAAAGTTTGACTTAATCTCATTTTATTAGTGTGTGAAATCACATTCTGATCATCTCTCAATATTAAAAATGCACCATATTGGGACTTTAATCGTCACTTTCTCCTTATAGGTAGAGGACTTCTAAAACTAATACAATGCAGTAGAGTGCTATACAATTTACACAGGAAGACAGGAAACTAAAAATATAATAAGTAAAATATCTAGATAAAAATGTAATTACAAGACATCTGACTCCAATGCTAAAATGAGGTGAAGAAGTCAGCAAGTAGAGGTGAGACATCTTTCTATTGTTGTTGCTAAAATAGGCCAAACAGAGCAATCTGAGTATACAGCCCATCATGCAAGATTTAAGAGTGGATGGAACAGAGCCAACAAAAAGCAAAATATCATCATTGCCCAATCTTTTGCCATCTCAACTTCCCCCAAGTGTATGTATGGGTGTGTGTATTCCTCCCTCTTTCTCTTTGACAAACTGGTTAGTTGGTTGGTTGGTTGGTTAGTTAGTTAGTTTTTATGCCACCCATCTCCCCTACAAGGTAACTCGGAGAAGCTTACAAGTTACAAAACAAGTAAAAACTAGTTTGTAGGAGATGACTAGATTGAGCCCAAGGGAAGGGTCAAATGCATCATCAATCACAAGTCCCTTCATGCCCATAAGAGATCGAAGTCCATCCCACCTTCCTTATCTACTGCCAATTTCCTTTGGCTGTTAGTAGTTCAGATTCTTGTAGAGTGCTTTAGCTTGCAATAAATCTTTATACCAGCAGTGAAATCTGGCCAGATCTATCTGGTTTGTGCAAACCCGTAGGGCTGGTGGCTCTGCACATGTGCAGAAGAGGCATGCATGATCACATTTCCAAACTGGTAGCAAAGGTAAGTGCATTTCACCACTGCTTTATATTCATTTGAACAGACTGGATCTCCTGATTTCCCTGGTGCTTGACAGTTAAAATATTAAAAGATTAAAATGGCACAGATTAAAATATTATTAAAAACTGTACTAAAACTAAATTTACCTCATATTCTTTCATATTTCATATTCTTTCTGAGTTTGCCATCCACAGTTCCTGCCTGTCTTAGATGAGCTTGAAGTGACCAAGCCTCTTTTTTTTTTTTTGCAGCCTATAGTGTTCCCCAATACCATAATCCCAAATTAACTGTCATTGAATCTCACTTTAATCTTTCTGATTAAAGCCTCTACTGCAATCAATTATATCAAGTACCTTTGGGAATAGGATGACCATGTGACTTTTATGAGGTCCAGCAGCAAAAAAGAGAATGGCAGGGTATACAGAGAAAGAGGGGATGGGAATCCTCAGGTGGAACTTGTCTTTGAGGGAAGGGGAGCCATTTTTCCAGAAGAGGATGAGAACAAGGGAGTTCTATGCAGCGAAAAATTTGGTATAATGGCTCTCAGGATATGATACTGTCCTTCAACCTGCAGGAAGTAGACTGCCTGTTATCAGATGTGTAACTTTAGCCTCTCTCTCCTTCAACAGTTTGAACTATGGTATTTATTTCTTGCATTTCATCCACAGTCTAAGTGGTTTCTGATCACACTTGCTACAAAAGGGTTACTATGCCCAGGAAAAAAAAATTAAATCAACAGATTAATAATTCCTTGACATAATGGACAAAAGCTCTCCTGTACATCAGGGGATAAACCAATCTGTAGCAGCTGCAGATAGCTATTTACAGATTGGGCACCAAGCCAAAGTCTCGTTAAGTGTAATATTCTTTCATTGCTTTTCCCCACTCTTTGGGTCCCACTACACACCATTGTTTAGGAGCAAAGTGTCCACCTTTACTCATATGAAACATGGGTAGCCTTGTCAAACTCAGGATATATCCATGTTGAAGTCTATTCTCCAGTTCCCAATAAGCAAATTATTCACTAGGCAGTAACAATACTGCAGGTTTTTGCAAATGGATTTGAAACTTACTAAAAACAGAGCCAACAGGAGGCAGTTCATAAGGTTGCATGATTTCAAATCATCTATCTCAGAAGGATATCACTTGGATGAGAAGTAAGGCAGGGATGAATTTTGGAGTCAAAGTTTCTAAAAGCCAAATACTCACCATTTGAACATTTGGGGGTTCTGAAGGTACCTGGAATTCCATTCCTTTATTTCAGAGCACCTGGTGCTAGATGATGATGTGGCCACAACTGGTGGAAAATGGGACAGAGTAAGAGAATGGCAACAGGGATGTTCGGTTCCCTTCAGATCTGTTAGTCTGTCTGCCATTATAATTTCGCTGCCCATCAAGAGTCAAATGGTGATCCAGTCAAGTCCAATCTTATCCAATTAGTCTACCTCTTGGAAAACAGGAGGTAGCATTGATGTTGGTTCATTTGGATGACAACATCATACAAATCTCATCACCTTTCCCAATGATTTAGATGGAAGTTCTCTTTCATGCGCTGCCTGGCCCTTTAAGAAATGTGTCTGCGTCAGGTGGTGACTTGATCCAATCATTCTGCTTCTTCAGCCCACCCATCCTGCCTGGTCAACTTCTATAGCTCTAAGGCTGATGTTATATAATTTGTACTCATAGGTGAGAAACACAGGTGACTTTTTTTTAACTTTTGTCTTCTCTTTGGTTGGTCTGATTGTTACAAAAGAACTGAAAAACAAGCATCAATATGTACATGTCATTAGAAATGTGCGCGCTCATATTTACGAACCAGTAGGGAAAGTAAGTGAATCCCACCGCTGGGTCAGACATGACTTCACAACTAACAACAACACTACATTATATGTATTAATAAACCAGTGGCTATTGATAAGTTTAATACATAAGTAAATTTTTATTTTATTGGGTGGGGGGGCAGCTTCTCTTTTCCTTTTCTAATGGTTTTCATTTTTTTAAGTTTCAGAATTGTTCCATTTGATTTCAGTTTTTTAAAGTGTATTTTAGTCTCATGTGTGTAGTTAGTATTTTCTGTAAATTGAAATAAATGTATTTTAAACAAAAAAAAATGGAGACTCCATGGAAACATGGATGCTCTCTGCTTTTTAGCATTTTAGTAATTTGAAGAGGTTGTTATTCTAGTAGAATCTTGTTGTTCTAGTTTTCCATCTAAACAGCAAAGAGGGGACGTGTACTGATAGAAATGGAAGCAGAGTGTCAACTGTACACTTGACTTGTACAAAGTCTGCTTGGCGCCAGGAATGTGAACTAGAGCAGTTGGATACATAGTGCTCTGGCTGAGCAGGCACAAAAATTAAGCCTCTGAGAGGCATTCTATGGGCATTCTCCATGTCTACGAGCTCATGATATCCAAGACCCAACTTTTATAGGTCTAAATTAAAGCAAATGGTGATATGCACTGCTTTCAGATAGGCATCCAGCTTCGGAGACAAAAGAGAACGGATAGCTGAAAAAAACTCTTTTTTTTTTTAACTTACAGCAGCAAAATTGCTGAGTTAAAAATTCAGTAATGCAGAAGTCTTGACTGATGTGCTGTCTCTATTCACTGGTGCAAATGTAATACTTTTTTTTTTTTTTGTAAGGTAAAGGTAAAGGTTCCCCTTGCACATATCTGCTAGTCATTCCCAACTCTAGGGGGTGGTACTCATCTCTGTTTCAAAGCTGAAGAGACAGTATTGTCTGAAGACATCTCCGTGGTCATGTGGCTGGCATGACTAAATGCCAAAGGCGCACAGAACGCTGTTATCTTCCCACCAAAGGTGGTCCCTATTTTTCTACTTGCATTTTTACATGCTTTTGAACTGCTAGGTTGGCAGAAGCTGGGACAAGTAAAGGGAGCTCACCCCATTACATGGCACTAGGGATTCAAACTGCTGAACTGCCAACCTTTCAATCAACAAGCTCAGCATCTTAGCCACTGGGCCACCACAAGTTGTTGTTGTTTTTTGTATCTCCTTCTTAATATGGTGTGGACCTTCACTACCTTCAGTTTGATCTCTCCATTATCACTAAGAGTTTGCTCTTGTAGTTTTTCCCCCCTGCTCCAAGTAGTGGTGCTTCTTTTAATATGCAGAGATTCTTCTTTACAATAGATGTAAAGAATAGATGTCTGTCTGTGTCAAACATAGTCGCCAAGTCTGAATGGATTTTTGAGTGATGCTAGGGGAATGTAATCAGCACATGTGCCAGGCAAACAGCAGCTTGAGGTTATCAGTGCTTGTGAGGAAGGGGATAAATACTCTTGTTTGCTTTTCTGCTTTTTTGTTCTGATGGAGTAGAATCACAGGGCAGGGGGAAAAATCTTGGAGGTCTTCTTGTCCAACTAGTAACAATGATTGCATGCCAGGCTGTTAGATTTGCACTGGAAAAAATAAAGGGGAATTCAGGGGAATTTGGATTATGTGAAGACCTAGCTCTCTTGAGAAGGTTCTAATGGTTAGAAAGATTAATTGATTGATTGATTGATTGATTTTGTCAAACATGTATGAGATAACAGATATAAGTATAAACATGTATATGAACACAGGAAATGGGTACGAATAAATGGGGACAGTAGGACAAGGATGGTAGGCATGCCCTTACAGACCTCTTGGGAATAGGATGAAGTCCACGGTAGACAGTCTAAAATTAAAGTTATAGGGGTTATGGGAGATGAAACCACAGAGTCAGGTAGTGCATTCCAGGCATTGACCACTCTGTTGCTGAAGTCGTATTTTCTGCAATTCAGTTTGGAGCGGTTTACCTTAAGTTTGTATCTATTGTGTGCTCATGTATTATTGTGGTTGAAGCTGAAGTAGTCATTGACAGGTAGGACGTTGTAGCAGATAATTTTGTGTACCAAGCTTAGGTCAGACTGAAGGCAGCGTATTTCTAGGTTGTCCAAGCCCAGAATTTCAAGCCTGGCGGCATAAGGTATTCTATTGTGAGCAGAGAAGTGGAGTACTCTTCTTGTGAAATACTTCTGGACTCGCTCAATTGTATTAATGTCCGGTATACCGTATGGATTCCAGGCAGACAAGCTGTATTTGAGAATTGGTCTAGCAAAGGTTTTGTATGCCCTAGTTTGCAGTATAATGTTACTGGAGGAGAAGCTTCGCAAGATTAGATTAACAACTCTTAATGCCTTTTTGGCAATTTTGTTGTAATGAGCTCTGGCAGTTAGATCATTTGAGATGAGTACTCCAAGGTCCTTGACAGAGTGAGGGTTGTCTAAGAGGTCGTATCGGCCCAGCTTGTATTTGGTGTTCTGATTTTTGTTGCCAATGTGTAAGACAGAGCATTTGTTGGTTGAGATTTGGAGTTGCCAATTGTTTGACCATTCTGACACATAGTCAAGGTCACTTTGTAGGACAGCAGCATTGTCAGTGGTGAGGAAAACCAGCAGCAAGATGGATGGCAATGTCTATTGGAAACCTGAAGAACAGTTAGAGGCAGATCATCATGGAGAAAAATCTACCTATCTATCACTAAAAATTAATACAAATGTGATACTCAATCACTCAATCAGTCAGTTTTTGAAAGGCTCATATCATCCAACGTAGCATCAATCACTTTTATGGATATGAATCAAGTATCAACTTGCCTGGTAATCCTTGCTGATGAACATGACATTTTGTTTATACTGGTCACTATAATTGAAAACAAATAATGTTCATTATTTATTATAAAGACCAGAATATGCAATGTGCCTTCAACCATGGCCTACAATCAATGGCTTGGCTATCACATGTGGAACAATGAGTGGGGAAGGAAAGACTGTTATCCAACCATAATCAGAATTCTACTCTACAATACACTAGATGGTTTGTCCCAGCCTTTTGGAGACCTTCCCTTTCTACCCCACCTCTAAAATAATGTCTTGATTCAAGGAAACCCGAATGGAGGAGCCACTGCTAATGAACACATTATGCAGATCTTGGAAGTTTAGAAATATAATTGTTTTCCAATTACTTATTTATCTAAGGAAAATGGCACCCTTCATTATTAAAAGATGTCCTATTCTACCAAATTTCAAAGAAAAAATTCGGGAATTTTATAATATTTATTGCTTCAGGCAGCTTGCTTCCTAAAATCCTATGAAATTATCAATGCTGTTTGACTTTTTACCTTTTTGTTCTGGAATTACAATCTAATTACACCTGCCATTTCCTCTGGTTATGTGAGTGACGGTCAGATTTGCAGCAGGAGCCCCTCCAGTTATCCCTAGGTTATCCTCAGATGGGTGTAGGACAACTCACCATAGCCAACTTGGCCCAACCAACTCCCCCGGGGACAACTTGCTGCAGCCAACTCACCACAGGACAACTTGCCATAGAACAATTCAACACGGGATAGCTCAAGAGAGGGACAAGTGAATTGCAGCAGGCTTTGTCTTGCTTTAGGTTGAAATTTCTCAAGTTAGAAGTCCTCAAGGCTGAGGTGAGCTACAATTCTACTTGTCCCTTTCTTGTGTTATCCTGCATTGAATTGTCCTGTAGCAAGTTGTCCCATACAGAGTTGGCCATGATGATGTGTCCCATTCCACTCCTTGATAGTGAGAAGAAAATATATATTATATTGTGTATTGCAATTTTATGTTATTGCAATTTTATATTATGCTTCCGAAAAACCTGTGGAGGCTACTCTCGTTTGAGCAGGCTGCTATTATCATCACGATCTTCATCATTATTTCTGAATGCATACTTAGAAATCTGCTGTTCAATGAAACTGTGTTTGATTTGCTACTAGAGTGTGGTAAATATGGATTCTTTTCTTCTCCTCTATTGGGGTTTAATTTCAAAGGGGTTCAGAATAGTACTAAGAGGAGGCATGCGAAACATGACTGAAAAACAGAGATATTTCTTTGTGGTGTCTGCTAATTTGAGTAGCAATAGCATTTAGTCTTATGTACCGCTTCACAGTGCTTTACAGCCCCTCTAAGAGTAAACAATTGTTCTACTAAAGTTTTGTGCTTATAGACTCAACTGTGTGAAGCACAAAGAGAAAGGGATTACTTAGTATTGGGACATAATTCACTATCAACAGTTAATCAGTTCTTAACAAAATTGCTATATGCTCACATAAATTTGTATATTACAAAATCCAAAGAGCAATTTCTGCTTAGTTCTAGCAGCTAAAGACAAAACAGGACTTTTACCTCTATTGTCTGTTTATTTTCTTCCCTTGTTTGTGGTCTTTAATGTTTGATATATTAGTTATTAACTAAATTGCTACAACAACATCTTTGGTTGCATCTAAAAATATACATTTTCACGGGTTTTAGAAATACTTACTAATACCTCTATGTCTTACCAGTCCTCTCTATTCTAAAGGAACATCATATCCACTTATGATCATGCCACTGAAATGAATGCTTGAGGATGTCCATTTCTTTTAATATTCATCAGCAGACATGCTGAATTAATTTCTTCTATCCCACAAAAGTTGGCTGAATCTAAAAGACCATAAAATTTATGGAAACAGAATAAATGCTACATGCTCATCAAATACAAAACACTTCCATCTTTTGAATGCCCATGCAAGCTTCCTTCTCCCCAAACATTCAACAATTGTTCTATTAATCTCACAGAAATATAGCAAGCTCAGTGAAATTAGTGGGGCTCTGTGCAGAATGGATGAAATAAAAATATAATCTCAAATCCTGTGGGATCCAATTTAAACAGACAAAGAGAAGCATAGAAGGGGAAAGTAAGAAGGCCAAATAAGAAGCAAACAAAATGAGGAAAAGGAGAAGCAAGGAGATCTAGGATCTTGGACCAGGCATTGGAATTTTCCATTGCAAATTATCATCGCAAACCGGCTGTCTGGGAACTTCTCCAACTTGGTGTTCCCCGTTTGATAACATGGTGTTTCTAAGCAACATTTTGCATAGTCCATGCATACAAATGGTTGGTCGCCATTCGGTGATACGAAATATTTTTTGAGAGATGCAGATGAATTTCACAGTTGTGGTTTTTCTAAAATAAATACAGCAGGTTTTTTTTTAAAGATAGTAAAGAAAAGATTTCAATCCTTATTATATTGTATAAAACAATCCTGCCACAAAGCAGAAGAGATAAGGGCATTTTCCCAGCAATATATTAATGGATCTCTCTGAAAAACTCAAACAGATGGGTGTTCAAAGAGCATGTGTCAGGACTGTGAGATGTATCTCTGCCTGGGCATTACAAGGAAATCATCAGCTCAACACAGCTCCCCAAGATGTCACCAATAATAGTTCACTGATTTTGCTCAGTTACCATTTAAAGTCTGGAGAGATCTTTACTATGAGCTTTTTTGTATGCTTCATCCCATCAATAAAATGGATGAAATATCAGATTGATATCTATTGCAAAGACCAGGCCAGAAACCTAGAATATCTTCATTTTATTAATAAGTACCCTCATATCTAAGAAGTGGTTGATTATTACATTAAGGGGTTTTTGTTATGTCCTTATAAGGGCATCCGCCTGGGATTGGCTAAAGATCCTTTCGGCGGGAGTTTTGAATCCCTGTCAGTGGGCGGTGCGTCTGCCGGAGTGTATATAAGGAGAGCTCCGGCAGCGCACAGGCTGTTCAGTTCTTGTTATTAAAACTGGTTAGTTGAACCCTGCTGGTCACTTCTTCTTTCCTGCGCCGATCCAACACTGGCGACGAAGGTCTAGAGAAGAACCTCCGCGTGGCACGATCGCCATAACGAGCTGAAGTCACTCGACGCGGTCTGAGAAATGGCAACGCCGCAAGCGCCGTTCGCCTCGCTGGCTCCCTTCAACCCCAGCCGGGAGAAGTGGAGTTCGTATATGATACGTTTCCGCCAATTCCTCCGGGGAAACGGTTACAACAACCTAGACGACGAGAGGAAGAGGGCTCTCTTCCTCGCTAACTGCGGCTCCGACGTTCTGGAACTCGCCGTCAACCTCGTCGCACCCAGGGACATTGAAGTCATGTCCTGGGTGGATCTGCAGACTGCCCTGCAAGACCACTATGCACCAACGGGCACCCCCATATCGAACCGCTTTACCTTCCGCCAACGTAATCAGAAGGAAGGCGAATCGCTTAAAGACTTTGTGGCGGCATTGCGTCAAATCGCTGCAAACTGCGAATTTGAGAACGTTGACAATGCCTTACGCGACGGGATCGTCTTCGGGATGAGAGATGCCAACCTCCAAAAGAAGTTCCTGAGCAGGAAAAGACTGTCCCTGAAGGACGTTCTTGAGGAGGCTACGGCTGCTGAAACATCCGAGACCGCCGCTGCTGCCATGCTCCAGTCCCGAGGGATCCATAAGATCCGCAAACCGTCATCGGAATCATCCGACGACTCGAACACTCCAACAGATTCAGAGGGAGAATCGACCGTTTTGAAAGTTTCCCGCCCATCCAGGCGGGAAATTCAAAACGATGGCCGCCGCGCCGCTCAGTGCGGCAGTTGCAAGGGACACCATCCCCGCCAATCCTGTCGCTGGCGGGATGCCACCTGCAGACGCTGCCTTAAGAGGGGGCACATCGCAGAGGCATGCAGAGCCTCTGATCCTGTTCCTGAGTCGATCAAGCCCCAGAATCCAGAAAATCGTCGCGACTCCCAGAGGTCGTCCAAACGGTCCTCAATCCAGCAAAAGCGCGATGACCGCAACAGTTCTCATGGCGGCGCTGTGAACCAGACAACGATCGCCCTCACCAGCACCAACAGTGCCACAAAATTCCACGTGACACTGTTGGCTGAAGGCTTGCCGTGCACGATGGAAGTCGACTCAGGCTCCGTCTATTCGATCATCGACTGGCACCAGGTCAAGAGATTGAAGCCGAATCTCTCCAAGCGCCAACTTGAACCTCTGCACTCCAAGCTGGTGGACTTCGGCGGCAACCCCATCGGCGTCATCGGGAGAACCAACCTCCGGATCGCCTTCAAGCAGTTCCAGGGCCAGCTTCCCATAACCGTCGTGGAGCATAGCCGCCCGACCCTGCTGGGCGTGGAGTGGTTCCAGCCGCTGGGGCTTTCTATTGGAGGCATCCACCAGATTAGCTCAGGCGAACTCGACTCACTCATCGGAGAGTTCCAAGAAGTCTTCGATGGTAAGTTAGGGACCTTTTCAGGGAAACCTATCTCCTTTAATCTGGACAAGGGGGTAACCCCAATTCGGCTCAAGCCCCGCCGGGTTCCATTTGCCTTGCGGGCTAAAGTAGACGCTCAGCTAGATAAGCTGATTGCCCAAGGTATCCTGGAACCCATCGATCATGCTTCATGGGAAACTCCCATTGTGACCCCCATGAAGCAGGATGGATCTGTGCGCATCTGCGCCGACTACAAAGTGACCATCAATAAGGCGTTGCCGCAGAGCGCATACCCCGTGCCAGTAGTGCAACATTTGCTGCACTCACTCGGCAAGGGCAAAATTTTTGCAAAACTGGACCTGGCCCAGGCTTACCAGCAACTGCCAGTAGATCAGGAAACGGCGGAGGCACAGACTATTGTCACCCATAGAGGCGCGTTTAAATGCAACCGTCTCCAGTTTGGAGTCAGTGCAGCCCCTGGCATTTTCCAATCCATGATGGAACGCCTTCTCCAAGGCGTTCCAGGGGTGGTGCCTTATTTCGATGATGTACTGATCTCTGGGGACTCAAAGGCTCAACTCCTGGACCGGCTGAGGCTAGTTCTCCAGCGTTTCAGGGAGAAGGGCTTGAGAGTCCGGAGGGACAAGTGCATCATTGGGGTACAGGAAGTCGAGTTCCTGGGCTATCTGATAGATAGTTCTGGCATCCACCCCACCAAATCAAAAGTTAAAGCTATCCATGAAGCTCCCAGCCCCAAAAACAAAGCGGAGCTTCAGGCTTTCCTTGGATTGCTTAACTTCTACGCTATTTTCCTCCAGCAGAAAGCCACTGTTGCTGAGCCGCTCCATCGCTTGCTGGCGAAGGCGGTTTCCTGGAGGTGGGGACGTGAGGAAGAGTCTGCATTCAGAGCCGTTAAGCAACTTCTGACCTCAGACAGTGTGCTCATTCAATACAATGAGACACTGCCCCTCAGACTGACCTGTGACGCTTCCCCGTACGGAGTTGGCGCTGTGCTCAGCCATGAACTGCCTACCGGTCGTGAAGCCCCCATCGCATTTTTCTCTAAGACTATGTCTAGTGCTGAGCGCAACTACAGCCAACTGGACAAAGAAGCGTTGGCTATTGTTGCAGGGGTGAAGCGCTTCCACGAATACCTGTATGGACGGCAATTCACCATTGTCACCGATCACAAGCCTCTCCTCGGCCTACTAGCAGGGGACAAGCAGACCCCAGCCTTCATGTCCCCCCGGATGACGCGCTGGTCCATTTTCCTCGCCGGCTACTCCTACAGCCTCGTCCACCAGCCTGGTAAAGCCATCGCAAACGCCGACGCGTTGAGCAGGTGCCCATCCGCCGAATCCGTGGAAGACCTGGCCCCCACGCTCGAGCTGCTGCATATTGACAACGACAGCAACTGTCCCGTGACATCCGCCGACGTAGCGACGCACACGCGAGCTGACCCCATCCTCCGGCAAGTCCACTCCTGGGTCCTGAGAGGCTGGCCGACTCGAATTGACAGCGACGACTTCATCCCGTTCAGCCGCAAGCAAGGGGAGCTGTCCACCATGCGCGGCTGTTTACTATGGGGAGATAGGGTGCTGATTCCCAGCACTCTTCAACGAAGGACTCTTACTGCGCTGCACAAAGGACACCCGGGCATAGTCCGGATGAAAGCCCTGGCACGGAGCTACGTCTGGTGGCCGACACTGGACAAAGACATTGAACATTGGGTCGCCAGGTGTAGCCCGTGCCAAGAAGTCAGAGCCGCCCCGCCTCAATCTGACCCGATGCCCTGGGAGACTCCGAGCTCCCCCTGGTCGCGCATTCACATAGACTTTGCTGGCCCCATTCATGGGCACCACCTCCTCATCGTGGTTGATGCCTACTCCAAGTGGTTGGAAGTCGTCCCCATGGCATCCACCACAACGGACGCTACCATCCGTGCCCTCCGGCGCCTCTTCGCGACCCATGGACTCCCAGACGTTCTGGTCTCAGACAACGGGCCCCAACTTACGTCCGTGCCCATGGAAGCTTTCCTGGCTGGCTTGGGCATTCGCCATGCCCTCTCTGCCCCTTACAGACCGGCCGGAAATGGGCAGGCTGAACGGATGGTGCGACTCACGAAGGAGTCGCTCGCCAAGATGGGCCCGGGGGACTGGCAGGAGCGCATTGACACTTTTTTGCTTACCCAGCATATCACGCCTCACTCTGCCACCCGAAAATGCCCCGCCGAACTTTTAATGGGCAGGAGACTCCGGTCACCCCTGGACAGACTGCACCCGCAATACTCCTCTGAGGTGCCCGCATCAGCCAGTCGCCAACTTCGCCAGTTTTCCGTCGGTGATGCCGTATTCGCTCTTAATTTCCACGGCTCACCTAAATGGCTTAAAGCTACAGTACACAGCACAACCGGTCCCAAATCCTACCGCGTTGAGCTGGACGATGGACAGATCGTGAGACGTCATCTCGACCAGCTCCGCAAAAGGTGGAGGGAAGTGAGCGAAAACCACCCCGACGAGGTAGGCCTAAACCACCCCGGCGCAGTAGGCCTAAACCACCCCGACGAGGTAGGCCTAAACCACCCCGCCGCAGTAGGCCTAAACCACCCCGACGAGGTAGGCCTAAACCACCCCGCCGCAGTAGGCCTAAACCACCCCGACGAGGCAGGCCAAAACCACCCTGGCGAAGTAGGCCTAAACCACCCAGACGAGGGAGACCGGCGACCCGAGGGAAGAACAAACACCCCGGCACCTAACCTAACACCAGATCCGGCAAGGCAAGTAGACCGGGGACAACCCAGCAGGGGAAGCCAACGTCAACCCTGCGAAGTGGGCGACCGGCAGCCCAGAGATGGGGACCTCCAGCCAACATTCCAGGAGGCCCTACAACCACCCGCCAACCGCGCAGAAAACCAACCCTGCAAGGAAGGCCTCCACCACCCCGGCAGGGTAGGCCAACACCAACCCGACCAGGTCGAGCAGCCCAGCGGCCAGAGGGAACATTCGGCACCACCACCAGACCAACCGCGCAGAGAGGGCCGACACCACCCCTGCAAGGTAGGCCTACGCCACCCCGACAGAGCCGACCAGTCACCAATTCCGTCCGCCTGCCGCCCCGGGAGTAAGCCGGACTCGACCGGAGAACCCGGGGGCTTAACCCAACCACCACCGCCGGACTCGCACCCTGACCCAGACCGGCGCGACCCCAGCCCAGAGGGAACCCGAGGGAGACCCAGGGACCTACCGTGGCTCAGGAGTTCCGGACCGGTCAAGAGCAGGGATCCACACCGGCGGCTCCACGATCCGTGCAGGAACGAGGCAGACCAGCATCGCCCGCAGGCGGAGGTCCGTGACCCGGCCGGAGGTTCGGACACTGTGCCCGCGTCCTCGACGGCCAGATCCAGCCCGGCACCGGGGAAGAAGCCCCGAGCAGAGCAGACACCCTCCGTCCGGGAGAGTATCCATCTTGACTGTGAACTGCGCAGGTCTACGCGGGCACGTAGACGTCCTGTTTATCTTAGTGACTATTTCCCTGATCGACTGACTAAGAACTAGGGGGGAGGAGTGTTATGTCCTTATAAGGGCATCCGCCTGGGATTGGCTAAAGATCCTTTCGGCGGGAGTTTTGAATCCCTGTCAGTGGGCGGTGCGTCTGCCGGAGTGTATATAAGGAGAGCTCCGGCAGCGCACAGGCTGTTCAGTTCTTGTTATTAAAACTGGTTAGTTGAACCCTGCTGGTCACTTCTTCTTTCCTGCGCCGATCCAACAGTTTTTTTTTCAATCTATAGGATCTGATGACTTTTATGCTTGCAATAAGATGTGTGATAATTATATGCAGGCCTCCCTTCATGTGATCACATAATTAGCGGTCAACAGTAGTAACAGGTATTTTGGAAAACCTGTTTCCCTTTCTAGCAACTGAAATGAATCCTTAATAGTTATCACAGAGAGCAGACTGTTAGAAATAGCCCTGAGATACATCTGCAGAGTCTTTCTCTGCAAAATGTTAAGACACTCATAATTGATGAGTCTTGACACCAGAGGTGCAACAGGCAAGATTCCTGATGCTGATGATAGAAAAGAAACAGTCTTATTCTAAAGTCGGAAGGATATTTCAGGAAGATGTTTTCCTGCAAGCCAATGCAATAGCTTACATCTTGGCAATAGATTCAGGAAACTGACACGATCACTCCCATCTCCTGGGCCAAGTTTGCATTAGATAACTTAGACAAAACCTCTAGTTATTTGACAAGAATAGCCAAATTTTAACTTTTGGAACAAAATCCTCCTTTCTCATCTGCGAATCTTACAGATTCAGTTCTAGTTCTCAGCCAGTGTAACTGAAGTTGTTGTATATCTTGGAACTACCGTATACAGGATCTCATCTGGAGGTTAATAAGTGAGGCAATCTAACAAAAAGAACTATTTGTGAAAAGAATTTTAATTGAAATTGCCACCTTTCATTTAGTGGAAGATTGTTTCTCCTAGGTTTAAGATTTTGTTAGTTGTTGTCAATGTGAATCTCAGAAGCAAATTGTGTCAACTGTCCTACAGCATGATATTTGGAATATGTTCTTCTAGTTCCTGTTTCTCCAAGTCAAACATGCCTGAAAAGTGTATTTACAAAAATCAAGCAAATGGAATATGTATGTTGTAATACTGTAATTATTTAAAGAGTAACATTTAATTACCTGCTAAATGATGTTCTGCTTCTCTTTATATTCTAGGGATCTTAAAGCTGGCCAAGAAAAACCAGGCGGCTGCGAGTTCTATCTAGTTCTACCTTAGGAACTAGATATGAAAGCCAACTGGGTGATTTTGGCCAGTCTCTCTCCCTCCCTCCCTCCCTCTCTCTCTCTCTCTCTCTCTCTCTCTCTCTCCCCCATCCACCTCACAGGGTTGTTGTTGTGGGGAAAATAAGAGAAAAGAATAGTGAGTATTTGAGTTATTTATAAAGTAATAAAGGTGGGATAAAAAAAATCAAATAAATAAATAAAAATAAAATCTCCCCATGTTTTTGGAGGACAAAGGATAAGATCAAGTTCCTCTCCATGGAACTGATCCCTAGTGCTCAAAAGGTTGGGGGTGGTGGCGCTGCCTTGAGTTGTTCCTAACACATCATTGGATAATTCAGTAGCACAGAAGTCTGGAAAAATATATTCAGACTTCTGTGGGATCATTTTCTTCTCACTACTTCCTGGATCCCTTCAGCAGTTAGCCTCTGAACTCTCTGGAATGTAGTGCAGAATGAGGTCAGGTCCATATAATAAATTTCTGAGGGAGGGGATGAAAAAAATGCATGCTTTCAAGTCATGATTTTATTTACTAATCATCAGGGTCATCCAATTTATAAATGGGTGGTGAGGAGAGATATAAAGACGACTGTGATTTCATGATTAATAATCACATGCAGAATTAATTCCTTTACCTTCAGAGGACACAAGGGAGTTATACAGTTTCAAGTAATTTAAATTCCATAACCAATAGCCGAAGATCACCCAGCAAACTGATGAAAGCCACTTCCACTTCCCACGATTCTAGCATTTTAGGGCACCTCAGTATGAAGAGAATAAAAAGAGTTTTGCAGTCTTTTTTTTTTCTATAGCAAAATGTCTCACATGGTAACCTAATTGATTACTGTAATGAAGACCGGTCAGAATTTTTTTTCCTCTCCTGTAGATGACTGAGAAATAAATGTTCCCTATTCATTCATCTTCCCTAAATAATCCAGACACTTGAATAGGGGTTTAAAAGAAAAGAAAAGAAAAGAAATCCACTTAAAATCCCAATAGGAGAAAATGTGGTCGTTTTGTTTCCAGCAGGTCCTGAGTGGAAAGGATATTAGCCAGAACAAATTCCAGCTAGCATCCATCCTTCCCTAGGAGAAAAGATGGTGGGGATGGATGGAGGTTGTACTGAAACTTACAAAATTGTCAAGAAGTCCCCTCTGGCTTTTCATAGAGTTAAAAGAATCTAGGGCATTAAGAATAAAGCTTTTCTTCCTGCTATTCCATGTGACCATACGGCATTCCATTTTTCCAGTAATCCCCGATTTGGAATTGTTTAGCCTGACTTCTTTTGAAAAAGTCATGCTTCCTGTTTCTTGGCCCTCTTCAGTTGATTCAAGAACATTACAAAGCAGATGAGCCAATATTTGGTAGCAAAACATCACTTTTCATTCGGACATGGAAGCCAGACCGACAACCAGTGACGCTTCTGAAAATAGCAGCAAACACATGCCGTGTCGCCTCCCCTCCCCTCATCCTTTCAGGCATGGATCCTTCATTCCCTACGGACCCTTGTAGTCTACGAAATTTTTACAAAGTCACTCTGGCACAAAGGCGCATTACTCGGACCCAAAGGTGCTTTTTCAAGAGGCATCTGGAGTTTCTTGTTTTTTCTTTTGAAGATATTTCGCTTCTCATCCAAGAAGCTTCTTCAGCTCTGACTAAATGGTGGGGAATGGAAGGATTTATATTCCTTGCATCCCAACCATTCAGTCAGAGCTGAAGAAACTTCAGCCTCTTGAAAAAGCACCTTTGAGACAACCATGACCTGGATGACTGAGAATCTCCATAGACTCATTACTCAGAGTTCTTAAGAGCGGCCTCAAAGTCAATCCATTCAGAGACAAGTTGGCAAGTAAACTTAGAAAATGCATATGAGCCTTCCTTGCTTGGTGTTGATCACTCCCTAGATGTGCAAGGATATTAGAATTTCATTTTCTAAAAAGTCACTGACAGACCAGAAGGAAAAAATAGAAAACCACACACACAAAAAAAATACAATGACAATAATCCAATACAGGTGGTCCTCGTTTTACAACCATTCATTAAGTGACTGTTCTAAGTTACAACTGCATTTAAAAACTTATTATTGTTTTTCATACAACTGTTTGACACTGATCCCCACAGTCACATCATGAAAATTCAGAAGCTTGGCAACTGGCTCATATTTATCATAGTTGCAGTGTTCTGGGGTCATGTGATCACCTTTTGCTATCGTCTGACGAGCAAAGTCAATGGGGAAGCCAAATTCACTTTACAATTGTGTTACTAACTTAACACCTGCAGTGACTCACTTAACAATTGTGGCAAGAAAGGTCATAATATGGGGCAAAACTCACTTAACAACTGTCTTGTTTAGCAACAAAAATTTTGTGCTCAATTGTTGTAAGTCAATGACTATCTGTATACAATAGACACTTCTGTACAGCTAGGCAAAATGAGTGAAAGAGATGGCGTATAGGCAAAATGAATCAAAACTCCCATTTGAGTAATCTTGAGCCACAGGACTCAATTCAGTCAAGTGATTCGTCAGGCATTGCCTACAAGGGTAGCATTCAGATTTCCCCACAGGCAATGGCAGAGAAACAGAGGACATCCAAATATCTTCCATTGAATAGCTGTCTTATTAAAACCATCCTTCTCCTAGGAATAGAAATGGTCAGATGGTTATTGCCATTCCTCAGATCAGTCAGGCAGCTGAGACTTCTTTAACACCAGAATAAACCAGCCACTTACTTGTGCCACATAATTGAGCTTGTGTCCTTAACCTTGTTTCCAAGTTGACATTTTTGAAGTATGTATCTTCCAAGAGCGAGCATCTTCACAAAGTCACACAGCCGACATGAAGTGACAACAGCAAGTGTTGCCGCTTCAGCTTAATCTAGCACAGGGTTGAATTAAACACACTGCTGTCATATTAATTAAATAACTTTATATTTTGCTTATTCAATTCACTTATTCACTGAACAAAGGAAACGTTCAGTGATTACAGTAGGCCTAGAAAATTGGACAATAGATAGATGATGATAGATAGATAGATAGATAGATAGATAGATAGATAGATAGATAGATAGATAGATAGATAGATAGACAGACAGACAGACAGACACATATACGTATACATATACATATACATATACATATACATATACATATACATATGCATTGTCAAAGCCTGAGGAAAATAGATACAATCCCCATACATGGAGGGCCTTCCCTGCTGGCTGTGACAATGCAATCACATTCACACAAACCACACCCTTTTTTATGTAATCGCACTCAGAAAGCATGTAAAAGGGGACAGAACTTTGACCACACAGTTGCAAAAAACCCCATCTTGAATTTGTGTGTGTGTGTGTGTGTGTGTGTGTGTGATCCACAACTGTTCTGCCCCAGCTATGACCCCAAAGAATGCAGCACACACAAAGTCTGTACAAGCCTTTAGTTTACTAAAATAAAATCAGTTTTTTTCTTCAAACAAAGGCTGTTAATTAACTTTCTTAACAGCCTGCAAGAATCCAAGGAATAAATAATCTTAATCTTACTATGGTTGGCAGAAAGCCCAGAAGCAATTTGCAAAGAACTAAAATCAAGGCACGAAGGTATGTGAACTAAGTTGTTCCCTGCAAATTGCTTCAGTTGGCATTCTTCTTTAAATAGGCTAAGGGAGTAGCCAATTAGCCACAAGCCTTACTCTCTAGGAGACCTCCTCCTGAGGAGCCACTCCTGCCTTTTGGCAGTTCTGTGCGCCTGTGCATCAAGAAGAGGCTCCTCCTCTTCGTCCTCTTCACTTAAGGAAGTTTCTGGAGGTCCTGAAGGCCCTGGCTGAATCTGGAACTTTTTCTAAGCACGACCTCTGGAAAAGAGAGAATTAGAACAAACAGGGACAACTTGCAATTTACATTTTTTTAAAAAAAAGTTTATTGTGATATTATCCATTGTACATCATATTAAGTATTTACATTTTATTTTTATTGTTAGCTGTCTTGAGCATCTAACAAAAGAAAGACAAAGAAAGTTATGACTAAAATTCAAAATGGGAATAGTCCCTTAACTTTGCAATTTCACTTGCTCCTCTAGCATCTTTGTCTGGGCTGTTTCCCAAAGTGTTCATTGTCACGTTCATCTTGTGCAACGACTCACAGTTTTAACAAGCATGAGGCCCAGTTGGATCTGAGGGGAAAACAGATCTCAGAATGTTCACCTTCAGCTGGAGCCAGGCTCCCTTGTGAGGGAGCCTTCATGAGGTTGAAGAGAAAGAGAAGAAGTGCCAGACCTCCATCAGAATCATTTGGAGATGGATTTCCCAGGATTCTTTGACCTTTGAGAAACAGTTGACATAAACAGAACGGGGTCATCTTCATTCCGAAAACCAGTCATGTCAAAAGTATGCTAATCTCAAACCTGGATCATCCTAAACGTGGAAGGAACGCCATCTCATTTCTGTTCCCAGCAAGCTTTCCCTTGAAAGTGACTTCTTGGCCGTCCATCTTCCAACCTCCTCATTCACACAGGGAGCAGCTGACGCCTGATTTCCAAGGGGTACAGACCAGGGTTGGGTTCTACTTACCTTTACTACCAGTTCACAATGGGATTGTGCATGCTCGCTCGCTTCACTCACACACGCGCCTTGCTTCATCATCAGATCGCTGATGACGACATCCAGGGCGGTGGATGGGGCATCCCGAGGGTTTTACTACTGATTCTTGCAAACCAATCCAAACTGGGGGAAACCCACCACTGGTACAGCCTGAGGCTCTGCCCCTCAGTTTAACACAAACTCTTTTGTAACCTGTTGACTCACCCTAGACAGCAACTCATGTTCAAATAGATGGGGTTGGCGCCTGCAAGATTTATGAACCACTTCTGCACTTAGCATTGTTTAATCAGGCAGTTAAAATATTACAGTGTAAAAAAAAAATCCTTCCCCAGTCTGGTCCGAGACCAGCCGCTTGGCAGCCTTGAGCGCTAGCAGATAGTACCCCCAGATAATTTCAGAGTACAAAGTGAATTATTTCCTAAAAGAGCTACTAACTTAGCTGACATGATTTTGCAAACAGCGTTGGGCTTCCTCTTGCCGTTTAAGTTCTGGTGGTCTGGCTTTTGAAGTGACAGGCTAATCGGCAGGGACAAGTGGGCTTTTCTGCAAGGCTGTGTCAGGTTGAGCCAGCGGGTGGTGGGTGTCTTTTTGCCTTTTCCTTTGAGCAGGAGGTGGTTTCTGGTCAGAAAGCTGGTGGATGCCTGTCTCTGAGCTTCGTATGTTTGGATAAAACTGGCCAGGCCTGTAGGAGGATCAGCATGAAGCATCACACCTGGAGGAAAAGACAACTAGCTCCAGCCCCACTGCCATAAGACTGGCTCCACAAAGTCTAGCCAGCATCTGGAATGGATATCAAGAGACACAGTGCAGCCCTGACTGGCGCTCTGCACTACCTTTGTACTGTTCTCTGCAAATTGAAAAGCAAAACAGACATCAAGGATATATTTATATAACTGTCTTCAAGCTGCTTTTTCTTCTCCCATCTGCTGCACATGATAAGTCTCGAGTGTTTTTCTAATAAGAAAACAGTTCTTACAATCTTTGTGCAGCTCGGTATACCAAACTGACCTTTCCTCTCTCTCTCTCTCTCTTTCCCCTGTTTTCTTTTCACTTTAATTGTTTCCATTTTTTTAGAGAATAGTCAGCTTTCTGGAGCCAAAGACCCACATTAATATATGAAGAAGTCCTCTTATGGAAATCACGAACATTGTTGCCCAAGCTATTTATAGGCATCCAGATAAATAGCTAGATGACACCTAGCTCTATGATAGACAGAAGCACACACAGAGAGAGGAATCTATATAAACATACCCATATACGTCCATATATAGAGAAACGTTGATATACATAAACATAAAATACCACCCACACAAACATCATCGCTGCGTTCAACAGTAAGGAAGCACCGTATATCAAGTTTTGCATCACAGTTTTAATTCAAGAAGGGGGAAGGACCTGAGGAAATAGACAAGCACAGAACTCTACTGCATCAGATCTAAGATTACTAGTCTACAAATGGGTAAGAAAAAAAAACGAGGGGTTACATTTCCATCTCTAAATTTATCAATTCACACAACCCAAATGGTTAGGCAAATTAGAATATACCCATATGGCAAAAGCTACAATTTTCCATTTTCGGTGATGCAGTCGTTCTAGTCAAACAGCATGTAAACCTTACTATTTAAAATGAACCAACTATTTAAAATGAAAAAGTCCTTTTCCTTCCATACTGAAATGCAGAGAATGGGGAGCAGTTTTAATTGCCTCGGGACCAGGTTATTTGAAGGACCATCTTTTCCCCGTCAGGCCTACCCAACCCATCAGAGCAAAGAGGCAGGGAATGCTGCTGATCCCCTCTTTTAAGGATGTCCATCTAGTGGGACAAAGAAACAATGGATGGACTCTAATCAAGGAGAGAAGCAACCTGGAATTAGGGAGAATTTTCTGATAGTTAGAAAATTAACTGCTTGCCTTCAGAAGTTGTAGATACTTAACACTGAAGGTTTTTATAGAATAGAATAGAATAGAATAGAATAGAATAGAATAGAATAGAATAGAATAGAATAGAATAGAATAGAATAGAATAGAATAGAATAGAATAGAATAGAATTTTTTATTGGCCAAGTGTGATTGGACACACAAGGAATTTCTCTTGGTGCATATGCTCTCGGTGTACATAAAAGAAAAGATACGTTCATTGAGAATCATAAGATACAACATAATAAGAGATTGGACAACCATTTGTCTGAAATAGTGTAGAGTTTCCTGCTTGAGCAGAGGGTTGGACTAGAAGACCTCCAAGGTCCCTTCCAATTCTGTTATTCTGATCCCAGAGTAGGATGGAACTCATCAAATGGTTCATTTGATTGTTGGTACCAGAGTTGGGAGGGGCGGATGTTGTTTTTTATTGTTTTTATATTGTTGAAAGCCATCTGGCCATGTAGTATGAAATAAATTTATAAATTTCAAGGAAAAATACTCCTCCATCTGGGAACAGTGCAGGCCAAAAGTCTTTCCCATGTGATTGACAAGTGGATACCTATATAAAAAGATGGCCTCAAAAAGTTCTCTCAGATGTATGGATTTATAGCAAGGCAGACAATCTCTAAGATTGATAGGATCTCATCATCATTAAAGATTCAATGATTAGATATAATACCTTGAAAGTTAACTGGCCACCATGCAGCTATTTCAAGATTAGGTGACACTAGCATTATGTTGGCCAAAATATAGTGTAACTAAAGAATCAATCACTAGGGAGCCTGAGTGGCATAGGAGGCTAATGCCTCCTACTAAGGCAGCATTTAACATCCAGCTGCCTGCAATTACTGCGAGTTCAATTCTCACCAGGCCCAAGGTCGACTCAGCCTTCCATCCTTTCTAAGGTGGGTAAATTGAGGACCCAGTTTGTGGGGGCAATAAGCTGACTTTGTATAAATATACAAAAGTATGAAGGCTATTGCTTAACGCATTGTAAGCCGCCCTGAGTCTCCGGAGGAGGGCGGCATATAAATCAAATTAAAAAAAAAAAATAACCAATTGTAAAATTGTCTCCATACCTTGCAATATTCCGAATCCTCTCTTTCTTTAATTATTTTTTTTTAAAAATCAGCTTTGTCACTTCAGATGGATTTAGGGAAAGTCCTGGCAAGCATGATTAACACAGTTGCACAAATACTGTACTGGTCATCACCAACATCTGATAATCCCAAAATGGTATAAAATTAAGGAGACCACTTAAGTTATAAAACTGAACTTTTTGAAGAACTATAGCAGCTTCCAAAATATTTCTTGCTACTGGCCAAAACAATCTTCACATTTGGGATTTGTATCTCAGCTTGTTTGGCTTCTTCCAGACCATTATTAAATGCAGGCAATATTTAGGGCTCATTGACAGTATTCAAAGAACCCAGTCCAATGTTGTTGAGCAACCTCTATTCAAAATGGTTAGAAAGCCAATTTATCTTATTTTCTATTTTCAATATCAGCATAAAAGAATGGAGGTACAGCATCATCATGAAGGGATCCAGAGATGTGTTAGACATGAATTAGGTTACACTGTTAAGTACACAGTTACAGGTAGGGTCAAATCACTGTCTGGTTTTTCCAGCTTGAACTCAACTCAAATTAATATTATCATTATGTCTCTTTCCGGGGGAAAAAAATATCCTTAAAACTATAGTGCACATGCCAGTAACCTCCAGGTTTACATTGTGTGTGACTGGTCTGGAAACTTTCCTGTGTCCCAAATCTAGTGGTTAGGTTGGCCTCAGAAGGAACGCAAAGAGACCATAATACACCAGTCTTTAAAACCTGACACTGAGTTTCAGTTTATTTCCAGATAAAATGAGAAGTGCTGGTCATTCCTTTCAAAGCCCTGTAGAGTTTAGATCCAGGCTCTTTGGGAGAACAACTCTTTCTAGATGTGTATTTTGCAGTGAACATCTAAGCATGTTCATTGACAGTCCCCACAAACTCATCTGGTGGCAACTTGGGGTTGTCTTTTCTATTGCCACCCCAATAAACTCCATTCCCTGCAGAGTTGAGATTTTTATTAGTTTCTTTTTAAAATTCCCATATAGTTTTGAACAGGCTTTAACTGTTGACTTAATAATGTTAACAATTTGGGGTGGTTTTTTTAAAAAAACTTGGAGTTGTTTTAGTTGCTATTTTCAACTTTTTAGTGTCCTGATTTTACATTGGTTACTCCTACAAAGCAAAAGACTTTAGCAATTGATAGTGCATCTAAACAAACAGACAAACAGTCCCTGACTCTCAGAGGCAAGGAAGCTGTGCAACCTCAGGGTTGGAGTCAGCATCACAAATCTCCAGTATATTTGGATTTTTAATGAAATGCATGTCTGAAGAATGGTGGGATTATTGAAGAATAAGGCTTTGGATCAGATTCTAAATATATATATGTAAAGTATAGTACCCCTTTTCATACACCTGGTAGGGTACAGTTTTATGTAAAAGTGGATAAAGATATCAATTTTCCTATCCCTTTTAAGTTATTATTTCTTTTGTAGTAAAAGTTTGACTAACAAATAGGAGCTAAACCACAGGTGTCAAACTCGATTGCGTCACATGACATATTGTGACATATTGCAACGTTTTTTGCCTTTTCAGAACTGGGGTGGATGTGGCCTACACATGACTCATCTGGCCCACGGGCTGCCAGTTTGACAGGCCTGAGCTAAAGGGAGCACAGTAGCATGAATAGGGTAAAGGCAAAGGTGAGAAAACAGCTCCACATCTGGGTTGGCAAGGCACTTCCTTCAGCCTGAAACCATGTGTCCCTTTTCAATTACCATCGCTGATGCCCAAATTCACCCATGCCTCTCTGTGCAGGGAAAAAGAAGCAGTTCATTAGTTTTTCCATGAACATTATTCAGCCCCTCATTTCCCACCCCTGCCCCAAATCTTCACTGATCAAAGATTTTCTAGGTCATGGAACACTACCACAAGAAAGGCCTTCTAAAAAAAGTAATATCTAACCTACTGTTTCTCAATCTTGGCAGCTTAAAGAGGAATGGTCTTCAACTCCCAGAATTCCCCAGCCAGCACAGCTATCTAGGGAATTCTGGGAGTTGAAGTCCATCCATCTTCGAGCTGCCAAGGTTGAGAAACACTGATCTAACATATTCTAACCACCTGAATTTCTGCTATTAGTATTTTTGTAGTAGCTGTAATTAGAACTAGCACTAGCAGACACCTAGTATATGATTTATTCTGTCATTTGCAATAGTACAATAGTTGCTGGAGGAAGTGACTGTGGTAGCAGCCTTAGTGATTCCAGCTGGAGAGTCACACTACACAACAGGGAACAACATGTTGCACATGTTTGTTGGATTTCCAAAACAATTATTCATTTCATTTTATTTGCTTGCTGTCAACATGAAACAGGTTCTATTTTGTATAGCTAATAAGAAGAAATAATGCTTTTAACCGTCTAAATGGGAACAGTTTTACAATCCAAAATAACATTTGTTGTCATTAAGAAAGATATTCAAACTTTTCCAGATCCTACAGGCATGTTCTCTCTAGCAATGACTTATAATATAATTGTTTCATACACACACACACACACACACACACACACACACAAATAATAATCCAACCTATCACAGAAATTCTCCCCGTTCGGGCACCTCTGTGGAATTTCAATTTTGCACAGGTGAAAGGAGCTTGCAACTCAAGTCAAGAACTGGAAGACATCATGATAATAATGCACCCGGAAGCTCCAACTGGTCCAGAATGCGGCTGCGCAGGGGATTATGGAAGTGACGGGTCACTCCCATGTGACACCTCTCCTGCATGAGCTGCACTGGCTCCTGGTGGTCTTCCAGGTGTACTTCAAGGTGTTGGTGACCACCTTTAAATCGCTCCATGGCTTAGGGCCTGGGTATTTGCGAGGCCACCTTCTGCCGCCAATAGCCTCCCACCGGCCAGTACACTCACACAGAGAGGGCCTCCTCAGGGTGCCGTCGGCCAGACAATGTTGGTTGGCGACCCCCAGGGGGAGAGACTTCTCTGTGGCGGCACCTGCCGTCTGGAATGACCTACCCCTGGAGATACGCAGGATATCGGACCTCTGGACTTTTCGTTGGGCCCTTAAAACTCACCTATTTCATCTAGCCAGGCAGGCTTGATCCCATCCTCTGTTTTAACTGTAACTGATTTTAACTGGGCTGTTTTAAATTGTGGACCGAAATTATTTAATAATTTTTAAAATTGTTCTAAATTTTGTATACTATGTTTTACTTTGGCTGTTCACCCCCCTGAGTTCTGTTGGAGAAGGGCGGTATACAAATAAAATAAAATAAAAAGAAATAAAGAAATAAAGAAATAAAGAAGAAAATCACAATGGCCAGCAATAGCCAGCAATAGCACATTTGGCATTTGTTAACGCCATCTTCCTTTTTTGGGGAAAAAAAAAGTTTGATGTGATTATTATTTATATCCCATGTTTGATTCTCAAGAATCCCCAAAGTGTCATAAGAGTATAAAGATTATACATTCATAAAAATCATTTTCATAAAGTTGAGATGGAGAGGAGAGGAAAGGAGAGGCAATTCAGGGCATCATTTTGCAAGAGCATTTCAGATATCCTTCATGACATGTTTGAGTAGAAATCCTGAGCAAATTGCAGCTCAGAAGCCACATGCACCTTCCCCCAACCTGCTTTTATAAGCCTGAGAATAAGCTAAGAAGTAAACTGAGATTGCAATGCAAGCCACCAACTTTTGTTTTTTTTTTTTTGTTTTTTTTTTAATTTGATTTATATGCTGCCCTTCTCCAGAGACTCAGGGCGGCTTACAATGCGTTAAGCAATAGCCTTCATACTTTTGTATATTTATACAGTCAGCTTATTGCCCCCACAAACTGGGTCCTCAATTTACCCACCTTAGAAAGGATGGAAGGCTGCATGATTTCATGTTAATGTCCATCTGGAAATGAAAAGAAAGATTAAAAAACATAGAAACAATAACAAGATAAAAGAAATGCCCCAAACTTCTGCCTAAGTCCTTCGGTTTTGATATTATTTTACTGGCCCCAGCTGGGAAGCCAACCTGTATCCACAGTATTCTAGAACTGGGAAGAAGCCATGCTGGTTTTTGTGCAACAAAGTTCATTCTTTTATATGTTTACTGGATGAACTATACTGTTCTCCTCTTCCATAAGTAAACAGTAAGGTCTACCCTCAAGATAAAGAGAGTATTACCTTCAAGGGTGCTCCCTGAACAATTTTCTGGCAGTATCCCACTAGCAAGGCCAAAACTAAATTAATTTGTAGATGTATTGGAAAAAAGAGTAGCCAAAAACATATGGCTTCTAGACCCAAAATTCCCCCAAGAACATGGCTTAAGCCTGGGTGTTGTCTTACTCTGTTTACTTTGTTCCACCTCCATCTTTCTGTAGCTAATTAAAGCCATTATGTTTTAATACTGTATTTCACTTTGCATTTCAGTAGTGATGTTTGCAATTATTATTATTTTTTTAAATCACAGACTACTATAGTCAAACAAATGGTAACAAGACTCATAAGGGAGGGGAATTAATTGTGTATTTGGTGATGAAAGCCTACACGTTTCACTCATTTTCAGAAATATTCCAATTCTTTCAGACTCCATCTTGGTTCCCCCCCTCCCCCAAATATCTGCTGTCTTATTCAAATCTCAGTTCTGTGCGAGGGTCTACAATTTCTTAGAAACGCCGTCTGCACTTTAATGCAGAACAGCCATGGAGATCCTCTGAACAAGTTGCAGGCTCCAGAATTTGTACGGAATCTATAAACTCAAAACAGGGAGACGGAACGAATGAGTGCCAATAAGTTTAACTTCATTTATCTATATTTGGCAAAAATTGTGCTGCAGCTGGAGACGAAATGCTGAACTAAATAACTGCAGTGATGTGAGCTCCAAAACAGCAATTACTAAAGCGGAGCTGCTTTGTATAAGATCTTACTTTTATTTATTGCGTTTAAAGCCCTTTGCAAGCTGTAGAGTACAAGTGTTGCCTAATCAAATAATGCTTGCTTCTAAGGGTATTGTCTCCACTTCAATTACTAAAATATTATGATATAGAGATAAGGAACATTTCTTCCTTTGTCTCAGCTAAACTAAAATAATATGCTTGGCACTCCTTGTTCTCCTTTGCTCCTCACTTTTTCAAACAGTTTATTCCCATATTAAAACTTCAGCAAAACAGTTCTTCCATAGTATTTACTTGACTATTTCACTGGGGATTAACCAAATCAGGGTAATATTTTTTTTTCATTTGCTCTGAGCATGAACCCTTCTCAAATCATAGACATACAATTCCTATCTCAAATCATACTTAGGGTTTCCTCTTTTCCTGCATCTCAGAGATGCAGAAAATTGTTGTTATTTATTACTTTAGGGTCCAAGACCAAACCAAGATCTAGAATGGTTAAGTGCAGTCCTTGGTGCTCTCTGAGCATTCTTGTTTTCTTGCAGACCTGTCATTACCCAAACTAAGGAGCCCGGATAGCTCAGCAGACTAATGCATTGTGATTTAACTCCAGCTGTCTGCAATTACTGTAAGTTCGAATCTCACCAGGCTCAAGGTTGACTCAGACTTCCATCCTTTCTAAGGTAGGTAAAATGAGGACCCAGATTGTGGGGGCAATAAGCTGACTTTGTATAAATATACAAAAGTATGAAGGCTATTGCTTAACGCATTGTAAGCCACCCTGAGTCTCCGGAGAAGGGCGGCATATAAATCAAATTTAAAAAAAAAACTAGGTAACATCATCAGTGCCAGGTATGATGATGCTACCTAGTTTGGGTAATGAAAGCTCAGAGAACACCATAGACTCCTTATTTCAAACCTGAGCTACAAATATTCTCCTTTAATGATAAAGAACATTGGCTAAGGATCCCTACCCCTTATGAGATATGATGGAAAGGGACCATATAAATGGTATTCTCTATGGGGACTTCCCATATCTTATCTTGGCCACAAGATAAGAATGGCCCCAACTCTTTGGATCCTCCATAACCTGGCTAAGTCCTAACTTTTCTGAAAGACCCCAAAGAGGCTTTTTTTTTTCAAAAGGCAATTGGACTTTCTGGGTTTTCCTTTGAAAACGTTCACTTCTCATCCCAGAAGCTTCTTAAGTTCTTGAGTTCTTCTCAGCTTATTGAATGAGAAGTGAAACATTTTCAAAGGAAAAAAAAAAACAAGAAAGTCCAGTTGCCTTTTGGAAAAACACCTTTGGGACAACCATGACCTGGATGATTGAAAGTCTCCATAGTCATCTTCTAAAAGGCCTTAAACTCTTAGTCTCAACCATCTAGGAAAGGCGTGTCCAACCCATGGCCTACAGGCACATATGACCTGGACAGTTAGTAATGTGGCCCCACAAGACATAATAAAAATATTAACAAATAAATAAAAGTTTGATATTTATATACAATAACAATGTTATTTTATATATGGCCCAAGACAATTCTTCTTCATTCTATGTGGCCCAGGCAAGCCAAAATTTTGGACACCCATGATCTAGGGCAAAATCAGTGCAAGATTTCAGTAAGGCAGAATTTGAGATACACAAGTTCTAGGGGAGAAAATGAGAGGGAAGACAGAGAGAGAGAGAGAGAGAGAGAGAGAGAGAGAGAGAGAGAGAGAGAGAGAGAGAGAGAGAGAGAGAGAGAGAGAGAGAGAGAGAGAGAGAGAAATCAAACCACTGGTGATGGAAATTTGGCTCTATTTGAGTGAACTCCCCCTACCACCCGCCTTACTTGCTAAAGGAACCCCATCAAGTTCTTATGGAATTTTAAGATTCCACAAAACACAATTTGAAAAACTTTGGATTAAAACATCTTATTTTTTATATTCCCAGACTAATAAATAACTTTAGATCTGTAAGGGGTGCTTTAAAAAGCATTTCAGCCTCCCCCACGCCCACCCTGCAAAAATATTTTTTTCTCAAGAATAATGGAGAAAAGCAGGACCTGAACCTACATCACTGCAAATCCCAATCCAATTCTTAAGTACAACAAATTTGCTAACTCTTTATATATTTCCTTTACTGATATACTTGTTATTCCACAAACTGTTACATTCCATATCAGTTGGAAGTTCTAAGAGATGTAGGCCATGTCATCACTGCAGAATTAAGTAGAGGTAGTCCTCTATTTACAACAGTTCTTTTAGTGACCTTTCAAAGTTATAATAGCACTGAAAAAAGTGACTTAGTTTTTACACTTACGACTGTTGTAACATCCCCATGGGATGTGATCAAAATTCAGACATTTGGCAGTTGATTCATATCTATGACGATGACAATATTCCAATCCTTTTGCGACCTTCTGACAAGCAAAGTCAATGGGGAAGCCACTTAACAACCATCTGACTAATTTAACAGCGATTCACTTAACAGTTGTGGCAAGAAAGGTCATAAAATGGGGCAAAGTCACTTAAAAATGTTTCACTTAGCAACAGAAATGTTGGGCTCAATTGTGGTCATGCATCAAGAACTACCTTAAATTGTAACAACATTATTTTTGTGATGGATCCCCTTGACAATGCCTTCATTTCTTTGTCTATCCATCAGGCTTAAATCGTTCCTAGCTCTACCAGACTTAAAGCTGCATTCTCTTCCTTTATTCTTACACAATCCACAGACAGTTTCCAGATGTATAAAATCTGTTATCTTGGATAGACACCAGGTCATACAGGGATTGATAATGCAGGCATGAGAAAATGGGTAGGGATCAGCAATGGAGAGAGCAAATTTCATAGCAGTATAGTTTTGTGCCAACTTCAAGATGGATGCACAGCATTAGAACAAGATAGCATAGTAAACACTGTCATTTCAGCAAATCTGGAAAGTACCAGGATGCGAAGGCTGATGTATATTTTTCAAAGGTAATTAAGTCACAACAGATAACATGGCCTCTGATTAACCGATTAGCTCCTTATAAATGCCATCATTCTTGATGCATAGTTGTCTACTGGTGTGTTCATAAATAAGAGACATTGTGTAAGATTTGGGGGGGGGGGGTCTGTGATCTTTCAAAATTCCCAAAAATAACAGCTTTGAGAGCCATCTAACTTATAGCAAAGTGCCCTGAATTGATTTTCATATGTAGAACTGAAATGCAAGCTATCCTTTTAAAGTAACCCATGAGAATGCTGTCCTCACTCATTACGCACTATGTCCATTATAAGAGAGTGATACAGACATTTTAAAGGATAATTTTGTCCTTTGTCGGTATTGCAAAATTTATCAACAACTCACTAGCTTGTATTTAATTCAGGAGTCTAAGATGTTCTTATTAGTAGTACCTATCTAATAATCACACCATTCTGTACTTAAATGTTTTGATTGAAGACTCAAACTATTAAGATGCCCAGTGATTAATACAAAAGCTAATACAGATGTAGACGTTTGAGTTTTTCAAAACTAATCTATAGTATTTAGTTCATACATTAAAATAAAATACAATTTTTAAAAACCCTTGCTTTTCCTTTTTATTTGTTGTTCGCCTCTTTCATGCACCTAAGAAGGAGAAAAAAATAGGCTTCCAGTCATTATTTTGAATAAACTGAACTTTGTTGTTTTGTTCAAATACAGGAACTGGGGTTTTTTTTGAATTGGAGATGACAAATCAGAATCCAAATGGATGTTTTCAACCTGATTTATTGAATTGTCATTAAGCCTCACTGTTTTCCTTATTTGGGTATAATAAAAATGCATCATTCTCAAACTAGATGCCAAATGTATAACATATTGTTCCCTTCTGCAAAAAAGAAAGAATGGCGGTTGAAGAAGAAACCAAGGCTGATGCCTGTTTTTCCATATTATCAATTGAATTCCATTTGTAGACGAAATAGCAGAATCCAAAATGGTATGTATATGACCAGTGGTGGGTTCCTCCTAGTTTGGCCTGGTTCCACGGAGCCGGTAGCGGTGACAATATGATGTCACCGAACGGGTTCTTCCCCCCACCCCCTGCCCCCCCCACATTATTCTTACCTTTTATTTGGCCCCACCTCCAATCTGTTGCTGCCTCCTGAGTCCCAGCTGATCAGCTAGAAGGAGAAAAGCTGTTTAAACTTTTGCCGAGGGGCTTCAAAGGGTCACCCTACAGCTGATTAGTGTTAAAAGGCAGTGTGGTGGTAGACTGGTGCCTCCAAAAACAAATGAGTAGACTGATGCCTGCAAAAATAAATGGCTAGACCAGTGCCTCCAAAAACAAATGAGTAGACCAGTGCCTGCAAAAATAAATGGGTATACCAGTGCCTATAGAAACAAATGAGTAGACCGGTACAGCTCTGCAAGCAGTTAAAAGCCTGGTAGACCAGTACCTCTGCTAAATCCTAAAGACTTATCACATGACCATCAAGCCACACCCACAAAATAAGCCATGTCCACAGAACCGGTAGTAAAAAAATTTAGTACCCACCGATGTATATGACCCTCCCACATTCTAATGATTAAGAATCATTGGGCAGTGTTTAGCTAAATCAGGGGTCTCCAAAGTTGGCAACTTTAAAATTTGTGGGTTTCAACTCCCAGAATTCCTCAGCCAGGAATTCTGGGAGCTGAAGTCCACAAGTCTTAAAGGTACCAACTTTGAAGACCTCTGAGCTAAACCATTGCTCCTTTTCTAGAATATCATTCAATTAAAAAAAAGAGTATTTTTTTAATCTTAAGGATGCCAAAATGATTCATGGAAGAAAAAAAAAACATGACTGAAGTGTTGTTCTTTGGATGGGAAACTTATGCACCTCTCCAGAATAGCGGGGAGTAACGTTTGTTTGGAGAAAGGTGCAGTCATTCTTTTTCCTTTGTTATGTAACTCAGCAGATCTCTATCACAAACATTCACAGCTGTACCTCCACTTCCCTCCCTCTGAATCCTCCTGGACTTCAACTTCTCTAAAAGTCAGGCCTTCCTCGGAAGAATCAGAAATATCAGTCTTCTTGTCACAACTATTGATTGAACATTAACCTGTGTCTAAAGTGGTGGGAGTCTGTTCATTACTGTTCTATTGGCATGTGGATTGCTGGATGACTTTGTAAAACCCTATAAATCTCTGGTCAGGAGACAATCGTCACCTATATCATCTGTCTTAATCCATACTATAAATCATTCTCCTGACATCTGATTCCTTCACTGATGGCCACTGAAGAAGAGACACGCTTAATAGATTGAAAATTTGAGACATGATATGAGTTCTGGGCAGCCTTTCAAAAAGTCTCTTTTCCCCAGTTTATCTCCCATTTAATGCTGGGACTCTGGAAAGCTTTCTTTATATAGCAATAGCAATGGCACTTAGACTTATATACCCAGTGGTGGGATTCAAATAATTTAACAACCAGTTCTCTGCCCTAATCACCAGCTGGGTAGGCATGGCTCAGTGGTCATGTGACCATGTGGGCATGGCTAACTCAATGTCACTCACGTTGATGGGTGCTTTGCCATAGCTGTTACAATGTAATAAGGGTTAACCAGAGAGGCAGTTTCTGTAAGCAGGGCAATAAAGATTAAGCTAGAAACAACATCAGAATGTTTCCTTCCTGCTTTCCTTACAGGATTAACCCTGTAAAGTGAAAAAAAAACAAAATAAGATTTCTTCCAACAGCTGGTTCTCTGAACTGCTTAGAAAGTTAACAACCGGTTCTCCCAAATAGGTGTGAACTGGCTGAATCCCACTACTGTATATACTGCTTCACAGTGCTTTACCCCCTCTTTACCCTCTCTATTGCCCCCAACAATCTGGCTCCTTGTTTACTGACCTCAGAAGGCTGGAAGGCTGAGTCAACCTTGAACCAGTCAGGCTTGAACTCCTGGCAGTGGGCAGAGTCAGCCTGCAATACTGCATTCTAACCACTGAGAGGTAGCACCTGAGAAGGAGTGACTGAGGCAAGGAGGAAGGAAATGAGGCAAGGCTACAGATAGATCGTCCTTGATTTATAATCTGGATTCAAAGTTTTGTTGGTTGCCCCATCTTCATCATGTGAATGCATTTTGGGCAGTTGGCAACCATCCACTTTTATGGCCATTTGCAGTGTCCTGTGGTCATGCAATATCTCTATCTCTATCATCGCTATCTCTATCTCTATCTCTATTGATGGGTGGATGGATGGATGGATGGATGGATAGATGACAGATGACAGATGACAGATATATAGATACAGATACAGATACAGATACAGATACAGAGATGTAGATGTAGATGTAGATAGATATAGATGATATAGATATAGATATAGATATAGATATAGATATAGATATAGATATAGATATAGATATAGATATAGATATAGATATAGATATAGATATATCCAGTGGCGGGATTCAAGTAATTTAACAACCGGTTCTCTGCCCTAATGATTTCTTCCAACAACCAGTTTGCCAAACTGTTCAGAAAGTTAACAACCAGTTCTCCTGAAGTGGTGCAAACTGGCTGAATCCCACCACTGGATATAGATATAGACAGTGGTGGATTTCAAAATTTTTTACTACTGGTTCCGTGGGTGTGACTTGGTGACTGTGGCATGGCTTGGTGGGTGTGGCTTGGTGGGTGTGGCAGAGGAAAGATCCTTCTCCACTCCAGGAGAAGGTTACTGCAAAATCCCCATTTCCTCCTGATCAGCTGGGACTCAGGAGGCAGAGGGTGTGGCCAGTCAGAATTTTTACTCCTGGTTCTCCAAACTACTCAAAATTTCTGCTACCGGTTCTCCAGAACTGATCAGAACCTGCTGAAACCCACTTCTGGATATAGATATAGATATAGATATAGATATAGATATAGATATAGATATAGATATAGATATAGATATAGATATAGATATAGATATAGATATAGATATAGATAGATATAGATATATTAAAAAATCTGGCATTTACTTCACATGACCACAGGACACTACAATTGGCCATAAAAGTGGGTTACATTTACTTCCAGTTTCTGGCAAAAAACATCCTTGATGAACAATGGGTTTGCTTAACAACTGCTTGTTCTCTTTATGCCATCACATTCACTTAATGACTGCTGCATTCACTGCAAAAATGTTGGAATTTGGATTGGTCACATGGGTGCCTTGACTTATAACTGCCATGCAATTAGACAGAAATTCCTGGCTCCATTACAATCATAAATCAAAAACTATTTGTCCTTTAAAACCAGAAGGTAGGGGTGGTTCTTCTTTCTTCTTTCTTGAATTTTCTTCTCCTCCTCCTTCTCCTTCTCCTTCTTCTTCCTTGCTGGGCAGAAATCATGAATGTATATGGAAGAATCTCTCTTTAAAAAGATCCAATCTTTAAAAGCCTCTTGCACTGAGGATGGTATACCATCTTTTTACATTTAAGCTTCACAACATAATCATTTTGCAATTTCACGAACATACGTGAATCCAGTAGTCCGGAGTCGTATTTATGAAAAGCTCCACTGAGTAGAATGGGACTTATTTCTGAGAAAACCACATGGGCACTGTACTCTAGGTATTCTTTTCTGGAATGTACTAACTATATTGGTTATTTCACAGTTTACACACGCCTTTGCAGTACCCTGTTGAGATCTCTGCAAGCAGAATTCAAACAGAAATAGGCTTTTCCTTTTTTCCATGTCCTTCAGTTCTTATTCTTTACATTGGACAACTTGCTACATAAATAACCATGGTTAAGGACAGAACTAAATTATCTTCCTCTGTTTGACATAAACTGCAAAATATTCTCAGGGCCCATCAGCATTAAAGCCAGATGCATTCTCACAGACAGAGCGACACAGAATTAAAGTAAGTATTGATTTTAATGCAATTTTTCTAGATAAATAATTCATGCGTTTTTGTGGTTTCCACCTGGGTATAAATGTGAACTGCAGTGTATCCATCTCTGAATGCACTTAACTCAAATTCTTTCATATTTACAACATAAACTACATACTTGTTCAGAAGTAAAGTTGATAGTTTTCAATAAACATACTCCCAAAAAATAAGTTTAGATGCCATTCTTCCTTTGCGAGAAGTATTTGAATTGCCAAAAAACCTTGAATGGCAAAATATTCTTTAACTGAATATTTATGTTGTTCCAATGCAGCCTCTGAAATTCTTGAACCATTAGTATTTTTGGAAACAGTTTTCCCAAATTTACACTTAGTCTTTATGAGCTGAAAAAAATAGAATACTTTTTTAAAACAAACTAGACTTTGTTAAATGGGCTAGAGAGGGCTTTCAAACTCACAGCCCATGGGTCGGATGCGTCATATGCTAGCCATGCCCATGCCCGGTTTAGCAAAAGGGGGGAAAGTCCCAATACCTCACATGACGCCATCGAAACGATGCGAGTTTGACATTCCTGGAATAGAGTTTCAAAAAATGTTAATTAAATATGACCACAATTGAGCCCAGAATTTCTATTAAGTGATAAATTTGTTAAGTGAGTTTTGCCTCATGACCTTTCTTGCCAGAGTTGTTAAGTAAATCACAACAGTTGTTTAATTAATAGCATGGTTGTTAAGTGAGTCTGCCTTCCCTATTGACTTTGCTTGTCAGAATGTCACAAAAGAGGGTTCACATGACCCCATGACACTGCAACTGTCATAAATATAAGTCACGTGCCACACATCCAAATTTTGGTCATTTGCCCATGGGGATGCTGTAATGGTCATAAGTATGAAAAATGGTCATAAGTGACTTTTTTCAGTGCAATTGTAAGTTCGAATGGCCATTAAATGAATTGTTGTAGTGAAAGGCCACCTGTAGATATTCTACAAGCTTAACATGTAATTAATACTTTTTTTTTTACATATATTCATTGAACATTCAAAGAATATGTAGTAAGCATTGGATATGTAAATTGGAAGTATGGTCCTTTGGAAGTTGGGTTTATATTTTGGAACTATGGTAATTTTCAGGGGATGCTGCTTCATAGTTTTTGGGCTTATCCTACATTTATTTACAATAAATATGTACAATTATGTAATTATAAAATTAAACCAATTGTTTTCTTTAATATGCATCCAAGTTCTTAATAGGTATTGAGGAAAAGAATGGGATTTTAAATTATATTATGAAAACTTGGAATCCATCCCATTGTCAAGAACTGTGGATTTACTGGGCATGAGGCACAGTTAAAACTAATAGACTTGCTCTTGTAGATGGGTCTCTCATTTAAAAGTTTGGATGGATAATATGGGTTCGGTTTCATCTTGACTTGACCTACTGTTAATCTGTAAAATCTATTCCACTTTTAACATTGTATTAGACATTTAAAAACATAAAAAGAACAGAAAGTAAGGAAAATGAAAAATAGGAAAGAAGTATTACAAGATTAAAAAGTATTTTTAAGTAGCATTAGTTTGGTTCTATATATTAAAATATTTTATGCATCTATTTAAGCCTAAAACGTCACTCTGAAAATCAAAATAATATGTGGTAATTAACTGCAACAACCAGTATAAATTATAAATCAAGATGAAAAATTAAAATAATTTCTTCCCAGTCAGAAAAATTCTCTACTTATTTAACAAGTGATAAAGAAACTTTAGTATAGTATAGTATAGTATAGTATAGTATAGTATAGTATAGTATAGTATAGTATAGTATAGTATCGTATCGTATCGTATCGTATCGTATCGTATCGTATCGTATCGTATCGTATCATGTTGTATTGTATTCAGTGGTGGGATTCAAGTAATTTAACAACTGGTTCTCTGCCCTAATGATTTCTTCCAATAACCAGTTCACCAAACTCCTCAGAAAGTTAATAACCAGTTCTCCTGAAGTGGTGCGAACTGGCTGAATCCCACCACTGATTGGTTTGGTTTGGTTTGGTTTGGTTTGGATTGGATTGGATTGGATTGGATTGGATTGGATTGGATTGGATTGGATTGGATTGGATTGTCAAGGCTATGGTTTTCTCAGTTGCATTGTATGGCTGTGAAAGTTGGACCATAAGAAAAGTTGAGCACCAAAGAATTGAGGCCTTTGAACTATGGTGCTGAAGAAGATTCCTGCAATCCCTTGGACTGCAAGGCGATCAAACCAGTCAGTCCTTGAGGAGATCAACCCTGACTGTTCTTTAGAAGGCCAGATCCTGATGGTGAAACTCAAATACTTTGGCCATCTAATGAAAAGGAAGGACTCACTAGAGAAGAGCCTACTGCTGGGAAAGATTGAGGGCAAAAGAAGAAGGAGACGACAGAGAATGAGGTGGCTGGATGGAGTCACTGAAGCAGTAGGCATGCGCTTAAATGGACTCCAGAGAATGGTAGAAGACAGGAAGGCCTGGAGGAACGTTGTCCAAGAGGTTGCGATGGGTCGGACATGACTTCTCATCTAACAACAACAAAGAAACTTAAACATTAAAATCTTGTGTTAGCAGAAACCAAACTTTGAATAGGGTAAAACCCATATGTGGAATTTTAATCCAGGTTTGGTTTCCATATTGTATTGAATTCAGGATCAGAGTTGTTTTTCAAATATAAAGTTGTTTCTTCACATCATTACACATTCCCATCACTTAATTTGCCCTTGTTCTACAGAGGAATTATAAATGATTCAATAAGAAACAGTTATTACCGCATACAAATCCAGTTTGCTGTACCTTTTGGGAATGTGAGGTTTAGTAATGTTTAATAGAACATTAAAGCTTCTATTAGGAAATTTTAGAAAATGAATTATATATTTTAATAGTCAATACTGGAACAATATATTATCAGTAAACTATCTTGTACAGTTTCACTGTTCATTTGATACTTTTTTACAAGTGGTATGAGACGTTGGATTCCCTCACTCTCCCTCAGCCCAACTCACCTCACAGGATTGTTGTTGTGGAGAAAACAAACAAACAAACAAAATAATCATTGTTTCATATCAGTTATTCTGTTTAAATTCTGCATCCACTGAATCACACAATCTTCTCTTTCTATTTATACATTAAACACAAATAATTTTGAGATGCTACGAACTAACATACACAATCAAGTTCATTTGATGTTCAAAATAGTAGTGTTAGACAAGCAGTGCCAGTGGTTCTAAAAATGAATTTCCAAGACATTTTCCCATCTTGATTTACTGTAACCAATTGTTTATCTAACTAAGTTCCCTCCAATCCCACTGATATCTTTCCTGGATTTAGTGCCACATATTCCATAGGAGTCACCCATTTTTAGTTTTGTTCCATTTGCACAGCTGTCCTATATATATATATATTCTTTACTGAGTCAACATGGGAAAAACTGTTGTTTGGCACATGTAAAAGGAAGCCTGAAGGATCCACACTTCACTAATGTTTTCCTTTGCTAGCTGAAATGTTTGTGAGCCTCAAATACTGTTAAAATGAATTTCTCTAAGCTTTGCCAAGAGAGCCAAATAGGATTTAATTAGTTTCATCTTTACTCTAGAAGAAGGTAGATCGAAACAAAAACAAGAGCAAAAGAGGGAAATCCTAACAAGAAAGAGAAGGCCCAGTAAAGTTGAGGGCATCCTAGACATACAGTATAGAGATTGGGCTCCTAGTTCAATCAAAAAATGAAGGAAAAATATATCCCGAACAGGAGCTAATTCATAACTCCATTATTATTATATATTGACAGATGCAATTTACATTTTAAGAACTTTCAAACTACTGCAGCATTTTCTAAGATGCCTAAATATAGCCTTTCTCTACTGTTCTGTCTGCCCATGAACATCTGGATATGCAAAGGACAAGTAATTTTATTTACGAAAACAAATATTAATTATTAGAAGGCGCTTGAAGCCTTGCACGTGTTTTTTAAAAAATGTAGGAAGCAGCCTTGTCCCGTACTAAGTAAAACCCAGCACTAATTGCATTTAATGCATTCAGAGAGCAAATACCATTTTCAGGCTGAATCCAAGTCTTCAGAGCTAAGCCTAATTGTTGATTTCTTTTTTTTTCTTTTTTTCTTCATTTCCATCTGCTAATTACTGCAACATCATGCCCAATTAAGAATTCTAGGAACTCAAAAGCTTGCCATACTTTCTTGCATTTAAGTGGGCTGTAATAAAGGACATGAATAATAACCAATAGCAAACTTTGGGATTTTTTTTTTCTGAATGATTTTATTTCGCAATTTTAAATGTTGAAGATATAAAAGACCCTGTGTTTGATACAGACCTGGTATTTTGCAAATAAAACACGATTTAACCACTAAATAATCGAAATAGTTAAAAACTTCACTTTTTAGAAGGATGGAGTTTTCCCCTTCAGCCAAGATATTGCTTTAGATTTACACCTACAGCCGTGATAAATGCAGTGATGTTAAGCATATCTCTCAGCCCAACTTACCTCACAGGGTTGTTGTTGTGGGGGAAAATGCAGGAGGAAGGAGTATTTGCCACCTTGCGTTTCTTATAAAAGTAATAAGGGTGGGATAAAAAAAATCTAATAATAAAAAAAAATACCAAGAGTAATATTGAAGAGGTTGGGGATGGACAGCGAGAAAATTGTAGCAAATGTGTTGATTGTCTTCTACTGGCAACCCCTAAAGCAATTACGGCACCCTCATGGCAATAGCCTGCCTGGAACATGCCATATAATTAGCCTCAGCTTGCAGCCCAGCACCGAGACCCAAACTATAGGACAAGAATATAGGGATCCATTCTACTGATCCTGTAGCTCCTCTCTCAGCTCTCAGCAGAGAGCGATGCAAATCTACAGCCTGGAAATTAACTCCGGCAGAGAGGAAACATCCCACAGTGTACATGAATACCCAGAAAAGGATAATGGGGACCTTGTTCCAGCAGCTGTGTCTTGCCCTCTGAATATTAGCACCTGTCGGTGGAAGCAATCAATGCTGGTCAATGGGCAGCTTCCCTTATAGCTCAATTCACACAATGATCATCAGTTGGAGTGGCACCCCACACTGCCAAATGGTGTCCTTTTCTTTTCAAGCACAGCAAACAATGTCACTTCTAAATCGCAGGCACCACTCTGCAATCTCACTTGTTTCTCTTTACTTTATTATTTCATTGCAGTTTCCAAAGATGATGATCTAGTCAAAGAATGTAGACATGTGTGTTCATATGTGTGCACACGTTCTATTTAATTTCTTTTAAGAATTCCACCGCCACGTGTAAAAAAACCAATCGACTGGCACATATCAGTGATATTTGATGGATTTCTTACTTATTCCCTCTGTTGTTTGTTTCATTTAATGGAATTGCTTTTTGTCGTGACAATAGAAAGTTACTTTTGAAAAATAAAAAGGAAAAATGTGACTGTTTGATCAAGGGAAAAATCATATCCCTTGGTCAACTTTATTAGACTGTCATCTGCTTATAAAGTAATCATTTCAAGGATCTTGATTTGTCTGTATCAATAGTGTAAATTAAGCTAAATTGTGTAAAATCTATGAATGAATGTGAAAAAATGAATGACTAGCTGCTATTGGAGGGCATTGTGTCATGCACAAAGAATTAGGAATGAAGGCGAATATATGTGTCCCAGGATAATGTTGCAAGATTGAATCTGGGTCAATCAAGGGGTCAGTCACGGGGACCAGAGGTTTTGTCTTTGGACTTGTGCTGGAATCCATCCTCAGGGAACTTCTCTCTGGCAGGGTGTGTGCTTTGGGCTATTGTGGTTGTGATGTTTATATGGTGCCTGGAAGCTCAAAAGACAAAACCTCTGGTCCTAGTGACCAACCCAGATTGGATTCTGCAACAAAGAATCAGCACCATTCTTAAGTGTTAAATTCATATTTTACCGACAGCGGAAGCAGTATGCTCCGTCCCATAGTTGGGTAGACTAAGTTGCCATGATAGACCGGTCTCATCAGAAAACACCATTCTTAAGGTTGTAGCATGGAAGATTTAGTCAAGCCTATACAGAAGAAATTAGTTGACTGAAGTTCAGTGCTAAATTGGCACCAGATAAGGTCAATGGAATTCAGGAGGGGTTGAACTTGAAGTGCTTGTGGGAAAGCAATGATTCTAAGCTCGTGACATGCATAGCTTCACCCTCCAACTCTGCCAACTCTTCTCTTACAGGTTGTGTGTGTGCAGGTGGCTAGAGAGGCACATACCCAGGATGCCACCAGATTGGGGAAGAGTGCAACTTGTACCAAAACAATGTACAACTTTCCCTGCTGGTTTTCCATTGACCTTGCTTGTGGGAAGGTCACAAATGGTGATTGTGTAATCATAGAAGGATGCTGTAAATTTCATAAATACAAGTCAGTTGCTAAGTGCATCTATTACAATCACGTGAACTCAGAGATGCTAGGCTGGATCAGAACTTCAAGAACCAATCATAAGTACCACCCATTCAATTTGGCCATAATTTTAAACACAAGCTGAATGAGTAGACATTAAATGAGGAGTACCTTCTAGAAGTTAACAATGAAACATACCCTCATGATTGCCATGAAGCATTTTAGCTAAGCTGTGTTCCACAGTAGAGTTCTCTTCTTTCCTTCAGCATTCACATTGAAAATTAATGATTTTGTCATGTGAAACTAACTTGGTCCAATCAGTCTCACTGCCTAATTATATGAACTATGATATGATATTGAGTATATTCACTATTATTAGTTTCTGCTTTATTTTGGTTAACTTTAAAAAGTACAAACTGAAGGGATCTCCCAGCTCAATAGAAACTTCTCTGCTGTTTTATAGATGTTAATTTGTTTCTGGGTTTGATCTCAGTGTTTCCAAACAAACTTTTGTTATGGTCCTGGGTTTAAAAAAAGAAAAGAAAAAAAGGTTTTCCTTCTGGAGAGGTTAGAAATCATTTGGAGGAAATAAAAGACTTTACTATGGGAATAAATATTTTATACCTCCTTCTAAAAGGAAAAGAAACATGTTATTGTTTGCAATTCTCCCCAGATTAAAAAAAAATGGTTTCATTGAATAAATAAGGAGAAACTATTCCTGACTCATCCAGTTCACTTTCATATCTGCACTGGGACTGGCATTATTTTTCTTTTTTCGTTGAAACCAAAAGGAGGAGGAAAAAAAATAAATTGAATCGGGGATGGAGAAAAGATGGATGGCTCTCTCCATGGCCTTTATCCCCCTTTTTTTGGTTGATCTTTGAGACTATATTCATCCCTCATATTTATGTAAGTCACATTCTATATTTAAAACCCATGAAGTATAAGGTTGTATTCAAAACAAGTTTTAATATTCACTTTCAGAAGGCTATAAATTTGCTTTGTCTCATCCTGCCTAGGCGGTATTTTCTCCTAAAGTATTTTAATGTGGCTTCCTTCGTGTAAATTAGCAGAATCACAAACCTAAAATGTTTTTTTACTACAACCAAGCAGAAGTACAAAAAATAAGAGAAAAAATAAAATACAGGTAGTCCTTGACTTGCAACAGTTCATTTAGTGATGATTCAGAGTTACAACGGCACTGAAAAAAGTGACTTGTGACCGTTTTTCACAGTTATGACCTTTACAGAATCCCCATAATCGTGTGATCAAAATTCAAATGCTTGGTAACTGGTTCATATTTATGACCGTTGCTGTCTCCCAAGGTCATGTGATCCCCTTTTGCGACATTCTGACAAGCAAAGTCAATGGGGAAACCAGATTCACTTAACAACCGTGTTACTTTTATTTTTTATTATTATTATTTATTATTTTTTATTAATTAGATTTATATACCGCCCTTCTCCTTACGGACTCAGGGCGGTGAACAGCCGAATAAAAAATTCAATACATAAAAGTTAAAATTTAAAACACATATACGTTAGGCTGAGAATTAAAAACAAAATAAATATTAAAATGCAGCAACTCTACAAACATTAAAAATTTTAAAAATTCTAAAAATTCAGCAGGGATCAGGCTAAGCCGGCAAGTTGAAAAAGATGCGTTTTCAGGGCCCGACGAAACGTCCGGAGGTCGGAGATAATTCTCAATTCTGGAGGAAGATCATTCCAGAGGGTAGGGGCTGCCACAGAGAAGGCTCTCCCCCTGGGGGTCACCAGCCGGCATTGTCTGGCTGACGGCACCCTGAGGAGGCCCTCTCTGTGGGAGCGAACCGGCCGGTGGGAGGCAATTGGCGGCAGAAGGCGGTCCCGTACTAAGTTAACTGCCACGATTCCCTTAACAGATGTAGCAAGAAAGGTTGTAAAATGGGGCAAAACTCACTTAACAACACAGATTTGAGGCTTCACTGTGGTCGTAGGTTGAGGCCTACCTGTACTTGGAAAAACTGTAGTAATTTCTTGAAGTCAGCTTTTTTTAAAAAAAAAATATCTTCCTAATAGCAATAAAGCAACATCAACAACTTGACTGAAGCTAATTAACAAACCAGGTCTATGCATGTTCCTCTTAATACACAATTAGGGAGTTCATTGTTTGTATTTGCTATACCAAAGGTAAATTTCTAGTCACTTAGATCTAATCTTGCTTCAAAATTAGATCTTCTTGGGTTGCTGTAGAGACATCTTCACTGGGGAAATGGCAGGTGTCAAATGAGTATTGACACCTGCCATTTGAGTATGAGTATGAGTATTGCACCATTGGGACATTGTAAATATGCACAGGAGGGGAGGAGCTTGCAATGCTGATTTCATTATTGTGACAAGAGTCATTAGATTCTGCAGATGCCTCTGGATCAGGCCAAAAGCCCATCTAATAGGATGTTGTATCAAGCAGACAATGTTTGCATATTTTATCTACTTTTCATTCTCTCTCTCTCTCTCTCTCTCTCCCTCCCTCCCTCCCTCCCTCTCTCTCCCCACACTCACAAACATACATATTTCAAATTTTATGGAAGAATTTTAAATTCAATTACACATAAATTCTCATAGTTGGAGTCTGATATTAGAGCCGAGGTGGCGCAGTGGTTAGAGTGCTGTACTGCAGCTACTTCAGCTGACTGCTAGTTCAGCAGATCAGCGGATCAAATCTCACCGGCTCAAGGTTGACTCAGCCTTCCATCCTTCTGAAGTGGGTAAAATGAGGACCCAGATTGTTGGGGGCAATATGCTATTTAATATACTGTCGATTGTTGTAAGCCACCCAGAGTCCTTGGAGAGTGGGCGGCATAGAAATATGATGGATAAAAATAATAATAATAATAAAAATATTTGTGCGCTTATTTAGCTAGGTAGTAGACAAAGGATGTCCTGTTCTCTACTGTACAACCATTTCTCCCATGATCTTGAGTTTTTCTGGACTCAATTAAGTCCCAGTCAGTCAATAGGAATTCCTCCCATGCATCCTTCTCAGACTCACAAGGATAGTCTTCAAGGGAGGCTTAAAGAATGATGGAAAGATACGTAACAGTGAATGGCAATGCCAATGGTGGCCCTCTCTGCCACTATAAACAATTGGAAACCTCAGTCAAAAGGAATTCAAAAGAAATGATCAAACATCTTGAGAATGACATAGAAAAACTAAATGTTTTTCTTCTTCAGTTGAAATTACAAGGCAATTATTGCCCACTATTCATTTTCAGGGGCAACTAATTCAGTAACACTTGGAAGCTCATTAAAAGAGCAGAAAAATAAATCCCTCCCTTCCTGCTAATCCCAGAATAGGGATATTCTAATCATCGATCTAGCACAGTGATGGCTAACGTTTTTGCCGTCATGTGCCAAAAGAGGGGGTAATGGAGGGGGGATTGCACCCATGCATGCCCCCACCCATAATTCAATGTGCCCCGTCCCCCCACGCATGCATTCGTGACCCTCCCCACTCTCCCCTCCGCTTTTGGCATGTGATGGCACAGTGGGCCCGGTAGGCCCATTTTTTTCCCCATCTCCAGGCTCCAGAGCCTTTCTAGGAGCCTGGGGAGGGTGAAAACAGCCTTCCCCACTCTCCCAGAGGCCCTCTGGAGGCCCAGAAACAGCCCGTTTCCTGACTTCCGGTGGGTCCAGAAGGCCCGAAAATCAGTTGGCCAGCGCGTACATGTGTGCTGGACTGAGTTAGGGCAATGCTCACATGCCCACAGATATGGCTCCATGTGCCACCTGTGGCACCCATGCCATAGGTTCACCATCACGGATCTAGCAGCTATAGGAGCTGTCATGGCACATTGGTTAGAATGCAGTATTGCAGGCTAATTCTGCCCACAGTCAGAAATTCGATTCTGACTGGCTCAAGGTTGACTCAGCCTTCCGTGCTTCTGAGTTCACTAAAATGAGGACCCAGATTGTTGAGGGCAATATGCTGACTCTGTAAACCCCTTAGAGAGGGATGTAAAGCATTGTGAAGTCCAAACGCTGTTGCTAAGTGCTATTGGGAGCATAGGGGCTCATCACAAGCTTTACTCCTCTTGTACAGGTTCCATTGTCCTAGTGCATGTACAAAAAAGCAATGATATGACAATGCATGGACAAAAGTGGTAGAGGCCGCCACACTACTTTTTTCATGCTCTTCCCTTGCCTCCCTACAAATGCCACCAGCTCCTCAAATTCCAAGCCATGTTACATATTCTAGGAGGGCAGCAGGTCAGGCCACACTTTTTCAGAGCAAGCTATAAAGCACTGTGAAGCGGTATATAAGTCTAAGTGCTATTGCTACTTTCATGTGAACCATGGATGTATTGTCTCTATGCCAATTAGAAGACTACTTATGTCCAGATAGAAGCTACTATTTTCTCTGGGAGCTTCCATCAGCTGTTGGCAGTGCCAATTTCTAACCTGGATCAATGAGGAACTTGAACTAGATAATAACCATTGCACTTCTCTTTCTAAAATGTGGTTCATATTATATACCTGAACTACCAAGATGCCATTATCATTACCCTGGCAACTGCAAAAAAACAAAAACAAAACCTGTCATAGAATTTTAAAAGCATCTTAGTGGAAAGGGAACTTCTGGAACCCATCTATACAAAACGTATCAGGAATTACTTCTTTAGAAGGAACACAGAATCACAGAATTGGAATGCCCAAACAGCATCCAGTTCAACCCATTACTCGATGGAGGATCCTCTAGAACAGGGGTGTCAAACTCAAGGCCCAGGAACCAGATTTGGCCCATGGGGTGCTTAGATCTGGTCAGTGGTGAAATCCATTTTTTTTTACTACTGGTTCTGTGGGCATGGCTTGTTGGGCAGGGTGTGGCTTGGTGGTCATGGCTTGGTGGGCATGGCAGGGGAAGGATACTGCAAAATCTCCATTCCCACACCACTCCAGGAGAAGGATACTACAAAATCTCCATTCCTACCCCACTCTACTCCAGGGCCAGCCAGAGGTGGTATTTTCCAGTTCTCCAAACTCGGCCTCCCGAGCTCCATTTTTGCTGGCAGAAGGTTGCAGGAAGCCATTGCAGCCAAAAACAGAGCTTGGGAGCTCGTTTTCACTGGCAGAGCACTTGGGCCACCACAGGTGACCCCTGACATGAGTGACATCATGCTGGTCATGCCCACCCTGGCCACGCCCGTCCCAGCCCCTCGTGGTCAAACACAACCCTGATGCTGCTCTCAATGAAATTGAGTTTGACACCCCTGCTCTAGATGACACTTGATCATCTAGGCTCTGTCTGAAGACCTCTGCCAAAGGAGAGCTCACCACTTCATGCGGCAGCTTCTTGCAATGACTACAGCTCATAGTGTCCCAATGTCTAGTAGTCTGAACCTCCATCTTTATAATTTTAATCTATTGCTTTAATAGAACATTATATGAACTTTACAAATATTGAGAATAATTAATTTCAATTTTTGTAAAGGCATTAGATCATGAAGAGGATTTAAGGACTAAATAGAGACATGTGCAAGCTTTCAATCATCAAACATACAAAACATGTAATTAAAGATGTTGCTTAGAAGAAAAAAGGACATATATCAGAAGTGCTAGGAAAATTCAATGGTTTGGACTACCTTTTTGCTGTGCAGAAGAGGGAGCAAAATTACTTGCATTTGTTGATCCCTATTAGAAAGTCTTGTTTCATTCTGCTGTAAAAAAAGTAAGGCAAGTGCTCTTAAGCAGATTATGATTAAAATTGGTTCACAGATGTGGGTGTGGTTTGAGTAAGCTAATATTTGCACATGAAAATCATTTATGGTTATAGAGGACAGGCCTTTGCGGTTCACAGAATGATTGATTATATATCTGCAGCTGGAGATTGAAAGGAGCCACAGCTGTAGCAGTAGCAACCTTTCGCTATTGTGCGAGAACAACACTAAACAACAGCTCATGCCACTAATTACTGCTAAAGCCTCATGTTCTGGCATCTTTGTGATGTTAACAGTGCTGGGCTTTCAAAAACAATAACGAAGAGATGCTTTGGCTTTGAAACAGTCACATTCCTTTAAGCGAAAAAGTATCAGTCAACTTCGCCCGCAGGCAAGGATAGGAAGGATGAGGGGGAGAGTTTCTTCTCTGATACCAGTTCAGAATCCGGAAATACATTTTGCTACACACAAGACAGATGCTCCATGAGTGATCTGGTTTGATAAAGTCCATCAGAAATAAAAGCCACAGTTATGGGCAGACACATTGGGCACTCCGGAAATACAGGTAGTCCTCGACTTACATTTAGTGACCGTTCAAACTTACAACAGCACTGAAAAGGAGACTTAAATGACACACTTATGACCGATGAAGCATCCCCATGGTCACATGATCAAAATTCAAATGCTTGGCAAAGGGTTCATATTTATGATAGTCACAGTGTCCCCGGGTCATGTGTTCCCCTTTTATGGCCTTCTGGCAAGCAAAGTCAATGGAGAATCCAGATTCACTTAACAACCATATTGCTAAATGAAAAATTTCAGTTTTTCACTGAACAAATGTGGGAAGAAAGGTGGTCAAAGGTGGCAAAACGCACTTAACAAATGTTTCACTTAGTAATATAAATTTGAGGCTCAGTTGTGGCCATAACTCGAAGACTACCTGTACTGCAAATGAAATTAGATCAATCAACCAATGCAAGGTTCTTCCTTTCGATGCGCTTCTTTTCATAGTGGCAAATGAACTGTCATTAAATATTTCACAAGACCTTGATTAAAATTGTTTAGGGTATGTACCAAGGAATCGGCTGCTTTTCTTAAAAGCCATCTGCCTATAATACCTGATGAGGAGAGTTTTATTTGGTGAAAAGCACTCTCTCTATGTAAGTAATTTCACTAAAACTTGTTAAGTGTTTTAAACAATTGTTTATTGCATGTTGACCAGAGGTGATTGGTTGGTTGGTTGGTTGGTTGGTTGGTTGGTTGGTTGGTTGGTTGATTGATTGATTGACAGAAAGCCAAATAGACAAACTTACCCAAACTTCTATCAATACCCTATAACCAGTGGTGGGATTCAAATAATTTAACAACCAGCTGAGTGGGCATGGCCATGGTGTGTGACAGGCAGGACTTGGACTCCTGCACCCCCCAGGGAGGAAAACTGAACCATGGTAGGTCCATCCCGCACCCTCTGCATCCCATTTTGGGCCTAGTAGGCCTCCCTGCAGCCTCCTGGGAGCAAAAATGAGCCGTGGGGGGAGGGAACTGTACCTACCTGCACCCCATTTTAGGCCTAGTAGGCCTCCTTGCAGCTCCCCAGGAGCAAAAACAGGGTGTGTGGGAAGTTCTGGAAGGGTAGGGCAGGGATGGGTGGGGCCATCCAGAAATTTAACAACCGATTCGGCCGAAGTGGTACGGACTGGTTGAATCTCACCACTGCCTATAACCCTATCAATATAACAGCATTGGGGCTGGAAAGCAGATCTCTGAGAAATCCTGAGCAGATCTTCAAAAATAGAAAGGTGCAGGTTTGCAAGATTGTATTTTAAATGAACTCAAATTAATCCTATAACAGTAATATGTCGGGACTAATTTTTGGTGGATTATATCGATGAGCAAGGCACTGGCATATCATAAATCTCTGAGTTATTATATAGTTTCCCTTGCAGGCCTCCCTACCATCATCTACAAAGATGTTTTGCATTTTCCTGCTCCATAAAATTCCAAGGCTATAATTCCCGATTGACTGGCAGGAAGAAAAGAAACTCTGTTCCAAACTTTCATTAGGGCATTTTGTGAGTGTGTATGTTTTAAAACCATCAAATGCTTCTGGGGTGAACTAAAAGCTAAAACAGAGACTCCAGAGACCTGCACACTGTAGCTCACAAACCACATTCAGTCTCAATCCCTTTTTGGCCCCACCAGTATCTTTAGATTGCAAAATCTGTGGGCAAAGTAACTGGTTTGGGATGCAGGAGGTTCTTCCCCCTCCCCTTTGTTTTCCAAAATATGAGCTAGAGAGGGCTCCTGGGAAGGAGGGGGGCAAATTACCTCTATTCCCACCCTTGAAATGTACCTTTAAAAAAAATCACCCTCAAATCTAGCTCCCAGCTGTTGGCAGCAAAATGACAGTACAGTATTCCCACTGTGTAATTTCCTGGGAATGGGAGCAGTTTGCTTCTTTTTCATTCCCAAATTTAATCCCATGCCAAAAACAAAAATGTGGGGGGTGGGGATTCTTCCCCACTCCTTCTGATAAAGAGGCTATATCTGGGCCTCAACCTTATGCAAGTCGTCTGCTTTTAAGACTTGATCACCTCCAACATCTTCAAATGTCTGCCTGCCATCTTAGCCTCAAAAATGTGAGAGATACAGTTCCCCTAACTTATCTTTTTTTTCTGGTGAACTGAAAGGTGGGGTGAGGGGAGAGGAGGGGAAATGAAATAAATTTGATAGTAGCACCTCCTGGCCCTACAGTGTTTAAAAGAAAAACGGGGAAAAGCACAAATACACCCCTTTGGGAGATAAACCCATCTCAGAAAAAACTAGCTAGAATCGTACCTTATTAATTCCTTATTATCATGCAAAAACATTCACTGGTGGAAGAGATAAAATTAGAGAGCTGTTCAAATCATAGTTTGCAACATAAAAGCATCTCCCATAAAAAAAATGTAAAAGATAATATAAGACGCTGGGTAGACCTACGAGATGAATTTGGTCTATTCATAATTAGAAGAATTTCTGCTGTCAAGAAATTCAAGCAACATAAAACAAACATGAACTGAATTTGTAAAGTAGAAGAAATAAATCAGACGTAAAATAGTTTCAGTAGAAGAAATTAAACTGAAAATGTATAATCTTTTTGCTAGAATGGTTACAGGTAGTTCTTAACTTATGAGTGGTCACTTAACATCCTTTCAAAGTAACAACTCATCTGAAAAAGGGGACTTAAGAACTGGATTCAAAGTTCTGATCGTTAGACCCCGTCTGTAGTCACGTGACTGAACTTTGAGTGCTCAGCATTATGGCCACACTTGCAGCTTCCTGCAGTCACATGACTGAGTTTAACAATGGTTTCCCTGAAAACTAGCACTTTTGTTTCTCAGCAAAAATGCACCTACCCATTGGTTCACTTAATGACCACTGCAAAAAAAAAAAGTTGTAAAATTAAGCCAGTCACATGATTGACCCATAAGATGTTTATAAAGATTATTTAGTGCAAATAGAAATATATATTATTTCAGCAGCAAGGAAGATGAAGCAGTAATGGTTAAATTGAGTGTTCTATTCAAAGGGGAGAATATATTTATGTTGTTCATTTGGATATCACTTCTGGATTTTGGGCTTGTGGTGAAAAAAAATGAAACCTTGACTTTCGTTTTGCCAATTAGCTAGATTTGTTGTTATAGAAATGGCTAGTTATATTCTAATGTGTAAAAATAAGAAGTGGAGGTTGTAATGTTGTTATCTTTTACTATGCTAAAAAGAGTCGTAAGTCAACGCCTTTTTCTTTCTTCCCTTGTACCTCGTATTTTCTTTCCCCTTTTCTTTTTTCTTCCCTTAATTTCCTATTTTTATTTTTCTTTACAGTTTATACATTGATAAACAATAAAAGTTATATATAAAAACATGATTATACAACTGAAAAGGATGGTCTCTGTTATGTCCTTATAAGGACATCCGCCTGCGATTGGCTGAGGATCCTTCGGCGGGAGTTTTGAATCCCTGTCAGTGGGCGGTGCGTCTGCCGGAGTGTATATAAGGAGAGCTCCGGCAGCGCACAAGCTGTTCAGTTCTTGTTATTAAACCTGTTAATTGAACCCTGCTGGTCACTTCTTCTTTCCTGCGCCGATCTAACACTGGCGACGAAGGTCTAGAGAAGAACCTCCGCGTGGCACGATCGCCATAACGAGCTGAAGTCACTCGACGCGGTCTGAGAAATGGCAACGCCGCAAGCGCCGTTCGCCTCGCTGGCTCCCTTCAACCCCAGCCGGGAGAAGTGGAGTTCGTATATGATACGTTTCCGCCAATTCCTCCGGGGAAACGGCTACAACAACCTAGACGACGAGAGGAAGAGGGCTCTCTTCCTCGCTCACTGCGGCTCCGACGTTCTGGAACTCGCCGTCAACCTCGTCGCACCCAGGGACATTGAAGTCATGTCCTGGGTGGATCTGCAGACTGCCCTGCAAGACCACTATGCACCAACGGGCACCCCCATATCGAACCGCTTTACCTTCCGCCAACGTAATCAGAAGGAAGGCGAATCGCTTAAAGACTTTGTGGCGGCATTGCGTCAAATCGCTGCGAACTGCGAATTTGAGAACGTTGACAATGCCTTACGCGACGGGATCGTTTTCGGGATGAGAGATGCCAACCTCCAAAAGAAGTTCCTGAGCAGAAAAAGACTGTCCCTGAAGGACGTTCTTGAGGAGGCTACGGCTGCTGAAACATCCGAGACCGCCGCTGCTGCCATGCTCCAGTCCCGAGGGATCCATAAGATCCGCAAACCGTCATCTGAATCGTCCGAGGACTCTGCCACACCAACCGATTCAGAGGGAGAGTCGACCGTTTTGAAAGTTTCCCGCCCACCTAGGCGGGAAATTCAAAAAGATGGCCGCCGCGCCGCTCAGTGCGGCAGTTGCAAGGGACACCATCCCCGCCAATCCTGTCGCTGGCGGGATGCCACCTGCAGACGCTGTCTTAAGAGGGGGCACATCGCGGAGGCATGCAGAGCCTCTGATCCGGTTCCTGAATCGATCAAGCCCCAGAATCCAGAAAGTCGTCGCGACTCCCAGAGGTCATCCAAACGGTCCTCAATCCAGCAAAATCGCGACAACCGCAACAGTTATCATGGCGGCGCTGTGAACCAGACAACGATCGCCCTCACCAGCACCAACAGTGCCACAAAATTCCACGTGACACTGTTGGCAGAAGGCTTGCCGTGCACGATGGAAGTCGACTCAGGCTCCGTCTATTCGATCATCGACTGGCACCAGGTCAAGAGACTGAAACCGAATCTCTCCAAGCGCCAACTTGAACCTCTGCACTCCAAGCTGGTGGACTTCGGCGGCAACCCCATCGGCGTCATCGGGAGAACCAACCTCCGGATCGCCTTCAAGCAGTTCCAGGGCCAGCTTCCCATAACCGTCGTGGAGCATAGCCGCCCGACCCTGCTGGGCGTGGAGTGGTTCCAGCCGCTGGGGCTTTCTATTGGAGGCATCCACCAGATTAGCTCAGGCGAACTCGACTCACTCATCGGAGAGTTCCAAGAAGTCTTCGATGGTAAGTTAGGGACCTTTTCAGGGAAACCCATCTCCTTTAATCTGGACAAGGGGGTAACCCCAATTCGGCTCAAGCCCCGCCGGGTTCCATTTGCCTTGCGGGCTAAAGTAGACGCTCAGCTAGATAAGCTGATTGCCCAAGGTATCCTGGAACCCATCGATCATGCTTCATGGGAAACTCCCATTGTGACTCCCATGAAGCAGGATGGATCTGTGCGCATCTGCGCCGACTACAAAGTGACCATCAATAAGGCGTTGCCGCAGAGCGCATACCCCGTGCCAGTAGTGCAACATTTGCTGCACTCACTCGGCAAGGGCAAAATTTTTGCAAAACTGGACCTGGCCCAGGCTTACCAGCAACTGCCAGTAGATCAGGAAACGGCGGAGGCACAGACTATTGTCACCCATAGAGGCGCGTTTAAGTGCAACCGTCTCCAGTTTGGAGTCAGTGCAGCCCCAGGCATTTTCCAATCCATGATGGAACGCCTTCTCCAAGGCGTTCCAGGGGTGGTGCCTTATTTCGATGATGTACTGATCTCTGGGGACTCAAAGGCTCAACTCCTGGACCGGCTGAGGCTAGTTCTCCAGCGTTTCAGGGAGAAGGGCTTGAGAGTCCGGAGGGACAAGTGCATCATTGGGGTACAGGAAGTCGAGTTCCTGGGCTATCTGATAGATAGTTCTGGCATCCACCCCACCAAATCAAAAGTTAAAGCTATCCATGAAGCTCCCAGCCCCAAAAACAAAGCGGAGCTTCAGGCTTTCCTTGGATTGCTTAACTTCTACGCTATTTTCCTCCAGCAGAAAGCCACTGTTGCTGAGCCGCTCCATCGCTTGCTGGCGAAGGCGGTTTCCTGGAGGTGGGGACGTGAGGAAGAGTCTGCATTCAGAGCCGTTAAGCAACTTCTGACCTCTGACAGTGTGCTCATTCAATACAATGAGACACTGCCCCTCAGACTGACCTGTGACGCTTCCCCGTACGGAGTTGGCGCTGTGCTCAGCCACGAACTGCCTACCGGTCGTGAAGCCCCCATCGCATTTTTCTCAAAGACTATGTCTAGTGCTGAGCGCAACTACAGCCAACTGGACAAAGAGGCGTTGGCTATTGTTGCAGGGGTGAAGCGCTTCCACGAATACCTGTATGGACGGCAATTCACCATTGTCACCGATCACAAGCCTCTCCTCGGCCTACTAGCAGGGGACAAGCAGACCCCAGCATTCATGTCCCCCCGGATGACGCGCTGGTCCATATTCCTCGCCGGCTACTCCTACAGCCTCGTCCACCAGCCTGGTAAAGCCATCGCAAACGCCGACGCGTTGAGCAGGTGCCCATCCGCCGAATCCGTGGAAGACCCGGCCCCCACGCTCGAGCTGCTGCATATTGACAACGACAGCAACTGTCCCGTGACATCTGCCGACGTAGCGACGCACACGCGAGCTGACCCCATCCTCCGGCAAGTCCACTCCTGGGTCCTGAGAGGCTGGCCGACTCGAATGGACAGCGACGACTTCAGCCCGTTCAGCCGCAAGCAAGGGGAGCTGTCCACCATGCGCGGCTGTTTACTATGGGGAGATAGGGTGCTGATTCCCAGCACTCTGCAACGAAGGACTCTTGCTGCGCTGCACAAAGGACACCCGGGCATAGTCCGGATGAAAGCCCTGGCACGGAGCTACGTCTGGTGACCGTCACTGGACAAAGACATTGAACATTGGGTCGCCAGGTGTAGCCCGTGCCAAGAAGTCAGAGCCGCCCCGCCTCAATCTGACCCGATGCCCTGGGAGACTCCGAGCTCCCCCTGGTCGCGCATTCACATAGACTTTGCTGGCCCCATTCATGGGCACCACCTCCTCATCGTGGTTGATGCCTACTCCAAGTGGTTGGAAGTCGTCCCCATGGCATCCACCACAACAGAAGCTACCATCCGTGCCCTCCGGCGCCTCTTCGCGACCCATGGACTCCCAGACGTGTTGGTCTCAGACAACGGGCCCCAACTTACGTCCGTGCCCATGGAAGCTTTCCTGGCTGGCTTGGGCATCCGCCATGCCCTCTCTGCCCCTTACAGACCGGCCGGAAATGGGCAGGCTGAACGGATGGTGCGGCTCACGAAGGAGTCACTCGCCAAGATGGGCCCGGGTGACTGGCAGGAGCGCATTGACACTTTTTTGCTTACCCAGCATATCACGCCTCACTCTGCCACCCGAAAATGCCCCGCCGAACTTTTAATGGGCAGGAGACTCCGGTCACCCCTGGACAGACTGCACCCACAATACTCCTCTGAGGTGCCCGCATCCGCCAGTCGCCAACTTCGCCAGTTTTCCGTCGGTGATGCCGTCTTCGCTCTTAATTTCCACGGCTCGCCTAAATGGCTTAAAGCTACAGTACACAGCACAACCGGTCCCAAATCCTACCGCGTTGAGCTGGACGATGGACAGATCGTGAGACGTCATCTCGACCAGCTCCGCAAAAGGTGGAGGGAAGTGAGCGAAAACCACCCCGACGAGGTAGGCCTAAACCACCCCGGCGCAGTAGGCCTAAACCACCCCGACGAGGTAGGCCTAAACCACCCCGGCGCAGTAGGCCTAAACCACCCCGGCACAGTAGGCCTAAACCACCCCGACGAGGTAGGCCTAAACCATCCCGGTGCAGTAGGCCTAAACCACCCCGACGAGGTAGGCCTAAACCACCCCGCCGCAGTAGGCCTAAACCACCCCGACGAGGCAGGCCAAAACCACCCTGGCGAAGTAGGCCTAAACCTCCCAGACGAGGGAGACCGGCGACCCAAGGGAAGAACAAACACCCCGGCACCTAGCCTAATACCAGATCCGGCAAGGCAAGTAGACCGGGGACAACCCAGCAGGGGAAGCCAACGTCAACCCTGCGAAGTGGGCGACCGGCAGCCCAGAGATGGGGACCTCCAGCCAACATTCCAGGAGGCCCTACAACAACCCGCCAACCGCGCAGAAAACCAACCCTGCAAGGAAGGCCTCCAACACCCCGGCAGGGTAGGCCAACGCCAACCCGACCAGGTCGAGCAGCCCAGCGGCCAGAGGGAACATTCGGCACCACCACCAGACCAACCGCGCAGAGAGGGCCTACACCACCCCTGCAAGGTAGGCCTACGCCACCCCGACCGAGCCGACCAGTCACCTTTTCCGTCCGCCTGCCGCCCCGGGAGTAAGCCGGACTCGACCGGAGAACCCGGGGGCTCAACCCAACCACCACCGCCGGACCCGCACCCTGACCCAGACCGGCGCGACCCCAGCCCAGAGGGGACCCGAGGGAGACCCAGGGACCTACCGTGGCTCAGGAGTTCCAGACCGGTCAAGAGCAGGGATCCACACCGGCGGCTCCACGATCCGTGCAGGAACGAGGCAGACCAGCATCGCCCGCAGGCGGAGGTCCGTGACCCGGCCGGAGGTTCGGACACAGTGCCCGCGTCCTCGACGGCCAGATCCAGCCCGGCACCGGGGAAGAAGCCCCGAGCAGAGCAGACACCCTCCGTCCGGGAGAGTGTCCATCTTGACTGTGAACTGCGCAGGTCTACGCGGGCACGTCGACGTCCTGTTTATCTTAGTGACTATTTCCCTGATCGACTGACTAAGAACTAGGGGGGAGGAGTGTTATGTCCTTATAAGGACATCCGCCTGCGATTGGCTGAGGATCCTTCGGCGGGAGTTTTGAATCCCTGTCAGTGGGCGGTGCGTCTGCCGGAGTGTATATAAGGAGAGCTCCGGCAGCGCACAAGCTGTTCAGTTCTTGTTATTAAACCTGTTAATTGAACCCTGCTGGTCACTTCTTCTTTCCTGCGCCGATCTAACACTCTCCATGATAGCATCCATCAAGGACTATTTTTTAGAATGACCTAATGCCTAAAATAAAAGTCCATTAGCGTTTATGAAGAGAGGGATGGCACAAGAGAATACAATTATGAAAGCTGCATTGGAGTATCATAATGCAAGCCCAGTGTTGGGATTCAGGTAATTTAACAACGGTTCTCTGCCCTAATGATTTCTTCCAACAACCAGTTTGCCAATCTGCTCAGAAAGTTAACAATCAGTTCTCCCGAAGTGGTGTGAACTGGCTGAATCCGACCACTGTACAAGCTTTTTGTACATGCATTGTGATGTCACAAACATGTATGAAAGGGACAGAATTTGCAGCAGGAGGCTGCTTTTATCATGTTAATGAAAGCAGTAAAACCCTGCAGACCTCCATGGTAATGTCCCTTGCTCGCTTTACCAGACTTTTTCATGCTCCTTAGAGATCATTCATTGATCAGGGACTCAGGAGAACATTATGCTCCTTTTCCTAGCTCCATACCCAGTTTCTACCTAAAGTTCAAAATATTCTGCCTAGTGAAATGTGAAGGATTTGTGGATGATCTCTAACCTGTGTGATTCCAAGCCAAACCTCATTTAGGGAGATCCAGCCTGAGACAAAGTTATAAGTATTTATTTATTTATTTATTTTTATTTAATTTGATGTTTATGCCGCCCTTTTCCAGAGACTCAGGGCGGCTTACAATGCGTTAAGCAATAGCCTTCATACTATTGTATATTTTACAAAGTCAGTTTATTGCCCCCACAAACTGGGTCCTCAATTTACCTACCTTAGAAAGGATGGAAGGCTGAGTCAACCCTGAGCCTGGTGAGATTCAAACTTACTAATTGCAAACAGCTGGAGTTAAATTACAATGCATTAGTCTGCTGAGCTATCCAGGCTCCTAGTATATATGTATGTATTATGCTGTCCATTTCTATCATTTTTGTGATTCCTGATGACATCACCCCTCAACAAAGCTATCTCTGAATTTTGCAACATCTTATCGGGTCCTTTTTGGCAGAAATGCAAACATCAGAAAAACTAAATACCCAGCAGATTTTGAATTAAAGTTGATGTCCTAGCTTGCAAATTTCATAGCATGGAGCAGCTCTGCTAAGAAAGCTGGAATTGGGTTAGTGTTATGGGGATCCTCAAGACTTACCAAGTTTCTCTGAAAATAAGACCCTTATATTTTTTTGAACCCTGAAATAAGCGCGTGGCCTTATTGCCATGCGCTCAAAAGCCTGATTGGGCTTATTATCAGGGGATGTCTTATTTTGGGGGAAGCAGGGTATAAATCTTTTTCCTAGCAGTATTTCTTTTCATGTTGGGCATTATATAAAATGGTTCAGCTTGCTTTAGTTTGGTTTGATACATGTTAAAATCTATAAAAGCAAAAGGCAGAACTAGTTTTGTCATTGAAAACCAATTTTATGCTGGAGATTTCCATTTCTCTGATCAACTTCCTACCTTTCAAATTAAAGCCAGAAAAAAATTATGCCCTGTTATATGCTTGTTTCTCCCTGTTATGAGTTTTCTGTGCAACGTGACAGGTCACTGCAAAATTAGCAAGCATCACAACAAAGATGAAAGTAAGTATGTAAGTAACCTATATTTGCATATAAAGGGATGTGCTATAAATTATGATCATTATCCATTTTTTTCCCCTGTAAAGAAAGATCTGCACTGGCAGCACATTTGTCATGACGAAAGCAATATGCAAATGCTGCCTAATTAGGATCCCCTGAGACCTATTTCAAGAAAGTAAACAGTAGCACTTGGAACTGCTGTAACACTAAGGAGTAATTTCCGGCCTGTTTAAACTAACAGAAACATCATAATTAGCTTCAGTGGCCTGTGGATCAGGTTTGAAGGATTCCCATACGACAGGCGCACTTTTCAAAGAAATTGGGATAAAAGGAAGGGCTGTCCCTTTAATGTCAAAGACCAACATCTGCAAGGCCATTTGCAAAGGCTCCAGATTGCTCCCAACGTGCAGCAATCCAAGGCAGTGTCTTCGTAGCTTACTAAAGTCACGTCAAGCTTTTTTTTTTTTTTAATACAGGCAATTATCTCTGAAAACTTTGGCCTGCTTTAGAGAATGTTTCCAGCCTGTCTTCTCCGCTCATCAAAATGCTCTGCAGTGTATTTGATGTGGAAGACAGTAGGACAATCAAAGCTTTCCTGTGTTTGAAAATAAGGAAATTCACTGTTAGAAGCAATGCTCTTTCAAAATCTGCCTTGTAGTTTCTCAAAATATATATATATTATTTATTTATTTTATTTATTACATGTATTTATATGCCGCCCTTCTCCCGAAGGACTCCGGGCGGCGAACACAAGTTAAGAAACATGTATAATAAAATCGCACTTTAAATCAAATAACTAATTAATGATAAATAATAAACCCAGAATCAGAGTCAGCCTATTTGCTTGAACAGCCAAGTCTTCAGCTCCCAACGGAAGGAGCGGAAATCAGGAGCCGTCCGGAGCTTGGTAGGTAATTCATTCCAGAGAGTGGGAGCAGCCACAGAGAACACCCTACCCCTGGGCACTGCTAGATGACATTGGCTAACATATACAGTATATTGTATTACAAAACGGGTTCCTGATTATTATTACTATTATTATTGTCTTATTCTCAGGATGTTTGAGGAATTCTAACTCAACAAATGTCCAAAAAAAAAAAAACCCTGGTGTTTTTTTAACTTATTTTGTAAAGGATGCTGCTGTCGTTAGTTTCTGTTACAATTTTATTATTCCATCATTCTGAAGTATCTCTGGCTGCTCATATTTTGAAGATAAATAGCATTCCTGGGAACACTTTCCCGTTTAATTATTTTTTTAAAGTTTTTTTAAATTTTTTAAAACAAACACATATTTAATACATCAATCATTCCTTCCATGTGACATTTCGGTGTTGTCTCCAGTCGTTCTTTCTGTTATTTCTTCTGTCTTCGTTCTCATCAAATCAGTTACAACAATTCGTCACTAACAAAATATTCTGATTATAGCATTTTTATATATAACTATTAATTTACTTATTTGTATCTCTTTTCTAACCAATAGTAAAATTGATTCCATATCTTAAATCCTTTAATTAATGGGTTATAAGTCATGGAGGCTATCTCAGCCATCAAACAGATCACTATATCATGAAAGGAAACAATTTACAAATACCCCTTGGCCGCTACGTAGCTAAATAAGTACATAAATATCCCACTCCATTCATGAGAATTCATCAAAATTGTTTTTGAAATGAAATGTGTACAGAAATTATCTTTCTTCAACTAGAAGGCGGAATGTCCAAATGTCAAATTTCGTTTGCAGTCCAGGCCCAAATAGTCATGGACTGCAGTGCCTACTGATGGGGTGGGAGAAGAGGGGCTGGGGTAGAGTGGCTCAAGTGGCCAATGGGAGCAGAACAGATCTTAACCCTGGACCACCTCATCAGTGAAGCATGCTAGATAAGGTCCATGCCTGAAATTGTAGTAGAAAAAAAGGAATGTCTACTTTAAATTTGGAACAGTTGCCTTAACTGTGGTCTGGAGATGAGATACAACGCAATGTCACTAGGATATGTTGTATAAACATGCTTTTCAGGTTATGTCGGGATTGAAATTCAGCAGGTTCTGACAGGTTCTGAAGAACCGGTAGTTCAGAGAATCAGCAAATACCACCTCTGGCTGGCCCCAGAGTGGGGTGGGAATGGAGATTTTGCAATATACTTCCCCCAGGAGTAGGGAGGGAATGGAGATTTTGTAGTATCCTTCCCCTGCCATGCCTACCAAGCCTCGTCCACCAAGCACTCCCACCAAGACACACCACACCCACCAAGACACGCCACAGAACCGGTAGTAAATAAATTTGAATTCCACCACTGAGTTATGTCTATGTCAGAGGGAAGAGAGATATAACATCAAGCTCTTGAAGGTGTGATTCTGCCTAAGTATTTTGAGTGACTAGTTTGAAGGGGTGCTTCACTTCCTAAAACACCGCTCCAAAAAATACTCACAGTTTTAAGACATATACAATTCAGCTGCAACTATTGGAAAACCATATCTTTATTTATGATTTGTTTATTAAGTGGATTTGTAAGGGCACCCAACTCAAATAACATGACTCTGAGTGGCACCCAACAACCAAAAAGAAATAATAAACTCAGAATCCACATAACTTCGAAACATATGCAATATACAAATATCAGATACAAAACATAAAATGACAACCTGAAGAGGATTCCACCTAACTGGTCCCTAATGCCTGGGAGAAAATCCAAATCTTAATGGCTTTCTTAAAGCTTTCCTAAAGAATTGGGGGCCATTGTATATTGGTTGTGGGAAAGAGATTGTTCAGAGATAGCCCCAGAAAAGGCAGATTTCTTAGGTGCCACAAAATAACCAGGTATAAAAGAAGAAATCTGGAGCATGCTCTCCAAATGGGTGTGTGGGGGATGGGTTCTTGGGAAAAGGGAGCCCCACAACTAACCTGGTCCTGTGCCACATCTTTTGAATGTCAGTTTGATGTGTAAACCTATGGGAGATGGCAGCATGATTCATTTTTCATTGCATGATGTTCATAAAATTTGAGAAGGATGTTACACTTCCAAAATATCTCTTGACTTTAATAGGGCACTTTAGATGAGGATCTTTAGTTGGCAAACTTGCCTGATTCCTAAATGTGCCTCTTTACTAACACTATACACAGTATACAAACCATTGGTAAAATCTAATTTTTTTTTACTACCGGTTCTGTGGGCATGGCTTGGTGGGTGTGGCAGGGGAAGGATATTGCAAAATCTCCATTCCCATCCCACTCTGGGGCCAGCCAGAAGTGGCATTTGCCGGTTCTCTGAACTACTCAAAATTTCCACTACCGGTTCTCTAGAACCTGCTGGATTTCACTCCTGATACAAACCCTTAGTGTTTAAGGCTTACTTGGGGAAAGAAAAGAAATGGGATGATAGAAGAAACAAAAAATAAATTAACAACTTCTTAGAAAACAAGGACATTTCAACAAAACATAATATTGCCGTTCCAGTACAGACAGTGCATAAGTGCAAAGCAAAAATCTTTATTAAAATCTAGAATTATATTCCTTCCTGTAAGAGTATTGCAATCATCCCTGTCAGCTCACCTACAAAATCTAGAGGATTAAACTTCCAAAACTGCAGTGATCTGATGTAGGTATCTTTCTTTGAAATACTGTACCTTTTTACAATTATTATCTACTTCGATCCTTTCAGGGCCATTGCACTTTCCCAAGCAGTTTGTAGTAACAATTTCAAAATCCCTTCTTAAAAAAAAAAACATGTTTCTTTAGCAAATGGCAGGAGATCTTTTGCTGTTTCAGAGCTTTGTTCCTGTTCTTCCTCTTACACTCTCTGTCTCTCTCTACCTCCTCCCCCCCCCCCACTTCCCTTCCAATCTCACATTTGCATCTAGCAGACATTTTGGAGAGGCTAGTAAATATCAAGCAAATGGTTTTAAAATTATGTGTCCTTCTAATTATGGGGTGTGCATGGCTCTCCAGCTCAACCGCCATGTGCACATCCATATGCTAGCATTTTGCAAAAACGCAAGCATGATTAAGGATTGACGCTGCTACTGAACGTTTCACTCTTCTGTCACATGCAACATCTTTAGATCAAGTCCTATGTGTTTGCTAAATGAACACACGCATGCACACACGCACACACACACACAGAGTGTGTGCTGCAAATACCATGACAGACAGTTGACTAATATAAGCTTGATATATAAAAGTTTTGCAGCTATCTGATGAAGGGGACAAGGAAGATGAACCTTGTCTCCCTGCTGGAAGAATATGACAAAAGAGAGCATACTGCAAATAAGTCCAGAGAATAACAGATTTCTTCATTTGCACTAGAAAACGAACAAAGTTGAAAGGGAAATTATTGTTGGCATGATGTCAACGGGTCCCCAGCTTTGTCGAAACTCAAGGGAAAGATGCAAACAAAAGTAATGTAATTGCAAAAAGCTTTTTTTTTTTCTACCAACAGTGGTTTTAAAAAACACCATAATACAAGTGCTTGAATATCCTTTGTCCTGCCAGTTAATGATGATTTCTCTCTAGCAATAAAAAATGAAAATCTTTTGATATGAGATGAGGAAACAGTCAACTAGTTAAAATGCCACAGGATGGAAACTACCATAATAATTAGCTTACAAAAATGACACAAAGCTTAACCATTATATCCTATTTTTACTATCCCAAAAGAAAAAGCTTGGAGCAGATACGGCAGTTCCAGACATTCATTCATTCATTCATTCATTCATTCATTCATTCATTCATTCATTCATTGGTTCAATTTATATGCTGCCCTTCTCCGGAGACTCAGAGCGGTTTACAATGCATTAAGCAATAGCCTTCATACTTTTGTATATACCTGCTTAGTAGGGCTTTTGTCCCCCCCCCCAAGCGGTGTTCTTTTTTATACAAAGTCTGCTTATTGCCCCCACAATCCGGGTCCTCATTTTACCTACCTCGGAAGGATAGAAGGCTGAGTCAACCTTGAGCCTGGTGAGATGCACTAATAATCCTCCCAGCTAGTAGGGTTTTTGTCTTGTGTGGCAATAAAGGAAACATAGAATTGCTTCTCCCATTGAATCAAAAGTGATGGGATGGATACATGCCAGAGCTATAGGTAGCAATAGCACTTGGGCTTATATACTGCTTCACGGTGCTTTACAGCCCTCTTTAAGTGGTTTACAGAGTCAGCATATTGCCCCCAACAATCTGAGCCCTCATTTTACTCACCTCAGAAGGATGGAAGGCTGAGTCAATTTTGAGCTGGTTAGGATCAAACTGCTGACAGTCAGTAGAGTTAGCCTGCAATACTGCATTCTAACCACTGTGCCACCATGGCTCCTGTACATCAGAATATGCAACAAATTTTGCCGTAGTTCCTATGAAAGGTATTGAAGAAAGGCTTCATCACTTAGTTTACAACATGTTGCCTTTCATGGCAATATTGTTGTTCTTCAGATTAATCTGTTTCACAGAAAGTTCTTCAGTTCTTGGCAGATTTCCCAAATGGATGCTGTCAAGATGTGTTGGACAGCACTCATACGTAGTGCCTGGAGGATATTGGAATGTAGATGAGATTTTAATACTAATCCAAATCCAAACTGAATAGGTTTAGTTAAATATTGGATGTATCCAAACTGAAGTAAAATTTCTCAGAAGCAACCCAAATCTAAATCTAATCTTGCATAGGAACTCCATGCAATTATGTCTCACCCCCACCATTCCAAATCCACCCCTCCCCCAAAAGTATACAAGTTCAGGTAGTCCTCAACTTATGACCACAATTTTCTGTTTTTTCTGTTGTTAAGTGAGACATCCGTTAAGTGAGTTTTACCCCATTTTGCGACCTTTCTTGCCACCGTTGTTAAGTGAATAGCTGCAGTTGATAGTTAGTAACCCGGTTGTTAAGTGAATCTCGCTTCCCCATTGGCTTTGTTCATCAGAAGGACCTTGGAACACAGAAATGATTGATAAATATGAACCAGTTGCCAAGCATCTGAATTTTGATGGGGCTGCTGCAAAAGTTGTAGCTGGAAAACGATCATAAGTCCCATTTTTCAATGCCATTGTAACTTTGAACTGTCACTAAATGAACTGTTTTAAATTGAGGACTACTTGTAAAGTGTCCAATCTCTTTTGTGGCTGTGGCCATGGCTGTGGCTGTGGTATGTCCAGCAGCCCACCAAGAGGAGACTGTCCCAGAACAGAACATCTGAGCTCAACCCAATGCTCTTCCTGCATAGCAACTGGATTGTCTTCTTGTGAAGTTTTATTTTGGGGAAATAAGAAAAAAGTGCCTCAGAAAACAAACTTCATACATGTCCTATTCACACATGGTGGCAACTTCATGCCATGACAAACAGGACATCTGAATGAGCTTTACCCCATATACTTTTTTAGACAAATAACCCTCACCTAGTGAATGAAGAAGTGCAAAATATACTTCTAATTGTTCCTATCTAGCTGTAATTATCCATTAAGGAAACTGAGCACCCGTTTTGAACACCGATGAAAGGTCAGCATTACAGAGTTTTTCCCTTAGCTATCATGCCCTTAACTCTTTTGCACTCATCTTTAATAGTTTGTTTTGTAATTGTCCTTATCCACCATGCTAGGCATTAATCTATATTGTTAAAAATGTTTTCTGTGGCATAATGAATGCCTAAAAGTTTGGTTTGAAGGCATCACCAGATATCATATCTGTTTCCATCTTATGGCATAAGAGGTTGGTTTCTATCAAGGTACACTTTTGTCAGGCTGTGCTTAGGGTAAGGGTTAGGGTTAGCATGCTGGCTGAGGAATTCGGGGACTTGTAGTCCACAAGTCTTAAATTTGCCAAGGTTGGACACCCTGGTTTAAGGCATCAGTTAGCTTCAATCCAGTCCTGTTCCCATCACACAAAAAAGAAAGTCTTTTCTCTAACAAAACACACTGCCACTTTGTTTTCTCTCTCTCCATCCAGAATATTTTTCATTCTTCCTTTGTCATTGGGCAAATATGCTTGTTTATGAGACACAACGTGTATCTGTTTATGGGAGAGAGGGTCATAGGTACAGTGTTTGTATTAGATGCATTGTTCCATGTGATAATAGCATAATTTTGTTCATTGTTTAAAACCCACATCTCGGTTAGTGAATGATTATTTATGACAAGTGAAGAGAGCAGTTCAATAATGAAATAAGCTATCAGATGATCTATCCTATCAAATAACAAAATAAGCTACTGAGCAGGAAAAGTGCAGCTTGATAATAATTACAGGTTCTGTGCTTTCAGCTTTCTCTGCAGTTTTATTTCAATCTTGAGTCTAGCAACCATCCTTTCCAGCACCCATCACAATTCTTCCTAGGTATCTTTTTTTTTTTTCCTTTTCCAAAACTAGAAGGCATGCAAGGAATTCATCTGAAGTTCCAAAATTGACCTGAATCATCTAGGACCGTGATGGTGAACCTATGGCACGTGTGCCACAGGTGGCACATAGAGCCATATCTGTGGGCATGTAAGCATTGCCTTACGTCAGCTCCAGCATGCATGCGCGTGCCGGTATGCTGATTTTTTGGGCCTTCCGGGCTCACCGGAAGTCGGGAAATTGGCTGTTTCCAGCCTCCGGAGGGCCTCCAGGAAGGTGGGGAAGACTGTTTTTGCCCTCCCAAGGCTCCAAAAAAGCCTCTGGAGCCTGGGGAGGCCTACCAGGCCTACCGGTAACCTTTTTGCTGTCATGTGCCAAAAAATGGGGGAAGCACGGGGGGGTCATGCGCACATGCACAGGGGGGCAAGGTGTGGGGGGCATTGAATTATGGCTGTGAGCACACACACGTGTGACCTTCCTGCACTCTCCACATTTTTGACATACAACGGTGAAAAGGTTAAACATCACTGAACTAGGATATAGACTGCAATTCTGGCTGGTTCATTGGGGAAGGCTATTGGATAGAGAATTTCTCCACTCACCAAATGATGCTCCGGAATTTAGGAAACAGATTTAAATGGATGACATTCCAGAATTGGAATGAGGAACTGCTGAGCCATCTGTCCCACCTTATCCAAAGTCTAGTTTTCCCAAAGTCTTTAACTCTGCCTGCAGATGGAATTAGTGGAAAGGCACAATAAACCTACAGCTTCCCCCCAAGGACCCCTGCTTGAGATAGTTGTTTCCAGTGGTGAAATTCAATTTTTTTTTAACTACCGGTTCTGTGGGCATGACTTGGTGGGTGTGATGTGGCTTGGTGGGCGTGGCTTGGTGGGCATGGCTTGGTGGGAAGGATACTGCAAAATCCCCATTTCCTCCCCACTCCTGGGAGAAGGATATTGCAAAATATCCATTCCCATTCCACTCTGGGGCCAGCCAGAGGTGGTATTTGCTGGTTCTCCGAACTACTCAAAATTTCTGCTACCGGTTCTCTAGAACCTATCAGAACCTGTTGGATTTCATCCCTGGTTGTTTCCCAAAGCCTTTAATTCTTATACTCTGAATCTCTCAAGGCTAAAATACATAAGTTATATTTCATGTTGCTTCATTTCCAGCTATTATTGACTATCGTGAAAAGATAGTATCTCCTTCAAGCCAACTTCAGTTCCTATAACATCCATGGAAGTGGTCTATCATTATTTTTTCCCATGCTTTTTAATTTTATGGTCTAATCCTGCACCTAACTCTTCTGAATAGTCTCACATCTGAGTACAGTATCTACAGGTAGTCCTCAACTTAACAGCTATTCATTTAGCAACCATTTGAAGTTATGATGATGCTCACAACAGACACATGGTCATAATCCAAGCACTTGCTGACCAGCTTTGACTTGCAACAGTTGCAGCATCCTGCAGTCTTTTGATCACCATCTGTGACCATCCCAGCCAGCTTCTAAAAGCAAAGTTAATGGACTGGGGAAGCTAGCAGGAGACCACAAGACCCAGTCACATGATGTCTCACTTAATGACTGTGGGTGATTTGCTTGAGGACCATGGCAAAAAGGTTGTAAAATTGGGATGGTCATGTGATGCCTCACTTAACGACTGCACGCAATAATGAATTTTCCAGTTTCTATTGTGGTTGTAAGTTGAGGGTTACTTATATCAAATCTAACTCTGCTTAGCTTTTGAAAGTCAAACAAGCTTAGCTAGAAAACATTACTCTAATTAATTTAAACTCATTCAGAGTTGAATTATTCTTTATGGCATGATAGATGCCTAATCTTCCCAGGCCTTTAAAAATATAAATCTGCATGAAAATGAGTATGTGTTTCCAAACAAATATACTGAAGGATTAGTTATATTTGGAATGAACTGCCATGTCTTCACACTATTTTTTTAAAAAAGGTAAATTGGGGCACTATTATTTAGAACATCTCTATATCTCTGTCTCTGTCTCTATCATCTATCTATCTATGTATCATATCTCTCTCTCTCTCTCTCTCTCTCTCTCTCTCTCTCTCTAACTCTCTCTCTATTTATCTACCTACCTACCTATTTCTATCTACCTATCTCTCTCTATCTCTATCTCTATCTCTATCTACCTACCTACCTACCTACCTCTCTCTCTCTATCTCTCTATCTCTATCTCTCTATATACCTACCTACCTATCCATCGCCTACTTCCATTCCTAAGCTTTGAAATTTATATGTCACATTTGGGACTGAGTTTTTCTTGCATTGTTGCTGATTTTTCATTTTGGAACCTTATCATTGTATTTATACTTAAATTGTTTTCATATCTGTGCCTGTGGTACCTAGAGACATGTTGTTTTGTGGCAATTTACAGAGAGAGATGGAATGAGACACACAATTGTCATTTTTAAGAGTAGCATCATATTTCTTATAGCAGCAGTGGCTACATGAAAAACAACAATACTCTTATTTCAACTTCCCACCTACTCGAAAACTCATGCTGGCTTTGATGCTTATAGCATGTTCTAGAAGTACCTTGTTGGTGTTTTGTTTTTAAATTTGTTTCTTTGACTCTGTGTTAATTCCTGGGAACTGCCTAGATTAGTCCCTGCAATTTTGTTAGTAAGGATTTATGGAAATGATTTGCCCTTGCTTGCTGCAAGAGAGAGACCAGGTCACTCAGCTTTGGGCTCCAGGCAGGACTAAAATTCATAGTCTCCTGGTTTTTATCCTGATGCCTTAACCACTACTCCAATAACAATAGCACTTAGACCTATGTACCACTTCACAGTGCTTTACAGCCCTCTCTAAAAGGTTTAAAGAATCACCATATTTCCCCCAATAATCTGGGTCCTCATTTTACCGACTTAAGGAAGGATGGAAGGCTGAGTCAACTTTGAGCCAGTGAGAATCGAACTGCAGAATCATCCTGCAATTTTGCATTCTAACCACTGTGCCACCATAGCTCATAACCTAGTAAAACAACAAGACAGAACTTGGATGGGTTCCAGTGGTGAAATCCAGCCAGAACTATCCGGCTTGCACGAACCGGTAGCCCTGGTGGCAGGAGGCTCCGCCCACCTGTCGGGATGTCATTACGTCCCATTTTTGACCTTCTGCGCATGAGCATGTGCAGAAGAGGCACGCGCACTCCCATCCCCGAACTGGTAGTGAAGGTAAGTGGATTTCACTGCTGTTGTGTTCCCAAGTAACATATGACTCTGTGTTTCAAAACTAGATTGCATGATCCTCTACACATGTCTTCAAATGCGATTTAGTTAAATGCAGGAGCAAGTGATTTTCTTACCAAAATGTTTGCTGCCTATCAGAGATGGTTTATTTATTTATGATCTCCTATAACCAAATGTTTAATCTTCCTACAAACTGTTACTAAAGCAATTCATTCAAAGCATTTTCATTTGTAAAAAAAAAAAAAAAAAAGTAGAGAATGGGGGAGTCATGTCTCCAATACCTAATCCTTGCAATTTTCACTTTCCATATGTTAAACATAGGACTGTTCCAAATTGTTAAACAAACATTTTAAGCAAACTGGGCTGATTTTTAATTCCTGTGCTAAAAACACAGCTTGGTACATAGTCATTGTTTAGTTTCAATTTTGCAATAAAATGAAATTTTAACATGCATATAAAAGGCATCATAGGTGGACGTGCTTTTGAAAAGCTTTGAGAAAACTGTATTTTGATAATATGCATTCTGCATCCTGCATCAGAAATCATAGCACCATACAATAGGCATGTATCTACAGTCATTATTGATTCAATTAGGATTGTAGATTCAATTCAATTAGAATTGGCAATGAGACCCATACAATTAAGTCAATTTGATTCAGATCTATGAACACCATAAAAAAGGGGGCTTTTGCTCATATGCAAATGTTCTTCCAAATTGTTGAACTGATTCACAGGCATCTCATTCAGATCATCAATCCTGACACCTGGTTTATTTCGGAAAGTTAAGCTATTAATTTTCAAATCAAATCTCAGATTTCAACTTCACATACGGATAATTAAGTACGTGTAGATAAAATAGATAAGCAAACTCGTCCTAAAAGGAAACTTTCCTCCAGTTTCAATAAAAAGGAAACATGCATCAAAAAGAAGTAAATCTAATGTCTCCCAACTATTTCCTTTCTTCAATGCTCCATATTTAATTTTTGGTACCAAAAACACAGACCAGGTTGTTTGAATACAATTAGTTGAAGCCTTCCTCTAGCTCATGGGTGCCCAACCTTTTGGCTTGTCTGAACTACACTGAGTGAAGAGGATTTGTCTTGGGCTATGTATAAAATGTATAATAAAGTTAATGTATATAAATATCAAAAAATCACATAATAATGTTAAACATTTATGATATCGTTGTTATCACATTACTAGCTGTCCAGGGCCACATGCAGCCCTTGGCCTCCAGCTGGTACCCTTCAACTAGCTAGAAAAGAAAGTTAGCTACCCACTAGCTAGCTAAAAAAGAGATGTAATACAATATGTGGGAAGGACACAGAGATGGGACACTGATGATACAAATCCAAGTAACCTGCATAAAACATCATTTACATATTATGCTTGACTACCATCTATTATGCTTGACTACAATGGAAATAGTAGTTGTTTTAGCCCCTCGATGTTCAACAGACTATATCTAGAAATTGTTGAAGAAAGTGAATTCTGAATTCTGAAAGTGATTCTGAAAAATCCAGATTTTTCTCCCAATCAACTGTGTTCCTGTGTTCCTGTGTTCCTACCAGATCTCATCTCAGCTTTTTTTTAAAAAAAAAAAAAGATGTCATTTGCATGCAAATGGCCTCACATTTATTCCCTGGGGCCTCCTAGTTCCACCTCCTGTCTTGGAAAGCTACTCATAGTAAGTTTGGATCAGCCTTCCCACTGTTATTTCTTCCAACGATTTGGAACAGATCAGATATTAGTTGCAGTGCAAAACATCTGGAGGATTCCAGAATGGTTGGTGGCTAAACTGGTATAAAACATCTTCTTTTCATTCTGGACATTCTCAATAAGTGGTATGTCATATCGTGAAGCCATTCTAAAATAGGATTCCATCTGGGGAAAGATAAAGCTATTGAATGAGGGGACTGTTAATTAGCACTGAATCAAGAAAGCTGCCTATGGAATATTAGGAAAAATAAATAAATGTTCCTGCTATTTTTTATTTCCTTCTGAAAGCATTCTCAGTCGGTTAGCTGCTCGAAACCACCATGCTGCCATAAAGTACAGCTGGAACACTTTCAGACATTCAGATATAATCTTGAATATTTCTTGAACCTCAGAAAAAGATGACCTACCTGAAACCAGTCCAGGTAATGTCTTTTTGTTTCCATCTTTCTTCCTTCCATAAGTTTTCAGCGCAGCAGCTTTCGGGAACTACAAAGCACAGGTATAAATGTTGAACAAATTACACATCCGGTTTTATGACAGCGAGCTCCCCTTCTTTCGTTGGCTTCTGTCCATTAAAAGCAATTTGGAAGGATCATCAGAACTTGAAAGGGCAGATCAAACAGCAGTGAAAATCGCAGCTGCATTGGCCCCAATTCAGAGCAAACTCTAAAGAGAGCTGATAATTTATTCCATTTGAGATATATAGATATTTTACAAGACTCCCTTTCTGCTCGGGGATCTCCTGCTTTTCTTTACGGTGCAAAAATTCAAACATGTCTTTAATTTTAAAAAAGTGTTTTATACATTAGTTGCAGAGGACATTTATTACAAATGTTGTACATATGTTTACATACATAATGATGTATTGTTCCAAATTTGGCTTTCATTTTAAATTGCATTTTACTTAGCAATTTCCATAACCATCAGGAGCAGTCAACTTCGAGAAGGTAAATTATCTTCCATAATTTCAGGCCTTTTCATTTTGCAGGTGGAGGGCAGCTGGGATGAGATTGGAAAGAAAACAACATTTAGACAAGAGTATTGGCTCTGTACTTTGGCGTCTGTGGTGCTCCAGCTGTAACCTGATGTTTCAAAATGGAGGGCAGGCTGAAGCAACTTAATTTAAGAGACTGAGGGCCATCAGCAATTGCTCCTTCAAAGTAACCAAGGAAATGGCTAGCAATATGTGCAGTGCTCCCAAAAGCAATGCTGAATCCCAACACCTGACTTTTACAAATACAAGAAAAATAATTTGCCTCCCAAATAGATCACACTTCAGTTGATACAATCTCCACAAATATATTCAGCTTTCGTATATATTGTGATTTTTTTTTTTTGCTCTGCTTTCTTTTTCCCCCCCTTTTTTTAATCAAAGTATTTTAGGAATGTCCAATAGAGATATAAAATTCTGAAGAATATCATCTCCATATGTAGCTGCTTTGCAAAGATTAAAAAAAGGAACAAGTAAAATGGCATGTTTATAAAACTTCTGGTACAAATGCTTTGATTATATATGAGCAAAAGATGGGGGCTATTTTAAGTAACTGGGGTTTTTTGACATGACTGCTAGTAGTGGAGAAGACATCTGCTGACAGTTGAAGGTCATATTTAACATTAGATTAGGAATAAATTCTCAGAGATGCTTTATCTCTATGCATGGTCTCCTGCTTCTGGCCTTATGCTGTGTTATATCCCCCGCACAGACAAATGCACAGAAGCATACACCAAACTATATTCTGTCTTGTTTTTCTTAAGCACTAAAGGAGATGCTGTGGCATTGGTTATGTGATAGTCCTTTTTTAAAAACCCTGATTGTTTCCTGCATTTTTCTGGCTTTCACATCTATAGAAATGTCTTTTCAAATCTATATTGTGATTGGTGTTGTTTAACTTATTCATAAATGAGCTAGCATTGGGAATGAGTATATGGTGATTTCAACAAATTATTTAGGATAATAAAGCCCCAAAGGAGCTTTAAACTGATAGAATGGTAGCAAAATGACAATTCTATGTTGTTAAACCAGATATAAAGAGCAAACTATTTATATGCTCAGGCTCCAATGACTTTGTGTCAGTGATGCACAAAGGGAGAGTACTTGTATTCCTAAAATGGGCTTCACAGCTTCAAGAACAAGTTAGGTGCAGTGGTGAAAGTGCTAGCCAAGAAACCAGGAGACTGGGAGTTGTAGTCCTGCTTTAGGCATAAAAGCCAGCTGATTTTGGGCCAGTCACTCTGTCTCAGTCCAAACTCACCTCACAGAGTTGTTGTTGTGGGGAAAATAGGAGGAGGAAGAAGTATTAGGTATGTTCACCACCTTGAGTTACTTATAATGTAATAAAGGTGGGAGAAAAAGAAGGAAGGAAGGAAGGAAGGAAGGAAGGAAGGAAGGAAGAAAGAAAGAAAGAAAGAAAGAAAGAAAGAAAGAAAGAAAGAAAGAAAGAAAGAAAGAAAGAAAGAAAGAAAGAAAGAAAGATCCAAATAGGAAACTTTGCTCTCACTACAAATCCTTGGTATACCATTATTACCATCTCTTAATGCTATTGTTAGAAATTGAGTGGAATAAGACACATTGTGCATGATAAGGTAAAGGAAAGAATCCCCTCGCACATATGTGCTAGTTGTTCCCAACTCTAGGAGACGGTGCTCATCTCCGTTTCAAAGTCGAAGAGCCACCGCTGTCCACAGACGTCTCCATGGTCATTTGGCCGGCATGACTAAATGCCAAAGGCACACAGAACACTGTTACCTTCCCACCAAAAGTGGTCCCTAGTTTTCTACTTGCATTTTTTGCGTGCTTTTGAACTGCTAGGTTGGCAGAAGCTGGGACAAGTAACAGGAGCTCACCCCATTACGTAGCACTAGGGATTCAAACCACTGAACTGCTGACCTTTCGATCAACAAGCCCAGCATCTTAGCCACTGAGCCATTGTGTCCCATTTGTGCATGATAGGACATGCTAAAATACTGTTTCATTTTTCTCTGGATCTCTTGGGTCCCATATCCAGTGTTTTGGTCCATCTCGTGCAATCCATGGGTAGAACAAGTCTCTGTCTGAAGTACCAGCACTCTTTCATTAAAAAAAAAATAAGTTGGCCAATGGAAGGTTCATGTAAGAAGTATACAGGATATAGGGAAAGTGGATGCTTAGATGTTTGGGGCCACTCAGTGAAGTTGAGTGATAGAAAATTCAGGGCAGGAAAAAAAGGAAGAAAGTATTTCTTCCCTCAGTGATCTGTTTGAATCACAATCAGATGTTGAATTAATTGGTCTCAAAAAGGGTTTGACATAAATAAGGTTACTAACCATGATAAAACAATTATTATTTTTCAATACCATTTACTAGAGAATGTGATCTGAAGAACTTCTCAGAGACTTTTGAGTGAGCACTGAAGGCGTAGTTAGCATCATACTTCATAGATTTCAATTGGTCATTTCATGTTAAGGCAACCAGTTTGGTGAAGTAGACAAGATACCAGTCTAGAATCTGGAAGGTTGTGAATTCTAATTTTGTCTTGGGCGCAAAAACCATTGGGTGACTTTGGGTCAGTTACTCTCAGTCCTAGAAAGGAGGCCAGGGCAAACCACTTCCCAAAATATTGTCAAAAAACCTGCAGGGACTTGTCCAAGCGGATATCAGGAGTCAACACTGATTCAAAGGCGCACATACACACACATAAAATCATGTTCTATTCTTTAATCCTCTCCTTCAAACATACTCATTGTGGATGGATGGATGGATGTGGATGGATGGATGGATGGATGGATGGATGGATGGATGGATGGATGGGAGGGTGGATGGGAGGATGGGTGGAGGGGCAGATAATTCTCTTAGATTTTTTTTTCTGTGACAGACCATGAAAAGACATCTTTAAAGAGCAACCTCTTTGGGAAATTGCTCTTTGCTACAGTGGTTGAAAATGATAGTAAATCTAGCCAATAATTTTTTTTTAATAAAAAATGTGATAAGATAAGCATAGTAATTTTAAAACACGTGATGTTGTACTTGATTATTATTCCTGATTATCTGATATTTCTGTTACACTTAATTGGATTTTTTTTCTAAAAAAAAGAGCCACCTTAAGCATGGCAGATGCAATGGTAAAACAGGAAATAGCTATTTCTAATACAAAATAATTAGAAACCTGTCTAAGTCGGAAAATTAAGTTTGATCATCTGTGAATTTGGTTAATGCTTTTCTTAGTAATGTTGTAGCACATTCCAAAGATTAGAAAAAAACAACTTAAAGCTCACACCATTAATGGCTATAGAGTATCTCAAAACATTTAGAATCTGTTTTCATTTTCATTTCAACCTGTATATAATGGGATGATTTTAAGCAAGACATAAAATAATGCAAGTAGTTTCTCCTACTGAATCCTACTAACACTGGTGCCTTCCTACTAACAACTGGTATATGCCAGGTTTTTTAAAGTTCAGAAATATAAAACTGGGAAGTATATGCAAGGGTGCACTATTTGCAAAACGCATTCTTGTCAGTTCTGTGAAGCAGTAACCCATGAAATACAGTTGGTATCTCAGGGGCACTCTTTGCCTGCAAACATTTAAAATTGCACTTGTGTAACATAAAGTATTTATAATGATCTCACCCTCGTATATAAACTTTATTCCACATCAGAGAGGAAGGGAAAAACAGAGAGAGGCAGAAACAGTGAACAGCTGAATGTGAGTACAGCGTCATAAATTCATAACGTTTACAGCTTTTTAACCACTAGTGATAAATTTGACTGATTTAATTTACAAGCCTTTTTGCTGGCATGAAGCATATCTATTTTTAAATACTGTCTTCATTCAGGAACAGGTTGGTGTCACCAAGGACCAACCTTAGAGTTTAGGTAAAGAGAAGACATTCTGTGCCAAGTTTCACCTTGCTTACAAAAGAATTGCTGGTGAAAGAGAACACATTTTACACACTCACTGAAGTTAAGCGTAGGATCAGCATGTAAGAGAATAGAGGATACGTCTGGCCAAAATGACACACTTTCAAATTCCATTTAATTTAATATGAAGTTCAAAAGATGATTAACAACCAGAAGCAATTGGAATTGTGCATGGTTATCTTTGACCACATCTTGCTTCAAGAAATCATCTTTCATTCCTAACTTCATTTTCCTGGAAGTAAAAAAAAAAAATCAGAAGGAGTTTGGCTCCTTCTGATCTTTGACTTGTGACTTTTCCCAACAAACATATATCATTAAAAGGCATAAGTTTATAGGCCCATACTTCCATACAGATAACCAGCCAACCTGAAGCAGATTTTCACAACCAATAATGAATAACAGAACAAGGGGGGGACCTTTACACAGGTTCACCTGGTGCACCAATTGTGACCCTACTTGGATCAGGAGCTCTCCTCACAGTCACTCATGCCCTTGTCACCTCACGGTTAGATTATTGCAACATGCTACCCTTGAAAATGTTTGGAGACTACAATTGGTCCAGAACGCAGCCCGCGAGCTGTCGTGGGTGCACCTAGGTACATCCACATTACACCAATTCTCAGTGAGCTGCACTAGCTCCCTATTGGTCTCTGGTCACAATTCAAGGTGTTGGTTATTACCTTTAAAGCCCTACATGGATCAGGGCTAGGTTATCTTCGAGACTGCCTTCTACCTCATAGCTCCCAGCGACTGGTAAGATCCTACAGAGTTGGCCTCCTCCAGGTCCCATCAGCTAAACAGTGCCGGCTGGCAGGCCTGTGGGGAAGGGCCTTCTCTGTGGCTGCCCCAGCTCTCTGGAACCAGCTACCTCCTGAGATCTGGACCACCCCCACCCTATTGGCCTTCCGAAAAGTGGTGAAGACTTGGCTTTCCCAACGCCTGGGTCCCAAGCCTGGGGCCGTTGATCTTGCTGTTGCGATCTGGTGAGATCTGGCCATGAATGGTGTGAATGGGTTTTAATTGTTTTCAATGTTTTGATTTTTAATGTTTTTATATATGGTTTTTAAATGCGTTGTAAGCCACCTTGAGTCTTCGGAGAAAGGCGGCATACAAATTGAACAAATAAATAAATAAAGGGTGATAACATGAGAATCAGATCTTGCAACCTACCCAGATGTCTACTTTGCTCCCCTATCTACACCAACATACCATCACAGGCCCCAACAACTTCGCACACAGGATTACTGTAGAGGAATCTTCACATACTCTTCCTCTGATATATGCCACAATCTGCCATCAGTGCCCTTGGATTCTACATAGAGAAACTGGCCAAACTTTTCACAAAGCAATTAATGGATGCATTAATTGATATCAGGACTCATAACAAGTCCTCAAAGCAATAATCAAACCTCCCAGGATACTCTGTAGCAAACCTCAAAGTTGTCTCAAAAAAAGTTGTTAACAGCGCCATCAAGCAAGAAACTATTAAACTCACATCCATCGAAAGGTTTCAGGCAATCTCAGAAGTCTTGACAAACAGGTTGAGTTTTTTAACACATTACAGTTGTTAATTGTTAAGGTAATTGTAATCTGTCTTGCATATAATCTGCATTTACATAACCAACCTGTCTTCTCCTCTTTCTCACCTCAGTTTATATTCTACATCAGTCCAGCCACTCTATGCATTTGATAAAGTGAGCTGCAGCTGACGAAAAGAGTTTTTAACAAAATTTCTTAGTCAAAAAAAGAAGTGCTACCAGACTCCTCCTGATTTTTTGCCACCATAGACTAACATAGGTAGTTCTCCTCCTACAGATACCTGGCAGTAAATCCATTAAAACTGATTGGAGTTACATCTCTATAAAATCGTCTTAGTTTAGTTACAATAATTTGACCGGCACTTCGGGTGGAAGGGTAGAAATAAGGGATGAAATAACAAATGTACTAGAAGACATCATATTAAAAGAGAAATGTAACCTGTGAAGTTGTAAAATGAGATAAATAGATATTTGCATCATATTTCATATGCTTTCATGGGTTTGAAACAATCCAAACTAATGAAATTCAAGCCTTCTTTCAATGGTTTCAAGAGAAGTTTAAATTTATCCTTAAGTAGTTCAATTGTGTCCAAACTGCCTAGACAAGTCCCTGGGTGTGTTTTGGCAAGTCTTTTCAGAAGTGGTTTGCCATTGCCTCCTTCCTAGGGCTGAGAGAATGTGATCGGCCCAAGGTTAGCTAGGTGGCTTCGTGCCTAAGTAGAACTAGAACTCCCAATGTCCCCGTTTCTTGCCGGATGCCTTACTGGCTCTCATGGTGCTGCTATTGGCAAAATCTTAAAAACAAATGGTATTCCCAATCCATCATCCTGATTTTTAATGAAGCACATCACAATTATATACAAGTTCACTCAGAAATAAAATCTTTCTGAGCTGAAAGTGGCTTACTCTCAGGTAGGTCAGTATTGAAATAAAATCCCAATAAATTTCAACTGGAGAGAGAAACATGCATTTTTGTGCCTATAACATCCGCTGGTGTGGCACATGAATTTACCTGCTTTACTTGCACTTTGGGTCTGCAGATCCCTGCACTTAGTCAGCTTACTCCTTTATTATACTAATACAGTCATGAAGGATAAACTGACATCTGTGTGATTTTGGGATATGCACTATCTCAGTTCCAAAGCCTCCAACCAAGAAAAAATAAATAAAGAGACCTTGCCTCTATCTCCTGCCATCAAAATAAAGCTCAAATTTAGATTCCCTCTTAAATGATAAACTGCAGTGCCCATTTACCTGACTCAGAATAATCCCTGCTTAACTGAGTTTGTGGTTCTCTTTCCTGATAGCTTTAGAGATTGGGAGAACCGCAGCTGCAGAATCTTTCTGGAGAGCTCAACCTGCAAAATGAATGTGAATAATAGACATGGAACAGAGGTGGGTTTCAGCAGGTTCTGACCAGTTCTGTAGAACTGGTAACAGAAATTTTGAGTAGTTCAGAGAACCCATAGTAAAAATTCTGACTGGCCCCATTCCCATCAATTCTCTGCCTCCCAATTCCCAGCTGATTGGGAGGAAATGGGGAATTTGCAGTGACCTTCCCCTGGAATGGGGTGGGAATGGATATTTTACAGTATCCTTCCCCTGCCATGCCCACTAAGCCATGCCACGCCCACCAAGCCACACCCACAACCCACCACTGATGGAATAGGGAGGAAAGAAACCATATTTTTGAGAAGAGATTGGACAATTATTTGTCTGAAATGGCACAGGGAACTATACAATATGAGAATTTTGAGGGCTTAAGCAGGGGTTTGGACTGGAAGCCCTCCAAGGTCTCTTCCAACTCTGTCATTATGTTATTTGGAACATTCGTATGTTTCAAATATTTTAGGTATTTAGTGCAAACATTGAATTCTGAAAATGGCAACAGGAGTGTTAGGTGGTAGTTCTGGTTTGACATGTGCCACAGTTAACACAGTTAACACAAAAACCAGTGAAAGTGGTGAAATTCAGCCAGTTCTATTGCTTGGGCAAACCGGTAGCGCCGGCAGCGGGAGGCTCCACCCACCTGTCCTGACATCATCACAACCTGTTTTTGACCCTCTGCGCATGTGCATGCACATGCGTAGAGGAGGCACGCGTGCTCACATTTCCGAACTAGTAGCGATGGTAAATAAATTGTCTGCTGTGAATTGTCAAATGTGATCTGCCATTTTTGTGTCAACAGTAATAGCCTGCAAAATACTAAACACTAGTTCACAATTTTAATTATACGCTATCAAATACCACATACCATTTCAGGCCAATTATAAATGCTCTCATAGCCACAGGACAAAAACAAAAAACAAAAATCAAATATGAGGCTCCACATATTAAAACTTTATAGTAAATAATTAACACAGAAGAATTTTACAAAGCTTTGGTTAGCTTCCATTCTGCTATGAATTATACAAAATCCTTATATTGTACAATAAGGAAGGCATATATGGAAATTGGTTGAGGCCAACATATTTGTGAAGCCAAAAAAGGAGTGGAAACTTTAAGATGTTGTGTCTTATGGTTAAATTTATATCTTTGAGCTTTCTTTCTTTCTTTCTTTCTTTTACTACAAAGCAACAGGTAATTTCTTCTGAGGGGGAGAAGCATGTTCCTTAAAAAGAATCAGAACTTTAAGCATTTTTATTTATTTATTTTAATTAGCCCTGAGCTTTGGCAAATAAAGCGCTCTATTTATTTTCTTGGACATTGAGATAGAAATTTATTTTGAGTCTGGCAAAAGAAAAACCTTTGAAACACTCAAGAGAACTAGGCGTTTGCTTCTGAGTGTAGTGTCTACACCTGTCAAAAGCTTGATTTTCTTCTGTTGCACATGTTGGAATATTGGAATGCTAACAAATAAACAGCCTGCTTTTGGGGGGGGAGGTAACCCCCCTCTCCTCTTCAGAGTTAAATTTCTGTCAAGGAGGGGGAGTAAGTTTAGATTTTATATTTTAGGCATTTCTTTAAGCAGACGGCAGACCCAAGGGTTTCTGAGAGAGTGATAGATAAAGTGAAAAACAAGCTTTTCTGGAAGGTTCTGTTGCTGCCTGTCTTATATGATGCAGAATGCAGATATTTCTCTTATTTTATTTCATTTTATTTATTTATTTAGAAAATTTATACTCACACATGGCGACTCAAGGCGGCTTACAATGACATAAGAACACAACATAAAAGAAATAAAAATAATTTTAAAAAAGAAAAATAATAAAATAATAACCACCCACCTCCACAACAACACACATTCATACCAGCCATTTAATGGGAGCCAATCTAATCTCCGGAGGGATGATGTTCCAGAGGGAGGGAGCCACCACAGAGAAGGCCCTTCTTCTGGGTCCTGCCGGATGTCTTGCCTTAGGGGAAACGACACGCAACATTCCTTGTCTCCACACTCTAGTGGGTCGGGTAGATATGACCAGCAAGAGATGGTCTCTCAGACAACCTGGTCCCAAGCCATGAAGGGCTTTAAAGGTGACAACCAGCACCTTGAATTTCACCTGGAAAGAAATCTGCAATCAATGCAGCTCCTGCATGAGAGGTGATCAGTGGTGGGTTGCCCTTGGTTCGGACTGGTTCACAAGAACCAGTAGTAAAAAAGGCGGGAGGCCCCACCCACCACCCCGGATGTTTGACAACTGGTTCACATTTTTGACGTTTGCAATCTCCTGGGTTCAAGTGATCCCCTTTTACCAATGGGGAAGCCAGATTCACTTAACAACTGCATTACTAACTTACCAGCTGCAATGTTTCACTTAACAAATGTGTCAATGAAGGTCGTAACCTGGGGCAAAACTCACTTAACAAATGTCTCACTTAGCAACATAAATGTTGAGCTCAAGGGTGGTTATAAATCGAGGATTACCTACATTCCTTGAAGACAGACCAAATCTGAGGCAAAATGGCAAGGTCCAACAAAGGGAAATCCGTAGAAGTACAAGCAGAGAATGAACTCACCAAATCTGTTTTGTCCAACCCTCCAAACTATGTACAGAAATATGTATATTTATGAAATTCATATTGAAATGACTAATTTTAACAACTTTGGATACACTTCCTAGAATGCTGGATCTCTACATTTTCTTTTGCTTACCCATATTTCATTTCCCACTTTCTCTGTGCAGTTAAAACAAATCTATCATCAGCTGTGTCCTGAATGCCTACGCAAATCCCTATATAGAAAAGCTTCAGAATATGAAAAGAGGAGTTTAACAAGACACACACCTTATTGTTTGTTCAACTGGCAGATCTAATTGAGCGACAGTATTCCAAGCCACGCTTGTGTTCAGATTGCAGGAGCATAATTTCTCTCTCATTTGCTGCTATATCAGAGAATTAACCCTCATTTAAAACACTCCCACTTGGAACGTTTCTTCCTGCCATGTTGCTTCTGTTATTCTCAAAAATTTCGAAAGTTAATTTAATGCCCGATTCTGTTGAAATCGACAGACCTGCATAGCTGAGCTGAGGAAAGTTAATTTGCAATCAAATAAAGATATGCACGCCACTGAAATATCTGAAAGTTTTCCCTTGTCAAAAAGTCTGTAGAGATTCTCAGTCATCCAGATCATGGTGGTCCCAAAGGTGCTTTTTTTTTTTTCAGGAGGCAACTGGATTTTCTTTTTTTTTTCTTTTGAAGATGTTTCACTTCTCATCCAAGAAGCTTCTTTAGCTCTGACAGGATGGTTGGGAATGGAAGGATTTATATTCCTTGCAGAGAGCTGGTCATTTGCATCCTTTTAGAAGGTCACTGAAGCACTTGGAGGTTTATCTATGTCCTCAGAAACCTCTGAGTGGTGTAGGAGGCTAATGCCTCCTACTAAGGCAGCATTTAACATCCAGCTGCCTGCAATTACTGCGAGTTCAATTCTCACCAGGCTCAAGGTCGACTCAGCCTTCCATCCTTTCTAAGGTGGGTAAATTGAGGACCCAGTTTGTGGGGGCAATAAGCTGACTTTGTATAAATATACAAAAGTATGAAGGCTATTGCTTAACGCATTGTAAGCCGCCCTGAGTCTCCGGAGAGGGCGGCATATAAATCAAATTTTTTTTAAAAAATAGTTTGGAGAAACTAAGTTTCTCACCTTTTTTTTTTTTTTTTTAATGGAGAGAGATGTTAAAACCAAAATAGATTTTCCAAGCATTTTGGAGACTTAGCATATGTAGTTAAGAGCCGTGGTGGGACAGTGGTTGGATGCCGTATTGCAGGCTAACTCTGCCCATTGCCAAAATTTGGATCCTGGCTAAACCTGGCTCAAGGTTGACTCAGCCTTCCATCATTCCAAAGTCAGTAAAATGAGGACCCAGATTGTCGGGGGCAATATGCTGACTCTGTAAACTGCTCAGAGAGGGCTGTAAACCACTGTGGAGCAATATATAAGTCTAAGTATTATTGCTATTGCTAGTTTGCCTCATATTTTATAGGAACAAAACATCCCAAATTACACAGCCAGCAATATTTTACCAAATTTTGGCATGGGTATCTCAAGAGGGTATCATCAAAGAGGCTGTGAGACTGTGAATGTCACTTGTGGACTATTTTGTTACAAGGCTATGTTCTCCATGACAAAATAAGTAGATCTTAAAATTAATAAGCAATAAAAGTATCAGAAGCCCAGGAGGTTTGCAGAGTCAATTCACAAGACAACAAATCCTGCAAGAGGATGGATACAGTAGTGTTGTTTCATTTCTTGAATATATATCATAGTTGTTTAAAATATGTAAAGGAATGTTAAACCATGTTGTGTCAGTTTTCACTGGAGCCAAACAACATATTTATGAAGGTCATTGAACGTTGGAATAATTCTAGATTATATATATTTGCTCTATTTTTTAAAAAAGTTTTTTATTTTTTTATTTTTTACAAACGTATCAAATCAATGTGTGAACAGTATATCACCTGGGTGTCCAACATTCTAATACAAATAAAACTAGTAAAATTAATCATAATTATTAGAGTCAATCAACTTATATATTTCTAATAATGATACACAATTATAATAAATTGCAATCTGTCATTATTCAATTATTCCATGTTTCCCTTATTGTTACTTTTATTTTATTATATAAAAGAGTATACACTAACATTCCCCCTTCTCTTGTTTCTATCATTCTAACTTTTAATCATATCACCTTTTACTAAAAAAACATTTTCTTTCTATCCTACCTAACTTCTAATCATGTAACCTACCTAAAAAAAATAAAAAAAATAAAAAATAAAGAGAAGGGAAAGCAAATCAAAACAACAGAGGAGAAAAAACATCTGTCCATCGTCCCTTGTCCATGTCAATACTTTAATTGCTCTGTTTCTACTGCCTAGTTCCCAAAATTTCTGCCCAGGCCCCTAACTCCCTTTCAGATGTGTCTTCGAACTCTCTTAATACATTTTCCCCCGATTTAATTCATCAATCACTGTTATTTCCATTGTTATCTCCTCTTTGTCTTCTTCGTCCTTTGTTTCTTCTGCTGGCTCCTCCCTTTCCTGGGCATCTTGTTCTTTACTCATCATCCCTCATATAGTATTTTCCATTTTTTCCATAATCTCCTTAAATCCTTTCTCCATGGTGTCTTCTGTGTTTTGGAAGAGTAACACCATCTCCTTCAAAATTCCACCCATTTCTGCCTCATAAAGCATATATATTCGCTCTATTGACAATAGCAGATTTTATTTCCTTCCCTGATTCCTTAACTGCAGTTTCTCCACATCCTTGCTCATGAGTATTTTAATCCAACTGATTAAAACATAGAAGAATAAAAGGAAAGATTCCAGAACCATCTGTATTGAGTGTTCCTAAAAAATACATACAGATCATCTTTATAAAGAGCTTTTATTTATTAATAAATACAGTATGCCCCCAGCATACATACAGGTACACAGAGCTGTCTTTTAATAATTACCGTATTTTTCACTCCATAAAATGCACTTTCCCCCCAAAAAAATGGGTGGAAATGTCTATGTGTCGGTGCTGGTCCTTTGGTGAATAGCAGCCAGGCCGCAGTAGCAGGGTCCTTTTACAGTGGTGAACCCTGCCTCTTCTGCTTTGTCATTGCCCACCTCGTCTCTTTTCTGCAGTGCAGGAGTCAATAGGCAGAGCTGGCACATGAGAGGACACCTATCTGTGGTCCTCTCAGTCTCCGCCTGATATGTTTTTTTCTTGTTTTACTCCTCTAAACCTAGGTGCGTCTTATGGTCCGATGCATCTTATAGTGAGAAAAATATGGTAGCTCTCTCGCAGCAGAGCCTGTGGTGCTTTAGACATTGGTGAACTCTGAGCATTCGTCAGCTTCAACATTGTTGCTTAGAATTGCTAGGTTTTGCAGTTCAGATGCTTGTTTTTCAGCGTTTAGTTACTTCTGATTGCCCATCCTCAACAAAGTAGCTGAGCTCCAGTCTAAGCAAAACATAGATTCCAAAAGCTCAAAGATACAAACCATCATTCTTAATTATCTACATGAAGCACAAACATCTAATAAAATCTTATTTTTGTAAAATGAATAAGATGGTACTTTAATAAATGCTTATATAAATTAGTTTTGTCTGGGGGATATTCATTAGCCAAACAGAGAGATGTCTGTAGCAGTTACGGTCTAGAAACCTGGTGGATGTTCCAGCACAAACAAAAACAACAGCCTATTATCCAGTAATTTTTGGTCTAGCAGCTGCAGTTTTTTCCGAAACTACTTCCAGCAAGATTTAAATGTAGCTAAAAGCCATAGAAGTATTCCTAGGTACTGTGATAAAGATATTTAGGTAGGGTTGCTGATATCCTAGGACAATCTGAAATACTTCATAACAGATTTGTAGTTAATTAGGGGCATGTTTTTTTAAACTCTTGAAATCTGAGTAATCAGCAACATTCAGACTAAATTATATAAATTAATACAGGCTGTCCTTGAGTTATGACCTCAGCTGAGCTCAAAATTTATGTTGCTAAGTGAAACCTTTGTTAATTACCCCATTTTTACAACCCTTCTGGTCACAGTTGTTAAGTGAATCATTGCAGTTGTATGTTAGTAACAGAGTTAAATGAATCTGGCTTCCCCATTGACTTGGCTTGTCAGAAGGTTGAAAAGGGGGATCACATGACCTCAGAACATTGCAGCCATCATAAATATGAATCACATTTAGCATATTTGACAAGCATCTGAATCTGACCATGGGATTGCTACAACAGTGATAAGTGTGAAAAAATGGTCATAAGTCACTTTTTTCAGTGCCATTGTAACTTTGGTCACTAAATGAACTGTTGTAAATCGAGGACTACCTGTAACATCAATGTATGCTTAATTTATGTTGAATAAATAAATGGATGTTACCGTTTGCAGGCATAGTGCAAAGCCTAGTATTTGAAAAATATGGAATTTGAGGAGGAAAAAAATATAAAAGCATAATTGCCTATACACTCTAAATTTACTTACCTGATTTCCTCCTGTTTCCATTCAATCAATTGCAGTTTTCCTGCAACAGATCTCCCAGTGTTGTAGGTACTTCTATTTACATACAAAAAGAAATCAAACTTCCTATACAGTTTGCCTGACCATAAAAATCCCATGCCATTAATCATAAAATAGGTTGCATTGTCTTTCTATAGCAAATTTCTTTCTTCCTTGATTTATTCAGTTTGTTTCCTGCTTTTCACTACAACTACAATAACACAAAAATGGAGAACAAGATAGGATTAAGATAGGATTAAAAAGCATTAAAATATGTTAAGTATAGCTCTTTGTTACTAAAAGATTCCCCGCACCATCTTAAAACATATTACAATGTGTTAACCAAAAAATTCTAGCATATTAAAATCAGGGCAGTAATGACAGCAACAAGAGACAAAGCAATATGGTCAACAATTAAAGCTCAACATAAAATAAGTTTTCATCTGATGTCAACATTGTACAGGTTTTACACCAGCTAGAACTGGAACAGGAAGTAATTCCACAGTTGGGAACTCTTTATCGAGATTGTCCTTTCTCAGGTAGGGCATCCCCAGCAAATAAAACACCAGAAAAGGAACATTCCCAACATATTTTATCAACCCAGTGGGTCCAAAAGCTTGATGGAGTCCTCTGGTTCTTCAGATGAAGTTGAGATTTGCATAGGTATGTTGTCTGCCCTAGAAGTGAAAGCTGATGTACTACAGCATCCCAGTTTCAGTTCTGAATAGTTTTCAGTTAAGGACTACCTCCCTGTTTCTCTTCCTTTTTCAGGAATTGAGACAGGGCTGGATCTTGGACAGGTTTCTAGATTGGTAGGGTTATGATGAGGTCTTGCATTTTAGAATACTTCAGGTTCTTTAGTCTGAGTAACACTCTCTGACTGTGAACTTACTCAGATCTCCTTCAGCCCTACTTCACCCAGCATGACTTCTAGACTGGAACTTGACTTTGTAGTTAGCTCCTGATGATTCCTAGTCAAACAACTCTACAGCCTCAAACAAGGGAAAGGTCTGCTTTCCACCTTCCCGACTTTGCATTCAAATCTTGATTCTTCAAGCTGATCCTTCATCTTGTCACTAAACTGAAGAACGCAACCCACTCTGAGCCCTTCTAAAAGCTGTATGGTTCAAATGTTTTCTTCTTCCCAGATTTTCTTACAAAACAACATACGCCTGCCATTTTATTATCTTAAAGCCTTTTTCATCTTCTTTTTCACTGCTTGATAGGATGAACATTTGCTCACTGGGTCAATCAGGGTGCATTATGTTACATTGGGGAGGGAAGAAGAAAAAAAGATAAGTGGAGGGGGGGGAGTACCCTAAAAGACAGAAGATGAAGTTAGTGTTGAATGAATTCATAGCAGGCAGGTGGTTGGGTGGGTGGCATGGCAGATAAACAGTGTGATGGAGCCAAGGTAATTATAATTATAATCTGGCCAGCAACGCTTTCAGCTGAGGGGTGTATAAACCTCCCTAAGTTAATTCTGAAATAGTCCGGTCCCCACCTGCTCCTTGCCTCCACCTTTTTGTAAAGCAACAACATTACCCGCAATCAAACCAATACATCTGCGCTTGATACAATATAAACTGGGTCATTTTATAAAAGGTTGCAAACCCCGGAGATTAAAAACAAGATCACAGCAATTTATAGCAATCTGAATTTCTGTCCAAAACCACCATACATTTCTGGACTGCATTCATTTTTTTTTTCCAGCGCTGTGCTATTCACAGAGGTCTAACGTGCCCAAGCTAACAGAAGTCAATGGCAGATGTGTCGGCAACATTCCTTTCTGCAATTTTACTAAATGGATGTAGCCCATAAAAACAGTGTTAATTAATGAACATTTTGAAGGCACTTATATTTTTGGGACGCAGATGCCAAAAACAAAAGTTTGTGTCTGGGGTGTGGGGGGAGGGAATATTAATCCAACTTTCCTGAAGATAATGAAAGCAAAGGCTGGTCCGCCCGATATATAACAAAATTCAGTTCACCGCTGGACCATCTGGGAGAATACATAGCTCAATCACTCTATAGCCAACTCACTGGCTGTGCAACAGCAAGCAATATTTTGTCATTCTTAAAAGTTGCCTTCTCCAGTTAATCCTGTGCTTGGTGGACAGCACTGATGGGATCTTTACCTTCTTGCTGTGTCTGAAGGAATCTGTTCAGATGGGACAATGGGAGCCTGGTCAGTTAAGCATTCTCCGCCCCCTTCCGAAAGGATATGCACCCATTAAGCATAGGACAGAAGGGCATAGATATGCATTAACGTCATATGATCAGTCTAGAAGGGAGGGCATACTCTGTATCCCATTGGTTGGAGAGTTTTGATTGGCAAAATTAAGGAGGAGGGTCTTCTCAGCTGATGGTTCCCCCTACCCCCCATGGAACATCTTACCCCACAGAAGCAAGGTGAGTCCTCACTCATCTGGTTTTCCAGAAGAATGTTAAGACCTGGCTTTGCCAATTAGCATGGACCTCTAAAGATGCAATGCAGTCCTGGAGATAGCTGGTGGCCTGATGACATTCCATTTGGCTTGTTAACTTCCTCGCCTTTGAATTTTAGCCTAGCTTATTTTTACTTTCAAGTGTTCAGTGTGGGGGTTTTTTAAACTTTGTTTTTAAGATGTGCTTTTATTAAGGTATATATCTGATTTTATTATGTTGTTGTAAACTGCCCTGAGCCACTTAGATGAGATGGGCAGTGTAGAAACTTAATAAATACATACATACATACATACATTTGCATGGAATTGTAGAAATAATTATAAAAATGAAATGGAAATATACTACCACGCACGGTGGGGAGGATTGGGCCCATTGGAATTGTTTATGTCCTTGATCTGCTGGAGAAATGCCAAAAGTATCTCAAACTTGTTTCAAAATCCCATGCCTCCTTTTTATGGTTTTTGAGCCCTAAACTGGCTATAAAGCCTGAACAGCCTTGCTAAATAAATACTTTTAAATGAAGGACTGCCCTCTAATTTCTCATTCAAAGTAAGATATTCTTTAATTTGGGGGGTGGGGGTGGGGATCCAGTGTACCTGCCTCTGGCTGAAGTACTCATTTCATAGACGCTTCTCTGTTGGAGACAAGAGAAAGTTGTGGAAAAGAACACACTCAAAGTGTGTTTTGATTGCTTTGACTAAAGAAAAGAAAAACAGAATTACAGTACTTTTGTTTCTACTTGGAAACCGCTTTTGGACTTTGTGCTTGAGGTGGGGGGAAAAAATGAAATTTTGATTTTGGGTTTTACCGATTAGATAGGTTTGTTATTCTAGAAATAGCTACTTTATGCTATTATGCAAAAGTAAAAAGTTGAGGTTTGATGTTATCTTATTCTACTGCACCAAATCAGAAGTCAATCCCTTTTCTTTCTCCCCCCCCCCCCCCGTCTTTTCCGTACACATTCTCTTCCCCTTCTTTCTCCCTTATTTTTCCTACTATTTTCTTTTGTATTTTTTTTATTTTATATTATAAACTAACAAAAAAAGTATTTTTTAAAAAAAAAAAGGGAGAGCATTTCCCAGATTTGCAGACTTCCCACAGAGTACCTTAAAATTAAAACTCTTCTCTTTATTTGTCACAGTGGATTCCTTGGGGGGAAAAACCAATTCAGGTCACCAGTGATTACTTTTGCAGCATTTGGGGAAAGTGATACAGGCTATTGAACCTTGGCAAAATAAATCTATCTATGCATTCATGCTACAGTTTAACTATGGGCCATTTTTCATATCACCTTGTTATTAAACCATCATATAGCAAATGCCTTGGGACAACAAGAGGCAATTTATCATAAAGGAAAGAATCTCTTGCTTGTAATCATATTGGGGGTATCAGGTGGCAATGTGCGATAATTTGCTACCCTTTCACCTTTTCTGTCAAAAACACCGGGGAAATCTGTTTAGGATTTTTCTATATTCCCTTGTCAGAGTTTGCACAGAATTATCTCTAAATGCCTACTATTAATATCTTCTCATGTTCTTATGCAGAATCACAAAAATAGTTGGCTGTCAGATTTACATTCAGAAAAATCTATTTATCTTCAAATAGTAGTAATAGTACTAGGAGGAACTCAGAGCAGCTTTAGAAAATGTTAGATATATTCATGGAGGATAAGCATAATTAATTATACTTGTGATTACAGGAAAAAGGATAGAGAACATAAGCAAGCAAGTAAGTAAGCAAATCAGTCAGTCAGTCAGTAGGTAGCAGGGGTGAAATTCAAATTTTTTCCCTACCGGTTCTGTGGGCGTGGCTTGGTGGGCATGGCAGGGAAAGGATATTGCAATTCCCACCCCATTCAAGGGGAAGGATACTGCAAAATCCACATTCCCTCCCCACTCCTGGGGGAAGGAAATTGCAAAATCTCCATTCCCACCCCACTCTGGGGCCAGCCAGAGGTGGTATTTGCCAGTTCCCAAACTACTCAAAATTTCCACTACCGGTTCTCCAGAATCTGTTAGAACCTGCTGGATTTCACCCCTGCTAAGTAATTTATTGAATAAGCCTCCAGAGCATTTAAATTATACTATAGGTAATAGAAATACATAGACATAAGTTACAACACTGTTATTAAAATTCTAAAATTAATAAATTAAAAATGGTAAAATTTAAAATGTCAACAATAATCAGGTTAAAGTATTGTAATCTTTATAACATAATACTATTCTATAATACTATTACTATTCATATTACTATACTATTCGGCTGAATAGGTTGTAAAAAATGCTTTTAAAAGGTAAAAAAAAAAGGCTCTGATGATTGCCAGCTCAGCTGTGATCGTCAGAGCTTTTTTTTACTTTTAAAAGCAAAAAGGCAAAACCTTATGTGCATGCACACAGGGTACAAAACACATTACACACTACGACAACCGGGTGGGTGGGCGGAGCCTTGCGCTGTGATTGCTATCAGTTCTCTGAACCACCCGCCACGATCGCTACCACATCAGGTGATCCAGTCCAAACCGGGAGCATTTCACCCCTGCCTTAGCCCTATTATCTTACCAGCAAATATAACAACTTGCTGTGAAAGAATACCAATCAGACAGGACAGAAAGGGCCTTCTCCTGCATTCTCATTCTCTCTCTAGCATTTAGTGTCATTCTCTCTCTAGCATTTAGTGTCAACGATTTTAGCAAGATTTTTATTTTATTCATTAGATGTATTTTTTCTTCTTCTAACAATCCTGTAATCCCTTGCATTGGAGTGGAGTCAGGGCAACTGAATGGAGCAGAGTGTTTATTGACCAGATACCCTTCCTGACACCTACATAGAGTTCACAGCAGATATTTTCTTTTTGCATCCAGAGAAAGAAATATCTACCACTACCTAGGATAAAATTCACAGCCTCCTGATTATGAGGTGAGATCTCCACCTCTAGCCATCATGCTGCTCTTTATTCATTAGATATATATCCCCCTTTTATTTGTATTGTACAACTCAAGATTCTTTCTTCATCTTCTCTCCACAACCACCACCTTGTGAGGTGGATTGGGCTGACAAAGAGTAACAATTCAAAGTCACCCAACCAGATTTCATGCCTAAGGAAAGACTAAAACTCAGAGTCTCCCAGTTTTTAATTCAGCTAGGAAACCTCCATGATATATGTTTGTGTCTGAATTTACTTCTTTTGAACCATAAACTATTTGAAAAGAATAATATAAATCGAATAAGTAAATAAGGGAGCATATATTTATTTGAAATATGATGGTCTATTCTTGGTTTCTTTACCCAGGAGAACCTTCCAGAACAACAAAAAAAGCAGCTGGATTTATATTGACACATATGAAAAAAGAGACTGTTAATGCCAAACTCTGGACACAATCCAGCCAACAGTTAAGCACTTTTCAACTCTATAAAATGTTGGATTGATTGTGTTTGATTAAAAGTTTTCTGGCTTGAAATTCAGTGGCAGCTGGCCCAGCTCCACCAACCTGCCTTTGCCTCTAGAGAGAAAATCACTAATAATAATACATTTGCTATTCATGTGGACTGCTTGAAATATTCTCAGATGTAAAGAGCTACTTATACTTCCCATGGCATCGAATCTTTCTCAGAGCAAATGAAAATGTCTTATAGAAACTACCATTGAACCGTTGTTTACAATGGGAAGATATTTCTACGTTTTTCTTCCATAGCTACAGATTTGTAATATCAGAGGAACTGGAACAGTCAGGGAAGTGATCTAGTTTGTATAATGATACTCAAATAATCATTTTTATAATAGAAATACTATTTTCATTCAAAAATGTAATCAAAATAGCCATTCGGCTGTATTTTACTGAGTAGAACATAACATCAAATACATTAATCTCATTTGAAGATCATTTTAAACACAGGGCATAAAGACAGGATAGTTTAGATTAAATCTAAAACTAAATGAAGAGATAGCACTTTTACTCTTTGCATACTGCTGAAACTGATATGAAAATTGGTGTAATAGGCTTAGCTATTCACCTCTGCACAAACAACAGGAAACACTGCTTCATTGTTTTGTACAACAATAAAGCCAGCTGTATCTGTTTTTAACCCAAAGGAAAATGAAAAGATGTATACTGTATATAGAGGTTTCAATTGGAGCAGTAATGGAAAGGTGTAGTTTGGGTCTTTAAGAGGCTCTTTTAATTTCAAGGCTATAGCATTAACTTTGTCTGGGGATCTTTACTAGAGCTATCAACTCAACGATCAATACAATGAAAATACAACACAGAGAAAGCTTTGTGTTTCAATTGGAGATTAAAAAGCAGTCGACTCAAAAGCAAATTAATACTGTGCATTCTGTGAAGAAAAAGGCTACCATTTCTAAGTTAGCCTCCTTCATCTCAAGAGGTTATTATGGATCTTCCCAAAATGTAATATGCTTTTAGAAAAACAGCACTTGAGTCACTTTACATCCTTTGTGTATCTTTTCACAAACTATAAATGTATAAAGTTCTCTAGTCAGAATAGCCAAATCTAATTTGCACTTTTCATTTGAGTTTCTGTGGGAAATACAGAACATTTTTAATAAGTTAAAAGTTAAAAACTTCTTTTAAAAAGGAATGTTTCTCTTTTAATAATTAAAAAGGCTTATTTTTTTAAATTTAATTTATATGGTGCCCTCCTCTGGAGACTCAGGGCGGCTTACAATGCGTTAAGCAATAGCCTTCATACTTTTGTATATACCTGCTCAGTAGGGCTTTCAGCTCCCCCCCCCCTCCCCACAAGCAGTATTCTTTTTTATACAAAGTCATCTTATTGCCCTCACAATCTGGGTCCTCATTTTACCTACCTTGAAAGGATGGAAGGCTGAGTCAACCTTGAGCCTGGGGAGATTCGAACTTGCAGTAATTGCAGGCAGCTGGTGTCACTTTAACACCACTTTAAGCTGCTGCGCCACCAAGGCTCATTGGTTGCTTAATGTCAAAAAAAAATTCAACACTGATTTTTAAATAGAGAAAAGTGATATTCAGAATGTTAACATTTTCTATAATATTAGCAGTCAATATAATAACATTTGCCACCACCACCTTGAAATTAAGTATAAATATCTGTTCTTAGACCCAGGTAGGCCAACGCCTAAGGCTTTCCGTTATCTTGAATTCCCTTTTTTTTTAGTTTTAAAATCCTTTTTGTCCTACTGTATTTATGAAACTATTAAACATGATAAGTTCTTATTTTCAAAAATATATATAAAATCAAAGAGATTTCTCATCTATCAGTATTGATCAAATTTATTTTCCAGTTGGGATATTAAAATATTATACATCAATTAGTAGTAAAAAAAAATACTAGCATAAAATCAATTATTAAACCTAGCATACATTTTTCTTGCTCAAGGAAGATTTTTAAAACATCATCACTAAAAGTCCAGCACAGAAAGTTATCTATACATTGTGGCAATTACAATGAAAAAGAGAATTTACATTGGAGGAAACTGCATCTCAATAATCTGCATTAAGAAAATATGCATATCAGAAAATAAAAAGAGGACAATTTCCATTTAATAAAAGAGGGATATGAGCAATTTACATTAACCGTTGAGTATATTAAACTAGGATACTGCATAACAAAGGTTGCAATATGTAATGAGATACTATGAAAGTAAATAGTTATCAAACTTTCTACAATTTTCAAACATTGTCAGAAAAACCAGCAGAATCAATTAGTTCCAATAATAATAGGGAGAAAAAAAAACCTGACAAGACTTTTATCAATTTGTACATCCTTAAATCTCAACCTCTGGAGGTTTGTAATAGTTTGTCACAGCCACAGGAAGCAAAACAAAACCTTTAATTCAACACAGGGATTCTAATCCACATTTTAAAAACAGATCAATATGGCATTGTATACATGCAAAACCAATCTTATGAGAATATCTAGAGAACTGCACCTGAAGCTAACTCAGTCCAGTTAACTCTAGACTCTTTACACCTGTAAAGGTAAAGGTTCCCCTTGCACATACGTGCTAGTTGTTCCCAATTCTAGGGGGCGGTGCTCATCTCCCTTTCAAAGCCAAAGAGCCAGTGCTGTCCGAAGACGTTTCCATGATCATGTGGACGGCATCAGTGGTGGGTTTCAAAATTTTTTACTACCGGTTCTGTGGGTGTGGCTTGCTGGGCATGGCATGGCTTGGCTTGGTGGGTGTGGCTTGGTGGGCGTGGCAGGGGAAGGATACTGTAAAATCTCCATTTCATCCCGATCAGCTGGGACTTGGGAGGCAGAGAATAGATGGGGGCGGGGCCAGTTAGAATTTTTACTACCGGTTCTCCAAACTACTCAAAATTTCTGCTACCTGTTCTCCAGAACTGGTCAGAGCCTGCTGAAACCCACCTCTGGCCGGCATGACTAAACACCAAAGCTCACGGAATGCTGTTATCTTCCCACCAAAGATGGTCCCTGTTTTTGACTTTTTTTACAGGCTTTCAAACTACACCCTATCTAAAATGTCTATGGTAAAGGTCATCATGTTCAAATCCTTTTTAAAGCAAAAAATGTCCTAGATAGATTAGAATAATGAGCTAAAATGAATATGAAGGAGTTTAATGGAGACATGTCAAATTCTGCACTTTTCAGCAGGAAAAGTTTGGCAGTACTACGTGGGAAAAGGAAGTGAATGCTATTTGGAGATTCAATACCAGGACCATGAATTCAGACCATAAGAAGTAATCATTTCCCTCTACTCTGCTAAGGACAGAATTCATAGAATAACTTAAATAATGTGTCCAGGTCAGAAAGGACAGTGACAAATTGGAGCAAATTCAGGGGAAAGCTACCAAGTTGGTAAAGTGTCTGGAAACTAAGCCTTATAATGAATGGTCAAAGGACCAGGGAATGTTTAGTCCACTTCCATCCCCTCCAACAATGATGAGAAATAGGATAGCAGTCTTCAAATATATGAAGGACTGGCACAGAGAAGGAGTGGACTTCTTCTCTGTTGTCCAAGAGGCCAGAATTAATGAGTTAAAACTATGAGGAAACAAATTCAGACATCAAGAGGAACTTCCTAATTGTAGACGCTGTCAGCCAGTGGGATAATCTGCCACATGATATTTATTTATTTGTTTGTTTGTTTGTTTAAATTTGTATACCGCCCTACGCCCAGAGGGACTCAGGGCAGTGAACAGCCAAAAATAAAATACACTTTACATACAAAAGGTAAAAACTATTAAAAAAGATTAAATTTAGGCTCGAAAATTTAAAACCTCCAATTTATATAAACATTTAAAAACCCAATTTAAAACCAATTTAAAAGGGAGAGTTAGGCCAGCCCCGCCTGTTGGAATAGAAGCATTTTTAGGGCGCGGCGGAAAGTGCGTAAGTCCTCAATTCTCCATATCTCTGGGAGGAGCTCATTCCAGATGGCAGGTGCCCCCACAGAGAAGGCTCTCCCCCTGGGGGCCGCCAGTTGACACTGTTTGGCCGACGGCACCCTGAGGAGCCCCTCTCTATGGGAGCGGACTGGTCGGTGAGAGGCTATCGGTGGCAGAAGGCGGTCTCGTAAGTACCCTGGTCCTAAACCATGAAGTGCTCTAAAGGTGGTAACCAAAACCTTGAAGCGCACCCGGAAGACCACCGGGAGCCAGTGCAGCTCGCGCAGGAGGGGGGGTCACATAGGAGCGCCACGTCGCTCCCATCACCACCCGCGCGGCTGCATTCTGGACCAGTTGGAGCCTCCGGGTGCTCCTCAAGGGGAGCCCCATGTAGAGAGCATTACAGTAGTCCAGGTGTGAGGTGACAAGGGCATGAGTGACCATGCGTAACAAGTCCCAATCCAGAAAGGGACGCAACTGGCGAATCAGGCGAACCTGATAAAATGCCCTCCCGGCCACGGCCGTCATATGCCCTTCTAAAGACAGCCGTGAATCCAGGAGGACGCCCAAGTTGCGAACCCCCTCTGTGGGGGCCAATGACTCACCCCCAATAGTCAGAGATGGCACCAGCTGACTATATCGGGACGTCGGAAACCACAGCCACTTGGTCTTGGATGGGTTGAGCCTGAGTCTGTTCCTCCCCATCCAGATCCGTACGGCCTAAAGGCACCAGGACATCACTTTGAGGGCATCATTGGGGTGGTCTGGGGTGGAGATGTACAGCTGAGTGTCATCAGCGTACTGATGGTACTTCACCCCAAAACCACGGATGATCTCGCCCAGCGGCTTCACATAAATGTTGAACAGAAGGGGCGAGAGGACCGATCCCTGCGGCACCCCACATACAAGGGGCCTCGGGGTCGACCTCTGCCCCCCTGTCAACACGGACTGCGACCGGTCGGAGAGAAAGGAGGAGAACCACTGTAAAACGGTGCCCCCCACCCCTAACCCTTCCAACCGGCGCAGCATGATACCATGGTCGATGGTATCAAAAGCCGCTGAGAGGTCTAATAGGACCAGGACAGAAGAACAACCCCTGTCCCGGGCCCTCCAGAGATCATCCACCAATGCGACCAATGCCATCTCCGTGCTGTACCCAGGTCTGAAGCCCGACTGGAATGGATCTAGGTAGGTCGATTCATCCAGGTACTGAGGCAGCTGCTGCGCAACCACACTCTCAACAACCTTCACAACAAAGCGAAGGTTGGAGACGGGATATGATAAGTTCTCTGCAGAAAGGTCTTCAAAAAAGGCTAGATGGTCAGCTATTAGACATACTGTAACCCATTGGATCCTGTCCAGAGCAGGAGGTTGTATTATGATTGTAATCATTTCAATTTAAGTGCATCCAAACCAACTGATTATCTCTAGGATCCCTTCCATGTGATACTATGACAATAAGAAAAGACAACAGGGATATTCAAATGATGTCTCAGCTGTCAACACTTGGATTATAGATTGAGCAGGCATGGGGTTTACTTCTAGTATTATAGTATTCTCTAGTATGGTAAAATATATTTGACACAAACATGTATTCCTCCTTTTTTGACAATACATTTTTTCTGGGCAGTACCTCGGTGACCACCCAGTGGGTTCATTCCAAAATTGAGAGCTCTACACATCATTCACAAAGAAAAACACTAGATATATTCAACACTAGATATATTTAACCTGAGGGATAAACATTTGCTAGCAAATTACTTTTCTAAATTAGTATTAAACATCCTATGAAGGATGGCCATTACTAAAACTTCCAGGAGCTGATGTCCACACATTTGGAACGCGCCCATGTTGGGAGAGGCTGATCTGTATTCCAAAGATTTTCACAGATAATATAATAGAGCAGAGGTCTTCAAACTTGGCAGCTTGTGGACTTCAAGACTTGTGGAAGTCCACAAGTCTTAAAGCTGCCAAGTTTGAAGAACTCTGCAATAGAGTGATGCCATTACTGATCTGGTTCCCCTGACTTTTAAGACAGCTAATAAGATAATATCCACTAGGTTTAGTAAGGCTAGAAAAATTTCACAGAGAGTGGCAGAACAGGAAGTCATGCCCACTGCAAAATTTCTTCTATATTTGTCCTAGAAAGGACAACAGAAATCCCTATCAGTCTGAATATGGTTTTGGGTGGTTGTTGTTGTTGTTGTTATTGTTGTTGTTGTTGTTTTGACTTTGTTGTTGTTTGTTGTGTTGCTTTTCTCAAAGTTAAAACTTTCAAGAAGTTGAGAAATTTCTCAGCAGGGTTAAACACAACCCACTGCAAGCCTTAAGATACCCATCGCATACAATCTCCTTTCTCATCTGCAAAAATATAAACAGAAGGCAGCTAATAATAAGCTACTTTCGCCCTGCCCTCGCCACAAAAGTTCTGTAGCAGTGCCCATATTATGAGATTTATGAAGAAAAAAACCCCCTGCCTTTGTTGTTCAGCTTTGATCTGTGGGCAGAAAGTGGTTTCATCAAATGTGTAAATGTTGTCGGAGAACATTGTGAAATCCTGTAGTCCTGAACTGCTAGCAGGGTATCTGCAGCTGAATGATAAGACTGTATCTGCTATAAATATAACAGAATTTTTCACCCACATATATACAGATGGATATGAAACACTAACAAAGAATCTTGCTGTACCAAATATAGAGCCCCCTCAATAACAGTGCTCTCTAGGTTTCAAATTCTGACATTAATATTCCGGCTAGAAGAGATTTTGGAAGGATTTTGTTGTTGTTGTCCAAGTCTTCGCCAGGTCTTTCTCGATGATTTAATTAAGTGGCTGTACAGTTCATCCAAGAACACCAAGATAGGTTGGAAACACCAGATGAAAATGATTTCTTGTCAGGCCATAGTAGGGCCAGTTGTCATGATCATTCATCAAGGATAGGGAAGGATCAGCTCTGTGACGCTAGATAGCTGTGTGAAGCCTACAGCCACATGTTGGATTTGGAGTTTTGAAGAAGTAAAGGTGTCCTTGAGGTAAGATTGACTGCATAGCCATGCAATTTGCTTGGATACAACATAGCAATAGCAGTAGCATTTAGGCTTATATACCACTCTGTAGTATTTTACAGCACTCTCGGGCTGTAAAAGTTTACAATATAAGCATTATTTTAAGTTTACAATATAAGCATTATTTGCCTATTTCCCCCAATAATCTGAGTTCTCATTTTATCAACCTCATATGGATGGAAGACTGAGTCAACTTTGAGCCCTTGATCGAACTCCAGACTATGGGTGGAGTTTGCCTGCAATACTGCATTCTAACCACTGCGCCACCAGAATTTCCTTATAGAAGTCGGTTTCACTGCCTTTTCTGAGGTTGCCTTTTTAAAAATTTCCCAAGCTAACATACAGTACTGAGATTTTACATCTGTCTCCCATCCAAATACTAACCAAGCTCAACCCTGCTTAGCTTTTCTCAGATTTGTTAAAATGGACTTAGTGCTGCTTAGCAGAGCGTATATTACCCAGATGATAAATGAGGATTATCTATAACAGGGGCCCACAGGCTGGGTGCATCACATGCTGGCTACCCCCACCCCCATTTTAGTGAATGGGGGAAAAGTTGTGTGATGACAAAGTGACAACATGAGTTTGAGACCCCTAATCTCATGGGAGGAAACATCCTTATGGAGGAAGAGGAGGAATGGAAAGAGGGTGAGAGACAGAGGAAGTGGGAGGAGAGGGAGAGAGAGAGGGAGAGAGAGAGAGGGAGAGAGAGAGAGTTTATACACATTGGCGGAGAGCCAAATTCTGAAGTTTGAACTGAGGACAGGGAAGGGCAGAAAAGATTTGAGCTTTGTAAGAACTTTCATTCTTTTCCTTTTCTATGCCTCTATCACAGGAAGAAATGAAGACCAGCTGCATTATCCAATTTGCCTTCCAGTGTTGGCACTTGGCATTTGCTTTAAAAAGCAGGGACAGGAACAGAGAGAATCAGTCTTCTCTCCATCCTTATTTTCTCCCTGACAGGTTACAATCATCAGAGTATTTAGATTTCTCGGGATTCTCTGAACAATTGATAGGATTGTTCTGCTAGATTTATAACTCAAAGTTTTAAAAACAAAATCCTGTTAAATTTCTTAAGAGCATAAAAGGCAGCTGCATAGTCCTTCACGCGGGAAGGCTTTGGATTAAAAACAAAATCCCTTAAAAATACAGCCAAAAACCAGATGTAAAAGAAGAGTGTACTTGAGGAAAAGGAGTACAGGAAGAAAAGGGAAAGTCAGAGTTCACAAAGAGAAAGTTTACAAATCTGTTTTTTTAAAAAAAACGAAGATGCAAGTTATACATTGTCTGTATTTCTTAATAAAGTTGAGTCTTCAATGTTGTAGCATATACAGGGTAGATGGTTTGCAGAGAGGACAGTCTGAAGAGGAAAAAAAAAACATTTTTGGTTGACTGTTGATCTCCCTAATATGCTGTCAGATAGATTATGACTAAGAAAGAATATAGTACCCTGTTTCCCCAAAAAATAAGACACCCCCTGATAATAAGTCCAATCAGGCTTTTCAGCACATGGCAATAAGGCCAAGCACTTATTTCAGGGTTCAAAAAAATATAAGACAGGGTCTTATTTTCAGGAAAATATGGTATATTTATGTAGGATAAGAGAAAGTCGGCTTCAAAACAGAGTCTGATTGGCATGCCTTAGAGCAGCGTTCCCCAACCTTTTGGGGTTGGTGGCCAGGCATAGAGAAAAGAGGGGATGGTTTTGTGTGAGGGGCAGGCGCGTGTGCACAGCTTCATTTGTGTGAGCAGCTGGCACACACACACACCCTGCTGGCATGAGTGGGGCCATGAGTGCCAGCCCCTGCTGCTTGCATGAGTTGGGCTCTGCAGGTGCTTGCATGCGTGTGTCAGCTGGCCGCTCACACAGACCCAATGCAAATAGGCCCAATCTACAGGTTGAGGACCCCTGCCTTAGAGTATGAAGTTCAGTGTCTGATTTCAATAGTTTAGCCAGAAAGTCAGAAACTTATTTAAATTAGATGTCTCCACTCCACTGTGCTTTTTTACAGGGATAGTGAGTCAAAACGTGCATCCTAAAAGTGACGGATTTTTGTTTTGGTAAAGCATTGGGTAAAATCTTTGATCACTATAAAAGAATTTCTGCTTTTTCTTCCTCTTATTCCAAGAATAGAAGATTAAAGAAAAATCATGAGGGTCAGGGAAGACCCTTTCTTAAGTGTTTCTAGCAACTAGTAAGTCTTTAATTCCTCTGTTTAGAAACTTTTTAAAAAATGTTGTGTGTGAGAGAGAGGGAGGGAGGGGGAGAGAGAGAGGGAGAGAAAAAAGAGAGAGGGAGAGAGGGGGAGAGGGGAGAGAGAGGGGGGAGAGAGGAGAGAGAGGGAGGAGGAAAGAGGAAGGGAGAGGGCGAGGGAGGGGGAGAGAGGAGAGAAGGGGAGAGAGGGGCAGAGAAGAAGAGAAAGGGAGAAGGAAAGAGGGAGGGAGAGGGGAGAGAGGGAAGGAGAGAGAGGGAGGGAGGGGGAGAGAGGAAGGAAGAAAGAGGGAAGGAGAGGGGGAAGGAGTGGGAGAGAGGGAGGGAGGGGGAGAGAGGGAGAGAGAGAGAAAGCTCTTAGCACATTTTCTTTGATTTTAATGTCAAAGCTTTCACTCTCCTTTCCCTTCATATCATATCTCACACAAATGGAATCAGGTGGGAAAACAGCAAAAGGTTGGCCCCTTGTTATACAGAAATAGGAGCACTCTATTTAAAATAGGAGCACTCTATGTAAAGAATATTTATGCAAAAATAAATGCATTTCTGAAACACCAGTGTCATCTGTGATACATTGCTACTTGAAGTAGAACAACCAAGGATATTTTCCACCCAGTTGCCCTTCAAGTTGAATGCCCTTCAAATATTTCTTTGTCCTTGACTTACAACAGTTCATTTAATGACCATTCAAAATTACCATGGCACTAAAAAAAGTGATTTATGACCGTTTTTCACATTATGACCATTGCAGCAGCCCCATGGTCATGTGATTAAAATTTACATACTTGGCAACTAAGTCATATTTATGATGCTTGCAGTATTCTGGGGTCGTGTGATTACTTTTTGTGACCTTCTGACAAGCAAAGTCAATGGAGAAACTAGATTCAGTTAACAACTGTGTTACTAACTGCAGCAATTCATTTAATAACCATGGCAAGAAAGGTCGTAAAATGGGGCAAAATTCACTTAACAAATGTTTCACTTAGCAACTTACATTTTGGGCTCAATTGTGGTCATAAGTCAAGGATTACCTGTAACCATACAATATCTTTTCAAAGTCACAATATTTGTTACTCCCTTTCACGGGGGAGTGGGAGTCACTTCTGAGATCTGCCCATTCCTGAAAAAAGAGTACAAAAAGATGTGCTTTGTGGGAGATGCTGAGTGCAGACCATGAGTTTGCCCAGCGCTGAAGACATTTCGAAAGTGCTAAAAGAAATTTCAGCGCTGGAAAATGGCTTGCTGAAAGAAATTTCCATCCTGGGAAATGCTCCCCCAGATTCGCTTGGCAAGTTTGGCAGCCTGTTCACACCAATTCGATCTGTACTACAGATGGCTGACTCAAATGCCTTTCTACTGCACTACATCATATTGCTCCCACTGCGCTGCCAAATTGTCCACCAAATTTGTAAACAGTCTCTAATTAGGCAGTGGGCACCGGCTCAGTTTCCCACAGAAATACACACATGCACAGACCTGCCAAAATCAGATCGCCAAAAGTCATAGCAGGAGCCATCGCAGACATTTAGTTCATCGTACCAAACGATCGAGTCGATGGGAATTTGCAGTTGAGAGGATATTGTTTAAGTGATCTTTTGGCTGACCTCAGATACGCCGGAAGATCCCCCCCTGGCTAAGACTGCCTACGTACTTCAAATATGCAAATTCAGATTGCAAGAAAGTTGATCCAGGTTTCTCACTTCCAGAGGATACTCCGGTGTGGGAAGAAAACAGCATGAACAGCAAAATTTTTCAAGATCCATTATATGGATACCTGTAGGAGAGTAGTAATATAGCATTCATATTAAAATAGCACTAGCAATAGCACTTAGATTTATATACCGCTTCACAGTGCTTTGCAGCCCGCTCTAAGCGATTTACAGAATCAGCATATGGCCCCCTACAATCTGGGTCCTCATTTCACTGACCTCCAATGGTGGGTTCGTCTGGTTCTATAGAACTGGTAGTAAAACTGGCGGGAGGCTCCGCCCACTGACCCCAATGTCATGAAAATGCTTCTGCACAGAAGAGGGCGTGTGCACACGAGCAAAGCGAGCACAAGTGCATGGCCCTGCTGTAAACCGGTAGGTAAGGTAAGTAGAACCCACCCCTGCTGACCTCAGAAGGATGGAAGGCTGAGTCAACCTTAAACCGGATTACCGGATTACCGGATTACCGGAAACCAGATTAAATTCCTGGCTATGGGCAAAGTCAGCCTGCAATACTGCATTCTAACCACAGCTCCTAATAATAGAATGCTTCAAGGAGATATTTCAAAGAAATAAAAATGGTTCAAAACTTTACATGATCCTTAAAAACCATGCCTCCCGTACAGGTAAAGATTGCTAAAGGTCAGCCGCTCTCAGAATAGCAAATAAGTCAGTTGTACAATAGTCATCCGATGTGCTGTGCTTCTGGATGAGATTGAGCAACAGTCCTCCACTTCTGGAAGGCTCTCTTGTCAAGCATATCTGATTCCTTGTGTGTCCAATCACACTTGGCCAATAAAGAATTCTATTCTATTCTATTCTATTCTATTCTATTCTATTCTATTCTATTCTATTCTATTCTATTCTATTCTATTCTATTCTTCTATTCAACATAGATCTTATTACCTTAAAAAGAGACCATCATTTTCCCAAGCCAAGTTTGACACTAGGTCAATAAGTATCCAGTCAGTCAGTATTGAGAGATATTAACTAAATTTTGCTGCAATGTAATGGTCTTCGAGAAGGCATCTTAGAGATAGGAAATAAAACAGACCCCACCCCACCCCACCCCTATGCTCACAAAATGAAAACAGGCCATGAAACCTTCCTTGTTCCCAATGTGCAAGCGTTCCACCACAGTGCATTCTGTCGCTGATTTGCCCGTAGAAGCAGCAGCTAAAAGGGACTGTCGCCAGGCTGTGCCTACAGAAATATGGGAAGCTTTTGGAACTTTGAAACAATTCATTCCTGGAACAAGAGAGACGGGACAGAGAGGATGAGTAACACGGGAGCACTAACCACTTCATTGCTTTCTTGTTCGCACGTGCTGATTCATTCATAACATTTAACAGGTAAGGTTGCTCTGCCCACTTGTAATTCTATAGTCACTTTCCTAGGCTTAAGCCACTCCAGAGATGTCGGGCGGGCGGGGGGAAGATATAAAACAAAATAATACTAAGGTGGTTGTAGCTGCACGACTAAAGCTCTACCCTTTGTATATGTGTACCAGTGGTGGGTTTCTACTGGTTTGCCCCAATTCGGGAGAACCAGTAGTGGCGGCGGTGGGAGGCTCCACCCATCCACCTGGACATCATCATGGATGCTCTACGCAGGGGCAGAAGCGCCACGCACGAGTGAGCACTCCCGATTCCGAACCGGTAGTGAAAGTAAGTGGAACCCACTACTGATGTGTACCATGTTGGTACATGTAGAAAAAGAAAGGGGCTTCAGTCACATTTCTGCAACCACATTTCTTGGCTTGGCAAAAGGATTTCCTCCAAGGATCATGCTGTTTTAAAAATCCCCAATGGGAGACAGATCTACAGCTTTCTGGAAAAAATAAAACAGTGACCAAGGATCAACTTACCAGAGTGGGGAATCCAAATCTTCTTGGAACAGCAGCAGCAAAGAAGTAGGGGGTGGGAAGATGTCAAGACTCTGTCAAGTTTCTAGAAAGCAAAGGAGGCCACCTTCACCCTGTCTTCGGGCACTGGAGGGTGAGATCAGGAGAAGAAGGGCAGAGAGCCTACTGCCCATCTATTCAGAGATTAATAGAAGCCACCTTGCCTTCTTTTGCTTATTGATACTTTTGCTTATATGATTTAGGATTTTGATATCTGCCCCTCCCTTGAGCCAGCAGCGTGCAGCAGCGGCCAAAAAACGCTAATATTGTACATTGGTTGTATAAGCAGAGGTATAGAATCAAAATCACGTGAAGTATTAGTACCGCTTTATAAAGCCTTAGTAAGACCACACCTGAAATACTGCATCCAGTTTTGGCCACCACAGTATAAAAAAGATATTGAGACTCTAGAAAGAGTGCAGAGAAAAACAACTAAGGTGATTAAAGGCCTGGAGACTAAAATATATGAAGAAAGGTTGCAAGATTTGGGTTTGGCTAGTCTAGAGTAAAGAAGGTCTGGGGGGGGGGGGGACATGATGGCAGTATTCCAGTATTTGAGAGGCTGCTACAAAGAGGAGAGGGTTAACTTATTTTCCAAAGCACCAAAGGGCAGGACAAGAAACAATGGATGGAGACTAATCAAGGAGAAAAGCAATCTGGAGTGAAGGAGAAACTTTCTAACAGTGAGGACAATTAATCAGTGGAACAGCTTGCCTTTAAAAGTTGTGGGTGCTTCATCACTAGAGGCTTTTAAGAAGTGACTGGACAGTGACTTGTCTGAAATGGTATAGGGACTCCTGCTTACTCAGGGGGTTGGACTAGAAGACCTCCAAAGTCCCTTCCAATTTTTGATTGAATTTTTTTTTTAATTTGATTTATATGCCGCCCTTCTCTGGAGACTCAGGGCGACTTACAATGCATTAAGCAATAACCTTCATACTTTTGTATATTTATACAAAGTCAGCTTATTGCCCCCAAATTGAAATTGGGTGGTTCCCAAATCATAAACTAGGATTGCACATTGCAGCCCACAAGGTGAAGCAACAGTGGAATTTGGATCTTGACACAGGACTCCACCAAATCTTATGCTCACTATTAGCCAGCATATGTCCACTTTCTCCAAAGCTTGTCATCTTGTATCCTAGTGATACAGCTTCCCCTCCCCTGGATGCTTCATTTAGTGCTGCCAGGCAAACCACCATGTTCACAGATTGCAAATCTTGTGTGGGGAATAACATTTTTAGAACTTATGTTACAAGGGAAGTTATGCCGCTTGTGGTACAATTATATTATCGGGCAATTACATGAGCACTATATATTATCACCACAGCAACATCTACTTTTAAATGTGTACCATCTGTATATAATGCTGGTCTTATGCATTTGCCATTAGTCCTGACCTTATGTTCTACCTGTGCCGTGTTCCCAAGGAAAGCAGAGGCAAACTGATTAGCAGCAGGTACATTCAGGTGTGCAGATGGCTCGCTCCCGTTCCTAGGAAATCGTGTTGCTGGCTATTCAAGTATGGATGTAATTTCAGTGGAACGATGTCATTGGAAGCCATAAAGTGCAAGTTCTGATATTTATGTGTGTGTATATATACCCTGTTTCCACCAAAATAAGACATCCCCTAATAATAAGCCCAATTGGGCTTTTGAGTGCATGGCAATAAGGCCAAGCGCTTATTTCAAGGTTCAAAAAAATATAAGACAGGGTCTTATTTTGGGGAAAACACGGTGTGTGTGTGTATGTGTGTGTTATAATATTAAAGTAAGTTTGAACTGTCTCAAGCACTTGTCCTTGGCACTGAGTATCAGTTTGCATTCGTTTTGGAATCAGCTCCAGGGACACAGTAAAGGGAGACCACTTTCTAGTGGAAGAAGACTATTGGTGAATCAAGCTAAAAGCCAAAGGCCTTGATCCACTGGCCTCAAGAGGAGGTGGGACAATCTCCTGTCAATCACCAGAATTACTCTTACAGTCTATGATTTGCCCAAAATTCCACTTCCTCAGCACTATAATACCTGTCCTTGATGGATCTTACTCATCCTACTAGATCTGGCAGGTTAGGTACACTCCAAATGAAAGAAGGAGAGGCCTTGGAAGCATGCCTTCTCTGCCATAGTTCCTGCCTCCCATCAGAGATGGCTCCAATCCTGTTGGCCTTCAGAAAAGCAGTGAAGACCTGCCTTTCCTCCCAGGCACTTCGGCAGGATGTACATGGAACTGGGATGGGGTGGTTAGTGGGTGGGTGGGTGGGTGGATACAAGTATATTGTTCATTGTTTTAAGTAATCATATGATGGCATTGTGTTTTTATTGTATTCTGTTTGCTGCCCAGAATTCTGGTAGGTGGATGGCTATGTCAGTTAGTTAGCTAAATAAATACAGGTAGGTGGGTGGCTGGGTAGGTGGGTGGGTGGAGAGAGATGTGGGGAGGGAGGGAGGGAAAAAGATGTTACACTTGACTTCCTTCCTGGGCTCAGAGTTGCTCCTCATGGCTCTAAGAGACAAACACAATGACAGAGATGGCATAAGAGTTCTTCGGGGTTTCATTTATCTTGCTTCACTTTTTAGGAGGGGGATAAAGAGCTTTCTTCCATTTTAATCTATTCTCTTCCTACCAGAAGAAAAGAAAGCACATGGAAGTCAAATACTGCGAAAGAAAGAAAGAAAGAAAGAAAGAAAGAAAGAAAGAAAGAAAGAAAGAAAGAAAGAAAGAAAGAAAGAGGGAGGGAAGAGGTGGAGGGGAAGGGGAGGAGAGGAGAGGAGATGGGAAGGACATAGGAGGGGAGGGGGAAGAGAGGAGAGAGGAGAGAGGAATGAGGGAGGGAAGGGAAAGACAAAATGCAGGAAAAGAGAGGAAAGGAAAAAAAGAAAATATAAAGAAATAGTTTCTATTCTTCTTCACAATGGTTATGGTATAAATTTATGTCTTACTGTATGGCTAGAGTATAACTTCCATTTTTTCTACAATCTATTTTTACAATCATCAAAACCATATACCATACATTCATTTTTTTAATGGTTTTCAGTCAGCAATAACCTAAAATAATATCTTTTCTCTGATCAAAGCTATCAGTTTGGCCATCTCAGCAAGTTCCATGCTTTATAACCTCTTTCAAGAAGCAAAGAAACGTGCTAATAGGACAGCTCACTTTCAGAAATGTATGCTTCATATTTATTAAATGGGGTGTAATCGAAGAATGCCAGATTCAACATTGGTGGGAGCTCTCTTTTTTTTTATTAGATTTATATGCCGCCCTTCTCCGAAGACTCAGGGCTGCTTACAATGCGTTAAGCAATAGCCTTCATACTTTTGTATATTTTATACAAAGTCAGCTTATTGCCCTCATAAACTGGGTCCTTTTGACTGGGGAAGATCAGTTTAGATGTGCTCATGATATGGAAATAAAGCAAAATTTGTTTTTTTCTATTGAATGGTTACAGCTGGATTGCATGATTGTTCCCCCATATTGGGCAATCACTGCAGTGCTCATATATTTACACAACGCTGGCCTTTACTTCTTCTCTGACATCTATTCTCTTACTCTCCTTCGACAGGTGGAAGGAGCTGCATATATTTGGCCTCCTCTACTTAATTTGGACATCACATGACTTTTCCAGAGAAAACGAAGAGATAGATAATCCTTATATGAGGCAATTGAGATGGAGCTAATATTTTAATGAGAGGCAGTTTGGTGTAGTGATTTAAGCACCAGGCTAGAAACTGGGAGACCATGAGTTTTAGTCCCAAAGCCAATTAGCTGACCTTGGATCGAACACTCTCTCCCAATCCTGCGAAGGAGATAGCAGCAAACCACTTCTGAAAAACCTTGCCAAAAAAACTACAGGAATTTATCCAGGAAATCTCTGAGACTCAGATACAATTGAATGGAAGGGGGGAAGGGAAGGATTTCAATCCTTACATCTTTTCCTCCCCTCCATGCAGTGCTGCCATTCCCTTTTGGAATACGACCCATTTGGGGGGGGGGGCTAATTCCAGATGCTTTACATCAGAGTTTGTTAGGATGGGCTCTCCAACCAAGTTTAGATTTGTATGATGAACTAAAATATCTATAAACAGCATATACAGTTTTATATGAATGTGGGACACCCATATGAATGTGGGACACACTGTAGAGGGTTCTAAATTCTGTGAAAAGTCAGAATCTGTAAGTGGCTGTCCTGTTCCTTGAATTCAGCCAAAATTCAGAAGAGCCATGGTGGAGCACTGCTTAGAATGCAGCATTGCAGGCTAATTCTGCCAGTTGCCAGCAGTTCAATCCTGACCAGCTCAAGGTTGACTCAGCCTTCCATCCTTCCAAGGTCAGTAAAATGAGGTCGCAGATTGTTGGGGGCAATAGGCTGACTCTCTAAACCGCTTAGAAGGGCTGTAAAGCACTATGGAGTGGTATGTAAGTCTAAGTGCTATTGGGAGTTCACCACAAGCTTTACTCCTCTTGTACAGGTTGCATTGTCCTAGAGCATGTACAAAAAAGCAATGATATGTCAATGCATGGACAAAAGTGGTCTGCCACATTGCTTTCTTCAAGCTGTTCCCTTGCCTGCTACAGATGCCACCAGCTCCCCAAATTCCAAGCCATGTTAGGAATTCTAGGAGAGCAGCAGGCCAGGCCAAACTTTTCTGCTCTGGGAGTCCGAGTCAACATAGGATGAATGCCTGAGGGAGAAACAATCAGAAATAATAAACTGCCTCCACACACAACTAAAGAAAAACAAGTATTTATGGAAGCAGTGATGTATTTGGTTTTGGCTTCTCCCTGCAGCTTCATTTTAATTCACAAGGAGAAATGACAAGGTCATCTAAAAATGCATGACAATGACTTCCACCTTTCTCCAGCTGTTATATTTACAAGATGAAGGGAAACAAAAATCAAGAAGTATAACATTATGCAAAAGAACTTCCAACATCATTATCCTTGTCCTCGTTTTGTTTTCTTCTCACATTCGCATTTTTATAGCTCGTCTCAAATTATCCTGTGCATTTCTGGAGCATATTTATTTATTTATTGTACGGAGGGCTGTCAACCAATGTAATATTTTCAGAAGATTGCTAGTCTCTCTTTCAAGTGATTGACTAATTAACTCATTAAAATTAATAGCATCATCTCAATATAAGGTAGCATTTTAGTTATAAAACAATGGAAAGAACTATTCTCCTGGCATATTATATAAACAGCTCATTCTTATGGATATTCACTTGGATCTAAGCCCCACAGTTTGCAGTAGAGTTTCCTCCCAAATCTTGAAGATCATAATCCAAGAGAATGAATTGTTAAGTGGCATCTGAAGACACATCTCTAATACTTTGCACTGCATAAAACAGCTTTCACAAAAAAGCCTTAGAGGTCATAGCGTTTAGTCCCGATAGTAAATCCACCTTTTGAATCTGATTATTCACTTAATGTATGCTTCAGCTATGTTATAATGCTGTAATATTTATCTGCCTTGCTGGGAGGCCACTACATATAATTAGAGAAGAAAAATGAGGAAAGGGTAAAATATATCGAGAATAAAAGCATTTTATTTTTGTATTTGTTGTGATCACTGCTATTTTTGAAATCTCTATTGTCTTTAACATGATACAGATATTTTTCTTTCATATTAGCAGGCATTTAGTTTTAGTGTTTGCTTTTAGTCTCCGAAGAGCCCTATTTCCATTTTCTTATCTGTGAAAGTGAGAGAGGTACCTAGCAGGAATTTGGATACATATCCTCCCTCCCTTTCAGCTGCTAGACAAAAAAAAAAAAAAATCTACAAAATAGAAGTCTCAGGTCACAGCTCTAAATAGCTATAGCTTGATGAAGTGGCATTTACTATTTATTATTTAGTACATTTTTTTTATACATTCCTGTGTTTAAAGAAAAATCTAGGGGGTTTTTTTGCAATAGTGGAAAAATTTTGCTTGTCAAGAATCCTAGGATGACTTCAGCTCCAATGAAAATGGATGTTTTATAACCACCCAACAACCCTTGAGATGACATCCCCCCTTTCTCTATCAATATGGAGTTAGGCCTTTGAAAAGCAGTAAGTCTGCTAAACAAGCATGAATTAGGTTTCTTTGCTGTCTCTACCAGTCCCTTTGTGTCATTGAGATAATGAACAAAAGGAAGAAATAATTACAAAGCAACGAACAAGCACAATGCAGTAAGAATGATCTGTATCTATCCTTGTACCTTCTCTTCATCTCTGCCCCGGATCTTCCAACACATATTTAAAATAAAATTAAAATGGCCATCAAAAACAGAATCTGGACTAAGGGAGAAAATATCTGTAGAATAACAACTCAAATGGCAATAAAAGAATCAATTTGGACCCAGCAAGAATTAGATATATTACTAAGAATATTTTGATGAATTTCACTGATTAGGAGCAACCACTAGAATTTCGAATAAAAAAAATATCAGGCAGTGATAATGCAACATACATGAGGCATCTACAGTAAGATGCACATTGTGCATGAAGAGTCCATCCATCTAAGAGCATGGAGTTGGTTCAAGACCAGAAGTTTTTTTGAAAGAAAGTGGGAGGACTGTGTCATTGGTATGGTGAGCAACGTTGTATCAGTTTAAGGCATTAGAGAAGACGTACTAAATCTGCAAAATTCAGGGTCAGACAACATCTTTACTGGGACAGCTTTCTTTAGAATTAATCAAACATGTTCTAAATTTCAGCTGACCTTTTCAAGTCTTCGCCTCTTTGGAAAACGAGACAATTATATTTTTAAAAAAAGATTAGAAGGAAGGAGAATAGAGGAGGGAAGATGACAGAGGTTGAGGTTATGGAGTTTACATGATTCGTCAAAAGAAGGAATGATAGAAGAGGTCTAGAATTGAAAATGGTCTCAGCGGGGTCTAAGAAGATGGCCCTACATTTTTAACATAAATATTTTCTTATTGTGGCTCTTGCGTTTCTACTTGCATTGCAGCATTCCTTATGTTGATTAATTGATTGCAATTCCCAGTATTGTGCCATTCTGTTCTGTTGGCTAGGATCGATTTGGGTCCCAATAATATACGAAGACTCGTTTGTTTGTTTCTCAAGGTAAGTCTTTATTCATTCATGTATATTTGTTTCTTTGCAGGTATCAACAGGAACAACTGAGGCAACAACAACAGGGGAGGACCTTAAATACCCGGGAGGTGGAGCTACAGGTAATGGGAAGGGGGAGAAGGTGGGGTTATATTCTCTCAAGCTGGTTAACCCTTGGTATGCCAGGTCACTGAGCTGGACATGCCCAGGGAGAAGATTTACCTGTAACAAATCCCCCTCTAAATGCTTATCCCTGGGGCTGACAGTTTCGACCTGGCTAGCGTTTGTGGGTATGACACATAGTCTTGAAGTAAGATATGAGTGCTGTTTAACAGGTAGGGGCTTAGTAAGTATGTCAGCGGTTTGGTGCTCGGTGTCGCAGTGCGTAATGGTAACGAAGCCTGATTTGTGGAGTTGCCTTACGTGCTTGTTTTTGATGTCGATGTGCCTTGATCTATGACCTACGGCGTCTGATGTGGAGATCTCTATTGCTGCCTTATTGTCTTCAAAAATCTGGATTGGGTGCATAGGTTCGGTCCAGATGTTTGTCAGCAGTTCATCGAACCAAACCAGATTGTTTATGGCTTTGGACAGGCAGATGTACTCTGCCTCTGTGGTGGAGGTGGCTACAAGGTTTTGCTTTCCAGTGTACCAATATACTGGGCAATCATTTAAGAAGAGAACATACCCTGAGGTACTTTTCCTACTTTTGGTGTCGCCTGCCCAGTCAGCATCAGCGTAGCAGTGTAGGAGAGGCTTCTCATTGGCATTGGGTTCTAACTTGAGGCAGCTATTAATGCTATACTTCAGGTACCTAAGTATTCTTTTTATTGCTTCCCAATGAAACACTGTGGGGTTGGCTACGTGCCTCGAGAGCAGGTTCACGGGCAGAGCAATATCCGGCCGTGTCCAGTTAGCAATGTATAACAGAGAACCTATTGTGGATCTGTACAAGGTGTTCTCTGGGAACTGCGGTGAGTCATTGTGCACGTTTTTTTGGAAGTCTGCTAACATGGGGGTTTCACAAGGTTTGGCATTTGACATATTACATTTGGTAAGGAGCTCGCTTATTTTTTCCTTTTGGCTTAGGAGGAAGCCCTTGGGTGATCTGGTAACGTGAACCCCAAGGTATTTGTTGATGCCTCCTAATGACTTGAGTGAAAAATATTTGCCTAATTCATTTGCAAAGGCATCGCAATCCCCTTTGTTCTTACTTATAAATAATATATCGTCCACATATATGAGGACGTACTCCTTGCCTCCATTGCTCTTCTTGGTGAAGAGGCAGTTATCAGCTAGGGTGGCCTTGAACCCCATAGATTCTAATACTTTAACCAGACAATCATACCATTGTTTACCCGACTGCTTAAGCCCATACAAGCTCTTGTTTAGTAGCCAGGTTTCGCCCTTGGTGGTGTCTTTACCAGGGGGAGCCCTCACGTAAATTTCTTTGTCTAACTTAGCATGTAGGTAGGCTGTCTGTATATCATACTGTTGTACTTCAAGACCTAGGGTGGCCGCGATGACCAGCGCGCTTTTGACACTTTCGGGCCTTACAGTTGGTGAGTACGTTTCTGTGTAATCATCGGGGAATCTTTGGGCGAATCCCTGTGCTACGAGTCTGGCCTTGTATAGATTCTGGCCCCCCTCTAGAGTTTTTACTTTAAAGACCCACTTTGTCCCGATGGTGGTCTTACCCTCTGGTACCTTGGATGGTGTGTATACGCTTAGCTCCCTAAGGCTGTTCATTTCTTTCTCCATCGCTGCTTCCCATTTTTGCCTTTCCTCTAATGGTAATTTTGTTATGTCGCTGTATGTTTCTGGGGTAATGGGTTCTGTTTGCAGGTGCATGACGTAATCATCGAACCTTTTTGGTTTTTGGTTCCTATTGTTTCTGACTGGCCTACCTTGCAGGGTCTCCGCGTCGTGCATGTATTTTGCCTCTTTATCAGTGAGTGAATCTACCTTGTGTTTGGGTTGGAGTGACCTTTGGGTGTAGTTGCCTTGTGGGTGATCAATTTGGTCTGGTTTCTGCTGGCTGTTTTCTACCTGGTGATGCAATTCATTGAGGTGTATTTTTGACCAATTGGCCTGTTCGTGAAATGTGGCAGTTCTGGAGATGATGAATTTGTTGTTACTGTCTATGAACCTATATCCTTTCGTGCCTGTCTCATAACCCATGAATCTAAGGCGTTTTGAAACCTTGTCTCCCTTCCTACGGAGCTGCTTGGGTATGTGCACGTCTGCCGTGACTCCAAAGATGTGGAGGTGGGATATCTTTGGCTTTCTATTGTACATCACCTCGTAAGGAGTCATGTTTAGCACGCTTGACCAAAGTCTGTTGATCGTGTAATTTGAGTAAACCAGGGCTTCGGCCCAGAAGTGTTGGCCAAGCCCAGCGTCCTCCAGGACGCACCTCACCATTGTTTGAAGTGCTGAGTTCTTGCGTTCTGCCACGCCATTCTGGAATGGCGAGAAAGGTGATGACTTAAAGTGCAGCACGCCCTTTGACCTCAGCCAGCGGGAGAAGTCATTGGATAAGAACTCTGATCCCCTGTCTGTCATGATTTTCTTGATTTTTGTATTATGTTGTGTCTCCACACGCTTATAGAATTCCTTAAATTTTTGGTAGGTCTCACTTTTGTGTTTCAGTGTGTACACGAAGCCGTAGCGACTGTAGTCGTCTACTATGGTTAAGAAGAACCTCTTGCCATACTTTATGGAAGGCCTGAGGGGGCCTACAAGGTCCATGTGTACCATTTCGAATAATTGATTTGTTGAGCGTGTGGCCTTTTTGGGTTTGGGGGCTACCTTTAGCTTAGAGCGTTTGCATACAGAGCAGTCCAAATAAGTTTCACAATTCTTTATTCTTGAGCCCTCAGTACAGTCATTAGCCCTTTGAACAACAGGGAAGCTAGCGTGTCCTAACCTGCGATGCAGCAGGTGTGCGCACTCATCATGGAGCGGCTTCCCTATGTTAATCTTATCTCTGCCTAGCTTGTCTTCCTTGTGTGGTTGGGTACCCTCCCACTCTTGTCCTTTGCTACCCTCGGTGTCTTCTTTGGCATTAGTCTTGTCTATGTAGAGGAAGGGCAGGCCCCCTTTAATTGTGATTTTCCCTATGGTTATACTTCCCTTGGTCATGGTGATTCCCCCTTCTTTGATGTTAATTTCTATCCCTGCCTCCTTGCTGAGTTTCAAGGAGGCGAGGATGTTGTGGGGTATCTCGGGTACCAACAACACTCCTTCTAGTTTCCCTAATTTGGGGAGGGTTACGTTGCCTTTTCCTGTCACTCTCACATCGTTCTGATTAGCCACTTTGATTTGATAATCCTCCTCAGTGAAGGAAGAGAGGAGTTCTCTCTCACACGTGGTGTGATTGGTGGCCCCTGAGTCGATGAGCCACCAGGACCCACTTTCGTGAGTCTTGTTACTTTGTGTGGCTCCCCCTACTCTGCATAGGGACCCGTCTCTGCTATCCCTAGAGTTGTCTCTGCTTTCTTTTTTCTCCCAGGGTCTGGGGGAGTCCCTTCGCCTAGCCCTGCTGTCATGGTGACGCTTGTCTGTGTGCCTTTCTCGTGGTTCGTGTTTATATCTGTCCCTGTGCCCCCTGGTGCAGTCTCGTTTGTAGTGACCCCTTCGCCCGCAGTTATAGCACTCGGGGGAGTCTCGGGTGGTGTCAGTGAAGGCCACTCTTCGTGTTGGTTTGTGATCTCTAGGTGTCACCTGGTGTTCCCTTCTGTGGTTGTCCTCTGCTATGAGCAGGTTAGACAGGCTTTCTATGGTCATCTGGCCTAGGCTAAGTATGTTGAGCTGCGTTAGGAAGGTTCGCCAGGAAGGGTCTAGTGAGTTGAGGATGACACTCTTCATGGTCTGCTCTGACACTATTTCCCCCCTTATTTGCAATTCTGCCCTGGCTGCATTAAGTCCCATTAAATGCTCTCCCATTGACATCCCTGGTTTAATCCTGGCTGAATAGAATTCCTTGGAGATCTTAGTTGTTGTAGCTACGCTATCGCTATAGTAGTAACTGAATATTTTCTGAACCACATCATGCACAGTCAGATCATCCTCAATGCTATAGTAAATAGTGGGTGAAATGCTGGAGATGAGGAGACCAAATGCCTTGTGATGCATGCAGTCCATTTCAAATGTCCATGGTGTATCAGGTGGGTCAGTTATGAAAAACCTTAAATTTTCTTTTAGAAGTAAGACTTGGAGTTGTTGATACCACTCCATTAGGTTTGAACCCTGCATTTTTAAAATTGGAAACCCATTGGGTAAGTTCCCTGTGTTATTTTGTGTATTACTCACAGGTGGGTGTTGCTGTCCATGGTACTTGGCATGCTGGAAATAGCAGAGCGGCTCAGGAACGCTGGAAGGTAATTTAAAAATCCCTCCTTGCATTTTTTTTTCTCTTTTAGTCCACAGGAGCTCCTGCGCATGCGCGGCGTTCATTCCGGCTGAGACTTCGTCGGGGAAGGACCTCTTCATCTCCGTTCCGGCCAGGCTGCTCGTCCATGATGGGAAGGCCTCCGCTCCGGCTCCAGGTGTCCAGCGGCGGTCAAGGAAGGCTGTCCTCTCTGCTGGGTGGCTCCAGGTCTCTCTCTGCAGCGGCGGCGGCGGCGGTGAGTATTCTCGCCATTCGGTCCGTTCCGGTAGTCGCGGCTTGGGAGTGGGGTGGCGTATCGCTACCGGGGGGTGCTGCGGCATCGGTGGGTCCCCAGCGGTGTCCGCGCCCCTTGGTAAACAGCTGGAGGGCCTTCTCTTGTCCCCCTTGGGTTTTTTGGCGTTTTTTGGAGGCCCCTTTAAAATTTTTATTTTTGTTCCGAAGGCGGCGGTGAGCGTTTTTATCGCCTCTTCCACCGCTTGATCGTCGGGGATGTCCTCGGGGGGTGATTCCTCACTTTCTTCCGAGGAATCATCATTATTTTGGGGTTTTTGGGGTTCGGGCACCTCATTGGTTGGCGGATTAGCATATGCTAATTCGTTTCTTTGGAGGTCGGCCATCTTTTTTGGCCACGTGTTCCAAGATGGCCGCCAGTCTTGATTTTGGGCGGGAATCCCCCCCTCAGCCTTTGGAAAATAACAGTTCTGGGGGGTTTTTCTTACCGGGCTTGTGTCCGGTCGCCTTGTTTGTCGTCCTTGAGTCCTCCTGGCCTCGTTCTGGCTTTGGATGAGGTAGCTGATTCCGGCCAGGAGGTCTTCGTCGGTTGTAGGGGTTTCTAGCAGGCTCATCATTCCTCTTCTGAGTCTGCTGATTTCCTTTTGTTGGATTTTTTCTTCATTTATGTCTTTTTGCCCCCTTTCATCATCCGATGAATATTCTTCGGGGGTGTTTTCTTTTTCTTCCTCTGAAGTTATTGGCGTTGTCATGTCTTCAGTTGGTTTTTGTTGTTTTTCTTTCTTTTTTGTCTCTGACCTTGTTTGAGGTTTCTTTGGCATGTCTTCTGATTATTGGGTTGCCCAACCATCCTCTGCTACCATTTTGTTGGCTAGGATCGATTTGGGTCCCAATAATATACGAAGACTCGTTTGTTTGTTTCTCAAGGTAAGTCTTTATTCATTCATGTATATTTGTTTCTTTGCAGGTATCAACAGGAACAACTGAGGCAACAACAACAGGGGAGGACCTTAAATACCCGGGAGGTGGAGCTACAGGTAATGGGAAGGGGGAGAAGGTGGGGTTATATTCTCTCAAGCTGGTTAACCCTTGGTATGCCAGGTCACTGAGCTGGACATGCCCAGGGAGAAGATTTACCTGTAACATGTTCATCAGACTCTTAAGTGACTTAACAATTCCTCCATAGAACAGCTAAGTTTTAAAACATACACAATATAACATAAACAAAATTCTCTACAACTTCAACAGGACGTATAAATTACAACAGTATGTTGTCTCATTCTCATCCAGTGTCCTGGTACTACTTCCTTTGGAACAGCATTTAAAATTCTGTTTCCTATCCAGAAGTACTACAAAAGAACCAGTTCTTCATTGTCCTCCAAAACACTAATAAGGATGGGGTCATATTTATCTCTAGATGCCAGCTAGTCCAGAGGAGAGGAGAAACCATTAAAAAAAGCTTGCCTTCAAGATCTCAATCATCCAAATTTCTTCAGAGGTGGGACCCATAGCAAGCCTTTTCTCCTACATCTCACCTGATGAGCAGATTCCACAGAGCAGGTGGAAAATACTAGTGTTGTGGCCCGTCAGCGGCCTGTTCAGCTAGTAGTAGTATTCTAACAGTAAGGAGGCTGGTGTGGTGCTGTGCCAGCAGCCTATGCAGTTGGCACTTGAGTTGGACAATGAGGAGGCTGGAGAAGATGTGGTGCCAGAGGTGGGGATTCAGCCAGGGCCTTCAGAATCTCCAGAATCTCCCATAAGTGAAGAGGAAGAAGATGAGGAGCCTCTTCTCAATGCACGGGTGCGCAGAGCTACCAAAAGGCAGGGGTGGCTCCTAAGGAGGAGATCTCCTCGAGAGTAAGGCTTGGGGCTAATTGGCCACTCCATTAGCCTATTTAAGGAAGGATGACGACTGAGGCAATTTGCAGGGAATAACTTCATTCACTCTCCTGCGCGTCTTGATCTTAGTTCTCTGCAAATTGTTTCTGGGCTTTCTGCCAACCATAGTAAGATTACGATTATTTATTCTTTGGATTCTTGTAGGCTGTTAAGAAAGTTAATTAACAGCCTTTGTTTGAAAAAGACTGATTTAATTTAGTAAACTAAGGTTTGTACACACACACCTAAGGTTTGTGTGTGCTGCGTTCTTTGGGGTCCGTAGCTGGGGCAGAACAACTTAATGTAAAAGTTATTCACACTGATAAAATGACTACAGTTATCAAAACAATGAAATGAAATGCAGAGTGCCCTGTCTTCATAAAACAGGCCCAGACCTTTACAGCAAAAAAAGCAGGTGGAAGAAGATTGGCATTTTGCCATCATAAATTGACAAAGCCTAGGTTAACTAGATAACTGGAACCACTAACTCCATTGCTAAGTGATATGGTCATAAAGCATAATGTCACATGGGCTGCATCAATTTATAACAACCATTCTGTTGCAATTGTGGGCATTTGGCGAATCTTGCACAGTCACTTAGTGTGTCATCACATGATCATTATTTAAGACCTCCTTCTACCATCCCCATTGACTTTGCTGGTTGAAAGCCACCAGGGAAGATTTCAAATGCAATCATGTGACCATGGTATGCTGTGGCTGTCATAATTTTGAGCCAGTTGCCAAGTACCTGAATTGCAATTTCATGACCATGGGGACGTTGCAATGGCGACAACTTTGAGAGCCAGTCTTAAGTTGCCTCATTCAGAGTTGACGTAACTTCAAATGGTCATTGAATGAATGTAACCAAGAGCTAACTGAATAAAAATATTTGTTGAATAATATAATAATAGTCAAGACACTTCCCATTTTGACTATTGCAACTCACTCTTCATGGAGCTACCCTTGAAGAGCATCTGGAAGCTCCAGTTGGAGCAAAATGCAGTGGCCTGCATGGTTTTGTGCAGACCCCGGTATGCACAAATATTACCTCTCCTACGGGAGCTGCATTGGCTGCCAATTTGTTTCCAGGTGCAATTCAAGGGAATGCTGCATGTCCCATCCCCGAGGGAGATACACCTGGTGGGACCCAGAAGAAGGGCCTTCTCTGTGGTGGCTTCCTCTCTCTGGAACATCATTCTCTCAGAGATTAGAATGGCCCCCACCCTAATTCTCTTCCGGAAGGCGCTGAAGACCTGGTTCTGCTAGTGGGCCTGGGGAACACAGAGTGGGATGGAGCCCATTAAATGGCTCATGTGATCAGCTGTCACTGGGGCGGGAGATGGGGGTCAGGGGTGATTTTATTACAGTAATTTATTTGATTTTTTATGAGTTTTTGGGCGAATAGGCAGCAATATAAATCTAATAAAATAAAATAAATAAATAAATACCCTGTTTCCCCCAAAATAAGACATCCCCTGATAATAAGACCAATCGGGCTTTTGAACACATTGCAATAAGGGCCAAGCACTTATTTCAGGGTTCAAAAAAATATGATTTTTGGGAAAACATAGTAAATAATATTTGAATATAAGATACCTGCTGGAACTCTTGTTTGCAGCTTACCATTATTTCTAGTAAACTCTATTCATCTGAGTATGTACAATCTTGTTCCTTGGATTAACTGTTCCCAGTTTAGTCTGCAAAGAGAGGGAAAGCTGTCAACCAGCCCTACATTCTACAGGGGTTTAAGGGAAATAGCTACCATTTTGAGTTGCACCCAGAAGCAAACCAGTAATTCATATTATTCTCAGAATGATGGTCTCAGTTCAACTCAAATATTTATTACAGTCATAGATTAGCATAAAGGGGAGGTCTCACATGAACAAATCTAGACCAATTTCTGCCTGATCTTCAAGAGCAGCTCTGTGTAGAGCAACCTGCAAATATCCAATGCCTCATTGCCATTCTAGCATATGGTTTAAATTTCAGAGTAATGATGACAAAACCTGTTATTCCTCCCATCTTGGAAGATAACAAGATTTAAAAAAAACAAAAACCTGGGGGCGAGGGGAGAGAGAATTGGGAATCCTGTCTTGGCTGTGTGGATTTTGGTTTGTTGTTTTTTTTTTATTATTTGTACATTTAATGTGTCTTAGTTTTATCACCTGATTGGATCATTTTGCTTGGCAGCTCTGTGCTTTGGGAGTCATGCTGAATATTAACCATTCAGCTACATCCTCTCCTGATGCGGGTTAATCTCCGTATCATAGGCTGCCACCAGTTTCCTAAGCAGCTTAAAAGGACATGTTATAACTTTGACAATGACCCGCTAATGGTTTGACATTTCTCAAAAGTATTATGAGCTGTCTTTGTCACTGTTATCTTCTAATGAGATCAGTAAATTTAGGGAGCCGACATGGCTGATGCAAACGGCAGTGCTTCAGCCAAGGACAAGGCATATAATTGCTATACTATAAATAATAATCTGCAAACTATTTAGACTCTCCGCCTCCTTCAGTGACTGACTCCATTTTGGGTCCCCTGGAGCTAGCAAATCTGTTCTAGGATCACCTGTGATCTTTCTTTTCACATTGTGCAAAATTCCAAATAACAAGGTGCACCCCGAGATACAGGTTTTGTCCTCTGGAATTTTTTTGTGGATTTAATAAAGGGGGATTTTTACCCTTGGATCACTGACAGTTCTTTTCTGGGTCAAATGTGAAATATAATATCTATAAGGCAGTTCAGATAGATCCATCTATATAGCAGAATGATAAAGTGGCATTTTTTGAAGCAGGTCTAATCCAGTCCTCTGTGGAAGAAGATGAGACTTAAAGGGTAGCGATAGTGATTTCTCCTCAGCCACTTTCACTTTGGGAGGTTAAAGAATAGGATCTTTATCATTTCTGGTATTTACTAACTTGGGCTATTTCTCTCAAATTAATGTGGGTTTAGAACGTTCAATTCCCAAGTATTCCAATGCATTTCTCAAAATGGGTGGCACAGCTGATCGTTGGAAATACCAGTTCGGAGGAACCAGTATCTTTTTTTAATTACCAGTTTGACCAAACCGGTAGCTTTTTTAAACTACTGGTTTCAACCGAACTGGTAGCTCTTATCACTATCGGTTTACCAGAACTGGAGCGAACTGGTAGCATTTCACCCCTTGAAAGAGTATTCAGTATAAGTATATCTTCTATGGAGATTCTCAGTCATCCAGGTCATAGTTGACCTAAAGGTGCTTTTTCAAGAGACAACTGGACTTTCCTGTTTTTCTTTGAAGACGTTTTGCTTCTCATCCAAAAAGTTTCTTGCTTCACCTTTGGGATGAGTATTAGGTATATTCACCTGCTTGAGTTATTTATAAAAATAATTAAGGCAAGATATAAATAAATAAATAAATAAAATAATGTATTGGGAAACTTATACATATTCCAGCACAGAAGTCATATATGTCTCTCGATACCTCATAATGGGTTCATTTTAAGCAACTTACAGCAGTCACCAAATAAGCCCCAAAATCCACAATGGGCTTATTTTTCCATAAAACACAGCAGCAAGATGGGCAGCAGCTCTTTCAAGGTAGAAAATATAAAGGGCGGATTGTGACTACAGTCTCATCTCATCCTCCGATTCCAGGATCAAGCTGCAGGAAGGCTCCTGGGACTCCTGACATACAAGAGGGGAGACTATGCTCTGAGTCTTCTGGTGCCAAAAAAACCCCCAATGTATATGACAAAAAGGAACAATTGAAAGGCTATCTTCAAAACAGCAACATACATACCTAACACTTTACAATGAAATAATGACATTTATGTTCTTATCATAAGTCGGGAAAAGAGAATGCCATGTCTAGGAGAGAAAAATATAAGATGGGATGTGCAGTTAATTTATGAGTGGAACAACAGGCCCAATTGACACAATCAACAGATATAAAGAGGACCCAATAGTCTTGCCCCCCCCCTCCTCACACCCTAAAGTGTTCGGAATCTGGATTAATGGCTGCAATGCCCTCCCAGATGTTCCCTCAGCAGTCCAAAGTGGGAAGAGAAATGGGCAGCAGACCAAATCAAATTTTTACATTCCTCTAAGATTGTGCCAGACACTAAGATCTCATCAGTGTAACATCTGAGGCCCAGAGACAGTGCAGTAAGGTTGGCTTAACCCCCACAATCAATCCATTTTGCTGAAGATGGGACAAAGAAATTCAGAATCAGAACATTGAAGAGCTCCTATCCAAAAGTATAAATTGAAAGTCAAACACTTACAGCGCCTGTAATCAAGCCAAGGAAGAATTTATGGCCTAACAATTCTGAGACAGGAAAACTTGTGTTTTTTGCTGACAGACTACAAATGCTCATTTTAAACATTTCTAGCCCTTTCAAGTCAAGAACCCTGTGTATATGTCTAGAAATGGAGAAACAAATTGCAAGAGATTCGGTGCATTTTGATTTTATCCACAGATTAGAGCTGTGTAGAACAGAGGATTTTGTGATTGATCATCATTGTCATTTTGACCAAAAAGGATCTCTTATCCTCAATCTGCCTTGGTATAGCTTTACTAAATGGTGTGCTATGCAAATATTATTAATATAATATTTGTATATTATATTAGAAAGTTCTAAAAATCCATTTTAGGTCTTTCCAAAGGCTTTGACACACTCAGTGGATTTTTTGTTGGCTTGTATGCTCTTTCCCCACACTGTATGATCCAAGTTACTGACATTTTATCTGTTGTCTTTTGAAAGTTGAGAAACAATATTTGTTCACCAAGCCATAGATTTGACTGCAATGATATAGTCTCTCTTATAGTTTGTCAAAACACTTGTCTAGGTGATGAGGCAGTCTCACTTGTTAATGTGTGGGTTATACACTCTGGAAGAGCTAAACAAAGAGTTTCTGTGATTCCAGATTATCCAAATTCACAACTACACTATGTGGTTGTTGCACGACAAACCAAGAACCTCACAACCTGAGCCAAAGTCCACCTAATTCCTGAAATTTCCTGACAGCTAGAAAGATTAATCAGTGGAATGATTTGCCTCCAGAAGTTGTGGATCTTCCAAAACTAGAACTTTTTTAAAGAAGAGATTGGACAATCTCTTGAAATTGTATAGGGTTTCCTGCCTGAAAAGTGTTGTGACCTAGGCTTATTGAGTCACTACAATACACAATTAGTCCCAAAAAAACCTTTTTTATTGTAACAGCTGAGAATTACATTCATTCCCAGCTGAGTCCCAATTAGTTGCAAAAAAGTCCTTTGGAAGAAGTCCTTTGGGATAACTACCAACCTTTATCTTCTTTGACACCCTGCCAAAGGCCTTACTTGGCAAAGCCCCTCGGAGTTCAGAAACAAACAAGAGATGCCGACTGGAAACAGAGTTAGCAACGTTGCTTTTCTGCAAAAGGCCCAAGTGCCTTTGTTTCTCTTTTAAGCCTTATGGGAAGGACCAATTATCTCCTGGTCTTATTCCCAAGTCGTCCCTTTTGCTTTAACTGCTCTTGCCTTCTGGCAGCTATGCACATGCATGCACTAGGAACAGGCTCCTCCTGTTCCTCTGCCTCTCTGCTGTCTGGGTCTGGGGGCTCTGGAGTCCGCGCATCATTCCCAGATGGTCCTGGCCCCATCTCTGCCTCCGACGCAGAGCCCTCATCCGGGCCTTCCCCAGTCTCCAGGACCGGCCCATGTTCCTCCCCAGCCTCCTCACTGTCCAACTCCACTGCCAACCCAAAAAGAGGGTTGAACTAGAAGACCTCCAAGGTCCCTTCCAACTCTGTTATTCTGTTATTCCGTATTCTAGTATGACCAATTAGATGCCATTGGGAAGTGCAGAGACAGAATATAAATGTGATAGGATTTATCCACCCATAGTCCTCAATACTAGCATTCAGATGCTACAACCTTGGTAGGTTGAAGAGGTGAGCTTTAATGGTCATCATGAGCACCTATAAGATAACCAAATGAGTGCAAATGTATATCTTGATACCATCATGCAGATGATGCATATTACATACTAAATATAATTTACATCTTTGTGCCATAGATGCAGATTGCATATTTCATGTCATTTGCACAATGGTGTTATGACGGATATAGTTTCTTTGTGGTTTCTATCAGATACATTTGGCTGTAACTAGATTTATTGCCCATGGCTTGGTCAAATCTTCTTTTAAAAGCCATCCATGTGAATGGGTGAAAATGTGAAACATTTTCAACTGGTTAACTGTTCTGCATAGATAAGATTATTTATTCTTTCTTGGCTGAATCTCTTATTGGATGACCTTGCTTTGTAGAACTTTGGGGCAAAAAGGGGGGAAAAAACCCTTCTATTCCACTTTCCATATTTCATGCATATTATATTTTTAACTACTTTTTTCTAAGCTGCAAAGATTCAAATATTCTCTTTTTCCACGTTTCCAGAATTGCTCTATAGCATTGATCCTTTCAGTTGTTTCTTGTTTCTTTCACACTATGTGAGTAATGCAATTCTTAGGGCGGGGGGGATAAATATTAATATTTTTAAAAAATATTATTTTAAACCCAGAGCTTCACCAGTAACAGGTGAGAGGAGAAGACTAATTTGATTTGCTTGCATTCTAAATTCCATTTCCAATGTACTAAAATGGAGAAGCCAACTGGCAGAGGTCCCATAGAACCTTTTTTGTTTTTGAGTGCTGGAATAAAGCAGGTTCTAAATTCCGGCAAATATATAAACCTCTTTGTTGTTCACAGAGCCATGCCTCTGTAGGCATACAATGTCATGGGCACATAATTATTTAGAAGATAGGTATCTATAATCTGTGCTTTACCACCAGCAGTGGACTAGGTCTGATAAAGCCTTTTGGGTTGGCTGCGTTGAGCAAAATCCTTTATGCTGAAACATAATACTGCTTGCTGTTTTGCCTGGCACGTACAGGTTAGATTGTACCGTTTCACACAAAGAGTTTTTGAGATTATGTTTTAGAAGACTAACAGAGTTATTAACAGAGTTGGAAGGGACCTTGGAGGTCTTCTAGTCCAACCCCTTGCTCAGGCAGGAAGCCCTATACAATTTCAGAGCATTCACAACTTCTGGAGGCAAGTTGTTCCACCAATTAATTGTTCTGTCAGGAAATTTCTCCTTAGTTCTAGGTTGCTTCTCTCCTTGATTAGTTACCATCCATTGGTTCTTATCCTGCCTTCAGGTGCTTTGGAGAATAGCTTGACTCCTTCTTCTTTGCAGCAGCCCCTGAGATATTGGAACACTGCTATCATGTCTCCCCTGGTCCTTCTTTTCATTAAACTTGACCTACCCAGTTCCAGCAACCGTTCTTCATATGTTTTAGCCTCCAGTCCCCTAATCATCTTTGTTGCTCTTCTCTGCATACACTGCACAAGGTTCAAGATCAGGTAGTTCAACCAATTCAGAGGCAAAATTATACCCAGGAATCTCTGGCTCTGGGAAATACAGATCTTGGGAGTTCACTGTCTGTTCTTCAGGTAGTTAATCCCAATTATCTTCTTTTGGGGGGGGGGGGGGATTTTTATTTTATTTTTTTAAAACACACAAATAAACATACAATACATCTTTTCGGAACAGAGCATTGATCCGGTCTTAAATTTACACAATTTTTTGTTCATCTTTATCAGAATTTAACATATTCTATTTTTGCCATAATACTTATCACATATCTCAACTATTACCATCTTATAGAAAACTAACTCATATTATCTTGATCAGAGCAATTATCCTTCTATTAATCCACCTTAAATTTTGATTCAATTAATACCTCATAATACATTTCACAAGTCTTACCCCAAATACTCACTATTAAAAATACAGTTCACACACATTTATATTTCTAAATCTTATTTCCATTTCTAGTACTTCCTTACATTTTATTATTACTTCACATAATATTCATTAAGTCTTTATTTAATTATTACTTCATCAAATTTAAATCTTATTTATAATCTTGAAAATATACCAATTTAACATTTAAACAAAGTTCTTAATTCATATAACACAACATAATAAATTCATCATTTTCCCTAAATTCTATCTATTTAATAATACCATTTATATAAAAACCAATTTAAATGAGTCTTATTTAGTAAATCATAATCCTATATCATTTCAATTTTCTTTTCTTTTTGCTTAAATAAATGTATTATTGAAGATATTCAAATTATTACAATTGGTATAGGTATTTAAACAATATCCCAATTATTATAGCCATCAATTTTCTCAGATAGTACCATCCAACATCTCAATAAAAATTAATTCATTATATCCATTGATATATTTTCTTTTTACATAATCTAATTTTCATATATTTTAACTTCAATCCTTATTTCAAGTTGCCCACTTGAAATTCAGTGTAATGCCCACTTAATCCAGTGTAATCATTTTTTTCACTGTTAATCCCAGTGTAATCTCTAAAAATAGCCATCAATTTTCTCAAATAGTATCATCCAACATCTCAATAAAAATTAATTCATTATGTCCATTGTTCATATATTTTAGCTTCAATCCATATTTCAATTCTAGATATCTATAAAATATTCTTCTCTCATTTCCATCTTCCATTCCCTCTCCCCTATTTTGCCCTATCTGTCCTGTTGTTTCCCCTCTCTTTTCTCTTTCTCTCATTTTACCATTATTAATCTCGATATAATAATTAAATCAAAGTCCTCGACTCTTCTATTTTATTTAATATTCCCTAGTATTTTCCAACCTTTTCTTTTATCATTCCACTGTTAATCCCAGTGTAATCATCTTAACCAGGAATCTCTGGCTCTGGGAAATACAGATCTTGGGAGTCCACTGTCTGTTCTTCAGATAGTTAGTCCCAATTATTTTATTGTCAGAGACCAGAATAGGGTCTAGTTATTTTTTGGGGGAAAGAAGTCTGTTGCATATGGCGAGGTCAGATACTTGCCACAGGAAGACCAGGGTCCTAAACATCTTCGTCTGTCTTCAAATATGTACCCATAAGGCTGCCCCTTACTTCTCCCACTTAAAATACATAAGGAATGAGAATCATGCACTCACTACATTCACTTGCAAAGATTTCTTTCTTTCCTGTATTACTTATTGCCGGTGTTAAACCTTGTTTATGAGTTCTTGCTTGTACAGAGAAATGCAATAAGTCTCACTATGTCAGGCTATAAATCACCTGTCTGCCAGTAAGTAAATTAGGTCTTCCAAGCAGTGTAGTAGCAAGAGGGAATATATACTCCAGGGAGGGTACTCCACAGAGGTTCTTCACCTTCCCTTCGAATCAGCAGTTAATTTTCTCTTATTCAATCTCGGGAAGACAGACAGAATTTTTTTTTTTTTAAAAGTGTTTTATAGCTATGTTTGCAGGAGCTCGAAGCACACCTCCTCTCATTATTCTAATCATTCTAATAATTATTCCAGTGCAAGTTCATTCTAATAATTATTCCCTTGCAGATTCACTGGACTGTACCTGCCTTTATTTTTGTTAGGAATATTATGGATGTTGCAATCAAGTACATCTAGAGATCACAAATAAGGTCAATCTAGGACCGTCAGATCTGAGGTGCAAGAAGCCAGGTGATCTTTAGAGATATAGCAAAGCCTATTTTTCTGCCCTTTGGTGGTTCATATGAGTTTTTCAGCCTTAGCAGCCCTGGGTAAATCTGCTCCAATTAAATCTCCAGTTTGTTGCAATTATACATTAGTTATTCTCCGTAGTAACTATCCGTGTTCTTCTCAATCTCTTATCTAATAAGCAGTAAACAAAATAAATACAGCCATTTAAGAAGAGAATACCATTCCTCTGGTCTGGCTAGAGATAATAAGTTTTAAAAAGCCCCATCAAACAGTAGGAGAGATCTCTGCCAGGGTTGGAAGCAGGGGTGGGTTCTATTTACCCTTACTACTGGTTTGCAGTGCGCACACGCCCTTCTGCACATGCACAGAAGCTTTTGCGCATGCACAGATCACCTATGATGACATCTGGGTCAATGGGTGGAGCCTCCCGCCGGTTTTACTACCGGTTCTTACAAACCATTCCAAACTGGGAGCAACCCACCAGTGGTTGGAAGGCATCTGCCCTAGAAATCCCATTTGCACTTATGGATGCAAATCTATGTTTTGCTAATGACAGGTCCTAATTTGAAGTATAATGGAGATAAGATGAAGGCAGTTTTGAATATTCAAGATGCAAAGTCCCTCCATTCTTAGGTAAGGCTCCACGTTGATGTTCTATATCTACCTCAGTATGCTGCATTCTATCATAGCTTCAGTTCAGATTCTTGCAATAAAGCTTCCCCTTGGGGAAAGATAAGCTTAAGGGTCAAAAAAAAAAAAAGACCCTAAGGCCCATAAAATGTTTTCAACAAAAATAAATAAATAAATAAATAAATAAAGTTTCCCAGTAAAAACCAGTGGCAGATTTTATGTGTAAACAATGAAAATGCAAACAGTACAGGAATAATTTAACAGAGTCATTTTGCTAAAAAGAGACAAAAATATACATTTTTTTCTTTTAGGAACTTATTCTAAATGTTCGCAGGATCATCCAAATGTTCACAGATCTCTGCTTCCTTTTAAGAGCAATTTGGGAAGGGTGTCAGTTCAAGGCCTGAATGCATCTTCAAAGTCAAGAGAAGAATGAGGAGTTTTCTTGAGTACCCAGCTGACTTTGATGGCACTCTAAAAGATAAGGACTGCAGGATCAGAACTGGTCAGTACTTAAAAGGGAGATCACCAAGAAATTCCAGGTTGTCAGGTAGTCTGGGAAGACAATAACAAATGGGAGAAGGTAGCAGAAAAGATGAAGACACTATAAATAATAAGTTTTCCGCATATAGCGAACAAAGGGAAGGGTATATCGACAGAGTTCTGCTCCACTAGGAAAGAGTTTTTAAAACATGTCTCAAAGGCAGACTAACAAGCAGCCATGCCATTAATCAATCAGAATGAAGAAAAAAAGAAAAAAGAAAGAAATTAGGAAATTATTTTGAAAAATAGCAATCTGGCTGGACAACGCGTACAGACTTTAGAGGCGGAAACAATTTTTGGCAGGAGGGGGAAAAAATCAAGCTAATTATCATAGCCTGAATTTCTGCTTTAATCTTCATATCAGTTTCAACATGTCAATCTGTAGAGATTTAAGAGGGAAAGGTTGCAAAGCACACGATGTCAGCATCTTAAAATTAGAATTACAATATAATTTTAAGCAGCTGTAGAAGTCATCTTTGAAAAAAAAAATAATCACACTGAAAAGAGTGCTACTTCTGCATTTCAAAATGGCAGCAACGTGTTTTATATTAAAAGACCCGGAACCAATTTCAACAGATTGTCATTTAAGATAGAAGCATACAAGAGAGATTAATATTACTATCTCCGGGATGAATTTCTTAATCCAGTATGGGTGAAATATATGATGTCCCAATCTTCCATGCAAAACTAAATCTAGTAGTAAAGTGGCAGAGAGCAAAGAACAAGAGATAAGTTAGTTATTTGACTTATCTTCACCTGAGATAAAAATTTCCTGAGATAGTTATGTAGTTTTAAAATTATGGACTTTGCTCAAAGAGAAATAGAAAACAGGACCTCACTGCTGCCATTTAGCAATTAGATGCCATCAAGTCTTAGCTACAGAGCTACTTAGCTACTCCTAGCAGATGGATTTTCTCCATGAAGATCTCTCTCTAACTTGATCCTTTGGGTCTTCTAGTGGTCTAATGGTCATCAAAAGCTTTGCAACTGAGTCACAATTTTGCCACCAGAACAACACAAATAACCAGACAGAAGAAGAAGTCCCACTATGAAGAAAGGTTGAACATACTCTTCTATCATATGCAATTTAAGATAACTTCCTACATGCAAAACAAGGCTGGACTGCTATTATTCTTGATTGCCTTACTTCACTGGACCTAGGACCAGCTCAAAAATATATGGTGCCCCGCCTAGACTGTATTGACTGATATCACCACCTTCTGTTGATGTGAAAATTAAATAATAAATAAATTAAAAGAAAAGAAAAACAATCAAAAGGCCTTGAAAGACTCCCTTTTCTGTGGTCAGTTTTCAATGTTTTCTACTTTATCCACCATAGGTGTCACACCTTGTTTGTGAGCCATCCTTCTTTCAAAGAGGCAACATAAAGCAATGGGAGAGAAATCAAAATATTTCCAGATTATTTAAAGACACACAATATAATGTTAGCATAAACAAAAGCATCCTGTTTGTTGCTGCAGCGTGTCAGAACAAACAAAAACAGTCTTACCTGAGAATCTGGAGCATGAAAACAAACACTTGGGCGTCTGACAAGATTTTGAAACAGACTCAAGAAATAAAGCTCAGTGAAAAGGCTTCACTATTTCTTGCTGTGTCTGAAAGTTTCCAAGTGTCGTCTTCCCTCGGCATGTGATGTGCAATCTGTTTTCCTAGCTATGGTGTCTGCATCTCAGATTGGTTAGAAGAAAGAATTTAGGTAGTACACAAACAGTTAGACAGGAGTAGGACAACTCTACATTCCCAGACAGTTGCAGCCACCCTATCTCATCTTTGCTGGGCCCATCATAAAAGGAAGTGGGTCACTGGTTATCTTTTGGCCTGGTTCTCTAAACAGCTGCCATGTTTATCTAGATGCCATTTACATTTCCCAGAGTTCTTTCAGTGTAGCATCCCTCTCAGGCATTCAGGGAATTTGGAGAATGAGCTAAAGCATCAAGCAGGGTGCCACAGAGTTCAGACTGGGTCCTCTACTCCTCCACATGTTTATTCATGACTGGGATGAAGTGGAAGCATCACTACGGTATTGAGAGGCTAGGAAAGGCGCTGAAAATAAAAAAAGGGAAATTTAACACTGAGAAATGTACATTTCTTCACTTAGGAAACTGAAATGGAATGCACAGGCATTGCTAGTTTAGTAGCAATCCTTGTGAAAAAGATTTTGGAACAGTAACTAATTACATACCAAGTTATGAGTCAGTGGTGTGATATTGGCTGCACCAAAGGCAAATGAGTTTGAAACCGCATCAACTGGAACATGGTTTCTATATCTGTATTTGGCCAGTTCTCACTTTGCATAGCATCCAGTTTTGGGCGCCAATAAGGATTCAGTCAAATTAGCTCAGGGAATGATAGTAAGGGTGATAAGAATACTAGAAAGGAAAATCTAATAAAGAGAAAATGAAGTAAATGGTATATACAAAAGTATGAAGGCTATTGCTTAATGCATTGTAAGCCGCCCTGAGTCTCCGAAGAAGGGCGGCATATAAATTAATTTTTTTAAAAGATGGGAATTTAAGGGCTTATTCTTGAAACAGATACGAGACCATTTTTCAAACACCTTAAACCAATGTTTCTTAACCTCAGCCACTTGAAGATGTGTGGACTTCAACTCCCAGAAGTCCACACATCTTCAAGTGGCCAAGGTTGAGAAACACTGCCTTTAATCATGTGACAAAATAAAAAGATTGAGATATGGTGCAGGAATAGTCTAAACTATAGGTCACTTTACAGGTGTAAAAGAAATCTGAATTTGTCTGGAAGAGGATTTCTGAGGTCTGTTTGAGGGACAGTAACTTCCTGCTGTTGAAAGCAGCAGAAGAGATTCAGGCAGAGTCATTTGAAACCCAGATGATCTCAACTATCCTGATAAGAATCTATGGGTTTCCTTGAATCTATGGGTTCCCATGTCATGTTTTTTAATCTCCTTGTTTATTGACCATTTTATATTTGCATACAAAAATTAAGGTATATCTGTAAAGAAAATAGATTTTCTTTCTCTCTATCTCCCCCCCTCTCTCATCCTCCCTTACTTCCCCCACTTCCAGCTTTGAGCAATGAAACATCACACAGGGGAGAACAAATGACCATCATAGAGGAATTATTTCATCCGTCCCCTTTTAGAAGGGCAGCATTATTGGGACTCCACAACCTCTTTATCAACACCAAGATATGAACCAACTAAAGCAGCTACTGGGCAAATGAATGCAGGCAAGATATTCACAAGTGGTTTTTTCCAACCTTTCAGAAATGCAGATTATGTACTTTACCTGAGGAAATTCAGTCAAAAGTTCTGTTTCAACATATACCCCAGGTCAAGGCCTTCTTCTGAAATCAGTCAAAGAACAGAGTCAGGAAAAGAGCTAGAACTTGTGCTCACTTGGTAAGGTTGAGCAACAATTTAGCTGGAATAAAAACTGGCCTAGTGTAGCAGCCAGAGTTATAATTAGAAAATAAAAAGGTCTGGGAGAAATGGTATAAATGGTTGGAGGAGAAAGGGGGAAAAGAAAAAAAGAAAAGGGGAGGGGACATAAGAAAACTAAACAATGGTTTAATTAGGTGGAGAAATATGGGAAAATATAAATTGTGGAAAGGAAACTAGATACCTGTTTATGTTAAATGTAAATAAAATATTTAGATTAAGAGAATATATATATATATATATATATATATATATATATATATATATATATATATATATATATTATACTAGGAATATATGTATAAGAGAGAGATTAAGATAAGAAAGAGAAAATGTACAAATATAGATTACTGATGCGAAGATGTTGAAAAAAGAAGAGGTAAATATCTATTTTTGTTTGTTTTTTGTTTGCAGGTTTGTTTGCATTAAAAATGTTCAATAAAGATTATTTTTAAAAAATCAATAAAAAGAAAATAAAAAGGTAGGTGTTTCTCCTTTCCAATTGAGTCCAACTTCATACTTTGTGAGTTATTCATTTGAAGTGGCATCTGAATGAATTATCTTCATTAGATTCTTTCTTGCTTAAACTGCAGGATGCGACAATCCAATTGGTTTGTCCTTTTTGTCATGGGTTCTTCTAAGTATATACAACTCAATGGGCTCCAAAACACAAGAAAGGAAAGATGACAAGGCACATGGAATACTATTACCTTCCCACTGAAGTGGTACCTATTAATCTGCTTGCATTTGCATGCTTTCAAACTGCTTGGTGGGCAGGAGGCAAGGCAAATGACAGGAGCTCACCCCATTTGCACAGAGATCAGGTGTCAAACTCAGACTGTCAGCCCTCCAGCTTACAAGTTCAGTCTCTTTAACCACTGAGCCATTGTGCCCCTACATTAAGGAAATACCCAGCTATAAAAGGGGCAGAAGGTTTTAAAGATAACTTCTCTATGGCAGTTCAACACAAGCATGCAGTTACATGGTAGGAACTATAAGGTGATATATTTGGAATAAATGGAATTACAATAATTGGCATCTTCCAATTGACATCATTTTATAAAGGAGAAACAAGAAAAGCTTTGCCAGTAAAAGGTATTGGCAATAAACATAGAGTAATCATATTTGTCATTTTCATTAATCTTTCAAATTAGGTGTTCACAAGGCACTAATAACAGCATACAATATTCAATGCAATTTCATGGCTATTATGCACAAGGAACATTTCCATGTTTGCTCTTCCATACAGCAGTTAGAAAGCATTACACTTTGCAGATATTCCTGTGCAGTGAGCAAATTCAAAATAGTTGAATCTAAATAGAATGTATTATGGCCCCAAAGCCACTCCAAATTAAAAATAGGGTGCAATTTGTCCCTCTTCATACTTTGTGAGTTATTCATGTGAAGAGATATCTGAATGAATTATCTCCATTAAATTCCTTCTTGCTTAAAGTCAGGGGTGAAATGCTCCCAGTTCAGACCTGATTGGGCAATCCGGTAGCAATCGTTGTGGTTGGTTCAGCGATCCAATAGCAATGGCGGAGCAAAGCTCCACCCACCCGCCCAGGTGTCATTACTTCCTGGTTTTAATCAAGAAGTAATGTGTTTTTTACCTTCTGTGCATGCAGAAACACAAGAGAACCAATATAACAACATAGATCCCTAGGCAGGATATCTCGCATATCTACATTGTGCCTTGCCACAGACTGACTGAGGGTGCTTAAATATAATGAAAAACCCTTTGAACAGCAGCAAAGGACTGCTCGCCCAACAGCACTGTCATACCTCTGGGAAGAGATCTCCTGCTGTTGCTGTTCTGCCTCGGATAGGAGCCCCAGTGGAATGGGATGACTTGCCATAGCCAACCTGCCGCAGCCAACTCACTCATTACCAATTCACCAAGGCCAACTCACCATTACCAATTCACCAAGGCCAACTCACCATGGCCAGCTTGCCACAGCCACTCGCAATGGCCAACATGCTGTGGCACAACTTGCTACAGAACAATTCAATAATTTTATTTAATTATCTAAAATAATTCAACAAATATTTTAGTTTTTGTCATTCCCATTTCATTTTGTTCCTCTTTTTGCATCCTTTCTTTAATAGTTCTATAATTTATTTGATATTATGTAAGTTTTGTCCCATGGCAAGTTGATTGTGGCGAATTGTGCCAGTGCGAGTTGCCATAGTGAATTGGCCACAGCAAGATGGCCTCAGACGTGACCCCCAGGTGTCTGGTGCTTGTTATTTATTTATTGGTGTTCTATTTCAAATGCTCCCATGACGCTTCCACCATCGGCCCTGTTAGTAGCTCACCCCAATAAGAACATCAATACAGGGTCAGCAAAAAACAGTCCTAGCAACCTTTTGCAAATTCTTCTCTACTCTAAATAATGGCAGAATCAAATCAAAGACTAATAATTACAAACAAATCAGGAAAAAAGAGTATCCAAGATTATTGCAGGTAGGTCTAAATTTATTTAATTATATAACATGCCTACAACTGAGAGACATCTGCTACACTTTCAAGGTTGGACATATTAGACTAGCAGCAGAAACCCGCTGAATGCTTTCCAAACATAACTCGTTATAAAAAACAAGGGGGGGATGAGCAAAGTACCTCAGAGATATTGCTGTTATAAAACTTTTTTTTCCTGAACATTGTATTATACTACACATAATACTTTGAGTACTAGAAGTTGAGCAGGGGAGGAAGAAATAAAGATATTCCTACCAATTTTTTCCATAAATCATAGAAACAGAAGCAATGTGGCAAAACTAAGGAAGAATCTGTCGGGACCATTAATGTTCTCCATTCTCCTCCCCTTTCTGTGTTTTAGCTCGAAAGATTTATATAGTCTTTTTTTTTTTCCACTAACTGTTCAAGAACATTTAGTTTCTGAAGTGAAACATAAAACCAGAGAATCAAATCTGGAAGACATCATAGAAGTTATCTAGTACAATTCCCTGCTCATTGCATGATCTAGTTGAACATCTCCGATGTATGACCTTCCAGCCTCCTTTGGAAGGCCACCAATAGAGGAGACCTCACCATTTCACATGTCTGCCAATTCTAGGATTCCTCTTGAATGTCATGCTTGAACTTTCTTCATTAACGTTGTAACCTACTGGTTCCAGATCTGCCCTCTGGGGAATAGGCCTCTCTTCCATCTGGAAGCCCTTCAGATCTGTGGTGAAATCCATTTTTTTTTACTACCAGTTCAGTGGGCGTGGCTTGGTGGGCATGGTGTGGCTTGGTGGGTGTGGCAGGGGAAGAATACTGCAAAATCTCCAGTCCCACCCCACTTCAGAGGAAGGATATTGCAAAATCTCTATTCCCATCCCACTCTGCGGCCAGCCAGAGGTGGTATTTGCCAGTTCTCCGAACTATTCAAAATTTCCGCTACCGTTTCTCCAGAATCTGTCAGAACCTGCTGGATTTCACCCCTGCTTCAGATATTTGGAGACCACTATCATAATTCCCGTTAGTCACCTTTTCTGTAGCTCAAAACAATCCATTCCTTTAACTCTTCCTTCATGAGGCTTGGTTTGTGGACTCTTCAGCATCTTGGTGACCTCTGCCCTGAACCTTATTCTCCCTGTCCTTTTTGAACTCTGGAGCCCAGAACTAGACTCGGTACTCCAAATGGGGTCTGAACATTTGCTTTAGTTTTTGCTTGTTTCATTTCTATTCCCTGTGATTCCTGTTGCCAAGAGCTGCCATTACCAACTGCTTTCACCGAAAAGGTCAATGCTATGCCAGAGCGATACAAAACAAAAGGCTCAACACCTAAGTCCATGTCCTTGGAGACAAGTTCTATTTATCTCGGTGGGATTCCTGTCTTGGGAAACATACACACTACTGGGGGCTGATAAAGGGATTAAGAGTTCATAATATAGGAGCAAATACCACATTTTCCTAAACAAGTCAGATAAGTTGTGCTAATGCAATTTCAGATAAAGGCAGCACGCTTTTTACTTTGGCTGGTAAGATTGAGTTTGTTAGAACGAAAACAAAGACAATCTTCACAGTTGCTTGCTGATACCACGTTGGATAGGGGAAATGACTCCACAACACTCATTTATTTGCATGTTGCCTTTGTAGAATCCTTTGAATTGGCTATGTTTTTCAGCTAGTTCAAGAGAGATGATATTTTTAGCCTTGATTCACAGTTTCAGCAGGATGGAAAGAGGCAAAAAAAAAGGCAAATGCAGAAATCAGTGTTTGCATTGTTCTGCCAAATAGTTCTTGAGGCAGGCAGGGAATCCAAATCACTAAGTATACATTCAGACATACACACATACCGCTCAACATAGGACTCCCAAGCCCCTGCCATAAAGAAGAGGGAGTCAATATGTTCTTCAAAGCACCTGAGGGCAGGACAAGCAGTAATGGATGGAAACTAATCAAGGAGAGAAGCAACTTAGAACTAAGGAGAAATTTCATTACAGTTGCCCTGAAGGTCCTTTTTCAGGAGGCAAGTGGACTTTCTTGTTTTTTCTTTGAAGACATTTCGCTTCTCATCCAAGAAGAAAAAAATAAGAAAGTCCACTTGCCTCCTGAAAAAACACATTTGGGACAACCATGATCTTGATGACTGAGAATCTCTACACACTTTTAGCGATGCAATTTGGGATGAACACCCTTCAAATGGTGTGAAAGTATGAATGGATTTCCCAAAAATTGCAGACTACAGGAACCATTAGCACTCCTCAGGTGAACCTGAGGACATACAGTAGATAAACCTCCAAGTGCTTCAAAGACCCTTTAAAAGGATGCAAATGACCAGCTGTCTGAGAGGAACATAAATCCTTCCATTCAGCACCATCCAGGCAGAACTGAAGCAGCTTCTTGGATGAGAAGCTAAACGTCTTCAAAGAAAAAACAAAGAAAGGAATAGAATTTTACCAACACAGTTGAGTTTCCTCAGCTTGTTCCCATTCAGAAAGGTATTAATTTTGTTTTTGAATGTCCCTAGATTTCACTTGGCAATTTAATCTCTGGAGAAAATTATCTACTGAATAGTCTAAAATATCTGACAGCGGCTAGGTGGGGATGAAAGCATTAGAAAAACCGAGAATATTGCTCAGTTGTGAATCAAACAGCTGTGAGGAAGCCCAGGTGTGCTAACACATCAAGGTCTGTTTGTGCCTTCCTAGGGTGGGACTGGCCAGGTTTATGGACTCACAGCTGACCTTGTAACAAATGAGAGATGGGGAAGTGAGCTTGTGAAGCCTCCGCCTTGAATACACATTCACATGCTTAAGATCACGTTTGCTATTTCAGAACTGGAAAGGCAGAAAAGCAAATAATAGTAAACACTTATTCCCAGCTGTGGTTCTTATATCTTTCTTTCTTTCTTTTTTTACGTGGATTACAAAAAATATGCTATATGTCCACCAGTTGAAACATTCTCTCTGCTTTTGTGTTGACTTGTTGCTTGTTGTGTCCTCAGAAATATCATCCCTGTTCAATAAACTCCAAGAGTTTCCTGCTACTTGCTACTTGCATGTACAGGTAGTCCTTGACTTATAACCACTTTCTTCTCTTGCCTTTGGAAAATAACTTGACCCCCTCCTCTGTGTGGCAGCTCCTCAAATACTGGAATACTGCTATCATGTCACCCCTAGTCCTTCTTTTCTCTAGACTGGCCCTACCCAATTCTTGTAACCATTCTTCATATGTTTCATATTTTTTATTATTTTAAGTTACTATCTGGACTGGGGTTTTTTCATTGAGGTTGGGGGAAAAAAGCTATCTGAAATGTTAATGTTGCCCCTGTCATTTGGCAGTGTGCAACATTACACTTCAGCATTATGATCTTCAGAACTTCCCCAACAACTTCTCGCCCACCCACCCCCACACAGATGGTGTTTCCCATTTGTCGCAAAATAAGCAACCTTAACATCAGACAGTTGGAAGTAGCACCAGACAAACCACCCAGTAGTTGCTGTCCTTTGATCACTATTGAAGGAAGGTCAACTCTATCTGTGATCTAATAGACAACCGCATCTTGAAGTCACCTACAACTGTTCCATCTACAGAAAAGCTGCTAGAGCTGATTCACTCATAAATATTAGTGACTTTTTCATATGTTGATCATCATCTGGAGAAGAAAGAGGTGTATGTTTGCTAGATTGATAGATAGATGATGAGAGAGAGACAGAGAAAAAGATGGGAGGGAGAAAGGGAGGGAGGGAGAGAAATCCCTGATCTCTTTTACTGCATGGAAATAATGCATAGAATAATGCATGGAACTCCTTGCAGTTCATATAAAATGGCACTATATAGTTGGGGAAATAACTTAATTGGATATTATTGGTAGTGGCCTTCAAAAAGCATGTATTCTCGGATTACAATCAAATATATATTAGGTGGCTCGTTGTGAAATTTATTAAATATTGCTTACATGAGAATCATTCCATATACAATTAAACTTATAAAAGAAAACTTGCACAGAAATGTCCTTTATTTTTCAATAAATTACAAAAGAAAAAAAGTAATGGTATAAAATTCAATATTCATTCACATGTCTCTGATTAGATTTAGACCGATCTGCAAGTTCTAATGTGAATAATCCCAATTTCTTGTAAATGATAAATAAATAGCATTGTTTCCATTTAGATGTCCATCCTTTTGTTTTGTGAGGCTCACTCCTAAAGAAATGTACACATGATTTCAATCTAAGATTTCCTTTGTTGCAGAAATTCCTTTGCACTTGGTTCTGCTAAATATGCATGAGACTAGGCAGCGTGTAATAAACAAAGCAGGTAGACAGACCTGTCCTTTAGCCAAATACTGAAAAATGTGAGCAGTCATTCATATCCAATTTTTGCAAACTGATAAATTAATGTGGAGACGATTGTGTAACAATGCCTGTTTTTATTTACTTTATCTGCACATGCACACAGTACAGACCAAAAAACACAATTAAACAATTATCAATCAATAATATGTGCCCCAGGAATGCATTTTGGAAAAGCCTTCCATTATGTTGGTTTCATTCCTAAAATATTCCCTTCCAGAAAGTAAATATCAAGGCTTTGCACCCCAAAGCATACTGCCTCCCAAGTCCTAGCTGATTGAGAGGAAATGGGGATTTTGCAGTAACCTTCCCCTGGAGTGGGGTGGGAATGAAGATTTTACAGTATCCTTCCCCTGCCACACCTACCAAGCCACACCCACCAAGCCATACCCACAGAACCGGTAGTAAAAAAAACTGAAACCCACCACTGATTTGTGTGTTGTGTTAATAATGAATAGGTGATATCACAATTGCCCAGACCAGTGTTTCTCAAACTTGGCAACTTTAAGATGGGTGAGCTTCAACTCCCAGAATTCTCCAGCCAGCTTGCTTGAAGTCCACACATCTTAAAGCCGCCAAGGTTGAGAAGTACTGGGGTAGGATATCGCATTTGGGTGCACTAAGATCGACAGGCAGGCCACTCTGAACTTCAGACAAATGAGGCAACTTATTCTAAGAATCAGCTGCCTTTCTGATCTCTGTTAAGTGGAATGGAAGGAGCTGAAAAATCTATGTAAGCCATGCCTGACTAGGCAATCCTTAGGAATGTTGTCACTGATGATCTATTTTGCACCACCCTGTTCGTTGCTATTGAAACAAAGTTTCTGGACCAACAGGAAGAAGAAAGTCAGATGCATCCTTAAATCTTAATTCTACACCATAAATTCTCGCCCCCGCGAAAATCTTACCAACACAGCTAACGTTTCTTGAACCGAGGAAAAAACAAGGCTTGCATTATGGCAATGGTATCATATTTTCAAACCTCAGCCGGGATAAACTGCATCCAATTAAGTTGAGAAAATATGGCACAGCTGGACGCCTGGAGATCTGAGCCACGTTCGGGAGAAAAAGTGGGATATAAGTCAACTAATAGCTGATAACAGTATGTACTTTCTTTATATTACTATAAGAATTAATTAAAGTGTATTTCTCCTCTACGGAAGATTTCAGAAGTACCATTAAAACAATGTTCTCTCTGTAATGTACTTAGAAAAACTATTCAACATCTGGCAGTGAAAAGGAAATGGTTTTCTGATTATGCAGATCGGTTCCCGAGAGCCCTAATAATTTTGTTAGTCTTTATGGCAGCCACGGACAATCTGAAGCCCAAGGCCAGAAGAGACTGCTCATGAGATCAGCCACGAATGCTGACACACACACACACAGAGAGAGAGAGAGAGAGAGAGAGAGAGAGAGAGAGAGAGAGAGAGAGAGAGAGAGAGAGAGAGAGAGAGAGAGAGAGGGAGAGAGAGAGAGAGAGAGCCCGGCGTGGTCTCATGAAGCAGGCTGGTAAGAGCTGTGGCAGTTTCTCTGGCAGGATTCCAGAGCAGCCTCTATTAGCTGGAAGATGGAAGATGCAATTCTGCAGTTTAGTTTGGCAACCAAGAGTTATAGCTGAGAGAAAAGGAGGGCAGGGAAAGGAATGGTGCACTCATATGCCTCTTACATCCAAAGGTTGCTAAACAATACATGAAGCTCCCTCCCTAAATATAGAAATGATGATGGGAATGCTTTCTTGGGGAGCGGGAAACACTTTAATGTTTGTCATTAAAGTAGTAAACAGAATATCCATCTTTCCTTGCAGCCCTTAGCCACAAGGGAATATTTACAGAGCTTTTTACAGTTGATTTAAAGTCAAGAACCATGTGATATCAGTCTGGCTTATTTGCAGGTTCCGCCACATTTCTGGAGATCGTGGATTTTTTTGAGTGTTCCCAAGAGCCAAGTGACTTGGCACTCAATCTTAGCACAATTCTACTCATAAGGCAGAGCTTCATGAACTTCTCCGAGGGCTAATCGCTAGATACTCTTTTGCAACACAAAAATTATCATGTGGATCCAAGTTATGCAAGGAGAGGAAAATGATCAGAATGAATTATTGCTGGTCAAGCTTTGGATGCCAGCGAACCATACTGCTCTCCACTCTCAGTGCAAACAACCACTTTCCATGAGTGAAGTTCAATAGGATTAAAGCAAGAGAGAAAGAGTTAAACCACTTCACATCTTATAATTACTAGCCATTTCAATGGGGACGGGAGTGGGGGAGGGAGTGGGAGAGAGAGAGAGAGAGAGAGACATGGCTACTTTGACTGATTCCATCAGGGAGTCAAGCGTCAACCCATTTCATACCTATGTGTGAGTTGATGGGCTATACAAATTTGTTTAAGGTAAAACATAAGATATTTGTTAAAATAATATTTCTCTGGTCCACAGTGAGTATCTTTGTTGTATATGATAGATTTTATCCTATGTTTCCGAAACTTGGCACCTTTAAGATGTGTGGACTTCAACTCCCACACGTGAAGTCCCATGTGTGGACTTCAATTCCCATGTTCAGCACTGTTGTAACTTTTTGTTGAACATAATTTGTTGAACAAATTATGTTAACCCAAGTTATGTTAACAATGTTAAATGAGAACTGCCTGCACCTTTAACAAACCTTATTGTTGGACTATCCTATTTGAACCATAAAAAGTCAGATAAATACAACCCACAGTTAGAATTTTTTGTGTCTCTTTGCTGACAGGCCTAAGCACCCAGATTTTTGCAGCCAGGAAATGGCAACCCAAATGGGGAGACCTCATGGGAACTGTAATGATAAAGCAGTGTGGAACAAAGAAAAGAACAAGAGAGGGAAAAGTCACCGCCACTCCACTGCTTTGCCACATCCTTGTCTACTGCTCCTGCCAAGTCAGCTACAGGTAGTCCTCGACTTACGATCACATCTGAGTCCAAAATTTATGTTGCTAAGAGAAACATTTGTTAAGGGAGTTTTTTGCCCCATTTTATGACCTTCGTTGCTACCCTTGTGAAGTGAATCACTGCAGTTGCTAAGTCAGTAACACGGTTGTTAAGCGAATCTGGTTTCTCCGTTGACTTGGCTTGTCAGAAGGTCACAAAAGATGGTTCACACGACCCCGGGACTCTGCAACCGTCATAAATATGAACCAGTTGCCAAGCATCAGAATTTTGTTTACATGACAACATGGGAATGCTGCAACAGTCGTAAGTGTGAAAACAGTCCTTTTTGCAGTGCCCTTGTAACTTCAAAAGTCACTAAACGAATGTTTGTAAGAGGAGGATTACCCATACTGTGCTTACTTTGAATCCAAGGTCAAAGTAGAAACGAGGGAAGGCACTTTCCAGTTGGAGGAAAAGAACCCTTTTTGCCGCCCTCTTCCAATCCTGTTTTTAAATATTCCAGTGATAACACTTGATCTGCGCTTCCAAAAGTGGGCCCCAACAAAGAAAGCCCTTGTGTTTGTAGAAATCAGTTCAAAGAAGCACGCAAATAGGCCTCGTGTTCGCTTTTCATCGTGCCGAAGAGCTGAGCCAGCCCAATGGCAACAAATAACTCGTGCTTTTGCGAAATAAGTGGAGCCCAATTAAGCCTGAACACATGCTAATGTTCTAATGAAGTCAATGGACTTCAGATGAGAAACAAGGCACATGTACCAATTAGCTGACACTGAAGGCATGTGAAGAAATAGCACCAATTGTAATGAAACAAAAGAGCGGTAAAAGTCACCATTTAAAGTAATTACCCGCAGGGCCTTTGCCAAGCTCTCAAAATGCCCTTTTTGCACAGTGAGAGGTCAGGGGACTTTTGTTTTTAAGATGTGGCCAATTCACAGTCTCCATTGTCTTTCCAGGCTGCCCCCATAGCTCATTTTTCTGAACAAAAAACAAAAAAACAAAACCCTCCACCAGAGCTTATTTACCTACTAAAGCAAAAACCCACTTTAGCATCAAATGAACACCGAGGTGTCGATTTGAAAACCGCCCCTCCCCAAAAGAAAACCACCCACCCTCCTCCAGCTTCGTTTGAACAGCTGTGGAGAGTCTGTTATTTATCAGAAACAATTTTAACAAAGGCCAAAAGTGGGGGGGGGAGAATAAGAAGCAGTTCAGCAGAGAACAAGGCAGCTCGTACTACCCTCACCCAGCTGTTACCCAATATGGAAGCTTCAGAAAGGGGGAGAGAAAGAGAAAACGGCCACACGTTCAAGCAAAATGGATGCCTTTGTCTTCTTTCAAGAGAGTGAAGGAAATGTTTTAAAATGTCTGTAAAAATATTTCCCCAAGCAACTATTTCCCCAAAACAAGAGCTGTAAATCTAAGCATTCTATCCAAGAAAGGGATAGCAATAGCAATAGCCGTAGGCTTATATACCACTTCACAGCCCTTTACAGCCCTCTCTAAGTGATTTACACAGTTAGCGCATTGCCCCCCAACAACCTGGGTCCTCATTTTACTCACCTCAGAAGGATGGAAGGTTGAGTCAATCTTGAGCAGGTCAGGATCGAACTCCTGGCAGTGAGCAGTGAGTTAGCAATACTGCATTCTAACCACAGCTCATACAGTGATACAGTGGATTTCCCCAATTCAGAATCTTCCAAATGATGGAACATAAACTCCAGCAGCCCCATCTAAGGATTATCTATACTGGGCAGGATAGGGGCAACGGTAATCTAGAAAATGCCAGACTGGGAAATAAATGATCTATTGTTATACAATGGAAACATTCAGTAATCGGCATGATTTTATACCAGAACAGCTCTCTGTCCTTAACACCAGCTAAAGTAACTCCATAGTCAAGAAAATGCCAGACTTTTCATGCATGTTTTGAAAGAACATGGTCTGTAGCCAGTCTGTTTTTGGGAAAGATCTGCTTGAAGCATATATGTTCCTCTGTTTTCACCCAGTTTGGCTGACAACATGTATCTCCATGCCTGGTTGATGGCCATCAAGTGTATCTCTATGCCTATTTCTTGCTAAATCTTTATTTTTACTTATTTATTTTATCTCCCATCTGTATTATTTTGATAAATAACTCAGGGTGTTGAGCTGACCTAAAACTCCTTCCTCCTCCTATGTGTCCTACAACAGCAATCCTGTGATATAAATTAGGCTGAGAGAAAGTGACTGGGCCAAAACCACCTGGCTTTCATGGCTGGCTTTCATGGCTAAGATGGGACTAGAATTCACAGCCTCCTGGTTTCTAGCCACTAGACCAAATTGGTTTAACCATCTACAATCTTTAAGATTACAGAGGTAGGTTGTCTTATAAATTGGATATTCATATGTTCCCAGAGTTATTCTTGAGGTTCTTGGGACCAATTTTCTCCTTGGATTGTCATGGAGTACCCTAGGGGTCTGCAACCATAAACAGTCAAAGAGCCATTTGGACCCATTTCCCACAGAAAAGAAAACACCGGGAGTCACAAAACTCTTCCCATGCCTGACTATTTCTTAAGCAGCCCCAAAACTAGCATATGTAGTTGAATTAAACATTCTGTTTTCTTCTAAAACTTTTTTCTTTTCTTGGATTTATTCATGGTTAGCCTACCGGGGGTTGAAAAGCTCAATAAATTGCGTGCTGGTGGGTGTCGCACATTGGCGGTTGTGATACATATTTTGAGTGACAGGGAGCCGCAGCAGAGGGGTGAAAGAGCCACACGAGGCTCCAGAGCAGCAGGTTGCTGACCCCTGAAATACCCAGTTAGAGACCTTCCTCTTTTCTATCCGTGGAACAACCAGAAACTATAACACAGAGCTATAAACATTGAGTAGCCAGTGTATGTGGAGTGCCAAAAAAAATGCATGCACAGTCCAGGTCCATATATAAAGCATAATTGACTAGGTTCACACAAAGTAAATCATTATAAGCCATAACAGTTTTCAACAACATGTTTAGCAAACTAGCAAATATATCATGATTTGTGCAATGTGTAAACCAGGTCAATGTCACATAATGTTCCCTTTGTTGAAGTGATTTGAATGAATGTTGCTCATTTTCTCTGTACCAATTATTTACAAGCTATCAGCTAATCTACTTTATTTATGGATCCATCATTCCTTATGGGAGACCAACAAGTTCCTAAATTCTTTTTCATGCATCGAGCAGTATTTTAATTGCAGATTAATCAACAGAAAAATTAATAGCAATTAAATGAACAGATTTTTACTTTTTTCTAATCAAAATAGAAAACATAAGGTAATCATTAACTTTATTTTTTTAATTAATTTGTCTTGTTTAAATATGCCAATTATTGTGACCAAAGATTTTATACATTAGGATTCTAAATTCACAGAAACAGTTCTATACACCCAAGGAAGTGTCAAGCATGTTCTTGAAACAGTGGCATCAGCCTTGCCATTCTGCAACGAAATCACTTCTAAAACTACGAGAAATAGTTAAAATGTTTCATGGTGCGGCCTGAGGGAAATTTGCAGTTTAGACTCATATGCCTAAATATGCTGATGTTTAGGCATATGAGCCACGGTGGCACAATGGTTAGAGTGCAGTACTGCAGGCTACTTCTGCTGACTGCTGGCAATTTGGCAGATCAAATCTCACCAGGCTCAAGGTTAACTCAACTTTCCATCCTCCCAAGGTCAATAAAATGAGGACCCAAAATTGTTGGGGACAATATGCTGACTCTGTAAACCACTTAGAGAGGGTTTATAAGTCTAAGTGCTATTGCTAAGTGCTATATAGATGCATCAGTTATATTCTGAAATACCTGAAATAGGAAAGAAGCTTTCTACAAAGACAAATGCTTATCAATGTTTACATACAAAGAAGAAAGTATTTGTAGCTCAGCGTTGAATTGTGGGGTCCTTGGAGCTCTTTGAACTTGTTTTCTGATAGACATTTCATTACCCAACTAGGTAATCTTTAGAACACCAAAGATGTTAACTAGTTGGGTAATGAAATTTCTGCAAGAAAGCAACCAAGCTCAGAGATACATACAAAGTGATACATTTAGGATGAAAATCATTAAAAATAGTAATACTAAATCCATAGTGCAGTGTTATTCAAAAAGTCATCTCGGTGAATTTCCAGAAGCTTACTTCAAAGGAAAAAAATATATAAAATTAAAGTCTCCATGACTGAACCTGCAGACCTCTTCATCCTGATTAGGAAAAATGTTGCCTTCGAACTCAGAGAACCTTGCTTACAAGGAAAGATGTTGAGCATCCTACTCTTAGAAATGCCCTCCTCTAAAAACCATCACTCTGGAAAAACCGGACCAAAGGCTCATCGGATCCAAGACAGTGTCGATTTTTTAAATCATATAATGTAATTTTTTTAATGTAATAATTTCCCATGTAAGACCTTGATGAAATCAGGATGCTAATTAAATCACTGACAGAACCCGCTCCTGCTCATTAACTTTCTTATGTATCTTATTCCAATATACAGTGAGGGATTTCCTATTATGTCAGAAAAATCTTGGCATTTGGTCTCCCCTCATATAATCAAATGAAACTTGTCAGCTTATCTATATCTATTACACCCCATGCTTTATTGAACCCATTACAAAGATCAGGTGCATCTTTTTGCTGTGCCAGATTTTAGTCAATACTAAGTTCATTATGATTAATAACTTCATGCCAGTCTGCTGTTTTATAATGCCTTTAATTAATCCAAACTATATTGTCATGGGTTTTAAAAGATAAATCAGAGCCAAGGTTTTTACCTTTGTATACTGAGACCTTTTCATCCAAAACAGACCTTTCCACCAGATATACATGCAGATGTCCTCAATTTTGTTTTACCTCAAAGAGCTGCCATATTTTTGAGGTTCAAAAGCCTGCTTTTCTTATATAACACATCAAAAGAATGTGCACAGGCCTGCTGGATGAGCTCGATTTACGACTACAGTTGAGTCTCAAATTTCTGTTGTCAAACGAGACATTTGTTAAGGACCCCCGTTTTATGACCTTTCTTGCCACAGTTGTTAAGTGAATCACTACAGTTAGTAACCCTGTTGTTAAGTGAATCTGGTTTCCCTGCAGACTTGTCAGAAGAATGCAAAAGGTGACCACATGACTCCAGGACACTGCAACCGTCATAAGTATGAAACAGTTGCCAAGCATCTGAATTTTGATTGCATGATCAAAGGGATGCTGCAAAAGTTGTAACTGTGAAAAATGGTCATAAGTTGTTTATTTCAGTGCCGTTGTAACTGAACCGTCATTAAATGAACTTTTGTAAGTCGAAGACTATCTGTAAATTGCTCTGCCATAGTTTCTTTTTACCCAAGACTCTTCTAAGTAGCTCACCCGGAAGCTAACATTTAACCACCTTTTCTTCCATGCCAGCTCCTGAGAAACTTTGCTCGTCCTTGCTTGACTAAGATGCTGGTGGCTTGCTCAGCCTTTTCAGGCTGTTCATTCTAACGATATGGTTTGATTTGCAACTTCAACTGTACCCAGAGAAGGTGGTGGAGGTGGGTTTTGTCTGGTATTCCTAGACTATACTTTGTAGTTAAAATATATAATTACTGAAGAAAGCATAATGAAATCCACGACTGTTAGACAACACACAGCTCTTCCAATTAACAGAGGAACTGATTAAAAGAATTTACAGTAGCAGAGCTGCAAGGAAAAGCAATGTTATTATGACAGTTCTTTTCCTTCGTGTTCCTTTTATGCGGCTCAGGGATTCTTTATTTTTATGCTTGGGGGGGGCACTGAAAACCCCTTGATAATCCCAGATGTGGATTTTTACAGTGCCCCACCCTCCTTTAGAGAATTTTATGGAGGGTCCAGAAAACATTTTTCTTTGTAACCTTCAGGTTTTTCCCACTGCTTCTTCATTCTTGCCACAGACATTCTGTAAAGGAGAAGGGAAACTGTCGCCGGTAGTTGCTTGGTAGTGCTAAGATTTCTTCTTATTAGAATCTCATTAAATACCATTTCATGCACAGGCATAACCTTTTGCTGGATGCAGCTGACTCAGCTTTTTTTTTTCTATTGCTATTTTTCACTACCGTAAGCTATAGCATTTGAATACTCAGGTGCTTCAAAATGACTGCAGAGCAGAGACTGTTAACTGTCTGAGGCAGTCCAGAGAAGAAGCACAACTGAGGGTTCTAACCCTGTCTTTAGAATAAGGTTACATTAATGGAATCTTGCAAGACTGAAAAATATTGCTCCCTTCTGCTGCTTCTTTCACACTCTGGAAAACTAGGAAGGGCGCCATCTGAAATTCTTTCTATGCCTGCCCCACCGTCTCCACCCACCTTGCGGGGTCAGAGATATGCTAGTTGTCCAGTCTGTGGCTCTTCTCCTTCCTCCTAAGATCATACTTGCATAACATTACAGAGGCCTTCCTCAGAGGTGGGTTTCAGTAGGTTCTGACCAGTTCTGGAGAACCGGTAGCGGAAATTTTGAGTAGTTCGGAGAACCAGTAAATACCACTTCTGACTGGCCCTGCCCACATCTATTCTTTGCCTCTCGAGTCCCAGCTGATTGGAAGGAAATGGGGATTTTGCAGTAACCTTCCCCTGGAGTAGGGAGAGAATGGAGATTTTACAGTATCCTTCTCCTGCCATGCCCCCCAAGCCACACCCACCAAGCCATGTCATGCCCACTAAGCCATGCCATGCCCACCAAGCCACACCCACAAAACCAGTAGTAAAAAATTTTGAAACCCACCACTAACCTTCCTGTAGGTGTAACTCAAAACTCCCTTCATTTTGCACGACTGTATTGAATTATATCATGATGCTGTCATGCGGACATCTTTTGCATGCACTTTTAACTTTAACAAAAATTTTTGAAACACCTTTTGGCAGGATGGCTCAGGTTCAGAGATCAGACCAGATTAAAATCCTGACCTAGTCTTGGAGTCACTCTGAACTTGTTAAACTAATTAGAGAAAGATATGATTGTAGTAGTTGAGAAATGATGCTAGGGAACCTGGAGATTCACTTTCAAGTCTATTTACATCCATGGTTGATTAAATTTGTGATTGGGGCCAGTTATTGTCTCCTAGGCTAACTAACCTCACAGGGTTATTATTGGGATTTTTAAAATAAAATGAGAGTATCATGTGAACACCCTAGCATTCCTGGAGAAAATATAAAGTCTAGATCTAAAAAAAAAACAGATCTAAAAAAAAAATAAAAGCACAAGATTATTCTAAAAGTGAAATGATGTAGGGGAAAGCCGCACATCCCATATTAAGTTCCTTGAAGGAAACAGAGCAAAAATTGTAACAATCTATTGTTTAAGTTATTAATGTGCAGACTAGGATAAACTAGCTTCATTCGTAATCCAATAAACTCAACAGTGGCTAGAGTACAACTACACAATAGCATCATCTATAAATCACGCAGCAATAGAGAGGCCGGAGATCTGATTTTAATGAAAAAGAACAATGATGTCTGCATCTGTTCCTCAAGTTATTACAAAGCAACTCATGTCATATTTAATAAATAACAGGGCAAGGTTTTTAAATGGAACCCTGATGCAGACTTAACCAAAAGAATGAAAGAAGAAGGGATGAATATCTAACCACTGTTTTTAAAGTAAAGGAAAAGGTGGGGGGGATACTCAAATAAGGCTCCTGCTTGGGTAATACGTGGCAAATCCTGAGCCAGGACTGAAGAAGAAGGTGCCCTGATGGGCACGCATGCCCAGAGACACACACACACAACAGTCCAAAGCTCACTGCTTTATTAACATGCCCTTCCTTCACCTGCTCCATCCTCTTGGCTTGGCACCGAGTCCGGTAAGCGGGCATTGTGCGAGAAGCAGGCAGCTGGACTCCTCTGAGAATCTTTACTTGTCAGAGACGAATCAATCATTTCGAAAGATGTCAGCATCTGCCCAAACCATTTTATATTAGAATAAATGGCAGATGGTGGTGTTTTTATATTTAATCAGTTCCACCAAATGCAGTTTCATCTCTTATAAAACTAAACCATCTGCAGCATTTAGGTGTACACTTCTAGCTAAATGCCCACCATACAACCATTTTTTTTTTAAACAGGTCAATCGTAGAAGTGAGTGGCAGCATTTTAAAGGCCGTACGCTACCAAGTGGCAGGAAGGAGGTGACGAGAGTGGCTTAATTTTTTGTTTTTAAAACATCAGCCTGTTCTCATAACGGATTATCTTGTTGTGATAGCCATAATTTATGTGTAGTTGCAACAGTCAAGGTTTAATTCATAATTTAGATTGCACATATTTATCTGAACTTAAACCTGGATCCGGTGAAAAAATATTCGTCTCCTTTTGGGGGAAGTTTTAATCCATCTGCAATCGAAAGTGATACATCTTTACTGGAAAACAAATCTGTCCATTGTTAATGGGCTTCAGTTGCGATGTTGTACACACCTACTTGTGAGTAGACTCAAACCATAGGACCTTAGGTTTAAGTAAAATGTAATGCACTGCATTTAAAAAGATAGTTCTGTAATGCTCAAATAAACCAGCAAAGAGATATAACATTTTAAAAACATTATTATTGTTGTTGTTGTTGTTGTTGTTGTCCTCCAAGCAAGAGGAATGACATTCAAAAAAGAGTGTCATATTCTCTCCCCTTGAAAATAAAATGGCCTACTGAGATCCTTTAGTATCTGCTTGCTCGCAAAAGAACGGTTTTATTTCTGCCACTGGTGCTTTAATCTTTATTTTGTCACGATTCCCGAGGAGAGCAGGATGGGGACGTTGCCTGCATGGTATTTTAACTAAGAAGAAAAATAAAAATAGACACCCACAACTTTAATGCAGATTATCTTTTGAACACATACGTTCAAGTAGCACCATCTGGGTGGGGTTTGACCAACAGCAGGTTAGAGAGCTGATTTCAGATGCAAGCAGATGGATTTTTCTTTACTTTTGGCTGTGTGAAGCAACTACACATCTTACCACCAACTGGACTCATTGCAAGCAAGTCGCATTGTGGGGAAATCAACTATTTTGATATATTGGAAGATGTTCCAGTGCTTAAAATATAAAGCACCGATTTAGACTACAGCTTAAGAGTGCAATTGTCTATCAGGAAATAAACTTTTCAGAATATAGTATGTATTCTGAGCAGATGCTTTCAGATCGTACTGCGAAGGTACTTAAAATCTCCTACCCTTAAAGGACAGCGGTCCTTTACAATGATGCAGTCTTCGACGTGTCAGGCTTTGCGATACAGAGAGGGCTTCTGTCCAACCCCTTCATTTCTGCTTCTAAAAGGGGCTTGAAAGGCAAGAGAATTGTGACAAGACAAAACAAGATAAAACAGAGGAAGCTTTTCAAGACAGGGAGAAAAATGTGAGCATTGGCAAGCCCTACATTAGCAAGCAGAAGTTCAGAATGGTCAGGCAGAGACTTGGTAAGATGTGAGCCACACAGTTTGATCTCTGCCTCCTGGCTTTAGAAATTCAGCTTCAGTCTACACTACATTTTAAATCATTTGATTAGCTAAAAGTACAGGAAAGGTGCTATTTGTTTGTGCCTAATTTTGGATTTCTGACTAGAGTATTCCTTCCATTAAGTCTTCCTTGACTATTCAGAATTCAGAATTCAGGAGGAGGAGGAAGAGGAGGAGGAGAAGGTGGTGGCAGACACTCAGGAAGCATTATAGAGGGAGGGGCCTGAATTGTTGCAGCTGTCATCTCCCTACTGGATGACATGGTGTGGCAAAATAAGGGTGGAGTGCACCATATACCATCCATGATCTTATTCTCCATTAAAAATCATGCCTTTGGCAGCAGTACATCAATTGCTCTATTCTGCCATGATACTAAGTTGGAGCCCCAATGTGGCTGCAGCTGTTTCATAATCGATTATTAAATTAACTTATTTTTTTCAGTAGAAGTCCATTACTGAACAAGGCGTCATCTGTTTTTTTTTCCAAAGCTAGCTACAATAAATTATAAAAGCTGTGCCCAAATGGTCTCATTGGTATGTGAAAAATGGACTACCTCTTGAAGTAGGTCTACAAGACCATCAAAAATCTTTTTCTCCAGTGATAGAAGGCCACAGACACAAACAATTCTTCAGCACAATTGAGCTATATCTTCCTGTTTCCTTTTTCAGACATAAGGGCAATAGTTGTTTTTCTGAAAAGCTCATTCTCTGTACATGAAAATAGTCTATTGATAAGTTCAGAGAAAATTGTCAGAGAAAGTCAGGCAGGGAAGCTTTGACTTGGCTGCAGGTATCAAATCTTGGCATAAAGGTGATTTTTTTGGTGCAGCAGACTTAGTGGTGGTGCCTCATTCTCAGAGATGCTTGGTTCGTTTCCAGTAGGCTCTTGCTCATATATTGTAAAAGTACAAAGGGGCTTGAAGCTTCCAAAGAAAATCAAAACCTATAATGCTGTCACTGGAAAATCTCATTGCTTTGCTGTGTGTAAACATAGATAGGACTGGCATTCTTTGCTTTTGGCCATCTTTCTATTGTCTTTCTTGTAGTTAGTTTCTGAATGCCTTGCTCTTATACTTAATCTCCTTTTAGATCATGTGAATTTTTTTAGGTGGAAATCAGTTTAGAAATTTCCAGGTTTTATTTATTTTAATTTATTTTTTGAGATAAAAACAGGAGGGAGAATGTTTAAAATTATGTGTAACATTGAAGAAATGTTTCTCCGTTTTTCATGGTATTTTCTCTCACAAGAAAAACTGGAGATAGTTTAAATTATTTTAAAACAGTCCATTACTACCTGTGATACCTGAAGAGAAAAGCAAAGTCTGCCATTACATGCTGATTGTGGACTTCACAGAAGACACTGGTTGGCCAGTGTGCAGATATGAATTACAGAATAACAAGAGTTGGAAGAGACTTTGGAGGACTTTTAATTCAATTCTTGCTCAAGCAAGAGATCCTATACATCATTTCAGACACATGGCTACTCAAATTCTTCTTAAAAACCTCAAGAGATGGAGCACCCACAACTTCTAGAGGCAAGCCGTTCCACTGATTAATTACTCTCATTGACAGGACATTTGCCCTTAATTCTAAATTGGATTTTTCCTTCTAAGCTTCCATCCACTACTTCTTGTCCTGCCCTCAGATGCTTTGGTCAACCTCCTACTTTTTGTGACAGCCCCTTAACTATTGGAAGACTGCTATAATGTCACCCCTAGTCGGGGTGAAATCCAGCAGGTTCTGACAGTTTCTGGAGAACTGGTAGTGGAAATTTTGAGTAGTTCAGAGAATCGGCTAATACTACCTCTGGCTGGCCCTAGAGTGGGGTGGGAACGGAGATTTTGCAATATCCTTTCCCCAGGAGTGGGGACTGGGGAGGGAATGGGGATTTTGCAGTATCCTTCCCCTGGAGTGGGGTAGAAATGGAGATTTTGTAGTATTGGAGATACGGAGGATCCCGGATCTGCGCGCTTTCCAACGGGCCCTCAAAACATTCCTATTCCAGCAGGCTGGCCTGGCCTAACTTCTCTTTTACGCTGCTTTTAAATTTTTAATTTGTCTAAACTGTGGTGTTTTAATTTGTATCTTGGGCCAAACTATTTAATATATTTTAAAATTATTCTTTTAAAGTTTGTATTATATGTATTTTTATCTTTTGGCTGTTCACCGCCCTGAGTCCTTCGGGAGTAGGGCGGTATATAAATTTAATAAATAAACAAACAAACAAACAAACAAATCCCACCAAGCCACGCCCACAGAACAGTAGTAAAAAAAATTGCATTTCACCACTGACCCTAGTCCTTCTCTTTGTTAGACTAGACATACCTAGTTCCTGCAACCATTCATTGTATGGTTTAGCCTCCAGTCCCCTAATAATCTTTGTTGCTCTTCTCTTTCTAGAGTTTTGTAGTTATTAGATTTTAATCATTGTTAAGTTTTAGTCTCTAACAGTAGTTGTGTTCTTACATTCTCTTAAGCCATAACCTGGTTTCTTGAGTTTTGGTTTACTGTGATTTTGTAAATCAACCTTTCCCATTCTAGATGTTCTTCAAATGAATGTACTTCAATTCCAAAATTCTAATTGGTGGCCATGGCATGCTACCTAGGGAATTCTGGGAGCTGATGTTTATGCATTTGGAGAGCATCAGGTTAGGGAAACTGTTTTAAACAGAAATTGAACTAGGATTCCCAATATCATTGTGCTACCATATGTGAGTGAAAAATTGATTAGACTCCTAAATAGTGCAACTCCAGCATTTTCATAGAACAAAGCAAAACATTGTTAGCAGGTATGCTTTAAGTTTGAAAGTAAACTTAAAAGGCACAGGATCAAGCAGCTCTGAGTATGTTTTCAGAAAATTCATAGCTTCCAGCTTTTGATTTCTACTAGCTTATTTTTAATTGAAGCAGTCAAGCAGGAAGGCTACCTCTGTGCAGAACTGTGATTCCTTTAGCAAATGCAACAAGAAAGCTAGGAAAATATCCAGGCTTCCCCTAAAGTCTTATGTGTCCCTTAGAGCCTGGCTGAGGATGTGATCTTATTAGAAAATCTGCTGGCCACATCAAGTTAGAGGCACCTTTGAGTTCTTGAGCAGGGGGTTGGACTAAAAGACTTCCAAGGTCCCTTCCACTCTGTTATTCTGTTATTCTGAGAAGACCAGATGGAGAAGAATAAAAGAGTGGGACATCATCAGCATCTCTTAAAACTATACTGTATATAAAACAATCCAGGATGAACTGAGAGAAGACAAATTACATTAACTGCATAAGAAAAGAATAGCATTGATGGGGAAGCTGCAATGAAGACAGTCCTGAGCATATTCTAGCTATCTATAGGCACTAGTATCCATTCACGTGCATTAAAGAAAACAGGAAAGACTGAAGTAGCCACCTCATGCACACTGTGCCCTTTCCCACTTATAGAGCCTGGATAGCTCTGCAGACAAAAGCACCCTAATTAAACATCCAGCTGCCTGCAATTACTCATGTTCGAATTTCGCAAGGCTCAAGGTTGACTCAGCCTTCCATCCTTTCTAAGGATGGTAAATTTCTAAGGTAGGTAAATTGAGGACCCAGTTTGTGGGGGCAATAAGCTGACTTTGTATAAATATACAAAAGTATGAAGGTTATTGCTTAACACATTGTAAGCCACCCTGAGTCTTCGAAGAAGGGCAGCATATAAATCAAATCAAAAAAAAAATAGTTGCTATGGGTGGTGGTAACTTCCATCTCCCACAAAAGCCTTGCCACACAATTTAAGAGTTTTGAGTTTTTGGGGTTCTTGCCTGAGCACTGAATACTTTCTTGGATAGTAGATGCTCTCCACTGGTCATATTGCTTATAGAGAGTGAAAGGGGGCAGGTTTAAGCTCAGCTCTGCTCTCTTTACAAAGAGATTATTGCTAGATTTCTTTCTTTACTTAGATGGAATAGAAGAGAAATATTCCTTCCAGCATCTCTCTCATTGTCCTGTTCACTGTCCATGCCTCCCCTCAAATTCCACCTTATATCTCTTGATTCTTTGCCCTATGATCTAAATTTCAGAATTTCAACTCATTGATGGGGGGGAGGGAGGGAGAGAGAGAAATATCACCATGGAGGAGAACTTTTGGATTCTCTGTACTTTTAATTTTTTGCATATTTTACTTAATTTATTGTGCTTAAATAATTCCAGATTCAAAAAAATATATTCACAAAAAATATTCACAGTGATTCAAAGCAAACTTTTTGAAATTGCAGAACCTATTAATTTGGGGGGAAAGATTCATAAAATCCTTGATCAAACTCTAGTGATAGAAAATTGGCCAGATTTGCATAACATTTTTTTGTTTATTTTTTTTCAAAGAGGGTTCTCCTTCATCTCTCATGGAACCCCATCAAATTCACATGGAACTTTAGAGTTCTCTGAAACACCATTTGAGAAATCTATTTTGCAACATAAACTGTAATAACATTGTAAAAATACAGAATAGGATAGGATAATAGGAAAATGGTGATCACTTCAGTCCTTCCAGATTCCTTTGGAGCAACACTGTTTAATAGTCTCTGGAAGGCTAACAATAATGGGAGGCAGCCTAATTTCTAAAGAGATTATTCTAAAATATGGAGGCTGCCCCGAAAAGCATTGTCTTTCATCGCCTTCCTGTGTCACCCTTGTAAGATAGTCTACTGTAAGTAGTGTTTCTAGTTGTTGCTTTTGAGTGTGTGTGTGTGTGTGTGTGTGTGTGTAAGAGCTTGTTTGTGTGCCAGATAGCCGAAAGGTATATTTAGCAGAAGCCAGAAGCATCTGCAGGATTTCATGCTTTCATCACAATGACAAAAGCAGTGCCACAGCATTGTGATGCAAGCTCTGCCTGCAGTGTCACGAAGCATAGCCCAACATTTAACAATGGCCTGGGCCCCCGAAGGAAAAGCTCTTGCCTAGAGGTGGCTGGTGCAGAAACAGAGAAGCCACTAGCATCTCTCCACTCCAAACTCGTGGTTTTTTAAAAAAAATCTCTTTTAATTTGAATCTGTTTTTATATTTATAATTGTTTCTACTTCCATAAGTTTTATTATGCTGTAAACTGTTCCGTGTCCCCTCACACCACAAGCTGAGTAGTGGAGGCGGGGGGGGGGGAGATAAATAAATAAAAAATAAACAATAGTAATAGTAATGTATGCAACAGTACCTAAGAACAAACCCATTAAACATCATTCTGGGATTTTCCTCTTGCATTCTAATCTTAATTTAGAAGCCCATCCCATTTGATGAGGTCCTTGGTCTACAATCAAGTTTTCAATTGAGATGATCTAGCTGTTCCTCTACTACCCACCACTGTTCCCTTGCAAGACATCCTCTTTATCATAGAATAACTGTTCAGGGATTAACAACTTTTTCTGTACCTGGAAACCAATAATAATAATAATAATATGCCATCAGTCAATTGCAGAAGGTGGCTTTACTTGGGACAGCTTCAGTGGTGGGACTCAGCCAGTTCGCACCACTTCAGGAGAACCGGTTGTTAACTTTCTGAGCAGTTTGGTGAACTGGTTGTTGGAAGAAATCATTAGGACAGAGAACTGGTTGTTAAATTATTTGAATCCCACCACTGGACAGCTTCCATCCTGCAATGATATCTCTAACACCGTCAAACATCCAGATCTGTCTATCCCAGGTCCTTGGTAAAGACTTGATAGGCAGAAAAAATGCCACACTCAGTCTGAACATCTGGCTGACTGTGTGAATAACAACAACAGCAGCAGCAGCAGCAGCAGCAATAGCAGCAACAGCAACAGCAACAGCAACAATAATGGGCCATGTCTATAAGAACTCCAATGACATTGCCTAAAAGGCTTACCTATTTTCATTGTGCTGGCACAAGATCATGGCAGAGATACTCCAGCAGTCCAAAACACATCAAACAGCAACCTTGTTCACTTTTACAATTAAGACCTGTTTTCTTTCATGTTCACTTTTACATTGGTGTAAACCCCCTCTATTTCAGTGGAACTTATTTTTCCACAGGTATGCCCGCGGCTGAGCTAAAAGGGGCCTTCATTATAACGTGTTTCTCAAAAATGTGCCCTGTGAAAATTTACCACCAATTCTAAATAAGATTCCCTGCGACTTTCCGGATTCAGCACACTGCATTTTTCATCATTGTCCCTGCATGTAAATTGATCTACTGCATCAAAACAGGACCGTTTAAAACAAAAAGATTTGATTTATAGCTGGTCCCTTGACTCATAAATCACACCTGCGGCGTGTGGAGTGCTGAGATCCTTGAGTTCTGCCAGCCTTTACCTTTTATAAATGGTTGAAGTTTACCCCCCATTGTGATGGAGCTTAATGCAACAGCATTCTCCTCTCTCGGATTCATTCTTTTCCTTGCTCATTATTCCCACTGGGAAATTCAGACCCAGTTTTTGCAGCCACGGCAGGTTCCTCCTCTACTTCTTGAGCACGCAGTGAGGGCAGAAATAAATACTGATTGAAATTTGTACCATTTATATTATATATTTCTATCCTGACCACAAATTATCAAACATGTTAGACTGGACTTTTTCTCCCGTCTCTCTGCTGCCTCAAAAGAGAGAAAATGAATACTATTTTTTATTGGTAAAAAAAAAATCTTTATAAGTAGCAGAATACTAAATTGTCCTCTTTGTTAGGGTCACGATTATGCTGTAACTCCAATAAGGCACTTGCTATAGCTTTGATGTTTTTAAAAAAAGAAAATAAGATCTTCACATTTGTCTTGATTTTTTGTGTGTGTGCTTTCGTGAGACGTTATCAAGCAGCTCTTAAATTATGACACATTTAGAGAGGGTCACAATCTATCAAACCTCTTTAATCCATTCCTACTCTATGGATAAAGACACACACATAGAAGATTGTTGTGGGAGATAAAAATTTATGCTCCAAATATTATAGTGTCACATTTACCTGTTTGTATTTTTTTTTAAAAAAGCAGGAAATTATAGTTTTGCACCTATTTTTCACAAACACTTCAGGCATTTTATCTATTCACAACAAAGTGAAGACACAGGTGCCAGTTCTTTGGCTGGCATTGGCCTTCACGTGTATCAAATTCTTCCCAAAAACTCATATTATTATGCTTTGCTGCACAGTTAGCCAGATGTTTGGACTGGATTTGGTCTTTTTAATCCACCTATTGTGTCCTTTCCAAGGACCTGGGATAGGTAGGTGTTGTTTGATGATGTTAAAGGTATCGTCACAAGTTAAGCTGTTATTTTGCAGTTGATGATTTTTGTCCATGACAATGGTATTCAAGTGATGCGCCAGATGTTTTGAGATTGCACCGGAGTCACCTGTTACTATTGGTGCTACCTCTGCTTTCTTTTGCCACAATCATTCTATTTCTATTTGTAGGACTTTGAATTATGCAATCTTCTCCAGTTCTGTTCTGCTGTCTCCAAGCACTACTACATCTACCATCCAGACAGTTGTGGGTTGCCCCCGGTTAGGACTGGTTCGCAAGGACCGGTAGTAAAACTGGTGAGAGACTCCGCCCACCGATCCCGACATCATCAGGAAGCTTCTGCACATGCATGGCCCTGTTGCAAACCAGTAATAAAGGTAAGAAGAACCCACCCCTGTATCCAGACTTTTTTGCCTTTCTTATCAACAGTTATTAAGTCTGGGGTGTTATGTGATAGGTGCTTGTCTGTTTGTACCCTTAAGTCCCAGAGCTTTTTAGCTTCTTCTTATTTCTATTATTCTGTCTTTTGTGGTCCCACCAATTCTTCCTCAAAGGCAAATGATATTTCTTCCAGCTCTTCCAATGCATCATTCTGGCTACTTGGTCATGCCGTTATCCATAGTTTGTTCACCAGAAGCATCTCACACCAAGAGATAATTATTCCATCCGAGGAAGTTCGGCTGTAGTTATTGCTTCAGAATCAGTTTGAACTTAGTTGTACTATGTGTGAACCATGGTCATTAAAAGCGACTTTAGTCCAAAAATGTTGTTTGATATTGAAACTATCTATTGATGTGCAAACTTTAAATAGTCACTCATTATTAAACTATACTTATTAATATAAGGATTTTCTAGTCCCATTTTTGACAAAAGGTCTCTCAAGTTGGATAACATACTTGAGCTATTTTTATTTTTTATTTTTGAAATGAGATATACAGTATTACTGTTAGAAACTGAGATGGCCAAAAGCATAAAGGTTAAAGCTATTAAATGTTAGGGTCAGCATCAATGTAAAAATTAGAATACATAACCAACAAAGTGAGTTCAATCTGTTCTATGTCAACAAAGCTTTTCTAAAGAGCATTTTCATAATCTAAAATTATTTGAGGAAAACAACTCAATATTGGCTGTCTGGTTAAAAGAGCTTTAATTGACCTTTGGGTTAACCCCAATACTAGTTATATCTACTCCAGAAAATGAGACTCATCATAACAGCCTTTAAGCAATACAGGATTTAATTCTCAGCACTCCATTTCCATTATAAAATCTGTATTAGCTTAATTTATTCTTCCAACTATACTGATGGAAATACACCCCGAACGTAACCCTCATAGACTTTTCAATCAAAAAAGTTCCTGGGTTTTGTATTTGGTCTTCGTATTTGCTATGCTGTGCTGACTTAAATTTATTTTTTTCCAATCAATCGTGTCTGATTCTTGGGCACTGCCGGGATAAGTCTCTCCGTAGTTGTCTTTGTAAAGTTTTTCAGAAGTGATTTGCCCTTCTCTCCTTCCTAGGGCTGAGAGACAGTGATTGGCCCAAAGTCACCCAGCTGATTTTGGGCCTAAAGTGGGACTAGAACTCACAGATTCCCAGTTTTTAAACTGGTACTTAGAAACTGGGAATCTGTGAGTTCTGGTACCATAACTGCTGGACCAAACTGGTTCTGAAATAAATATTTCCTGAGTTGCTGAACCCCTTATGATATTTCATTTTGTTCTGTTTTGCAGATAGCCAAGCTTCACATCTTAATTTTTATATTTTAAAATTAATGTTTTTTTAAAAAATAAATACATTCTCTATGAGCATCACTTAATGAGAAGGAAGGAAGGAGTCAGAGCCTAATGCTGGGAACGATTGAGGGCAAAAGAAGAATGGGATGGCAGAGAATGAGGTGGCTGGATGGAGTCACTGAAGCAGTCGGCATGACCTTAAATGGTCTCTGGAGGATGGTAGAGGACAGGAAGGCCTGGAGGAACATTGTCCATGGGGTCACGATCAGTCAGGCATGACTTTGGAACTAACAACAAAATGAGCATTAAAGCCCTGGATGCTGCTACAGAATGCCATCAAGCCTTCTGAGTACGTAGCTAGTTCGTCCTCTCTGGTGCACTCTGGATTGTGCACAAGCATGAACTGAATGGACTAAAATTCGTCAACAACTACTGTATTTTTCAGAATATAAGACACACCTTTTCCCCCCTAAAAGGAGGTGAAAATTTAGGTGCATCTTATACACTGAATGTAGCCCTGCCCACCCACTGGTCCCACCCTTTGGCCTCTGCCTCCCAGCAATTTACCTGCTTGCAACAAGCAATAAGAAGAAAGCTTCAGCACAGCCTAATTAGCACAAGTTGATTGTCCCTTGGATCAGCCTTCCGACTCTCAGCTGTTTTGTGCGGGCCTCTGCTGCTTGCTGCAAGGAGGTAAATTTCTGGGAGCAGATTTTTTTTTCTCCTTGTGCTAATCAAGCTACGCTGAAAACAAAAATGAAAGTAAAGCAGGCTATTTGCTGTTTGTGGCAACGAGGCAAAATTGCTGGGAAGCAGAAGCAGAAGTAGATTTCTTTTTCTTGTTTTCCTCACCAAAAATGGTAGGTGTGTCTTATAGTCCAGAGCGTCTTATACTCCAAAAAATATGGTACTTTGTATGAACTCTATAGTCTCCTGGCTTATGTAACATCACCATATTCTAAATAAATAAATGCATCTAGAACCCAACAGTTTATGATATCCTAGAATAGTGAATATTATTACCATGGTTAAGTTTACTTCATTTTAGCATGGATGAAAAATAGAAGAATAATCCTATGAAAGGGTAGGAGCAAAAGATTCCACAACTATTTTTAGTGCCGATTTCTGTTGCTGCCCTCTCCAATGTAACTTTCAATCTGGTCTTCTTTCTTTGAAGATAAGAAGCAACTTTTCTGATTTAGATCAGGTCTGCACACCATATGGTCCATGGGCCATATGTGGCTTGCCAAGCAAGCTTCATGTTTGCTTGCCAGCATTTTTTAAAAACTCAATAAATTCACCACAACTAAACATCGCTGCCATCAGGAAGGATCTACTGACCAATGCCAAGTGTCTCCAATGCCTCCAAGCCTCACCAGCACTGCCAGCTCCATTGCTGCTGCTGCTACTCTACCAGCTGCTGAACAGCTGATCAATACCCCAGCTAGTCCTTTGTGGCCCACCATTATTTTTAATTTATCAGTTTGGCCCTTTTCCTCTACAAATTGTGCAGGTCTGATTTAGATCATGCAACAAGTAACAAGAACGCTATTGTATTCCTATACTTTGCCCTTCTTTCTATAGCATATCAACTTTAGCAGCTGATTACATGTTCCTCCATTTGTGGATTTCAAAGGAAGCTGGATTAAACCAAAAATGCTCTCAACCTCTGGCATGAAATTCAGGGAGGAACTGTATTTTTAAATTAAAGGCAGCATATAATTTCTAATTGCAAATTACATCAGCAGAGCAAGGATATCCACTACATTGTTGTGACTCTAATTAGGAATGCAAATCCATTTCATCTATGCCTTGGTTAACAACTGGTAATTATATATTATATATTACATTGGGGACTTTTTCCAGTATTCCAAGAGTGGACTTTTGCTTGCTCAATGAAGTTTTCTATCTCACTTTTTTTTTTCCCCTTCCCAAATCTGCTCTACAAATCTGCCTTACAGTTTCTCCAATCCATAGATTCTTAAGAATGTTTATTTCTTTTTTATATATATATATAGTGTTTTTATGGCTAGATATGCCAGACAATGCTACAGTTGGTGGCTCTGGCTTCTGTCACACATATTTTCTATAACTCTGAAATCACACTGACTTTCCACTTAGAACAGGTACGGCCAATATGATGCAGGATTCAATTCGGTTGCAGTATGGAAAATTGGAAGGCTACAGTTGGTTGAAGAGATAATTAGACAAAGAAAGACAGGACCTATACACACATTTGTGGGCCACCATGTAACTAAATAAGTGCAAGAAATAAAAAAATAAATGTCATGGTCTAGCTAAGAATTTCATTGAAGTTTCTTGGTGGGAGGAAATGAGCATTCATTTAACTGACAGCAAAAGGGCAAGAGAACTTCTCTGGCCATCAAATGATGGAGGTGTGGACCAGAAGATAAAAGGAAAGAAACAATGCCATTAACAGGTAATACTCTGGCAGCTTAAAATCTGCTTTGAATATAATGCTAGTTTTGAAGATGCTAGAGAATGCATCCTATGGTAGAGGCAAATCCTCCCTCCCATCCCCCCACTTCAAAAAACGCTATGACATGGGTGCATATTAAAAAAATAAATATTAAAAATAAACATATAGTACATGTTAGATCGGCGCAGGAATGAAGACGGGACCAGCGGAGTTCATGTAACACGTTTATTAACAGGAACAGAACTGGAGCGGCGCTGCCGGAGCTCTCCTTATATTCGCTCCGGCAGCCGCACCGCCCCCTTGACAGGGATTCAAAACTCCCGCCGGAGGATGCTTCAGCCAATCCCCGGCGGATGTCCTTATAAGGACATAACACTCCTCCCCCCCTAGATCTTAAGCTGTCCATCAACAATAAAGTCACGTAAGTAGGCGGGCCGATTGCGTAGTCTACTAGACCTGCGCAGACCATTCGTTGGCTGACAGCCCTCCTGGTCGGAGGGTGCTTCTGCGGCTTCTGTCGCCATCTCGGGAGCCGGGCTGGATCTGGCCGTCGAAGGTGCGGGCGGTGCTCCCGTACCTCCGGCCAGGTCGCTGACCTCCGCCTGCGGGCGACGCTGGTCTTCTCCATTGCTGCTCCGATCATTGGATCTCCGCTGTTCGACCGGTCCGGAACTCCTGAGCCACGGTAAGCCCTGGGGGCGCCCTTCGGTCCTCACCGGGTCGGGGTTGGACGGGTCCGGTCGTGGGTGCCGGTTCGGCGGGGGCGTCTGGGTCGGCCCCTCGGGTTCCTCGGGTGGGTTCGGTTCCCTCCCGGGGCTGCTGGTGGGTTGGTTTGGTGTTGGTTCCTCCTCGCCGGTGGGTCGCAGGCCTCCTCCGCAGGGGTGGCGCTGTCCTACCTCGCGGGGGTGGCGAAGGCCCTCTCCGCCGGGGTGGCGTTGCTGGGTCGGCTGAGGACTCTCGTGGCCTTCTCTGCAGGGGTGGCGTAGGCCTTCTCTGCGGGGTTGGTGTGTTTCTCCCGGTCGCCGCCTCTCGCCGTCTGGGTGTCGGTCGTCTCGGTCGTCTCGGCTCGGTTGGCGCTGGCCTCCTCTGCTGGGGTGGCGGAGGCCCTCCTCGCAGGGTTGGTTTTCGTTGTGGTTAGGGTATTGTTGGGGAGACCCCTGTAGTGATGCATGGAGGTCTCCCTTGCCGGTGAGTCGGTGGCCGCCCTTGCGGGGGTGCTGTTGGTCTCCCCCGCTCGGTCGGCCCCGGTCTACTTGCCCTTTCTTTGGGTACTGTCTGTTGTTGGACTGGTGCGGTCCGACCTCGCAGGGGTGTTGTTGGGTGTCGTGGGCGTCTGGGCTTCGGTCCCCATGGCTGCCTTCGTTAGTGGCTCGGTCTCGGACCTCGGGGTGTTGATCCCGGTCCACCCCTGGGTGCTTCGGGTTTCCCTTGGGACATTGTCCCCGGTCTACTGGCTGAGCTCCGTCTCTGGCTGCTGCGGAACCCGGGGCGTCCACTCTCCCGGGGTGTTGTAGGCCTCCCTCGTAGGGTTGTGGTAGGCCTACCTCGTCGGGGGCGGGCAGGCCTACCTCTTCGGGGTGTGGTAGGCCTACCTCGCCAGACTGTTGTTCGTCCACTCCCCTCCACCTTTTGCGGAGCTGGTCGATGTGACGTCTCACGACCTGTCCATCTTCCAGCTCTACCCGATAGGACTTCGGGCCGGTTGCGCTGTGAATCCTTCCTTTCAGCCATTTTGGTGAGCCGTGGAAGTTCAGCGCATAGACGGGGTCTTCCACGGCGAAGCTGCGGAGCTGGCGGCTGGCGGTTGCGGGCACCTCCGAGTGGTACTGGGGGTGCAGCCTGTCGAGGGGTGAGCGGAGTCTTCTGCCCATCAACAGCTCTGATGGGCACTTCTTGGTGGTTGCGTGCGGCGTTATGTGTTGGGTGAGGAGGAAGGTGTCTATGCGCTCCTGCCAGTCACCCGGTGCCATCTTGGTGAGCGCCTCCTTGGTTAGCCTCACCATCCTCTCGGCTTGGCCGTTTCCGGCCGGTCTGTACGGCGCCGAGAGGGCATGGCGGATGCCCAGTCCTGCTAGGAACGCCTCCATGGGCACGGACGTAAGTTGGGGACCGTTGTCGGAAACCAACACGTCTGGGAGTCCATGCGTAGCGAAGAGGCGGCGGAGGGCGCGAATGGTGGCTTCCGATGTGGTTGATGCCATGGGAACCACCTCGAGCCACTTGGAGAATGCATCAACTACGATGAGGAGGTGGCGCCCCTGCATCGGACCCACGAAGTCGATGTGGATCCGAGACCAGGGGCTGCTGGGCATCTCCCAGGGGGTGGGCTCCGCTTGAGGGGGTGCTGGTCGGACTTCCTGACACTGGCTACATCCGGCGACCCATTGCTCAATGTCTTTGTCCAGTGATGGCCACCAGACGTAGCTTCGTGCCAGGGCCTTCATGCGGACGATGCCCGGGTGCCCCTTGTGTAGCGTCTCGAGCGTCTTCCGTTGGAGCGCGGCGGGGATCAGCACCCTGTCTCCCCATAGCAGGCAGCCTTTCATCGTGGACAGCTCCTTCTGCTTGCGGCTGAAAGGGCTGTATTCTTCTCCGCTAGGCTGCGCCGGCCATCCCCGCAGGATCCAAGATTGCACTTGTCGGAGTGTAGGGTCACTCCTGGTGTGCGTGGCCACGTCTGCAGATGTGACTGGGCAGCTGCTGTCGTGGTCGATGTGCAGGAGCTCGAGGGTGGGGGCGGGATCCTCCACGGCGTCTGTGGACGGGCATCTGCTGAGCGCGTCCGCGTTGGCGATGGCCTTTCCGGGTTGGTGAATGAGGGTGTAGGCGTAGCCGGCGAGGAAAATGGCCCAGCGTGTCATTCGCGGCGACATGAATGTGGGTGTTTGCTTGTCACCGGCGAGGAGGCCCAGGAGCGGCTTGTGGTCCGTGACTATGGTGAAGCTTCTTCCGTAGAGGTATTCGTGGAAGTGCTTCACCCCTGCGACGATTGCCAATGCTTCTTTGTCCAGCTGGCTGTAGTTACGTTCAGCGCTGGACATGGTCTTCGAGAAGAAGGCGATGGGGGCTTCTGTGCCATTGGGCAGTTCATGGCTCAGGACTGCCCCCACGCCGTATGGTGATGCGTCGCAGGTTAGCCGGATGGGTAGCGTCTCATTGTATTGTATGAGGACGCTGTTGGATGTCAATAGTCCTTTAATGGCCCGGAATGCCGTTTCCTCTTTGTCACCCCACTTCCAGGAAACCGCTTTCCCCAGCAGGCGATGAAGCGGCTCAGCAACTGTGGCTTTCTGTTGGAGGAATATTGCATAAAAGTTAAGCAATCCAAGGAATGCCTGAAGCTCCGCTTTATTTTTGGGGCTGGGAGCTTCATGGATGGCTTTAACTTTTGATTTGGTGGGGTGTATGCCCTTTCCATCGATGAGATAGCCCAGGAACTCGACTTCCTGGACCCCGATGATGCACTTATCCCGTCTCACTCTCAAGCCCTTCTCCCTGAACCGCTGCAGGACGAGCCTCAGCCGTTCAAGAAGTTGTGCTTTCGAGTCTCCGGAGATGAGCACGTCATCGAAGTAAGGCACTACCCCTGGAACGCCTTGGAGAAGGCGTTCCATCGATTGAAAAATCCCCGGGGCGGCACTGACTCCGAATTGGAGACGGTTGCACTTAAAGGCCCCCCTGTGTGTGACAATGGTTTGAGCCTCCGCCGTTTTAGAATCCACTGGCAGTTGCTGGTAAGCCTGGGCCAGGTCCAGTTTTGCGAAAATCGTGCCCTTGCCTAGTGAGTGCAGGAGGTGCTGCACCACTGGCACAGGGTATGCGCTCTGCTGCAACGCCTTATTTATCGTCACCTTATAATCAGCGCAGATGCGCACAGATCCATCCTGCTTCATTGGGGTCACAATGGGAGTTTCCCATGAAGCATGATCGATCGGTTCCAGAACGCCTTGGGCGATCAGCTTATCTAGCTGCTCGTCTACTTTAGGCCTCAAGGCGAAAGGAACCCGGCGGGGCTTGAGCCGAATGGGGGTTACACCCTGATCCAGATTAAAGGAGATGGGTTTCCCTACGTACTTCCCCAGCTTACCATCGAAGACTTCGCTGAATTCTTCGATGATGGCGTCGAGTTCATCTACCCTAACCTGGTGGATGCCTCCGATGGAAAGCCCCAGCGGCTGGAACCATTCAATGCCCAGCAGGTTCGGGCGGCTGTTCCTCACGATTGTGACTGGCAGCTGGCCCTCGAAGTCCTTGAATGAGATGTGGAGGGTGGTCCTGCCCAGGACGTTGATTGGATTCCCGCTGAAATCCACCAGTCTGGACTGCAGGGGTTTGAGCTGGCTTTTGGAGATTTGCGGCTTGAATTTCTTCAGCTGTTGCCAGTCGATGATGGTGAAAACGGACCCGGTGTCCACCTCCATGGTGCAGGGCGAGCCCTCGGCCAGCAGCGTCACGTTGAATTTGGTGGCGCTGTTGTTGCTGGTGTGTGCTATGGTGGTCTGATTCACCGCGCCATGCCGGGATTCTTCATAGCCGTCGCCTCTGGGTTGGTGCGAGGACCGTTTGGATGTCCTCTGATTGTCGCGCCGATTCTCTCGGTTCCGTGGTCTGGGTGGTTCAGGGGCTGGATCGGAGGCTCGGCATGCCTCTGCAATGTGCCCCCTCCGCAGGCATCGGCGGCAGGTTGCGTCCCGCCATTTGCAGGATGTCCTGGGGTGGTCGCCTCTGCAACTGCCGCATCGTTCCCCGCGTCGGCCATTTTGCGGGTTTTCCCGCCGATATGGCTGAGAGACCTTGTGGACGGCCATCTCGCCGTCCGAGTCTGATGGTGTGGCGGATTCTTCAGACGATTCGGGGATCGACTGGTGGATCTTGTGGATCCCCTTCGCCTTTTGCATTTCCGCGGCCGCGTGCTCCGAGGATTCGGCAGCGGTGGCCTCCTCAAGCACATCTTTGAGCAGGATGCGTTTCCTATTCAGGAATTTTTTTTGGAGGCCCGCATCCCTCATGCCAAAGACGATGCGGTCTCTCAGCGCATTATCTACGTGGTCAAACTCGCAGTTGGCTGCGATTTGACGGAGTGCGGCAACAAAGTCTTTGATGGATTCCCCTTCGCGTTGGTTCCTCTGATGGAAAGTGAACCGGTTCGCTATGGGGGTGCCCGTGGGCGCGTAATGCTCTTGCAGAGCTGCTTGCAGGTCTGTCCAGGACATCTCCTCGATGTCCTGAGGTGCGACGAGGTTCACCGCCATCTCCAGGACCTCGGATCCACAGTGGGCGAGGAAGAGGGCCCTCTTCCTTTCGTCGTCGAGATTGCTGTGGCCGTTTCCGCGGAGAAATTGGCGGAACCGAATCATGTATGAGCTCCATTTCTCCCGTCCGGGATTGAATGGAGCGATGGACGAGAAGAGCGCTTGCTGGGTTGCCATCGTGCAGAATGGCGGCGAATCTCTTCAGTGGTGATGGCGATCGTGCCACGCGGTCGATTCCTCTTAGTCCTTCGTCGCCAGTGTTAGATCGGCGCAGGAATGAAGACGGGACCAGCGGAGTTCATGTAACACGTTTATTAACAGGAACAGAACTGGAGCGGCGCTGCCGGAGCTCTCCTTATATTCGCTCCGGCAGCCGCACCGCCCCCTTGACAGGGATTCAAAACTCCCGCCGGAGGATGCTTCAGCCAATCCCCGGCGGATGTCCTTATAAGGACATAACAGTACATATTTTCCCTTTTAAAAAGGGATTGATTAGATAAGGAAACACCTGATGGAATACTAGACTTTGAAGACACACTGTAGGAAGAATATTGATATTTTTGAACTTTGTTGTTAGAGAAGAGACTTGAGAATATGATGGACAGCCAAGGAAGCAAACAAATGGATAATCAAACAAATCAGTCCAGAATTCTCACACATGGCACAAAAGAGCAGGCACAAATTATCCTACTTCGAATACATTGTGTGAAGACCTAGCTCTTTGATAAAAGTGGAAGAAAAGAGAAGATAACAACCAACAGCAGGTGGATAGACTCAGTTACAGTGGGGATGAGTTTAAAGTAATGAGTGATTGAAAGACTTGTAAGACTAGGTTCGGGATGAATCATCCTGAAAAAAAATCTATGTGGTCACTAAAAGTCAATACTATCTTGATGATATATAATCAATGAATAGGGTAAGAAATAGAAGACAATGGATCAAAGTCTGGTTAACCTTTTCCAATTAAGCAATGTTATCAAAAGGCTTAAACATTTGTAAACTACAGCTCACCTTTTCAGAAGTGCTTTGTAGTCCATGAAAATGTGTGTGTGTGTGTGTGTGTGTGTGTGTGTGTGTGTGTGTGTCTTTAAGCCAGGATTTTCCTATGTAACCAAGATTTTTCTGCAAGCCTAGGCTTGCAGAAAAATCTTGGTTACTTAGGAAAAACCTGGCTTAAAAAAAACACACACATAAAACCTACGAAAAGTAAGAAAATAGATGTGTGTGTGTGTGTGTGTGTGCGTGTGCGTGTGTGTGTGTAGGTCTTTGGTTATTCGGGTTTTCTCCCATGTAAAATTGGAAGTGTCTTGGTGACGTTTCGACCAAGTCTCAGTCGTCATCTTCAGGCTGGTGTTTTCGGCTTTGTGCTTCTAGGGGCAATGTGTGATCGCAGCTGTTTCTTCCTTTTAACTGCTAGTGGGGGGTGAACTAATTGGGTGGGAGTTGGCTGTACTCTGATTGGATGTGGGGTTGGCTGTGCTCTGATTGGCTGGGGTATGTTCTGTTTGGGTGGGGGCTTGGTTGTGCTCGGGTTAGACTGAGTTGCAGGGGAATCCAATTTTACACGGGAGAAAACCCAAATAACCAAATATTTATTTATTTATTTATTTATAGTATTATCAGCAAAAATATTAATATATATATATATATATATATATATATATATATATATATATATATATATATATATATAGGTTGGTTACCACCTTTAAAGCGCTCCATGGTTTAGGACCTGGGTATTTGCCTTCTGCTGCCGATCGCCTCCCACCAACCAGTATGCTCCCACAGAGAGGGACTCCTCAGGGTGCCATCAGCCAGGTAATGTCGGCTGGTGATCCCCAGGGGGAGGGCCTTCTCTATGGCAGCTCCTGCCCTCTGGGACAATTTGCCCCCAGAGATACGAAGGATATCAGATCTCTGGGCCTTTCGCCGTGCCCTAAAAACTTTTCTCTTCCAGCAAGCAGGGCTGGCGTAAACACCCACCCACCCCTTTTTTTTTTTTTTAGCTTTTTAAATTGTCAGTGGGTTTTAGTTCGAATGGTTTAAATTTTGGGCCAAAGTTATGTAATTCTTTTAAAATTTAAAATTTTGTATTGATATGTGTTTTAGTTCTGGCTGTGCACTGCCTGAGTCCACTAGGAGAAGGGGTATATAAATTGAATAAAATAAATAAATAAAATATATATAATTCAGAAAAATGCTAGCAGACTCCTGATGTTTGTTACCATTGACCAACATGGCTGTCTTCCTTAAAAGTCTACCAGAAGACAATAGATCAAATGGCTCATAGATAGAAAAATGTTAATCTAATGTAAAATCAAAATGACTATAATTCATGTACAAACCGTTAAAAAATGTTTAGACTGACCTTTTGATGAAAACTTTTTCACCAAGTGTGAATACAGTAAAAGCTATTTGTTTTAAACATTGGCTTTTAAGGAAAAACTTTCCCAAGGCATTTTATAATCAAAAATGCCTTGGGAAAGTGTCTCAAAGAAACATGAAATAAAGATCTGCAAATTAAGGACTAAAAATGGCCCATCGAAAAGGTTTCTTTAAGCTTTCTTTCCTTAAACATGGAAAACTGGTGCCTCTTTTGAGGGGAAGCAGTAAATGAAGGAATAGAACTGAATGTTTTGGAAGAGGTTTCCAATACAGTGGCTGGTGGAGAGGAGCATTCCATGTAACATATTGCATTTCCTATCGTCCATTCTTACAGACTGATAGAATTCACTCTCCATATGTACCCTTCATGTTAAATAATAAAGCAATACTGTGTGAGTGGATTGTTACTCTAAAACTGAGGAAATCTAGGCTAAAATTCACTCATGGTCATAGAATCCAAGAGGATGCAGATGCCATTGTGGCAGACCATTAAGTCCAGCCTCCTGCTCAGTGCAGGAATCCAGACGAAAGCGTCTGTCCCGCCTCATCCAATGAATGGAACATAAGAACATAAGCAGTGCCTGCTGGACTGAAGCCCTGGCCCATCTAGCCCATCAGTCTGTCCTCTCTGTGGTCAATCAATTGCATGAGGAAACCCACAAGTCTCCCAGCAGATGGTCTTCAGAGGCAGTGTCACTGCCATCAAGGTTCATCACTCTGTTCCATAATTAATAACTGTTTTTATTGAAGTACTTTTTCTGCAGTACTTCATGGCCTGCAGTCTGGGGCAATTGAAAATAGAACAATTTTCTTTTATGTAACACCCATAGCATATTTCACAAGAGCTATCATATCCTTGGGTATATTTCGCCCAGCTAAATATGTGCTTTCCAACAATTTCTCCTTGGGAGGTTTACAGTCTTCTGATCATCCTCACTGCTTTTCCCTCATCTATTTCGCTTTCTTTGTATCTTTGGTGATATTTAGATCGGATCTCATCAATGCAAAATGAAGTGGGATAATTACCATAAGTCTATTAGTGCAGTCTAAAATTGTATCCCCTGTATAGTAGCCATGCTTCACTGCTGACTGATATTCAATGAGATCAACTCTTCCAAGATTATTTTTCACACATACTATTACTCAATGCATAATTTTGTATTTGTTTCAATTACATATTCTTTTTATTTTCACCAATCTTCTCTAACCTATAAAAAAATATGTAAATGTGGGATCTGACCAATGCAAAATGAAGTGGGATAATTACCATACTTATATTAGTGCAGTCTAAAGTATTACCTTCTAAAGTATCTGCTAACCTATCCAGATTTGTGTCATCTGAAACTCTGGTGAGCATTCCTTCCACCTCTTCTTCCAGTTCATTAATAAAAATGGTGAAGAATGAGCCTAAGATCCCAAACTGAACCACCTCACTTGATATCTCATTCCAATTTAAGGAGGAATTACTAAACACTCCTTAATTATAATGTCTAAGCCATGTAGCCACTTAACTATCACACCAGCTCCTACTTATGCAGTTTGCTAATCAGAATATCATGAAGTCTTTTGCAAAATGTTGTGTTGAAGTCAAAAGTTATTATATCTGTAGAATTTTAGCAATCTCCCAAAAAGTAGTCTGACAAGGCTATGATTTACAAGATCATACCTATACCATACTAGATTATTCTAGTAAACATTTAATTATTTTTAAATGTTTGCAGATGGATTGCTATATGATTTGTTCTGAAATCTTTTCAGGTGTCAATGCTAAAAAGATCGGTTCAGAGTTTCCCAATATTTTTCCTCTTTTGACTATAGGAATAATTACTTTCATCCAACTGTGTTCCATTTAACGATGTTGAGTCTGTTACTACATCACACAGTTGTTATAAAGGTATACCTAGAGTTGGTTTTCAGACTGAAATTCTGAATCTGCAGTACTTTCTGTTTCTGATTACTCTTTTTATTAGCAGGATCAGGTCTAATATAGTGATCCACTTTGTGGAAGTCAGTATCACAAATAAGGGAAAAGGAAGCACATGCTTGAAATCAAGGGAGGTATCTGCATTATGCTACACTGCAGCTACATGCAAAAAATTCTGGAAAAAGTAGAGAACATTATGTGATAGAATATTTATTTTTACAGAATCATCATTCCCAGAGCTCATTGAGAAAAGTGAAATCATTATTAAATTCATTAAAACTGTTAATGCAGAGAAATACTCAGTGACTTACTGCCATCTTTTAAAGTTTGCAAATACTGAAAAACAACCATTAAGAGGAAGGAGGGAGGGAAGGCAGGCAGGCAGGTAGGCAGGCAGGCAGGCAGGCAGGAAGGAAGACTTTTTTCAGTGACAAATTAATCGCTGTTGTGCCAGGCTCTCTATTAAAATATCAGTCTAATATTAATTTGCAAGATTCATTTTGTTCTTATCATTCTTCCCCTTCCCCCACTTTCTTCTTGGCATCTCATTAGACCCCATTAGTGCAGTGCTTGTTACAGTTCATTTAGGGAGGGGGAAAAATCATTAAACACATGTCACTTCAAAACTCTGTGACATAACATGAAATTGAAATGACCTTCTTTCAGACACGGCACAGTGCTGAACCAAAGAGTCCTCCTGAATTCTAAAAATGTAACTTAGACTGATAATCGCATTCCAACATGCCAAGGCAGTGAGCAATAGGAGACACACTATTGGAGGGCGAGCCTTCTGCAAATGTGAACCAAAACAAGGAGATTCAAGGTCAGTACATGTTCACCATAAGCCTGAACAAAAAAGGGGAGGATGGGCTAAAGAGAGAACTGCACTGCATAAAAGCAAGAGTGTAACCTAGACAAGGTGGGGATTTCTTTTAAGACAGGTTTGTAGGCTGCAATTTTAAGATTGTGGTAGTTTTATTGCTGTTTGTTGTTTTTTTATTATTACCTTTAAAAATAACTTTTTCTCCGAAGAGCTGAAAGCAATGATTGTAGTCCTCTTTTATTAATTCCAACAATCCTATGAAGTTGGCTAAGTTCAAAAATAGTAGTTTACTTACGAATGATGGCTAGTAGTTTCCTTCCCTCTCTCCTTTCTTCCTTCCTTCCTTCCCTCCTTCCTTCCCTCCTTTCTTCATTCTCTTTTCTTTCTTTCTTTCTTCCTTCCTTCCTTCCTTTCTCCTTTCTTTCTTTCTTTCTCTTTCTTTTTTTCATCCTTCCTTCCTTTCTTTCTAAAATTGAATTGATTCAAATTCTGCAGTCTGTGTTCCACCTTCTAGCCGTCAACAATACAGGTGGTCCTCGACTTTCAACAATTCATTGTGTGATTGTTCAACCATTTACAACGGCGCTGGAATAATGTGACTATGCAACCATTACAGCATCTCCATGGTCACGTGATCAAAATTCAGATGCTTGGCAACTGGTTCATATTTATGACAATTCCAGCATCCTGGGGTTGTGTGATCCCCTTCTGACAAGCAAAATCAATGGGGAAGACAGATTCACTTTGCAACTGTGTGACCAACTTCATAACTGCAGATATTCCCTTAACAACTGTGGCAAGAAAGGTCACAAAACTCACTTAACGACTGTCTCACCTACCAACAGAAATGTTGGACTCAATTGTGGTCGTAAATCAAGGACTACCTGTATGTCTTTGACTTTTGAAATATTTTTAATATAGACCACTTTGGGAACTAGAAAATGGGAAAAGATGATGTGTAGCTTTTAAACAAGCAAACAAATCCAAACCCAGCACTTTGTTGATTGTTAGAATAATTGCTTGTTTAGAGTAATGTTACTTCCCACCTGTAACCTTGAGCACTCTAGGCCTACAATTTTTTCCTCACTAAGCTGGAAATGAAAACAATAACACAGAACTTAAGGCCAAGATCCTTGCATCCAAAGATCTTTTTAGAACCTTTCTAATCTAAATTAACTATTTTGATAGGGATAATTTTTGCCCGTTTTATTGCTTCCTGTTCAGTGTGGTGTGGGAAAGATGATGAATAGCATCTTAATTGTCTCTTGTTAGTTAGCTTGTGTTCCCTGCTGGGCAGGTGTTAATTATATAACTCTTTGCATTATTTGTTTTCTGTTTCTTTTATAGCAAAATGAGGCCATAAATGATTAACTTGCACATAAGCAATTAACCCTGATTTGTAGTTAGAATCATCTGCCTATAGAATTACATAGGTTGGAAAAAAGGCACGTCTCCTGGCTAAATCTAAATCTGATTAAGCAAATCAAATAATGATTTGATTATGTGATTCAGCAAAAAAAAAACACCTCAGTACAAGTGATCAAGAGAGATTATAATAATAAACATTTTTAACAAAATTCTTGTTTATTGTGCACTCCTGGCCTTTAAATATGAAAACTACACTGGTCCTGGTACCATATTTATTCATTACTGTAATGGGTTAAGTATATAAAAAATAAAATCTATCAGCATGGTATTCTGGCATATTATACTATATATTGCTGGAATCGGGTATGTCTAATCTGATGAAAAGAAGGACTAGGGATGACATGATACAAGTGTTCCACTATCTCAGGGGCTGCCACAAAGAGGGAGCCAAGCTATTCTCCAAAGCACCTGAGAGTAGGACAAGAAGCAATGAGTGGAAACTAATCAAGGAGAGAAGCAACTTAGAACTAAGGAGAAATTTCCTGACAGTTAGAACAATTCAGTGGAACAAGTTGCCTGCAGAAGTTGTGAATGCTCCAACACTGGAAGTTTTTAAGAAGAGATTGGACAACCATTTGTCTGAAGTGGTGTAAGGTTTCCTGCCTAAGCAGGGGGTTGGACTAGAAGACCTCCAAGGTTACTTTCAGCTCTGTTATTCTATAATTCTATATTACCCAGGTTTGACAAAGGGGCAGGTGAGAAAGGCATGACTCAGGTTCTGCCTCCTGTTGAACAAAAATTATGTCTTTTTTTAAATAGTTTTTATTAAACATTTTTCATCTTTAAAAACAAACAACAAAAAAAGAAAAAACAAGAAAAAAACAAGACAAACATAACAATGTAGAGTAGTTTTGCAGCCTTCCGTATCAGCATATATGTTCTGTTTTTATAATTCGCTCTTCTACATTGCCTTCCTATCGTTATAACAACTATAACTATAATGATATAATAACAGTTATAACAATACTAGTTATTCATATCTACATTATATTTACATTATAATCAGTAATTAAATTTAATAATCAAAAATCATGTGTTCTATTTGCCAGATAAGAGCAGCCCATAGAGTTGACAGACAAGTTCTCTTGAAATCAAGAATCATCCCACATCTGCAGCAGCAGCTGAGTTTAGTCCAAATCTACCACAGGACTCCATTTGTAATTACAGAGGTAAAGAAACAGCAATGAATATTCCACTTATGTATTTGGATACAATGCTCGTTCAACAATGCTCTTATCAAGAGGCGCACGAAAGTTAGTCTGTTGAAGGAAAAGAAATAGGGGTGAGACAAGGGATAGAGTAATTATTGTAAGGAGAAACTGATCAGAAGAAGAGAATGACTGCCATTGAGGTAGAGAAAGCGACGGAGAAGTGAGGGCAGGTTTCAAAACCCATCACTACCGGTTCGCTTGTGGATGCACGCACGTTTGCACATGCATGATGCTTCTGTGCATGCGCAGAAGAGTCCAGGCGGGTGGGTGTAGCCTTGCGCCACCACCGCTACCAGTTTGCCCAAACCTGGGCAAACCAGTAGGAACCCACCAATGAGTGAGGGTGATTGAGAGCTGAGAGACTGAAAGCAATAGAAGGAATGCCAAATAATGTCATCCCTTTCAGATAGTCCAGAGCGGACACTAAAATCATGAGCACTAATATGAACTTTATGGTGGGTTACAGAAATAGCATCTTGCAAATCTGAAAGCATTTCCTCCAGTGGTGAAATGTAAAATTTCTAACTACCAGTTCTGTGAGCGTGGCTTGGTGGGGGGTAATGTAAGTGGGTGGGCATGGCCAGCTTTTTTAAAAAAAACTTTTAAAAGCATTTTTTCTTCTTCAACCAAAGAGGTTGTAGAAAAAATGCTTTTAAAAGGCTCTGATAATCCCAGCTGAGCCACAAGATCATCGGAGGCTTTTTTTTTTTTACTTTTAAAAGCATTTTTTCGGCCGAAGAGGTTGTAGAAAAAATGCTTTTAAAAGTAAAAAAAAAAAGCCTCTGATGATCAGGCAGCTCAGCTGGGCATGGGCGGTGGAGCGGGGGCAGGGATTTTTGCTACTGGTTCTCCGAACCACCCACCACCATCGCTACAGGATCAGGTGATCCAGTCTGAACTGGGAGCATTTCACCCCTGATTTCCTCCCTCTCTCTACCATTCCATTGCTTAGAACTAGGGAGGGTCCCTTCTGAGATATTTTCTCCACTCCCATTTCTTCTGTGGGCCAAGATATCTCTTATCTGACTATTGCCTGGCTGTGGCTCTTCTTCCTGTCTCCCAAGGTTCTTTTCACATACCAGTACACATCGTAAAGAAGCATCGTGGCAAAGGGCACAAAGCAAATAGGAGGAGGAAAGTGTACAGCACAGGAAGAGCTAGGCAAATGGGAATCCTGTCAAAGAAGAAATGGGAGGGGGAGAGATATTTGGGGAACAAAGGGGAGTTTGAAGGCAAAGCTACTGAAGGAAAATATATGACAAAAGAGAGAAATAGAGGTTCTTCTTGATACATCATTAGAAGCAAAGGAACTTTCCTCTCCATAGAGGCGCAGAGGAGGTACAACCTAGGAGTAAAGCAAAACAGGAGTTTTGGTTGATAGGAAAGCAGCTGGCAGAGCAGCCAACAGGGAATTGCTTAACTGAAAGGAACCAAGGCAGGCAACAGAAATGATAGAGGAAGAACAAAGGTTAAGCGGTGGAGAGGCCTTCTGGCAAGAAAGCACATGGTCCCAACAGAGAGAAAGAGAGAGTAAGCCTCTGGGTTGTTTAGCAAGAGGAGGTGAGCGTTTTCAACATGTGTTGTTTCTTTACCGGGGGAAGCCAGTTGCAAAGATATCTCAGTGTGGGTGCGGGTGTGGGTGTGGGTGGATGCTCAGGGAAGGGACTAGTCACAAGATCCCTTACTGCCAGCCCTACCCATAGAGAGAAGAATGAGATTCCTTCCCTCAATTCCCAGCTGGATTAATGCTATTCATACACTACTGTTAAAGAGCTTGAAGAGAACTCCCCCAGAATTGTTCTGATTCAACTCTTTGTGATTTCTGTACAGAAGTTTGAATATTTTTTTAAATTTGATTTTCCTTAATTATTTTCCTTTAAATCCCCCAAACTGGCTGGAAATGCACAGCTCCGAGAAAAAACTATGACAAGGTAGAGAAAGTCTAGTTCAGTTCTTGGGGAAAACACTCTCCAGATTTAGCTGCTGATTTTAAACGGTATCTGTGTGTGTTAGAGCTACCCTTAAAATCTAAATATTAGTAATAATTAATCTATTTTAACAATCTGAAGCTGCTGCTACAACAAATCCATTCCTTGTGAAAATACTAGGTTTTTTTAAAAAAAATGATTTTAAGAAAAGCAGAACAGAAAGAGAAATAACCAAAATGGAATGCATCAGAAGTTGTGGTTATGATGTTCAGATTGTCTTCTGAAGAAAAAAAAAATTTTTTTTTTCTTACCTGACACCTGCAATCAGGGAAAAGCTGTGTCTGGGTCTAACAGCCTACCTAACTTTCAGCCGGATTTTTTTTTCCCCTTAGCTAGCCTGAATTGATGGAAGTTTTAGGAGTAGTCAGCCCATCCTTTGCTTTTCTACAACAATTATTCACATATGTGGGGTGGGAAGGGGAAGAAAAGAGCAAATAGACAAAAGTAAAGAAGCCCTCAAGTCTAGCTGGTGACACATCTGTGAACTTTTCTTGGCTGTGATATAGAAGTGTGTTGTCACTGCCTTCTTGCAGGATTCCTTCCAAAATTCTCAGTCTAGTCAACAACCCTGGGACCCCCTGTTGGTTTCCCATCCAAATATTAGCTAGAGTTGACCCTGTCTCATCAAACTGGTCAAGGTCAGCTAGATGTTGCCATCTTTGGAGATATATGGAGCCACGCTTATTTTCAAGCCCTATAAAAATTCTAACAAAACATTGAATCACAAATAAGTGCCAATTCTTTCCCTTTTTTAAAAAAAACTGTTTTCTTTTTTTAAGAATTGCAAAATAAGAAGGGTGCAGTCCTTTAGCTCAAGTGATTGCTTTTTTCTGAGCCAGGCAGGCTGAACTATTAAAAAGGTTTGAGAATTCTTAGCCGCCCTAAATTGTTACCTACTGATCATGCCGTAGTCTTGGAAAAGATTTGGGGAAATAAATCTGTAGAGTTTTTCAGTCATCCAGAAGCTCTATAGACTTTTAGCTATACAATTTGGGATGAACTCACTTGAATGGTGTGGGAGTAGGAATGGATTTCCAGAGAAAAAAAATGCAGACTAGAGGAACTAGGAGTACTACTCAGGTGATCCTGAGGACACAGATAAACCTCCAAGTGCTTCAATGACCCTATAAAGGATGTAGATCAGTGATGGGTTGCTCCCAGTTCGGTCCAGTTCTAGAGAAGCAGTAGTAAAACCAGCAGGAGGCTCCGCCCACCTGCACAACATCATAGGTGATGTCTGCATGTGCAGAAGCACCCACGAGCAAAGGGAGCAAGCAAGCGTGTGCAGTCCCATTGCAAACCGGTAGTAAAGGTAAGTAGAACCCACCCCTGATGCAGATGACCAGCTGTCTGCAAGGAATATACAGTGAATCCTTCCTTTCCCCACCTTCCAGTCAGAGCTGAAGAAGCTTCTTAGATGAGAAGTGAAACGTCTTCAGAAGAAAAAACAAGAAAGTCCAGTTGCCTCCTGAAAAAGACACCTTTGGAACATTTGGGGAAATACTTGCCATACTTTCACTGCAACTGGTAACACAAGAATTGAGAGTCAGTTTCATCTAGTGGTTAAGAAAGTTGAATTCAAGTCCCACCTTAGCCATGAAAACAAGCTGGGGTGACCTTGGGCCAATCATTCTCTCTCAACCCAACCCAACCCAACCCACCTCACAATGGAAAAAATAGGAGGCAGAAAATGTGTTGGATATGTGGGTTGTTTGTAAAAAATAATGAAGGCAGGATATCAATAAATACATAAAATTGTTTTCCAATACAGCCACTCTAAACTAAGACAATGCTATGGCTTATACTGCCATCATTAAAAACAGTGAGCTGTCAATTCTCTCTCAAAGAAGCTATTTGGTTCCTGTCAAATGTTGTATAAATGTTTCTCTTCCTGTTATATAAAGCACATTGATCAAAGAAGGGTAGTGATACTTGGAACAAAAAGTCAGTTTCTCTTCTCCCTTGTGACTACAGAAAACCTATTTATTTTATACTTTGCCAACTTTTTTCTTATCTGCTGGATTTGATCTGCATTATTGTTTATTTTATTGGAAAAAATAATACCCAAAGTATTTTTATTAAAATACCATAAGTCTCCCAAACTATAGACAGCTGTTTATGAGAAAGATATATTCGTTTTATACACATTTTTCATGGAATAAAATTATATTACCAAACCTGTTATTCTCAAGCCCATTAGAATAAATTTTGCTACCTCGTCTACTAGATCAGATTCTTTATCTGAGCATCTCTTCAATGCATTAATTGTGCAGAGAACGCCATATGTACTGTTGGACTTGACCTTTCATAATTTGGTTTCTCCAGCTCATCTTTAATACCATACAATCAGTGGTGGGATTCAAAAATTTTTACTACCGGTTCTGTGGGCGTGGTGGCGTGACTTGGTGGGTCTGGCCAGGCGGTGTAACAGGCAGCACTCGGCCTCCTATACCCCCCTGGGAGCAAAAATGGGGCACAGGCGACCCCCCCACACACACACACACCCTGTTTTGGGCCTAGGAGGCCTCCCTGAAGCCTCCTGGGAGCAAAAACAGGCCACAGGGTGGCTGCACCCATATACCCTGTTTTGGGCCTAGGAGCAAAAATGGGGTGCGTGGGGACTCCTGGAAGGGGCGGGACAGGAAGGGGTGGGGCCAGCCAGAAATTTAACTGCCGGTTCACCCGAACTGGCTGAATCCCACCACTGCATACAATGAGTATGGACATCTGCAGAGAAGTCTACACACGTCTAGCCACCTTTACCTGTAGGCATCCAGAGAAACTTTGGAGAAAGTCTACAGAGGCTTCTTTAATTCAGACATAGAAATGTGTGAGGGAAGTCAACTAATGTTATCTTAAACTGAATCATGTCAGTACTTTTTACACTGAGCTGATGAGATACTTGGAATACTATGTCCAATTTTGGTCACCATAATACAAAAATGGTGGTGAGACTCTAAAAAGAGTGCAGAGAAGGGCAACAAAGATGATAAGAGTCTGGAAGCTAAACCATATGATGAACAATTGAGGGAACTAGCTATTTTTAGTCTAACCAAGAGAAGGACTAGGGGTAATTATGATAGCAATTTTCCAGTATTTGAGGGGCTGTCACAGAGAAGAAGCAGTCGACTATTCTCCAAAACACCTGATGATAGGACAAGAAGTAATGGGTGAAAATTCATTTACAAGAGATCCAACCTAGAACTAAAAAGAAATTTCCTGACGGTGAGAACAATTAATCAGTGGAATGGCTTACCTCCGAAAGCTGTGAGTGCTCTATCACTGGAGGTTTTAAGAAGAGACTGGACAGCCATTTGTCCTGAATGGTAAAGGGTCTCCTGCTTGCACAGGAATTGGACTAGAAGACCTCTAAGATTCCATTCAACCTTATTATTCTATTTTCAATGTCCTTTTGTAAAAATAGGGTTTGTAACCCTGTGAGGAAAAGTCAACTTTTAGTGGTACAGTATAACAGCCTTCTCCAAGTGGTGCCCCCCAGATGTGTTGGAATTGCAAGCCCTACGGTTGCTTTTCCAAAACATCTGGAGAATATAAAATTGGGGAATGCTACTTCAAATCTACTCTCATGAGCTTTGTGAAATCACTAGAAAACCAGCTGAAGGCACTGGTCCCATAGGATGACTAAATAACACGAGAAAGCATCTGTTCTTCAATGCACATGGCAGAAATGTGTGATTAGATATAATATCATTTTTATCATCATCTTTTTCCTAACTTTTTTCTAAAGAACAATGCACAAATACAGAAAAAATGATTCAAAGAACCCCACTCTAAACTGTGGCCACAATGCAAAAATATGTATTGCTTAATCTTTACTTTTTCTTAACAATAATTAAATGCACCAAAGTTATGGTTCAAAATTAGCTATGAACTGAAATAGGAAAGTATAACTTGGTTTGGATTTGTAGGCACTAATCACCGTTACGTGTTACATCTACAGTGGGCAGATCATGGTTCGGGTTGTTTCTTCACTTTGAACTTCTGTCTCTTCATGATCTTCTGGTGTCGAATGGAACATTTCAATTAGTTTCTGTGCTGGAATTGGTAGGTTTGCATTAGTTGAATGCAGCTTCAGTGAATTTATCTTCAATTTTAAGATACAGTAATTGAATGTATATGAAAATAAGTTATGCTGTACTGGTGATATTAAGTTGGTCTCAGCAGATCTGTTGGAGCCAGATCTCTCTCTCTCTCTTTAATTGCTTGAAAGTGACCTTGCTATTTGCAAGAACTCGATCATTTATAAGAAATAGCCATCATTAAGCTCTAAATTGGTTTTCCCAAACTTGGTCCTGTCCAGATGTTTTTTGACGAGATGTTCCTCTCACCAAACGCTAGCAAAGAATTTTTTTGAGTTGGAATTGAAGCATACCTGGAAGGCACTACTAGTCTGGGGAAAGCTTATTTAATGCTTTAATTCCAAGCATAGGATTGAAACCTCAAGTCTGCTTTTCAAAAGGTAGGAATTGGGGGAAATACATCTGTTCTAGGTTCTGGTCCTTATTCTTTCAAACTGCACTCGTAATTCATCCTGAATGACAATTACCAGTGTGCTCTTGTCATGCAACCAGTATTCTGTCTATTTAACAACTCCATAAGAAGTGCATGGGTGAAAAATGCAAGGAAAAATCAGGTTTGTCTGCTGTTGAACAGATTCGTGTTTGAAAAATTGTATATTCTGCAAGCCAAGAAAGTATAAAAGAACACTAGGATCAACTTTACATGTATAAAAATAGTCTTTTTTTGTTTTGTTTTTTCCAATTTGTGGTTTCTCTCTCCATCTCAGTTTCTTGATCAGGCCTTATTCTAGGGATCATGAAAATAGCTCGTTTTATTGGAAAGCCACTTAATATTGGAACTTTCAATTAAAATGCTAAATCAAGGAATTGAGGCTGACTGAATACAGAATAACAGAGTTGGGAGGGATCTTGGAAGTCTTCTAGTCCAACCCCTTGCTATACCATTCTGAACAAATGGCTGTACAATCTCTTCTTAAAAGTCTCCAGTGATGGTGTACGCACAACTTTTGAAGGCAAACCATGGGTGCTCCATCACTCCATCACTGATTAATTGTTCTAGCTTCCTCTCTGTTTTACTTATAAGTGCTAAGAAGAGCACCCCATACAAACTCAAGAGAAAGAACAAAAACCTGTTGGTTTAAATTAAAACCTGATATGTCTTTCCTAATTATTTTAACTGTAGAGCACCTGTAATTGTTGTTGATCCTCATTTTCATCATTCGCTTGGACATTGCCCCAATTTTAGAGGGGAAAAAACATGCCATAACAGCTGTGTTTTGCATGTAAAGTAGTATTTTTGGTACTTGTTTGCTGAATCCATATTTAGTGGTGAGGCAGTCTCAGCAGGATGAAAAATAATTCCATTCTTTACTGAAAATTCAGGGAGATAAAATATGTTTGTATTTTTGTCTAGCAGTAATAACAGCATTTCCACTACAATACTATAGAATTCTTTCTCTTTCATAGGGAGAAAAGGATACGGTATTACTCAAATTTTCCATTTCTTACTTATGGGTATTTTAATACTCAACAGATTATACTAGCTCACATTTCTATTCCTCATTTTATTTTAATTATTACTACTTTGATAACATCTCTGCACAAAAGCTTTCATCTTGAGAACCAAAGATGACCTTGGAGTGGGTTCCTGGATGCTACTGTTGGAAGAAATGTCCATCTGGGTTTAGTTCCAAGTGAGAAACATGGAGACTGTTTGGAAAGATGGTTTAACTCTGGCCTGATTCTCCCTTTTAAATTGGCTTTTAAGTTTTATATAAATTGGGTGTTTTAAATTCGTCTTGAGTCTAAATTATTTAATGTATTTTTAGTAGTCTTTTAACTTTTGTATGATGTATTTTACCTTGAGGCTGTTCACCACCCTGAGTCCTTCGGGAGTAGGGCGGTATATAAATTTAATAAAATAAATAATAAATAAATAAAATAATGGTGGACATGACCACATGGTTTGAGGTCCTGGGCAAAAAGAGCACATGGGTGAGAGAGGGAGAGATATTTATACCCTCTCTTGGGCTTTGAACTTGCGTCCTGTTCCTGTAGCAAGAAATGTACCCTGATTGGTTGTCAGACTCCCATGGGGCCATGCAGGGGTAACTTTGTAGGTTGTCTTGAGTCCAGTGCTTGTTTGAATCTTGCTGGGTGATGTAATCTCCCCAGGTGCCATATGGTGAGATGGGTAGAGGACTAATCCTATTATGTCCTGCGGATGAAGGACTTTTGTATTATAGATAAACTGGCCCAGCCTTTTGTCTTGTAAATAGGTTGGCACCAGTCTTTCTAGGCCTATTAGCAGTCAGGAGGGCTGCTTTCCAAGAGCATGTTTCTCCTTTTCTCATCCAGAGAGGTATAATATTCTGTCTTTTTAATATTTCCTAGAATATTTCATTCTTCTAGGAGAAGGATGGGTGCTAACTTCCTACACTATACTCACAAAAACAAGTGGAGGCAGGAGAAACAAATGGGACTGCCCCAAACTATGAATTTAGTACAATTAACTCAGTTAATTCAATACCATGAATATGTTCGCTCCTCATTTCACATTAAGATTCCATTTGTCAGCAATGTCTGTTGGAGAACTAAGAAATGACCTAGAGGGTTTTGGGATCAGAAATGGTATGTCTTTATACTAGGAATTTGAGATGATGCACATTAAGTTGTCTACTTTTTCCACAACAATCATTCTTTAAAATGGTTTGAGATGAGAAGAACCTGAATAGGCTGTCCCTTATTCTAAAAGATAACACCTTCGCAGGGTTAAATGGATCTCTGTTATTGAAGGCCAGGCATTCAAATGTCCAATTATTAATATGTTAGCCGGGAGAATTTCGTTGTGGGGGGGGGGGAGTAGCATATGTGAAAAAATAGTGCATTTATGTTCCAATAGTAGAGTAAAATTAATTAATAACATTTAACTAAAATTGTATTATTTGACAGCTGAGGTTCTGGGCATTATCATTTCTGAGACACATTTCTAAGTATTTTATGCCTATGAAATTAAATTTTATTTTCAAAATGTTCGTGATGCAGACACTTTCCTTTTTGCTGACAATTTATGAAATCCTTTCTAAATACCTTTTCAATTTGCCTTCTCTGAGGACCGGCATTTAACAATTATGCTAGCTTTTAATTATTATGCTTCAACTTAAAATTGATGTAGAACATAGATATAAAAGTTCACAATTTACAGTCTTGCAGCTGGGGAAATAAAAGCAAGGCAAATTCCATAATATAATTTATTGTAAGATTGCAGGGCAACATCAGTATCTACAAAGCATTCCAGGAAGGATGTGAAATAAGAAATAAGAACTTATATAAACAGTGAGCCAAACTTGGAAGGGAAATTTACATACTAAATAGTAAAATATATACCAAAATAGATCTTATTTTCATAATTTGATATAATCTCAGAATTTAAACCCCAATGCTGAAATTCATATTTCAAGTTAAAATAATTTTCCAGAATATTTGAGAAAAATGAACAAATTTTAAAATGGTTTTTAAATGCATTATTATTATAACCACATTTTAACTATGTTGGCTTTTTTTTAATTAAGACTGATATGCTACTTTAAAACATGCATGTACTTCACTTGTTATTAGCAATATTAAAAAAAATTAAATTCAGAAAATTAATTTAGAAGGTAAATTTGAGGTGTAATTTGGTAGCAAGTGTAGAGTAAAATCCAGTGTTACTCATCTTCCAGTGAACAGCTGTTATTGGTGATCATATCTTCTCAGCTGCAAGTCTATTGACAGCAGATCTGATGTTCTAGAACAGAGGTGTCAAACTCACATAGTCATGTGATGTATCGGGACTTCTTTCCCCTTTGCTAAACGGGGCGTGGGTATGGCCAGCGCATGATGCATCCAGCCCGTGGGCCAGGAGTTTGACAGCCCTGTTCTAGAATCTAAAAGGAGAAGAAGAAAAGGAAATTCTTGTATAAAGTCCACAATCTAAGGTTTGATCTAGTGTCTAATTTCCTTCAATGGTGGTCAAAAGCCAGAATTCATCTCAAGGAGGTACGTTGCATTGCAAAGTCATGGCTGTTTATCTTGCTAAGGTGCAGCATTGGTGGAATTCACCTGTTTCATGTCCATCTCCAGCTTCCTCCTGTACTTCCAGTGGCTAGAAGCATGAGCAAACAAATAGAATTATGAGAAAAAGCTGGAGAAGCAATGCAAAACAATAGTACATAGCTGTTTCACATCACTTTTTAGAAGCAGGGAACCACGGAGTATCATGAGGAGCTTTGAAGCAACTTTGAACTTCAAGTATCATTGGAGCGAAGAACTCCTTCAAAAACCCAAAGGTGCTTTTTCAAAAGGTAACTGGACTTTGCTTTTCTTTGAAGATGTTTTGCTTCTCATCCAAGAAGGTTCTTCAGCCTGAAGCAACTGAAGTCAGAACTGAAAAAGCTTCTTAGACGAGAAGTGAAATGTCTTCAAAGAAAAGAAAAGTCCAGTTGCCTTTTGAAAAAGCACCTTTTGAAAAAGACCTGGATGATTGAGAATCTCCATAGAAACTCTTTCAAAGCTTTGCACAGTTGAAGGCGAAACTAGCAGAACCTTCAACCTAATCTCAGCTGCTCTTGGAAGAGAGCAATTCAAATCCCTGAGAAAAACATTATGTCCTTTGGCTTCATCTTCCATTGTTATGCAACTCCTCTGCTCAAGGAAATACAGCCTCACAAAAGCTTGCCCATTGCTGCTCTACAGATACAACACTTTGCTTCAGCTCCTAAAATGATGGGATTACCATGCTTCTACAAAAGTAGGCTTCCTTGTTGCATGTGACTTATAGTAGCATTTGATCAAAGAAAGGATTTTTTTTTATCCTTAGCAAATCCCAGAAGAAATTGAATGTCACATGTTGCATAATCTGAGGATATCATTTTGACCCATTGATTCCTGAAGTTTATTTGTGTTAGTTATGCACATTGACCAGGATGAAGAAGAATTACCAGCTTCAGGTATCACCACCTGGGAAATGAAGCCAGTGCCTCTCATTATGCCCCTCTTTTCCTGTCCATTGAATCCCCAGGAAGTCCAATAACATGATTTCTGAATGTAGTCAGTTACATTTCCCAATGTGAATGTGCACAGCAGTCAGATAATACACAGTAAATATGATGGGCCCTCCAAACAGCACCACACATATTATTTCCCCCCAAATGAAAAAGAATCCTATGTACATACAGATATTCTATTAATTTTCCCGACTATTCTGACTATTCAAAGCATCATACTTATCTATTCATTATAAGAATAGCTTTACAAAATATGTCAGACCAGACAAGCTAATAAGTGACGATCTGTCGAACAAAGTGCATTAGCTCTTGAGAAATCCTTTTACCATCCTTTCCCAGGAAAACATTTAGCAAGAAGTGTCCAAACAACCAGAGATGCAATTCTTGGAGTCAAAGGTGATGCCAGCAGTTAAAAACAGGTTTAGGAATGTGCATTTGCTCACAGCAGAAACCCTATTCACCATGTGTTGAAATCTGTTTCTTTAGCCTAGCAACATTACGCTATATTTTTTTTCCTTGCATAGGGTTTGTCTTGTTTTTCCATTTCCTTTACAGATCACAAGGTTTTCCTCGTGCATATCTTTGCTGATTATATTCAACAAATCATCCACAACGTATCAAAGGATTCTGTTTTCTAGGAACTAGTCACACAAGAAATAAAATCTCTTTGCCTATTTCTCCACTGTTCTCCCACTCTTTGAAATGTGACTCAACACACCACCCCAGCTTATATCAGAAAAGCAAAGGCTCTCCAATAGCTCTGAAACTACCAAGCTACCTTTTCTCTGTTCATAGCCTGCCAAAAAGTGATCAGAAGTGTGATAAGAAAGGAACAGTCATCCACTTAATCGGGTCAAGGCCGGCATCTAACATGCTGCTGATTTCAGCAGGAGACCTCTTCTACATCAGGGTCTTAGGCCTTCCTTGCAAAGGCACGGCACTCCCAACTTCCCATTTTGGCATCCCCAAAGAGCAGCCAAAGGGTTTTTTTTTTTCCCCATATAAAAAATTGCAAATCCTCACCACACAGGAAGGGTTGGTGAAGATGATGGAACTAGTAGAGATGGCAAAAGTAACTTGAGAAAGATCAAATGAGAAAAATCGTTTATTAACAACTGGAAACCTCCTATGGACTTTTTGCCGGGGGGGGGGGGGAAGAACTGATGATTTATGGCTTTGATAAATTAGAAAGGGTAGATTATGGTTGGGGGGAAGTTAACTTGGATGTAATCTTAGACAGAGAGGGTAAAGTATCAATGTACGCATAACTGCTCTTAAGAAGACCAGAAGCCACTCCTTTATTATTTTTTCTTTTTTTACTTTTCCTTCTATGTCTTTTTCTTGATTTTTTTTCACTTTTCTGTTACTTCTCTCTCTTTCTCTTGACTTTAACTTATAATTTGTATTGCTTTTATTCTGTAGAAAAAAATTCTTAGATGAGTGAAACAGAGACGGAGATGGAGATAGAGGGATGATAGGTGATAGATGACAGACAGACAGACAGACAGACAGACAGACAGACAGACAGACAGACAGACAGATTTGCCAGGAACTTCTATCAAATTTTTGTTTCCCAGCTTCTTGGCTCCGACCCTCCCCTGAACCATGAACATTTTAAGAAGTGGTGGAATTCAATTTTTTTTACTACTGGTTCTGTGGGCGTGGCTTGGTGAGCATGGCTTGGTGAAAGGGGAAGAATACTGCAAAATCCCCATTCCCTCCCCACTCTGGAGCCAGCCAGAGGTGGTATTTGCCGGTTTTCCAAACTACTCAAAATTTCCACTACCAGTTCTCCAGAACCTGTCAGAACCTGCTGAATTTCACCCCGATTTTAAGTTCTGTAGTGCTAGGCATATGCTCATTGTTGTTTGGGAGGGAGAGTAGAGCTGTTTGCCATGAACAAAATTGGTGAGACAAAGGGAGCCTGACCAATTGCCATCTTTGATGGCATCTTTTTCATAGGGTGGGAAAACACAGATAGCTGTGGCTGTTCTCACATTGGCAGCTGTCAGGATGGCCACAGATTGCTGTGCAACCCTCTATGTGGCATCTGGCCTTTCTTTTGGGCTGTGGGTGGGAGGACATTGATCCTAATCAAGTAGAAGTGATGTACATATTTCAGCTGCTGGTCATCATGCTACAGTTTTCTGTTGGTTTGCTTAAGTGTTTAGTCCCACTTTCCCATGAGTAAATTCACTCAATGCAGCATAAATCAAAAGGGAAAAAAACAGTAAGAAGTTCCACAAAAAGGGTTTGAAAAGGGTCTGGGTTTGAAAAGTAAAAAAAGTAGGAGGAAGAAGGAGTATTAGATACGTTCACCACCTTGAGGGGTGTGTGTGTGTGTGTGTGTGTGTGTGTGTGTGTGTGTGTGTGTCAACTTTGAGCCCCATCAGGATTGAACTCCAGGCTGTGCAGTAATCAGAATGTAGCATTGCAAGCTAACTCTGCTCACAGCCTGAAGTTCAATTCTGGTGGGGTTCAAAGCTGACTCAGCCTTCCATCCTTCCAAGTTGGATAAAATGAGGACCCAGATTGTTGGGGGCAATATGAAAATAATGCTAAACTGTAAACCATCCAGATAGTGCTGTAAAGAGCTATAGGGCGTTATATAAGCCTAAATGCTATTGCTATTGCTGCTCTAATAATAGTAATTTATAAAAGAGCAGAAAGACATAAAGGATATCTAATCACTCGGCATTGCCCAGCTGGATTGTACTGTGCCACTACATGAAAGAGGGAGAAAAATCAGAAAGGCCTACATGAGAAATAATGGCCTTTAAAACTGATGATATACTTGCAATCTCTATCACACACATGAAGCTTTGGGGAAAGGTTTCTGGCCATCTTATCTGTCTGACATTCTCCCTGACTTTGCCTATTAAATTTCCAATTGCTCAAAAGTATCTTTGCTGAGCTTTTTATAGGAAGCAGGAGGACAAAAAGGGGGGGGGACAGAAAAGGCCAACCAATGCTGATCTATGGTTGGACGCTGACTGTTCAGTAATATTCCATGCATTTCTAGCCATGCATCTCTAATTTTGGCATTCAAATATAAGAACTCTGGATAGACAAAACCCAGTTTCCAAAGAAAATTCCACCACATCAAAATCGTATTTAGAGTAGGTTGAATGTGATTTAATCACTGTTTTCTATATATAAGTAGCTAAAACTATTAGATTTGCAAATAGAGCTCTCTGAATTATATGGAAAAAGTGGTCCGTTCTCAATAGCTTGCAGTTCTAACATTTACCTGGGAGGAAAGTCCAATAAAAAGAATTGGATAGAATTGGAAGAGTATTTGTATACAATCTGGCTGCACATTGACTATTCATAATGTTATTGGAAGCAACTGTGAAAGTTTCCGATGGGCTTTCAAGGTAAAGGGAATGAAATTGCTAAGCACTGGATCAACCCCAAACTCTTCACTTCCTTATGAGTGGGCAGCCCCAAGGCACAAAGGTTAGGGCTGTTTAGGTTCAGCAAGGGAAGAGTCAGGAGTAACTGATAGCACCTGCACCTTCCCACGGTTATCTTCCCCACCCAATGTTTAAAAGACTCTTACAGTTTCCTGGCTCAGCCAGCAGCAACTTAACCCAAAGCCTTTCCCCAGACATCCCTTTCATTACTGTATGCAACAAATAATCAAAAGCACATGGGGGGGACGGGAGGAATTATTTCCCCAGAAAATAGATTTGCATGGCTTATTCGTTTATTTATTTACATAATGGCGGTTCCACTTGATTCTACAGACTCGAAGGGTAACTCAAGCTTTCTGTTTCAACTTCTTTCAAACCCATTTCAGCCCCATCCCATTCTTTGCTGCCTCCCCACGTCAGATGAAAATGTAGATTGATTATATACATTTTTGCATACTTTTTTTCAATCTGGTTCCTATGTCAGATAGGTAGGTAGGTAGGTAAGTAGACAGACAGACAGACATTCAGACAGACAGACAGATATGGAGTGGGTGGGCAGGGAATAAAGAAGATCACCTTGACAGAGATTTGCAAGCTCTTTTGCTTAGGCCAGTGGTCCCCAACTTTTGCAGCTTGGTGGTTCAGCAGGGGGGAAGGAGAACTGGGCCACACAAGTGAGCAAGTTATGCTGCACATCACTCGTGCGGCCCGGTTGTGAATAGGCCACAGTCCTGTAGTGGGCCGTGGCCTGGGGGTTGGGCTACAGGGCTAAAACTTAGGCAACAGGGCTAAAACATTTTTAAAGTTCAGAAGTCCAAGCAATTTTGCAACTGAGACCTCCCTAATTCACTGAACTATAAAAAGGAGGCAGTGCAGCATAATCACACTTGCAATATTCTATTGTTACATCCAATCTCAATAAAAGTCATTTAGTCTTCATGTGTTTTCCCACTTTGGTCTACTTAGTAAGTGGGGGAATCAAATTTTTTTCATTTTTCTCAGCTTCTAAAAAAAAAACACTTTGTATAATTTTATCTATATTCTAGTCAATTTCATCTATTGGTTTTGTTTTGTTTGGCTGCTATTTCTTTACAAATGCCCATATGCTTTTGGTGGTCTGGAACAATGCTAACCCTGGGACATTCTAGTGGTGACAAAAGAGTGGCCAGAGGGATCCAACATATTGTGGGTCACCACAATAAAGAAAGAAGCGAATTCCTATGGAAAAGAAAGAAGCTATATCCTGTATGTTTGAAATGGTTGATTACATCCCTGAAAAACAAATGTAGAATTCCTTCCTCTCCTGATCCTGATGTCTTTGCTAATGAAAAGATTGGAGAATTGATTGAGATCTCCCGCTGGTTCTGTTGCCTCAGCAGTAGCAATACAGTAGTCACATCTCCCAAAGTCAAATCAAACAGATGTGCTTTATAACCCTCCCCACTCCCTCAACCTTTGCCAAGGATTAAAGGACCTCCAAAGGATGATATTTATGGTTCCGTCCTTCTCCAGACCTGCTGTATCAGCCCTTCACCAATAATGTTAGGTTAAAAATTGTCTGCTCTGGTTCAGCAGTCCAACCAAACTATGAGAAAGCAAACGAAAGATTAAGCAAACTGTTATGTACACCCTTCCCCGTGACAACAATAAAGGCATAAAGGTACCATAAAAGTCATTAAAGTTACCTTTTATGGCAGAGAAAGCTAATAGGTGATTTATGCACCTGTTTACCACACCCAGCGTGCTTAGGGTTTAGCAAGGTGTGAGCACTGCATGGACTTTGTGCTGAGTGTCTCTACTGGTATGGACTTACTTGGGGAATAGCAGTGTTTGCTCAGGTGCAATATCTTAGGTGATCTCCCTAACTCTAGCATAAGAGCTATATTTAAGACTAGCCAATAAAAGCCATTTACAAGGTCAGCCGCCTATGAATTTTTCAATTTCCTTCTATGTACTCCTCCACTCTTCATAAGCCCCTTTGATCTTCCCGGCATTAACCTTCCTGTGGAAAACCCCTAAGTTGGAATATAGTCATTTTATTTTTTTCTCTAAGCTACCGAAGACCCTGAAATTCTACTGCAACAGTACAACTTTTCAATCATTTGATATTCCATGAACTTTTAAATAACTCCCACTGAGATGTATTCTTTATTGCTCCCATTCTCAGACATTTAAACACTGTGGATGGCTATGTTTAAGTTTTCATGAACTTTGTTGGTATCCTTTTGTTGCTTTCCTATTAGGCAATAAAAATCTTAACAGCAGCAAACGGATTTTTTTTTCTTCAAGCAAGAACTTGTTTAATAATAGAAATCTCTAAATGCCCCCACAAGTGCTCCTGAGGTTATATAAATGATGAAGAAAACCCTCCCCACATCACCCATGTCCAATTCATCGCTTTAAAGCAGTATTTCTCAACCTTGGAAGCTTGAAAATGGGTGGACTTCAACTCCCAGAATCCCCCAGCCAGCAGCGCTGGCTGGGGGATTCTGAGAGTTGAAGTCCACCCATCTTCAAGCTACCAAGGTTGAGAAACACTGCTTTAAAGGAACATTAAGCAAAGAGACAAGAAGCATCCCAAATCCACCCTTTGAAAGAAAAACCAGAATGCATCCCAAATACATCTCTTAATCACAGATTAGGTTTGTCTATCACAGCTCCTCATTGCATCCTGTGGATTTAAAGTAGATGGAACTCCTTCTGAAATCTGTGCCCCTTCTGACTTAACTAGAGCCCATATATTTGGTATTACTGATCTATGATGTTAATGTTGTGCTACAACACCCAGGAACCCCAGCTATTTGTTATGTGGAGAGGACTAGTACTGATGATGTTACCTAGTTTGGGTAATAAAATGTCTGCAAAGAAACAACTAACTAACAACCAGCAAGCACCTTTCATTTCAACCCTCCTTAATGTGGAGAGTTGAAGTTCAGCAACAAATTTGCACCCCTGCCATCAAGTTCTAGATGATTCTTCTGTTCAAGATGGGAAGCTATCAATACAGCAGGTCCTGATCCTTCATATACCATGAGAAGCGCCTCATTCATCAGTAGCTGTTGGGGGAGTGGAATAGCAAAGACTGCCATTGCCTCAGCAGTAGTAATCCTTGGTTGAACCAAGACTAGACCTAATATTCCCTATCTCTATAGCTGCTTCTAACTGACTTGGGCAGAGTGCTTGTCTCACCTAGTCACTGTTCCTGGGAAATTGTATACCTTGGATCTATCGGAGTTGTTACAATGCAACATTTGACTGAACAGGGAGAAAACGAGTGCCAAGCTGAACAAAAGGTGACAGGAATGTGCCAGAGTGATCTGAGAATTCTCCTCAGCTTTGTCCAGAAACAGTAGTAGATGTTCAACTCAAAGAACTCTCAACAACAGCCACACTGGTTGAGCAGTTGCAACTACTGAAGTCAATTTATTTAAAAATTACTCAAGCTTATGCTATGTTGAATGGATGATATAGATAGAAATAGATAGATGAGTTAGATGATAGATAGATGATGACAGACAGACAGACAGACAGACATATGATGAGATGAATGAGGATACCGTAAACCAAAACAGAATGTATGAAATAGGATGTATTCTACATGCAGTTTACCTGTCATAATTTAGAGCTTTTTGTGGGCTGTCAAGAGAAGAATGTTCCATTACTTCTGGCTTAATAATTTCTAATTGGATGCCAATCATCTTTAGTTATTATTGTGTGGTAAGCATTTTGTAATTTAAATTTCATGTCTATAGAACTCTTCTGAATACCACATGTGGTGGAAATACTAAGTGGCATGTAGAGTCCATAAATAAACAACTCATCAAATGCCAATTATTTCTTTTTAGAGAAATTTTCAAAATGTATTTACTATGAGTAAACATGATTAAGTTAAATCCTTCCTCTCCACCTCCCTTTCCTTCCTGAATCTTATCCTGGCCTAAAGTGTAATGTTATCTCTACAGTTTGTATCTTTCATTTCTTTCTCCTTATCTCGGGAACCACAAACACGACTTCTCTTAGTCAATCTCCTCTGTCACAAAGATTAATGAAGAGTGGAAGGCAAACACACAAACCCAGTTTAAGGATTCCTTCCACGTTAATGCAATGAAGCCACAAACGACATTTGTGGTAGGTGATATCAATCTGTCCACTATTTTATTAGTAGAAAGACACCCTGCACACAAACACATAAGCACAAACTCAAAGAAGATCCTGAGATCTACATTAAATGTTCAGCATCTCCAGTTCAAGGAAGTAGAAACTCTAGCAAAAGACAGGTAGAAGCCCTTATCAGTCAGATTAGATAGTACTGGACAAAGTGGAGGAGTTATAGAACTGGATTGCAGGAGGTGTCCTATAATCCTTTTATTAATGCTCAGCCTAATCCTACTGCTATTTTTCCTCAATATTTCCACTCCTGATCTCAAGAGAGCTGCAGAACATTAGTATCAGTGTGAACAGCCAGAAGACTTCAACCTTTAGATGAACTTCTAGAACCACTGAATTGTATGTAATGTTCAATATTCCAGAAGAGGAAAATTGTTAAATACACAAAAGGGGTGGAGAATTGTTTCAATTCAGTGTAGAACCCTCTTCAAGTTTCAACCAAGTTTTGTTTTCAATAGAAGAGAATATTTGTAGCTTGGAATTGAACGACAAGATCTTTGCTGCTCTCAAGAGCTGGTGATTTTCTTGCAGACATGTCATTATCAAACTAGATAACATCATCAGTGCACCCCACATTTCATTTTCACCCTGGCCTTCCCCAGTTTTTTGTCCTGTTCTTGCAGGAATACGGATCCCCATGTGCCACTCTAAGGCCAAGAATCATCTATCACCCCTATTCAATTCTGCAAGGTTATCCCATCCTATATTGACCTCTAAATTCCTTCTGGATTAAGAAATTGAAATTTCAGGCAAGTCTGAAGCCCCGTTCAATCCAGACCTTCATCCATTCCTCCATGTGGATAAAAGGGGGACACGTACAACTAAAATAATAATTGTTACAAGATGCACATTTTAATGGGAGAGGCAGAAGAAATAATTTACTTTAAATCATTTCCATTTCATGATAGTGATCATCACTAGATTATTATTTTCTATGAAAAAAAAACTGTAAAGGCTACAGATTTTGGAAAACATTTGCAGGCTGTTATCTTCAGACTGCATTTTAAAGTTCTAATTGAATCTTATAAAGCAACCAAGCTTTATAAATTGCATAATTTTCCAATTCATCAAAATAAAAGTACATCTAAGTATTTACATTGCTATTCCATTCAAAGTAATGTTGTTGTGCACCCCCTTCCCCAATACACACATTGTAAGAAGCAATTAATATTCATTAATATGATATAAACGCCAATATATTTTGTATTCCAGAAATTCAAAGTACCTTTTCTCCATATGTGCAAATCCCTCAATATATGTTGGCTAGGAGTTGAAATCTTAAAGTTGCCAAGTTTGGCGATCTATAACAAAGAGGACTAGGTTTATATTCATTTCTTAAACAATCATTGTTCAGTTGACCAGAAAAGGAATAGCAAACATTTAACCTAGAGCTGACAAAGCTTCTTTCAACAATGATTGACAGCTGTTTGTGCCAGTCCACTTATTCTGTGCCTTGCAAAATCCAGTTTATTTTTTAGTTATTTAATTTTCACATTTCTGAATCTCCCGTCTCCCTCAGAGAGGGACTCTGAGCGTGTACAACAAAGTATTAAAATATAAAAACAAAACATAAATGTTTTAAAAATTAGAAAGAAGCAAGGATGATAAAACACTGCTAAAATTAATCAAAAGACAAAGGAGGGCTTTCTGAGCACTAGCCAGCCCCACAGCTAAGTGCTCCTCTGGGTTCCCCACGAAAGGCTGCAGACCCATATTTTAACTCCTTTTTGGAAGGCCAGAATGTGGGGGCCTATCTGACATCTTGGGCAAGGTGTTGGACTAGATGACCTACAATACAAGATCTCTTCCAACTCTGTTAATCTGAATGGTGCGAACTCTGTTGTTCTACCAAACCATAAACTATATAATGCTGACATTCCCAGCCGTGTCTTGATTATTTAGAATCAAGAATCTGAATAGAGGTGGAAGGGACCATGGATATCTTCTAGTCCAACCCCCTGCTCAAGCAGGAGACCCTATACCAGTGATGGCTAACCTTTTTGCCATCACGTGCCAAAAGCAGGGGGAGCGTGGGGGATCGCAGGTGCATGTGCCCACATCCATAATTCAATGCGCCCCACCCTCCTGCACATGTGCTTTTGGCACACAATGGCATGGTGGGCCTGGTAGGCCCATTTTTCCCCCTGCCCAGGCTCCAGAGGCTTTCTAGGAGCCTGGGGAGGGCAAAAACAGCCTTCCCCATCCCGCCCGGAGGCCTTCCGGAGGCCAGAAACAGCCAGTTTTCCAACTTCCGGTGGGACCAGAAGTCCTGAAAATCAGTTGGCTGGTGTGCACATTTGCACTGGAGCTGAGCTAGGGCAACACTCGCGTGCCCACCAATATGGCTCCACGTGCCGCCTGTAGCACCCGTGCCATAGGTTCACCATCACGGCCCTATACCATTTCAGACAAGTGGCTGTCCAGTCTCTTCTTAAAAACCTCCAGTGATGAAGCACCCACAATTTCTGAAGGAAAGCTGTTCCACTGCTTAATTGTACTCACTGTGAGGGAATTTTCTCTTTACAGTAATTCCAGGTTGCTTCTCTCCTTGATTAGTCTCCATCCATTGTTTCTTGTCCTGACTTCTGGTGCTTTGGAAAATAAGTTGACCCCCCCCCCCCTTCCTCTTTGTGGCAATCCCTCAAATACTGGAATACGGCTATCATATCCTCCCCTTGTCCTTCTTTTCTCTAGACTAGTCAGACCCAAATACTGCCATTATTCTTTGTATGTTTAGTCTCTGTCAGAATCAAATAATCAATGTATTTATACTCATGCAGAGCAGTGGTGGGTTGCTCCCGGTTTGGACCGGTTCACAAGAACCTGTAGTAAAACCGGCGGGAGGCTCCGCCCACTGCCCTGGATGTCATGATAGGTGATCTGCGCATGCGCAGAAGCTCATCAAGCGCATGAGCAAAACAATCGCACGCACCCGAGCAAAGCGATGATGCGCGCACGATCCCATTGTGAACTGGTAGTAAAGGTAAATAGAACCCACCCCTGATGCAGAGGTATTTTTCTACTACCAGGATTTTAAAAGTGCTCACAACTGCTTTCTGCTTTAAAATGCTTTGTAGGTATGATGAGGGTATTGCGCATGAAAGGGATGCGTTCTGATTCATTTCATGCAATAAATTAATCTTTAAAATAATGAGTTAAATATCTCTGCTGGCTACTGGGATGCTTTTTATAAGATCTGGCACATGATGCTCAGCGCACAGTTACCAGCTGCGCAGCAGTCAGATATAAACTCATCTAGGAAAATATAGAACCTTGCTTAATGCTGAGACCAGAGCTGCAATCTGGGGTCCTTGTGCCCAGTCCAACTTTGAAAAATTGCTTGCTGAAGCACGCACACGCGTGCACACATGTTAGCTTGGAACTGCACATTGCCATCAAGACAGAACGGGAGGCTGAAAATAGCGGTTCCTTGTCAGATTCTACAAAAAAGGGTGGTGTGGGGGTTTTTTGGCTTTTTTTTTTTTTTTACATCTGAATCTGAAAGTGTTGGGTGCTTTTGCCTCCCCTGTCCCTCATCGTGGGATATAGTTGTCAGAGCTAAAGAAGTACAGAAGATACAGAAAGCAAAGATGAATGCTGATTATACATGAAAAGAGAAAGAGCTTTAAACAGGGTTGCCATTTTTCTGTGACGGTCTCGTATATATCGAAACATATTGTTCCCAGCATATGGGCTTATCTTGAGTTCCTTACAGCTTTGTTTTTTTTTAAAAAAAGATGTCTTTGTGTGGGATCTGTTGCATTAGAAGACAACAAAAAAAAATCCAAGAATAGTTTATTGCAATGCATAAGAGGTGTTTAGTTTCAAAGTCCTACCCAGCCAGGAAGATTAGATAGCGTCCTTGGCCCACCATTATCTTTCCGGGCAGCCCAGGGAATTCTGGGAAGTGGAGGCCAAATACAAGCAGTCCAGGGGTGGGATTCAGCTGGTTCTGACCGGTTCAGGCATACTGGTAGCTCCAACAATCAGCTGAGAGTGAACCAGTTCGCTCTGATGATCAGATGGGCCCGCCCAGCCGCTCCTGCACTATAACTACCTATATTTCTTTTATTTTAAGCCCAGCTGATAGGCATGGCAGAGGGGATTGCTGTGCCTCAGCTGTTTTACTCACTCTGGATTCAGTAGAAGGTAATTTTTGATCGTATTGAGCATGTGCAGAAGTGCAAGTTTGGCGCACGCAGCGAAGCGGTTGTTACAACTGGTGAATCCCATCACTGAGGCAGTCCTTGACTTACAACCACAATTGAGCCTAAAATTTCTGTTGCTAAACGTGACATTTGCTAAGTGGGTTTTCACCCCATTTTACGACCTTTCTTTGCCACCTTTGTTAAGGGAATCGCTGCCGGTGTTAAGCTAGTTGCACAGTTGTAAAGCAAACCTGCTTTCCCCATTGACGTTGCTTGTCAGAAGGTTGCGAAATATGATCACATAACCCCAGGGACACTGCAAACGTCATAAATAGGAGTCTGTCGCCAAGTGATCACATGACCATGGGGATGCTGCAGTGGTTGTAAGTGTGAAAAATTGCTCATAACTCACTTTTTTTTTTTTTTTTGATTTATATGCCGCCCTTCTCTGGAGACTCAGGGCGGCTTACAATGCATTAAGCAATAGCCTTCATACTTTTGTATATTTATATTTATACAAAGTCAACTTATTGCCCCCCACAAACTGGGTCCTCAATTTACCCACCTTATAAAGGATGGAAGGCTGAGTCGACCTTGAGCCTGCCTGGGATTGAACTCACAATTAATTGCAGCAGCTGGATCTTAAATGTTGCCTTTGTAGGAGGCATTACTCCCCTACGCTACTCAGGCTCCTTTTTTCAGTGCCGAACGATCACTGAATGAACTGTTATAAGTCGAGGGCTCCCTGTATATCTGATGAACACCCAGGCAAGCCTACCCAACAGATTCACAAAAATAAATACAGGGAGTCCTCCATTTATAACTATCCATTTAGCAACCATTCAAAGTTACAAAAGCACTGAAAAAAGGTGACTCGCAACCAGTCCTCACACTTGCGACCGTCAAAGCATTCCCATGACCATGTGATCAAAATTTGGCAACTGGCATGTATTTATGGTGGTTGCAGCATCCAGAGGTTCACTTGATAACTATTTGAGGACCTTCCACCCAGCTTCCACAGTGGCACAGTGGTTAGAGTGCAGTACTGCAGGCTACTTCTGCTGACTGCCAGCAGTTTGGCAGTTCGAATCTCACCAGGCTCAAGGTTGACTCAGTCTTCCATCCTTCCAAGGCGGGTAAAATGAGGACCCAGATTGTTGGGGGTAATAGGTTAACTCTGGAAACTGCTTAGAGTGCACTGTGAAGCGTTATATGAGTCTAAATGCTATTGCTATTGCTATTCTGAGTAGCAAAGTTTTTATTTATTTATTTATTTATTTATTTGTTTGTTTGTTTATTTATTTATTATATTTCTATACCGCCTTTCTCCCGCAGGACTCAAGGCGGCATACAGTCAAGAAAAAATAAAAGATACATAAACATCATAAAATTGATAATTAAAATTATAACATAGTTTAGCCCAAATAAATAAAACCCAGAATTATATAATATAATCATTCCCAGTTAACATGCTTAGCCCTGCCTGATTGAACATCAGGGTCTTGAGGGCACAGCGGAAAGCACGGAGATTAGGGATGTTTCGTATATCAGGGGGCAGTTCATTCCAAAGGGTTGGAGCCCTTACAGAGAAGGCCCTCCCCCTGGAGTCGCCAGTTAATGGGGAAAGCCAGATTTGCTTAACAATTGTATGATTCATTTAACAACTGAAGTGATTTGCTTAACAAATGTGGCCAAAAAAGGTCATAAAATTAGGTGGTTGCTCTGCAATGGAAATTTTTGTCCCAACTGTGATCGTAAGTTGAAGACTTTATCTATGCAGGTGTGGGGGAAAGACCCACATGTATACTGACTTAAACCCCAAACCAGTTTATTTGTTGGGACTTCCAGATCTGAACTGAAAAACCCTGGCTGCCTTCCAATCATCATCCTTAGCTTTGCAGCTAAAATCTGATAATCCCGTTGTTTATGCTGATCTGTAAGATCTTCATCAGGCAAAGTTAACATAAAATTAAAACTAATACTGACAACACACAGCCAATTAACAGACTGCAATTGTAGCACTTCTCTTTGCAAACAAAAATTGAGACATAAGCATTTCCTTAGATGAATTAGACTTTATTCTAATTTGTATAATTTCAAACTAGAAACAAAGATTGATGAAGGAACAGAATTCATTTTTCAAATGCCAGTATAATTCTTTGCCCTGCGCTTACCACTGCAGGAATCTAAGAAAATATGAGTGTTTCTTCTTACTACAGGTTTGGTACCTATAAGTTTTTTTTTCTCCATTAGCCTGTGACTTTAAAAATAGTCACACATAAATTCATATTGAAATGCATAATTTCAGCTTTTAAAATGGTTCTTTCTGGAAATACAGGTAGTCCTCAACGTACAATCATAATTGGCCCCGACATTTCTGTTGCTAAGAGGACAGTTGTTAAGCAAGGTTTGCCCCATTTTACAACCTATCTTGCTACATTTTTTAAAGTGAATCACTGCAGTTGTTAAGTTAGTAACATAGTTGTTACTATTGCCCAGAGGTGGGTTTCAGCAGGTTCTGACCAGTTCTGGAGAACTTGGAGAGGAACTTTTGAATAGTTTGGAGAACCGGTAGTAAAAATTCTGACTGGCCCCACCCTTATCTATTCTCTGCCTTGCAGGTCCCAGCTCATCGGGAAGAAATGGGGATTTTGCAGTAACCACCCATGGAGTAGGGTGGGAATGGAGATTTTACAGTACCCTTCCCCTGCCATGCCCATCAAGCCACGCCACACCCACAGAACCGATAGTAAAAAAATTTGAAACCCACCACTATTACCCATTGACTTTGTTTGTTAGAAGGTTGCAAAAGACGATCCCATTACCCTGGGATACTGCAACCATCATAAATATGAGTCAATTGCCAAGCATCTTGTCTGAAGCGGTGTAGGGTTTCCTGCCTAAGCAGGGGGTTGGTCTAGAAGACCTCCAAGGTCCCTTCCAACTCTGTTATTCTATTCTACTCTATCTGAATTTTGATCCCATGACCATGGGGATACTGCAGTGGTTGTAGGTGTGAAAAATGGTCACTTTTTTTCCAATGCTGCTGTAACTTTGAATGGTCACTAAATAACCTCTTGTAAGTCAAGGACTACCTGTGCGCACTTGATGTTGATGAGGACACTGAATAAATACATTCGAAATGCAGGGGTCAAACTCTTTGAGCATCTGCTACCTGTGATTGAAAAGGAAGGGAAGGGAAATCTTACCAGGATTTAATACATCTATTTTAATGATATTTATATGTTTATGTAATTACATTTTAATTTTGGTGTAATCCCCATCTTGGTCCTGGACTCATTGGCCAAATCCAGTCTACAGCCAGAAGAGAGTTGAACACCCCTGATTTAACCCTTCAAGGACTAATCTTACATTTTTAAGATTGGCCACAGCTATTACTTAGCATAAGCATCTGTTAAAAGAAGCAATTCAGCAGCAGAAATCAATCATAGGCGTAAAATACTGATAATATACATATAAGTATAACATAAATTTTGTGGGTATCCCTAGTAAGAAATATATATTGAGTCCCAGCCTCATAATCTTAGTTCCATCTGACCAAATTACTGTATTTCTTTCTGAATTGTTACTTAGGAAGCCATCAGAAGATGCTGCATTTATTTGGGTGGTAGGGGTTAATTAAAACAGCTTAACAGATTCTTAACACAATAAAATCAGTTCAAATTAAACAAGAAAAAAAAAAGAGCTTCAAATGTTAAAAGTGAGCTGTGTGGGCTGACAGCTGCTCCCATGACAGGGGTCTTTAAGATCTCCATTTCAAAAGCATTATTTGCTAAAACAGCGTGGGAGAATCAGGCTCAATTAGAGCTGTCCAACTCTGTGGGAGGCACTATGGAAGAAATGCTGAGAAGAGGTTAAGGTAAAAAAAAACACAAGGTCTCTTTATCAAATCAAAATAGTGAATATGAATGAGAGAAAGAGAGAAATTCCTGGGGGCTAAGATTATCAATGGCTTCTGTTCATGAGGGCTAGCCCTCCAGGATCTGACTCAGTGGGCCTTCCAAAGAAGACGGTGCTGCTACATGTTGTTTTGCTCAGTGCTGATTACAAGCTAAAATTTTAACGGAGAATGTTTAGGCCTTCTTGCGCAAAATGACTAGTAGAGCCACTAAAGTAAGCATCCTGATTTCCCACATTTTGAAATAGACTTCTATCGATCCGAATTCTGGGTTGGAGAGGTTTGATGGAGCAAGACTCTTCTTAGTAATTGAAGACTGTCTCCATCTCATTCTGCCCTATTAGGATCGTCTTCTAAGCTCTGATCTGCACCAAAGGATGATAAAAGGCAAACTTCCATTAGAAAACATTTCCTGTATTTGTCCAGTGACGCTATGATGGCAGCTACTGGTAGAAAACAGCTGCTAATGCTACTCTTCTTTTCCAGAACATGAAAATGATAATGATATATAAAGTCAGAATTAAAACTTAGGTTTAGAAAATAAAAAAAGGGAGTCTTCACTCCATATGATTGTGGTAACTGCCAACCCAGCTTGATATAAGCCTGAGTGTATTGTTTTTCTTAAATTGAGAAGCCTAATTAATTTTAGGATTAAACTACCCAGTTTTCCCCAAAATAAGACACCCCCTGATAATAAGCCCAATTGGGCTTTTGAGCACATGGCAATAAGGCCAAGTGCTTATTTCAGGGTTCAAAAAAAATATAAGAGAGGGTCTTATTTTCAGGGAAACACAGTAGCATTTAGCAAGCGGTGTCAGATTGATAAAAGAAGCACTGTGATGCCATGACCTAAGCCACATCCCTTTTCTATGTGCATCACAACTGACCAGACATGCATGGATGAAAGGGGCAGGCTTTGTGGCACAACACAGCGAGATGGTTTTTATCATTCTGACATAAACAGATACACTGCCACTGCTAAAACGTAAATCAGGGTGTCAAAATGGCAGCCTGTGGGCCAGATGTATTACGCACAGGCCACGCCCACCCCCAGCTCTGCGAAGGGAAAAAACATACGTCACCACGCCTCGAGTTTGACCCTTGTGACTTAAATAATTAAATATGCCTTTTAGTAGCAGAAGTTGCTTTAACCTAGGAATTATGGGAGTTTAGGAAAGAATCTTTCTCACATTTACAGTATCTAGAAATACAGTGGTTTAAATTTGTAATCTATTTTTCACAAAGCATTGTTCTTGTATTAAGCTATGGCCACTATTTTTCTCCTTGTCATCTCTACTACAGAACAGGACGTATGATGATGAAGAGTTTTGCACCAATTTAATAAATATTTTTCTTAACAGGAAATAGATATGTTCATGAGTTCTATGCAACCATTCTCCTTTACAGCACTGTAATAGGGATTCTATGATGCTCCAGCCCAACAGAAATGATTCTGCAACTTTAGGTATGCAGTAGTTTTCCATTCTCTCCCCCTCTCTTTAAGGACAAAGATAACTGGACAAAGAAAGTAAGAAAAACAACAGGGTCCCAAATCTGATCATGGACCATGTCATGTTGACATGTATCTCCCAATCTTCCCCCTTTAATCTCTGAAATCTCAACCATCAATGTTGCAACTCTTTGACATACGCTAACCTCTGGTTATGATTTATGGGCGGTAAACTCAGCTGCTGCAGTTGTTTTCAGTAACTCTTTCAGCTTTTGATGTACTAGTAGTTATATGATTGCCATCGTTTTCATGACCTGATAATCAGTTTATTAGACCTGTCATAAACAGGTGAAAGTATGCAAAGTGTAAAGGTCTCAACAGCCCAAGACGTAATGATGTACTTGCTGTGAGAATGTTTATTTTTACTGTTATACTTGTCTACTCTGGAAACCAGAGGTCAAACCAAATTGAAAGCGCTTTTAGTACTCCAGCTCTACTGTGTTAATTATCCTTCCCAGTTTGTTATTTAAAAATATGGCATAGGGCCTAAGTGGCCCATAGGTAGGTATCTGCAGGACTGCCTCTCTCTAAGGACAGCTACCCATCCAACCAGATCAGACAAGGTGGGCACATTCCTAATCCCTTCCCTTAAACATCACTATTTTATGGAATCTAGGAAGGGTGCCTTTTCCAGGGCAGCCCCTACTTTACAGAACACCCTTCTCTCTGAATTTCAGGAGACTCCCACCCTCCTATCCTTCCAAAAACCACTTAAGACCTGACTTTTCACTCGGGCTTTGGTATAGGACAGACAGGGGTGTCAAACTCATGGCTCACAGGCTGGCTGTATCAAGCGCTCACCACACCCACGCCCGGTTTAGCGAAGGGAGAAAAAGCCGCAATATATCACGTGACGATACCATGACAACGCGAGTTTGACACCCCTGGTATAGGATAATGAGAGGATTTATGATGAGATGCATTTGAAAATTCAACTTTAATGCTGGAATTTAATGTCTGGGAGTTGCCCACAGTTGGATATAAAACGGGTGGCTATGTAATTTTTTTAAATAATGCAACTTTTTATTTAGAAGGGTCAAATATTTTATTGAGGGACAGATGAATATAGTGATTTAAAGCACAGGGTTCAGAAACTAAAAGACTGTGAATGCTGGTCCTATTTAAAGCATGAAGCCAGCCGAGTGTCGCTCTCAGGCTGAGGAAGAACATAGAACATAGAATAATAGAGTTGGAAGTCAGAGGTCTTCTAGTCCAAACACTTGCTTGAACAGGAGATCCTATATCATTTCAGACAAATGGTTGTCCAATCTGGTTTTGAAAGCCTTCAGTGATGGAGCACCCACAACTTCTGAAGACAATCCGTTTCATGAGTTAACTGTTCCCACTCTCAAGAAATTTATTTTTAGTTCTAGGTTGCTTCTCTCCTTGATTAGTTTTCATCCATTGCTTTTTCTCTTCCTTTTGGAGCCCTGGGCAATAGTTTGACAGCAAACCACTTCCCAAAATCTGACCAAGAAAACTGCATGGATTTGTTCTGGTAGGCATCCAATGACTCAAAAGCTCTCTCACACATAAAGCTATTCTACCAGGTGCTGTTCCTTTAATGTTGTCTTTTACAGAGGTTAGAAGAAATGTTGTTTATTTCCATCATGCACCAGGATTGAGAACACAGTTTGACTGGAGGGTTGCCTGAATGTGTCCCCAGGCTTCTTTCCAGGAGCCAGACTGAGACCCTACCCAGAGTCTCTCTCACTGGGAAATGGTTTCTGAACACTCTAGGAATGCTTTCAAGTAGGATCTTGGGTGTAGCTCTCTTTCATTTCTCAAGAAGGAAGGCTGGAATGGAACCACAGGGAGCTACAGCTTTCTTAAAGAGGAGCTTTCTGGTTAATTGCTTTTTAAAGCGGCAGGCACTGGTGGGTCCTACCCTTCTTTTCCTGGTCAGCTGAGAATCATTACTATTTCGGGTAGTTTCAGGCCCCATCTTCAGCTATCAAGACCAGCCTCAACAAGTATTGTTCCACTCCAGTCAATTTGCTCAAAAGAACAGGCATGGTTGTGTGGCTGGTGGATGTGTATATTTTAAAACATTTTGCTCCAGCTGACTTTGCCACTTCTCTGAAATCTCTGGACTCCCTAACCTTACCTGGCCATTTGCCTGCTACAAGGTGTTGATTAGTAGCATCGGTGGGAAGGCACAGTGTGAAATCAAACTTCCTCTGGCACCCAGTGCAGCATAACATTATTTCTGTACAGGCAGAACAAAAGGAAATAAACAACGGGGCAAGAATAGTCAAGTCTAGCCTAGGTATCCCGGGTAATTAAGAAAACAGACTGTGAGACCATCAGAAGGAAAGGCAACAGATCAAAGTCAGAGTCAAGCAGAGGAGAGATAGATACGTTGCTATAATGCAACATGAGGGCATTGGATAAGATTATGGACCAGTATTTAGACCAGTATTTCACACTTTAAGAGGTGGGGGTTTCAACTCCCAGAATTCCCCAGTCAGGTGGGAATTCTGGGAATTGAAGTCCACACATCTTAAAGTTGGTAAAGTTGAGAAACACTGGTCTAAGACTGATTGCCAGATCGAAGGTATGTTTCTATAGCTATGAAATGAACAGTTCTACCATTAGGCTAAGACACTGAGCTTGTCAATCAGAAAGGTCAGCAGTTTGGCGGTTCGAATCCCTAGTACAGGTCTCCTGCGTGAGCAGGGGGTTGGACTAGATAACCTCCAAGGTCCCTTCCAACTCTGTTACTGAGAAGATGTACTGAGAAGTTCCCCCTATATTTTAATCACTCAAGCAGCATTGTGTCTACATCAGGGCTGTCAAACTCCTGCCCATGGGCCGGATGCGTCACACGCTGGCCACACCCACGCCCGGTTTAGCGAAAGGGAAAAACATCCTGATACGTCACATCATGACGCCATGAGTCTGACACCCCTGGTCTATATGCAGCGATAAATCTCAACATGGCCAAACAGCTAGCAGAGGAATTGGTTATAACACCTCCTACAGCTGGCTCAAAGAAACAAATTAAATCTATGCATTAATAAGTTAATGACAATTAGGTTTCTTTTTTAATTAAATAAATGTTTCCTTTTCAAAGCTCTCTTTGTTTCTACCCATTGGCAGTCTTTGCACGAGATCCTTGCAGATTCTGGGAATGATGTGACGGAGCTTCAGGTGCAGTGTTTAACCTTTTTCTGGATCTTGCAGATTCCATGAGTTGAGTTGAAATGGTGTTTTCCTTATCAACTACACTTACACTTGGATATGCAGTGAAAAACTCACAAGTGAAGCTTAGCGTATGGTTTGCTAACTCTTCCTTTCCTAATCCTCTTCAGGTTAACTCAATCTCCTTTAACTATAGGCAACATCCTTACTTGCTATATCGATATGATTTTAGGTTTACCATATTCTAAAAAACAGGTTTTGAAGGAAGCCACATGATGAGCTTGGAAGATGCTGATTTTGGGGGGGGAGGCAGTCCTTAGCTTATAGTTCCTGGTGTGTTTACCTGTTAGTTTCTGGATGTGTACTAAATTTATGGCATTTACTCTTTAAGGATTAAAACTGAGGGTTTCACACAGTCCCTATCAGACAGTCGACTATCTGAATCTGATAGATTATCATATTAGAATCAGGAGGAGTGGGGGGTTTTTTATAGATGATCTCAAGAAACAGCAGAATTACAAATCATGCTTGGCCTCAAATGAGTTTTGTTTGGTTTACATTAAAGGGAAGTGAGAACCCAACCATTGTATCAGTTCTCCGTTTCTACATACATCCTTAAAAGAAGATTGAAGGGTCTGTTCCATGAGATATTGAGTAGGATTATTGTAGTAACTGCAGAAAGTAATTGGAATACTCACAAAGATTCTATAAATTGGATGTTAGCAAGCAGACTTACAGTTTTACTCTACAGTCTTTTGCAAGGCTGCAGGGCTGTAAGCAATAATATTATGAAGTCATGCAAAAGGTGGACTCAAATTTTCACAGCCACTATGTTTTTTGTCAGGCCACACTTTTGGTCCTTAAACCTAGGGCTACGGATCCCACCTAAATCTGGATCACCACTAGATGGCAGAAAAAGTTTTTTTAAGTCTCTGCTGCAATTTTGCCACTTGTCCAGTTTTATGTAACTGTCCATTAGCCTCATTGAACTGTTGGGAAAGGGGTTAAGCCCAAGGTTTGAATGTTTCTAGAATTTTTAAGAGGCCTTAAGATTCCAGCTCTGCTCCCCTCTCCTTCAAAAAAGGTCTAATCCTTTAGCCCCACCCTCACAAACAGAAGACCACATGTGGGGCATGTGAGAGCTTTTGCATAAAACAAGCCTTGGAGAGGCAAGGTGAATTGAATAATCTTTTTATCCCAAATGCTTTCACCCAATACAAATGTTTTTTTTCTTTTTTTCTTTTCTTTCTGAGTCAAGAAAAATCAGAAGATGACAAACAGCAAAAGAAGTTCAAAGGAATTTAAGATTTGCAAATGATGAAGAGTTCTCGTCTGTATTACCAGACGCCAAGTCTTTAATAATAATTCAGGTCAAGGGTAAAATTGCAACAGGCATCAAGACAGACGTTGTTAACATGAATAGGCCTGGACTATGTTAACATGCACAGCTGTATACAATGAACTAGTTTTACTCATATTATCTGTAAACCAAATCACACTGTCTTATTGATAGCATAATAATGACACCTCAAATATGACTTCTTCAGGTACATACATTGTAGACTGCCTGGTCATTCAACCTGGCCAGATGCTTTCGTGGTGATTCAGATGCGATGATAGCTGGTCACCAGACACAGAGCCTCATGAATGATGATATCCTACTTCAGTGAATTTCCTGCCACAGAAGTTCACCTGGCTCCACAACTGCCTTTACCTGGTTAAACAACCAGGTAAAGGATTGTTTAGTTCCCTTAGAAGGAAAAGAGGTTCCTCAGGATTAAATGTTCATTTACTTCCCATCTTCTTCCAAAGCTCACTTCAGATTCCCACTTTTCAGAGGGATGTTTCAATAATACGGCAATATCACTGCCCTAAATATGAGACTTTATTTATTCTGAATGTCTTTTAAAAGAAAAAAGAAAAGAGGTATCATTTTCCTTGATTTAATGGAAAGAAACTCCTCCTCAAAAATTACAATTCTGTAGGATAAAAAGGGCTATCTAAACCATTTAATTACATCAGCTCCAGTTCAGCATTAAGAGAGGAAGAACTTCCATAATTTGCACTGCATGTATAATTTTATTTATGTAGATATGTATGTGTGTCTATTTACCCTGCCCAATCTTTCATTTGGGAGCAAAAGGCAGCCTATGTATACAGTGACCAAGCATCCTTTATAATAAAGGACAGTGCTTTGTTTCAAAAAACTGCCCTTTCTCTTTATTCAGTTACTTATTTGCCTGGTTTTGCTCTTGAATTTTCCTTTGCAAAGCAAAGTCATAAACAACTTTTTTTATCCTTATGAACCTCTTTCAGATTTGTCCCTTTTTCAGGTAACTTTGGTCGCTAAATGAATGATTTTTTAAGTCAAGAATTACCTGTAGTCTTTTCCCACAGAGACATTGGTATTTTAACCTCAGATGAGTACAGAGTTTCAATATATTTTATGCTTTCTGAAACATTAAGTTGTAATGAATTATTTTATTTGTACTGATTTGAATAATAGCAATATGTATAATGTTTATTTATTTGCTATAATTAGAAATAATTCAAGGTGGCGAACATATGTTTCTTCTATTTAACAATGATAATCAAGACCTGGGTTTTTTTAAAAAAAAAAGAAAAAAAAGGAGCAATCCAGAGGAAGAAAATAAATGAAAGAAGGGTCAACAAATGGCTGCTAATCTAATAAACATTTGCATGAACCAAACAATATGTGTGTTTCATGCACAAAGAAAACATGGGGTTCAGCAGGGACATTCCCGGAGGGTTATAGCCTGGCTGAAATGAAACCAGGAACATTTTTTGGATTCATTTGAGAAAGATGTTTAAGGGATTTTATGGGAGGTGTGTCCCACCCCTCTGCTTGTGCAACAGCTCCCCTTCTTAATGCCCTGCCACTGTGCTTGAATTGAAGGCCAACAGATGCCACCATCCTTCCAAATCTACCCACTTCTCTTCCTGATCTCTTCAGTGCAGTGGTGGGTTGCTCCCAGTTCGGTCCACCCACCTGCCCCAACATCATCATGGGTGATCTGCGCATGTGCAGAAGCAAGCAAGCGCTCCCACTGCAAACCAGAAGTAAAGGTAAGTGGAACTCACCCCTGCTTTGGCACGGAGTCTCCAATGCTGTACCCGACCAGCTCATCCGCCCCTCCTCCTGACCAGTCCATGCCCAGGTAGCTCTCTCCCAGGCTCTTCTCCCCGCTCATCCCAGCCCTTCCTTCTTTCACTTTGCTGTCACCAATTCCATAGCCAATGCGCTTGCATTTTCCCCGCTGTCTCACAGCCCTGAACATAAATGTTTGATCTAACCAGGGTGCCAGAACATGCATGTTGGGCATCTACGACCGGACCAACCATGTATGTTCTGAGTCTGCACATTGATGTATTTTGGCACTCCCCATTGATACTGGATGTTCTGTACCTAGGATGCCTAGCACATGTTTCACATTTCTACAATTTAACAGTGCTCTGAAACAGCAATTTGGCTATATATTTATTCTCCCTAAGGGACAACATGGACTCAGTGATCGGTTGCTTTAAATATAAAATTATATTTAAAGCAACCTATCGTTGAGTCCATGTTGTCCCTTAGGGAGAATATATATACCGAGTATTTATCACTAATCAGCAGATGGGTGAGAAGTTAAACTCTTGGATTTTATGAGTGCTAGACGTGGTTTTGCAAAAGAGATTTCTACGCATAACAGCAGGAGCTCTCTCTGTGTCAGATGGCAAGGAAGGTATTGAATATAGGGAACAAAGATGTTTAAAAGGAGTGGCTGTTGTGTATTCCCAGATATGCAGAACCAGGGTAATTACAGGTAGTCCTCAATTTATGACCCACAATTGAGCCCCAAGTTTATGTGGTTAAGCGAGAAATTTGTTAAGTGAATGTGCCCCATTTTACGACCTTTCTCACCACATTTGTTAAGTGAATCATTGCAGTTCTTATATTAGTAACACGGTTGTTAAGTGAATCTGGCTTCCCTTTTTTTTTTTTTTTTTTTTTATTTATATGCCGCCCATCTCCGGAGACTCAGGGCGGCTTACAATGCGTTAAGCAATAGCCTTCATACTTTTGTATATTTTACAAAGTCAGCTTATTGCCCCCACAAACTGGGTCCTCAATTTACTTACCTTAGAAAGGATGGAAGGCTGAGTCAACCTTGAGCCTGGTGAGATTCGAACTTACTAACTGCAGACAGCTGGAGTTAAATTACAATGCATTAGTCTGCTGAGCTATCCAGGCTCCTGACTTTGCTTGTCAGAAGGTCGCAAAGTGGGATCATCACGTGGCTCCAGAACACTGCAACCATCATAAATATGAGTCAGTTGTCAAGCATCCGAATGTGAATCACACAACCCTGCTCAATGGTCATAAGTGTGAAAAAAGAGTCATGAGTCACTTTGTTCTATTGTAACTTTGAATGGTCGCTAAATGAACTGTTGTAAGTCAAGGAATAACTGTATAGTGAATTCTAACAGCCTGCAAGGAACTAGGGGAAAAAAGACCCTCAAATGATTTGTGCGGGGTGGGGTGGGGGAATGCATCTTAATGTCTATTTGTGTTGCCTTCTAACAGACCTGTTGAGAACAGAACGGAGAAACTATTTTGCTCCATGGTGAAGACGGCCGAGTTGTGAAAGTGGAATTTTTGTCCTCTCGTCTTCGGGTTCGCCTTTCGAAGAGAGGCAAACACAGAGTCAGCCTTGAGGATTGTCGAGGTTTTTGCCAAGCATATCATCAGTGGCTGCCTGCCATCTCACAAACCAATCCCTAGTGACAATGAGACAGTGTCTTGGCCACTCCAGAACACATGGCAGACAGGCATTTCCAAGGGGGAGTTCAGAAGACTGAAAGCAAACGGCAATTGTGCTGCTTAACCTTCTTAAGTGCTTAAACACTCCCAGGCTTCCTAAAACAGCTTTGGTCCCCAGTAATCTCCTGAATCTTCCTTTTCTGTAAACCCTATGACAGAGGTGACCGTGCCCAAAACGAATATCACTCGGAAAAGCATTTCCTAGAGCAGATAATGGTGCCAACCAGAATAAAAGCGCCCGTTTATTGGATAGCTAGATGCCAAATCTGTTTCAAGCTGAAACCACTTCCAGTACTTTTGAGTAGAGTATAGTAATGGTTGCTGGTTTAATCATTCTGAAGTGGCCGCTCCAAATATTTATACCTTTTTAAATGCTGCTTTTTTTCCCCCTCCCCAAATTGTTCCTTTGCAACAGGGCAAAAATCACACCATTAGCCTACCCTGCCTGACTTTGGAATGCCTGCCTTGTAATAACTCCTTCTATGATTTGATAGAAAAATGAGAAGCCAGGTGGGCCGCAGATTGGGCGGAAGGCATATTTTGCTTTTTGCCCTTCCTATAATCTGCAGGAGACAAGATTAATGCCATGCTTTTATTTGTGTAATTAATTATATCATGCCTTTATTATTTTTATAAATAACTCAAGGTGGCAAACACATACAATGCTCTTTCTTCCTCCTGTTTTCCCTCCAATCACAACCCCGGGAGTGAATATTTTTCTGTTCCTGTTATTTCTGGGAGGTTCAGGGAGGAGTTTGAAGGAGATTTAAGACATGGGTTAAAAGAACTTATCTTGCACAACCAACTGCCAGATTCAGCCTAACTGGGAGTCACGTTAAAAAATGTTAAAGGTAGATAAGATAGTAATAGATTGTGCATGGCTGATTTTGCCCTTTTGAAAAGCACACAAATGCAAGAAAGAAATTGCAAATCTCAGCACTATTCACTCCAAGGGGAATTTTAGAGGCTACACCAGTGGTGGGTTCCTCCCGGTTCGGCCCGGTTCGCGAGAGCTGGTAGCAATGATGATATGAAGTCACCGAACCGGTTCTTTGTCTTCAGGAGCTGAGCCCTCCCGCCTGCCCCGGCGTTATGCCGACTTTTATTTCTTCTTTTTTCGCCCAGCTAAGAGGTGTGGCAGAGCGGATTGCCACACACCTCAGCTGGGCAGATTTGCAACGCACTTGTGCAAAGCGCAGGTTTGGGGCGCAGGCAAGCAAAACGAGCATGCGCACGGCGATCGTACACAAAGCGCGCGCACAAAGAGAACCAGTAGTAAAGCCAGTAAGAACCCACCCCTGGACTACACATAGGGTGTTGTGTGACATTCTCCAGCAAAAGTGTTTGTACAAGGAAAGATCTTTCACAAATGTATATGGAGTGTAAAATCTCACTGGTCAGATCACATGCTGATTTAATTTTATAACCTTTCTAGAATTGAGGTTCAGGTATAAATCCCATTGGTGTTGAGGGCCATGAGATCATGCATAGGCATAGCATTCCCAAACCTCAGGTAGAATTGAGCTCTTGCTTCAAAAACACAACCTGTGATTGGCTACTTGATAGGAGATGAAATATGATGTTCTGCAGTGTTAGATTGTTGGGGTTTGGGGGGGGGTGGATAGGAAGAGAAGAAGGATGTGTACCAACAATGGGATAGAGATACAATCTCAAGGATACAAATATCTTAAGGCTGAATCCATTTTGAGTTGCAAGATTCTGTTTTTTCAGAGGCAACTAAATATGTGGTGTGCATATGTTAGGAACCTGGGGAGGCTTCTCCGTTTTGTGCATCCATTAATTATTTCTGGCAAGGACTCAATCCCAAGGAATACCTAATGCAATGCAACAGACTCTTGGTACCAACAGAAGAGAGCCCTGAAGATGCTACCTCGTCAGGTAATAAAATATCCGCAGGAAACAACCAAGCTCGGAGAGGTAGCGGATCTCAGGTCCACAGAGAAAGAGCGCTTTCAAAAAAAAACTTCACAGATAGTTAATTCACACAACTTTCTGGAGGAGAGGAAAAAACTTAGATTGATTTACGTGATTAAACTGCCTCGGGATACTGGCTTTGTGTAACAATGGCAACAGTAAATTGCGACTTGACAACGCTGCCATAAAACCAGCAAGAAGGAAGGATGCCTTTGTCTTATCATTGTTTGTGAGATTTAATACTTGGTGTGAGTCTGACATTCGGAGGCCCATGATGATTCCTCAGGACTACTTCTCAGAAGGGTAATGTTTCTCCCCCCCACCCCCCCACCCCACCCCCCGGTCAGAACACCAGGACGTGTAAAGTAAAAGCAAAATTGTGGAAGAACAAAAAGGTGAGCCATTTGTGACCTAAAATTAAACAAATCAAGAGAGTGGTATTACTTTGCTGTCTGCTCACCATTCAGATAATTCTTCAAATAATTCTTTTATTTCACAATTACTGGGGTGGAGAGTTAATAAATCAGCAGATGATGATGATGTTAATTTCAAATGCTTATCAAAGTTCACAACATTAAAATGTCTGGGGTTTTCAAAACTTTAAGCCAAGAAATGGTTTTGGTTTGTTTACTGGTATTGGCTTTTTAGGGCATCAGGGTTAAAAGTAAAGGCCCCAAACTGTAGCAGCTCTCTAACCCAGTTCTTACAAGTTTATATCACAAGCATAAACCATACACATTTAGACTGCATTGCTAAGGACAATTACTGAAGAGTACATTCCATTCCACTTAGAGGGATTTACTACTGAATAAATATGGTTAGGATTACACGGTAATAGACACAGTTAAAATTATTTAATGGGAATCTTTCACACATTATAAGCTGACAGTTTTGAGGGACTGTGCCAGCAAGGAATGAGACATCAAATGTTGTTTATGAGTATGAACCAGTCCTGTGTTTGGTTTTCAAGAAAATATATAATTTTAAAGTTGTAACTTGTCTAAATTAAGGCTGTGGCTGGAAAGCACCAAAATGAAGGCAATAACTGTTAAGGTAAACCATACCTGTATTCAGAAGAGTGATTCAAGGGATGTCAAATAAAGTTTTTCAAGATCTTGTCATGTGTATTAATAACTTTGGTAGACACTTAAGTATAGACTATAAAATTACATGAAATTACTTCTTTGTGCAAGAGAAACTTAGAATTCTAAGTAACTTTAATAGTCTAAACTTCAGAATTTGAAATGACTTCAGTATACTGGGCAATTTAAAGATATTAATGTCCTGAACATTTTAAGATTTACTATCTTAAAATGTTCAGGACATTAATATCTTTAAGTCTTCAAACCCAGCATCACTAAATACAGGGAAGAGGGCAATATTTCTGTAGATCCCTTAAGGATTTTTTTGAAAGTATATAATTGCGTAAGTGGAGCATTTGTTGATAAGGTTCTGGAAATAGCATTTCTAAAAACAATTGAAGAACTATTGCAATTCACTGTTAATCCAATACAAGTAAACAGTGAAATCCATTACAACAAATATGAGCAGGAACAGGATAGCATCTTTGCTCTGTCAAAGAGGCTGGAACAGGAGCGGAAGAGCAATATTATATTGCACCAGCAGGAGTTTAAATTTACATGAAACGAAGTTTTCTAAGTGAAGTCAGTCTATAGAGCAAATTGTTAGAGAAAGTGAATAAGTTGTCTAAGTTTTTTTTTTTTAAAAAATGCACAGATTACCATCTGCCACAAATCCTTTGGGTACAGAAATACCAGCCCAATGTTGTTAAGCTAGAGCACAGGTAGCAATTTGATAGTGATCAATGACCATTCTTAATTTCTGGAGAATGGCACCTGAGGTAGCCAGGGTTATGATGCAGAGTGGGTAAGGCTACATTCCATGTGAGCTGAGCTGGGTTACATGTGGATCTGGGTGGGTGAATGTAGCTTAATAGCACTTTTTTTTTTCCTTTGGTTTTTAAAAATGTTAAGAGAATTTTAAGGCATAGACTTACTTCCATTCCTGCACCACAGGAAATTGCAAAAGCATATACACACAAATCCCACTGCAATCTCATGTTAAAATTTGTCCAAATAGATGAAATAGAGCTAAGGAGACACCACCACCACCACCACCACCACCACCCAAAAAAAAAAAAAAAAAACAGGTTCAGAGACTGCATGCATATCAATTCCTGAACCAGAGGAATTCTCTCTTCCCTATCTTGATTGTTTGCATTCCTTTCAAAGTGGTTACAAAGGCAGAGCAGATTGTCTCTTCGGTTTTCATATCTATGTACACTGTAGCCATACACACAAGAAATGCTGTTTCACATGCTTGAATCAGGGGCTCCCAAATCAGGTCTTCAAACCTACAGCTGCAGGTTGTAGCACCAAGCTGAACCCCCAGATGTTTTGATGATTCTGCCAAAGAACTCACATGCAGTTGCTTCCACCAGTGAAATTTCTGGCAGTGTATGGCTCTCCGCCCACACAAAACTGTTGCCCGGTCATGATTGCAGATGTATATTCAGCTGTCAAAATCTTACTGCATCCTACAATTTCAAACATTTTGCTCATAAGTTGAATGCTTCATCGCGAGACGGCCAGCTTTCTGAAACAATTCAAGACCTTCCCTTTTTTTGTTGTTTTCTTATCTGTTGAGGTTGCTAGGTCAGCAGGGCTGGCAGGTAAGAGGTTGCTGCCAGTTGGGAGAGGAAATGATGAGGTGAGCGGGGTGTGGCACAGGAAGAAGGTGCAGTTATGTGTGGGAGGTGCATGCAAGTTGGGGGGAGCGGCACATGTTGGGAAGGATGCCCAGGGGATGCTCGGGAGTGTGTGAGAAATGTGTGCTTTTCAGGGACAGCACACGAGGGGCAGTATGAGTTGGGAAGGGTGCATGGGTATGTGCAAGAGGTGCCATGCAGTGGTGGTATGCAGCTGGTTCAAACCAGTTTGGGCGAACCGGTAGTGGTGACCCCAGCCGTCCTATTTAGCCACGTTTTCTAACCCACACACTTGCGTGCAAGCCGCATGCATAAGCAAAGCATGTATGGAAGGCTGAGTGCATGCACAGAAGTGCATGCACGCTCACATTTTCAGTGGGTGGCAAACCAGTGGTAAAATTATGTGAAACCCACCTCTGGTGCCATGTGTGTCAGGGGGCACTGTGGGTCAGGAAAGATATGCATATGGATCAGGGAAGGCATGCAGGGTGGGATGTGGGTTGGCGAAGATACATGGGGTAATGGCTTGGCTGTGAATAGTACACAGGGGTTCCTTCCTCTCTCCCTCCTCCCTCCTCCCTTCTTTTTTTTTTTTTTTGTCCCTTCCTCCTTGTTTTCCCCATTATGTCCCTTCCCTTCCCTGCTGCTGGGTAGGGGAGGAAGCAAGGAATTGTGAGAATGGCTGGGAAACTGTCACAGAACATTGAAAATAAGGATTACATGACCTCAGCAGCAGTCTAGCAACACTGACTGAAGCAGCCATAAGTTTCCCAAATCTTATTCCCGTGGGAGACACGGGTCCCAGATACTCAGCTACTTTGGTTCAAAAACTGAAGCCCTGTTTCACCCTGTTAAAGGCTTCAGACATGAAAAGGTTATAGACATGAAAATTTTTGTGGTGTATAGAAGTGCTGAGCTTCGGTTCTGAAGTTTTAGAGCAGGTTTCCCAATTCTTCAGCTCATTGGCCCTTACGTGAAGTTTCAGATTGTTCATCGACACTCTCCCCCCACATTTATTATATGAAAATAAATAACTTTAGGTAATAGTGCTATGAATAATAATAAGAACAACAACAATAATGGATAGTCCCATTAGGGACAAAAGAAAGCTAAACAATGGTTAAATTAGGTGGAGGAAAATGGAAACAAATCGGAAGATATCAAAGTTGTGGAAAGGAAATTAGATACCTGTTTATGTTAAATGTAAATAAAATATTTAGATTAAAAGAATATATTATAACGGTATATATACAATATACTAGAAATATATGTATAAAAGATATATTAAGATAAGAAAGAGAAAATATATAAATATGGATTACTGATGTGAAGATGTTGAAAAGAAGATGTAAATATCTGTTTTTGTTTGTCTTTTTTAAAAAACTGTTTAATAAAAATTATAAAAAGAAAAGACTGATATTCTGCAATGGAAAAAAAAACCCAATAATGGATAGTCCCATTGACTCTTGGAGGGAAATATTGACCATTTTGGGAAAACCCACCTTAGAGTTTCTTTAATTCAAATGCATTCTATCCCTGAGATCACACAGCTACAACCAAGCCTAGCCAAAGATGCAGCTACGTTCAAGAGGCCTGCTGTCTCTCAAGTACCATTTTGGCCTTGGATCCAAAGCACAGAACGTTCTTAGCTTTCTTTGTACTTTTTCATTCTGGGATGAATCAGCCAATAACTTCAAGAAGTACTTTTGTATTAATGCACGGCAATTGCATTATCTCTGGATAGGGGTGGAAATCCATTCCAATTGTAATGGGAAACTGACGAATATCACAGCGTGGGTGGGAGTGTCTATTTGATCAGCTGCACATGTGAAAACCTGCACCATCACATGTATCTCTCTTATTGGATTGAGATGGATTGTTGCTAGTAATGCTAAGGAAGCCAGGGTTTGATAAAATCAAATGTTCATATGGCCTGTGGGAACCAAAAATGGACTAGTATTTAGTCATTCTGTAGATTAAGCTCAGACTTCATTCAGTTGCCTTTCACTATCTTTATTTATGAACTGAAAAGATCCCAGTGTGCCCTTAATTATTTCCCAAAATATAATTTTATTAACCTCAGTCAAAGAAAACTTACTGTGTAAAGTTTGTTGATGATGATTATCATTGAAAATATTGCATGGAGAGAATAACTCATCAACTCCTGGGAACATTTAATTCAACCACAAAAGAAAACTAATGACTCAAATCTCAAGAGACATCTATGGGGAAGGCCACGATAGCCATCTTTCTCAAGAAAAACTGAATTATGGGTTGTTTGGATAAGCTTCCCATTAGGAATCTGCAGCAATGATCTATGTGGATTCAATAGGTGAGGTAGAGCATTCGTTCAGAATTAGGCTTACTTACATGTATTTTGCCAATAGAGATTATTTTCCTTTTTTTTTTTTTTTTGGTTGCTTGGCCTGTAGTATATTCCTTTTATATATATTATATATATATGTGTGTATGTGTATGTGTATGTGTGTGTGTGTGTGTGTGTGTGTATGTATATATATATATATATATATATATATATATATATATATATATATATATATGTAGGTCTTTGGTTATTCGGGTCTTTTCCCGCGTAGAATTGAAAGTATCTTGGCGACGTTTCGACGAAGTCTCATTCGTCATCTTCAGGCTGGTGTTCTCGGCTTCGTGCTTCCTGGAGCAATGTGAGATTGCAGCTGACCCTTCCTTTTAACTGCTAGTGGGGGTGGGAGCTGATTGGGTGGGAGCTTGGCTGTGTTCTGATTGGGTGGAAGTGTATTCTGATTGGTTAGGGGCTTGGCTGTGCTCTGATTGGATGGGGGGTTGGTTGTGCTCTGGTTGGTTGTGCTCTGGTCCAACACTTTAAAGCCAAAGGACATGAAATTGACTTTAAAAAGACCAGAACCATCACCAAAACTGAACACTTTAATGACAGAATAATCGGAGAAGCCATCGAGATAGAAAAACGCCCACACAGCATGAACAAATGAGACGATACCTCCTGCCTGCCAGCCATTTGGAAACCCGCCCTTATTGACAAACGAGTCCCTAACATGATGAATGACACCAGACCCACACTCACAAGAGCCACACAGGATGTCACCACCACACATCCACGCAGAACCAGACTCAAACCCACACTGATAATGAGGCACGACCAAGGACCAGAAGCCAGACCGCAGCTGCATCATTAGCCACTTTTAACCCCTCCAATCCATACAGGAATCAGACCAACACCCTCCATGAAAAGCTCTCACGACCACTAACACGAAGCCAAACAACAACACAGCTCACCAGCTCAAATCCTCCTGCAACTCAGACTAAGCCGAGCACAACCAAGCCCCCACCCAAACAGAACACACCCCCAGCCAATCAGAGCACAACCAACCCCCCATCCAATCAGAGCATAGCCAAGCCCCTAACCAATCAGAACACACTTCCACCCAATCAGAACACAGCCAAGCTCCCACCCAATCAGCTCACACCCCCACTAGCAGTTAAAAGGAAGGGTCAGCTGCAATCTCACATTGCTCCAGGAAGCACGAAGCCGAGAACACCAGCCTGAAGATGACGAATGAGACTTCGTCGAAACGTCGCCAAGATACTTTCAATTCTACACGGGAAAAGACCCGAAACACCAAAGACCTACATACAAACACCCGCGAAAACCTCAGAAAACAGAAAAAACATATATATATATATATATATATATATATATATATATATATATATATATATATATATGTATATATATATATATATATATATGTATATATATATATATATATGTATGTATGTATATATATATATATATATATATATATATATATATATATATATATATATATATATATATAAAACATTTTCGGTTCCGTGATGCGTATACATAAACACACACTTTTAACTTGCCATACATATACATATACTATTACTTCTTATAAGTAGATTTTGTCTTAATAACCATTACATATAATAATACTCAGTGATATTCAAACCCTTAAAGTGCAAGTAATATTGTTTCTTTCTTTAAATCTTCATTAATTGGCTAGTAATTAATCTCTATATACTATCTCATTTTTTATTTCTTCTCTCCATCCACTCATACCACACGTCCCACACGCCATAATATTCCGAATCTATTCTGTCATTAATTTCTAGAGATAATTTGTTCATTTTGGTGCACTCCAGTACTTTCTTTGTAACAAATTCTTCAGATGGTAACTGTTTTTCCTTCCAATACTGGGCAAAAGAAACTCTTGTGACTGTCACTATATGTATAATCAAATACCTTTTCTCTTTTACATATTCTGTTTTCAAGATTCCCAGGAGATTATTTTCCATTGTTGTAGGGTATCTACTAGATAGATCTCCTGCTCTATGTTGGTCTTTTCCTATTTATTTCAAACAACCCATGAGAACTTTTATCGGTGGAATTAATTGCAATTAATGCTGGGGTTTTTTAATGGAAGAGTTCACAGAAGACTTCTAGGGGAATATCTTGGCACTGAACTTTGGTTCTACATGGTTGGGTAGAACAAGATAGAACTAGGCTTGTGCAACTAAGCAGGTTTGAAGCAGACGTAGCAGGCAAGTGCATGAAGCTTTGTTTGCACATATACACATCTAGGTTGCACACATGAAACCATTCCCATCCCACTTCGTCACTATAAGTGCATGGAACCACAAAGATTGAGGACTGCTAGTATTGCCTTGCTGGGAAGGACATGAACGAGAAAGAGGGAGAAGCTTTTTAGGCTGTAGTCATTCCTGAAGGAATATTTCTAGGATGTGGTGCAGGATACTTCTTCTTCTTCTTGTGCCATATCCGTCATCGGACATTGGCAATCATTTTGGCAATCCTATTTTTGTCAACAGCCGTATGAAAAAGTGCTGCTGAGTTTTGTCCAAACCAGTCCAAACCCTTAGGTTTTGAAGCCATGATGTTCTTCTTCTGCCTGGACCTCATTTGCCTTCAATCTTTCCCTGGAGGATTAAGTGAAGTATGCTGTATTTTTCTGGGTGTCTCATCACATGTCCAAAACATTCTAACTTTAGCTTTTTAATGGCTTTGATGATTTCCCTTTGCTTTCCCAGGCGGCTTATCACCTCCTCATTTATGATTTTGTTAACCCAGCTTATACATAACAGCCGTCTGTAAATCCCCATTTCAAATGCTTCTAGTTTCTTCAAGTGGTTTTCTGTCAGAGACCAACTCTCAACTCCGTAGAGCAGGATAGAAAAGGTGTAACATCTGACAAGCCTGATTTTCAGTCTCAGGCTTATGTCGTGACTGCAGAAGACCTTTTTTCATTTTGAAGAATGCCTTGTCTTTACTTCACTGATCATGTCCCAGCTTTCAAATAAATTAAAACCAAGGTACGTTTGAAAAGGTTCTCTTTTCACCCATGCACAAGAGGGTGTTATGTGTGTATTTTTCTAAATATAGAGGCTGGAAAAAGAGGATTAGGGAAGTTTCTTTCATTGTGGTTCTCAACTGACTGTTGGACACTAAGGTATATCTGCCTAGGGTCCCTTGGTAGATCCACCCCATCAATATTAACTACTGCCCCTCTCTTAACTACCATCCAGCTAGACTTCTCTAGTCTGAATGGCATCCCAATGTCCTCACTGTAGATCTGTGTCAGGTGGATCAATACCTTGTTCACTCTTAGCAATAGCACTTAGACTTATATACTGCTTTATAGTGCTTTATGGCCCTCTCTAAGCGGTTTACAGAGTCAGCATATTGCCCCCAACAATCTGGGTCCTCATTTTACCCATCTCGGAAGGATGGAAGGCTGAATCAGCCTTGAGCCTGGTGAGATTCAATCTGCCAAATTGTTGGCAGCCGGTGATCAGCAGAAGTAGCCTGCAGTACTGCGCTCTAACCACTGCGCCACCACAGCTCTTAGAATACAACTTGATGTCATCCATGCAGAGGAGGTGACTAACAATAATTCCACTATTGTATCCATATCCAGTCTTTGTAATTAGCTGGCTGTGGAGGTTCAAGCCTATGCAGAACATCAGCAGGAACAGTGTATCACCTAGTTATATGCCACATTTGATGGTCACTTGTGTAAACTGTCTTGAGTTGACTTCAAATGTTCCCTTCCACAGTCCCATTGAGTTCTTGAGGGAAATCCTGACTCTGTATAGCACCAGGCATTCACAGATCCATGTGTGTGACATTGAGTTGTAGACTTTCTTGTAGTCAATTCAGGCTGTGCTCAGGCTGGTCTAAAGAGCCTAAAGAGTCTTGGACCACTGCTCTATCTATGAGCAACTGATATTTTGAGCCTTTGGTGTTGTTCTCAATGGCCTTCTGAACTGTATTCGTGTACTGGTCCATATGGTCCTCTACCTTGGTGTCTATGATGCCTGATAGGACTTTCCATGTTGTGGTAAACAGGTTGTTACCTTAGAGTTTTTCATGATCTTCTTCTTTGTGTTAGCCAGTTTGGGTGAGAGCCTGCTGCTAGCAACTGGTTCATCTGTGCTGCTAGGGGGTCATGCACCGCTGTTTGTTTCTTTAACCAGTAGATATGGATCATGTCTGCATCATGTGCTCTCCAGCTCTTCATGTTCTTGATCAGTGGTGGGTTCCTCCCGGTTCGGCCTGGCTCAGCTGAGCCGGTAGCAGTGACAATATGACATCACCGAACCGGTTCTCTTTGTTCGGGAGCTGGGCCTTCCCCCCCGATCCCCCCCCCACATTATTCTTACCTTATATTTGGCCCCAACCCCAATTTTTTGCTGCCTCCCGAGTCCCAGCTGATCAGCTAAAAGGAAAAAAACTGTTTAAATTCTTGCCACAGGGCTTCAAAGGGCCGCCCTACAGCTGATCAGTGTTAAAAGGCAGTGTGGTGGTAGACCAGTGCGCTTAAAAAACAAATGAGTAGACCGGTGCCTCCAAAAACAAATGGATAGACCAGTGCCTCCAAAAAGAAATGAGTAGACCGGTGCCTCCCAAAAGAAATAGGTAGACCAGTGCCTCCAAAAACAAATGAGTAGACCGGAACACTCCAAGAACAAATGGGTAGACCGGTACAGCTCTGCAAGCAGTTAAAAGCCTGGTAGACCAGTACCTCTGCTAAATCCTAAAGAATTGTCACATGACCATCAAACCATGCCCATACAATAAGCCATGCCCACAGAACCAGTAGTAAAAAAATTTAGAACCCACCCCTGTTCTTGACCAGTTGTTGAATGTCTACTACTGTGATAATAACTGGTTCCTGTTCTGGGAGATTGTTTTGTCTGCTCTCAGGACCTGCAGTTATTTAGCATTGGAGTTATATGTCTTCTATTTCGCCCATATTCTATTTCTTCCAGTATTATTCAATTTCTGTTCTTGGTGGCTCTGCTGTGACTATGTTATCACACTCCACTTGGGAGGACACCTTGGATAGTTCTTTGAAGAACAGGGCATTTATCTTCTTGACATCTGCTTCGCTAATGTATCTCCTTAATCTGGTAGTCGGCGCTGTGAGCCTTTGTTTCGGTAGCTGAGTCTTATTCTTAGTCTTCACATCCTTCTGTAATTCCACCAGCCGACTAACCTGTCTTTGGGTTGCCTTGATTTTAGCCTCTAACCTCATTTTTTAGCTCTTTGGTTATGTCCTGCTGTTCTTCTTGATCATGTAGCCAAGTGTCTCCAGGATTACAGTGGCTAGTTCATAGGTTCATAGGTTCGAGTTATGGTGGTAGTGGCAATTGTCATGAGGGTTCTATTGGCATCTTCTAACATACTACCCAATGGTAATTTTATAGTGCAACACAATGTGGTATACAGAAAATGCTGATCAGCTCACTCAAAGGATGGAGTTGCCTCTCCTCTTTACAAACAGTTATTGTATTCATCTAGAGCAGCATTCTGCAACCTAGGATATTTTTAGAAAGCATGTTGTAGGCATTAATGCCCAGAATTCTCCATCATGGTTATACTGTCTGGAGAGTTCTGGAGGTTGGTCCTTACATCTGGAAGACATCCAGTGGAAACACTGATCTAGAACAAGGTTTTTGTTGTTGTTAGTTATGTCCGACCCATCGTGACCCCATGGACAATATTCCTCCAGGCCTTCCTGTCCTCTACCATCCTCTGGAATCCATTTAAGCTCACGCCAACTGCTTCAGTGACTCCATCCAGCCACCTTATTCTCCCCTTCTTCTTTTGCCCTCAATCTTTCCCAGCATTAGGTTTTTCTCCAGTGAGTCCTTCCTTCTCATTGGGTGACCAAAGTATTTGAGTTTCATCTTCAGGACCTGGCCTTCTACAGAGCAGTCAGGGTTGATCTCCTCTAGGACTGACCGGTTTGATCACCTTGCAATCCAAGGGACTTGCAGGAGTCTTCTCCAGCAAAAAGAAAAAAAGAAAAAAAAAAGGCAAGATAGCCTCCAGCAAAGCATCCCACAAGAGTAATACTGTAAACTCATTGGATGGGGGGGGGGGGAACTGTACCCATTAGCAGATTGCACAGCATCCGGCTCTCAAGGGAATTAGCTATAGATACTAACATCTTCCTCTGAGAAAGAGGTTGAAGAAGCATCTTGTGGGCTGCAGTGCTAAAGAAAACAGCCTCGCTCTAGAAGGTTAAACTTAGCAGCTTTGACAGCTGGGGAGCAAGTTTCTCTGCACTAATATTATGCTATCCCATCATCTGCGTCAACGAGAAGTTTCCTCTTCTCCCTATCCAGAGCCATCCCTGGTGCACCTGTGTGGAGGGGGTGGGAGATTGAGGTACCATGCCATCTTTTCTGAGTAAAACCCCCCACAGCCCTAAGAAATAAATTTCTGCTCCCCAACCCTGTTTCAGAGAATTACCCTAAGAGACCTTGAGTTACCATTTCAGTCATATACAAATGAACCCCAAAGTGGGGGCGGGGAAAACCCCTTTCACAATGACGGCATAGCTTGGGAAGGGAGAATGAAGAACGAAGCCTGCGGGACTGTTTGCTTATCTCCACACACCCACACCACTGGGGTTTTTTTCACACCTGCAGTGGCACCCGGCACAGAGAACGCTCTTTGTTATTTGCAGCCTTCTGGCCTTTGTTTGGTTGGGTCCCTTCCCCTCCCCACCCCCTCTGTCTCTCAGCTGGGGTGAGGAAACAGACCTCTCCGGTGGAACTCACGTGACCAAACATATTGAAACATGTTGGTTTCATTCACTGAATGGGGCCACAAGAGACCGTCATTAGCCACCACACCTCTCAACAATGACTCTGCTCCAAGGACCTTGAAACCTGCCCCCCTTTGCAATATGTCACCTCGTAGGAAGAGAAAGAATTGCCCAGAGGCCATACTTATTCTAGGCTTCCTCTCCTGTTAGTCAACACAAGCTCAGCCCAGCCGGGAAAATTGGTTAGAAGATGGAGTTTGCGTAGAAATTCTTTCCAACTCTCCTGAGCTAACCTAGCTACCTGAATGGTGTGGGAAACATAGAGAAGGAAACATCTTCTGCTTTAAAAATGGGAGGGGGAATTGGTGCTGTAAAACTAATGGGCCACTATCCATTGATTGGTTAAAAGTTGCTTCCCATAATTGACCTCTGCAAGGAGATGTGTCTCAAGGCTAACCAGTAAACTATGAATGCCAGCTAGCAAAGGCCAGATAAGGAAAGCAGGTGGTGAAAGACTTTTGTTTTGAATGCTTGGCATGTCCCTGCCAGAAGGTCTCTCAGCTGATTTCATTTCTTTCCTCTCCAATAACATCCCCCTTTCTTGAGCTATATAACCTATCGATTATAGCAGTCTTTAAAAGAATTGTTCAGTTCAAGTTTTTATATGGAGAACTGGAAGAGGTTTGTTTCCATTTCTCAACCCCAAAGAGCAGGAAATCCCCCTCTTCTGTTGCTGCATCTCTCAAAACATTCAATATCCCCCCTCCAACTCCTCTCTTTTGAATTTTAACTTTACTTTTGATTTTACCTGTTTTTGTAATTTTGTTTAAAAGTGGATGTGTTTCCTTTTTAAAGCAATCCCCTATGGAAGTTTAGTATTTCTCTTTTACTTTTGAGGGAGGGAGGGAGGTTTGGGTAAAAAAGGTCAACAAAAATATACAGCATAGACATTTTTGCATTGAAATACAGATGATAAGGGGGTGAATCTCTGAAGCAGGTTCTGAAAAGGAAGAGGGAGGATAGTTCACAGACAGGTTGGAGGAGAACATTATAGGTCAAATAATAACAATCCCTACATGCCCACGAGTACATTCAAATTTAAAAGAAGATGCATCCTATCATTTAGGTTGAAAACAATAGCAGAAAATTGGGCTGGGGAGTAGAGATAGGGAGATTACCAGTGTAGTGCCCTTACTCTGTGCCACTATGGTGGTGTATTGTGCAGAGTGTTGATCTTTGAACTCCACTGCAACACTACAAGTACAGTACCAGCGTATACGATTGTGCATATCTTTTTGGGTGTTATCTTCCTTATCCAAGTGATTGAATCATTTCTTTTCTTTATATAGAAGTAGAACATGTAGCTAATGACATAACACTTAATTAGATTTTTTTAAAAAAAAAACTCTGTACTTTATGCTTTTTTGTCCTTTCAGCATCCCAAGCACACTGTTGGTAACAGTTCTTTCAGCCCAACCCTTAACATGTGTTCTAGGTTGTATATCATGTTAATTGGTTTATTAAATTAAATTTGGTTGGATTCACACAAACACATTGCAACTGTGTTTGTTTGTTTGTTTGACTGATTGATTGATTGATTGATTTTAGCCAGTGTGGAACAGTATGGATTGTTCTATTTTTGATACAGGATGCCTTGAAGCCAGCTATTGTAGTTTATATATCATGATTTATAGCTCATTGTATTATATGCAAATTCAGACAATAATGGATTTTAAAACAACTCATAGTATAAATCATGGTGCACTGCATTGTATGAACCCATTTACTGAATCCCCACACTTTATTCCCATATCAGCAGATATAGGGTTACAATCTCTTTTATAAGCATTATCTAAATAATTGAGAGAAGAGATGAGATATTTTCTATAAGGTTTACCTTCATTCTTGATTTTCTCTTACCAAAAAATGATCAAGTGGCTTTATGCTACTTTATCAGCTAACTTTTCATTCAAGTAGTTGATTGAAACAATGCAACCAGGAAAAATTTGACACTGCTTCATAACTATACACTATCTTATTATTCTGCCCATGTGCCCAGATTGCAATACATTTATAATGTCAAACTTTTGTGTGTAAATTCCAGAGCAGAAAGGGAAGCAATTGTTTAAATATTAGCAAGGTTGTGATTTTCACACACACCAATCCATTTAAGATACAGCTACAGCTTTGTCTTATGGTTGGGCAGATTCCAACATATCAAACCTTAGTTAGTTTGGTTAACAAACTCATAATTTCTTTCGAATAAAGTGTCTCTTTATGATGTGATAAGTGCAGATGTCTGAAATCAAGAATTTGTTTTCAATTTAGGCCTGGAGCCAGTGGATGAATTCACACAGAGTACTAGTCTCTTTAGGTTTGGCCTAGTTGACTTAGTATAATCACAGCAATTATGGGTTATAAATATTGGTTAGTGCTGTTGGGCATCAGCCATTATGACATATTCAACGAACTTAATGTTAGTTCAAGACCCCATAGCGAATTATGACCGTGAGGTTCAGCTTCACCTACAGTTATACAGAGGTTGTCAAAATACAGTGGGAAGAACTCTGGATGGGGTCTTGATTTCTTTGCAAGAAGAGAGAGATTAATACCGCATTTCCCAAAAAATAAGACCCTGTCTTATATTTTTTTGATCCCTGAAATTAGCACTTGGCCTTATTGCCATGCACTCAAAAGCCCGATTGGGCTTATTATCAGGGGATGTCTTATTTTGGGAGAAACACAGTATATAATACATAAGTAGGTATTATTTAACACTCTTCTAGTTCTGAGTATCATGACCATGATCTTAACAAAAGGTGATTTTCCACTGTCCAATCCCAATGTGCATTTAAAATACATCATTGTCCGGTGAGGCAGCAAGGCGTTTGTCCCACCAAGAAACAATTCCAGAGCAGGGAGCTCACAACTTTTTCATTGCACTACTTCTGTTGATCATTTTAAGATTTCTCAATTTTTGATGCTGTTGACCAGGAACCGCATGGTATCAAAGGCACAATTCTTCATGCTTCTGCTCCCACCTGCAGTCGGGTCCAGATGGTGGCACTGACGGATTTCCACTCAGTCATTTAATATCTCCATGAAGCTGTTGAGTGAGATCATTGGGATTTATACTTGGATGCCACCAATATGTGAATAATATACCCAGCTCTTTTTCACCCTGCTTATCAAAGCCAGCCTGGGCCATACTGGATGCTGTTGTGGATTGGATTAACTGTGTCTGAATCTTGATCACTCTCTGGCTAAGATGCAGTTGTACTTCCCCCTGAAGGAGCAGATGTTCTCTTGGATTCATTTCTGTTATATAGAGTCCCATGGCCACTGTGGCTTGGAGTGCATTTGATTCACTGTGACTAGCCAACTAGCCGCAACATTTCCTGGATGGGAATGGCTTGACCATAATTGTCCATGCTCTGTTCGCTTCATGGTTAGATTACCGCAATGGGCTTTATATGGAATTATCCATCAGCTGGTGCAGAATGTGGCAATGAAGCTGCTCTCTGAAACATATAGAAAATTCTAGAGCCACACAACACTGGTTTCTAAGGAGCAGCATCGATAGCTTTTATGTGGCCCTTGGGCTTCAGAGTTTCCGTAGGCCAGGCCAATGTTAAAACTGTTTACTTTTCCATGGAAGGTGAAAATTTAGTTTTTAGCCCATGTATTTGACGCAACCGTCATCATTTGATCATGTCCTAGCTGTGTCTCTTTACTATGGTACTAGCTGTTACTGTTATTATAACCTTTACTTCATTTTATTGTTTTGGCATATCTACTTTATGAATTGTTATTGTTTTGGCATATGTGTTTTATGAACCATTACTCAGTCTGGGATCTCTAAGGTAGTGGAGGGGGAGAGAGAGAGATGAGAGGACAGAGGGAGGGAGGGAGGGAGGGAAGAAGGAAAGAAGGAAAGAAGGGAGGGAGGGAGGGAGGGAGGGAGGAAAGAAGGAAAGAAGAAGGGAGGGAGGGAAGAAGGGAAGAAGGAAGGGAGGGATGGGGAAGGAGGGAGGGAGGGAGGAAAGAAGGAAAGAAGGGAGGGAGGGAGGAAAAAAGGAAAGAAGGAAGGAAGGAAGGAAGGAAGGAAGGATAAAATTATACTGCTGTAATGAAAGAAATTTGGAATACTCAGGAATCAATTTTGGTATTGAAGCTCTTCTTTTATTTCTGGTACCCAAAAACAATTTCTCAGAATTTCTTTAATTCTAAACATATGCCTTTAGCACCAGCTGCAAGCTGGAAATAAAAGTCAAGCTGAATAAGACTATAGTTTATCTAGTCCTGCAATCTGTTCCTATAGTAACCAGACAGGTGGCTGTGGGAAACGCACAACGACAGGAGCCAGTGTGGTACAGAGGTTAAGGCATTGGACAAGGACCAGGGAGGTATGGGTTCAAATCCATTCTCAGCTGCAGAAGCGAAGGGACCTTAAGACAATGAATTTCTCAACCCAACTTACCTTACGCAGGTACTGGTATAGGAAAAAAACTGGAAGAGGAAGTGCGACCTACAGTGCCTTTTGTTCCTGGAGAAAATGAGGGCTGTAAATCTACCAACTAATAAAATAAAAGCTCTCTTCTAGCTCTGTCCACTAACAATTGGAATTGAAAAATGCATTGCTTAACACCGGGGAGAGCGATTTATAACTCCGTAAAAGCAATTTTGCACCTGCGATTATGATCCGCACAAATATATCTTCTGCAAATTGATGACCTTTGTTGACCTCTTTTTTTGGTGATCTGAAAGAGACCACTCTAACTATGAAATTCTATATACAGGTAGTCCTCAACTTACAACCGTTCATTTAGTGACTGTTCAGTACTACAACGGCACTGAAAAAAGTGACTTATGGCCATTTTTCAATCACGACCTTTGAAGCATCCTCATGATCATGTGATCAATTCAGATGCTTGGCAACTGGTTCATATTTATGATTGTTGCTGTGTCCCAAGGGGATCGTGTGACCCCGTTTTGTGACCTTCTGACAAGCAAAGTCAATGGGGAAGCCAGATTCACTTTGCAACCAGGTTACTAAATGATCAACTGCAGTGATTCACTTAACAACTGTGGCAAGGGAGCTCGTGAAATGGGGCAAAACTCACTTAACGAATGTCTCACTTAACAACAGAAATTTTGGGCTCAATTGTGGTCGTAAGTCAAGGACTATCTGTACACTGAAATGTTGGCATCTCAAGAAAGTAGAATCCAATTTTGCTCTTGAGTGACACACTCCGTTTCTAATTTCTGGATGTGCTGGTTTTCTCTGGAAATGTGCAATATCCTTGTGAAAATATAAGCAGCTCCAAAATTCACCCGCAGGGCCAAGCCACGTAATGTTTAGGGCACCTATTTCTAAGTGTGCTATAAACAAGCAAAAAAAAAAAAATCCACTCCAACTGTCAGGCCTGATGAGGAACTGACAAAGCACCACAAAGGAAAATAAATTCCTTCCAGACCCTGAGACGACCTAACCTACCTGCAGATCCTGACGGAAAATATATGCTCTGCTTCTGAGTCTGCCCCACTAACACATCAGCAAGCTGACAGTTCTTCTTTTTCCATTTTGACTGGAAAAAATAACCTGCCCTTCTTTCTGTGTTCACTTCCTTTTCTTGAAGATGGTATGGTCTTTATAAAAGATTACGAAGTAAGGTTTAGAGAACCCAGCCTTTTAAATGCTCCCCCACCCCCCCCCAAATGTTCATCTGTCAGACAATCCTTTTTCATATCAAGAGATGTCTTTTTGTTTCTAAAAATTTCCCCAAGCATTTTCCACTGGTTTGGCTTTTCGTTTAAATGCTAAAGCTGTATTTTCCTCCTCAACTGAGTGTTTATTAGATGTATTTCTTTTTCAGGAGGCAGCATTATTTTTATTTTTATTTTATTTTATTTTGCTTTTATATGCATTCTTTGAAGCTGAAAGGTAGGGAGGAATGCTTGATTTTAAAGCTAACAAAGTAATTCGAATCTCCCTTGCTCAGTCCAAAAATAGAAGTATCAGGACTGAACAGGGCTACTGCGATGCAGCTACCAAATATGTTTGTCACTTGAATAAAAATTGTATTTCAGTCTTTTCAGGCTCCCAAATCACACTGGCTTCTCTCTTCCCTGTACATTTTCCATTAGTATCATTGTAGACAATCCATGAACCACACTATCCCCACCTCAATATTATGCTACTAAAATCCCATTAGATTTTTCCCCCAATTTGTTTTCAATAAGTATGCTAACCCAGTGGTCCCCAACCTTTGCAGCTTGGCTGGGTAGGGAGAGGGGAAGCAGGCTGCGCGAGTTGCAGGCTGACGTGCATGCACAGCTCCATTCGTGTGAGTAGCAGGATGGCACATATGCTCGCATGGCTCAGTTCTGAATAGGCCCACAGCAGTTCGGACCGGTTTGCAAGAACTGATAGTAAAACCGGCAGGAGGCTCTGCCCACTGCCCCGGATGTCATCATAGGTGACCTGCACGCATGATATGCGAACCATTAGTAAAGGTAAGTAGAACCCACCCCTGGCCCACAGCCTGGTAGTCGCCTGTCTTGCCACACCTATTTTCTCCTTTTAAGAAAAATCTTCCCACGATCAAAATAGTTCAGCCTTGTCACTTCCACTGCATTCAGGGATTTCAGCCGATTACTGCTAGATCTCCCCTACAAAATAGGTAGTCTTCGTTTAGCAACCACAGTTGGAACTGGCAACTCAGTCAATTCAATGAAGCAACCACTAGGTGAAACCGCAAATGTCTCTCTGATCTTACTTCTTTAAAGACCTGTCAAAGTCTTATATGTGAGAACCAGTGTGGGTTGCCCCCGGTTCACACTGGTTCTATAGATCTGGTAGTAAAACCGGCAGGAGGCTCCACCCACCGACCCCAACGTCATCAAAATGCGCGTGCACACAAGCGAAGCAAGCACAACCCTGTTGCGAACCAGTAGTAAAAGTAAGTAGAATCCATCCCTGGTGAAGACCGGTTTTAAAGTTACTCTTTCAATACCATTGTAACTGCAAATGGTTGCTAACTGAGATTATCACTAAATGAGAATTAGCTGTAATTGGAAGGTTAAAAAAGACCCATCAAGCCTCTGCAGCCATTCCTTGTATTGCCTGTGAAACTTCCTTCATTTTTGTTTATCACTCAACAGGTGAAGGAAAGAATGACTTGGGATACTTCTTTGTTTTTAAACCACTGTAAAGAAATGTTTAAAAAGTCAAAAAGAAAAAGAAGCCTGCCCAATCTATTTTGTCGGAATCATCTGGCTGTGGAAATTAAAATATTCAAAGTGATTCCTGGCTGTGAGCAATCCAGCTCACCCTTACTGGATCTTATTACTGGAAGGCTAACAGATTAAAAATCCAGTTGGTTTTGTGGCATGCAAACCAGCCTTCATAATGGTCACAAAAATTACCCAGTAACATATCGATTTGGGTCACTGTGTTTATTTCAAGCTTTCATTCTGAATTGGAGGAGGGGGAAGAGGGAAGTAAGGTAACAATTGTGAATTCCAGGGGAAATTTCAATTGCCTTTACTTTAATAGACATCAAATGAGCTATGAACCTTAAACTTAAAAGACTAGTGGTGCATGACATGATTAAGAAGTACTTTCAACCTGAAAACAATTTCACTTCCTGTCTGTGGCCACAAAGAAGCTACGTAATAAACTTCGCTTTTTCTCTTTCTCACTCCTATTTGTCTCAGTAAATGTTTGCTGAATTTCTTACATGTGAGTCTGGAGTTTATTGACATCCAAATATTTTTCTGGTGGGAGTATGTTTCCTTTCATTAGTCTTTGCAATTACTAAATGAGTATCTTTGACCTAAAACGAAATGTTTTCTTTATGCTGTCTGCCTGAGCAGAAGTATGGTCGAGGAACACAATACAGAACACCTAGTAATTTGCCATGTAGAACTAGAGAGCCATTGGCGCAGGCCAGAAGTACTCTGAAAATTCTATCACAGCCATTTGACTATTTAGTGCCTCACACAGCATGAGTGTGCAATATAATGGGTACACAATGCAATGAGGATGCAATGCAAAAGCAGAGGTCAGTCAATAAAATAGATGAGATATTCCCCGCCCCCCTGAAAACTAAGCTGTGAATCTTCCAAGCCTTTCCAGGCCAATCTTCTTTTCCAGAAAAAGAGTGGCAGTTTTCTCTAGTTTTCATTTAATTTCAAGATAAAATTTGGAATACCAAGGGCAGTGGAAAAAGGGGATTGTGAGGCCAAGCTCACCTGTATCCAAGACAAATTTATTTTGCTTCCTTTACTTATTTTTATTTATTTATTAAATGTATATCTCAACCATCTCACTATCAAGTGACTGAGTGGCTTGCAGAATCATAAATGAGCATTGAGTATTGAGTATTGAGCATTACTCAATGGGTACTGAGCATTAAACATTCACCTTTCACCTAATAAACAACCTCCCCAATCCCACTCACTCCAAGTTCTCCAAGTTTTATCAACTCTGAAATGCCTTTCCTACATTTTCTAATCCAACTAATTTCAAAAACCTCCCAAGTTTTTTTTAAATCTGTCTTCATTCCCCTTCCACAACATTCTCTCATTTATAACATCTTTTGGAGCATATCCAGATACAAGACATATAATACAAGTCTGGAGGATATTCTTTCCTCTAAAGTATACAATTTCTTGTTTGTCCCCTGTCCCTGTGAACCAAACTAAGTTGGAGATAAAAGTTGGTGGATTTCTGGATAGGGAAACATAGATGTAGCATTTTCATTGTATTTTCTTTGAGGCTGAAAATTACAATACTCTTACTGTAAAAGACAGTTGTATACATGTAAATAAAATAGTGGGGTGACAAGTCATACTTGTTTGGACTGTAGGTGAGAAGGGAATAATTTTTTCCAGGTTCTTACAGCCTTCCCAGCTAAAAGATTTCCTGCATGTAGCAAAGTTGTATAGCAGTCATTCTCTTATTATATCATTTTCCTAGGTCCTAGTAAAAGCCATCCATGAACTTTCATTTCATATAGGCAAAATACAACTTTCTTACAGTAAAAAATGGTAAAATTCACAACTCTAAAAAAACCCCTCCATTTCCTCCTTCAATTTGATTAACCTTTTAGAAATTGGGTTTCTTTTTGAAAATTGAAATATCTTGTTCTTTCTCTCATAGGGCACCATTTCAGTGGTGGGTTGCTCCTGGTTCGGTCCAGTTCTATAGAACTGGTAGTAAAACCGGCAGGAGGCTCCGCCCACACACCACGATGTCATCATGGGTGATCTGCGCATGCACAGAAGTTTCTGAACATATGCAAAAGCGTGCAAGCGTGCAAGCTTGAGAGAGCAAAGCAAGCGTGCGCGCTCCCGCTGTGAACCGGTAGTAAAGGTAAGTGGAACACATCCCTGCACCAGTTGAACAGCTCCTGAGACAAACCATACCTTGGAATTGAGGCAGGGCAGCAGTTCTATCTTGACCACCTTCAGATAGGACAAGTTAAGGAAAGTGCTTGGTAAATTTCCTGCATGCAGGACATCAGTCAATTGCTCTCTCTCTCTCTCTCTCTCTCTCTAACAATAGCAAAGGAGATGAGTTTTGATCCAAGGCTTCAACTATTCATCAAACCTTGATCCATGATACAGGGCTTCGGATATAGGTTCCCTCTCCTGACCTGGAAGTCTCTACTCATCCTCGCATCATCTGTGGTGCCTGATACATGAGGGCAGGGTATCAAAGGCTGAACATTGGAGAATCCCCACTTACGTCAATCTACTGTATCAGCTGCTTTTCAATCAGAACATTTGTTTTTAACGTGAATGAATAAAGCTCATGCGAGGCTACTTCACCTGCCCTGTAATGCCTAGTTGGTGCTTTGTGAAGTGCTGATGAAGCATTATTTGAAGATGTATTTATTTACTGGAGCTGATTTGCCACTCCAATTCAGCAGGATTCTGAGTAGGTTACAGTAAATAATCCCTTCGTACAGTATGTGAGCGGATGTCTGGTCCACCTGTTGTCTAAACTTCAAGAAGAAAGGAAGCAAGTTGCCACTGATCATGGAAAGGGAAAGAGTCATACCTCCAGTTTGGACACCTTCCAGCCCCTGTTGCTTCATCACCCCAACAAAACCCCATGACATTAATGGGGGGGATGGTGGAAAACATCACTTTAACATCAGAGGTAGCATTCAGTTACTGGCCGGGGATAAGAAGCAGCAGCATCCTAGGGACATGTCCTTAAAAGAGGTTAGCAAAGCATCTTTCAGCTGCTGCGTGGATGAACCCTTAGACTGTTATTACTGTTGTTGCTGTAGGTGTAGCCTGCTTTCTTTTTGACTCTAAAAAAATTCTGCTTAAGAAATAGTTTATGATGAAATATACACATTTTTTCTCAACCCTTCCCCCCTCTTCCCCCCGCCCAATCAAATAATTTTATTTTAAAAAGAAAAGCCCTGGTCACTGAAGTGTAACTAAAGCGCACTCTGATATATATACAATGCAAATATCTTCTCAGTTCTCTAGCTCAAGTGATAAATAAAAATTCCTAAATAGTACATGTCAACACACATATCTACACACACAAGACCCAGCATTGTTTTTGTACAGAATTAGATTTTTACAAAGAATAGATCTGTGGGGGTGGAACAGTAAAAAGATAAAGATAACACCTAATAGAATGCAATGCATATAATTTTCAAGCATGTGGCAATTATCCGAGTCCAGGGCTTTCTTTGTGATTCAAGTTCAGCTTGGCCGGATGAACGCAGGTGTCTTTTCCCCTCATTTAGAGCAGATATTTCATTGCCTTTAAAAACTGTGGAAATATTTCTAGTAAATCCAAAGAATTTGTGCACGTGCTATATTTTTAGGGCCTATTTTGTACCTATTTTATTTGAATTTGTATGTGCTTCTGACACAAATCGAAAGCAACATGCCTACATCATTGGAAGACTTGAAGGGCCAGGCAGATCATTCTGGAGAAGGTCTAAATTATTCAATAGTTAATATTGGTTGATGATCTAATCCATCAAATTTGTTTAAAGAATTTCCCCCAAGCTTGTAGTTCTAGAATCACCACTGCTTATCTCAAAATGGTCCATGGGAAAGGAGACAGAGAAAGTACTTTCCCTAGGGGACTAGTAGTCAATAATACCCATGGAATTATTTTAAAGAATGTTTTAAAATGCTTGACTTTTTTAATAGTTCTCTTTCTTAGTAAGAAGTTGCAGTCTTCTTTATAAATCCAATGACATTTAGTTTGTCTATTATAATTACCTTTTTTTTAAAAAATAAAATATGTTAATTCAGCTTGTGGAATCATTTTGACCCCAACTTGCAAGTTTTTTCCATGGATTTTCATTGATTTGTTGAATGATTAGTGACACAATGGAGAATGTCCAATAATTCAGTCAGGGCAATTTAAACTTCAGATTATTCTAAAGGATCATGTTTTTATAACGTTGGCATACAGAAGTCTCTCTGGCAGCTCAGTCTTCCATAAAGATCTGAGAAGCTACCATCCCATTTCCAAATGAACTGTAACTACGGACAATTTTTCCATCATCAGTCACCACTTCCCAGGAAATTTACTCAGAAAAATATGATTCTGAAAAGCACACACACAGAGAGGAAGAGAGACAAACTCTGATCTACACAAAAGCAAATCCCCCAGCACTTTACTCTTGCAAATCCAAACAGATTTTTAGTTTTCCCATTTTCAAAGATACAATTAATTATGAACCAGCAAGTAGCAAGAAATCTACATTTTCAATTTATAAGGTGCATCTAGCAATTGCAACTAATCCTGGTATAAACATGGTCTAGCAGCAACTTTTTTCTGCTGGGTCCTCACGATGATGCATTCATCCCCAGCAGATAAGTGAGGCATCTTAAGTCCTGCTTAGCTGGACTACAGGTAGTGCTCGACTTACAACCACAACTGAGCACAAAATTTCCATTGCTAAGTAAGACAGTTGTTAAATGAATTTTGCCCGATTTTACAGCCTTTCTTGCCACAGTGGTTAAATGAATCACTGAAATTGTTTAAGTTAAGAACACAGTGGTTAAGTGAATCTGACTTTGCTTGTCAGAAGGTCGCAAAAGGTGATCACATCATGTCAGGATACAGCAACTGTCATAAACACATTCCAGTTGCCAAGCGTCCGAATTCTGATCGGTGTTGTTATAACTTTGAACGGTCACTAAATGAATGGTTGTATGTCAAAGACTACCTTATTAGAATATTGCTTTCCCCCTTATTCTCACAGCCTCTAAGACAGCCTCAAGTTACATCAAATCTGTTAGGCTTCTCAGTACTAGAAATGGAAGACATGTGACTGCAATATGTGGGAATAGAGGCAACAGAGGAAAGGTAGAGACCTACAATGGGGGTTGCCAAGCTCATGCCTCTTTAAGTTTCTGCCATCTCAACAGGGTCTTTCCCTACTGCTGAGCTGAAGTATTCTCTGTGCCCTCTACAGTTGTGACAGGATAAAATGTGCTGTAGACATTTGTAACTAAATGGTCTCGACATAGTCTTTGGAATTCATCTGTTTGCTATTTATTAAGATAGTATTATAGTATTTTATTTTGTAATAAAATATAAAACAATTTGTTATTATTTTATTGTACTGTAGAATTCTCTTATCATAGGTTTTTGTACGTATATTTTTCTTCAACCGGGTATTTTCCTACGTAAACCAAGTTTCTCAATTTGCAGCCATAGCTCAGTGAAATCACATCCACTATCCTAGGCTTTTTCAGACAGCAATAATAATATTATAATATTAGTCTCCCAATAGGCAGCAAAATGCTTGCTTGCTAAGATAGTGGATGTGATTTCACTGAGCTATAGCTGCAAGTTGAGAAACTTGGTATACACACACACACATGTGTATATGTATAGTGTATATTGGCAAAAGAAAGCTCAGGACCATATAGGTTGGAAACATGTGGAAGAGGCCTTCATCCTACAGTGGAAAGACAATGGCTAGAATGATGATGGTGATACACACACACACACACACACACACACACAGGCATACCCACCCACTGCAATATAAATATATAAAATCTTTTTGTATTGTTTTATTATTTTTAATATTGTAAACTGCCCAGAGTGATCTTGTGGTGAGATGGACAGTAGATAGATAGATAGATAGATAGATAGATAGATAGATAGATAGATAGATAGATAGACAGACAGACAGACAGACAGACAGACAGACAGACAGACAGACAGACAGACAGACTGACTGACTGACTGACTGACTGACTGACTGACTGACTGACTGACTGACTGACTGACTGACTGACTGACTGATTATCAGGACTCCTATCCAACATTATTTCCTGAACATCTTGGATGCCTACAATATTCTGAGAAGCTAAATATTCTCAAAGAAGCATGTATGGTTCTCTCTTTGGCAACACCAGGAATCAACTTCTCATGTACCTTGGTTAACCTGCCATATGAATGGGCCATGTGGAGTTATCATCGTGTTCATTCCAGAGAGATGATTGTCAGTTTCTAAGAAGAAGCTTGCTTGCACGCATTCTCATTCACCCAAACTTTCCCGTTTAATTTCATCTCTGCCTCTCAGTTTGGTTTTAAATGAACAAGAGAGACGCTCACATTTTCAGGATTTAATGTATCTTTATAGAATTCAACATCCTCTTGCAAAAAGAGCAAAGGAGGGAGACTTTGGAAGGGGGGGACACAAGCCCTACAGAGAGGAACCTCAGCTGACCCAAGTTACATGTATTGTATCACAATTTCCACCGTGGTATTTCTAATACAGAGAGAGCCGCTGATTATCCTTTCACACAGAAGCAGTAGAAAACTTTGCCTTCTATATTAATCAACCTGATTAGCATATGGACTAATTGGTGCTTCATCCTGCTCTTGCTTTCCCCCAGATAGCTCCTGCTCTTTTCCTGTGTTTGAAGGCAAGGATACTTTACCTATTTTTGTGCATATTATTAGCAGCACTTCCCTAATCTCCATGCCATGCTGGATCTCTCTTCTCCTGACCTTCCAGGGATCTAACCAAATCCCCAGCCGCATCCTCCCACCCCTGTTCAGATATTGCTATTATTATTTTAATTTATGAAAGCAGCTTGCTTTAAAATGCAACATTTTGCAAAAGCAGTATTTTACTGGAGGAATGTCTTTTACTTCCCAGAAGGCAAGAAAACAATTGTTTCCAGTAATTGGACAGTTTGATTAGAGGCAGGTGGTGCAGAGCTGAGGAAACTGGAGCCACGAAGCCAATTTTAGCGTCAAGCACATTTCCTTTCACTTTAAGATCCAGCAGCATAACATGCAAATTGCTTCCAACAACAACAAAAAGAAGGGAAATGTAAATTTAGTTCCTATTTATTATCTCAAAGTAACTGGCACTTTATTCAAAGTTGAGGCTTGCAGCACTTCGGAGATATGATGCACCTAGTTGGTGAGTTGAGCGCGTGGGCCTCACACAAGGGCCAAGATGAGAACAAAAAAGGTTATGAATTCTCATCCAGTACATCAGTCTTCAAAGCAGATCAGAGGAAATTTAGGAGCTGAGCCTTTGTGTGCGTTTGTGTGCATGTGGTGTGGGTGTCTTCAAGTCAGTTTTGACCCCTGGGGATATCTAGAGAAGTTCCTTCAGTTTTCTTGGCAAGATTTCAGAAGTTGATTGCCCTTGGCTGCTTCCTAGTGCTGAAACAGAGTGACTGGCCAAAGATCACCCAACTGACTTTAGGCCAGAAATGGAATTAGAACCTATAATCTCCCACCTTTGAGCCTGAGACCTCAATCACTACACAAAACTTGCTCTGTAATGTTAATAATCTCATTGGCTTCCAGATGATTCAAAGGAGGTCTCATCAGCAAGGGCTGCAATGAATTCAGCCCCATATTTATCTTGTTACAAATTCCCACACACATTGCAGTTAGTTTGTTATTTATTGATTTATTTAATTTGTATCCACTGTTATTATTTTTACATATAACTTAAGGCAGCAAACATATCCAACACACCTTCCTTCTCCTATTTTCCCCACAACCACAACCCTCTGAGATGGGTTCGGTGGAGAGACAGTTTGACTGGCCCAAAGTCACCCAGCTGGCTTTCATGGCTAAGCGGGACTTTCTAACCTGAAGCCTTAGCCATTATACCAGACAAGCTTGAAACATTAAATCTTTCATAGGCAACAATACTAAAATAGTGTGCATTCAGGGTGTTCTCCTCCACCCTTAAGTTAGGGTGTAGTGTCATATAGAACACCTTCCCAATAAAGACATCTAGATACAGAACAGTTTCTTTATTCATTTGGTTCTGAAAATATTAATGTTCAAAGGCTATATTGGCACATCAGATACATTTAACAGAGGCTACTTCAAAAGGAGAGGGTAAAAGATGCCTAGCACCTCCACAGTGTGAAGGCCTGCCTAATCTACAAGGTACCAAATGCTTATTAGTCACATGCTCATTTGCAGATTTGGGATGTGTATGCATTCCAAAGTAGCCATGCGCGTAGCTTCAGCTGAAAATGTAACAAGTCTACATATTCCTTATTCTAGGCCTGGAGGTATGTTCTTGCTAGCCATCCAAAGTCACTTTGTAGAGTGAGATGGGTGGCATAAAATTTCAATAAATAAATAACTCAGAGGAACAGTAATCATTAACTACCATGTATTAAGGATGGCAGCTACTGCTGCAGCCTTATCTTGCAGCCTCTAAATCAGGGATGACAAACTCATGTCATCACGGCGGCATCACATGACATATTACGATTCCCCCCTCTTTTTTTTCTTGTTTTTTTCTTCTTCTGCAGTCTCCAGTCCTGACACATTTTTAACTGGATCTTTCTTTTGGAGACCTCTCTCTCTCTCTCTCTCTCTCTTCCCCCTCCCTCCCTCTCTCCATCTCTTTCTCTCCATCTCTGCCCCATATCTATATCTATATCTATATCTATATCTATATCTATATCTATATCTATATCTCTGTCTGTCTGTCTGTCTATCTGTCTATCTATCTATCTGGCTTATTTTTATTTTATTTTATTTATTCAATTTTATAACCACCCATCTCATGCAAGTATTATGGGAGATGAACAATCACAAAACAATTAAAGATAGTTAGAGCAGAATACAAAATTAAATATATATACCAGCTGAGAAAAAAATGTCAATAGAGCCAGGAAACAGGATCTTTTTATACACTTGAAGCTTCTGGCTCAGGCACAAAGCAAGACCTTCAAGGCCTTACAAATGGCCAACAGAGTTCTGCTGAAGGGAGGATGTTCTGAAGGGCAGGGGCTATGGCACAGAAGGCACATCTCCTAGTTCTTGCCAGCTGCCATTCTTTGGCTGATGGGATCTATAGGATCTGTCAGACCAAATTGGATGGGTGGAAACCACTGGGAGAAGATGACCCCTCAGATAACCTGGTCCCAAGTTATGAAGGGTTTTCAAGGTGACAATCAGCACCTTGAATTGTACCTGGAAACACACAGGCAACCGATTCAGCTCATGCAGCAGTGGTGTTATATGTGTCAAATATCCAACACCATTTGCTACCCATTTGGCACCAGTTGAAACTTCCAAATGCTTTTCAAGGGCAGCCCAATGTATGGTGCATTACAGTAATCCAAATGAGAGGGCATGAGGGACACCAATATGGCTGCCTATATGGCGGTTCACAAGAATCCATAAAACACAGTTAAAAATGAAAGTACCATTCCTTTCAGCACCAAATATCCTCACAGGTCAATCCCCATCATAGCCCAATGCTTGGGGAGAGATGATAGATAGATGATAGATAGATAGATAGATAGATAGATAGATAGATAGATAGATAGGCAGGCAGGCAGGCAGGCAGGCAAGCAGGCAGGCAGGCAGGCAGGCAGGCAGACAGACATAAGATGGCAGAAGGATAGAAAAAAGAGATTTTGTACAGTCTTTTTTTCTTTTTTTTTTTAAATTAGATTTATATGCCGCCCTTCTCCGGAGACTCAGGGCGGCTTACAAGGCGTTAAGCAATAGCCTTCATACTTTTGTATATTTTTTATACAAAGTCAGCTTATTGCCCCCACAAACTGGGTCCTCAATTTACCTACCTTAGAAAGGATGGAAGGCTGAGTCAACCTTGAGCCTCGAACTGGTATAATTGCAGACAGCTGGATGTTAATAACAGGCTATTCAGCCGGTTGAGCTATCTGAGGCTCTTTTCTTTTCTTCTCATTCTTTCCTTCCTTCCTTCCTTCCATCCATCCATCCTTCCTTCCTCCCTTCCTGACTGCTGAGAAATTTCCTGTTACCAAGCCATCTAGCATCAGCTCGTTCCTTTCTCCCCTTTGTCTTGAATCATAATCATTTCCTTAATATTTTTTTCCCCAATATCTACTTGTGTACTGGGTGTGATATCCTTCTGGTCCCATTATCCGGATTTCCTAGCCACCTAATTAATTGCTTCCTTTACTACTTGCCTTCTGAAATGCCAGCTCCTGAACATCATTACTAAACAAGCCACTGAACTTTGCCCCTCGCTGTAAGAAACATAATAAAGCAATGCCTGTGCCATTTTTGAGCGGGGAAAGATTTAAGAAATTAAGCGATCTGGATGGTAGAAGGCAACGGAGGTTTTTGAAGATTTTTGACAAAATTCAAAGTAGAGTGAAATCATCAGGTCTGACAGGCAAATGCCACTGGAAAGCCAGGAGTTCCAGCCAAACAGCTGTGTTCACCACTCAAGAAAAGAAAGGACAAAAGATTATTTTGGTAACAACAAAAGGAAAACGTCCCTGTGCTTCTTATATAACATGAAGAAAAATGGCTGTTTTCTTGCAGTTACTTCATTTTTGAGATCACGTTTAGGGTGAGAATAAAATCATTGTGCCAAACAGGGTATGAAGTTCTGTCAGTGTGTGAGAGTTCATGAATTGGAACAGACATGATAACAGGTCAGTCAATGGGGACTGTTTGATGATCCAGACGACTCGGAGCCTGGGCATGGCTTAGGTTCACTGACCTGGATGGGTGTGTGTGTGTGGGTGTGTGTATGAGCGCTTCTGTGATTCTATAGCTTCTGTGATTATTGATTCTGTACTTATGGATTCTGAGTTCTGGTTCTGGCTTCTGTTGTATGGTATTGTATATAAAGAAGTTTCTTCTATAAATGAATCCTGCTGAATTATTCACTTGTGCGCTCGTTGGATTGCTGCAAACTAACAAGTTCATTGTGATAACATGAAGTTCAAAATTGACCTTCGGGCATCCTAATCTCCCACTCACTTATTTGTGAGTTACAAGAGCTGTAGAAGAGAGAAATTCCCTTTATTGGTCAAAGTAAATACGAAGGTTCATATCTCTCTCTCTCTCTCTCTCTCTCTCATTCATGCACACTAGACCAGAAAGCTGTATCAGACTTTTTAAAAAGAACATTTGTGGTTCTTTCACAATTCTCTTTCAATGAAATGAAAGCTGCAGGCTTGTATTTAACAACCAGCAACATGAGCTGTAAAATTAAAGGATCATTTTAAATCCTGGTGTTGACAACATTTAACCTTGGTAAAAGTCTTTGGCAAAGTGGCTAAGACTGCCAGTTCCCAACTTGGGAGAAGTAGAGAGAAAGTATTGCAGAAGGTTTACTGCAATTCTGATGGCAACTTGCATGGAAAAGGAACAATTTTTTTGTGTGAAAAACTCTGAGCTTATTTTTTGTGGTTGTCCAAAAGCTGGGGAAATCATTAGAACGGTATTTTCACACCACCAGCAGAGCTTTAAGGATTACCCTTGAGTTTAGGTACAAATTCAGATTTCGTTATCATTCTGGACAACTTGTTCAACATTTTGACGTAAGTAGAAAGTAGAACAGTTTTGTAAAATACGTATTTGTTCTGTGACATGATTCCTTACCAGACAGTTGAGTGGCTCAAATGAACTGCTGCTTGGATCTTTATCTGTAGAAGAAAAATGTTCATATATGGATAAAGGCCGGAGAGCCATACTCAGTATAATTTGATGCAGGACCAAAACCATTTGTGTTGTTTTAAAGAAAACGTTGTTTCACATTAGACTTCTTTACCAAGCTGCAAATGTGCACTGTCTGATCTCATAATCTGACTTGCTAATTTTTAATTTGTCAATTAAGCTTTAGAATGGATGGTATGTCTAGAACATTAGAACAAGCAGCAAGAGGCCACAAATGGGTAAGCCATTCCTTCACAATTGCACAGAAAATACTTTTCAGATGGATACTAGGTGATACTGAATGCTGCTGAAAATTCTGTGAAGAAGCAAGATGTAGGTCTTGCATTTTGTTTAACAAATAAAACTGCCTCATTGCTATGACCCAAATTTTCTCTTCACATATTTTTTTATTATGCACAACTAGCCCTTATCACATAATCTAATTATTTTATCACTTTTATGACAATACTTACACTGTTTGCAATTCACATAGGCAGCTGCTTAAATGGAGCGTGCTCTGCATTTATATTGTTGGCAAATACATATTTCAGTCGCAGTGAAATTCCATTTTGGGGTTTTCTTTTTCTCTGAGTAATTCTGAGTAGAAGTCTATATGGAGCTTACAGAAACCTCAAATTGCAAAGCTGACTGGATGTGCAAAGCACAAAATAAATGCAATTCTATCATAATTAGAGTCAATTATGTAAACCCTACCATGCTGCAAAACATATCATTACACTTCATACGCTTTGCGCCTTATGGAATGCTAAACCCATTTTGTAAATTGCATTCAACAGTCTAAGGAGCTGCTGGTCGTAGCCCAGGGAAGAAATGACAGCATTACAGTAACTCCGCAAAGTTTAAATCCATGAGTCCCAATGAAGATGAGTCCATTTCAGAAGTTGCTTACCAAATCAAAATTAAGGCTAGAAGAATCAAAATGCTAACGGCTAATATAATCAGAAAGATTGATTTTGCTGCTGCTTTTCTAAAAATGGAGAGATAGACATTCCTATCGCTCAGGGTGTCAATCACCAGATACTCACCATCAAGTCCATCTACCTGTTCTGGATTCTTTTTATTCTTTCCAGAAAGTTAGAAAGAAATCTGACAGAAGGTGGGAAAGAAATCTAACTATTCATCCAGAATAACAGAACAACAGAATAAGACATTAGAAGGGACCTTGGAGGTCTTCTAATCCAACTCAATGCTCAAGCAAGAAACCCTGTGCCATTTCAGACAAGTGGATGTCTAATCTCTTCCTGAGAGATGCAGCAGCTCAGAATGTTGCTACCATAATTGATCCATTCAAACCTACTTCAGATCCTGTCTGCCAAAGAATTTTGGCTGGCAAACTCCAGGAGAAGAGCCTTTTTTTCTATGGCTCCTGTCCTGCCCTCTGGAATGCATGCTTGGAGGTGAGGTCTACCCACCACACTCCTGGCCTTCCGGAAGAGCCTGGAAACCTGGCTCTGCTGCTTGGCCTGAGTCTGCTGCATTGAGGGTGGCAGATGGGGTAGAGAACATACACAGCCCCAAGCTTTTAACTTTTGAACTTTCTTATTTCATTTTCCTAATGTTAATTGACTTGTATTACCTTTTTAAAAAAATACATATATATTGTAAGGTGCCCAGAATCACTGTATCAATGAGACGGATGGCATAAAAATCAAATAAACAAACAAACAAACAAACAAATAAATAAATAAATAAATACGTTCGTTCGTTCATTCATTCATTCATTCATTCATTCATTCATTCTAAATGATCTTCAGCAGAGTTTATGCAGCTTTTTCTGTATTTCCCAGCCCAGATATACAGACCGATAGACACAGAGGAAGATTGGGGGGAGGAAAGAAAAAAAAAACCATAGAGATATTACGCAGGAGAAAATACAGACGTCTTCCCCAAACTCTGTGCTGCACGTTTTCCCTAATACTTGCGTCAAAGAAATGAGGCAAAATAAAGTTACTTTCTTCTGAGACAGTCAAGGCTGTAGTTGTGGGAAACTCCTGCCACTCCTGAACTAGAGATTATTATGCAAACAAGCATGAATAAATTAAAGACAACCTTGCAATGAAAGGGGGGGAGAGAGAAGTGAGGACAGAATGACAAGTCAAAGAAGAAACATTAATTAGATTCCAATGGCTTCATGTACCTTGTTTGATTAAAAAGAAATTAATTACCCCCAAAATGGTAAATTAGGATTAAAAAGCTCCCCAGAAGAGGCGGCAAAGGTTTTACCACTAGAATCCATGACTGGTATCTGGAAGAAGGGTTTGCATCTAATTAACATTATTTTATGTCACTCTAATTAAGATGACCTCATATTATAATTAGAGATACGCTAAATTACTTGGAAATAATGAGGATGATTGGATACCCACTGTGTATGCCAGTTTGGAAGCTTTAGCGCTCACACTAATTCTGTTCACCTCAGTCATTTTCAATCAGAGAGTCACCCTCCCCTTTTTCAATTCCAAACAGGTATTAACTTCGAAGAGAGAAGCAGGCAAGGATCATGTGTCCAATGATGTCATTTGATTCCTCATTCATTTAGTATCTGCAGGATTCACAACATGACAAGATAGAGTAAGGACAGCATTCAACTCCAGAAAATAGATGGATTTTGAGGGGGGGGGGGGAAATCCGTTAGGGGAATTAGGAGGGGGAAAATTGTGTTATCCAAAATGTGCCTGCCTACATTTGGTTTATTTATAGATTTTTTTATTTATACATTTGGTGAGTTTGGTGTAGCAGTTAAGGTACCAGACTTGAAACTGCTACACCAAATTCACCAAATATATAAGTAAATAAATCTATTTATGTATGTATGTATTATTATTTATTTATGTAGGCAGGCACATTTTAGATAACGCAGTTTCCCCCCTCCTATCAAAATCTGTCTATTTTCTGGAGTTGAATGCTATACTTGAATGACTGTGAGTTTGGTGTAGCGATTAAGGTACCAGACTAGAAACCAGGACTCTGTGAGTTCTAGTCCCGCCTTAGGCACAAAAGCAGGTTGGAGGACTTTGGGCCAATCATCAGAAAATTGTGAGTCCTAGTCCTGCCTTAGGCACGAAAGCCAGCCAATCATCAGGAGACTGTGAATTCTAGTCCTGCCTTCGGCATGCACTCACCTCCCAGAGTTGTTGTGGAGAAAAAGAGGAAGAAGGAGTATTAAGTATGTTCCCTGCCTTGAGTTACAGATAAAAGTAATAAAGACAGAATAAAAAAATCTAACAAAATAAATGAATTTAATTAAAATAAAGTTTTAAAATGCAGAGAAAATTGAAAGTGAAGCACGGTGACATTTAAAAAAATAAATAAACTGCCCATATATGTGAGCAGGACTGGAATTAGTAACAGAGAAAGGGAGTCAGGGAGGACAATTTGATGACAATGCTGGGCTGGTGCACAGAGATCCTTAGAAGGCCTAGTCTATGCTTGAAAACATTAGGATAGGAACCGAAAAAAGAAGACCAGATGAAATACTGCCCTGATGCAAATTTGTGGTGAGACCACACTTGAATTATGGTCTCCACAGGTGCAAAAAAAAGGCAGCTAAAATGATTAGGCGGCTGAAGCAGCTCTCTTGGGAGGAAAGGCCTGAGACATTAGAGCTCTTTAGCTTGGAACAAAGGAGGGCAAGGAGGGGAGGCATGATTGACACACACACAAATAAGCAAAGCATAGAAAAAGCAGAGAGAATTCTTTTTCTCCTCTCACAACATCAAAGCTCAAGGTCAGCCATTAAAATTAAATACAGAGATTCTGGACTAAAGAAGAAACTATTTTTTACATGATATTAAATTGTGGAATTTACTTCACTGCTAGAAATTTAGTAATGGCAGCTATTTGGAGGCATAAGCCACTAATGCTTGCTAATATCAATGGCTCCTAGATCATAGGTATCATGGCTTACATGCTGTTCCTGGGATGTACAAATGGCAAGGGGCTATTTCTCTACCTCCAGTCCATTGGCCACAGCGTGAGCTATAGTGCCAGACAAAATCAATCTATAATGTGATCCAACTTACATTTTCATAACTTTATCTTTGAGTATCACAAAGGTGGATTGTAACCCAGTGATTTGTTTAGAAGTGGAGCCAGCTACCTGGAAAAAAGTAAGACTTTTTTCTTTTTCTAAAAAGGACTAGGGGTGACATGCTAGTAGTGTTCCAATATTTGAGGGGCTACCACAAAGGGGTCATCTATTTTCCAAAGCATCTGGAGGCAGGACAAGAAGCAATGGATGGATACTTATCAAACAGAAAAGAAACCTAGAACTAAGGAGAAATTTCCTAACTATGAGAACAATTAACCAGTGGAATGGCTTGCCTTCATGAGTTGTGCGTGCTCCATCACTGGAGACTCTTAAAAGAGACTGGACAGCCACTTGTCTGAAATGGTATAGGGTCTCTGGACTAGAAGACTTCCAAGGTCCCTTCCAACTCTGTTGTTCTATTATTCTGTTAAGTACACAGGTAATTAAGGATAATGGGAACATTTTGCAGTGGTTGTAAGAAAGAGGCATTTCTAACTGATTTTCTCCCCACTAAGCATTTATTTCTGGAACGCAAAACCACCACCAGAGCCATGTGATATGTTACATATAAATGCCTAGCATTGTTCCCCATGGCATAGCAAGGGTTACTCCCACCTACCCAGCCAGACCCTCCCCTGGTCCCTCTTTACCTTGACTCTGCCTCCCAGGTATAAAAGGTGTGACCCAGGGATCCAGATGCACTTCCAGATGATTACCTGTAATAGAAACACTTGATGAATAAAGCAATCTGATTCAACTACATTTTGTACTTGGGTTATTGGGTAAGATCCTAAAAATAAGCAACATGATAGGAACATCTACAACAGTTCTCCAAATTCCAAACATTCCATCAGCTCAAAAAGGTGGCAGATCCCTGCCTTATCACTACCTTCCTTAAGCTAACATAATTATGGGATAAAGTGGATAGTGCTACACATTGACATAATAATCCCTAAAAAGAAAAATGCAAGGCAATCAGCATTAACAAACTGATAGGATTTATTTCTAATTTTAATGGCCAGGCACACATAATCTGGAAATTTACATCTTTTAACACGTACATGGTCCTGCCTCTGGCATTGCTGGTTTCTAGCCAAGACCATACTATTGAAGCACTTAGTAAGATGCTCAGTCACCAGAATATTTTCAGTAGGTGCTGGTGGCATATCACCACTGTTATAACTACAATCTGAAATAATGGATATGGATGAGTCTCCAGAGAAGTATTAGAATGAATGGTGCAATCATTAGTATTATAGTTTTATTCGTGCAAGTAACTAGGGACACATCCAAAAGGCGCACTTAATTAGAAGATCATATAAATGCTAATTCTTTATGGCAACATGGGGCATGGAGCTGAATAAGTAAATTTCGGGAGCCAAAAGTTACAGAAAGCTTGTCAGCAGGGTCTCTAACATTCCATCTCGTATTCTTTGGTCATCTTTCTATAGCACCTATATAGTAAGAAGCTGAGTAATGAATGCTGCCCTGTACCTACATTGTCCTCTGCTTGAATTATCCGGCTCAGTTTTCCTCCTAAACTGTGATGTGGCCCTGCCATCTCTTCAACTTTTTAAAAATCAGAGTGACTTATCTGAATCCCTTTCTGTAGCAACATTTGGACCTATTAATAATCTTGGAATAAAATGGGAAGAGGGGAATAATTAGTATTTCCCTTTGCCAGAGGGATGTACTTAAAGGGGAAAATGTCTTTTAGTTAGGAGCAGCTGATATTTGTCAGCTGGAGGATGGGGTTAATTAAATGCATCAGGCAACAGTGACAAGAAGCTGAAAAACAGCCTGACAGTTCTAAAATGACTTATAGCACATGATTAAATATAAGAGGCTTTATTAATATACACACGTGCACAATGCAAACAAACACACACAGGTGTGCCCCTCATTTGCTAAGTACCTCCTGTGCTTTTTGTTCTGGTGCTTAAACAGGTGCAGAGCAGATTCCCTGCTCATCAAGATACTTTGCTTCCATGACAGCACGTTGGTTGCTTAGCAGGTGCTTGTCAGAAAGGTCCTCCTGCCTTCCAGAGGCCTAGAGACAGACAAAACAAGAAAGGTCAAATTCAGGTGTCTCATCATTCACACACGCAGCAGGGGTGAAATGCTCCCAGTTTGGACCGGATCACCAGATCCAGTAGCAGCGGGTGGTTCGAAGAACCGGTAGCAAAAATCCCTGCCTCCCCCCCCCCCCCAATGCCTAGCTGAGCCACGCAATCATTAGAAGCTTTATTTTTAAAAAACTTTTTAAAGCATTTTTTTCTAAAACCTCTTCGGCCGAGTCACATTAACCCCCCCCCAAGCCACGCCCACAGAACCGGTAGTAACAAATTTTACATTTCACCACTGACATGCACCATCTTGGAAGGCAGGAGATGGAAGAGAGGGAGACAATCCAACTTTTTTCTTTTTTTTAAAGGGGAAAACAAAACATCAATCCTGGAGATCAATTCATTAATTGGCATAGAGGTTGGAGGTCTTCAATTGGTGGACAGGACAGGAATCAATCTGTTACTTCTGTCTTAATTATGGGAAGAGGAGAAGGAGGAAGAGGAGGAAGAGGAGGAAGTTTAAATATCGAAATACAGAAAATATCGAAAAGTTTTCTGAAATATTTCCATAGTGACCTACTACCATTATTCACAGTAACAAAGATGGATTTTCTGGAGGGGCAGGGGGAATATAACTTTGTCTCAGATACGGGTAACATTCTGCTACTTAATTTTTTTCCCCAATTTTCCATCAAATGATCTCCAAGTAGCTTACAAACATTTCAACAGCAGGCTAGGTAGAAAAGTCGTAAAGGCAGAAGGAAGCAAGTGGTGGACTTCTTAACTTAACTTGCTCAAGGTGCTCTCAAATGATTAATACCACTGCATATAGGTACTCATTTCTGGTTTTAAAAAGAAAACATTTCTCTGAGCCTCTTCCAAAACTTTGTTTATTTTTTTGTGTGTGTTTTTCTATGCTAAAAATGCATTAGAAGGAACAGACCAAACACTTCGAGATGGCTACATTTAAAAAAAAATGAAATACAGATAGTCCTTGACTTACAACAGTTCATTTAGTGAACATTTGAAGTTACAGCAGCACTGGAAAAAGCGAATTATTTTTCGCACTTATGACCTTTGCAGCATCCCCATGGTCACATGATTTACATTCAGCTGCTTGACAATTGGTTCATATTTGTGATGGTTGTAGTGTCCTGGATCATGTGACCATCTTTTCTGATGTTCTGACAAGCAAAGTCAGCAGGGAAGCGAGATTCACTTAAACAACTGTGCAGACTTACTCATTTAACAACTGCAGTGATTCACTTAACAATTGTAGCAAGAAAAGTTGTAAAATGGGACAAAATTCACTTAACCAATTTCCCACTTAGCAACATAAATTCTGGGCTCAATTGTGGTTGTAAGTCGAGAACTACCTGTATAATGTTAGTGAATCCTATATTGCACATGCTTGTAGAACAAGAAGAGTAAGATATTCTACAACCACACTCATTATCTACAGAAAGAACAAAGAGAAAGAGAAAGAGATGGAAATGTGCAGGTGGGTGTGGATGGAGGGATATGAGCATGCATGCTCTAAAAATACAGGTCCCATCAGATTCTGAAAGTGCATGAATTCTGCAGAGAAAGAGACGGGCATAGTTGTTCAATCATATAATTCCACTAACCATATGGGCTTGCTCTTATGTCATGTTGTATTTCACCCAGTGGTGGGATTCAAATTTTGTAACAACCAGTTCTCTGCCCTAATGACTGGCTGGGTGGGCATACCTGGGTGGTCATGTAACTGAGTGGGCATGGCCAACTTGACGTCATTCATGGCAAGGTGGGGCGGTGCAGGCGGGCTGATACTGCAGAGATAGGGCAATTTCCTCATACAATTTGGAGCCCCCCCCCACCTTGGGCTGACAAAATAAAAGTACATCAAAAGATCGTGACTGCCTGCTGAGCATATGCTGGCAAAAGGATGCTAGGGAGAAAAAAAGAGAAGGGCCAATGGAAACGCCCCATTTTCCGCCTCCATTCGGCTGTCTGTGCCACACTGGATCGCGATGGGGAGGTGGGCGGAAAAAGCAAAAAGCCCACTCGGTCCAAACCAAGTGCCCAAAGCGCATGTGCCAAAACCCCCAAAATGCAATGTGCATGCGCCCCACCCAACCCCCACACATGCGCACGCAGCCCCCTGCACATGTCCCGCCCACCATGCATGCGCGCTAAAAACCAGCTGTTTGGTGGGAGGCATGTGCACATGCACAGAGGAGCTGAACTGGGGCGACAGCTCACGTGCCCACAGAGAGGGTGCTGTGAGCCACCTCTGGCATGCATGCCATAGGTTCACCACCATGGTTCTAGATACTTCTTTCCATTTTCCAACATATGGAAGACGTTATCTCCATTTCAATTCTATGCTTCTATGAGATAAATGCTCCTTTTGTATACCCAATACTCTCCCCAAGGATAGTTACATACAAACGTGCATTTCCATGACATTATGCCCTATTAAAAATAAGGCTGTTTTAACTGCCCAAAATGCATCCCAATCTCCCTAAAGTCAAGGAAGAGATGCTCTGAACTGCTAATGAAAGAGTCACCTGAAGCCATGATGACTTTTCAGAATGACCTAAACAATTAATGTAATCTGAATTCATTTACTTAGGCCAACCTTCCCCAATCTGTCACTCTCCAGACTTTGAATTCCCAAATTCTCAATTCTGGACCTTATTGTCCAAGACATCTGGAGGACACAGACTGATGTAGTCTTTCTCAAACCTGCTCATCCATATCCAAAATGATTAGTTCAATGTCAGTATCTTTTGACTTTCTCAAAGCTGTAGGAAAATGTGTGGAAGAAAAACAAGCACTTTTTTTTTTAATCTCCATACACACATAAGGTTGGCAACAGAGAATTTTGAAGCACCTTTATAGTACGCTGATATATTTATCACTTTCCTAGTGCAAATGTTTTCAAAAGAAAAATGATTTCCACACCCAGCACCTATTGTTCCTCCTCATTATTCATACGGAAGAACGAAGGATCTCCTTCACCAGTGGGTAAAAATACATTTCAGCATTTTCTCTAAACGGAACTAAAAGGCTAAGAAGAAACAGGCAAGAGAGAGGCTAGATTGTGAAAAGGAACCCAAAAGGCCATGTGGATTGCAGTTTCTATTGCTAAAAGCAAAAAGAATTCCAGATCAAATGTTTTCTACCGATATAAATGGTCCTAACAAAACAGAAAAGCTTTAATAGGTCTGCTTTTAAGGTGGATGTGAATAATTCCTCTTGGAAATCTAAATTATGCTAAAATGAGAACACCAGGGGGATTTCTTCCTGATGCAAATGGCAGCTTCAGAGGTTGAACTGTAAGGAGGAAAGGGTTACATTCTTACTGCTCATTTGCTCAAGTTCCAATAATCCACGTACACCCCCCCCCCCAAAAAACCCTGCTTGTAGCACTTGGGGTGGGGGTGCATGTTAAATGGAAAGGGACAATTAATGTCATTTGTCTACTTTTACTCTATCCGAATCTATTTAAAGGGCAAACTATACTGTGGCGCTGTTCTTGTTGTTATAAGACCTTAAAAGATTCTTTCTTTGCCCTTGTACATTTCTTTCAGAAGAAACAGTGGGCTTGGAGAAGCGAGAGGAGTGGAATCAGTGCTCGGTTCATTCCTCACCAGTAAATTTTCCACTGAAATAAGGGCTAATTTTGCCTACTCAGAAGCTACGACAATTGACGTACCATTGAAAGTTGCTAATGCTTTAGAAAGGGCAAGGCTGGGTTAGGAATCCACTCCTTTTCAAGCAACGAGACGACTTTTCCATCTTGTGTGGAAACTGGGGAAAACGTAGTCCTACTTTATGTATAGCAGAGAGATGGAGCGTTTGTCTGAGGTCCAAAGCTCTTTTTTCCAAATTATTTCCAAATCATTCACAGGACTCAATGTTGCTTCATCTCAGGCAGTGGGGCAGTGTCCCCTGTCATATTGGAGAGCAAGGGCTGAAATTCACTATGTGTTGTCAACTTTTTCAGAAGCCATTGTAATATCACCACTCTTTCTATAGAGGTAATTACAGCATTTCAACTTCTCATTGAAAATCCCACTAGGATTTGGACTCTAGTAGTATTTTAATACTTAAACAAAAATTTAGGGGTATCATGGACCTTGTTGGAGGCATCGCATGACATGGCACTATGAGTTCTGGACTGCTTGCTCTTTGCTGAGGAGACAAAGAGACATTTATGGCAGGGGTAGGGAACTATGGCCCTTTTATGACTTGTGGACTTCAACTCCCAGAATTCCCGAGCCAGCATTAGGTGGCTTACAGCAACAACAAAATAGAAATGAAGAGTGTAAACAGAACAGGAGATAATAGAACATCAAAATAAACCATAAAAAAAACAAGAATATAGCAATATGATAACCAAAGAAGGTAACCGGCCACATCTTTAGGCTTTTAAGGAAGGATAGGAGGATAGGGGCAGATCTTACCTTAGAGGGTAAGATGTTCCAAAATGCTCTCCTGTTCACTTGAGTTGCCTATCCCTGCTCTCACCCTCTTCTAACAGAACTCTGCCCCCAATATCCACATCACTAATTCCAGAATCGACTGCCCAGCCAACAAGGGCAGTAAAAGGTAAGCTGAAAAGCCTTCCGTGGCCTTCCTGATCCCAACAAGTTCCGAGTGTTATGGAGTCAAGTATAGATATTGCAAATCAGCAAATGAATTCCTTCTGTTACCATAAGCCTCTCTTTTCAAACCACTACACATACCCAATTTTTTTTTTCTTGGAGGACTTAGTAGGTATTGCTTGCCAAATGCTTCATGTTAGCCTGAGTTGTTATGTTTGCACAACAGGGGCTGTTTTGGATTAAACTAGGTTTTAAATATTCACGCAATCCCTCTAATAACCCCGTAAAGCATGCCATGCAAGTACACCTAAACCGTATCTGGCCTGCATTCTACCACAGCAGCACATGGGACCAGGAATCGGTGTCAATTGAGATCATAAACTTGCAAAAGTACAGCTTCAGTCCAGAATCAGGGCCAGCTTTGGCAACAGAAAGGCTCTTAAGTAGAAGGGCAGAGATACTACTCCTTGCTTGAGGTCTGTGGTCCGTTAGCGTTCTGGTTTGGCAGTATCTGGAGGGCCATGTGTTTCTTGTTCCTGGATTAGGTGAATCACTTGTCAGATTCACCACAAAGCAGTTCATATGCCCAGCCCTTCATCAGCAAGGATTTTCCGGCCATAATTCCGGAGCAGCAGCCAAGAGGAGGAGGAGGAGGAGGAGGAGGAAGGAAGGAAGGAAGGAAGGATTTCCCATGTTTACTACCAGCTTCCCACAAGGAAACTCAATGGGGAAGCCAACAGGAAAGAGAAAATTGCTCCTGGTCCCATTCCTTTGCTGGTCCCTGATAATTCATTTCTCTGTTTAGGTAAGAAAATATCTCTGAAACAACAAAATGGGGCACATATTATGTAGTAGGGCTTAAGATATCATGGTCATTCTCCAACCATTTCTCCCTAGTATCTCTACCAAGGAGAGGTACAAATACATAGGTTCACGAGGAAGGGTGATCTTTTGGCTGTTTTTCACATCAGTTCTGTTTGCAGCCTCGGACCAAGAAAGAGAACTTTTTGGGTCTCTCCACACTCGCCACCCCCCAGATTGTGACATGAAGTTATTCTAGCCACAAAATTATTCTACAGCAACTGAGGTTAGAGTCTTGTCTCTTTTCTTTCCAGCAAGATAGCTTCTTAACAGTAAAACATTTGGGCAACAGACCACAATGCCTCCAAAGTTGTGCAACTTCCTTCATTAGCAATTTCCTAAGATGTGCTAGATAAACAAGACAGGAAGTACAAAATGAATCCTATTTGACTATATACTGTAGAGAGAAAAGGTAATTGATGACATGTCTTGCAGACTTATCTTTCTTGCATTAGTATTATTTACTATTATTCTTTCAGCTCCCAGAAGGATGAGTGCCCTAGATTGCTGTTGATGACTCAAAGAAGAAAATATTTCTAAGTCTACAATAACTAGATATTTTATAGATCGTACCCCACAACTGCTCTGAATAGCTTCTTCTAAATTCCAGTTGGAATCAGATAAGGAGAAGGAGAAGGAGAAGGCGAAGGAGAAGGAGAAGGAGAAGGAGAAGGAGAAGGAGAAGGAGAAGGAGAAGGAGAAGGAGAAGGAGAAGGAGAAGGAGAAGGAGAAGGAGAAGGAGAAGGAGAAGGAGAAGGAGAAGAAGGAGAAGGAGAAGAAGGAGAAGGAGGAGAAAGATCTTGCAGTATCAGACCAGAGCTCTGTCTAGCTCAGCATCTGGTTTGTCATGGTCACTCCTCACTATTCTTATTCAGCAGCCATAATTTCTGCTTTTTAGTTGTCTATTGAATTTGGACATAGCACACATAGTCATCCTGGCCTATAAACCACATGTAGTCCAAAGGGAAAGGGGAGCCAAAGGGGAAATTTGACTTAGCCAAACCAAAGTCATCAGTTTTTTAAATAAGCATTTGGGAAACATGGAGAAAAGTTTCTAGAAGTATTTCAAAGACAAAAAGAAGCAGAAATGCCGAGCTCTTCCTGTACAATCAGTAATTGATATGCAAGTCAGCCACCAACACAAGCAGCACACTGAAACCTGTGTCATTCACCTCTCAGTACAGCCACAAATGACTACACAAGCTAAAGGTAAAGGAGCTACACGTCATAGCAACTGCACCCTTCACTATTCAACCAATAGGGGGAGGAAACCATCCAGTGGGTACCAGATCTCCATGGATGTCTTGTGGGCTCTGCAAATACGTTGAAATCCTTTTTTCAACGTAAAACAATTAGGTAGGAACCGCAACATCCCTTTGAAAAACTGCATGAGGTGGTTTATGGAAGAAGGCCGTATTGTCGCATATAGGCATCTTCAGATATACAGATGACAAATTGTGGGGTGGGGCACTTGACTAAGAGGGATAATCGTGTTAGAAATGTACAACCTCCATGTGTCGTGGTTTTGGCATCCACATGCCCCATTTTTGGCCTCCGTGCATCACATTTTCAGCCGGTTCCAGGTGGCAGGGAAAATGGCCGAAGGGTGGGCAGGGCTTCGGCAACATTTGGTGTATAAGACACACCAAAATTTTCACCTACTTTTAGGGGGGGGAAATGCATCTTATACTCCGAAAAGTACAGTAGGTACTTTGTTATAGACTTATTCACTGCATTTTTAATTTACTTATCCATTGCATTTTTGAGCACCTCATAACTAATAGAAAATTATTGGGGAAAATTGCGGATTAGGAGATGTGAGGAAAGAGATTGGGAATTTGTTCACAGAATTACAGAATGTCAGGGCCTTGGATATAAACAGTTCATCAAGCAGTTGATGAGGAAGAGATCTTCTTCAGGCAGTTCTTACTGATATTATACAATTGGTAATCAAATCCTAAGGAAGTGGAACAAAACTGAATTTTTATTATAGTATATTGAACAAACATGCATGAGTTCATTCTGAAACCTACTTATTTTGCTTACTTTCCTGAATGCGAGTTCAGGCCATCTTTCTTTTAAAATGTGTATAAAGTAAAATGCTATCCGTTATGCTTGCTTAAAAATCTTGAAAAGCTCTTATATGAGAGGATTTTCTAGGACTGCACAAACTAGGACTGCCTCATTTCCACAGATTTCTATGCAGTGCCTTTCTTCAAAGCTGTTTGGTGACTCAAGACATTTCCCCCTCTGTACTCCTATGGATAGCAAATGTGCTGTTTTGCATTCAGTATTTTATTTTATTATTTTTTTTATTTTATTTTATTTTATTTTATTTTATTTTATTTTTTTATTTTATTTTATTTTATTATTTTATTTTATTTTATTTTATTTTATTTTATTATTTTATTTTATTTTATTTATTTTATTTTATTTTATTTTATTTTATTTTATTTATTTTATTTTATTTTATTTTATTTTATTATTTTATTTTATTTTATTTTATTTTATTTTATTTATTTTATTTTATTTTATTTTATTTTATTATTTTATTTTATTTTATTTATTTTATTATTTTATTATTTTAGTTTATTTTAGTTTATTTTTATTTTATTATTTTATTTTATTTTATTTTATTATTTTATTTTATTTTATTTTATTTATTTATTTTATTTTATTATTTATTTTATATTTTATTTTATTTTATTTTATTTTATTTTATTTTATTTTATTTTATTTTATTTTATTTTATTTTATTTTATTTTATTTTTTAAATGTGTATACCGCCCTTCTCCTACTGGACTCAGGGCGGTGCACAGCTAAGAATAAAAAACATCTCAATACAAAATTTAAAATTATTAAAAGAATTATACAAATTTTGGCCCAAAATTTAAAACCACCCAACTACAATCTATTTACAATTAAAAATATCTAAGGTGGGGAGGGGTGTACGCTAGCCCAGCTTGATGAAACAGAAGAGTTTTTAGGGCACGGTGAAAAGCCTGAAGATCTGATATTCTCCGTATCTCTGGGGGGAGGTCGTTCCAGAGGGCAGGTGCTGCCACAGAGAAGGCCCTCCCCCTGGGGGTCGCCAGTCGACATTTCCTGGCTGACGGCACCCTCAGGAGTCCCTCTCTGTGGGAGCGTACTGGCCGGTGGGAGGCTATCGGCGGCAGAAGGCGATCCCTCAAGTACCCAGACCCTATGCCATGAAGTATCAGCGGTAGTTCCAAATCCTCACAGAACTCCTATGTCCCTTAAGGAGGCCTGCAGTATTTCTGTAGGAGATGACTAAGTTGAGCCCAAGGGAGGGATCAAACACATCATCGGTCATGTGTCCCTTCATGCCCACAAGAGATCAAAGTCCAACCCACCTTGAATTCCTTCTACACTTACCTGCCGCCAATTTCCTTTGGCTGTTAGTAGTTCAGATTCTTGTAGAGAGCTTAAACTTGCAATAAATCATTATACCCATTTTGAACTGCCTGGATCTCCTGATTTTTGCAACACTTGATAATTCTTCTCTGTGCAACACAGGTACAGTGCAGTGGATGAGTGGCTCCTGATTCTGTTTGGTTCTATAGAACTGGCAGTAAAACTGCTGGGAGGCTCTGCCCACCCGCCACAATGTCATCATGGGTGATCTGAGCATACACGGTCCCGTTGCATACCGGTAGTAAAGGTAAGTAGAACCCACCCCTGGTACAGTGCCTACTTTTCTTCTCTCCTACTCTTGAAGGGTCTTTCCAGATCTAAATTTACTTGCCAGGCATAGTTGCAATTTAGGCAAGGGATTATGATTTGCCAGAAACCATCCTATGAGCAGCAGATGTACAAAATACTTTGATCCTGAATGACCCTGTCCAAACTATTTGGGTCATGACTTCTACCATTTCCTGTGGCTGCTGACAGTTTTAACTAATGCAAGTTACAGGCACAAACCTTCAGCATTTTGTTTCTCAAGTTCCCACTCTTCCTGCAGAGTTGAGATAATAACCTAACTTACCTATCTCTATAGGATGTTGATGGGGCTTAATTACTGTTTGCACAAAAAACCCCCCCAAAAAATCCTTATGAAATGTATAAATGAGTACAAAAATAATCACTTTATATTTCAATTTCTCTCTTTTAATTAACAGACTGCCAAACACGTTTTCCAAGCCACTAAATTGTCTAACATGAACAGTTTAAAAATACCCAAATGAAGATTTTTTTTTTAATGAGCTTTTAAAAATATGACCACTATTGAGTTTGGTTTTTTGCTCAGCAAACAAAGCCAACTCACCTTTTGGTTGGGCTTTTAAATGACATCTACCCTGAACTTTTAAAGAAGACTCTGTAGTGGGAATGCATTTACCAGTTGTGGCATACAGCTACTGATTTATCAAGCTTTCAATATTTTGAATGGAACTTCAAACAGCAGACGCTTGGTAAATGCTCAGCAAATACTTGTCATAATTTGTTGCATTAATTTGATGACATGATTCCATTTCCTGGAAGCAAAAATACATTGATCGTGAGTATATTGGAAATGTAACCACCAGAATTATATAAATAAAGAGATAAATAATTGGGCTCATAATCACGTGTAGCCAGGATTTCTACAGTAGATCTTCTTGCTTCTTTTCTTTTCTTTCTTTACTTCTTTTAAAGAAAACAGAAAAGAGAAGAGACAAAACACAAAGATAATTATAATGCAAATATATATAAAAACTATGCATAAAAAGTGCTTAAAATGGGGGCGGGGGAAATACAACAGAAAGAAAAACATAAAGTAGATCCAGGGGTGAAATCCAGCAGGTTCTGACAGATTCTGAAGAACCGGTAGCGGAAATTTTGAGCAGTTCGAAGAACCAGCAAATACCACCTCTGGCTGGCCCCAGAGTGGGGTGGGAATGGAGATTGGGGTGGGAATGGAGCTTTTGCAGTATCCTTCCCCAGCCACGCCCACCAAGCCACACCACGCCCACCAAGCCACTCCCACAGAACCAGTATTAAAAAAAATTGGATTTCACCGCTGAGTAGATCCTCTTGGCTTATTATAAGAATCTAAGAGGAAAGCCATGCTGGGGCACACAGCTTGTTTACTGAAATGTAATTTTTACCCACTAGATAAACATGAATTCCTGACTGCTCCCAAATAATCTGGCTACTTGCCCTGTAATAATTATGGATATTTGTCTTTCCTCAGGTAAATGGCAACTTTAGCTATGCTAAATTCTTGTTAACCCGTGTGTAATGTTACCATTATTTGTTCAGTTTTCTGAATAATAAAGAATATGCAAAAATATATGACACTGTATTCATGTAGCCCTTAAAGGTAAAGGTAAAGGTTCCTCTCGCACATATGTGCTTAGTGGTTCCCAACTCTAGGAGGCGGTGCTCATTTCCGTTTCAAAGCCAAAGAGTCAGCGCTGTCCAAAGACGTCTCCATGGTCACGTGGCCAGCATGACTAAATGCCAAAGCCGCACGGAACTCTGTTACCTTCCCACCAAAGGTGGTTCCTATTTTTCTACTTGCATTTTTTACGTGCTTTCGAACTGCTAGGTTGACAGAAGCTGGGACAAATAATTGGAGCTCACCCCATTACCCAGCACTAGGGATTCGAACCGCTGAATTGCTGACCTTTCGATGGACAAGCTCAGCATCTTAGCCATTGAGCCACTACATCCCCTGTAGCCCTTAGCTTTAGCCAGTTTAGTTCATTTTAGATTCCTCCCTGAATTCCTGACTAAATAAAACAAGTGTCCATTTATCTTGCTTTTCAGTATGTCATGAGTCCTCGAATGGCATCACACAAGATTTCTATATGCAAACTTCTGCTTCAGAGCCGTTTCAGATCTGCAAAATGATATCACCCACCTTTTACCCTCCCTGAATTATCCACTGTTTTTCCAACCTTTTTTTTTTTTTTCATATCATGAACAATTCTGCTAAGGAAGGAAAAGCCAACAGCTACACAATGCTTTTCACTGGAGATGAGGAGTCCTTAAACTGAAAGATCTCAACTGTTTTCTACCAATCTCAAGAGCTTTCATTCCCTTCACCAACACAATCATCACCACCACAACCACAGCTGCAACAGAGGACTCTTGTTTAATTGCTCACCATAACAGCCTGATGGTGCAGTGGATTAAGTGCTGTTAAAGCAGCACTTAGTTGCCAGCTACCTGCAATTACTGCAAGTTCAAATCTCACCAGGCTCAAGGTTGACTCAGCCTTCCATCCTTCTGAGGTAGGTAAAATGAGGACCCGGATTGTGGGGGCAATAAGCTGACTTTGTATAAAAAAGAACACCTCTTGGGGGTGGGGGGTGGGGCGAAAGCCCTACTAAGCAGGTATATACAAAAGTATGAAGGCTATTGCTTAATGCATTGTAAGCCGCCCTGAGTCTCCGGAGAAGGGCGGCATATAAATTGAACCAATAAATAATAATAATAAATAAACAGAGGGGTGAGAATTAGCCAAAAGGAACAGACTTCTGTCTTTTACGTGAGATGGGTACAGAAGACACACATAGAGTATAGCTAAGGAAATCATAATAGGGATCCTTGTTTTTTATTTCATCATATGGGGTCTCTCTCTCTCTCTCTCTCTCCTCCCTCCCTCCCTCTCTCTCTTCCTCCCTCCCTCTCTCTTCCTCCCTCCCTCCCCCTCTCTTTCCCCTCCCCCAAAGTGCCTTCATACAATGGCCAAAGAATTAAACATCTGATTTCCAGGTAGGATTATGTAGGCACTTAAGATTGATTTGCAAAGAACAACGTGGTAGCTGGAACAGACTAGGGTAGTAAGGAAGGTCAATTTAATTTATTAACAATGTGTGTACCCGATATATTTGTAAGATTGATTCTCTATTACAGTATATAGAAATACTGTATTAATGTCACAAAATCTTCATTAGCACAGAGGTTAATTGCCTACCCTGTCATATTTTTGCTGCCTACATCTGTGTCATCTCATTGTTTGCTTCATTGGGTTTTAAAGTGGAACAGTTAAAGCTCGGTTTATTGAAATAACAGGTGCATTAACTGTGCTTGTATGGTGCTCTCCGCTCACGGCTGAACTGATTAATCACCACTGTTTTCAGCGGCCCCGGCCTTGCGCTTGGAGAGGAGCCAGGCATATGGGTCGATAGGGAACTGTGGCATCAGCATTTGGCAGTCGCTGTGTACCAGGAGAAAGGTTTTTGCTTTATTATACTTTTATCTTCTCTACAATTGGGACTTCTTTTCCATGATCTCCCACCCCAAAATATCTGCTTAGCTTGGCTAATTCTGCTATATTCCTTAGGAACAGAAATGAATGTGCTAGAATCTAAAAAGCATGTGGTTTGATGGGACAAGATAATTTAAATTGTACCTGTGGAATCTTAATTCATACATGAGTTCTAAATTAACAACTAGAATTATGATTAACCATAGAATCCTTCACCCATAAAGAGCTAAGCTTTCTAGTATGAACTTGAAAGCTCCAGGCCAGTATAGATAAACATAAGATGGATGTCTGCATATACTGGCCCTTTTATCAGTTCTTCACAGAATGCAACAATCATACTAGACGTGTCAATCAATTCTAGGGACGTGCAAACCAGATGAACTTGGGAACAGAATCATTTGGAGCATCCCTGAGCTGCACTGAGAACAGCATTGTCTAAGAAGAAAGGAATGGAATGGAATGTTTCAGAGATTTCCAAACCAATCTATTTCTCAAGCAGTGAGTTTGGCATATTTCTATAAACCACCATTTTCCCCTTCATCCAAATTATGATTAACCGCTTGTGATCAATGTTAAATTTGGTTGGTCTCAAATTTCATAGCCCTAGTTTTCTATTTTGGCAAAAACCATGGCTATCTGGAGATTTCCTGATTTGATTGTTCAACACCATGAAGGAAAAAGAGGTAGCAGATACATTGTAGTAGATACATTGATGAACAGGATCATCGGAATCAAGCCGTTGTTTCCTGTTTCTCAGTTTAGCTGCATTATGTTTTTTTTTAAATGTCTTCTGCTACCTACTGTTGACTTTTCTTTACTCAAAGATTCTTGTTCTTCACTGATACTATAAAAGGATACTTGGCACAGCACAGATTTAACTTTCTCACTCGAGTATTTGAAATGCAAACTTTCCAATCGTTATTTTACAGTCAAATGCTCCATTTTCTTTGCTTCTGTATTCTGCTGGATTTCTTTCCCCTCAGTAGTGAGGGAAATATATTTGGGGAAGAGCTGATTTTATTATATATTCTATTGATATATAATTGCAGTTTACAGTGGGATAATTTTGTAGAAAGGGATTCTATCTTTCAAAAAAGAGTCTTCATATAGTCTATTGATCTCTATTCTTTCTCAGCTGTTCGTCATACCTGCTCCTGTGTTTCAGAGAACTAATCATTTGCTGTATGTCGTGAGCAAGAAAAAAATAATTAAACATGCTGTATCTCAGACCCTTCATAATTACACTTTAAATTGGTTTACTCTGAATCTTTTAGCTCATCACTCTTACTCAATTCTAATCAAGCCTGAGTACAACAACATCCCTACCTTTACAGGTAAGCCTCAGTGCTCACATCAAACTTGAGGAACTCAACATGCAATACAAAGTCACTATCATCTAATCTGGATTTTTTTAAAGCCATTGTATAGCAGAACTGCACTTTCTGAATTAACGATCATGTTTTTCAACATCTGAGCCGAAGAGAAAAGTTTTGGCAGAGACAGCAACCTTTCTGTTTCTGATTGGAAACAATTTTGTGTTTCCATTTTCCTTGATAGTTTATGGATATGCAAAAATCTAGTGTTTGAACTTCCCTTTTCTGTCTCCATAACTAAAATTCCTCAAGGGCAGTGGTGGGATTCAACTAGTTCGCACCCCTTCGGGAGAACCAGTTGTTAACTTTCTGAGCAGTTTGGCAAACTGGTTGTTGGAAGAAATTGTTAGGGCAGAGAACCGGTTGTTAAATTACTTGAATCCCACCACTGCTCAAGGGGTTAATAATAACAAAATCAAGCAACGTACCTGATAATTAAATGCCCTAAAATGTCTCAAAGAGAGCATAAGGAAAGGAAGAAAAAACTCAGATGAGGAAAACTGTTTCAATAGTAAATGCCTTTAAAGGCAGGGGTGGGGCACAATCAGAAATATTGGATGAGAGAATTACATAACCTGAATGCAACCAAACAGAATATCTGAGTCATACATTTCACAAACACAAAATATGGTTGGCTTGGATGCCGTCTGAATCCAGCCGTTCGTTTCATTTGTAAAGCATGGCTTTTATGGCATACTACTGGCAGCAAACCTGGCCATTTGTGGCTTGCATGAGCCATCAAATAATGGCTTTGTGAAATGTCTGAATCAGTAAGAGAGAATCTTGCATGACTCAACCAATACTCCATTTTCAATATGGCCTACAGGAACCAAGGGAGTACTGGGGGACCCTGAAGCTTTGTCCCAAAATATGTACAATTTGAGGAAACAGTATCTGTCTCCTTCCAAATTTTCAAAAATATCTTTGCCACTGACTCTTATCAGAGCATCATGAACCGGTATGTCCTTCTGATATATAAAAGGAACCTGAGCAAAAACATAACACTGTTTGGTGCTTTTTTCACTTACTTCAAAAAGAAAGGCATTTGACAGTTGAGTGACCTTGGGCCACTCGCTTTCTCTTAGATCAGCTCACCTCACAAGGTAATTGTTGTTGTGGGGAAAACAGAAAGAACGTGTGTTGGATATGTTCACTGCCTTGAGTTATTTGTGAAAATAATAAAGGCATGACATGAAAAAAGTAAAGTAAAATATGTAAATTACCATTATAAAAAAGCAGTTCTGTCCATTGAATTTAAGGGATAATTTAAGGCCAGTTGTGACAATGCTTATTAAATAAAAGGGGCTGATTTGGGCTAGAGCTACCCTATATAAATCTCACACATTTTGGTTCCACTTATCAGTCAATTTCTTACTGCACAGATTGTAGAGGTATGTCACACTTCATTCAAATTCCTGATATTTCTTTAAAAAACAAACACACCCTAAAATTCTGGGGATTTACTAATCCTCAGAGACATATCCATAGGTTTCCATAACAGAGCAGCAACTTTTTCAGAAAGACATAAATTGATGACATTGCCTTCTATTAATTTGGAGAGGAGGAAACACTTATAGCCCCAGGAAAGGAGGAACATGATGATACGGAGTATAGCTTTTAAAAAAAAAAGCATACAATTTAGGACACTCAAAGAATACTGTAACAGTTAAAAAAAAGTTTCCAGCAGATTTCAAAACAACCTATTCTTAAAGCAACTGATATAACCATTGTACAGTTTATACATTCATCATAAAGGTAGTAATAAAAGATACTAGAAAGCAATAAGGCTTAGGAAAGGGGAAAACCAATTTGCTTGCATATACATGCATTTTAAGATTTTAACTTTGCACACATCCACACCAATGGTGGGTTGCTCCCTGTTTGCACCAGTTCGCAAGAACCGATAGTAAAAAAATTTAGTAGTTCGGAGAACCGGTAATAACATTGGCTGGCCACGCCCCCAAACCAGTCCCCAGCCCGGTCACCCATCGTTTACCCTGCCCACCTCATCAGGGGCTTTTTTTTTTTTTTACTTTTAAAAGCATTTTTTCTACAACCTCTGCCTGAAAAAATGCTTTTAAAAGTTTTTTTAAAAGCCTCTGATGATCACACGGCTCAGCTGGGATCTCAAGAGGCTTTTAAAAGCATTTTTTCTACAACCTCTTCGGCAGAAGAGGCTGTAGGGAAAAAAATGCCTTTAAAAGCCTCTGGAGATCCCAGCTGACTTGCCTGATCGTCAGAGGCTTCTAAAAGCATCTTTTTCTGCAACCGCTTAAGGTTGTAGAAAAAAATGCTTTTAAAAGTTAAAAAAAAAGGTTAGCCACACCCATCCAGTTACATTACCCCCCCCCACAAGCCACGCCCACAGAACCGGTAGTAAAAAATTTTAGAACCCCCTGATCCATGCAGAGAGAAATTTGCCAATGAGAAGGAATTGGCTATTGCTTTCCAGGTGCAGTAACAAGATAGCTGATTAAGTTAAGAGGTGGTAGCATACAGTCCAGACTGCAAAGTGTTGTCAATTATTTGAGTCCTGAAAGAATTTTCTTAAAGCGGCTTACAGTCAAGCCAGCAATAATACAGAACAGGCACAGCTTAAATGATAAGTGTATTTTCCACTACTTTCACATTGGGATTTTTTTTTTAAATTTTCAAAAGAGTTCAAAACATTGCAGAACCATATTATTGCATGTCTGTGGAGCACCTCTGAGAAATATTATTGCATATACTGTACATGCATATGTCATAGTCTTGAAAAGAATTTGGAACCAATTGTCAAAGTGTGTACCTCAGGCACAACTTCAAACTCCCCCTGGAACCCAACGGCACCCAACAGGAAGCTGGGAATATAGATCGTATTGTCTTGGATGACTGTAAGAGAAAAGATGAAGCTCCAGTTATATTTTTAAGATTAAAAGCAGGGTGGTAACGTGTACAAATGCTTCTTTTAGAGCAGGCAGTTGTCGAAATCCGATGCTTCTTCTCTTCCTATGTAATAAGCACAATTCCTTTAGCTAAACACATTAGCTGAAATTCTGTAAAATAAAAATTACATTGGAGCCAGCATGGGTCTCCTAGTGATGAAGAGTTACCTAGAAAACATCCACCATTTAAACATTTCCACAGGTTTGAATTGCATGTTCATGTAGAAGTATTCAATTTTTTAAAAATGGAGGCCAAACTAAACCGTGCAGTAGCACAGCTTCAGCAAGTGACAGGAGACTTGGATAAAACCTTTTTTCTATTACTGTCAGTGATTCCCTTTTGTTTAAGTCAGTGGCCCCCAACCTTTTGGGCACCAGGGACTGGTTCCATGGAGAGAGGTTTTTTCCGTGGACCAGAGGGGATGTGGTTTTGCGTGCTGCGGCATCCCATAGATAAGACTTCGCTTGTTTGTGTAGCCCAGTTTCTGGCATGCTGCGGACTGGTGCCAATCCATGGACCGGGGGTTGGGGACACTTGGTTTAAGTTATACAAAGTGTGGGCAAGGGCCTGTTTCATTTGCTTCCCCATCCAGACCTGGAACATCATCTACCAAGACAGAAAGCTGGAAATTAGGGATGAACAAAGTCAGACTATACCAAAATCAGACCATACTATGGAAGTTCTAGCTAAGCAACCGCAACAGAGATTTATGGTGTCCAGAGCACAAGGTTTTCTTCTTCTATGGTTAAGAGCATAAAACAAGTGAATGCTGCAAAATGTTTCTCACGTAGCCACTAAGCAGCTTGCCTGAAATATTTATTGCCATGTATTGAAAAATGACCTTACATAATTTTAAATTTGTTTTATTTTTCTTTAACTATCCAAAATGCCTTTTGCACATTCCATTACTTTCACACTGTGATTTTTGTATTTTAGGTTAAGAAGCTTCCAAAGGATTCAACAAAAGCATTGTAGACCCATATTATTCCATATACCGTACGTGCAATCTAATAGAAAAGTTAAATCTAAATTTGAACCGCCACTGCCATCTCCCCTTCATTTTCAGACCTTATAGTAGGTAGTTAATAGGTTAGTTAGTTAAGAAATAGACGTCCTGAGCCATTGATAGAAATCCCAAGTATGCTTTTTTCAAGATGCAACTGGACTTTCTGGTTTTTCTTTGAAGACATTTCACTTCTCATCCAAGAAGCTTCTTCAGCTCAGAGCTAAAAAAAAGCATCTTTGGGACAACGATGACCTGGATGATTGAGAATCTCCATAGGCGTTGATAGAAACTTTCAACCCCTGGCCATTTTTGGCATACCATTCAGTGTTCATGGCAAAACCTTAAAAGTAATAATTCAATAGCCTCTGCACTAAGTGTTAATTATTTAGCAATCCATTCAGTCTTTTTTTATAAAGTTTTAATTTTCTACTTCTACATTTAATTAGTGCTTAATAAACATTGTATTGTTTGGGTTGTTTTGTCTGCTTAACAATACAAATTATATTCCTAATCTTTACCCCATTTTTTTCCAGCCATTGATAAAATAAATTCTATGTCTGGTAGTATTCTGCATCTTCTTTCTGTTTAATCTTCAATGTAAGTCTGTTCATTTCTGCACAGTCCAATATCTTCTTAATCATCTCTTCATCTAGTGGTATTTCTTCATTCAGCCTTTTCAAAGCTAAAGGTGAACAAGGCTTGACTATAACTCATTATAATGAAAATTATTTGTCAAAGCATCATTGCCCTCTGTACTTAAACGTTCCCAATCTTTGCCAGCTTTGCAAAGAGGTAGAAGTGTTTCCTTTTATTTTTAACAACTAGCAAACAAACTGCCACCGAACCTCCCTTGGCATGTTGATGCAGTTTTGGGGGAAATGTTATCTGCTGAGTTTGTTAGCTTTTTTTTTTTTTTAATTTAATTTATATGCCGCCCTTCCCCGGAGACTCAGGGCGGCTTACAATGCGTTAAGCAATAGCCTTCATACTTTTGTATATTTATACAAAGTCAGCTTATTGCCCCCACAAACTGGGTCCTCAATTTACCCACCTTAGAAAGGATGGAAGGCTGAGTCGACCTTGAGCCTGGCTAGGATTGAACTCAGAGAAATTACAGGCAGCTGGTGTTAATTGCTGCCTTTAGTAGGAGGCATTAGCCCTCTACGCTACACAGGCCAAGGAGCATTGCAATGAATCAGTGGCTATTCCAGTTGCAGTGCACAGTAGCATTGCACCCTATAGCATTGATCTATTCTACCAACGTTCTCTTTTTTGGATTTGGTAATATTTTTCCCAACAGACACTAGCTTTACTCATTTGAATATTGTGGGTCTGTGATGATTTCTAAACACACCTATTTGGCCCAAGACTTTGCTTGAGAAAGAGTTTCTATTTTTTCCCCTCCATATGCCCTATCTATGACAGGCACAATTGGTTGGATGGAGGCACAATTGGTATGGAATTGATAAGATGGAGGCACAATGGGTAGAATCCTCTGGATGGAGTGATCAGATATCTGCACAGGGAAAGTAGGACAGGGAGAACTAGAAAGGAAGATCAATGTACTTAGGCCTAAATGTATATGAATTTTTTTTTCCAGCATTAGAAAAGCTGGTTTTTTAATCCCAGGAGTGTTGCAAATCCCAGGTGGCAAAAACCATTAGCATGTAACGAATTAAGGCCCATTTCAAATAATGGCACAAGTCAACTGGAGGGTACAAATCAAGTAATTAAGGTTACAGAGTTGAGCATGTTAACTTGTGGTTAACAGTTAGTAGGGAACTGCTACACCATGGACAAAAGCTTCTCAGGACAGCTTGTACATTCTCCAAAAAAGCTGGACAGTAGTTGATTTTAAGGCAGTGTCTACAAGATGGAGAACATGAAGACAAAAAGGAAGACATGTTAGGGTCAGTGTACATTTTCTCCAATTGATGCTTGAGGTGCTCATTGGCTTCCTTTCAAGCTACATGAGGTTCCTACCAAACACCTGGTAATCCAGTCTGTGGCTGCTTTCTAATGTTTACAAAGACAGATGCATCCTAACTCTGTTTAGGTTTTTTGGCACTGGAGTGACTGGATCAATATAACAAAAGAGGAGGACAATACAAGTAGTCCTTGATTTACAATTGGTCACTTAGCGACCATTCCAAGGTATGATGAACCTCCCAGGGCTACTTATGATCCAGATTTGAAATTCCAATGGACACCCCCTCAGTCACATAACTGTATTTGGAGCACTCGGCAACTGCCTGTTTGCAGCACTCTGGAGTTACACGCCATGATTTATGATGAATTTTGCAGGACACCAACATTGACGTCATTTTAAATCTGGAAAAAAACACCCATTGCAGACAATGGATTCGCTTAATAACCATGGCATTTGCTCAATAACCATGCCATTCGGTTCACAACCACCACCAAAAAAAGATCATAAAATCAGACATGATTATTTGATGAACCAGTTAACCCCCAGGATTTAAGAGCGTAATTCCAGGTTCAATTACGTTCAAAATTCAAAGGCTACCTATGTAACATGTTTCAGAGACATGGAGCGGAGCCACGTTTTGTCAAAAAGCCTTTGAGAAGCAGATCACTTAGAAGTTTATGGTAGTTAGCAGAGAAGTTGAGGCATCAATCAAAGTGTAGATCCGAGTAAACTTACGGTTCTAACTCTGTGTGAAAAGAAGGGTTACAATAGTAAAAGCTGTACCATTATATAAAGAAGCTAGGTTCTTTACATTGCAAAAGTGGGATTGTCTGTCTGCCTAGGTTTTTTTTTTTTTTTTGCAGCCTGCACTCTTTTAGGAGATACAGCACGCCTTGCCAAAATGTTCCTAGAGCAGTTCCTTGGCTGTCTCCCTTATGAACCCTTGCAACTTATTTGCCCTTAGTCAACTCTGGGTTCTGAGTTCTGATAGGAAAGGGAAAGTGTTCATGTAGAGTACTATATATCTAGGAGAATGTCACGCTTTGTACATTTAGTTATCAACCACTCTGGCAAGTGCTTTATGTTATCTCCAAGAAGCAGACTGCAGAGGGGGAATGAACTGCAGCAAATCAAAGTATATTACTAAGAAAGAGGGAATAGCAGCCTCCCAGGCTTATGGTGTTCTTCCAGCTGTAGCCACAACTCCATAAATAAATTTGCCATTTTATTACACAGACCAATTAACAGTTGCCTAGACCTGACATACACTAGCAGGCCTTTGAGTAGCTGCCATATTTTTCCTGGCAAGGTTATTGTGTTTCCAGCAAGTGCCTGAGAGGCAGACATTCAAAATAGGAAAGCTGTTCCCATGTCCGTGATAGAACTAAATTGCAGCCTGAGTTGTCATAATTTGTCCCAAATGACCCAGTGATCTTTACCACTGAGCAACCACATTGGCATTTTTTTTTTAATCCTGGGTTTGCCATACACCTTTCGCTACTGTTCCATGCAGCAAAAAGCTTCACTTCTTGAGTTCTGGGCACATTTACTTTCAGAAAGCACCAGGGTACGCTAAGCTATAGTTTTGGACCGGTTTGCAGGTTTACTGTGAGCAAATGAAATTGTATCAGCGTCCCAATTTACCACCTCAAAAAAATTAAAAATATACTACCATCACACACACAAATATGCGGCTGAAAATGAGGGTGGAGGCATCTTATTTATCAAGAGGATGAAAAGAAGGCACTGAACTTCCTCCATACTTTCACTGTATTGCTTCTTCACAACTCATTGCCCAACTCTCTTCTTCTTTTCTTCCAGGAAAACAGCAATGGCATTCCAAAACCCAAAAACACATATCTGTATTAGTAGCCTAGAAACATAACTGATACAAACACATAAAATGATAACTATTGAGCCAGCATGTTCTGGATCTCATTAATCAGACTATTTGAATTGTCCTCCTTTTCTGTTCCACTGATCCAGTCATTCCAGTTCCAAAAACGTCTTCATTCTGTTGACTTCCAGATAGACCAGGCTTCATCTGAGGGATCCCATGGTGGGAAAGATCCCTTCAAGTCAATCAAACCATACCATCTCCTTATATTTTCCAGTAAAGATCCTTAACAATCCATGAAAAGAGAACACAGCATACAATATCCTTCTACAACCGAATGATCTCCATACTATTGTCTGGAGATCCAGGAAATTACAGACCCAGCACATTGGAAGGGCTTCGGATTGAAAATGTGCCATTAGATGCTTAAGCAGACGCAGGACTACTGAAGGCCACTAATGCCCTCGATCTTGCCAAGTTGTCTAATTTGAAGATGCTGTTAAGAACAAAAAGAAGTCCAAATGATAGGAGTGACCGATAATATGCTGTTGAGTGGTAGCGAATCCTCTGCCTAGACGGAAGTTCCAATGACTACAAGTTGCAGTCAAAGCTTTCATGCTTACATGCTAATATGATGTGACTAAAAGACCAGTAGCAGCTGGCAGGAAATGGGTAAGAAAGCTGACCACAGATAAACTGTAGGACACCGAGTAGCAGTAGAAGATAGACTCTGAGGGAGGAAGCAGCACTTGCAGGCTGCTTCATCAAGGATTGCAAGCAGTACATTCACCCTGTGACTGAAGGATGAAGCCAGCCGATAAAGGCAAAGGGACACAGCTGTCAGGCTGTGATGAAGTAACTCCCCAAGGCCTGGCGCCTGCTGTGGTGCAGCTGCGGATGTTTCTGTTAAGAAGGATAAAGGCTGCCTGTCACAAGAGGGCTCCAGCCAGTTCAGGATCATGTGATAAAAAGATCACACCATACAGACACCTTGAAAGTGCTTTTTAGAATTCCCACTGATCGGAGTAGACAGGCCCCCAGTCCAAGTGGGACAAGAATGAGGTTATTCTCCCTGCATTGGAAAGAGACATTTTCTGGGACACATATGAACTTCGGATGGTTATGTAGATGGGCCACTCCATAAACCAGTGGTTGGGACCAGGAAAAAAGACCAACTTTGGCTTGCTTTCAATTATGTATACAACTGGATGACTCCAAGTCCTCGAGGCTCTAGTGCAACTACCATTCTCTGGCATTTTATGGAGGTGTGTAACCCTACAATCCTTAACAAGAGTTTTCCATCATGTTCAAAGCACACCAAATGCATTCCAAGTCAACATCAATGACATGTATTTTCTATTGAGAGAAAAAGAAAGCACTCGTGACTTTGACACCCTTTCAAAACCAGCTATTTCTTGCCCAGCCTGCTTGGATGTTAAAAGCTCATCAGAAGGAGATTCACCCTGGAAATAAGGAAGAATTTCGTGACAGGCAGAATGATTAATCAATGGAACAGTTTGCCTCCCACAATCATGGGTGCTCCATCACTGGAGGTTTTTAAAGGTTGATTTAAATATTGGGCAACCATTTGTATGGGATGGTATAAGGATTGCTGCCTTGGGCATGGGGTTGGACTAGAAGACCTCCAACGTTCCTTCCAGTCCTATGATTCTATATTCATAACACACAAATGCAAAACTGAACTGAAAGTAGATTAGGATCTACAGACGCATCTTTTACTTCTGGGGTAGTTCAGTAATGATTTTTGACACCCAAGTGTTTAACAACAGTAGCAATACTGTACCAATACAATTCAAGCAACTGGGGGATAATTGGAAGTGAGTGGATTTTTATCTCAAGGACCAGATGGATTTATCTTATATTGTTCTTATTATTACTTGCACCACGCTCCTCATACAGCATGTTTGGCTTCTAGTTATGACTACTACAAAAGGTCTGGAAATCTAAAGTCTGCTCATGTTTACAGTAATGGACCCTTGCATTTACCAGATCTTTAACCCACTGTGTACTTTATTCAACAAACAGCATGAGGTGTAATCCTGGAGAAAAAATCCACTTTGTTCACAAGTACTCCTAAAGTTGCCCACTGCTGCCCCTCATTTTATTATCCTGAATTTCAGCCAGTTGTTCTGAGTTTGCTCTGTGTCAGCTTGAACACCACAGAGGAACAACAGCGTTTGGACTCTGGCTGACCCACAGCAGATTTAACTGTTGCCGTTTTCAGGGAAACAAGTACAGCAGCGTTCTCCAAGGCCTGGAGAATAAGGAGCTCCCCAAAGCTCTGAACTGCGGATTCAGTCCATGCAAACATTGTGGTGTCTGGACATATTGCCAAATACCAGCTGGGACAGAGAGAGGGAGAGAGAGCTTTGGAGCATTTCTACAATAGGAAGAAGTCTCTGAGTGGATTAAGAGAGGCCTTTCTTCTTCTCCTCCCCAGATTCATGCCCTAGTAGAGAGTGGGGAGGGAGGAGACCTAAGATGGTGACCTGGTTACAATTATTATTATAGCAAGATCTTCCTAAAAATCTTCCATTTAAGTTAAGAAAGTGGTGCCCTCTAGGTTAAAGAACCTAGAGCTAAGCCTTAGAGCTAATTCTCTGTTGTGATTTGATCAAATATTTACTGTCCTTCAGAGGCAACTGAGAAGTAAATCTCTCTCGGACTGAGGGGAAATCTAGTAGGACAAGGGATTCAGAGCAGAGGTGAAATCCAGCAGGTTCTGACAGGTTCTGGAAAACTGGTAGCAGAAATTTTGAGTAGTTCTGAGCAAATGCCAGCTCTGGCTGGCCCCAGAGTGGGGTGGGAATGGGGATTTTGCAAATATCCTTCCCCTGCCACGCCCACCAAGCCACGCACACAGAACCAGTAGTAAAAGAATTTGGATTCTACCACTGATTCAAAGGCAGCTTGATGAAGATTATTCAGCTTGAATCCAGGACAGTGAATGTCCTGCACCACATACAGCCTAATGGAAGCCATGGAAGACTATTCAGAAAGTTGCATGCATTTTACATAGTACAAACCTGGTAACCCTCAGGCTGTCATGGCTGAGTCTCCAACTGCATTGATGAGGGCCCCCATTCTCCATTATCTTAAGGTTTAATAGCTTCTACATACCAGGGCGACAGTCCAGGTTCAAGGCCTGATCTCATGCAATGGGGATGGGTTCTTGTTACTTGCCCCAGCTCCTGCCCACCTAGCAGTTTGGAAGCATGCCAATGCGAGTAGATAAATAGGTACCACTTCAGTGGGACGGTAACAGCATTCCGTGAGCCTTTGGTCTGTAGCCATGCTGGCCACCATGATCATGGAAATTGTCTTCGGACAACACTGGTTCCCTCAGCCAAGAAATATATAAGCACTGTGCCCTAGGAATCAGACATGAGTGACAGGAAAACCTTTGCCTTTACTTTCTGGGGCAGGGTTGTTCTGGTTTTATTGTCCCCAAAGCCACACTAGCCATCGAGTGCTACGTCAAAGGCTGTATTTAGAGCACAAGACAGGAGTAAATCTGTAAAATTTTCAAAAGTGGGTTAGGGACAAAAATTGAATAAATATCATTACTCGTAATTAATTCATTTAACACTCTACTCTCACATTCATGATTCCCAGATGGCAAATAAAGGAAGAAGTTGGTGAACAACCAAATTCTGTTCAAACCCTATGCACTCATATACAATTCTGCCCCAGTCATACATGCATAATCACAAGGGCTGTGCAAAGTATTTGAAAGAGATGTTTGCAAAGCACTTTGGCACAAGCAAACAAAGCAAAGCTCTTGGAAGTGTCCTTTGCTAGCTCCAAAAATCATTCCTTGTCTCACAAGCAAGATTTCTCTGGAGGCATCAGGACAAGGCAGAAGAAGGCACACCAGTTACTTGATGTTCTCCAACATCCAGTTCACGATTGTCCCAAGGGTGCTTTTTCAAAAGGCAATTGGACTTTGTTTTGTTTTTTCTTTGAAAACATTTCACTTTTTCAGCTGAAGAAGCTTCTTGGATGAGAAGTGAAACGTTTTCAAAGGAAAAAAAAAAACAAGAAAATCCAGTTGCCTTTTGAAAAAGCACCTTGGGGACAGTTGCTTGATGGGGACGATGGGCAACAGACCCTGGGAAGTGTGTACTTACATTCTAGGGCATCACCTCACCATCCATCACAGCTCCTATACTGAACAGAGTGTAAAAATCAAACATGAGGTTCTGTGTGTCAGTGTGTCGAGAAGGAAAGACTTCAAAGGGGGAAAACTACTGTTTGCACAGAACAAATTATAGTAATCTAAAATATAAGGGGAAAACTAGCAGCCTTCCTCAACTTTTTAGAGCAAAAGTTAAACCACTATTATTTCCAGAGTTTTACCTTTTAGCCAGGGACCTTTAGTAGCCTATAGGTTTGCATCCTTCTGTAAGGAGTTCCCCAGTATAATTTTAAAAAGAATACCGTAATTCTCTATTCTAACTCCCTTCTTCCCAAACTACCCATTCTCCTCTCTCTTGCAAAGAAAAGCAATATTTATCAGCTTATTTTTCACTGCAGTTTACTTCTCCCTGAAAGGAAAAAAAAATGCATCTGACTTTTTTAAAAAAAATGTACATCTGCAAACTGCTGCCAACTCATTCTGATTTCACAATATTCCCTGCGTACCAGAAGACTTGGGGCCTGGCTGCACCCTTTGTCCAGATCATCTCCTTGGAAGCCAGGTTCCACTCTGATAATCAAACACGATAAAGCCTCACACCTGGACAGCAGCTGTTGAACGAGCTGCATCCACACCAGCAGCCTTAGCTAAACACTGTAAGAGCTCAGCTGTGCGGCTGACTCACGGTTCGTTCCTGGAACTGACTGAAGGAGGGAAGGATGTTGTGGGTAAACTCAGGATCATCTGGACCAGGGGCCGGTAGCAGACTGGCCTCAAAGCACACTTCCATGTGGGTTAAAATAGAAAAGCACCCGCAATCAGCTGAATGGGGAAATGTGCAAACGCTTGTCACAGGAAGAAGAAAACTGCTGCTACGAAGACCTTGGATTCCCAACGTGAAAGCTGCCTGGGTGACCTTGGGCCAGTCATTTCTCTCAGCCCACCACTCACCTCACAGGGTAGTTGTTGTTGTTGTTGTGGGGAAAACAGGAGAAAGGAGGAGGATTAGATATGCTCACGGCCTTATTTATTTTAAAAAACAATAAAAGTAGGATATAAAAATAAAGCATGCGACGTTTTGATGTTGCAGAACATGTGGTAAAGTATAAAACCATCTGATTTGAATTCCAATTCTGATTCCACCCTGGGAACTTTTGACATCAGATTTATTAGCAGTTTAAGAAAATATGCCAATCTACTAACTTAATGTCATAAATCCTTTGAGTGTCAATACTCAAGTAGTCTCGATTTATGACCTCAACCGAGTCTAAAAATTCTGTTGTTAAGCGAGACATTTAAGTGAATTTTGCTCCATTTTACAACCTTCCTTGCCACAGTTGTTAAATGAATCACTGCAGCTGTTAATTTAGTAACAGAGTTGTTAAATGAATCTGACTTCCCCATTGACTTTGCTTATCAGAAGATCACAAAATATGAGTCAGTTGCCAAGTGTCTGAATTTTGATCATGTGATTATGGGAATGCTGCAATGGTTGTAGAAGGGAAAAATAGCAATAGCACTTAGACTCCTATACCGCTTCACAGTGCTTTACAGCCCTCTCTAAGCAGTTTACAGAGTCAGCCTATTGCCCCCAACAATCTGGGTCTTCATTTTACCCACCTCAGAAGGATGGAAGGCTGAGTCAACCTTGAGCCTGGTGAGATTCGAACTGCCAAATTGCATGCAGCTGACAGTCAGCAGAAGTAGTCTGCAGTACTGTCCTCTAACCACTGTGCCACCGTGGCTCTTGGTTATTAGTCACTTCTTTCAGTGCCATTGTAACTTCAAATGGTCACTAAATGAACTGCTGTACGTCAAGGACTATCTTTGCTGGCCTCCAGCTGTAATTTTGTTTAGCTGATTAATTATTGTAAATAAAGCAATCTACTAACTTAACACAAAATTATTGGGTTGAATCAATAGCTGACACTGCAGATTAGTTTTAGATCAGCCCACTAAGAAACCTGTTTCAGAAGAGACAATGGCTGAAGAGGATCCATACTTACTATTGTTGCACAGTAGTAGGAAGTAGAAAACAAGAAAAAGACAAACAGGTTAGCTTTTAGTAGGATCTTACCCTCCTGAAAAAATAAATCCTGGGAACTGCTGGAACATACCTTTGGTCTGTATAGGAGTTCATGTTTGAATGTTTTCTTTTCTTTTTTTAAAAATTAGATTTATATGCCGCCCTTGTCCAGAGACTCAGGGCGGCTTACAATGCGTTAAGCAATAGCCTTCATACTTTTGTATATTTTATACAAAGTCAGCTTATTGCCCCCACAAACTGGGTCCTCAATTTACCTACCTTAGAAAGGATGGAAGGCTGAGTCAATCTTGAGTCTGGTGAGATTCGAACTTGCAATAATTGCAGACAGCTGAATGTTAATAACAGGCTATTTAGTCTGTTGAGCTATCCAGGCTCTTTTAAAGTGTGAATGGGCAACTCATGATGTGCAGGTCACACGTAGTCCCAATTTCCTTTTCTGTGTCTTTTGGCATCTCCTTCTCACACAGCACTAGCAAAATTTAGCTGCAAAATGCCAAAATTTGGGAAGATCAATAAGGGTTATAGAAATAAGAAGCAAACCAGAGGGATTAAATCCCCATCGTTTTAAGGTACATATTTTATTTAATCCCATTCAGCTCCTCACAAATAAAAAAAGGGCAATAATTTCAGCCTGGCATATGTAAACCACTGGTTAAGTAATGAAAGGGGAGAAAATTCTACGCTCAATTTAACCACTGAATTAAATTCAATTTACGCTCAGGGATCTGTGTTTAAGAGTTAAGCCTTATCCTATAATCCTATGCCATATTTACTTGGAAGTAAATCTAACTTCATTCAAATAAGCTTAATCTTAGGAAAATGAATGGTTGCACCTTCTGTTTATTATTATATTTTTCCTTCACTAAGAAGGACAGCAATTGCCCCCCCCCCTTTTTTTTTTTTTTTTTTTTTTTGGTTACAGGCCTCAAATTTTTCTTTCCTGGTTAAGCTAAACACAGTTTCTACATGATCCCAGCCATCAGTCTGAAAAGCCAATATGGCATCAGTCAATGCTGAACATATTTAAAATCAATATTATTTATAGAGTATTTTTACTATTTAAAAAATCGTGTTATATGGACGCTGAAGAGATGTTCTAATCTTCTGCTATCTGAAAGGTGCTTTTTTCAAAAGCAACTGGACCAGTGGTGAAATCCAAATTTTTTTGGCTTGGTGGGCATGGCTTGGTAGGCATGCCAGGGGAAGGATACTGCAAAATCTCTATTCCCACCCCACTCCAGGGGAAGGATACTGCAAAATCCCCATTCCATCCCCATTCCTGGGGAAAGATATTTAAATATCACCATTCCCATCCCACTCTGGGGCCAGCCAGTGGTGGTGTTTGCTGGTTCTCCAAACTACTCACAATTTCTGCTACCGGTTCTCCAGAACCTGTCAGAACCTGTTGAATTTAACCCCTGAACTGGACTTTGTTTTTCCTTGGAAACGTTTCACTTCTCATCCAAGAAGCTTCTTCAATTCTGCTAATCCTCTGCTAGTTAAGTTAATTGCCTTCCAGAAATACTTGGTTTTTCCCTATCCATTTATATAAAAAAATGTATCCACTGGTATTGATCAAATAGATCCTAGAACTTGCAAATACCAACACATTAGACACCAAAATCCTCTGTAGGTTATTTGGATACTTTTTTTATGAACGTAGGGCATTTCCCACTTGTTGTGAATACTTCTAACAATTTAAAACCCTACTCCTTTAAAATATTGACTGCAGGCAATCTCACAATCCGATTAATGAAACAATCTTAAATCCAGTCAGATCTAACAACATTGGATTTTAATTCAATTTGTATTAGGCCTTCTGTGAAGTTTAGAAAATTACAGGTTGATGTTCCCATGACTAAAAGTGTTTTTGATACCTACCTTTTGAAAGAAGATTAGGATAATGAAATGTCTAGTTTCTTATCAATCTTTTAGGAATTTTTCCAATTTCGGAAAACATTTTGGAATAAGGTAAAACGTGACTAAAATGATTCTACATGCAGAAATGTAGTCCTATTCAAAAGACATATGTACATATGTACAGTCTGTACATGCAGACTGGAGAGAAATGTATAGGAAAAAGGAACTACAAAATCCATGAGGTTTCACCCTACAAAGCAGGGGTGGGTTCTACTAACCTTTACTACCAGTTCACAATGGGGCCGCGCAAGCGTGCTTGCTTCGCTTGTGCAGAAGCATTTTGATGACGGTGGGGTTAGTGGGCGGAGCCTCCCGCTGGTTTTACTACCGGTTCTATAGAACCGGTGCGAACCGGGGGCAACCCACCACTGCTACAAAGTCATTGTTTGGTCATAATGTTCAATTGGTCTGGAACTCATCAGAGGCCGAATGATTTCAATAGATGGGAGCTGAACTCCAACTTATTTGGAAGGCCTCAGGTTGAGGGAGGCTACATTATAATGTTGGAACAGCTGGGTAGTTTATGATCCAGAAAGTGCCAATCTTAATCTCAACAAGAATGAATCTGGAGCTTACGTGGCTCATTGCTCTCATCATCTAGCAGGGAAACAGGGAAACTTTGAGCTGCAACAAGCATAAAATACTCTCTTTTGCTTTTTTATTTTGTGAAGGCTCATTAGCACAAAGGCAAAGTGTAAATATTTACAAGCAACAAGCTCCTATGTCTTCCTTCCTTCTCCTGATGATTATTTAAAGAAAGTCAGGACCTTGCAGAAAAATCAGATGCTGTGTCTTAACTGTGCTTTTTTGGACAAATAAATATTACCAAAAATAAAATGAAGCGTAAAATTCAGTGTATCATCTCTGCCGAACAACAAATCATGCTGGGTCTTTGGCACTTTTCTCTGAGGGAAAATCTCAGAGCATATTAAAGTCATATGACTAGGCAGAATGGCAAAAATAAGAGAGTTCTGCATTGCAAAGCACCACCCCTTTCTAGACTTGGGAGTAAGCTTCATAAACAGGCATTCTTACTTTCAAGTAAATGTGCACTTTTCTTGCACAGTTAATGAACTTAAAGATAGACTATATTGGTGAATGGGGTTTCCTCATTTACTCCTACAAAAATCTTATGTTAAGCAAAGGTAAAGGAGTCCCTGTGGATTTTACTCCACTAGTTGTTGCCGACTGTAGGTGGGGCGGTGCTCATCTCTTTTTCAAGGAAATTGAGCCAGTGCTGTCCGAAGGAAATTCCATGGTCATGTGGCTAGCATGACATCATGGAGTGCTGTTATCTTCCCTCCGAAATGGTATCTATTTATTTGAATTTGCATGCTTTTGAACTGCTAGGTTGGAATGAGCTGAGGCTAGAGCTGAGCTGACACTTGGGTCTCGAACCTGGGCTGCCGACTTTCCAGCAGACAAGCCCAGCTTCTTAACCATCGAGTTATTGTGCTGTCCCTTTGTTAAGCAAAGCAATAACTGAATAGATAGAATTAGCTGCCTTTAGGGACATGTTCTAGAATTGCAACGCTTTCTTAAGAAAGTTCCCAGCATTTCCAGTGATGCTGGGAACGCAACTCCTGAATTTCAGCAACCAGCATAAATGCATAGGTTGTGTTGGTTGAGGAATTTTGAAAGCTGTAATCCACCTTATCTGAAGGGCACCAATTTGCAGACCACTGTTCTGGGACAATGAATGCATTTTAACATTATTACTGGAATTCCAATTTACCTCCTAATTTCTCATGAAAATAAAATTTGGCAAAGTAAGTACTAAATGCTGAACTAGGAAACCTGAATACAGACTAGAACTCCCACTCAGCATGATGGAGATATGTCAAAAAAGAAAAACTTGACATATTAATGGATCCCTGATATTTTTATCTCACACCATAGTTTCTAGATACCACAAGCAGCTACGAGACTTTAAAAAAAGTGGAAATGAAGGGAAGAAGCTCTTGCATCATCTTATCCTCAAAAGTAATGGTGGTTTTGTACAAATGTTTATACCATGAAGAAAAAAAAGGCCAAGGATTGTGCCGGGTGAGAAATAGAATGGAGCAAGGGAGGGGTGGTGTAGAGAAATGGGAAGAATTAACCCCCCCCCCAAAAAAAAACCCCAGAACTGCCACCAAGCATGAGTTATGAGTGGTCCAACTCTCATCTTGCCACGTTTATGGAAATGTTAGGTAAAATATGTTTGCTACAATTGTATGAAAGAAGCCAAATATGGATCATTAGAGCACCCAAAGTTCTTACCTGGGCACCAGCATTACAGATCTCCCTTCTGCCACATCCTGTAATGCCCAGGTGCCACGTGGGAGTGGCAACAATACATTCTGTGGCAGAAAGGGTACATTTTGTCCTCAAGACAAACCCTAAGGAAGAGCCCATCCAACAGAGCAGGGCTGGTTTTAGAAATGAAGTTGTTATGGTCCTTCCCAGATATTAGCGTTCATATTCATTCTAAAATCAGACTGTGACCCGCTGTGTTAGCAAATAGTTCAGGTTTGTTATTTCTTTTCAAGAACAGCCATGATAACTCCCAGGATTTAATGATAGAAATCTCAGAGGCGAACCAAGCCAAAACTTATTTGCAATTGTTAATTTATCCTTGCTTTTTAAATTCTGTCCCTTGGGAAAAACTAAAGTTGAGATTGTATTTTCTGTTTTAAGATGTGGGTGGGATTTGTCTAGTGTTCTTCTCTTTCTCTCTCTTCTAGTATTTAGCTGTCAATAATCAATTCAATCATGAATTGTTATGTCTGAACTAGGGACTTAACTTGCAACTGTTTCATTTATTCCATACACACAATCAGGCTTAAGGATGGCCAAAAGCTTCTTTTTTAAAAAAAAAAAATCTGAGTAGAATTGGCAAGCCTAAATTAGACTAGATGATGGATTTAATTGTATGATGATGCGTTTTTATTTCCAACAGTTACCAGGAGGGTTGCAGAAATCATGATCACCAACAGATGGCAGAGTTTTCTGTATCTCTTTGCTGCCATCTTGTAGTCATCTAGAGTTCTGCCTCACCAGGATCTAGTGAAGGCCCCAGCTCTTCTCCCTATGAAAGAGGGAGAAAATACAAGTTAGAAGTGGGACTTTAACTGTAATGCACAAACACACGTATTACATAAACGCTCATGGGATCAGTTCATTTTGACCTGCTTTCAAAATATTTGTGAAGTAGGAGCATTCAGATCCCTATTCCCTAAAATGGGGTGTGAGAAGATGAAAACAAACATCTAAATAGTATTCTCCAATACTACTAGAAAGGGAGATGGCCTGTAACAAGGGTGAAATCCAGCATGTTCTGATAGGTTCTGGAGAACTGGTAGTGGAAATTTTGAGTAGTTTGGAGAAGTGGAAAATGCCACCTCTGGCTGGCCCCAGAATGGGGTGGGAATGGGGATTTTGCAGTATCCTTCCCCTGCCATGCCCACCAAGCCACACCACACCCACCAAACCACACCTACAGAACCAGTAGTAAAAAAATTTGGATTTCACCACTGGGCTGTAAGGGTCAGTAGGATGCTCTGGGTTTTATTCCTGTGAATCCTTACACACAGAATTCTGTATTACATTTTAACAAAGGCAAGTGATTAGCAGAAGTTACTAATGTAGCCAAACATCTAAACCTCAATTTGACCAGGTTGTAGCAGAAATGCTGAAGTATTCGGCTTCTTCATTCACTTGGACAAATTGACTGTGAGACCTGCAACCAGAGATTTGAATATGGTAATGTTTTCGGTGACAGTTTGAGAGTAATGTAACAGCAGCTTTAATTCTCCACTTCACTATACTAATTCAGTGAATGTGGTTTAGAAAGAAGCCTGTATCAGTTAGGGTTCTGCAATCCATAAAAATACAAATATCTATCTGCAGTTTCTGAAAGCAGCTGTATCTTTCCTTGAGGTTTCTGTCTGTCTGCTTTCAGAAATCGGTAGATATTGACATAGGACATAGAGGAAATAAATCCAAAGCACTGCACAGTTCTTCCTAGATAATGTTAGCAATTTTACTAAAGCGAAGGAAAAGTGCCCGTTACCCATAGTGCATTGTATGCAGTGCCCAACAATATCTAAGATCTCAAGAGTTAAATATATGACATTTCCATATACTTTCCTTGGTCATGATATGTAACAGTGATGGCTAACCTTTTTGCCATTTCGTGGCAAAAGTGGGGGGAGTGCAGGGGAGCGTTCACACATGTGCCCACACCTGTAATTCAGTGCGCCTCGTGCCTACACGTGTGTGCGACCACCCGCTCTACTCACTTTTGGCACGTGATGGCATAGTGGGCCCAGTAGGCCCGTTTTTCTCCCTCCCCAGTCTCCAGAGGCTTTCTTGGAGCTTGGGAGGGCGAAAATGGCCTTCCCCACCCCCCTGCAGGCCCTCTGGAGGCCAGAAACGGCCCGTTTGCTGACTTCCGGTGGGACCGGAAGGCCCGTTTTTCGCCGTCCCTAGGCCCTAGAGCCTTTCTAGGAGGGCCTGGAAGACATGAGTGCGCCAGAGCTGAGCTAGGGCAACACTTGCATGCCCACCAATATGGCCCCACGTGCTACCTGTGGCATGCGTGCCATAGGTTCACCATCACGGATATATGATATTAATGCGAAAGAGAATAACATGTTTTAAAGTTAATGTTTTCAATGGTTTCAAAAGATAAACAAAAATGCATGTTCTGGACAACCTCTTTTGGGTTAAGAATCTTATTTAATTTCTGGCACACATCAGTCAAGAAAAGATGGCTATCACAACCCTATCCCTTTGCATATGCAACTGACGTCAACACAAATACAAAAGAACCAAGACTTTGATCACCACCCTCTCCCACTCACAAATCCCCTTCCGCAGTGACACACTTAAAACTGCAGTCAAAAAACAGATACAATAGAACTAAAAAGAGAAAATTTGGCAGGATAAGAAAAAAAGAATTATATGCATTAACAACAAACCATTTTATATAAAACATAGCAGAGACCCAAACCGGGCATAGCCCAACCACAATTAACACGATCTATTAAGCAAAAACAAAAAATAAATTTGGAAAAATACTATATAATCAAATACTATATATTTGTATCCTTTTACGACCTTTCTTGCCACATTTGTTAAGTGAATCTCTGCAGTTGTTAAGTTAGTAACACGGTTGTTAAGTGAATCTGGCTTCCCCATTGACTTTGTTTGTCAGAAGGTTGCAAAAGGGGACCCGGGGACCAGTGATGGAATTCAGATTTTTTTACTATTGGTTCTGTGGGTGTGACTTGGTGGGCGTGGTGTGGTGTGGCTTGGTGAATGTGGCTTGATGGGCATGGCAGGGGAAGGATACTGCAAAATCTCCATTCCCACCCCACTTTGGGGCCAGCCAGAGGTGGTATTTGCCGGTTCTCCAAACTACTCAAAATTTCCGCTACCGGTTTTCCAGAACCTGTTAGAACCTGTTAAATAGCACCCCTGCCGGGGACACTGCAACCGTCATAAATATGAATCAGTTGTCAAGCATCCAAATGTAAATCACACGACCATGGGATGCTGCAACGGTCATAAGTGTGAAAATTGTCACTTTTTTCAGTGCCACTGTAATTTCTGCAAGGCTTTCTCGATATATTAATAATAATTGACACGTTCAGCTTATTAATTGCTAATAATTTTTTTTTTAATTGGATTTATATGCCGCCCTTCTCCGGAGACTCAGGGCGTCTTACAATGCGTTAAGCAATAGCCTTCATACTTTTGTATATTTATACAAAGTCAGCTTATTGCCCCCACAAACTGGGTCCTCAATTTACCTATCTTAGAAAGGATGGAAAGCTGAGTCAACCTTGAGCCTCCAACTCGCATAACTGCAGATAGCTGGGTGTTAATAACAGTCTCTCTAGCCCGTTGAGCTATCTGAGGCTCTATCAAATGGTCATTGATCTTTTGGAAACCTTGTCTTAACTGAGGTTTACTGAATAAAAACACTATTAGGTGTATTCACGTGAACTGTCTTAAGAATCAGCAAAAACATTGGGTACTGAATCTTGAACTGTGTGCTGCTGTGGCTAAATATTTCATATTTGCCACTTAATATTAAAATACAGCAATAGCTATCTCAATTTATCTCCAATGTTTTAGAGATAGGGCAAATCTTTCAGCCAAAGCCCTTCGCACCATTTTTAAAAATGATAATGAAGAAAACTTTCATAAAGTGTCACTCCATTTCTTCGCCTTTGCTATCTGAAGATACAGTTCCATCCCCCTGGCTCTGTTCCTTCCCCTTTCTCCTCATACAGAATTCTTCAAAGTCAGCAATCTGAGCTATGAGGAAACAGAAACGCAAATGAATCCTAGAGGCCACTATTCCTCCTATAACATATGCTTGGCAATTGCCCTGTAATGCTCAAAGCCAAGTAGATGCAGGTGGATTGTCTCCAAACATAAAAAAGTGCCTCGGAGGCCAATTGTTAGCTCAAGAAATGGGATTTGGTGGTGTAGAACTACTCCGGCCTCATAGCTGAAAGTTGCAATCTTTATTTTGTTCCCTTGGCATGTTGGGGATCAGAATGCCTGATTGTTGAGCTTATGAACTCAGGTGTTTCTTTGTTCCCCACAATAAATCTAGTTTCCAAGAAACTTCTGGAAAACATAGCTTAGTGGTAGGGTTCCTTAATAGAAATTCTCAAATTTTCAACCGATTGTAATGGTCATTATTGGGAGAGAGAACCATGGTGATAAAAATATAAATTCAAGATACATTTGTAATACAGAATTGCTCTAACAGAAGTTATTTTATCTCAGTAAAAAAAGACCTGATTTCTTCCCCCCCCCACCCCAAAAAAATTTGCATCAAAATTATGTAGGAATGTTTCCAGTTGTCAAGCTATGTAAATCATTCGTCACTTCACAGGGACAGGTATTTTCTATGTAAATGCCACAATTCATCCAGCAACGGTTGCTTTTTTCCCCCTTCTTCTTCTTCTTCTGAAAGCAAAGTCTGCACCAAGGGGCAATGAAATGAAGCAATCATTATCATCCTAATCATTTCTTCAGTTTGCTTTAATTTTGCAGCTTGGTCACCTGGAAACACTGAGGGTCTTTCTTAAACGTTTAAGCAAATTAAATTTTATGCATTTGGAAGAGCCAAATGATTCAGAGACAGCTTTGCGTTATTTATATACTTGCTAGGATGGGTTTTTTTTTCTTCACCTATTGTGAAATAATCTGAGGTACTAAATTTCACCTGCATTCATAAAGTTCTTTAGTCTTGGGTAGCTTGAGAAAAAATGTTTCACTCTTGTGTTCTATTATACAACAGGATGCAAATGTGCTGATACATGAGACACAACTATGAAGACATGACAGCTGGGATTACTTGAAAAAAAATGAGGTTGATGCAAAAACAACAACAACAAACCATTCCCAGAACTAGAAAGATAGAAAGCCATTACTGTCCTATCTCTCTTTCTCTCCCACTTCCTTTTAAAGCCGTAGGCACATAAGGCTCAGTGTGATGTCACTGTGCTCTGCATAGGGATGGGGAACAAATGAGTTTCCCCTTGCATGGAAATTTAGCTAATTTCATATTTTCAAACAAATTGATGAACTAAACACAAGTTATAATTTGACATTTGCATTTCTATAAATCTGCAGTGCATTTTGCCAGGAAAATATAGTACCGTTGGCATGAAAATGTACATATTCATGAAAAGAGTTGATAAAAATGCATTATATTAAAGGGAAATTGGCAAACCTGTATACCATAGAATCATTGCAAACGAAATACATTTGAGAAATGTATGCAAGTTGCATATAAATTTTTAATAAATGTATTTTTTTTAAAAAGTACAGTTCATGAATGTACTAATCTTACAAATGGAAAACCAAGGAACTGACAAAACTCAGAATGATTAATAGAAGTGAGAAAAGGAACAAAAATGGGCAAATTGATCCATCTCTGGTTACACAAGAGTTACACTTCATGTTACAAGCAGTTAACATATGAGATGGGGCAACATGTATGATGACCTATGCACCTTAAATACAGGTAGTCCTCGAATTACAACTGTTCGTTTAATGACTGTTCAAAGTTACAGTGGAAGTGATCGTGACTTATGACAGTTTTTCACACTTACGACCATTGCAACATCCCCATGGTCATGTGATTTACATTTGAATGCTTGACAACTGACTCATATTTATGATGGTTGCAGTGTCCGGAATCACGTGATCCACTTTTGAGACCTTCTGACAAGCAAAGTCAATGGAGAAACCAGATTCACTTAACAATCATGTTACTAATTTAACAACTGCAGTGATTCACTTAACAGATGTGGAGAAAAGAAAAATCATAAAATGGGGCAAAACTCACTTAATAAATTTCTCACTTAGCAACCTAAATTTTGGGCTCAATTGTGGTTCGTACTTTATAATATCTGTATTATAAGGAAGAGAAGGGACCAAGATTGGAAATAGCAACAGATCATTGTCTTACCCAATCCCAAAACTGGTACATGCTGAGAATGAGGCATTCTGGTCTGTTCTTTAGAAATCACTACACAAAATTTCCAGTGGTTCTCTGATTCAGTAATATTTCAAAATGAACTATCTCATTGTTATGAATTCTGTCCAATTTCTGCCTCAATTTGCTACCAAAGCACAAATAGCTATATTCTTTTTTTTCTGAGCTAAATATTTGACCCAAATATTTAGAGATGTACGCAATCCGAACAAGCACTCTACAAGTAGTCCTTGCCTTATGATCATAATTGAGCCTGATAATTACCGCCATAAATCACTATGGTCATAAAGGGGATCACCTCACAAAAACCCAATTTTATGGCCCCCTTTTTTTTTTTTTTTTGGCAGCGGTTGTTAAGCAAATGCCATGGTCCTTAAGCAAATCCATTCTTTGCTACGGGGCAGTTTTTGCCAGAAACTGTAAGTAAATGCTGGTTTCTAGTAACAGTGTTGTATATCATGGCCACATGATTATGGACTGTAAATTCAGGCTGACTGACAAGTGCCCAAAATGCAGTCATGTGACAGCAGGGGAGGGGGCTGGCTGTCCAAACTTTGGAACTAGGTTGCAAGTAGCTTCTGGGGGTGGGATGGGGAGTCTGTTATAACTTTGAATGGTTGCTAAGTGACTGGTCATAAATTGAGGACTAAAATGTGTGCTTCAGTATCCATGGTAATCCAGGGAATGTGGATCATAGAAGAGTCTGCCTACATTGGACTCTGGTGTCTGCCCCAAACTGGCATAAGGACCTCTAGAAGGTCTTATACACAAACCAGGCTTAATAGCAGTAACTGTGAGAGGGATCTTGGAGTCTTAGTGGACAACCAATTAAATATGAGTGTGCGGTGGCAGCTAAAATTAAGTTGCATTAACAGAGGGATACAATCAAGATCAAGTGAGGTACTAATACCACTTTATAAAGCCTTAGTAAGACCACACCTAGAACACTGCATCCAGTTTTGGTCACCACACTATAAAAAGGATGTTGAGATGCTATAAAAAGTGCAGAAAAGAGCAACCAAGATGATTAAGGGACTGGAGGCTAAAACATACGATGAATGGTTGCAGGAACTGGGCATGGCTAGTCTAGTGAAGAGAAGGACCTGGGGAGACATGATATTTGAGGGGCTGCCACAGAGAGGAGGGGGGTCAACCTATTTTTCAAAGCACCCGAAGGCCAGACAAGGAACAATGGATAGAAACTGATCAAGGAAAGATTCAACCTGGAAATAAGGAGAAATTTTCTGACAGTGAGAGCAATCAACCAATGGAACAGCTTGCCTTCAGAAGTTGTGGGAGTTTCACCACTGGAAGCTTTCAAGAAGAGACTGGACTGCCCTCTGTCAGAAATGGTGTAGGGTCTCCTGCTGGGGAGGGGGAGGTTGGATTAGAAGACCTACAAGGTCCCTTCCAATTCTGTTAATCTGTTAAATTGATAAGACGATCCTTGGATGGAGACCTTTAACAGCGCTGTAGGTAATAACATTCGAAAAAATCAGGGTTAAGCCATACGGCTCTTCCTGTGCTGTTTCACTGTGGGAATCCAAGTTGTTCTGAGTGAACTTTGCTTCAGCTAGCCACGAATAACATGCTGACTCAGGATTCAGCTTTTAAGAGGGAACTTCCAGGCTGACTATACTTTTCCCAAGAGACCGGCCCTCCATCTGTTTCAAGGAGGCCTTTAAGTGTATGTATGTGGGGGAAGGGGGGCAGGAATAAGCAGCAGAGGGGAGGATCATGAGGAACACAGGATGAAGAGAACACCAGAGACCAAAAGAAGAGCGAGACTTGGTGAAAAGCCCTTGTTAGCAAGTAAATCCTTTCAGCACCAAAACACGAATGCTTGAAAAGCTCACTTTTTTTTTTAACTTTTTTTTGTGCTCTAGTTATTGTGATACCAGATGTCCAGCATTAGCAACGATCCGCTGGTAAATGCATCGTTGTTTAATTACTACAAAACTGGGGAGGCTCTGCTGTTTTGTAGCTGGAACTGGGGTCGTGGTCCTTAATACAGGTGGTCCTCGACTTACAACGTTCCGTTTAGTGACCGTTCAGTGTTACAACAGCACTGAAAAAAGTGACTTATGATTACCTTTCACACGTTTTCAAGTTTTTCACACTTATGACCACTGCAGCAACCCCATCGTCATGTGATCAAAATTGGTAACTGACTCATATTTATGACGGTTGCATTGTCCCGGGGTCATGTAATCCCCTTTGCGTCCTTCTGACAAGTCAAGTCAATGGGGTTTCTTTTAACAATCTTGTTACCAACTTAACAGCTGCAGTGATTCACTTAACAACCGTGGCAAGAACATTCGTAAACTAGGGTAAAATTTACTTAACAAATGTTTCACTTAGCAACAGAAATTTGGGGCTTAATTGTGGTCGTAAATTGAGGACTATCTGTACTCTTATACAATAACAGTTCTTGCTCATTTTTTAAATAATCTATAGCATTTCAGATACTATTTTGCTTGAAGTGCTATTAACAGGGGATTGTGGAAGAAAGTACCCCAAACGCATTAATATATTGGTCAAAAAATAAATGTGCAAGTTGTCATTTTACTATTTGGTTCCTTTGCTTCTGGTTACGAACTTATGTTCCAGTTGAAAGGAGCTGAAAAGGAAAGGATCTTACAGCTGTTAAGAGATTAGAAGAGAGGGAGAAATAATAGAATTTAGCCTTACTCTAACCCTTTCTGTGAATAAAATATTACACTAAACGTTATCCTCGGAGAGTGATTTATCTATAAAACAATTACAGTATTCCTGACTCATCTAGTAGAGATGACCTGTGGTAACACTGAACATTATTTTTTGCACAAACACACAGCCTATCTCCAAATCCATCTCAGATTTTATCATTCTATGGGGCAATAGGCCCACCTTGCAGTTGTGGAATAAACATAGTAAAACACCCGTGACTTGAAGTCAACTTCTGGTGATCTCAGGAGCACAAACATGCAGATATTTTTATTTTTATTTTTTTGCATTCTTACAGAAATGAGATTTTTAAAAAAAGAATAAAACAAGAATTTTTATTTATTCTCTTTGCAACTAAAGCAGATTAAAAACAATATGAACAAGCATTAGCAGCAAAAGCGTAACATCTATAACAATTATATCTCAAGCCCACCTAATCTGCCCACCCCCATGTCTTCAAGTCTGTCTTAAGACCTAAAGAGTTGGGGTCAATCCCAAGATATTTTCGAGTACTGGGGAAGGTACTATGACAGAAGAAGTGTCAGTCCTGCTAAGTGGACCAGACCATGAAATCAATTCTACAGGAAGGCTAAAACTACTTCTATTGATATTTCCTGTAACGATTTGCAAGTCTGATTGTGCTGTACAGAACCATAGAATAACAGAGTTGGAAGGAACATTGTAGGTCATCTAGTCCAACCCCCTGCTCAAGGAGGAGACCCTATACCATTTCTGACAAATGACTGTCCAGCCTCTTCTTGAAAACCTCTAGTGATGAAGCACCCACAACTTCTGAAGGCAAGCGGTTCCACTGTGATTGTTCTCACTGTCAGGGAATTTCTCCTTATTTCTAGGTTGAATCTCTCCTTGATCAGTTTCCATCCATTGTTCCTTGTCTGGACTTTGAGTGCTTTGGAAAATAGATTGTCCCCCTCATCTCTGCAACAGCCCCTCAAATATTGGAACACTGTAACATGTCTCCCCTACTCTATCTCTTCACCTAGGATTATGATGGAAATTAGGACTGGGATTCCAGTCACTAAACGATGCAGTCGAAGTATACATCATCTGACCACATTGCCTAGCAATGGCAATCTGGGACAGTCCCTATTGCCTTCGTAACCCCAAGATGTGCCAGCCACTAAGCAGGAAGAAGCAGGAATCCCAGGCAAGGAGCATGGATATGCTGTGGGGGGGTTAGGGATGGGGTGGAGGAAGCTAGGGGAGAGTCTGGCAGGGCTGATACAGATTCTATGTGGGCATGGGGAGTGTTGCAGGTGGGGGGGGGGGGAAGCAGGATTAGCTTACTAAAATGAGTTGTGACTTTCACTGCCACTTTCCCATTGAGTTGATTGTGAAAAACAGGCAGGGAAGGTCACAAATGCTGATCTTGAGATCATGGTTACTTGCAGATAAAGAATGCAGTGCTGCATTCTTTATCTGTTGCAGTTTCTGGATGGGCTTCAAGAGCAGTTCCAGATAGGACATTTTGCAGCAATTCACTGTAGAGCAACTCCTATCCAGAACCAAAGGTGGAGAATCAATGGATCCTGAAGGTCCTAAAACCTAAAACCATTTCACTTTCCTAGGATTGAGCTGTACTGTTTTTCCCCAACCAGACCTCCACAGTCCCCGGACATTGAGATAGAACCACCATAGCATCACTTGGTTGGCCCAGGTAGAAAGGTAGAGCTGGATATCATCAGCCTACTGATGATACCTCACCTCATGCCATTGGAAGATCTTACCCAGCGGCTTCATGTTAAGGTGTAGGGTGAGCATCAAGCCATGAGGGACTCCACAGAGAAGAAGTATGGATTAGATCTCTCCCCCAACCATGAATCATGAATACTGACCCACAGGAAGGAGAAAAATCAGTCCAGAGCTATACCTCCCATGCTTAAGCATCATTCAAAGCCAGTCCAGAAGGATACTATGATCTGTGTTAGCACTAGCCACTAAGATATCAAAGAGAATTAGAATGGATGTACCATCCCCCTTTTCTTCCACAAGTCATCCACAGGTGTGGTCTACTTTGCGTTGGTCTGTGCTCGGGGCCGAAGAGTCCAGATCATTTCTCCAAGATTCACTGAAGCAAGAGTGTAACCACCTTCTCAATAAGCTTTTCTGTAAATGGAAGATTGGAGATAGGACAGCAGTTATCCAAAATGGTCACATCAGCAACGGTTACCTGAGAAGGTGTAAAACCATCGACTCTTTAAGAAGTGATACGCTCACCCCCTTTCTCATGAATGAGGTCATGAATTCATTCACTACCACCAGGATCCAATCTTCCAGAAGTCTTGGTGAACTAGGAGAAATGTAACTCCAGTCTACAGAGTTACGGTGGCTTAACTAACATTTCAAGAGCCCTATCCCCTTTATCAGGATGAACAGGTTTAACCTTGTCCCAGATGACCAGGCAAGACAGGACTTCAATCATCTCATGGGACCTGTTTGGCAGATTTCTATCCAAGTTCTAGCTCAGTCCATCTTTGCTGAGCTTCTATCTTGACAAGGTTACCCAGGTGCTTTGACACACACTACCAATTATGACATGAAAGAAAAATACTACAGCACGTAGCATTAACTTAGGATATGATAGTTAACATTTGTCATATTCAACATACCTGAAGATCCACATGCTCTCTCACCAAACAAAGCCATCCTTCCTCCTCTTCAAACACAAATCCACATTAAAACATCTGGGGACCTCAAAATATTATGGGCTACAATTCCCATGCTCTTTCCAAATTCTGGAAGTTATGGTCGAACCTACACAGAGAACAAGAGGTTGCTCAAGGTCTAAGAGGCAAGGAGCTGCTAATGTGAGAACAAAACCTTTCCATTGATGGGTCCCCCCCCCCATTTTCAACAGCTAGAATGGGGGGTGAAGGCTGTGGGGCTTTGAGAGGGACTATTCAGTGCGAGGGCTTCCATGTCCTCATAAAGACGCACATCCAAACAAGATAACCACATACTGCTGAGAAACATAGTCGAAAGAATAGAAATGTACTTCATGCCATTTGTTAGGAATGCAGTTTGAACATCTAGAGCCAAAACAAATCAAAATCAAATGGCAAAAACAAAGTTAGTATTCTGGAATGATTACCAAACACGTTCACAAACCTATATGGAAGAGAAGGTATATTTTCTACAAGGATAAGTTGTCCTTTGTGTGTGTGTGTGTGTGTGTGTGTGTGTGTGTGTGTGTGTGTGTGAGAGAGAGAGAGAGAGAGAGAGAGAGAGAGAGAGAGAGAGAGAGAGAGAGAGAGAGAGAGAGAGAGAGAGAGAGAGAGAGAGAGAGAGAGAGAGAGAGAGAGAGCTGGCAATTAATGTATTTCATTTTCAAGTTCCTTCCTCTTCTCTTTTCTGCCTGGAATAAATATTTATTTCCTTCCTCCAAATTTATGTTTGCATTAAATAAATCCATCTCGCTTTATAGTATATGATATATGCCTACATGCAGCATATGTATACAGCAATATTTGTAGACTACTGTCAATCAAATGATTCACTGAGAATAACATGAATTACAAATCTGACAAAGAAGAGGGGGGAAAGAGAGAATGTGCCTGGCATAAAGCAAAAAAAAAAAAAAAGTTTCTTTTAAAGCACTGTATATATTCAATTACATCATATTAGATTAAAAGAAGCACCACTTTTTAGGGCAGGCATATTGCATGCATGAAGTCTTCTATGCTTTAGTAGATGCTGCACCTGCATTCAATGATGCCACGCTGTACTTCAGGAGAGGCACCTATCTCTGAAATGTATCTACGATAGACGGAAGAGTCCCACTTTATCTTCTCTCCACCCCACCTTGCAAATATTGTACAAGGCAAATATTGAAGCAAGATTGGTCCTTTTTGAGCCCATGAAACCATGTGGTCCGGCTGACTGCAATGCAGAATCCAACAGAAGCTCACAAGTAGTCCTCATTTAAAGACTAGTCGCTTAGCAACCATTCAAAATTACCATTCAAAGCAATTCCCAAGAGCTACTTATGACTCAGTGCTGGAGTTCTGAAGGCCGTGCCATCCCACCACTCCTGTGGTCTCCAACAGCTTGAATTGCATCAATGGGGCAAAGAAAAGTAGAAGAAAGATGCTCCCTTTTCCAAAGGCATCAGTTTCTTTGTCATTCAACAGAGTTCTTAATTTGCAGAATAGTTAATTGTAACAAAGCAGTGAATCTAGACTTCAAATTCGTCCTCCCATTTACAATGAAACATCACCAGGCTGAACAATAGCCCAAGAGATCAGCCAGACAGCTCCTATCAACAAATCACAAATATCAAAAGACCAAGTGAACATGTATCTTCTCAACAGAAGACTGCAATGGCTCTTGGTGAGTTATTATAATGCGGTTGAGAACATGTAAATTTGGACACTTCAAATGCCCCATTGGTGGGACACAGAGTGGTACATGAAGAAAACTGAGTTGGTTGTGGGATTGAGGCAGGTTTTCCTTTCTAGTAGTGCTTCGCCTCCGTTTCTCTAGCCCCTTGAGCCCCAACGAAAGGCAAAGCAAAAATCACAGCAATTCACTGTGAGAAAGAATGAATATACGCTTCAATAGCAAATCCCTTGCTTGAACCTGATTTATACTGTATCATATATGCCAAATAATTTGATCGTCACCACTTTACGCCAGGTGATCATTTAAAACACAAAAGTTAGCAAACGGTCAGCAGAATCTGCCATCAATCAATGTCAAATTTGGAAGGAAGCTTGACCTAGAGTTATGGTATTTTATGTTTTGGGGCAATGGGCATTATTTGAATAAAGTATGCATCCCTCTATATCTGATCCTATTTGTGGCATAAAGGGAGTCATTGACATAAAATAGAAATCTGTGACCAGATTTCTGAAAGACAGAGGCAGGAAAAGAGAAGGAAGTATGATTTTGCTATCACATGATGTTTCACGACCTTTTTTCCCCTTTGCTGAGCTGGGGTAGGTATGGTCTCCATGTGATGCATCCGGCCCGTGGGCCGCCAGTTTGACACCCCTGTAGGGTTTAATCTCTTTCTTCAGATTTAAAACATACAAACTGAGTGAAAACGTAACACTCAGTTCCACCACAATCACCTTGTATTGATTATCTTTGGGTTTTTTGTTCACACCATTGATTTCCGGAATTTGGGCTCCGCAATATAACAGAGGCTTTTACAGTGAACAAACAAACAGATTCTTAAAGTTGGTGACCAAACTTGTCCTTATCCTAGAGGGATAAAAACAAAGAGACTGGGAATGATTTTTTTTTTAACGTATGCATTTCTTTTACTGGACTCATGGGCTACTTCAGTTGTGACCAACTCTGAATAGCACACATAACCCAGCCTTGGTAAAATAGAAACAAAAATCTTACAATGGTAAAGAACAGACTGTAATTCAGCCTGTACTATACTTATTCACCTGGAAATACAAATGATAGTTAATCAAAACAAATACCTTACTGTGAGAGAGAAAAAACTGCAAAAATGTTGCCATCCAAGGTCAGCAGTGCTCCTCACCTGAAGTTATCAGTTGATCCTGGGTGCAGTTCAAGGTGCTGGTTAACATCTTTGAAGTTCTGGATCTGCATATCTCTGAGATCATCCCCTTCCAACTATTCTGCTTGGGAAATGAGATCTCTGTCCCTCTGTATCTGTTTGCTCTAGAAGCAATGGGATTAATACAGGCTGCTGCATTTCCATCCTAAAGACTTCTAGGCACCAGGCCAAAGAACAGGGAGTCAAACTCTCCCTCCTTATTAACAAGTTGCTTGGTTCTTTAATTTTTTTTTATTTGTGTATATTCTGCCTTTATTATTACCCAAACTGCCTAGCACTGATTGATGCCTGCAAACGCTCTAGATCTTTGTAACCATTGGCTCTCTCTCTCTCTCTTTTTGGCACAATCATTCAGCTGACAAAACACACAATTCCTCCACAAACCAGAAGCTTCCCTGGTTTCGGAATTACAGGCGCAAGGCTCCTTCTGAGCAGAAAGTCCTCCAATCTACCAAATATTTTTGGAGTTTTACTTTTGAGGAAGTGCTTTTGGACTGTTGAATTCCCCTCCAAGAGTCTCATGACAAGAGAGGACAAGAAAATAATGGACACTTGCAAAGAGCTGAACTTCCTTCTTTGGGAACTGGAATTGCATTTTCTTACTCTGTGTATGTGTGTGTGTGTGTGTGTGTGTGTGTGTGTGTGTGTACACACATACATACTGTACACACATACATACACATCATGATCTTTTTTTTTACATCTTCAAAGCATGTACAAAAAGGTAGCAACAAGAGAAAATATTGTTAATTAAATTATACTCATCAGAGGCACAGGAGGGGGCATTCCACATCCTTTATATGGCTCTAATTATTTTTGTTTTGGCTACAGTCAGATGCACATACCACTTTCAGAAATGAATTCAGATTCAGAGCTATATTTCGATTACCTTTCATTTAGTGAACGTAGGCACCTCATTCCATCCATTGGCATATCTTTTTCTTATTTTTCTTTATGAGTAACTTCCCTGTATCAAGGGCAGAATTAAAAAAATGCAGCAAGCCAATGAGCTTTATGATCAAGAGGGGACTTAAAAGGGAATCAACACTTTTAATTGCTACACTGATTCTGCTTCAGCCTATAAAAGTCTCTATTTGGAAACTGGAAGAAGCAGAAGTCCATTCAGATGGATCAGTGCCAGTCTTGGAGCTGGATCATGCAGAGATGCTGCTCAACATATTCCCTGAATGCCCAAGACTACAATCTGAAAGTTCTCTCTAACTATCTTGAGCAACTTGAAGAAACTTAGATGGCATCTACAGCCAAGAAAGCTCTTCTTATCTTAAGATGGGGACATTAACTTGTGGATACTTCCATTCCACTTTTACTTTCACTCCCCAAATACTCAAAAGTAATTAGAGGCAAGCTTGAAATGCTAACAAACTTAGAGCAGGGGTGTCAAACTCGATTTCATTGAGGGCCGCACCAGTGTTGCGTTTGACCTTGGGGGGCGGGGGTGGACGTAACCAGCATGACATCACTTGTGTAGGGCGGGGGGGTGCCTGTGGTGGCCCAAGCACTCTGCCCGCGAAAACGGGCGCCCAAGCTCTGTTTTTGGCTGTGATGGGCTCCTGCAACCTTCTACCAGTGAAAAAGGAACTCAGGAGGGCCACACGCGGCCCTTGGGAGCTCCGTTTTCACTGGCAGAGGCACCATGGGCCAATCCTTTGTTATTTCCAGGGCAGCTCTGCAGGCCAGAACTAAGCACTCCGTGGGCCTTGAGTTTGACAACCCTGACTTAGAGCAATACTAAAATACCTCTCATCTCTCACAAAAAAATTGAATAGTGCTCAAGGCAAGAAAGACTCAGTAAAATACTTTTCAGTCAGTTTCATCCCTACTTTTTCAATCAAACCAGCCAGCTAGACTTCTCTTTAAAAGAGCAGAAGCTCAGGACACAGAAGAGAGGCGAGACCAGAAATCCCTCCAAAAGGGAAAGCAGGTCATCACTTCACAACAACTGCAAGTGAACTAAAAATAAATTAGTTCGCTCTCCAGCACTGTTGATATTGTGGGAAATGCAAGAATCCAGAGCTGCAGCCAAATTGGCACCAATTCCTTATGTGGAAGTACCCTATTACTCCGTCTAAAGAAAACATTGGGTCAGCTACCCATGCATGAATTACCGTAATGCAGTCTTTCATACAGGGCTGCCTTTAAAAGACCATTCAGAAATTTTAATTAGAGTAATATTAAGATGATGTAGGAATGACCTTGGAAGACAGGAGGAAGAGCTGCAGACCAGCCAACGATCCGCTGCTGCCTCCACAGAAGGAATGCAAATGTGCCAAATGTCTTAGAAGGGACCTTCCCTAGTTTATTGGACTGTAAAGATGAGGGGGAGAGATCAGTGATGAAATCCAATTTTTTTTACTACCGATTCTGGGGCGTGTCTTGGTGGGAATAGCAGGGGAAGGATACTGCAAAATTCCCTATTCCCTCCCCACTCCTGGGGAAGGATATTGCAAAATTTCCATTCCCACCCCACTCTGGGACCAGCCGGTATTTGCCGGTTCTCCGAACTGCTCAAAATTTCCACTACCGGTTCTCCAGAACCTGTCAGAATCTGCTTGATTTCATTCCTGAGAGAGATGTACTTTCAGACTTGCAAGATTCTGTTTCCCTAACATTACAATAAAGTTAGAGCTTCTGTTTCTGGGCACGCTTCGTGTCTGTTCTACCTACAAGACCAACAGTCATTCACTATTGGTGGCCTTCAGGCTGATGAAACAAATAATGTCTAATATTCTGTGGGATACACACATTCCCATCTCTTCCCCTTTTAAAGTTTTAGGAGCCGGTTATCTTAAAGTCTACCATCATGGCTGTCAAGCTGCCTAAACTTTGTGATCAACCTCAGACTCATTGTTCCTGTGCCTATGTGTAAAGTTATTGAGCAACAGGTAGTCCTGAAGGTTAAACTGGCCAGCAGGTTTAAGGTTAAGTGCTTCAAGAAATGCAATTATGAATCCATATGGCTACAACCATGTGCTATGCAAATGTTTCCTTGCAAGTGAGTAGAACTAAATTGTGATGGGGAAATATCGGCATTCACAAGACTGTTGCCTCATATCCTTTTACATCCAGCTCCTTGGGAAGATCTGGAAGAGCTGAACATATTTTTTTAACCCTATCAGTAATCGTGAAGCCTAATAGGAACCAGCTATGAATTGCCCAATGCTAAACTCACTCACAGGGTTGTTGTAAATACAAAATGGAAAGGAAACACATTTACTCTTAGGGATAAATCATCTACAGACCTCTGACTCATTCCCCCAGAAGTCAAATTATATATAACATTTAACTGCATGAATGTTTTCCATACCAGATTGATTTTTCACAGAAAATAACTACAATCTGGATTTGAAATGTGCTCAGGGAAAGAAAAAATGTTAAGAAAAATGGTGCAGAGGGAAAGAGACGATATTTATCCCCCCCCCCCTTCAGATACTCTGTACCCCATGGGAGAATTCCTACTCTGGTACTTTAGATTAGAATGTGTGGGAGGGACTCGTAGAAAATATTCATATAAATATGATATGTAGTTTGACTTTCAATATCTCTTAAATTATGAAAATTTCCTTTTAATATTATTAGGATCCATCCTATCTTCCTACTTCTTGTCAAGTTACAATAACCTTTTTGATGGCCTCCTTTCATTTCTTTTTCCCGCTCTCATATCTCAAATAATTATTATTTTTTTCTTTTTCTGTTCCATCATATTATTCCTATCGGGTGGTATTTCAATTGGTATCATGTTATAGAAATATAACATGCTACCAATTGAAATACCACCCGATAGGAATTAGGTAGGAATATTCCTACCTAAGGTATATATCTTGGAGGGCATATGTAGCTACCGTAAAAATAGTTCATTACTACTGTATTGTTAAATTTGTATACAGCACTTCCAGAATTGATGCACTATTTCTTCAGTTGATGTTGAAGGACTAAGAGTTGGTCAACCCTGCTGATCACATGTTGTCACACCGAAACTATCTCTGGAATTCCTGACAGAATGGTATGTTTATAATTCTATAGAAATTGAACGCCACTTGGGTAACCCTGTAACCTCAGGCATTGGTTGGAAGCCTACATAATACTCTTATTATAAAGCTTGAAAATACGATTCCTAAATCTAGATTTAGTATGGCAGCTTGGATATTACCTGTGATCAGTTGTTAATTTTAGCCACCTGAATTTGGATCCAGCTCTCCTGTTGTAAATCCTGTTTTGTTTTTGTTTTTGTTTTTTCATTTAAGAAGCTGAGAAAGGATTATTGCACAATTCCAGTGTCTATAACTAGACTTGATTTCTTCTTTACAGGGAGCCTTCAGGGAGAAGGCTATTAAGATGTTTTTTATGTGTTTCAAAGTTTTTTAACACTTTTGCTGTACAAAAAACAATTTATTCCATAGGAACCTGGGCTAAAAGGAGCACCAAAATTCCATATTGCTTGACATCTTATGCCAAAATATGAGGAAATCACAGATAGATATCTCAATGTTTTAAATTTTCATTTATTCCAGGACAGGAAGGTTATTTTGCAGGATTTGGTGAGGGAGCAGGGAACATAATAATATTGACAATTTATAGAATAAATGAAGTAATGTGCAGTAACATACTTAATGCAGTTGTTTATAATCCGGACTGTGATCCCAGTTTGGGGGTTATTGTTGTCCAACACTTTTTTTCACTAGAAAAAACAAAGAGAAAGGGAAATTCACCCAGATAAAGCCAAGAAATTCAGAAGTACAAGAAATTCAGAAGTACAAGAATACCTATGCAGGACAGGTACAGCAGACTCAGGTTCCATGCCAACAAATGTTAGGGACAGAGTGTAAATATACAGTATGAAACCACAATTGCGCTGCATTCAGCAAGAGGATATTGGCTTGGGCAGCCAAATAGACCACATGGTTTTGCCTTGAACTTTCAATGAACCTGACAAAGCAATCTGTTGACCAGTGACGCTAGTAAGAAAATAGATGGCCTGGCTGCGTCTATAACTTGGCAAATGCACTTCTTTTCACAATTTGATATGGACAAGGGAGAAAAATCCACAGGATCACTATGACCAAATCTAAATTATTCGCAGGATCAGGAAATAAGCATTCTCTAACTCGGCACCCTCCAGGTTTGCTTCACTATCAATCCTATCCTCCCTAGCCTTTGGCAATGATCATTGCAGTTATGGGAATTGGGATAGAACAAATCTGAAGGACATCAGATCGGAGAAGTTCAATCCAAGTAGTTCATAGGACTATATCCAAAAAGAACTTAGGGCTAAAAAAATTTAGAGAGTTCATAGGACCACATAACCTCCAGGGGCTCAGAATGAACGATACACCAGCTGGTTGCTAAGTCAAACTGTGGTTTATTCCATCTCTGAGAAGAATGAAGGATTCTTTTTTTACTCACAACTGAACCTCAAAGCATTTAAGTGGGTTTGAAATTGTAGAGAAAACAACTTGATATTTAGATGCTGTATCATCTTAGAAATTATCCGTCTTATTCACATGGACATCTGTCCTACCACCCACCATGATCTTTGTTTTCTTTACATGGACAAGGAAGAGAGATGACTGTACTTCCAAATGCAAAACACCACTTTGCAATTTCAGACTTCACTTGAAATTTCCTTTCAAGAATACCAATTATTCATCTATCCCTCCCCCCCCCCCCCCCCCGGCTTTCCCATTGCCTGATGCCCAGTTATCTTAAAAACGTCCGTATGTTCATCCACATCCCAAAATCACTTTTATTCCAAATTTATGCTGAGGAATGCAAAAGCAGAGTCAAGTGAGATTGAAGCCCTAAAGAAAATTGTAAAATGTCAGAGAAATCCATGTTTGGGGCTTGCACCCCTATGTTCTACATAATAAGAAAGCATTCTTTTGCTCTTTTTTTAATCACTAGATTCATCTTTATAGATTATTGATCTGCATAACAAGTAGGCATTCTTAAATTCACCTAGAACTCGGGTGTCAAACTTGGAGTATCACGTTGCCGTCATGTCACGTTTTTCTCCTTCACGGAGCTGGGGGGCATGGCCTGTGTGTGATAAATCCGGCACGTGGCCCCCCAGTTTGACACCCTTGACTTAGAACCATTTTCTTCACAGGTTGCCCTTTCTAGGCCACAGTTTCTTTGGATATTGTTTTGCCATGCATTAAGTATGGCAAATGATTTTTGCCATACTTCCCTAATGATTTGTTGACTCTATTTGCACATCTAGAAAGGATGCAGAACAGTTTAAGGAAGTATACAAATGTGTTGCATAAAGTTAAAGGCCCCTCATTTTGGATTTTTTTTTATTTGAGTATGATATCAGAGTACAGAAAGCACATATCATATTATTTATGTAAACTGCATGTGTGTTTGAACTGTAGGACTTCCCTATTTGTATTCCTCCTATCTGTATGGATTTTTAAAAGGTTAAGCACATCAAATATACTTACTGTACATACATTGCCACAGCTATTGCCACAGTCCAATTTCTTTAGAAAAGGCAGATCTAATATTTTTAAATACATGACCTTTGGGTCAATCCTGATATAAAATGCTAATTGTCTGATTTCTCTGGTCCTTTCATGATCAACAAAAGCTTTGGCATGGGACAAAAGCTTTGGCATGGGAACTAAGCTTCAGGTTTATCCAAACCTAATTGTAAGTATCATTACAATAAAAAAGTTATAAGATATGTTTTAAAAACACATAAGGATATACCTGTACAAAACACATATGTCGCAAGCCTAGGTATGGCTTAATAATTAATGGTAAATAATGGTTACTTATAGGCAGCCATTCTCTTAAGGTAAATTGGATTAAATTTCCCAGCTTGAGGAAAGTAATAGGTAGCATAAGGAAGAGTAGTAAGCAGCCATGCAATGTTAACAAGGTTAACATGACTCTCATTTAGATTTTAAGGAATAGGAGTAACACTGTGGAACTAACATTGCTACTCCAGCTATTTGCACATATTCGCACATAAATGTATCTCTACTTATTTGTCAGTGAACTTCTATGTCTCCAGTGCTCTCAATTCACCTTGCGCAGTCTGCCTGCAATCTTTTACTTTTTGGAATGAGGAAAAGGTACACAAAATATATTATTAAAAATTCATATGGGACCAGTAGACAAGAGGAAGAATGTTGGGACTCTTGTATTTGATGCCTTTTGTTATTTGCTGCTTTTTAATTAAACCAGTTAAATGAGTCCTGAAGAGAAAGAGAATTTTAAAGAAACAATTCCAGCTGCGTTTTATGTTCCTGAAGTTGGAAAACAAAACCCATTAATTCACACCACATTTTTTCCAGCAAATTCTTTGCAAATTGTATGGAAAATATGATTTGTTCGCAAGCTACGGAAAGCTTTCAACAAGGATCAAATGTTGAGTCTAGCTCTTGGTATTGTACACACTATCCTTGCATGCTGAGAGAACAAAGCCTTTTAGAAATGCATTGACCAGAGGGTTACTAACTTTTCTCACTCTCCTCCATGAAGGAGGAGTTCACAAGCCAGACTGAATGCGGTGCGGTTTCTTCCTATCCCTTGGAGAACAGTGTCTTAATAATACTGATTTACGGGCACTTTGTTCACTAATTAAAATCCAATTCTTAATCTCATCATGAATGTTTCTCTCTCTCTCACTCTGTAATTAGTTAGTGTAGAGTTGCAGCTACAGTCAACCCAACTCCTTGTCTACCATTTCTACCGTACGTAAATTAGAAGCACAGAAACAGCTTCCTTCAAGGGACGTGTATTCATTCCTGGGAGAACAGTGTCTTAATAACACTCTGATTTACAGGCACTGGATTTAATGCCTACTAGTTAACATCCAATTCTTAATCTCATTATGAAAGTCTATGTACATCTATGTATCTATGCAATTAATAAGTGTAGAGTAGATAGAATTGCAGCTACAGTCACCCAACTCCTTGTCTTCTATAAGCATTAAGTATTTCTACCATAAGTAAATACAAGTACAGTTTACTTTCACTTCCTTAATAGTAATAATGATCAGAAAAATGCTAATCTTCATTATCATCACTACAATTTCCTTATATTATTCTAATAATTGGCAACCTGGTGCCCTCCAGATAACACACATACACACACACACACACAAATTCCTTATAATTAACTAAGTAGTTTGTGGGGTTCAAATCATCTAGAAGACACAAGATTGTCTCACACAAGCCAATTGCAATAGTTTTGCAATTAATACTATTAATCAAAATAAAAATCAGAAAAAGAACGATCTAGCTTTCAAGATGATACAGCTTAACTATCAATGTACAAAAAAGATACAGGAAAAGATGTGAAAAGATGGAAAGTATGCAATGGAAAGTCAATTCTTCTTTGTTCAAGAACCTAACTTAAATCTGACTTTGCCATACTTGGGATCCTTCCAACTGCATCACTGAATATTGATGGTGAAATTGAACCTTGGCAAGATATTTTCCTGCTATTCTGAAGAAGCAGCGCATAGAAGTTGTCGTGCATGCAAGAACAGTGGTGAACTTTTGATTTTTACACAATCCTGGACGTTTGCAGTTTACTGCAGAGGTCGGGACGAAAGGGTTAGAGAAAAAAAAATGTTTTAGATAAGCCTATCTGCAGGATTCGTCACCCCCAACTGTTCTTTCTAAGAGAAAATGTTTCTAAAATATAAGTAGTTCTCAATTTATGATGACAATTGGGATCAGAATTTCTGTTGATAAGCAAAGCAATTATTAAGTGATTCACACCTGATTTTATTAACTTTCTGCCCTAGTTGTTAAGCAATCATTACAGTTAAATGAACCACACAGTTATTAAGAGAATCCAGTTTTCCCAATGACTTTATTGGGAAAATAAAGAATCCAGCTGAGAAGGTCGCAAATGGTAATCACGTGACTCTAGGATATCACAAAGATGGTGAATACATGCCAATTGCCAAACACCCAAATTTTGATCATGTGACCATGGGGATGCCCTGATGGTTTTAAGCACCAGGAATGGTCCTATGTCACTTTTTTCTGTGCCGTTGTAACTGTGAGCAATTTTTGTTACTAAACATTTGCCAAACGAACGGTTGTAAGTCTACCTGTAGAGTAAATTAGTGCAATCATAGCACAATCAAATCAGTACAGTCATCATTGGAGTTGATGATCTGGGAACTTCAGGGAAAGCAACCAACGTTTTTACATCAGAGATCATGAAGTTCAGAAGACACCTCAACCCTGGTATGTTTTTCTTCCCGTATTCTTGAAGCAATATGATGTGCCAAGAACCTGATGTATTATGCTGTTTCTTTCATATAAGAACAGGTGGATTTAGAAGAAAATAAAACTTCCTGCTCTATATTTGGAATTAACACAAAATGGGAGAGACACATAAACTATGAAAATTATCCAAATATAAATACATCGAAGCTTATGTGTTTCTTCAATGTTTGGGGCCAATTTTCTTTAACAAATTTAAACAGTAATATCCATAGCTTTTTTTTAAAAAAAAACATAAACCTTGGGAAACGTTTCAGCCTCGTAAAATGCTTCTGAATTGCCAAATGCCAATGTTAAACAAAATTACTACAGCACACGCTGAAACTTATTTCCTTCAAATTGAGCCAGAGAGGAACTTATAAAACTGTCAACTTGAATTTGTGCTGCAAAGTTGCTGCTAATACAGAAACACGGCCAATACCTTTGATCTATTACATGTTCGTGCATAGGTGAGTCAATATTATCACTCTTGCCATCATCACTGAGTGTGGCAGTCAGTAGGAAGGGCATAATCAAGACAGACTGGATTTAATGAAACATCAAAAATATTTATACTTTCCTCAAAGGCTGAATGATTAGGGGAAACGGAGGGAAGATTCAAAGTACACGAACAATGCTGTGACAGACCATCACTTGGATGGGGATCATTCTGGTACATCTTTCAGGGTGCGAAACAATAATGGAAACATGAAGTTACATGTGAAATGCCTGGTAAGCAATGCCTAATTGGACTCAGCAAAAAAAAAAGAGCGACGGAAGCAGTCCTTGACTTCTAATCATTTCATTTGAGATTTACAATGGCACTGAAAAAAGTGACTTTTGATGTGTTCTCACACTTACGAATGTCAGAGCATCTCCACAGTCACATGATCAAAATTTGGCACACTTGTATTTTTGACAAGTGCAGCATCCCAGGATCATGTGACTGCCATTTGCGACCTTCCCAACTGGCTTCTGACAAGCAATGGAGTCAATGGAGGAAGCCAGATTCACTGAAAAACTGCAGAGAATCACCTAACTGTGGCAAAAACAGGGGCCATAAAATGGGGTGCAACTCACTTACCAGTAATAACCAACCACCTTGCCTAACAGAAATCCGGATCCCATTGTAATTGAGGACTACCTGAACTTCACGGGATCATTATCTGGCTGACTAGTCCAAAACTACAGAAAGGACAGAGCTTTAGCAGTGATTCTTCTACTGCCACTATCCAGCTTTTTTTTGGGGGGGGGGGGGTGATTTGTAATTCCCAATCCTCTCCCTTGGGTCTCATCAAATTTGCAAACACCAACAAAACATTGGCAGGATGTAAGAGCAAATTGGACATCAAATTTTGGTAAGTTAGAGAAATGCATTGAAAACTATTCAGTGAAATTTGCAAAATCAGTATAAAATACCAGCATGATGTAGCTACAACCTAAAAAGCAAATAAATGCATTTTAGGCTGCATCCACATAACTATGATTTTCAATATTGCTGCACTTTAATCATCATTGGTAGGATTCTTCTTGATGTACTGTGTTGGATTATGGAGAAAGTTTATGAGGAGAAACAAGAAATTGAGTCCTGGGAAGAAAGACTGAAGAAACTAGAAATGCTTGGTCTTGAGAAAGGAAGAGTTAGAGTGGGGATGTGATAGCACTTGTCAGGCCTGGAAGCCATCTTTTTCATTGGATCTTCAGACCTGCCACATTTACTACTGTGGGAAACTGAGAATTGTATGGAGGCAGGGTGATATATATATATAGTCATAATAACATTCCTTTCTCAGAGAGTCAAGAACATCTTGCCCTACACTTGGAAGGCTGGATTTGGGAGGCATTTCCAATTGGGATGATATTTGATTGGGCCATGTGATGGACTTGTGGGTGTTGGGCAGAGACTTGAACTTTCCTTTTGGTGGGGAAAACCCAAAACCTTTTACATTCAGGTTTTTCCAGATGTGCCAATATGACATCTCTAATAAAATGTAACTTTGAGGAAACTCATGCCTTGGAGTTTTCTTTCGTTGGGGAGGGGGATTACTGTAAAAGCTAAACCACAGTCATTTGTTGGGCGTGATTTAATTTGTATTCCTGCACTGAGCAAGAGGATGGACTCAATAGGCTTCTCCTATTCTAAAGGAATAAGTCTTGCATTAGCAATTATCAAGGGTTGTATTGCTGTTGTCCCAGTTGTATCAAATTTAAGAAAGACAGCTTGTAGATGAAACTTGAAAGCTGAAAATAAATATGTTTTGAACTCTATTAAAGTAATTTAATTAATATGACTTCACCTTCTTTCTTTCCCCAACTAAGTGCCTTCCAACATTTTCAGTCAGTGTGCCTAATTCCTGAAGCTTCAGTTCAGGTCTAACATGAGACGGTGTCAGGCTGGTTTAGGCTTACCCATCTCCTGTTCACACATACTCAGGTTTCTCTTTAAGCCTGAGTTCCAAATGTTATGAATCCTTTATAAGGTCAAAAGCCTATGTGCTAATCTGGGACAGAATTGCATTAATGTATTCCCTACAATCCAGATATAGGAGATAAACAGGGATAACTCAATGCTAACAATGATATATTAAGTTAAAAAACAGCTCCCTTTTCTTTGTAATAATAGATTTTAATTATGCATTTAATTAATCTATATACAAGCCATCTGTCAGGACCACCTTTCATTATTTGGTTTATATAAGCAACCTGGAACTCATTGAGGGATTATGGGCCAGTCCTTCTCTCTCAGCTAAACCTAAATGAAATGATTGCTGTTGGGTTAAAATCAGGCAGCTAAAACTTTGCTGAGTTTTTTTGGGGGGGGAGAAGGTAAGTTATAAATCTAAGCCATAACCGGATATAATTAAAATAAAACTGGATTTAGCTTGTTGACACCAGATGTACACCAGTGAGCTGTTTATCTCATCCAAATAACATCATAACAAATGAAATTTACTAGGCTTTTCTTCACCCATAAGTCTGTAAAGATAGACAGCAAGCTTGAGCTTCCTGCTCTACAGTATAGCTTGTCCAAAATTAATCTGTCCTCAGAATGTCCTTGATAGATCAGGGAATTACATTTAACTGTTTAGCACTGTGAATAACACCAATCTGCTTGTGTTGTTGAGTGTTATTGGCACAGCCCATTTTCTACCTTAGCTACTCAACAACTGAAAAGGTAATGCTGTGTTTTGAAGGAGAGGAGGATGAAAGGAGAAAGAAGTTGATCTGCTTCACGGGTGTCAAACTTGTGGCGTCACATTGCCGTCACATGATGTTTCATGACATTTTTCTCCTTCGCGGAGCTGGGATGGGCGTGGCCTGCACATGATGCATCTGGCCCGTGGGCTGCCAGTTTGACGCCCCTGTAAAAATCTGCTCTACTGAGAAGCCATACACTACTCTCTCCAATGGCTCCTGTCCTTATCCAGCACCATTTCCATGCAATCAGCCTGCAGCAGAAAGAGCACTGAAAATGAAGATCGCTCTATTGGTTCCTTGTCTTCTTCAACTATACCCATCACTGCTGGTGATGATCTTTTCATAATAGTTGCTACAATAAGTTTATAAGCTGGTTTTAAAAGTCATACCTGGGCCACCTTCTTCCAGTCAATCTTTTTTTCTTGCGTGTTAATTTAAATACCATACGAAATTTTAAATTAGCACATACTCCATTGTACAAGGCAGTGATTATATTATGCAGGCAGTGCATGAAATGCGCATTTAAACCTATGAACCAATGGAAAGGTCCAAGCTTCTTTTACAAAAAAGTGGATACTGTGGATATCAGTCTACTTCCTTGATGTCACTATAAAAATGTGATGGATGCATAAAGACCACATGACAAGCCTGCATATTGCCATGAGATGCCGTGCATATCTCCATGCTTCCTGAACTCCCCAACAAATCTATTATCGATAACCAGGCGCTACAACTATATTTGTTCTGACATACTTGACAGAGATAGTTAATTAAGGGAGCTAATGCAGCATCAAAGAAATCCAGCCTCCCAGAACACTCGGTAACGTATCTTAAAATCACTGTTTTGGAAAAGCAGGATTTTACAGCAATATCAAATGAGAAATTATTGATTTCACGTCACATTTCAGGCAATCTCTGAAGAATCTCTAAGACCGCCCCCACCCACACAGACAGGCAAGACACCAGAATATAAACTGACGTCACTTCTTACTAGCACTGATGAAGTTACCCAGTTAGGGTAATGAAACTTTTGCAAGAAAACAGGCAAGCTCAGAGAGCACCAAGGACCCCTAATATTGGAAGGGCTCAACAAACACAATGAATTTGTGTACTGTAAACTGGCCTGTGTTCTCCCCCTCCCCCACTTCCACCATCTCACCCCAATTTAAATCCTACATCAGTCTACCCACTCTGTGCATCTGATGAAGTGGGATGCAGCTCGCAAAACCTTATGCCTTTTAATAAAACTCATTAGTCAGAAAAAGTGCTACCAGAATCCTGATTTGCTGCTGCTGCTGCTGTGCATGAGTTTGGTTGACTAGGAGGGAGCCATGCAGATGTTACCCAAATGCTTCTATTAACTTAATCTTCCTCAGAAGGCCCCTTCTGCTGCCAAGTGCTTAAGAATGCCATTCGGGATTTAGAAGCCATTTTTGTTCCCTGCCAAGGACTAGTCATGTATAGGAATCTGCAGGTTTGATAATAGAGCTCAGAAGAGCATGCATGCTAATCATTACTTGCTGCAGTGGATGAAACACAAGATACATGCAAGCTAAAACAGTACTACTCCTTCATTCGCTTTGTGGTGAAGGTTGTTCACTCTGTGGTGAAGGTTGAAGAGTGTGGTAGCGCAGCAGCTTTCCCGGTACCTGGATGACGCAATCTATCTAGACCCATTCCAGTTGGGATACAGCACGGAAAAAGCATTGGTCGCATTGGTTGATGATCTCCGGAGAGCTCGGGACAGGGGATGCTCCTCTGTCTTAGTCCTATTGGACCTCTCAGCGGCTTTTGATACCATCGACCATGGTATCATGCTGCACCGGCTGGAGGGGTTAGGAGTGGGAGGCACTGTGCTGCGGTGGTTCTCCTCCTTCCTCTCCGGTCGGACACAGTCTATGTTGGCACGGGGACAGAGATCGACCCCAAGGCACCTTGTTTATGAGGTGCCACAAGGGTCGGTTCTCTCGCCCCTGTTGTTCAACATTTATGTGAAGCCGTTGGGGGAGATCATCAGTGGTTTTTGGGTGGAGTGCCATCTGTACCCTGATGACACTCAGCTGTACATCTCCACCCTGGACCACCCCAATGATGCCCTTAACGTGATGTCTCGCTGTCTGGAAGCCGTGCGGGTCTGGATGGGGAGAAACAGGCTGAGACTCAACCCCTCCAAGACTGAGTGGCTATGGCTCCTGGCATCTCAGTATAGCCAGCTAGTTCCATCGCTGGCTATTGGGGGTGAAGTACTGGCCCCCTCGGAGAGGGCGCGCAATCTGGGTGTCCTCCTGGATGCATGGCTGTCATTAGACAAACACGACGGCTGTGGCCGGGGGGCTTTCTATCAGGTTTGCCTGATGCACCAGTTGTGTCCCTTTCCGAGACACCCTGCGCATGGTCACTCACGCCCTCGTCACATCCCGACTGGACTACTGCAATGCTCTCTACATGGGGTTCCCCTTGAAGAACACAGAGGCTCCAGTTGGTCCAGAATGCGGCCACGCAGGTGATTATGGGTGCGACCCAACGCATCCATGTGACACCTCCTCTGCGCAAGCTGCACTGACTCCCGGTGGTCTTCCGGGTGAGATTCAAGGTGCCAGTTACCACCTTTAAAGCACTCCATGGCTTAGGGCCCAGATATCTACGGGACCACCTTCTGCCACCAATAGCCAACAAACATGCTCCCACAGAGAGGGGCTCCTCAGGGTGCCATCAGCAAAGCAATGCAGACTGACGACCCCCAGGGGGAAAGCCTTCTCTGTGGGGGCACCTTCCCTCTGGAACAAGCTACCCCCTGAGATACGCATGATTCCCGATCTCCGTGCTTTCCGCCGGGCTCTCAAGACCTTGTTATTTCACCAGGTGGGCCTTGCTGACTAAATAAAATTTGGATGGGGTAGTTTTTAAAATTATGGGGTTTTAAATCAAGAAAGCCAAGATTTGTTTAATTTTGTTTTAAACGGGTTTTAAATTTTGTACTATATTGTCTTTTACTATGGCTGTACACCGCCCTGAGTCCTTCGGGAGAAGGGCGGTATATAAATCTAATAAATCAAATCAAATCAAACATATCTAATTCTTAAATATTGCTCTAGCTGTTTTTCATAAAGCAACCAAAATCCAAAGAAAAGTTGTTATCCCTTGTAAAACTATTTCTCACTGGGTTATGCTATGACTTTGGGTTATGCTATGACTTTGGGTCATGCAAGGCATTAGTTTATTAGGAAGATCTTTTATTCAGATTGGTAATGAATCAGGAAAAATGCTACAAGCATAGTCCCTTTAACAAAATAACTTTTAATAATCTTTTTACAAAGCAAATGCATCAGGCTTTGTCCAGTTGTCTTGGCATATGGTGTTGTCTACGCAATGAAGCTTGCCTTTATGTTTCTAGTTCAGTTGTTATGTGGGAGGAAATAATTGTATAAGAAAAGAAAAAGAAAAAAAAACATACAAAAGAATGGATGTTAATAAATTTAACTGATATAATCCGAGTCACTGTACATTCAAAATGGACACAGCAAGATGGTAATGCCTTACCTTCACCAATATACAGGGAGTCCTTGTATAATGATTGCCTCAGTTAGCAACCATTTTCAGTTATGCCGATCAAAAAGCTTCACGTTATGATCTTCATAGGTCTGTAAACTGAACTAAGATCATAAACCCAGTTGGAGTTTTGCTTAGAAATTGCCTTGCTTAATGACAGAGTTCCCCGTTCTAATTGTAGTTGCTAAATGAGAACTACCTGTAATCCCTCTGGAGATGGCCGAAGAATTGGGTGGTAAAGTAATAAGCTTTCTTCTATGATGTAAGGAAATACAAAATGAACAGTGAATGAAAAGGATTTTTTTTTCATATCACAATCTTTGTGCTGGATACATTGGCATAATGTATATGTATACATTATGTATAGTGTATGTATAGCATACACAATAATCCTTACCATCTTTCAATTAAAAAAAAATGAATAAATGTTCAGGATACCTCATGTTACCTCAATTTATGACCCTGTCTCCTTTTTATTTATTTATTTAATTTAGGCACTGTCCAACTCTAAATCAACTATGGAAGGCACTCATGTTGTAACAAGCAGGATAAAATCCAATATAAATAAAGAAAAAGATACCAAATCCAGCCAATAACTGAGATAAATATAAATATTAGAAGCTGGATGCCACCTTAGCCAGGGCCTGGAAAAACAGCCAAGGCCCTCCATAATGCTATTAGGGTGGGAGTCATTCAGACTCCCTTCTCCGCCCTTTTACAGCTACTTATGCCACAGCTTTCAAAAACACCCTAATACAGATTTCCTTAATCTGTCGGTTGCTAAATAAACTGGCCTACCACTCTGAGAGTCTCCCATTCAACATATCTGGAGGATGCCAAGTTGAGGAATACAGAAGTACACCCAAAATCTTCTGAATAAAATGCTAAACTACCATTTTGGCAGCTTTTGTATTCCTCTCCTCTCCCACACCTGCTCCATTTCATGTGTTCTCTTTTGCTTCCTGCATCCTGCTAAACCAGGAGTATGAAACTCATGGCCCGTGGGCCGGATGTGTCATGCACTGGCCACGCCCACCCCCAGTTTAGCAAAGGGGAGGGAAAGTCGCGTAATAACAATGTGACATCGCGAGTTTGACACCCCTATGCTAAGCAAACAATTTGAATCATTCAATCAATTGCTTATCATTTTTGTAAAATATTGGTTAATCCTGTTGAAATCCTCTTGCTGTACCACCTGAATGGTTATTGCAGTATTAGGGTTCCTAGACTAGGGTCTCTAACGCGGGGACTGGCTTCCTTTGAATTGCCTTTATTTTTTTTGGAGAAGCACACATTTAGACAGGGTCGCCATCTTATATTTGTCGTCCCTCCCCCAAATTTTGTCAGTTCTTTCCCTTGTTTCTTCAAAACTCTTCTAAGACTATTTAGTACTTAACACTTTGGTTCTTACATTTTTTTTTATGTCTTTTCATGCCAACAGTTTTGATAATTGTGACTAACGGAGGCTCTAAAGGCCACCAAAACATGGGTCTCAAGTAGCTCTCAGGTTTCAGATTGCCCACTCTGCTACATACATGGCTTGCTGCATGAGCTATATATAAAGATTACATCTAATACAGTAGGACTTGCCTGCAACTGTTGTCGTCGTGATTTGACTTCAGCTCAACCTCCTTCAACTTGAGGCCCTTCAGATGTGCTAGCTGTTGGCTGTGCTAGCTAGGAATTATGGAAGCTGCAGTCCAGCACATCTGGAGGACAGCAGGGTGGAGAATACTATTTTAAGCTATCAATGTGGCAGCCAAGAAATTAGAAGCAACATGGCACAAGAGAACTTTGCGTCTCCCTTGCCCCCATGAGTAAGAACCGCCCTCAAGCCTGATTTTAGGCAATAATTTGTCTCCCATTTTCTCGCAAAATATTTAAGAAACATAGCATTCCAGCCAACAGCGTCAACACCATGGAACTCTTCTGGCCAACTGAAAGTCTATGCTCTGCTCCTGCCAATATTAATAAATACCATTTGTGTTATTGCTAAATATTAAAAAATCAACAAAGAGGCAGATATGCCTGATCTGCAATTATAAAAGAAGAGAAATCTGCTTCTTTAGAAACAGCATATACCGTGTTTTCCCCGAAAATAAGACCCAACTGAAAAATAAGCCCTAGCATTTTTCCAGGTGCTCGTAATAAAAGTCCTACCCTAAAAATAAGCCAGTAAAGATCATCAGTCAAACAGACACATTTTAGTAATGTATTTCCCTGAAAATGAGACCTGACTGGAAAATAAGGCCTAGTGAGTCTTTTGGAGCAAAAAAATAATATAAGATCTGGTCTTATTTTTGGGAAAACACAGGGCATATTTACGATGTGAAATCAAAACAGAATTTGGAATTGAAGTCCTATTCTGTATATTGAAGTAACAATGGCCTACAGATGGGGGGGGGGGGGGGGGATAATGAAAAAGGCAATAAGAATCATAGCTCAGTGTCATAATTTTAGTAGGCCTGCCTGCAACAGACCAATTCAGAGCAATAATGTACATAAATGATTATACCTTTAGGGGTAAAATCTGGAACATGTTTGCTGGGTTTAACTCTCACTGAATTGAAAGCAATTTACTCTAAAGTAAATGTGTTTACGTTCCCGCATGTCGGTTCTACTGATCTATTTCTCTAAAAGGAACTCAATGAATAGTCATTGACTATAATATATATTTCTACATTACTAATAGGGAATTAAAAGATGCCAAGAAAACCTCCAAACTTGAAGTGACTTTGATGAGATACTGGGTATATTAGAAGCTTAGCATTTATTTCTTACCTGCCCTCAAAATTATGGAATTACTATAAATTACTGTGCCAAATATTAAAATTCTGACTGTAATTCTAAAAGCTTCTTAAATTTAAACATTTAAATTTAACATATTTGAAATATTCCAGGATTTCCTGGAATGCTGACCTGCTGAATAAAGAAGCAATATATAATACTATACTACACTACACTACACTACACTACACACTACACTACATTACACTACACTACACTACACAATACAATACAATACATAAAATAATATAAATAAATGAATAAAGAATTCTATCATACTGACTCACAAATCTAATCCAACTCAGAGATGCTGAAAGACAGAACTCAGTGGAATTAGAGGGTTCATAAGGTCTAACTAATTTCCAATCCCCCAAAATAGATCACGAACAATGGCAAAGTTCTTCTTATCCAAAACCAAACCTACATTTTGGACTTGAATGGATCCAAATACTCGATAACCTCCTGCCCTATTTGGATTTTAGACCCAAATTTCCCAAGGTTGGCCACCTGAAGATATGTGGACTTCAACTCCCAGAATTCCCCAGCCAGCCACACATCCACACATCAAGTGGCTAAGGTTGGGAAACACAGGCTTAAACAAAACACTTCTTAATGGACAATCAGGATTGTTTTACAAATAAACTGTCATACCTACAACCTTCTATGCTAATCCTCTTTTGAAAACCCTTACTGACAGAAAACCACCTAACTGGACTCAGAGAACAGATGAGTAAAAGGTAGTTTTGAGTCAAACATGTATTTTCCCTGTCTCTGAGACATAAGCACACACTTAGAATATCAGACATTCAAACAATGCAAGTTCAAATAATTCAATTTCTGTCTCTGCTAGAGTCTCTTTGCACAGGTGTCCAAATGCAAAGCAGTGAAAGCTTGGCCCGACTGAATCCCCCAGACAAGTACTTAGTCTTTCCGTTCCTATAATAAAATAAATCTAGATGTGTTGTCTCTGGTACACATAATAAATAGTTCTTTTAAGAGTATACTTTTGACACATGCTTTTATTTGCTTAACAACCACAAATTTAGAATTTCAAAAAGAAAGTAAAAGATAGTTCTTCAATCTGTGAGTCTTTAGGGCTTTACTAAGGGATCATCCATTAATTTTTTTTCTGCCTCTTTAGTTCTTTTTTAAAAATTAAGCTTTTTTTTAATGACTAAGTTTAAGCCTGTTCATCGATTTGTAAGGGTTTTTTTTTTTAGTCATACCAGTCCTGCAGCTATTTATGTATAAGGGCAATTTCATGCATTTGAATTTGATTGCTGTTCATTTTTTGCAAACTTTATGCTACTTTTAAACAGGTGTTTCCTCTTCCTATGGCTATTACTAGTATTTTGCTTCTTATTTCTTTAAGGCCCTTCAGCAATCAGGGACTGGGTGGATTAATTTACTTCTCAGGAATGTGATAACCCTCTGAATGAACAAAATCAGAACTGGGGTTCAGAATCTCTATGATTAGTGGAAAACATGAATGGAGATTCCAAATATGAACATTAAGCTTTTGAAGTGACCTCTATTTTCTTTGTTACAAGTTTCACCAGAATTAGCGGAAGGAAAATTACATGAAATACTGTGGTCCTTTCCATAAATTTTTGTTCTTGCTGTTCCTCAATCGTTGACAGCCAGTTCAGGTTGCATCACTTAGCTGAATGTGGCCAAACTTGAGGAAAGCTAGACAGGGTTGCCCTGGGTTAGCCTATGGCTGGGAGACCAAGAGAAAATCTCAGGCTGAAAAGTGAACTGGGAATCGTGAGTGTGTGTCTCAGATTAAGACAATGGCAAACCAGTTCAGTATTGCTGCAAAAGAAAACCTTCGCCATATAAATCACTAAGAGTCAAGCTCCATTGGGGGAAATATTTACTTTTAATGGGAATGTTCACAATTCTTCTATAGGATGCATTCTTAATCGTTATCAGCAATAATTTATCGCTAGATTATGAAATTCCTTTCCTTTTTCTTTAAGCGTACATGAACTGAGATTTAGTGTGCTGCAAGCAATGTATTTTGATCATCTGGCCAATTTCAGTGTTATGCGACACAATTCCTTTCTCCAATGTCATTTTCCAAATGACATTCCAAAGATATGTAAATATAACTTTAATTCAATTTTTACCAAACAAATGCTCATATCCTATATTATTAAATAAAAATCCAATCAATTAACAGAACAAAAAGCGATTAAGAATAGCACAGGAACAATATTAGGAGAAAGGTATAGCCTACCTGACAGCAGAATTTACACTACTACAAGCAATTTAGTGAAGGCTGCTCTGTATATTCTCTCTCTCTCCCCCCCCCCTTCCTTTCTTTTCTCTTTCTTTTCTCTCTCTCTCTCTCACTCTCTCTCTCTCTCTCATATCCCGTTTTTGCCCTCCCTGGCATCCAGAATCACTCTGCAAGCCACAAACGGGCCTGTTGATCACCTACTCTTCCCAGCAGGGAGCTGAGTTCTTAAAAGCTATGCAGAAGTTGCAACCAAAGATGGATTGTGAGAAGAGCTACAATTCTGATTTAGGGTCCATACAACACCTGGTGAATATACACGCAAACATGGCTGCACATCCTTGCTAACCTTAGTGCAAGTCAGACTCCCAGGGACAGAATGCATAATACTCCAATATCACTTTATTTACAAGAACGTTTGCAATCTCCTATCGGCCTTTGAGGCATTTTGAGAAAATAAAAATAATAGGCAACCCTTTCATATTGATAAAGTAGGATATGAACTAACCAATCGAAAAAAGAGAAGGTAGAGACCAAGATCTGGTAAAAAGAATGATAAAGAGAAACATCAATAGTTTGCCTTCTGGTATGTAAATAATTTGTGACAATGCCCAGCATAAGAGCTATTTTCTGATTGAAAAAATAGAGAACACTATGGTCATAGAATCATAGGGTTGGAAGAAGCCTTCTACTTCAACACCTATTCACCCATCCTTCCCTGTACAGAAGTCCCAAACAAATGGCTATCCAAGTTTTCTTTGACAACTTCCCAGTCACGGAACACTTACGTTTTCAGGAAGCAGACTGTTCCCCTGCTTAATAACTCTCGCAGTCAGGAAATTCCTTCTTATTTCAAGATTGGATCTCTGTCTCTCTCTTAAGTTTCCATTCACTGGTTCTTGTCTCATGCTTGGGGGATTGGAAGCATAAATGTACACCCTCTGCCCTATGACATCCCTTCTCTTCTTTACGCTGAATGTTCTTCAGACGATTTAGCTTCAATGCATCTTCCCATCCTTAACACTCTTCTCTGCATTCTTTCCAGTTTCTCGGGGGCTGTAATTTAAAATAGAAATAGGTAATTATCATTTTTAAAAAATAATGTAGTGTGTGTGTATGTGTGTGTGTGTGTAGATAGATAAATGATAGACAGACAGACAGACAGAATCATTGATCCATAACAATCCTGAAAACAGATGGTATATGGTACTCATATAATTTAAGGTTAAGGCCTATTCTTGTCCTACCTTCCAATAGTTATATTTGAAAAATTATGGAGCTTACATATCAAATCCACTTTTAGATGAAAAACAAATAAAGCCTAAGTGGGAAATTGCATTTCCTGGTTATTTTTATCATTTGTTACCAATGAAAAATATACGACACATTCTGCAATATTTTGCTACCTCAGCTAAGAACTGACTGGACATTAATAAAATGCAAGAGTGAGAATCAAAACAAGAAAACAAAAATGTGTGTGTGGGGGGGGGGATCATTCTGCAAACTGAATCTTGTGAGACTCTTAATTTAATTTAAAATCTCTCTGCCCCGCTCCCTTGACAATAAAGCCCTGTATTGTCACAAAAGGTAATATTTTCTGCCTCCCCAGAGCAAGCTTCTCGGGAGACTGTCCCTGGCACGACAAGTGACAGAACTAATCTGTCTTCACTTGGACAGCGCTGCAAATATGCAAAACCCAGGTGGCACTAATGGGTTTACAGTCATAACTATGGAATTGGATACACTATGTTACATGGTGTAAAAATTCCCATAGATCAATTTTGCAGTGAAGGTTAAGCAACAAACAAGGAGCCCAAATCTTGTTGTGGGCTTGCCTTATCTTTCTCTTTTTTTCATGGATCTGTTAAAAATATTAAACATTTAAAAGGAAAAAAAAAAGATTATCCCACATTTAAAGCACACAACAGCATAAAAATCAAAGAGCCAGCTATCCTATTCTATCTAGTTAGATTCTCCAGAGAAGTAAAAGTCCTTCTGACTTTGAAAAGTCTGCTTGAACTCCAAAGTTACTGGAAGCATTTTGCTGTATTTGTTGTGAGCCATGTGCCTAGTCTTGGAAGGGCTTTAGATATATGGGAATCAGGGGTGCTATTCAGCAGGTTCTGACAGGTTCTGGAGAACAGGTAGCAGAAATTTTGAGTAGTTTGGAGAACCAGCAAATACCACCTCTCTGGCTGGCCCAAGAGGAGATTTTGCAATATTCTTCCCCCAGGAGTGGGGAGGGAATGGGGATTTTGCAGTATCCTTCCCCTACCACGCCCACCAAGCCATGCCCACCAAGCCACGCCCACAGAACCAGTAGTAAAAAAAATTGAATTCCACCACTGATGGGAACTACATCGCCCAGAATTCAAACTACTGCGGTCCATAATAGAGATGACAGGTCTAACAGACTATGGGACTGCACAGGTGGGAAAAAGGACCATTGCAAAAGACACTTCAGCCCAGAGGAGGGAGAAACACATGAAAGAGACTCCCAACTTCACCTTAATTTTGCAAGGTATAATTTGATTTGGAAAATTGCTTTGGCAGGCTTTTGGGATTCTGTTACTTTATCCTCCAAACAATATAGGTCTTCCAGAAATCCAACTTGTTCCTGACTCCTGAGTCTCTTAGGGCTTGAGAATAGACTAGCAATTCTGGGAGCAGTTGAGGGCAGCTGGTGTAAGATGACATCACTATGGTGATCACTGCATCATATCAGGTTTTAACAGGCATCTCCCATGCAAAGAGAATGCCCAAAGATTACTGCCAAACAATCTGCAATTCAAATATGCATGTCTTTATTTATTTACAGGGCCACCCATCTTTCCTAAAAACTCTGGGAACAAGATAAAAACAAATACTTTATTAAACCAAAAATCCACAAAACCACTTATTACATACATTCGTGCTGGTGGGCGGGAATGGACAAACCCCCGCTCCCCCAGTGCTAACACCCAAACCCCAATGCCTGGGGGAAGAGCCAGGTCTTCACAGCCTTCCAACAGGCCAGTAGAGTAGGAGCTGTTGGTATTTCAGGAACAGGCCCACATTGGTTGTAGCCAGTGGTGGGATTCAAATAATTTAACGACCGATTCTCTGCCCTAATGACCAGCTTGGTGGGCATGGCCAGGGGATGTGACAGGCAGCATTCAGCCTCTTGCACTCCCCTGTGAGCAAAAACGAGCACCCCTCCCCCATGCCCTGTTTTGGGCCTAGTAGGCCTCCCTGCACTTACCTGGGAGCCAAAACAGGGCACGTGGGGACTCCTGAAAGGGGCGGAGAGGGGAAGGGCGGGGCCAGCCAGTAATTTAACCACTGTTCGCCTGAATTGGCCCAAACCAGCTGAATACCACCACCGGCTACCCCCATTGCTTACTTGAAATCTGTTCCATCTACTTGAGTCACCATAAAATTTATTTATTATAGACCACTTACTTTCAGGGACTCCAAGTGGTTTATAACATACAAAATACAAGTCATAAAACTATGGATATAAGGTTGGTACCAGGGGTGGGTTCTGCTTACCTTTACTACTGGTTTGCAGTGGGGCCACATGCGCAAAAGCGTTTTGGTGACGTCGGAGTCGATGGGCAGAGCCTCCCGCCGGTTTTACTACCAGTTCTATAGAACCAAAGTGAACTGGGGGCAATCCACTGCTGGTTGGTACTTATGTCAGAAGAAGCCCCTTTGGGAAAGCTGCCTTGCTTCTCTTCCTGGCATCTGGCTGAGTGAGGTGCATTTGATCACACCACCTTTTCAGTATTTAGAAGAACATTAAAGATGCCACTGTTTTTGACAAGTTTTTAATCATTCATTGATTTTTTAAAAAAAAACATTTCTGATTTTAATGGTGCTTTAAAATCTTTGCTTGAGTGTTACAAGCTGCCTTATCTAGGTAGAAATATATGGCAGCACATAAATGTGTAAGTTTCATAAGTTGTATTTTAGATAGATGCCCAGCTCTCCTGTGGGTCTGTGAAACAACCCATAGCTCTGAAGGAAGAAGAGGAAAAGGAGTAGGGCCTTGGAGGGGAGAGAAAAGAACACACGGCCAGTCAAGATTACAGACCCTTCAACTACTCTGAGATGGCACAGCTGTACCAAACTCCTCCTTGTCTGCCTCTCTACAGTGATTTTTTTAAAAAACCAGTATAAAATCCAACACAGTATGATATTTCTAACTGCATTCTGGGATTTATCTGCCTCTTCATCCAAAAATCTTTAGGAGGGTTGAAGCAATAGATTTGTATAAAGTTGATGGAAAAGGACCAATTTCTCCAATTCTGTTGACAGAAATCATTTTATTTCACTACTGGAAATGCAATTGATTTTCACCCCTTACCTGGCAAGGGAGTTAGAAATGCACAAGTCCATCATAAAATCCAAACATAGTAAAATTGGAGTATAGATTCAACTAGAATTTCTTCCATAAATTAAGACGAGGTAAGCCAATTCTAGAAAGAGGCCAGCACAACTGAATTTTCCTCTAGCGCCATCATTATTACTTGAACAAATCCAGAAACAGGGTCCAATTAATCCCTACAAGGCTCTTTCCTTCATGCCTCCTCCCCTGCCCTCCCCATAAATGTTCTTGCAATTAAACGATCTCCGGTAATTCTTTTGCCTGTATCACTCAAGGAATAGCTGGATATCATCCAACTCAATAGGATGAGTAAATTTATTCTGCTGGGATATCTGTGTATAGGTGGTCCTTGACTTACAACAGTAATCGAGTCCAGAATTAGTCATAAGTGGTGCCATTCATTAAGTAGGTCACTACTGACCATGTCCAATTTTGCAACCCTTTTTGTGGCCGTTGTTAAGTGAACACTGCAGTCCCTAAGCAAATGCCACAGTCTTTAAACAAATACCATGATCACTGAGCCAACCCATTGACCCAACGGTCATTTTTTGCTGGAAACAAAAAATAAATGCTGGTTTTCCACCAAAAAAAAGTTATAAATCATGGTTTAAGAGATGCTGCAAATGGCCATTAATGCAGGACAGTTGCCAAGTGCCCAAAATGCAATCATGAAAGTGGGTGGCCATCAGAACTTCAAAACCACATCGTAAGTAGCTCTGGGGCATCTGTCGTAACTTTGAACGGTCAATAAGCAGCCAGTCATAAATTGAGGACTACCTATATATCTATCTAAGAAGCTCATGGGACAAGATAAAACTCTGTGTGGATTCTGAGCACATTTTACTGAAATAGATGCGCAAGATTTACTTGAAGAGTTGTCGAGAACGATCCCAGAATAAACTGATAATATACCAAAGGGAAAAGAGAGGGTTGTTTTTAATTGATCCTTTGCCACAAAATGGATTAGTTATATTTGCAAGGCCAGCCCATTAGGCACAGCAAAGTATATAACCTGTCTCAGGTGGCAAATATTGGTCTACAATTAAAAAGCAGCAAATTCTCAATTAAACAACCCAATCTTATGCAAGTTTAATTGGAAGTATTTTGACAGATGGCTGTCCAGCCCTTGTTTGAAACGCCTCCAATGAAGGAAAGCTAAGCACCTCCCAGGACAATCTGTTCCATTAATTTTTCCTAATATTTAGTCAAAATCTGATTCCTTGCAATGTCCATCACTGGTTCTAATCTTGCCCTTTTTAAAAACAAAAAACAACTCTGAGCTTCACAAACCATCATTCAGATTCACAACCTTGAGCTGAGGTGGCGCTGGTTAGAGTGCAGTACTGCAGGCTACTTCAGCTGACTGCTAGCTGCAGTTCGGCAGTTCAAATCTCACCGACTCGAGGTTGACTCAGCCTTCCATCCTTCCGAGGTGGGTAAAATGAGGACCCAGATTGTTGGGGGCAATATGCTGACTCTGTAAAACCACTTAGAAAGGGCTTTAAAGCAGTATGAAGTGGTATATAAGTCTGATATTGCTATAACTTCCAGGCTACTTCAAATGTTCCTTATTGGATTTATTTTCCAGCTTGTTCACCCTCCCAGTCACTCTTTTTTGGAAGTGCTTATGAGGGTTCTTTGCTTTCCAGGAACTGGACACACCTCAGTAGAGCAAATCTATATACAGTGCTTTATTGCAGAACAAATCCTCTCCAGTGGTGGGATTCAAATTTTTACTACCGGTTCTGTGGGCATGGCTTGGTGTGCATAGCATGGCATGGCATGGCATGGCTTGGTGGGCATGGCAGGGGAAGGTTACTACAAAATCCCCATTTCCTCCCGATCAGCTGGATCTTGGTAGGCAGTCAGAGGTGATATATTCCAGTTCTCTGAACTACTCAAAATTTCCGCTACCAGTTCTCCAAAACTAGTCAGCTGAATACCACCTCTGATCTTCTCCAAGAATAGACTATTGCTCTGGGTCAACTCCACCCTACTAGGACTTTCCAAGATGATTATGCCACATAAATGTGCCCTTAATACTCCATCCTTTATGCTCAATTTTTCTAATACTCAGTTCAAACAAAAATCTATAAAGTATACAAAAGCTTTGCCTTTTCCCAAAAGTTTTTGCACTAGTTGGCATAGGGTGCTGTTTCAGTGTGGTGGTTCCTTCTCTGGTTGTTGCAGAGATCCAAAGCTCCAGGATATGCTGTTCACCATAACTTGTGGCCATGGCAATTGAATAGAAGTCTTCTTGCCCGCTTCTAAGAACTGCCAATCTCCAGACATGGCCTCCACTTCCTCCTCGGTAGGCCATCTGCTTTCAACTTTCTTGTCCCACACATTAGAGGTGGGTTTCAGCAGGTTCTGACCAGTTCTGGAGAACCAGCAACGGAAATTTTGAGTGGTTCTTAGAACTGGGAAATGCCACCTCTGACTGGCCCCGCCCCCATCTATTTTCTGCCTGAGTCCCAGCTGATTGGGAGGAAATGGGGATTTTGCAGTAACCTTCCCCTGGAGTGGGGTGGGAATGGAGATTTTACAGTATCCTTCCCTTGCCATGCCCACCAAGTCAAGCCCACCAAGCCATGTCATGCCACGCCCACCAAGCCACACCCACAGAACCAGTAGTAAAAAATTTAGAAACCCACCACTGCCAAACATCCTTCTCCTTTCATTCTGACTAAGCATTTGCTTTTCTAAATTAAAGGCCTAGGAGGGCTCTGGATAAAATGCCTTTGAAAACACCAGTGTGTGGCTCCTTTATCACAGACCAGTGCAACATAGGCTTGGATGCTTGTGAGTGAATGTATGAATATATTTTTCCCAAGCACAGACAGCAGACAACTTCACTCCTTTACAGTGCTGTTCCTGCTTCTCAATTTCTTTCTTAAAATGTAATATTTAGAAACTGATATAGTTCTCCAAAGATAGACTCTGAAGAAAGGAAGGGGAGCAGTGACTTCCTGTAAAGTTCCAGCTAAAATAATCTACTGTATTTTTCGGAGTATAAGATGCTCCGGACTATAAGATGCACCTACCTTTTTTGGTGAGGAAAACAAGACAAAGAAATCTGCCTCTGCCTCCCAACAATTTTGCCTCTTTGCAGCAAACAGCATGCTTTACTTTCATTTTTGTTTTCAGCATAGCTTAATTAGCACAAGAAAAAATAAATACTCCCAGCAATTTACCTTCTTGCAGCAAGCAGCAGTGGCCTGCACAGCAATAGGCAGTGGCAATCCCTACAGCCTGAAACAGCTGAGACTTGGGAGGCGGATCCAACGGCTGATCAACTTGTGCTAATTAGGCTGTGCTGAAACTGAAATGGTCTGTTTCTTCTTGCTGCTTGCTACAAGGAAGTAAACTGCTGGGAGGCAGAGGCCAAAGGTTGAGGGTCAGTGGGTGGGTGGGGATACATTCGGTGCATAAGACTCACCCAAATTTTCACCCCCTTTTAGGGGGGAAAATGGTGCGTCTTATACTCCGAAAAATATGGGGTAATCACTAAATCTTAAAGGAACATTGAAAAGGAATGCTAATGATGAGGCTCAGATATATATATAAGCCAGGATAAAACTAAGCTTGATTTAAGTTATTTTTCAATTTAAATTTTAATATTGTTAATTTTTTTTAAAAAATTTAGTGTTTAACATTTAATTTAAAACAAATCATTCACTGATTTGCTTAATATATCCCTATGTATTTAATAATTTGTTCCTCCTATCACATTTAAAATTTACAATTTAATGGTAACTTTTTGAAGAACTTTAGAAATGTTCCCTAGCTTTTGAGGCATGCAAATCTAAGGTATCAGGTTTTCTTCCCTTTCTTCAAGCCATTGAGGTTTTCTGAGGATTGCTCCCAAGCCGGGCATGTGTCATGTTATTCTTGCTTCTAGACCTCTCTTGTGGCTGTCTTCTTACTGATTTGGGCTCAAAATTCCAGTCCAAACACCCCTGAGAAGGTTATTACAGGCCCAAGTTAAGCTTGCCAGAGCTTAATTTCAAGGCTGCCTATCGGAGATCAGAGTGGCAAAGATCACCTCAAAACTGGAGCCAACCCTGATTGTGCAGGTTCCCGTATGAATTTTAACGTGGAATATTCAACACCCTTTTCCACTGTGGAACTATCTGGGTTAGTGATTTGTCTAGTGCTTAAGGCACCAGGGTAGAAACAAGGAGATATTCTGCCTTAGGCAAGAAGCCAGATGGGTGATCTTGGGCCAGTCACTCTCTCAGCCCAACTCACCTCACAGGGTGGTTGTGGGGAACACAGGAGGAGAAGGAATATTAGGTATGTTCGCAACCTTGAGTTATTTATAAAATAAAAAAGGAAGGATATAAGTAAGTATGTGTATATGGCAGTATATGCCTTGCCAGGAGCCTTGGTGGCGCAGCAGATTAAAGTGGTGTTAAGTGACACCAGCTGCCTGCAATTACTGCAAGTTTGAATGTCACCAGGCTCAAGGTTGACTCAGCCTTCCATCCTTCCGAGGTAGGTAAAATGAGGACCCGGATTGTGAGGGCAATAAGCTGACTTTGTATAAAAAAGAACACCGCTTAAGAGAGGCCGAAAGCCCTACTAAGCAGGTATATGCAAAAGTATGAAGGCTATTGCTTAAACGCATTGTAAGCCGCCCTGAGTCTCTGGAGAAGGGCAGCATATAAATTGAATCAATCAATCAATCAATCAATCAATAAATGTGCAAATTGAACTGTACTGATTTTCTCACAGTAAAAGTAAAATAAAACTAAATAAGGCTTCTGCTCTTGGACAAAAGGACAATTATTTTTCCTCTCTGTAGTTCAGACTCTGAGTCTATAGTAGCACCTTTTCTGATTAATGAATTCTGTTAAGTAAATTTTCACCATGGACTTTTTAACATTCCAAAGAGCACTACAAAAATAATAATAATAATAATAATTTGAGAGAATCTTATCTCAAGATTCAACCACGCTGCTTTTTTTCAAAAACATTGTACTGTACACTTAAATTACTGACAGCATAATTTTGAAGGAAAACATGTGCTTTACAAGGTAGACAAATAACAATTAAAATCTTTTCTCAAACAGGATCAGATTCGGTAAGGATTTTATCTGAGAATGAAGAAAGACAATATATTTAATCACTTAAGTAAACAGAATGAACAAAGGTCATCATAACCTGAAAGAAATCTAAGTTGTAGTGCTTAAACATAGTAAGACACATGCTCTTTTAGTTTAAAGGAAGTCTTAAGGATCTTAGAAACATAACAAAATGCAAGATAATTATAGGTTAAGACATATGCCCAGCCTTACTCCAGGACGGAGGAGGTTTTCAGAGAAATTTGCAGAAGTGCTCTCTCTGATTCATTCTTCCCTTCTCCATACACACAGTCACACACAGTCACCCATGGACACACACATACTGAAAACGTTATCTCCAGAAACGGCAGGAGGGCAGGAGGCTTTTCCTCAATGCCCAAGTGTGACACTGCATTTGTCGTGCTGTAGGCAGTACAATATATAGTCCATCTAATTTTAATATTTTTGAAGATATTTTCATTTTGCCCATTATCCTCTAGTATTATCTAGCATTAGCATTAATGCCTCTAGCAGTATCTTGCCTTTATTTAGAGAACTTCCTCAAATTTGGGGGGATGATTTCAGAGTTTCAGGAGTGCCAATAGGCATATGGTTGCCAGACTACAGGGAGAGGTTCAGGAAGTCACATACTTGTAGGGTGACAGATAATATTGTTGGGCATTGTGGGGTCCCTGGTACTTTCTGAGCTTGGTTGTTTTCTTGTAGATGTTTCATTACTCAACTAGCTTACATTGGCAGTCTAGAAGGGAATGGCGTTTGCTCCAGGGGTGAAATCCAACAGGTTCTAACAGATTCTGGAGAGTGGTAGCGGAAATTTTGAGTAATTCAGAGAACCAGCAAATACCACTTCTGTCTGGCCCCCGAGTGGGGTAAGAATGGAGATTTTGCAATATACTTTCCCCTAGGAGGGGAGGGAATGGAGATTTTGCAGTATCCTTCCCCTGGAATGGGGTGAGAATTGAGATTTTGCAGTATTCTTCCCCTGCCACACCCATAGAACCAGTAGGGGAAAAAATTTGGATTTCACCCCGAGTTTAGTCCTAGTTTGAACCATTTTAGACTATTTTAGATTATATTTTGGAATAAGGATAAGGACTGCTCAGGATGAAGTCTTCTCTAGAAATATTCTGTTTCCTATGTCAAGAAATATTTTTCCATGGTGGTGTATTCTGAACCTCTTCTAAAATCTGAAGTGGTACAAACCATGATAACTTTAGCACTGGTTTAAAACTGTATATGCAGATGAGCATCTAATACAACGGTAATTCCAATCTGATGTATGTTATTCATCTAAACTCTGTTAGAACGGTTGAATCTATATTAGAATGATTGCATCTATATAGATAACCTAAGACTGCCCATTCTAATACTGGTAATGTGTGGGTAATTATTCTTCCTGAGAAGCACTTGTGTATTATAACAATAATCCTGCTATGTTCTTGGAGAATAAAATGGGAGCCTGATTTTGCATTGCTCTTTAAGGGGTGTGCCATGGTTGAGGTATTGATTCCATGTCATAGAAGAGTTTCTGGGCTGTGAAATGCTTGTATCTCTCACATGATCTGGGTTCATTGCCAATTGTGATAATCAATAATGAGCTGTATAAAACCAGTATGTCTTATTGTATATAAATGGACTTCCTCATTTTTTTCCCCAGGGAACTTACTTAAGTGTAGTTAACCTTGGTTGTATTAGGTTCATTATCCATAATTTAGCCTTTCAAATATTTTCTTGAAATATCACTTGCATTTATGGTTGCTCACCTAGTTGACATTAATGCAAATAATATGTAGAGACTTCTGTAAACTATCTCTGAGCTGTAAAGCATATAGTTTCACATATGGCTATGATTTTATGAATATTTAAATGGGAGAAACTTGTAGCTGTTAAAATTATTATGCACAAGACACTTTTAAAACAAATATATTCCAGTCAAAAATAATTTCAAATTAAGATTGCTAGGGTTTTGGATTTATTTGACTGAGTTAGAAAACAATTAAAATTCTCTGTTTTTAAATGCCTTGATGTGATTGTGGTTCCTTGGTTTTCTATTGTGATCCTTGCTGTGGTACCACTGATGTCGAATATGGCATCCTAAAGACCTTGTGGAATAATGGCTCATATGAGTTTGTGAAGCCTTCTCTCCTAGCAGTGTAGAATTTAAAAGCAAGGGTAGACCATTGACCAGCCCCTCACTATTGCTTTTAGCCTGCAGAGAAAGATGACAGAGGGCAATGTGTATGAGGAAGGGGAGGCTTGATTTCCTCATGCACAATAAATGAGACTTTTTTGTTGTTGTTGTTTTTCAGGTGGTGGTGAAGTTTATTTATATACTATATTTAGAAACTGCCCATCTCCCACATAGAATAACTCTGGGCCTATTGAAGCAGACTTAAAAACTAGTATTATAATACAAACAGGAAAAAAAATCATTAAAACTAAAAAGGCAGGGGAGGGCCTTCAAGGCACTAACCAGCCCCATGGCTTCATGCTCTTCTGTAGGTCCCAGCAAGCCAGCAGACCCAAATCTTCAATCATTTCCAAAAGGCCAGGAAAGGGGGGGGGCTGCCTCACCTGGGGGGGGGGAATTCCAAAAGATGAGGCCAAACTGTCATAGTTAGCTAACCCATGGTTAACTGAATTGTGGTTTTCCAAAGAAACCCAATTGCTAGGATTTGCACAATATACTGAATCCAAAATTAACTGCACCCTCAGAATTTGCACAACTACACTTTTAACCCCAATTACTTACAAACTTTAGGTAATTCAAGGAGAACGAATCCTAAATTCAACTTTTTGGACTAGGGCATTAAAAACATCCATGTCAACAGATTTGTCTTTTTTCACTCGTTTAGAATGGAAACATAAATGCAATATATCAATATGGTAAGAATAGAGATACAGAAATCTCTTGCTTAGAACTTGGCCACACCCTTGAAACTAGGTCTCAAAACAACCAAACTTTTAAACAAGGGCACAAATGAAAGTAATGTTCTCCACAGAGATCTTCAAAGAACTCTAAGAAACTATTACATCTCTTGCAAAAGGTGACACCACGGAGCATTAGAATTTGCAATCATTAAGGGAAATATGGCCCACCAAACTTATGCTGTGCAGCCTGCCAATTTCTTGACAATCCCTTGTTTTTACGGGAAGGGAAGGGAAGGTTAGGTTATCTAACACTTCACAGTTCACATATATCATAGTTTATGCAGGCCTGCACTCTGCTAATTCCAGTCAGATTAAACCTACTCAAGCAAAGGCTGAAAAAGAGAAAAGCCTTTTTGTGTATAGCAAAACACTAAACTGGCATAGATCGTGATGATTTATAAATCATCTGTGATTTATAAATTAATGGTTGTTTTTTCCCTGAAGACAGCCCCTTCCCTTTTTCATTTGCATGTGGTGAAGTTATGTCAAGAATTCTCCACTTAACCAGTATGTTCTGCTCCAGTTAGGTCAAAATGGGAAATTATGGTTGGAGGTACTCTGCTTTTATCATGATTTACACAAAGGGGCTTAAGCGTGCTCAAGAGGTTAATTCATCTTTTAGTCTATGAAACTGAAATAAGATCTGACCAGTCCCATTGTGTCCTTTATTTTCAAGGTGGTTTGAAGATAACTCTTATCTCAATGTTATTGAAATGGCTCATCTCTAAAACCTATGGAAAAATGCTGACTCTTTCATTCATCCAAATAAAGGGCTAGGTTTCTTGCCGGACCCAAGGCCAGTGTATTTATGTGTTTAATGGTTCTTTACTCACCCACTATTCTTACCCGATTAACAGCTTTGCTTTTCTCAACCACTCCCTGCCCTGATATGGGTCAACAATCATATCCCATCTATTGTCTGATTTACGATCCCTCTGAACATTCCCAGCTACCTAATGTTTACTATTTCACTTCAGAGTCCAAAAGGTTAGTGTGAAAGGAGTGTTCCTCATTCTTGTAAACATTTCACCGAGATAGTTTTGGTATAATAAGAAACCAAAATATTTTGCACTTGCCGTCATCATAAAGGCTACCCACTGAGTCCTTTTGTGTGCTGTTCACTGATATGTTTTATAAAATTAACCCCCCAGCGTCAGCTGAAGCTGTGGATGCTCCATAGCTTTCTACAGTTAGTGTTTAATTCTTGAGTTGTATTTGTTTACTTATACAGTATATGGTTATTTAAGCAATTCATGTGAAAACAAACAAAAAAGGTACAAAAGCAAATATAAAAAACGATGTTAAAAATGGAAAAGCTGCAGTATTATAACACATGAAGTTCAAAGGCCATCTGAAGTTGACCACTTCAAATTGATTTGGTAAATATTGCAGCTTTCAACTGGCCTACCTTTTTGCTTTGATAGTCGAGGACAGGTAGTCCTCGACTTACAATCACCACTGAGCCCAAAATTTCTGTTGTTAAGTGAACCAGTTGTTAAGTGAATTTTGCCCCATTTTGCAACCTTTCTTGCCACAGTTGTTAAGTGAATCACTGCAATTAGTAACACAAATTGTCAAGTGAATCTGGCTTCCCCATTGACTTTGTCAGAAAGTTGCAAAAAACAATGACATGACTCTGGGACACTCCAAACATCATAATTATGAGTCAGTTGCCAAGCATCTGAATTTTGATCACATGACCATGAGGATGCTGCAATGGTTGTGTGAAATTCAATCGTAAGTCACTTTTTCCCGTTCCATTGTTAACCTTGAATGGTCACTAAATGGACTGTTGTAAGTCAAGGACTACCTGTGGCAGTTTGCACTTGGTTTCTCAAATGTACTTGGGGAGCGCACTGCCACAGCTGGAGAACTGCTGGAACAAGGCAAATCACTCGTATTGAAGTCACCAAGTAGCTTGATGGTTTTAAAAGGGACAATCTCATTAGACTCTTAAATAAACACAACAGTCTTGTGGCATCTTAAATGGCAAAACAATGTGCTATTGCATAAGCTTTTATGGATCATAGTCCTCTTTGCATCTGATGTGAGCTATGATTCACAAAGATTTGTCTAACAATAAAATATGTTTTGTCTTTAAGATATCACAAAATAATTGAGCATTTTGAAGAGGCAAACATCATAAAAAGTACTAGTGTTTCTATCTTTGAATAACAGTAAAGTTCTTAATATCCTGTTCTACTTTCAAAATGTTCCACAGATAATCCTCGCTTACCACTGGTTAACAACTGTTTAGACTTACCACTGATGGCCTCAGAAAGGTATTTTATGGCCATTATAAAATGTCATGTTGACCCCGATCACATACTGTAAATGCACTTGGCAACTGGCTCACATTTACAACTGGTTGCAGTGACACACAAGGGCAATTTTCTTCTTCTTCTTCTTCTTTTTTTTTTTTTTGCTAATTTCTGGCAAAAACAACATCCATTTGGGAGAATGGATTCAGACTTAAAACTGAGATTCTGTGTGAGAATGGATTCTGACTTACAGCTGTGCGATTCAGTTAACAACTGCCATAAAAAGGGTGGTAAAATCATATCTGTTCATATGGGTGCCTTGATTTATGGTTGCCTTGATTGTCATGATTTATGGCTGAAGTTAGGACCCAATTGTGGTCCTAAATCAAGGATTACCTGCATTGGGAACAATCCTATTGCATAATACAGAACAACAAATAAATGCATTGTCAAAGCCATCATTTTCCCAGTCGAACAGTTTAATAGTGGGACTATCAAAAAAGCTGCAGAAATACTGATGCTTATGAATTGTAAAGAAAATGACTGCAAATATCTTGAACTGCAAGAGCAAAAAAGAGCATTCAATATCAGGTGAAGTGAAGCCCTCCTGCTTGCTTAAAGTTCTAATGATGAAGTTAAAGCTTAAATATTTTGGACAGATACACAATGGCAAGAAGAAGACCCAATGCTGGAAAAAAATGAAATACAATCAAAAGAGGGTGACACAAAACAAGGTAGCTACATGCTATGAGTAATGGCACAAGCAGGAGCTTCATAAGAACCTCCAGGAGCACATACTGACAGGCAATCCTCAAATAATGTCCACTTAGTCACATAAAAAATAAGTGACAACTGGACAACCGTTTCCATTTTAAAACCAGAAAGGAATATTGCTGGTCAAATCAGTAGGTGGAAAAACGTAAGGGGGAAAAAGGAATCCTTTGTTAAAATGCTAACTCACCCAGTTTCCAAATTGTAGTCTTTCCTCACCACAACTATACAGCATTCTGAAAAAAGGCCTGAGACTCCCTAGAATATGAGTTTGGTTTGATGCCCAGGTGAGTAACAAGATGGGAGATGAAGAAAGTATCCATGTGCCATTTTAGCATCTCACCAGAAGCTCACCCCACCAGGAACGGTTCTCAGAAACCATTATTGGCCAACAGAGAAATGTAGGACTATCTAAAGTAAGCATTTTCAATACTGCATTCATTTTATACTGCAGGGAAGAATTTCATTTTGCTTCCTTGAGTTTTTTACAGTACATTTCAATTTAAAAAATAACTAAACTCTTTGGCACCGATTTTAAGGAAGACACACAATAAAAGTCTGTCTCTCTGTGTCTCTGTCTCTGTCTCCCCCTCCCTCTCTCTCTCCCACCCTCTCTCTCTCTCTCTCTCTCCATTTTTGGAGCAGAGGTAGAGAAGACTTCTATGTTCTGCTATTTCAGAGACATATGTTCTGTATCCCACCAGTTATGAAGTGATTACTAGAGTGGCACAAACAGATTTTTTTGTTAACAACACAAAGGTGCTATTTTCTCAGGTTCTGTGAGAACACACACACTTATTTTTACCAATTCAATCTGTTATCTAGTAGCTCCATGTCCACAGGGTTTGTGAGGCCATCTTAGGTGTTGAAATCCTAGCAACGTACAGAATGCTACCTGATAGCAGTGTGGAGAAAAGAACACAAGTTTTTAAGTTTGTGGGGAAATTATTCAAAGTTCTTCTCCTTCCCTAGGATTTGTGCTTTAATCAAGACAGAAGCCCTATGAAGTCTACAAATTTGAAGCAACCATTAAAACAACAGCTCAATCAATAATGTCATCTTTTCAATCCTGACCTGTTTCTAATATCTCCAATATTTATTTTATTTCTCTCCTGCCATTCAGTTTGTAAGGATTCCCAAAGGTGTTTATGTAATGCATTTATTTAATAGTTTTATATCTTATTTTTCCTTTTAAGGATCTCAAATTGGTGCATAAGATTCTGTTCACGCATAGTTTAATAATAGTAATAATATAACTTTTGAGCAGGTCACCACTTTTATTTTCTAGATAATAAAGAGGCTCGAGATTATACCAGGGTTGAGATCCAGCAAGTTCTGACAGGTTCTGGAGAACCGGTAGCGGAAATTTTGAGTTGTTCTGAGAACTGGCAAATGCCACCTCTGGCTGGCCCCAGAGTGGAGAAAGAATGGGGATTCTGCAGTATCTTTCCCCTGGAGTGAGGTGGGAATGGAGATTTTGCAGTATCCTTCCCCTGCCACGCCAACCAAGCCACACCAGGCCCACCAAGCGACGCCCACAGAACCAGTAGTAAAAAAAATTTGGATTTCACCACTGGATTATGCATCTTCACTTCAATTGCCCAGATTTACTGCAAGGGACTGGCACCACACAGCAAGTAAACTCTACACCTTGAAGCAGCTTGACACATCACCCCAAAATGATACTGCATCCATGACTGGCAAACCTCCTTTTAATTCCTCCCCAATATCTTGGGATTGTTCTAGAAGAAATCTACCAGAGTTCAGTGAGAATAAATTTGTAAATTGCCACACACAACTGGCTGGCACAGCACTGGTAGCATCTATGAACAGTGTCTACTTGCATTTTCTTTCTCAATCAATAATCTAACAAACTGCTCATAACTGATATGTCCGGGAAAGTATACTTCTTAAAGATGTGCACAAAAGCAGAGAATTAGGTGGATCAGACTTTTCCTTCTCTACGTAAGGGAAATTGAAGTAGCAACGAATGTCATCTGGGAAATTTGTATTAAAAAAAGTTTGCACTGGGGAAAAAATGAAACATTGATTTTTGGGGTTTATTGATTTGTCGATATAGAAAAGGCTAGTTTATACTATTATGTAAAAATAAGAAGTTGAGGTTTGATGTTACTATCTTATTTTACTGCATGAAAGAGTTGGAGATCAATGCCTTTCCTTTCTTTTTCCCTTCTTTTCTACACTCTTCCCTCCCCTATTTTTCCTATTATTTGTTTTTGTATTTTTGCATTATATATTATAAACTTTTAGTAAAGAAAAATCAGCATGAAAAAAAAACATTTACACTGTATTTACATCAACAACTGTGTACATTACTCCAAGTTCCATATGTTAAGGGAAGTTCAGAATGAAAACAGATCCAGATTTTTTTGTTTCCATTTTTTGAAAATCGGAAAGAAAGTGCAGCTAAGATAAAAATATTTATAGGTTATGTTATTGTTTGTATAAAATGCTTAACTAACCAACAATACACTACCCTTGGTTAGTTTTAACTTTAGTACTTTTATGGCTTAGTACATTGTGCAATCCCAGTTCTAACCCAGAAAGTGTCAACTTGCAAAGTATCCCTGGCCTGCTCTCGAGTTGCCATAGGCAAGGGGGATGGGAGAACAAATTCTATAGCTGCGGTGAGGCAGCAAGGCAGTAAAAACAAAAGCACATTCCAGCCATACCTCTGTCAAGGTTGTCTCTGCGGTAACCCACAGTGGTCAGAGAGGAGTAATCTCTACAGCCACTGAAATTGCTTCATTGAAGAATGTGCTCCTAATAAATAACTGGATTTCAAAAGGGAGAAAGAGAGGAGAGGCAGAAAGGAAGGGGAAGTAGAGGAGTAGGAGAAGAGGGAAGAAGAAAGTAGAAAGGAAAGAAGGGAGGGAGATGGAAGAGATTGCGAAGAAAGATTGCTGTACAATTTAAAAGATGAAATGGAAGAAAGGCAACCCCGAACATGCATAAATGCACTAGGATAAAGAATGAGTTATTAAAAAATAAGAGAATAAATATGAGTTAAAACAGAAATTAGAATTTGAGAGCAAATAAAGACGTTGTTTATATAAATAAGCATAGAAATTTTAAGACATGATCAAAAAATGGAAAAACGAAATTTTGGCAAAAATTGTGACTGAGTAAAATGTATTTGAATATGTTAAATTGTGTAAGTTATGATATGGCCAATACTCTGTTCAAAAATATGTGGGGGAAATGGGGGGGAATTAATAAAACTCGATTCAAAAAAAAATAATAACTGGATTTCTTTCGAAGCTTGGCTCGAAGCTCATGATTTAATTAGGGCATCGGTTGGAACCCTGACAAATTTAACCAAATTAATTTGGTTAATTTGATAACCAAGTCAGAGTATTGAAGCAGGATAGTAAAGTGGACCATATTTGTTTCAGCATCTCTACAACTAATCCCAATATAGCACTGTGCCAGAGAGATGCCACATTGATTAAACCACTAAGAATGTTAGAAGGCCATACCTCAGAGTGGGAGGCAATAGTCTGTCTGATCTTAGTCCTGAATTTGACTTTCATTATTTGGATTTTTTAAAAACACATCAGCCCTAAATCCATAGTTTTTCCATGTACCTCTGCAGCAGGGGTGAAATCTAAAATTTGTTACTATTATTCTGTGGGCGTGGCTTGATGGTGGTGGTGGTAATGTGACTGGGTGGGCGTAGCAATTTTTTTTTAACTTTTAAAAGCATTTTTTCTACAACCTCTTCTGCCAAAGAGGTTGCAGAAAAAAAATGCTTTTAAAAGCCTCTGACGATCCCAGCTGAGCCGCACAATCATCAGAGGCTTTATTTTTACTTTTAAAAGCATTTTTTCGGCCAAAGAGGTTGTAGGAAAAATGCTTTTAAAAGTAAAAAAAAAAAAAAACAGCCTCTGATGATTGTGCAGCTCAGCTGGGCATCGTGGGGGGAAGGGATTTTTGCTAACAGTTCTCCAAACCACCTGCTGCCATTGCTACCGGAGCAGGCGATCCGGTCCGAACCGGGAGCATTTCACCCCTGCTCTGCAGGCTAAATTTGTAAAGGGCATTATGAAGCTAGTAGTTTTAATTTTCATTCATTAATTGCTTCTGGCATGAACGTTCTACATCACAATCCTTAAGTTTTTTCCTCAGGAACTAATTCTAGCATGCAAGCAGGTAACTTGAAGCCCAGAGATGTATGTGCCCTCCTTGCCAAGCCTTTGGGTAGTCCCCCAAATTATCCTAAAGCTAAGCTGCTATTTTTCACATGGCAGAACAATTCTGCTAATTGCATTTAATTAATTTGCATAAATTACATATGTCAGATTAAATGTTTATTAATGTGTGTATTATATGTGTATTCCTTTAGGTAAACAATTTCCCATTCCTTCTTCTGAGAGATCTTTTTGTCTTCGGGTCCAGCCTACAGTCCATTTGGGGGTTCTACTGAATCATGTAAAATTTCTGCGAAAGGAACGTGAGTTCCCTCCACGGAAGGAGCGTTTGGATTGACCTGATCTGCTCCTATCTGTCTGTCCCATCACTGACTAATGGAACTGCCCCGATTGACTGCCCTGGCCCTGGTAAAACCTTCTCTGAACTCAAGATGGAAGCAAGAAAGAATCAGGTGAGGTGCGTAGGATGGGTGTCTTATTTGTTGCAGTTGTGAGTTTTTTCTCTTTTTTCTCCTCTCTGCTTCCTCAATTATAAGACATGTTATAAGATATGTGTCATGTTATCTTATGACTATTGGGAGCCAAATTAAACATTATATTAGTCACACTTTAGAAGAAAAGACTTTCTTAATATTGGCACCTTAAATATGAAGAAGTGATCCATGGACTTCATTTGGTCCGATTTTGAGCCTTACACTGGCTTTTTGTCCAGAGTTATTCCTATCTTTACCTTTGGGGCAATCAATAGAATTCAGAAGAAGCCACTGTCAGCAATTGAGTAACAAGTATATTGCCATAAACTGCTTTAATCTTTGAAACATGGGAAATATAAAAAGAAAAAAGTTGGAGGACAAGCTGAAGAAGTCCTATAATAAAATATTTAATAACTCAGCTACATCCATATGTTAAGCAAATCAGATGAAAATGTGCTAAGAACTATCTGGTACTGCATTTTGTAGCGATACATTTTTAAAAATTTTACTTTTTAATCTTGATATAAAACAGAGGTAAAACTAGCTTTTTTTAATTAGGCTTCTTTCAGTTCAAGGTGCCCTCTAAGGCATCTGAGGTAGTACAGCATGGATTTACCTGATCTCAGTTACAAAAGCTGGCAGAACGGCTGTTAGTCTTTTTGTAATCCAGCTATTAGCATAGTCTACTCATCAGCCAAGTGAATTAAACCATTCTTTATTAAGGGGCTATCGGAGGATTAGCAGAGTATTGCTGTAGCTCTAAAATTCTGGCCATGTGGCCATAGTTTAAGCTTATTTGCAAAAATGAAATAGTGTAAAATACGTTCCTTAATTTGCTGAGCAGGTTTTTGACCAAACAAAGTATATGCATTTCCTTAATTGCTTAAATTATTATCAACTTTTTCCTGGCATGCTCACTGTTTCCATAACTTTAACCTCAATCTGACAAACAGAAAATTAGCAGGTTGTATTTCTTATCAGATAGGTCAGGCGCCAAGACAAATTTCACTTGCTTAATTTATTTCACAGATCATTTTAAAGATATAGAAGCAAGTCCAATTAAGACCTTGCAACACTGAATTAAAATGTATATTTGAACCAGTTGCAAAGACTTGTGGTAGGTAAGGGCAATGTAATCACCAAAACCTCCCAAGTAAGGGTAAACAAGTCAATCCAATAGCCTGATTCTTTCAATGTTCAAAAGAATGAGCAATTTAAAAAAAAAAAGAGAGGAAAATATAAGCCTAATTTAAAAAACAAGATCAATTTCTCTGATAAAGCTAAGAACATCTTCAGAATGAAATACTTTAGCTGCCAGAGGAAAAAGTATTAAACCAACATTTCCAGAAATAGGTTTACACTGAGACAAATATACTTACCACTTCCTAATAAAGAATGTGCATGAAGCCATTTTTCTCTTCTGTTGAAACACCTCCGCAGATCTTCTTAGAAAATTTAACCACAGCTGCTATCAGCTTCTTAAACTGGGCTTTTTTTTTTCTTTTAAACTGTCAACTCAGGAGAACAGTTCTGCAATTTGCCAATCTAATCTAGCAAGCCACTTGAACATTTATTTATATACGTGCTTGAAGGCAGAGGACCCAGTGAGAGCTTACTCTGTACAATTTTAGTATCTTTAGCCACCAAGGTTTGCACAGATGAGCTTCGAGCATACTTACTGAGGAACTTATATACAACCCACAATTTACAACCCATTGTAAGTTACTATCTTTTAGCCATGAGAGGTGCAAGGAGAGGGGAGTCTGTACTAAACTGGTTTTGCACACTAGAGAAGGAAGTGAGTATATTGTAGCCCCAAATCAGATGGTTGGTATTGTAGCACCCATTCAGACCAATATGTTTTATTAAAAGGCATAAGCTTTCATGAATTGTGGGCTCACAAAATCCTGCATCAGTTTAATGCTGCTATTTATCTGATGAAGTCAGTTACAATTCATGAAAGCTTATGCCTTTTAATAAAACATGTCAGCCTGAAACTGAGTTACTAACCATTAAGCTTTATATGGCTGAGCTTCTAAAAATTTCTGTGCTGGCCTGTGTTAATACATTTTCCTTTCTGTTGGCTGACTTCTTTGTTTTGAGCAAGGCACCCTTAAAATGGAGTTCAGACCCTAAAGGGCATATCTCCTGCCAGCACTCTGCATTCACAGCACTGCATTGCAAAAGCATATCGAGGGCCTCCAGTGACCACTAAATAGCTAAACTGCTGTTTTTAGAGCTTTCCAAATATATTCCAGGTATGAATATTCCCACAGGACAGCATTTAGTATGAATTTGTGTAATATAATTAGCTCTTCCAGCAGGGTAAGTGCTATCAGGCGTGAGATATGAGTAGTAATACATGAGTGAGGGATTTTTTTAGCCTCCTTGCCCCTCCGCCATCTTGCTCTCAAAGAAAAGTTGGCTGAGATCACCAGGGCAGGATTAGAGGTGGACAAAATAAATATCCCCTTTTGCCCCCCACCCTCCATATATACACAATTTATACATGTACAGTGACATACCAATTGATTTCCCAATCATAAACATACACACACACATTTCCTCTGCTCATCCATTCACAAGTTTTATCCACTTTTCTATCCAGGTGGTGTTCTTTCGTAAAAGTGCTATTAAGTTTGATCAGGAATGTAATAATTAGGAGCATAAATAGCACACCTTCTTTAAACTTGTGAGGGAAGGAGAAGATGAATCTTATTTCCAGAATTTCTCTCGCCAGGCAGGCAGTTAAAAGCATAAGAGCAAAATCAATAAATTTCCAACAATAAAATCCTAGACATGTCTATTCAGAAGCAAGAGTCCAACCAGGGGTGTCCTTCTTTGTAGTAGCTAGGGCTTTGTGATCTGATGCTCCAAATCAGATATTTTAGATCTTCATCACATACCTGCCAACGTATAAAATTCTAATTGGATAACTATGTAACTACAAGACCATCTTCATACAGTGCAAAGCCAAAATTGTGGGAGCAATCATCACTTTTAAAGATGAAACAATGGCAAGGCATAGTTGCTGCAACAGTTAGGTTCCTTTCCATATTGTTCAGTGAATGGCAGAAACCGCAGGAGAGCTGATGCTCCCCATGCTTGCAAATTCCTCTCCCAAGTTGGAACCTGTGGTTTAGTCTTCCTCATCTTGGCCTCCCTAAATAAACTAGGAAGGCAGATCTGACACATCTGAAAGATGGGAGGTTCATCATATGGCTGCTCACGTTATTAGATAATTAAACAAAAATGAGTAGCATTGTAGCTGTTTCCGTAGCAGTGACACAATAGGCAATATCCATCTGTAGGGCCCTTGGTGCTCTCTGAGCTTCGTTGTTTTCTTGCAGATGTTTCATTATCCAACTAGGTAACATCTTCAGTGCTAAGTAATAATACTAATGCTAGATACTCTACCACTGAAGATGTTAGCTAGTTAGATAACGAAACATCTGCGAGAAAGCAACCAAGCTCAAAGAGAACCAAGGACTCAAAATTTAATCCTGGGTCGGACACGACTTCGCAACTAACAACACCACCAAATAGTCTCTTCTACTGAATTATCCATCATCAGATAAGCTATGGAGATCTGCTTGGGATCCGGGGGGATCCCAAGCAGCACCCATATGGCTGCTGTTCAAATTCCCACATTATGGGTCATAATATAATCTTAAAAGGTATCTGTCTTCTACAAATGTGCTGCTAACTGTACATCAATTTCTCAACCTGTCACCCAGTATTGAATATAAAAGCCATGGCGCTATATAACATGTAATGTTTTGGGGAAAAAATATTTTAAGTCCTAAATAGCTATTAACGTCCTATGTTTATTCAATCAATCACTTTGATTTTTTCCTAAATTAACCAGGTTTTTTTTTCCTCAGAGATCTAGAAAAAGCAGGAATGGGAAGTGAGAGGACTACATTTGCCCTGTATTTGACTTGAGACCATCTGAGCTGTAAGATCTCTCGTTCTTTACTCTCAATTGACATTCTGGAACTGATCTTCAAAGCCAAGCTTGCAATTGTTTTTCAAAACCTCGAATGTTATGACAGATAGCGCATACTTGTGCTCGAGGGGAACTCATCATCTATCCTAGATATTGTGAAGGCAGTGGACCAAGACACAAAACGGGGTAAAATCTTTTTCAAGTGATTTGATTATGCAGTGTAATATTAGCCTTGGTAGTGTCAAGGAAATTCAACAGTCCCGATTTGCTGAAATAAAATTCCAAGCCATTCGTACTTCACAGAAATGATTACTCTGTACAGTCCTAAAAAGAACAAGGATTTTTCATGTGGTTCACAGACAGAATCCAAGCACATATAGTTTGAATTCTTATGGGGTAAATTCAAACTTTTAGAGGCAAAGGTGGAAGGACAAAGAAGAATTATGCTGTGCACTATTAAAATAATTTGTGGGATGGGAAATCAAATATGTGTTGCAGCCTTAATTTATTTCCCACCCTCATGTTTCCCTTGTGACTTTAGAAATACTGCCACCAAACATTTCCAGTTCAAATTAATTCTCAGTGTAATGTGTGCAATAATATGGATGCACCTTAAGCAAAGATAACAAGATAAGAAATCAAGCTTGCTGCCTCTGAAATCTGTAATAAAGCATCCATTCTCAGGCTCACCCTTTGAAACCAGAGAACAGAGATTCACTGAATAGGCACTTGTTAATAGGAATCGATTGTTCAAATGGGTTCCATCAACAAAATAAAAAAGACCACTGCTCCATTCGTCCTGACTTAAAAGGAAAAATAAATCCCTCTCCCTTCAATTTGGGTTTTTTCAATCCTACATTTTGAAAGAAATGAAATAAAATTGCACCATATCCAATATGAAGAATTATGACAAGGTAAACTAGAATTCTAATTTTACCTTAATTCAATAGAGTGGCCTTGTAATACAAGAGACATTGTATCAAAATTATTGGTTGTTTTTATTCTTTCTTCAATCTCCGCAGCAGGTTACCACAGAGATTTCCGTATCATTACAGGCTTTGCTGCTGAAGAAATACATCTCCTTGATCCATAATGTATGCAATGGCTCTTTACAGGAGTGAAATGCTGCCGGCTCTATCCAGGTCTCAGGAGCCAGTAGTGATGGTGGTGGGTAGTTTGGAGAACCGGTAGCACCGGCGGTGGGAGGCTCTGACCCCCCTCCAAACCGGGATGGCGTCATATCCTGGTTTTGACCATCCATCTGCACATGCGCAGAAGGCTTTGCGCATGTACAAATTACAGCACAAGCACATTAGCAAACCGGTAGGAAAAGTAAGTACATTTCACCCCTGGTTCTTTCCCCTCTCTTTTTTGGGAATGAGGGCTGTTTGTATCCATGGGAGCCACACAAATAAGGTATATTAGCATTTCAAGGCAATCTTCGTGAACAGCAGCAAGAAAACTTCCTGGCCAATATCCATTTTGTCATCTCTTGTGATCTCTCTTCTAAATTTCCAAGGCAGAAAAGAAACCGGATAAGATCAGATAGCCTTTTGATTTACTCAATTGGCACTCGCAATGAGATGCCAAACTTAAAAGCATGTAACCCTGGTGGAAATGGGAGACATCTGCACATTTTATACGGTAGAGAGAATGGAAGAAAGTTACAGAATTCTCTCCTTACTTTGTGTCAAGCTTGTTCCAATCCACTAAAAGCCAAAATAATTTTTTACCCTGAAATAATGCTGCGTTCCAATATAGAGTTGTTGTTTTAAAAATTAAAAAAAAAATCAACACTTGCTGATCAGAGTTTGGCCTTATCATTTATAAGGTAAGTAAACATCCTCTTTTTTTTTTCTTGCAATCCAGGGTAGGTGTGGATAATCACTTATCAAGCCTTTAACCTACCAAATACCATACGGTGAACCCTAATTAATCACATTACCTTTGTAGGCTTTGGATATAAACAGGATGGTAAAATGATTGTCTATAACCTCCAGAAATTTGGGGGGGGGGGGAGAGGAACTTTGGAAAAGGCATTTCAGCTGAGGCACACAGAGGAGAAAAGCGGGGGGGGGGGGGAAACAATGCAGAAGAAGAAACTAAATTTAAAGCCTGTAAATTTCTTTTTTCTTTACACCATCTGTGCTGTATAGCTCTTAGGTCTATTACATTGGTCATCCTGGGAACAAAAACTGAAAGCAGATTCCAGCAGTTTTTCCATTCACTATTCATTCAAAGGTTCATCAGCTCCATATGGATTCAGCCAACTGCTGTGTTAAATCAGAGGCCTTTCCCAGAATTGACATGGTAATGAAGTAATGGTTCTGCTCACAGAAAAGGCCTCCATAGGTATTCCACTCATTAATACACCAGTCCCCCCATCCTCCAAAATGATTTCTAACCTTTGTGAATTGGGTTTTTGCCTCTGGATGAGGACTGTTCTTTGCACTGGTTAATAGGACTCCTATGTAAGCAATCCACTTTTTTTTCTAACACAACCATGTGCAAATCAAATGCACACCGATAATTGCCCTGTTTTCCAGTGATTGGCTTGTGGAAGTATCTGTTGCCAGTTGGATTAGTAGCTGCATATGCAAAAGCCATTCATATGAAACAATAACCTGTTTCAATATACAAAAGCAAAATAAGGCACCCGATGAATGAAAACAAAAATAATTTATTTTCTGATATTCGGTGAAGGTGGGATTTTGCACAGAAATTCTTTACAAATCTGAATCACAATTCAGTACAGGACCAGCTCAATGCATTTGCTGGATGGCATGAAAAGAAGAATCTATGCTATAATTTCACTGTTACATTATTTTAATGTGCCCCTCACCATAAATCAGGCCAATTTTGCCACTGCTCTTCCTCCCTGCCCCAACGAATTCCACCCAATGAGGCAGGTACTTTATTCTACCTAATGATAAAACCAGCTTTCTTTCGTGAAAGTGATATACGTATAAATTGACAAACTACATTCTATCAATCAAAGCAGGGGTGAAATTCACTTACCTTTCCTACCACTTTGCAAATGTGCGTGCACCATGCACGCACTCGTGCCATTGTCCGTGCATGTGCAAAGCCTTCTTCGCATTTGTAGAGGCTGAAATCGTCACAACAAAGGAATGTCATGGCATCCATGCAGGTGGGCAGAGACATCTGCACGGGTGGGCAGAGCCTCCCACAGCCGTCGCTACCGGTTCGCCCGAGCTCGATAGAACTGGCTGAATTTCACTCCTGAATCAAAGGTTTTGTTGCATTACTTCCAATTTCATATGTACACAATGCTAAAGATGTTAAAATGAACACTGAAAATGTGCAAAGGATATCTAGAAAACTCAACTGATTGAAGTGGGATCCAGAGCGATTACTTGGACAAGATGTAGAGATTGATGGTTATCTGTTAACATCAGTTCTGTTTGAAAACTGGAGAGAGGAACAATTAAAAATCATTGTTAAAAAGTGTCTGTGTGAAATTATCCAAGGCTTTTTCTTCTATACATAGGAATCTTACAGTCAAAGGAAGGAAGGAAGAAGGGAAAGAAGGAAGGAAGGAAGGATGGAAAGAAAAGAGAGAGAGAGAGAGAGAGAGAGAGAAAGAAAGAAAGAAAGAATCTATTGTATTTATTGATCTTAATTTGGTTGTCTAGCTCATCCTGTATGAAATATCAAAAAGAAAAATCCAACTAATTGCAAATCATCAAATAAAACCATAACAATCTACATATAACAAGTAACAAATATGCAAAGTATGTAAATGTTATGCAAATATATTAATTAGCATAGAAAATTCCTTTACCACAATTTATGGAATTGTTGGCATGAGTTGCTGGCTGTGGCACATTCCTTTGTGTATACAATAAATTATATTTCTTCAGAAGACCGAAAGTTTTCTATTCAGTATCTTTTAATTCTGAAATGTAAATTTGGTATTTCAATGCCAAATTAACATTCCTAGGGCAAATTACTAAGGTATAAATATACAAATACTACAAAACATCTAAAACAACAAAATAATGAGCAAGATATAACTTCAATCTATTAATCAATCAATGAAGTACCATGAAATATTCATCAAAGGAGGGAAGGCAAATGACAAAGCAAGCAAAAAATGTGACCAATCCATTTAATTGAGAAGTTGAAATGTAAGGATATAAGGATGGCATTTAAGTCATAATGTTCCTGCATACTATTATTATGACCATCTTGTTTGCTGAAGATGGCTATTTATTAGCAAGATGATTTCACAGGAGGTGTGTCCTTACCAAAAAGGTGTCTCTTTGGTCCACCACAAGATCAACATAGATCGATTTTCTCCAGGAAGCGCTGTCCCTAACCTGGTCATTTAAGTCTTCCAATGGTGCAATGCCTTAAGTATTATTTTGCCGGTGTGTGAAATTAAAATATTGTACATATCCTTAATGCTTAGCACTCATTCAAAGCTATGACAAACTCCTACCCCAATAGGTACTCATGAATCGATTCCAAAGTTCCAAAAGTCACCACCCTACCTTCCACAGTCACATAACCATATTTTGAGTTAACAGCAACCAGCTCGCATTTATGATCATTTGCAGTGTTCTGCAGTCATCTGACCATGATCTGCCATGTTTCTGCAGAAAACCAGGGTTTACTGCTTAACAACCATGGATTCACTCAGAAACCATGTGGTTTACTTCACAACCATGTATTTCACTTCACAACCTTGGTGATTTGCATCACAACCATTGTAAAAATGGTCATACAATCAAGTCAATTCCAACACAATGCAGTTCAGCATTGAGAAAAATAAGATTTTAGACTTAGGCAACAAAAAACAAATGCACAGGCACAGAATAGGTAATACCCAAAACAACAGCAGAGAGGGAACTAGGAGCCCTAGTGAATAACCATTTAGGTACTGTATGGGTAGCAATGTGTTGCTACTCATGTGCTGTCAAAAAAGCCAATTCAGCCCTAGGCTGTATTAAGAGAAGGATAATATCAAGATCATGTGAAACATTAGTACCACTTTATACTGCACTGGTAAGACCACACTTGGAATACTGCATCCAGTTTTAGTCACCATGATACAAAAATGATGTTGAGACTCTAGAAAGAGTGCAGAAAAGAGCAATGAAGATGACTGGAGGATAATAAAACATACAATGATTTCTATACGGAGAGATGTTTTTTTGCTGATGGGGGCAGCAGGAATATGAAGTTTATAAAAACTATGTTGGAAGATAGTATATTCAACTTCAATCAAGATGAAGAGAAGACTAAAATTTGGATTATTGAGAAAAATTATTTGATATAATTGTTATATATTATATATTATATTTTATTATTATATAATAAGGAGGATTGATTTAGGTAAAATAATTTTTAATATTAGATTAGAGAAATGTTCGAGCTGATGGGTGCAGTTGGAATATGACGTTTATAACAATTATCTTGGAAGGAGAAATTGATTTAATTGGGTTATAATATACTTAACTTTAATTAAGGTGAAGAGAAGGTTAAAAAATTGATTTACTGATAAAGAAAATTATTGATGAAGAAAATTATTTGATATAGATGCTATATATTATTTATTATTATTATTTTTTATTATTACATAATAAGGGGGATTGATTTAGGTAAATAATTATTAATATGGGATTAGAGAAAGGTATTATATTTTTTACTTGGGCTTAAATATTATAAGAGTGGTATAAACAAGTACTGATGGTTGATAAATGAGGTAAATATTATTACTATTAGTTTTTTATTATATTATTAGTTTTAGGAAAACTTCATTACTTATAGGTTTATTTGTTATATTATTTTTGCTGTATGTATTTTTTCTTTTTTAAATCTGTAGCGGAAGCCAAGGGGGGGGGATATGGGATTGGGGGATGGGGGGTAGTTGGGGGGAAGGGGGGGTTTGGGGGGAAGTGGGGGGGGAAAATGATAAAATTTGTATTGTAAAACTTTTTCAATTAAAAAAAAAACATACAATGAACCGTTGCAGGAACTGTTTTTTTCTAGTCCAGTGATGACTAACCTTTTTGTCATTGCATGCCAAAATAATGCATTGTGACCTTCCGTGCGTGCCCCGACCCTCGCACTCCTGCCACCCCTCTGCGCATGCATGCATGACCCTCTGCGCTCCCCCCACCTCCCCGAGCACACTTCCCCATGCTGTCCCCACCTCCTGCGCATGTGCACACAACCCCATTACAGGTCTACCATTACAGGTCTAGTCTAATGAAAACAAGGACTAGGGATTAATTGACAGGCTTTCAATATTTGAAGGGCTGTTACAGAGAGGAGAGGGGCTGAACAATTCTCCAAAGCACCTGAGGGTCAGACAAGAAGTAATGTTTGGAAACTCGTCAAAAAGCTCCAACCTAGAACTAAGGAGAAATTTCCTGACAGAACAATTAATCTGTGGAAAGGCTTGGCTCCAGAAGTTGTGGGTGCTCCATTATCAGAGGTTTTTAAGAAGAGATTAGACAGCCATTTGTCCAGAATGGTATTTGGTCTCTTGCTTGAGGAGGGGGTCAGACTACAAGACCTCCAAGGTCCATTCCAACTCTGTTATTCTATTATTGTTATTATATGCTGACCTGTAACAACCTATGACTAAAATTCTGGGCTTAATTATGGTCATTAAGGTCTTCCTGTACTGTCCTTGTTCTGTTTCTTGATCATCCTTAACTTATTTTATTTCATTCCAATTCTGATTCTCTATCAACCAGATTCAGAACCTCAAAATGATAACTGATGTTGTCCCTGAAAGGGTGGATATACAGTTTATGCCTAAAATCCTATTGTGGAGACCTGTGCTTTCTTCTTCAGCTTTAAGATGACATGGAACTTATACATGGGTATTCATGATCTGTTCCAAAATCAACTCCTGGCTACCTTTTTGTTATTATAACTGAGTTCTTCTATCTTCTTATACTAAAAACATTTGGGAAAGACTGAAGACAAAAGGAAAAGGAGATGGCAGAGGATGAGATGGCTAGATAGTGTAATTAATGCAGTGAACATGAATTTGGGCAAACTCCAGGAGACAGTGGAGGCCAGGGGGCCTTACTTTCTATGGTCCATGGGATTGTAAAAAATCAAATATGACTTAGTGATTGAACAACAACAGCCAATAATATAGTGAGTCTGATTTCTATGTACTCATCTAGTGATAGCCATATATCACCAGGCATTGGTTTAGTTACTGGAAGACTATTAGCAATGAAGAAATTTCTGGGCTGGCAGAAACTGATAAGTCATTCTATTTAATTTTAGTTTCCTAGGCCAAGCAGTCCAACTACATTTTCCTTTTTAATATATCCAACTTTGACATTCCATTCTACAACCATAGGCAGGATATCTTACTTGCATGTTTTGTTGATTTCAAAGGGGACTTGTCCATAAATGTGGTCAGATTCCTTTTCTTCTTCCCCAGTGGTTGGAGCATAAATGTGGATAAATGTACTATTAACTTTTATACAATAGCCAAATGAAATCCAATTGCATTGATAATCAGGTGATTTGTTCCACTTTCTTATATAGCCTACAGCCCTAGTATTCTGTGGAGGTCTACCATTCTGGAATAGGGAGTGGGGTAATTAAAGGTGCATGATAATTTCACAGAAACACGAAGATGCAAATAGGTACAGTAGTTGCATAATACTGCTACCATCCATGTATTAACCACGGAGCACTACTCAGTTTTCAAGTACCGTGTTTCCCCGAAAATAAGACCCTGTCTGATATATTTCTGAACCCTGAAATAAGTGCTTGGCCTTATTGCCATGTACTCAAAAGCCTGATTGGGCTTATTATCAGGGGATGTCTTATTTGGGGGAAAACAGGTTAATATCAGCTGCCTGAGACAAAAATTTAACTGGCACAACTTTCCAGTCACAAAATATATTTTGCAAGAATATTTAAATATTTTCACTGTTTCCCAGTATGCCCACCAGCTCCAAAATGTAAAGGATCCCTAGTATAAATTCATTAAGTAACTAAATCCAACAGACTGAGTTTGTTTGTCCCTGTGTAGTTTTTTAAAATATTCTAATGTTCTGATGTTTCCTAACTTGCCTGACGAAGCTCTATTCATGCTTGTATAAAACAATAATTTTAATTTTTTATAATATAATTATTTTAATAGCTTATTCTGCATATATCATCAACTTTTGCAATATGGCTGTATCCAGTCAGCTGGAAGAAGTCACAAGAATATGCAAAGTTCAGCATATCATAAGGACTTAACTGAAACTGGATTTAAAAACATTTGTCATCTATTTCATCTTTAGGATTTATTCTCAACTGAAAATCAGCCTTAGCATTAAGCAGATTCATCTGAAGCAATGTGTTTTTCACAATTAACTAATTAAAATGTACTCTCTATCTTTCCTAAATAGTTTAAAATGGCTTATAAGATTTAACAGTGAAGAACCAACATCAAAATATCCTGTGTTGCTGTAGTGTAGTGTGTTATTGAAGCTTAACTTTTAATAACTTATGTGTTATATTTGAAGCAAAGGGATATTACTCTATTTATTTTCTCATTTGTCTATCTGTCAGTCCTTTCTCTTTTCTGCTTTCCGTTAGAATCCCATTATCTAGTTTGACAAACTAATGCCATTTAAAGTAATTTTGGCTAAATTGACTGATTGCCCGAGATACATTTACTTGGGTGGCAATTGTAGTTAAGGTGCTTTAAGAAATTCAGTGGTTGCTGTAGAGTAAAACTCTATAAATATATTGTCTCACTTTGATCTTTGATCAAAAAGTGTTGCCAGAATTTTGACATTTTCTTCCTCTCCAAGAAACCCAAAAATGAACCGTGTTAACCAGAAATGACAACAGGATGACACTAAAAGCACAAATCAATCTTTTAACCTACTTTGTTTATGGAAAATAATTTCTTCCCACTAAAGCATGCATTAAGTTGCTAACAATGGCTGCATACTTGTTGCAATCACTCCACGTGAAGTTTAGAAAATTTTTTAAAATTTTGCAGGTCTCAGCATTCTACATATTGAATGTTGTCCAACCAGTTGACCTTGTCTGGAAAGTTCAAACATCAAAAAAAATGCATCCTGAAAACTGCATTGTTCTATTCCTGTGAATAATTCATATCTCCAAACCATTATTTCAAATTTGTACTCTTAATTTTAATATTGTTTGAAAAATATTTTCCTATCAGCTTATTCTTGTGCAAATCTATTTGTCATGAAGGGGTCTGAAGAAATTTATAATTAAATGGATCATTGCGGGTTCCAAAGCATAGTGCATTTGAAATTTACTACATAGTACAAACACTGCAGATATTCCCTTAATACTGGTAATAGCAGTAGTCATTCTGCTTAAAAGCATCTGTTTTATGTTACTCGCCATTCCTGACCTGGTGAGTCAAAAGAGAAAGTAAGGCAATACCAGTACAGTGAGCTTCCAAAGTCTCTATCCATTAACTCAGACATAATCTGGAATCTTAAATTGTCCCTAAACCTTTAAATTGTTATGCTACACAACACAAATTGTATGGCAGTATATCCAATTCTACATCAATCACTTGCCCCCAAGACTCAGTAATAAAGGTCAACTCCTTCTCCATCTCAACAAAGGCACCTGGAAAACATTTTCAGGATATTCCTGCTAATCTGATTTCCTCATTCACCACCCCAAATCCCTTCAACACACTTAAAATTGCGTTTAAGAATCTTTATTCACTGAAGTCTTCAAAATTCAACGTGAGGCTGTGTGTAAGTAGATCAAAAGGGGCCTTTTAAAAGAAACACATTATTCTTTTCAAGACAGGTATCCCCCAAAATGTACATCTTAAAACTCAGTTTAGTTTGTTCGAAATATAGATATTGGGTTTAGGGCATTTTACAAAATGAAATAAATACACAAAATGATGAAACTCCAATGCTTCCCTATACACCCAGCATACAATACATACATAGAATACAGTACACATACATGCAGTACCAATACTCCACTTTTCAATAAGAAGTTTCAAAGATGCCAAGTTCAATGTCCTTGAAATGAAATGACTAAATGATTGTTGATATGTGAGCAGCTATTATGTTAAATTTAAGATGGTCAAATGTTATAATTAGCATTAACAGGCTCCTGCTCTCCATCACTTCTGAGAGAAATTTGCAGCATTCTGCAACTCCTTTCTCATTCCAACCCTGACTTTTTGTGAAATAAATATAAACAAATCTCATAAACAAATCTCCAACTACAACTACGTGCATAGAGTTAGTCATCAGGATCACATAATTAACAAGTTTTGGTACTTGCATGGTATAAAAATATAATTCTGAAGCACAATCCTTTTGATTTTGCATTATTTTATGATACTGTAGATCCACACAAAATAACTGTTGGCCTGCATATGCTGAACCTAAACAGTTTAATGCCTGTTTCTGGCATCACCGTTCTATAAAAATGTGGATCCAAGATATGAGCTTTCTGGCTTCACATGATTTTACAATCAAGTCTACATGAAACCATCATCAAACCACAGAGCACAGCTATCTACATGCAGTGACCAATTACAATCATAGACGCAACACTTTTTGATACTGTTGTGATACAAATATTTGGCTTGATGATATGGATAACATGATTTTTTGCCTGGAAGGAAACTATTGTAATGATGGAATCAATCATTTTTCATACAATAGTGACACAAAATGAGGAACATGGTTCTTGCATAATATGATTTTTACATGAGATAATCATAAAATCACCATCAGATGGAATATCCCTGTAGCTGTATCTACTTGCTTATCATTTTGCTTGCTTGCAACCTTCATGTTGTCCACTGTGTGCTTCTATAAGAAATTAGATCTTCATATATGAAAGATAGTCAGTACAAATAAGGAAGTACTAGGTGAAACATGGGAGTGCTGAGGAAATATGTTCTGATCACTCCAGTTAATCAGAGTAGAGTCCATTCAGTAGTGATAAGATGACATTTTTAAACGAACATCATCACTGCTTTTCTAGGCTACTTGTAACGAACTTTATATTGACAATAATTTTGTTTCACATAAAAAAAAATACTAGCTTCTAATGCAGGGCTAAAATGCTCCCTGTTCAGACCAGATCACCCAATCCGGTAGCGATGTAGGCGGGTGGTTCGGAGAACTGGTAGCAAAAATCCCTGCCCCCCACCCCCATACCTAGCTGAGCCGCACAATCTTCAGAGACTTTTTTTTTTACTTTTAAAAGCATTTTTTCTACAACCCCTTTGGCCTTCAGAGGTTGTAGAAAAAATGCTTTTAAAAGCCTCTGAGGATCCCAGCTGAGTTGCCTGACTGGCAGAGGCTTTTTTTCTTTTAAAAGCCTGTGCCGATCCAAGCTGAGTTGCCTGATCGTCAGAAGCATTTAAAAGAAAAAAAGTCTCTGCTGATCAGGCAACTCAGCTGGGATCGTCAGAGCCTTTTGAAAGCATTTTTTTACCACCTCTTTGCTGAAGAGGTTGTAGAAAAAATGGTTTTAAAAGTTTTTTTAAATGGCCACACCCACCCAGTCACATTACCCCACCACCACCAAGCCACGCCCACAGAACCGGTAGTAAGAAATTTTAGATTTCACCTCTGTTTTAATGTATGTTGTGGGTTTTTTCCATCACAGGAGTGCAAAAAATGACTATGATGGCTCATTGCTTCCAAATGGATGTAAACTATCATGCGATAGTTTCATGTAGATCCCATGAAATAACAATATGGTTCCCTTAGGATTCATGCATCAGATCTCTATTTTTAAACCAAAACAACACAAAAATAGATGAATCTGCAGTTGTAATGTCTCATCAATGTACAGTACATATCATACATATCTAAAATTTAAGAGAGAATCCTTGGTTTTAAAGGCTACAATTGTTTGGGCTCAGCGCACATAAACCAATAAGTCTGCTACCTGATGTCAGATTTATGGATGTATACCATGGTAAGGTCCCAAACCTTCATATTCATGATTGAGGTGGCTTACTACATGCTGACAGAAATTATCTCTGATGCTGTGGTGTTCCATTGTAAAAACCTGCACTACAAACAGGGGTAAAAAAGGTGCTAGGGCTTGGTTAATAATGGCTCACTGCATGAAGATAGGGCTGTAAAATGCTTTGGATCTTGATTATTAAAGAAAAAGACTTCAAAATAGACAGGAACAGCTGTTTTCAGGATGACACAGCTGATGCAGCTGCTTTAATAAATTGATTGATGCTGCCTCTGCACTCCCACATGCTCCACAGCACCTTTTCGATCTCAAGTCTGATGCACTGCTCAACTCTAATGCATATGGATATAATGCATACTTTAAATGGTGTTTCTGTATTGATCCCATGTAAAAACTGTGGTTTTTACATGATTTAGATTCTTGTTTCTGCTCATAGCAGCTTTAAAATTTGTTAGATTTGTTATTGTGATTGCTATTTGCAGGAGGACTGATATGATCTACTTTGTGATGGTTTCATGCAAATATTATATAAAATCATGTATAATTATGAGAGCTAAAAACCAAAACACTGAGTTTTAATCTCGCTTTAGGCATAAAAAACCGGCTGGGTAACTTCAGGCCAGTCATTCTATTTCATCAAAATCCAACTGACAAGGTTAGTGTTGTGGGGAAAACAGGAGGAAGGAGAATTAAATGTTTGTTGCCTTGAGTTATTTATAAAAATAATAATGGTGGGATAAAACTATCTTAAACTCATATTTTTGCAATGTGGCAACACATGGCCAGATTCATGCTCTTTAGATCAACACATATATTATTTGATGATGACTTCATCAAAGAGAATCTGTGATTGAGAGCCATGTTTTGTTGTATTGGGGCTATTTCAGGGATGAAATGCTCCCAGTTGGGACCAGATCACCCGATCCGGTAGCAATGGCCGCGGGTGGTTCGGAAAACCAATCACAAAAATCCCTCCTCCCCATGCCCAGCTGAGCCAGGTGATCATCAGAGCCTTTTTTTTTAACAAGGTTGTAGAAAAAATGCTTTTAAAAGGTAAAAAAAAAAGCCTCTGACAATCACAGCTGAGCAGCGCGATCGTCAGAGGCTTTTAAAAGCAATGCTTTTAAAAGTTAAAAAAAAAGGTTGCGCATCACAGCTGATCAAACCCCTCCCCCCACGCGCTGTTCTACTTACCTCATGCCTCCTTTTGGCATTCACTGCATGCATGCACCTCGCATTTGGTGTGTGGTGCACATTGAGCATGCATAGCCAGTGAACTGGTAGTAAAGTGGTTCAGATTTCACCACTGGTCTAATGTGATAGTTGTGATATCAAAAGAGATTTGATAGCGCTTCCATGTGGCTCCCATGTAAAAATAATGTCAAATCAAGAAATCCTGTGACTTACATCAATGTTGTTGCAGCATGGCGATGTCAAAAGTAGTAGTATCTGTGGTGTTTAGGTGCGTTCCATACTGACAGCATATTATGTGATAGTGCTTTTAGAGGAGATATGTCACATGTAAATGATACGAAGTCAACAGAATTCGTATTTGATTTCATTGATCCAAGTTTTGCCTTTTATCCTTTTTCTGACTGAAAAGAACTGAAATTGACATAGGACTGGAAATACATGGATATTTGGGGAAAGCTCTATGCTTATGGAAGGCACTAACATGGAAAGACTATGACCTCAAAGACTTTGAATTTGTATTTTGACCTACTGTTCCTTGACTAGGTGCAATTCTTTGCTAAACACATATTTGTTGCGGTCTAAATGGACTTCCATGTCTTACCACCTATATATGCATCGAAAGTGCATGTAATATTCAAAAGGAACCATGTTTTGGTCCTTTTTACACGTCTCCCAAACTTTATGAGAATTTTTATTGGTTTGGTGGTGAGAAATGTGATCTGTCAATTGATGGTAGTTTTGACCCAACCTGCTGTGAAAACTAGTGAGTAATCTATTAAGACCCATGTATTGATGTAAACAATTGCCAGTTCCATGATTCCCCTACATGTATTAAGAAGTGAATTCCACAAGTTTGTAAGCTTCCATAACTTATGACCATTTTTCACACCATGGCAGCATCTGCAGGATTATGTGATAAAAATTCAGATGCTTGTCTACTGACTCATATTTATGATGGCTGCGGTGTCCTGGTATCATGTGATTCCCCTTTTTGTGACCTTCAGACAAGGAAAGTCAACGGAGAAGCCAAATTTGCTTAACAACAGCATTACTAATTTAACAATTGCAGTGATTGACTTAAACAACTGTGGCAAGGTCGTAAAATGGGGCAAAACTCACTTAACAAAGGTCTCACTTAGCAACATAAATTTTGGGCTCAATTGTGGTCGGAAGCCAAGGACCACCTGTAGCAACTCTTGATAAGGTCGTTGCTATGGGCTTTGTTTCCCTCACCTCTCTCTCTCTCTCTCTGCCTGTCAGGCCTGAGTTTGTCCTTCGCCCGCGTCCCCTTAAAGGGTCCCGAGCAAAGCCCGCAAAAGGCTCTCCCGTCTAGCCGCCTGGCGGGAACTGGACAGGAGTAGCTGCTTCCCGGGAAAGGCATGCCTGCGCTGCTGCTGCCGCCCCGTTCTGCAACTGGGAGCCACCGGCAATGTTTACGCACAGCAGCACGCGACAGGCGTGCGGCCGATAGTTTACAACAGCGGCGCCTGGCGTTCTGCAGAAACGGGCGCAGGGGCGGGCATGGAGGGGGATACAACTGGGGCGGCTGGCTTGTATTTGGAAGTAGCTGGGCAAGAGTCAAGCAAAAGCGAAGGAGGTTCGGGAAGCGAACGGTCTCTGCACGGTCTGGCTTTCCCTCCCCCCTCCCCGTAGGTGCAATCAGCCCTAAATATCTCGAGGTGAGGAGTGCACCGTGTAAGAAAAAAAAGGAAAGGAAATGCGTTTGAAGCATTGCCAATTTGAACTTCGGGGGGTCACGCAGGCAAATTTGCAACTGACAAACTTATATCCTCTTATCAAAGGAGAAATGCCATTTCTTCGGGCTCTGCAGAAGACGTCCTAGAATCACAATCGCTCTCTCTCTCTCTCTCTCTCTCTCTCTCACACACACACACACACACACAAACAGAGCCTCCCTTTAAAACAGCATGTTGACAAGCGAAATTTTCAAAGCCAGCTACCCCCGCTTTTCACTCCACGGCACCCTACCCGCTTTCTATTTTTTCCCCTCCCAAGAGAAAGAGTGCAGACAATATGTTTCTTGTTAATGGGTCGGACTTTTTTTTCTCTTTTTTTCTGTATGGGTTACATAGAAATATTAAGCTGTAAATTTAGTTCTGGACAAACAATCTCTTGTTGCATGTCTGGGATGGGGGGAGGGGGGTTAGTGAATTCCCACAGATGATGTTGCCCAAACAGTGATCGGCTTGTGACTTGATTTCCAACATCATGATGTGGTGTGTAAAAAAAGGGGGGGGCGTGGGGAGGGAGGTCAGTACAGACAAGCGCTTTGAAGGGGAAAGGCTGCCTACAGCAGGATTGTTTCTACAAGTTAATTGTACGGAGTGCAGCTGCACAAAGCTGGATCAACAGTAATAGAAGGCGGCGCAGACTTTCTGACGCCAGCCCTGTAGAGCTCCCACCAACACTGGCAATTCCAGATTGTTTTGGAGACCTTATCTCTCCCTAGTTAATTTCTTTCGCTCGCTGGCTTGCTCTAATTTTGTGACCGGAACAAAAGTAACAGGAAAACCATTTGGGAAAGCAAAAAAAACCCCGTTTGAGATCAGTGTACTTCACAGATTTCTGTAACACTGTTTCCATATATTGTTTTAACTCCCCCTCCCAAGCTTTCTATAATTTTTCGGGGGGGGGAGGGAGAGTTGAAAATCAGCCAGTGAACTAGAGAAATGTTCCCACGGCATTACTGCAAGCCAAGTTGGTGGCATGTAGTTGCAATGTAGTTTACGAAGAAGCCCCATTGAACCCAATTCTGAATTGACCTACGTAGGATTTCTCTATTAATGACTCGGCATAGGATCAAAGGACAAATTTACGTCCGTCAATAATCCCACATTTGAATTCGTGCCTGGAGAAAGCATTCTACGAGGCGTTCGTTATGTCGAATAAACAAAATTGTTGCGATCTCTTATTAAACGAGGCAAAATTACAGGTAAACATGAGGGGGGCTTCAGATATCTTTTTCAAACAAATAGTTGGTCGCTATCGTTTTGTTCTCTCGTTCTATCTGTCGGTAAATCACGTAGAGGTCAGCGGGACTGCTCCCCAGATGAAGGGGACCGCAATCTCCCAACGTTTATTTTGAACTGTCTTCAATATCCATCAATCCAAACAGCACTCTGAATTGTTGACAAACTTAAGATCATGCGTAAGAAACATGAAAGGCCACCGATTACATATAATTTATACGGGGCTGTAAATCGATCTTTAGCTCACTCAAACACACACCCCTAAGAAATTTTACACAAGTTTCCTCCCCCAAACAAAGTAGGCGCGCAATGCCCCCTACCCTTATCTTTCAGGCATTTGCGCAAGTATGGATTGCACCGGGGAATGTAATCTATCTATTTATGTGTCATCCTGTCGTTTTTTCGACTCGACCACACAGATGCAATGAAATCCGCCAACTCAACCAAATCTTGAGTTGCAGAATCCGGACAGTCAAGAGATGGTAGGAAGGACACACAGAATATGGTTTTTGCTGCCACCTCATGGTAGTCCGGATATTTGCAGCCCAAATCTCCTCCTGCAATTTTCCCTCGTGGTTGGATTCTCCGATGGGAATGATCTGGTGCCAGAATTACAATGGAGTAGCGGCAAGACAGTTAATAATAGGCGTCGGAGTCCGTCCCTCCTTCAGGTAGGTGCGCTCTTAAAAGCAGCCACCGAAACAGGCCAGGAGAATCCTGGGTTCGCTGCCCCCACCCCCTCCGTTGCAAGAGCTGGCCAGCTCCGGTGCAGGTGCGGCCCGGAAAAAAAGACCCACCGCTACCGCCGTTGCTGCTCCCGCCGCCAAGCTGAGCCCTGCAGCAGCCTCCCACAACCCAGGGCCGAGCCCCGGTCTCCATGGCAGCCGCCTGAGAGGCGCCGCCGGCCCGAACCGGGAGGGAGGCGAGGCAGCGGGGGGTGACGTCACGGCGCTGGCGCCGAGGAGTCGGGCCCGGCCTCTGGAAAGGGAGGGAAGGAGGTGGGCGGGGGCGGCCTTGAGCTGCAAAGGGAAGAGGCGCTGGTGCCCTCGCGCTGACTCCGGGAAAGCTTCTCAGGCCGCGAGCCGCGCCAACCAGGTGCAGGAGCCGGGCGCGCGGGAGGCGAGCGCGCGTGTGCGCGCTAGAGGGCGGACGGGCTGGGGTTTCGCGAGCCTGCCGCGGGGCGTGGGGCTTCGCTTTCTTTCCCTTCCTGCTCTGGGAAGCCTGCGCGTCTTTGGACGGAGCGAGCGGACGCATCTGAGGCGCGAAACCAAAAACCATAGCCCACCCCCACAGTGGCGGGAAATGGGAGCATACCTGAAAAGTTATTCCTTCTTCCCAGGTACGGCATCCTTCCCGCCACCTTCCTGTAGTAAACAAACGCCTAGGGTTTGGCGTTCCTATTTAAAAGGGCTAGCCCAGGTATATCCTGCCTGTATCTTTACCCTCCTCTCGAAAGGCTTACAGGATTTGCCTTGGGTTGTTGGGTTCCTTCAAGCCGTGTTTGCAACCCAAAAGGAAAGAGTTGTAACCACCTCAAGTTTCCCAAGTCAGGAGAACACACATGCAGGAGGAAAAAGTAAATGGTGTTACTTTGGGCAAGGGGTGTGTGAGGGAGACGTTGAGCAAAGGTCCTTTTTTCTCCATGTTTGGCTCGGCCCAGTTTTCCGACTTGATGATCTGTTTGGATCTTAAATTAACCATATGGACTGAGTTTTGCGCACAACGCGATAAAATGAATACCATGCCCGCCTTTGCGTCTCTTAAACACTTGGTTTGGGGCATTAAAATGACGATTTTTACTTGTCCTTGAAAACGGGGGCCACAAAGAAAGACTATCCCGCCCTATATTGCAATACTGTATAAGTTTTAATTGTATTGTAATTCTATCAACCTTATTAGGGTAAGTATAATTGTAACTGCAAAGCTAACATTGCTACTACCTAGTAGAAATGATAACAAAGGTTATCAAAAGTGTAAAGTTGAAAATGTTCTATTGCTTTAATTCTCCCTCCATAATGACTATTATACTTCAAAATGATAACTGTATTCCGGGAGATAGCATGGTATCTATGAATATGTCCAGTTCTGATTTAAAATTCACTCACATAGCCTCTGGAAATAATTATCACTGCAATTTGTTATTGTATTAGGGCACGCCAAATTAAAAACAATGAAATTACAAGACTGATTGGAGAGGGTACTAATTCAGAGTCTTAAAAGATCTGCTGGCAGTTGGGCAGTTTTTAAATACTTGTCTAAGTAATTGAACAAATAAGGTAAAGTACTTAAGATAAATATGTTCAAGTCTATGGGAATTGTCTTTTGTAAGTATTGTAAGTAAGCAATATTATCATAGTGGAACATTCTTTGGCAGTAAATGCTCAACTGCGTTCTGATCAAGCATCCAAAAAATATTTCAGAGAAACTCTGAACTTCTAAATAAATTTACCTAGGACCACACTGTCAGTCTTCAATTGGATTCTAGCCATATGTTGTACTTTCTTACACTGCATGCTCTATTATTTGGATATTCCTTGTAATATATGTAAAATTATATTACATATATTCTAGTAATCTACTTTATAAAATACAAGTAAATGGATGAATAAAAAATTGTAAATAAAAAGAACTCTGTATCTTTTCAAATACAGAACCATAATGGTTCTCTTAGCTCAATTTCCTCTCAATGAGATGAACTAGAGAATTTTCATCACAGCCATTTTAGTATTACTGGGTGAGAATGAAAGTAATCTGAATTACCAGTTCCCAGAACTTTAAAGCGAACAGTGTTTTGTGGCACCCACTAAGAGTTACTTTATGTAAACTCTGGGTCTTATTGCACATGGAGTATACTCTATCATAATATTCCAGACTTTATTTAACTAAGTAAGACCTTAGTTATGATTTAACTTGTCCAGTCAGTGCTAATGGGTATGCTCTCAAGCCTATATTCAATCCACTGAAACAATGACATACTAGTGGGGGGGGGGGAAACAAGAGGTGGGGGAAAAGAATAAAGTTTTCAGGTTCCAGAAACAGAAGCCAAACCCACCCCAATTAGTCCCAATCACTAAATCCCAACCTGGGTTTTTTTTTTTTCATTTAAAAGGTTGAAGAGAAAGTGAATAGCTTCCATTTGCTTAGGTATGTTTATTCAATAAATTTCAAACTGGTTGCATTTGCCAACACATTCAACTTAATATTGTAGGAACCATAACATCTGGATTTGCACAACGTACAATAAACAGCCAAGCAAATTGATTCCTCCTCTTCCCCATTCCTATCTTTGGTGGATGAGTATCACTATCACTAATGCCAATCTACTAAAGAAGAACAAGATTTTATTTGTGGCAGGTGGATGTAAGTCAAACTACAATAAAAAAGTGTATTTGAATGTACTTTGCAATCATTTGGGAGAAAATGCCTCAATTGTGCCTGACCAGATCTTGAATCCAGAGATGACAAAGTGATGTGGAGCTTGCTTTCGGTAGAACAGACAAGGCAAAAGGCAAGGAAGGATTGGTAGCATATAAACTCGCAAATACATATGATCGTTCTCCCAAAGCTAGCAATGTGGTGGAATGAGATTTGCGGGTATTGCAAATGTGCAACTTAATATTAGAATTTAGTAGGGGGCTCTTAATGAACTGTCACCTTATAATTAAATGTTATGATTACATTGGAATGTTCTAGTGATCTGTTTAGGGATTGAGTACCTTGAAGAACAAACTTGCATTCTTGTTTAAAATGTTTCTGGCTGTGGTGATTGTAGCGATGTACTGTATGCTTATCTAATTGCTCTACACTCCTGAAGGAAGGCGCTGATACCACCTCATATTATATACATACTTATAGTATAGGTATTCGATGCACGGTCTCCCAATTAACTGTACGACTACGTTAGACTACTTATAAAATTCAATGACTGCCTTGTCCTGGGAACGGACAGGCCTTTCATTCTGGAGCAGTTCCCACAGTTGTCACTCTGCCTGCCTCCGAAGGTGCTAGCTGGCATTGCAGAATCCGGAGCGCCCCGCATTTTCATACATGGCAATGAACAAGATTGACAGTATTGTAAGCAGCCACTGTTCTTTCCTGTTCTGACAATACTTCGTCTGTTGTCTCTTTCTCTTTTGGCACACAATGCATCGGAAAAGCCATGCCTGCAGATCCGAGTCTTAAAAGCAAGATTATTTCAACCCACTCTACCCTGGCTATGGTTGGGAAGAATGCCAGCCAGTGGTGCAGGATGCCTCGACTTGGATTTCCCGCGTGGAATTGATTGAATAAATTTGTAAACAAATGACCACTTCGCTCCCTTCCGTTCTTGCAGTCCTTCCGAGATTGCTTCGGGTTGAACCGAGGCTCAGCAGATCCCTCTCTCCTCCCGCCCCGCCGCCTTTCCCGGCGCCAGCGTACTGTATATTTACTAGCCACAGCTGTGCTTTGGGCACGCCTCCTTGGCCAAGAATTGGCTCCAAACGCGGAAGGTCCGGACCGCCTCTTGGGTGATTCTTGTACCAATGAGAAGCGCCTTGACTCTTGACGGACGGGTGTCGTTCCTCCAATAGCAACGAATGCAACCCGGATTTGTCAGCTGAGAGACGAGGGCTATAAAAGCAAGAGCAGGGGGGCTTAACTTCATTCTGACTGTAGAGTGGGAAGCCGCAGGGAGGAAGGAGAGAAGCAGGCAGGAAGGGCTGAAGGCGACGTAATTCTCCGTTCCGGAGTGTGCGGTGGGCTTAAAAGCAGGCAAAGCCGGCCGGTTCTTCCGTCTTCTGCAGCATGAAAGCCTTTAGTCCGGTGCGATCCGTCCGGAAAAACAGCCTTTCGGAACACAGTCTGGGGATATCCCGAAGTAAAACCCCGGTGGATGACCCTATGAGTTTGCTCTACAACATGAACGACTGCTACTCGAAGCTGAAAGAGCTGGTGCCCAGTATTCCTCAGAACAAGAAAGTCAGCAAGATGGAAATCCTGCAACACGTTATTGACTACATCCTGGACCTGCAGATCGCTCTCGACACGCATCCCAGCATCGTCACCCTCCATCACCAGAGACCGGGACAGAACCCTTCCTCCAGAACTCCTCTGACCACCTTGAACACAGACATCAGCATCTTGTCACTACAGGTGAGCTGCTTCCCCCGCCCGCGCTCGACTCTACCTTGGCTTGTTTTTCCTTTAAACGGGATTAGATTAACGGCATTGTTCTAAATCAGTTTGCCGGGTTTGATCAGGGTTGCCTTTTCAGGGTCGCGATTGGCCTAAAAAAATTGGGAAACAAAATCAATTATAAGGTACCTGCGGCTCCTTGGCGGTGTCGTTTTATTAGCAGTAATCGCTATTTGTTGGTCACGTTCGAAGGAACCCCGAGTAGTTTGCAAGCTTCCTTGAAATGCTTAGGGTTTTTAACCCCTTCTCTTTCTCTCCTCTCCCCCCTCCCCTTTTGCAGGCAGCTGAATTTCCCTCAGAGTTAATGTCAAATGAAAGCAAAGCACTTTGTGGCTAAATATGTTTGGTAAGTGCTCAATTCCTGTTTTTTTAAATACTTTTGTACATGAAAGGGAGAGGGCTGTTATGTGGCAACTGAGGCATTTTGTTGTCTTTTGGGAACTCATAAATCGAGGCACAGTTCTCTTAATATTTTAATCTAAGTGAAACTTGCGGTGTAGCCCAGGATCACTTATGGGATCAATTGGACAGCTTCTAATTAAATTGTTGCTTTCACTGTTATGCTGCCCCGTCTCTTGTCCCTCTAAGAGTTGAAGCAAGAAGAGCCACTTTCAGATCATGTCTCCTCATGAATATGCTCATTTCATTGGGTGTGTGTGAAAGGCAGCACACATTTGCATGCACATGCTGCATCTGGACGCCAGGGTTTGCCCAATCTTTGAGTGTTTGGCTAAATGCTCAAACTGTGGTTTCCTCTCTGGCGCCAGTCTGTCCGGATCTCTGCCCTGTTAGCATTCTTCTAAATATGCTTCTCTTCAATGTTTTGCAGGTGTTTGCTGAATTTTTGCACAAGAAGATACATTCCCCACCCTCCCACGGCAACTCTGTTTCCCCTGCTATATCTGGAAGGGGGGAAATCCATATTCAGTTAAATGAACCTTTTAAAGAAAAATTAATGGATATCATCTTCCACTGTTCCTCTTGGACTAATCTTAATTATTTATGAAGAGACTTCTAAAATGCCCTTTCCCTAGCTGGAAAGGCTTCATTTATATGCTATCCCCACAGTAGGGAGCAAAACGAAACTTTTTTAAAAAGCCCTCTTTAAGGAATTTTCCCTTTTAAAGCAGACTTTGCCTTTTTTTCCTCCAAAAGGTGGAGCGTGAGTATTAGAAGATTGAGTGTTCAGTTTTCTGTGAAGTCTTGGTCAAAAATTAGCTTTTTTTTGACATGCGTATAGGACTGAATGCTGTGTACATATTTATATATAAATATGGGAATGAAACTTTGAACTCTTTAATTAGAGTTTTCTTGTATAGTAGCAGAAATGTATATTTCTGCAAAAAAAATGTTATGATGTACCTAATCATGCTGAACTTTTTATAAAAGTTTAGTTGTAAACTTAACCTTTTTATACAGAATCAAAATAAATTGTGTGTTCATTGAATAGCTTGTTTGCCTTCTTTGTAAATGCCAGCTGTTTTGTGGCAGAGCAGCTGAATTGGCAACATACCAGTTACATTCTATGTAGATTGTCCTGGAAGTTCTTTATTTTCTCTGAGGAATTGTGTTTGAAAGTTGCTTGTTTAAAAAAGTCCAAAGCTGTTTGTGAAGAGAAACTAAGTTGTTCATTACCTTGAGAAATTTGAACTTTAGAAGCAAAATCTTAAATTGTGCACAAATAATTCCTTTGCCTGTTTTCTCTTCACCCTGTTGGCTATGTGAACTTCTAAAAGAAACTACCCCACCTCTGATGAACTTGCTTTTGATTATGCAGAAATTAAAAATGGGGCTAATAATTTCCCCAACTTAACTTTTTGTAAAAAAAAAAAAAAACTTTCATGTAAAAAAACTTTCATGTAAGAGCTAATGATGTATGTACACTGGAAAGTTTATATGAATCTGTGCAATATTTCATGGAAAAGGGTATTAGTTAATAAGTTGCAGCAGCTTCTCTATATGACTAAGCTGCTGAGAAATGAAAGTCACTCTCATGTTATTGATTAAACTTTGGCTGCTCTAAGCATCAACCTATCCTAAAAAGAATTAAATGTCATTTCGTAGTATTCTCTTAAGGTTGCAATGCCAACTATAAGAGTAAGATGGACTTCAGCAGGATTTAAATTATAAGCATATGCAGAATTGCTGCTCTTCTGTCAGTTCTCATCACTACACAACTCCTTTTTTTCAATTTTGTCCTACTATAACCCTAATTTCCTAATTATACTCTTTGTAGCAGTCATCCTAAACTTGCTCTACTGTAAGATAATGGAGATGTGCTCAGTCCCTTTGCAGCTCAGAGTGATGTTTTAATTTCCCACTTCAGCCAACTTGCAGGCATACTCAGCAAAAGCAGTTCAAAGCAAGCTAGTAAAATCCATTGCAAAAAAAAAAATAGTTTGCCAAGCAGTGTGAAACTGGGCACCTGGATGTGCTCTGGAGACTCTTACAGGAAAAGGCAGAAGCTCCACCTGAGGCCTGTACAACATTTGCACCAAAATGAACAGGTGTGTGGGTGGTGCTGTGCAGTTCAGTGCAGCTGTCTTTTTTTGCCCTCAGTATCAGATCTATGCAGAGTTACTGTGGGGAAGAGGGGGATGGACGACTGGTCCTGTTCTGAACAGAAAAGCTGCTACAAGCAATGTGCTATGCAGGTTTTTCGGAAGGTGTAACTCTGCCAACTCAGATGCTTCCTCATTTGTGTTAAAAGGGGGTGGATTTGATAGCTGTAAACCAGTAAATACAGGTAGTCCTCAACTTATGACCACAGTTGTGCCCAAAATTAATGTTGCTAAGTGAGAAATTTAGTGAGTGGGCCCCAATTTATGACTTCTCACCACATTTGTTAAGTGAATCACTGCAAATCTTGCTAACCCGGTTAAGTGACTGGTTTCTCCACTGACTATTTGTCAAAAGGTCACAAAAGGGGATCATATGACAGGGACACTGCAACTGTTATAAATGTGAGTCAGTTGTCAAACGTCTGAATGTAAATCATGTGACGGGGATGCTGAAATGGTCATAAGTGTGAAAAATGGTCATGTTATTTTTCAGTGCTGTTGTAATTTTGAACGGTCACTAAATAAATTGTTGTAAGTCAAGGACTACCTGTAAATATTCTTTCAAGAGATTGCCATGCAGCATAATACTTTCAAAAGCAAAATCTTCAAGACTAAATGAGATTAGTGATCTTTTCTCTATTCTATATAGAATAATTGCTCCAGAGCAGCCTCAACGATTTATGAGTCACTTGCTTGTTAATTTTTTCTTTCGAAAAGATGTTGCATTTCATGTTGCATTTTGAATGCATGCTCATAAACAAAGGCAGAACAAACTTTTTAATCATCAGATTTTCACTACTTAATTTTGGATTAGTCATGCCAGTCTAAAACATAATTGTTATTTCAGGTAATAAATTATGTTGATTTTTCAGGCTCTTATTAATGGTTGCACTGTTAGTTGGAGAGAGAATGGGAAATTATTTTATACCGAGCCTGGCTAAAATAAATTGATAACTTATTTTTGCATACTTGAAGATTTTATTATATCACAATCTAAACACATTAGGATCTCTAGTTTTATTGTGTATTTGCAATATTTGAAATTTTCATACTTAACCATTTGGTTATTCAGTGTACTTTATTTTATAAAGTGATAAAACAATACACATGATTTATATGCATTAGCTTATAAAAAGCTAGATAGGGAAGGAGAGGATAAGGATTAATAACCTCAGTCAAGAATTTACATGATAGTAAATTAGTATTTTTTTTAATTTTTTGAATATCTGATTTGTGAGTATATTCTTAATTTATGCAGACAACTTAACTGCATACGATAATTTAAAAGTACTGTATACTTTTGCACTTGGAGCATAGAGAAATTGTGGAAAGCTTAGGTGTGCTTCCGTATAAGAGGAATATATAATTTTTATAAGGTAAAGGAAATCAAGTATTTTTATGTATCTATTTGTATGTTACCTTAATTACCGAGACAATTAGAAATACATATTAATACAGTATTTTTAACCTATACTTACTATATTAATTTGTATTACTAAGTAATTACAAGATGTGACTGCTACTAACTTAGCTTATAAAAGGAATTAAATTCAAGGAGACTTGGGCTAGGCCTCTATTGAAACTCAAGTTATCTATAGATAATTTCTAGAGTTGTATGGGAACAACAGCATGAGGAAAAGAGGATGTTCTAATCAATCTTTGTAAATCAAAATTATCTAAAACACTAAAGCTAATTTAAACTTAAAAGTATTAAAAGGGAGAAACACCCTAATAATTTATCGTAGTAAACCCTATTCTGAATATGAAAGTGTGATAAGAATTCATTAAAAGTTTATTAAGCAATTGTGAGCCAACACATATTTGAAAGAACAATATGCCAATTTCTGGATTCTAGCCTAAGGTAGTCAAGTCTAGTACCAATTAAATTTTACAGATTCAACAGCAAGCAGAAAGTAGATCTGGATAATATTCGGAGATGGGTGTTAGCTGAAAAGAATTACCGTCTCATAAATTTTACCTGTATGTATGAGTGTGCGTTCTAAAGTACAAACTGCAACAAAATTTGATGGAACTAGCCAATCATAAAATTTTAATTAAGAACTTGCGAATGCCTTTTAGAAGATTAACATAAAATCATCTTTAGGATGATTCTTACCCACAAAACTGAAGAAATAAAATAATCGTATCTTTGATGCGTATTTGAGAAAATATATGCAAATATTTATATTTTTGAGCAACATTCCATTCATGCCAACCTCTTAAAATCCCATAGTTAACATCTGTGAAAGACGAGTGCCACCTTCTGGCCTATGCATAGAAGACATTTACCATCAAAAAACTTCATTAAAAATAAGAGTATGTTTGCATTTCAAAACAAAATTTTGTCATCTTCAAAGGTTTAAATTAAGGCAAAATTAGTCATTAAAATGATTCCAATATTTAAAAAATCATGTTTGGTCCTAGACTGTCAATAAATTTTCACTTATTGAGTGAAATAATTCCACTTTTGGATTAGCTTTATTGTCAAATGTTTTTAAATATGTTTTTTTTAATGGTGTTTAATGACATTTTCAAGTGAAAAAAGGAATTCCTGCATTTAAATAGAATTATGAAATAAAAATTATCAGAACTAGGGATATAAGAATACAGAACATTTGTTGCCTTCTTCCAGATAAGGCCCAGCTTTAAAAGTAAGTTTCTAATTTAAATTCTTGACTAAATGTTCACTGTTTATCCACCATATAAACAGGCTTGATTTATGGCTTTCTATCTAGCTGTATATCTAGGAAAGATGTCACAATATATTTGGTTCTTATTCTCTGTCACAATATATAAATTCGTAAGTCATCATTCCAGTAGAATTATAAAATCCATACATTTTTTATTTGGTACCCAAGTTTGCTTTCTTTTTATTCATTCTTAGTAAGGTAAGGACTTTAATGACAGGTTGAGTTACTCTGAATTACTGGAAAGTGCCTAGGACAGGTTCACTAAAATCAAAGGGGGGGGGGGGAAGATCCAACACTTTTTCACCTACAAATGGCTTTAGGAGCCGTGAAAAAAAATGCCATTAATGGAACAAACTTCTCTAGTTCTTACATGGTTCCAATCAGCAATGCCATCTTCCATGATATTTTAGCACTTGGCAAAGTGAGAAAAACAGAGAGGCAAATAGTTTTCATTGGCCTTTTTAAAAGTTGTTCCTAATTTTCTTAACATTTTTATTTATGTCAGTCCTAGCCCAAGAATGATACAACACAATCTAGCCGAAGTTCAGTTCATTTGCTTAAATCATATAGACCACAGGTATCAAGTCGCAGCAGCACATTGCCGTCATGTGATGTATCGTGACATTTTTCTTCATGGAGCTGTCTGCACGTGACTCATCCGGCCCGCGGGCCACCAGTTTGACACCCCTCATATAGACAGAACCTTGCCAGATTAAACTGATACAGGTCTTACCTGATGGATGTGCCATGGAAGATTCTAGGGGGAGGACATCCTAAATCTCTTTCTCCAATTCCACCTCTGGATTGTGCTGTCTTGGGCATTTCTTCGTGGGAACCTGCTGCATTACTGTAGTCCATCACATCACCTCTCGTCTCCCCATCACAATTTGGGGACTATTTTGGTTGTTCTATTTCTCACTTGAAAATAGATCCTGGCATTTTGGCTACATAAGGATTTACATTTGGAAAGTGGGTTCAACATCTAAGTATAGTATGAAGAGCAACCTATCACTCTTAAAACAGAATCCTTTGGCATTTGAGTGTGCTTCTCCATGAAAAGCTGGGATTTACAGTCTCGGAACACTGAAAATGACACACACCTCCCTTCTAGAGAAATGTTGATTATTATGTGTTTTTGCTGACTAGCTTTTGGTTAGCAAAGTATAAGTAATGTACCGTACCCAAACAGGTATATACAGAAAAGTGGAGCAGACAGCTCTGCTTCACTAACACGATCTCTGGAGACCTTTAAGAGTTAAGTGCATGATGGACAATGGGAGGGCAGGGTGGAGAGGAGGATATGCGATCTGGTTGGGTGAATGACTATGGGGATACTGCAGTGGCCGTAACTTCAAAACCAGATCATAAATAGCTTTTCTGCAGTAACTTTGAATGTTCGCTAGATGACTGGTTGTAAGTTAAGGACTATCTGTCATGTCCTCAACTATGCTTGAAGGCCGATATAGGAAGATTCCATTCTGGAGAAAGAATGCCATCACTCTGGACATTTGTACCAGCCTCATCTCCCCATTATTGCATAAATATCCAGTGTGCATTGGATGATTCTACATGTTTCTGCTGCTTTCAGATACTAACCATGCTAAACATGTGTTTCCAGGTCCAGCAGATGACCTATGCTGTAAACACAGAAATACTTCATGAGCATAGTTTGACATACTATGCTTTGTACCATGACAGTCTGCCACATACTAACACCTATTTTTAATTCCTTTGATTTTTTTATTTATATTTTATATCTTTTAACTTTTCATGTTTTTAGATGTAGTTTCTATGTTTATAATTAATTGTACCCCACCTTCCTTATTCTGATATTTGACTTTAATAAAGAGTTGACTGACAGCTTTACTGCAAAACACAACACTGGAATTTCTCCTGCACTACTTCACTTGGAAACTGCATTTGGACCCTTTCTCAGACTAAGAAATAGTTGCATCTCTTTTCAAAAATCTTTTAATTATTGATTTTGGCACTTTTTGTGCTTAATTTCTTATATTCCATTTTTAAATTAAAATTTTAATTTAGCCAATAGGGCAGAAATATAATCAATATAAATCAAGACAGTAAATAAATATAGGATATGTTTTCACAAGGAAGTGATCTGACAGGAAGAGAGAACCAACCATCCATAGAATGCATTAAATGGTTGTAGTAGTGAGGGATGGGATGGTAACCCCGGCATCTCACAATAGAAAACCTGACTTCTAAAATCATTATCTTAAAAATAATAGTTACTATACATGTCTTTGTTGCTCTAAAACCATAGTTAGAATAAGTAGATTAAAACATTCAGTATGGTCATCTAGATTTTTAATAAAGTATCAAAACAGGGATTTGAAAAATAGAATAGAATTTTTTATTGGCCAAGTGTGATTGGACACACAAGGAATTTGTCTTGGTGCACATGCTCTCAGTGTACTTAAAAGAAAAAATACTCAATTCAGTGTAGCATCATTAAGACATTTAAGAATCTTTAAGCCAACGATGTCCACCAACACAAGTTTTCTTATTAATACTTTGTTTTTTGCTTCTCTGCGAAGATTTCTGTATACTAGTAAGCTTTGAGTGCTTGATCAGACTTTCAGTAGCTTTACCTTTACTTGATGTTTTATTCTGATTGACCTCAATTTACAGTTAATGCTGTTCCAATATTATTAGCTGCCTTAAAGACTCAAGAACACACATACTGTAATGAACAATTCACCCATCAATCTTGAAGGAAAATTTCAGCAAATACTCTTACTAATTTTACTGCTTTCAACTGGAGATAAAAAATGCTGGCCGTAGGAAAAGTGTCTCATCAATTTGTATTATTTAGTCTAGTGGTATACATTTGTTTTGTTCAAAAACAAAGTCAAATGTCAGCCACTACTTTTGTTCATGTAGAATTTGTAGTTTGGCTCACATCAGTGAATTAATCCCATCATTTCTTAACCTCTGCAGTTTTGGTGTGTTATATCATGTATGTTAAAACCACCTGAATCTAATATAATAAGTAAATGCTCCTGTTGTATCAATTCATGTTTATTAACTCTTAAAGCCAATACCATTAGTCCTATGCCATTGTTATATCTGACCAGTTCATATATGTTACTATTTTATTCCAGAGATCTCAGCGGAGATCAGAGGAGAGTTGAGGGACAAAGAAGGGATCCCTATAAAAGGCCATGCTTTCTCAGATCCACCTGGCTAGAATTCTTTAAGGCTTTTTCTGAACTGCAACATTAGCAATACCAATGTTAGGAAATGAAAGGTTTTTTAAAAAAAACAGATTCTAGAGAATTGCCCAATACATTAATTTATGCCTGAATTATAAATTTGTAAAATAAAAAAAATGCAGAATTTTACATCCAGAAATGCAGTCATTCACTCACATTCCTAAAAATCAGAAGGTGGAGGCGGGATGGGAGGGGAATAAGGCAGCTCTTTATCATCTATTTTCTTCTGGTTCTAAAGTCTTTCCTTCCATTTCCATACTGAGCCTGTTGTTTTTAATTACAGATAGCAATTTAAGCAAGTGAGTGTTATGGGTTATGGTGGAAATTTACATTGAGACACTTATATCCTCAGCAATACCTCTCTCGATACCCAGGTTGACCCAGGCAAAAAATTTCAGAATAAATGTGAAAAAGCCAAACATTTGAGTAACTACTCTTCTGTTGAATCAGATTCAGATCAATAGCTACAGAAACTATGCACGTATCTATGTAGTTTAATAACATTTTTATTTAAGTAAATTTCCCGTCATCAAAAAGAGCAGGACATGAGCAGAGGCTTTGAAATATTTACTGAGTGCCAGATATAAGTCTAAGTGTAGGTCTGTAAAAGTCTACTATCAAAGCACATTGTCTAGAAACACTAGTCTATTCAGGTAATGGGGTGGTGGTGTATATACAACAAAATAGAAGTCTAATCCTTTTTAAAGAAGTAACCAATACAAAAAACCTTGACTTGCTACCAACAACTATCATCAAGTCCATACATTTTGGCTGTTGGCCTGTGCTTCTACATAGAGACAACAGATGCCTATGAATTGGATGCAGTGGAACTAGATTATTCAACCTGAATTTTCTCTTCAGATGAATGGGAGGGGACTGGTCACAGCTGTTTTATAGAAGAAAACCATTTTCTATCATTCTGTGCTCAACTTTGGCAGATGGGTGCCTTCAAAGCTGGTAAAAATGGAAATATCTATTGCCTCTCTAGTTCAGACTTTTCAGCCCAAGCCAAATTGGGGGAGGGTCTCATTGAAGCAAAATAATCATGCCATCCAGAAAGGTATGTAAAGCTGAAAATAGAAAGGAAACACTAGTAAATACTAGTATCAAAATAATTTTTGTTCCTCTTTACATGAGTAACTGCAAAGAGGAGAATCCCAAGATCATGATTCCTGATAGAGATGGAAGGAAAAGCAACTGATAGTATTCAAACCTGGAGAGATTTAATAAAAACCAAAAACTGCTATCCAATAAAGCTCTGGGCGCAATGGAGCACCTGCCTTATTGGCAAATATGTTACTTAGTCCTCTTAATATTCCAAGAAAGTTTCAATTTATTGTTGTCACGGTGTACAGTAATTTCATATATTTCTTTGTTCAAGATTGAAGCTCAGTATACTGTATAGTCAATAAAGAAAAGTGCAGATTCCATACATGGCTTCAAGAAGTTTCATACGTAAGCTTTAACAAGCTAATCTTGTTTTAGCTATAAAATTTATGGACTGTCTCAGTTCATCCTTGAGATCTATCTGGTTGCTAAAAGTCAACATCAACTTGATGGCCTATAAATAAAGTTTCAGCACTGATATAAATGTAACACAAAGAAATTAAAGGCACCTATAATTCAAATATTCGAGCTTTTTCAGTTTAGGTCACTGCCCTTGGTGTTCTGAAATCTAATGTTTGCAAATTGTAAGCAATCTGTTTATGCGGCCTCCATCAAATACAAGTATATGGTAGAAAAGAGAAATAAAAGCATTTGCTTCCCTTTACTACAGCTCTGCTATATTTGATTTAGGGGAAAAGGTGATTAATTTGAGTTCTCATATGGGAGTAAGCCAATATCAATTAAAACAAGTAGTTTAGAAGACGTAACCAGGAATTGCAGTTGCTTAAAAAGAAGTAAGATGGGAATAGCTGTTCAAATTCAAAATGTTTTGCACACCACTAGTCCAGATCTATTACTTGGTTTTGGCTTAGCATGTTACATAAATCCAGCTGACTGCAATTTATTTAATCATGGTTTAGGGTAATGAAGCCCTCATGTATGATTAGATTAGATAATACAATTTTCTTAATAAAACCAAAGTATTTACACTTTCTTATTCATTTTCATTCTTTTTCTAACCAAGCTTTTCTTCTATATATTTCATGAATTGTACTTGAACAATTCAAAATAAAAGCGGATAATTGGTTTAGATTCTTAATATCTAACATATTTAATAACTATTTGGAATTAGTTCAAATTTTTTAGTTTCTATCTGAGGACTCATCCTAGTTTCAAAAGTTAACATGAAGTATGACAAATGATGAGCTTAAGGATGTAATCCAACATTAATTTAGCTACATATATTGAAATAAATGAGACTGGCTCCTGAGAATTGCAACATTAAAAATTCCTTCTGCAACTTCAACAGAACTTTCTTAACTTCTAACTGTGTAGGCTTCTATGATTCTCATGGTATTATGAAACAATTCCATCACTAGGAAATGTAACAGCCTTTTCAGAAGAATATTTTATATATTGTATTATTAGCATTTAATACTTTTTTGGGGGGGGGGAGAAAAAGAAAGGTTAAATATCCATTGTGAGCTATGTCAGACCTGATATCTTTTCTCTTGTGCGTTTGGTAGCTCTCTTTCTCTCTTCAGCCACTGTCTTCTATAATTTCCCCCATTCTCATTAGGAGGATATCCTTCCCTCTCTATTTTTGTAAGTATTCTGCCTGTAAATATCAATAAAGACTTTCAATAAAAAATATACACAGATCTTTTTAAAAGTATATTGAAAGTATAGCAGCAACTGTTGTATTTAGCATTAAAAATATCTCCCACACTGCAGAATTAAATACCTAATACAAACTATATATTGAAATGAAAAGCCCCCCAGACATGGTAAAGCTTTGTTGGAATTTTGAAGTTTTACATGAAAACAAGTTTAACGCCAAGGGTTTTGATTCAACAGTCTACCCATTTCAGGACTTCAAAGAATTCTGGTATGTACATAGAACTAGACAGCACTCTATTTAAAAAAGGAAAAGCTCTAGTCAGAACCCATATAATTTCTTTCCTTCAGCAAACTGGATGGGTTTTATTGTGTTTTCAGCTATTTCCCATATACTGTGAAACAGAAAATAGCTGAATTTCATCCTCTGGGAAAATCCATATTGCACAACAACAGTCAAGCAACACGGTAAGATTCTTTAAGCAGTTAGGAAAATGGTAAGAATAAATGATTCAGCTTCTCACTAAAAAAGTATTTACACAGCAGAGATGATGAAGAGATCAACAGATGATTTTAGCTCAGATACAAAAGATGTTGAATCCATGCTATTTACAGAGCACTTAACAGTTCCCACCAAAGTTAATGGAGACACAAGTAAGTGCTGAATTCACAATAAGATTAATTCTACCAATATCCCCCTTTTTAAAAACTCAACTGTTTAATCCTACCAAACAACTGAAAAAATGTTTATTAAAATTAAAGAAAACATCCAACACAAAAGAAGCATGCTTGTGACTTTATTATTATCTCCATTGTAGAAGAATGTATACAATTCACAAATCCTATTTAAAATCATGCATTTTTATTTGCATATAAAGTACTGATACTTTAACCACAATGCTAAAAACAGAATGGACATAATTATACGCTATATTGCTACATAAAGGCAAACATTACATTTTTGCTAAATACTAAGGCCATGAAAGCCACCAATTCTGTTTGCTCTCCACAATCAAGTAAAACACATTAATCAAAGGCCACTATTGTTTAAAATTAGAAATACTTTCAAAAGATTACATCAAAGCACTCGCTTGAAAATAATGCTACGGACCACCACAATCACAGTTACTCTTCACAATTACTTTAAAACTATTGTTATACTATAGTCTATGGTAAACAAAAAATTTCAGACAATTTATTCTTAAATCTTGAATACAATTATCATTTCAAACATGCAGTATTCTTTCCTCAAATTTGCAATCACAGATATAGCATTCCCAAAGATAAAATCATTTAAATCAGCAAAAATGAGTTTTAATATTTCAATTTCAGCGATTTAAACATCAATACTTTTTAAAGTGTCACAGGACTGAAAAGTATAAAATCATAGGTATCAAATTTTTAGACCTCTAGCCAGTTCCTTTATTTGATAATTAAAAATGTTAAATCAAATTGGTACATAGATATATGATATTAATTTTTATCTCAGCATCACTTTTCAACATGCAGACCAAAACATGTATACTTGCCCTAGAAAAGTTGAACACCATCTTTACCTGATCAATGGCTGCTCATTTATACTGACCATTATTCAACTAATTTTCAATATATTATGTATTTTTTCTATTCTAAACCATGAGATTTTGACTGGATTACAACCCTATTTTTTTTAGGAGAAGAGCAAACATGAGCAGAGGATAGACAAGCAAGCTGCAGACTGGAATGATAAAGAAATGTTTAAATCTGATGAGGAACTAAGAAAAGGAGGCTGTATAAGAAAAATAAAAATAAATAAATCAGGTAGATGGGGGCAATATGGTAACTTGGATTACTTTCAAAGAATACTCTCTCTTTCTTCTCCAAAGCCTGCAGCATCAGAACCAGTAACGGTCAGAAGCTCAGAAGAATCTTTTGAAAGCCTTGAATAACTTGAACGCTGACTACGCTTATGGGTCACACCTTTAACATTATCATTCTGAACTGCCACTGAGTTAGAACTTGATCCAGGACACAGAATGATTTGAGGAGGTTCTACTATGATACCGTCAATCTCCTCAAAATTTTGATTGGGTCTATTGGTTGGTGCACTGTTATTGTTCAGGGTGACTGTGCTAGGCGTTCTATTTAAATTGTAAACCTTTTGACATGCTGGCCAATTCTCTTCCGGACTGCTTGCTATTAAGCTGCTGTCTGAAGGACTTTTCTTATCTTCTGAACAAATTGACATACGTGCAATTGTTGGATCTTGAAGGCCACTCAAGCTATGGGGAATTCCCCTTTTTCCACTGCGGCCATCATCTTCCAGCTCAATGAGATTTGCTTTTTCAAGCTGTGAGTCATCTCCATCATTATGGAGAGAATGATTTGGAGAGCTTTCATTGGATCTTACTCCAGAATCAGATGAATCCTTTTTGTCTAGAAGAGCATCTGTCAAATACTCTTTTGCTTTAATCAAGGTTCTGATGGGCTCAGAGCCATGTTCTGGAGATTTGGTCTGTTTCTCTACTTTTCCTTCTATCTTCCGGTCTTTACCTTCCTTGAGGAGAGGTGTATTATCAGATTCTTCTGTTCCAGACTCATCTTCATCACTTGGAAGTTTCTGATAACGTAGAGCTACTCCTTTCAACTTCAGGTCTGCAGCTTGGAAAATGCTAGTTCTTTCTGAAGATTTCTTCCCAGAAAGAAGCTTGGATCCAGACTGATCTGATTTTTCATCTTCTTCAGTAATGGGATCTAATGGAGATGCATCATTAGTAGATACTGAACTACTGTAATCTACAACATCATTCCGCTTCATCAAGAAGGATTTCCTTCCATCATCTTGTTTCTGTTCAGCATCCTTTCCCTTATCTTGTTCCATACTGGAATGAAGAGAACCTGTGGATGTACTCTGACCCATGTAAAATGCTGCTGAACTATGTGGTGAAGATCTACCACTAACTGTACTAGAACTTGCACCTCCTTCTAACTGTGACATTTGAGCAATATATTCTCTATATGCATCTCTATATTCTGCTTGTACCTTATCAGTAAGCTTTGAAATTTCAATACTAGAATCTTGAGAATTGAGACTTGAAAGACTTGGAGTCCGGCGGGCTTGTGACTGTTTAAAGACAAAGAAAACATATTAAAATATTGTCTGATTTATATCCATAATACATCTAAATAGGCACAAATGAATTGAACCTGCAGTAATTGAACCTGCAGTAATAGTTATGAATAAAAACTGCTTGATATTTCAGAAAGGGGCACTACGTCAATGGTACAATACGTAACTAGCATGTGTTGAAACTGGTCCTGTGAGGGTAGGGTTCTGTGAGAATTCAATACAGCAAATTCATTTATCATATAAATGGTTTCATGAAGAGCTGGAACTTTTACATTTCTCAGTTTAAGTTCCTAACTTTAACAATATTTAGAATAAAAGGAAAAATTGTAACAATTTTCTGTTAAAACCAACAGCCTTTCCCAGTACAACACGTCTTGTATTAGGAAAAGGTAAATTTGTCCAGAAAAGTCTTGTGTAATTGAAATGGACCATATATCTGCATAATTAGAATGGTACTTACAGAACCTGAACTAGAAACAAATGTAGTACTTTTTATAGTTATTTCTGATGTACTACATATACTCTGTTTAAAACTCTTTTAAGGAGCTTTACTCTTGTATGTGAATAATAGTTATGATTAAAACAGAAGGCATTGACTAAATTATATCTAATCTGAAGTGAAATTACCTGCCAGCTTAGATTGCTATGACGTGGAGGGGCTTCCTCTAGGCCAATATTGTTCAGCTCTTCAAAGCTAAAATTGAGGGCATAAGGAGCTTGACCTGGAAGACCAGTAAGTTCTGTATGGGGTAATTCATTGTTTAGAGTTGGACGCCGAGTGAGATCATTATGAGGAATTGTGTTGGCATGCTCATTCACTGTTCGAGAATCTTCATGGACAACTTGACTTTCTGCATTTCTCATATCAAGTACCTAACATAAAAAAGATATTAAACTGCAAGTTGAACATAACAGCACAACTAAAACATGGTCTTATTTTAGCAAAGGACTATGAAGCGCACACTCAAGCTTTACATGATTTACTCAGTCTAAAACAGCATTTCACAACCTTGGAAACTTCCGCTCCAGCAATGGCTACACTGACTGGGGAATAATTTAGGTAATTAAAGTCTACATATCTAGTTGGCAGTTGTGAAACACTGTTTTAAAGCACATTCAGATGCACTTATAAGGAGTTCTTTGGATCTCATCTTGTATTTGTATCCATATTTCATACTAAAACACGTATTATTTATGCAAGGCCTAACCTTGAATATTTAAATATACCCAAATGGTTTAAATGGATATTTTAATTAATCACATAGATGTCAATAACAATTCTTTAATAAATATCAAGCATCACTTTCTTATCCCCTTCTTATAGAAAACTAATATTATATTCCTGTTGATGGCACCGAAGCAAACAACTGTGCAAGGATGCAAGGATTCCAGCCTGATGGAAAGCAATGTTTCCAGGCACAGTTACTGCCACTTTAAATATGAAACTACAAATTGTGTAGAAATTATTAACAAAAATCAGGTAAGGTAAAGTAAACCATTCTTAGAATGAAATCTTATGCAAATATAACATTGAATTTCACTGAAACTAAGTATGTAATATGCTTCAAAGTAAATATATGCAGAAAGGCAAATATAAATTCCACCACCCAGCAGTCCTAATTATTAATACTAATATTTTATGTAATAAAAGTAAGTCTTACTGCACTCCTGAAGAGATGCCAGTCCCCAAAATTCATGTTCATCTCACGTTTTAGTTCATCAATGTTACACTGTGCTAATACACGACCATTTATATTAGCCTAAACAAATTATAGAAACATAACATAGGTATTACTTATAAATGGTAGTAGAAAAGTAAACTTTAATCATTTCAAAAGTAATTGATGTACAAGTGTATCTATAATGCATACAAGGATAGTGCATGTTATATTTCAAAGGAAAATATTATCATTTAGGATACATTATATAATTTATTTTTTATAACTTTAGAAAGTTTCTGTATTTTATGTTTATATTATGAGTAATGCCCAGTCTTCATGTGAGGCTCTCCAAAACTAACTTATAAATTGACAGTGTAGATACTACAGATTACCTCACATATCCCAAAATGTGTCAGATTAAATAAAGGCCAAATTGAATTAAAGTCTTTTCTAGGAGGAACTTGACAGAAGTTTCAGATACAGTATTTCAAAATTGCAAATTTCAACTGATTTGGGAACTGGGAGAAGGACTACAGGAGGAAGTACTTTTTTAAAAAAATTAGATTTATATGCCACCCTTCTCCGAAGACTCAGGGTGGCTTACAATGCGTTAAGCAATAGCCTTCATACTTTTGTATATTTTATACAAAGTCAGCTTATTACCCCCACAAACTGGGTCCTCAATTTACCTATCCTAGAAAGGATGGAAGGCTGAGTCAACCCTGAGCCTGGTGAGACCCGAACTAGTGCAATTGCAGACAGCTGGTTGTTAATAACAGGATTTAGTCTGCTTATTAGCCTGTTGAGCTATCCAAGGCTCTTATTCCTCTTGTAGTATCCATTTTGTTGGGAGATTGAAACAATTGTGTGATGTACAAATGAGCCTGCAGGCTAAATATTGCAAGCTGTCCTACATATTATGCTATTAGTGTTTTTATTAAGGTTTTACCCACAATCGTGGATATTTGATACAGGATGAATCAGACCTAACTGTTGGGATGACTTGGGATAGATAAGAAGCCATGGTAAATTTTCTACAAGTTGAAGAAAATAATAGTTTGTTAACAGAGGGTTTTGATTTTTTTAGTTTTGTTTTTTGTTTGATTGCTGTTCTACCTGTTAACTATTTGTCCATTAATATAATAGACAGAGGACAGGTTAATACAGTAAGTAGAATTCGAAATTTGGAAAAAAAAATTGAGGCCTGTTTCGCAAGAGGTGGGAAACTTAATATGTTGTAATATATGTATCAGTATTCAACTGGGAGAGGGTAATATGTGAATATGTGTTTGTGTTTTTTTAATGCACCTTTTTAATATTTTGCTCATTTATTGTTTGTTTGAATATGTGATTTTTCACCTTGTTTGGAGTTTTGTATTTTAACGTTTGAATAAAATAAAAATCATTTTGGAGAAAAAAATTAAATTTAATAATTGGAGTTGCTCATTCCTCATTTAGGAGAACGGCAGGTCTACTACCCCAGACTTGCTTATTTTCAAATACAAAAAAGGAAAAATAAAGCCTTCCCTAAAGGGAAAGTTATATTAGCAATAGCAACAGAACTTAGACTTATATATTGCTTCATAGTGCTTTACAGCCCTCTCTAAGCAGTTTACAGAGTCACCCCCAACAATCTGGATCCTCATTTTACCGACCTCAGAAGGATGGAAGGCTGAGTCAATCTTGAGCATGGTGAGATTCGATCTGCCAAACTGCTGGCAGCTAGTGATCAGCAGAAGTAGCCTGCAGTGCTGCACTCTAATCACTGCGCCATAGCGGCTCACATTAATACATTAACCCTTTTAAACAAAAAAGTCTCAGGCCCACTTTACACATATATGATATTTTAATTTAAGTATGATTTATCTTTCTATAGTCTTACCTATCCTTAATTCATTAATGGTATTTTGGCAGTAAAACAAACTTAGTTTAACATATTCTCTGCATATCCAATCTACTGAAAGATAATTATCCATTTTTTATTCTCCAACAGTAGATTGTTACAGACTAAGGAGAAGATGCACCATTTATGAATGCAGAAACATACCTTCTTTATAGTTGCAGAATACTGAGCCAGCATAGTCTGATCTAATCCTTCTATTTGTTTCATCTTCTCGCACACGGCATCTACATTCATTGAGCTCAAAGGAACATGGGATGCTCCTGATCCAGGGACTGTCCCCTATGCAAAGGAGAAGTGCAATAGGCAATATATTTAAATGCTTATTATGATTCCTTTGCAAACACAAACAACAGTTAACATGTTTTGAGTCACTATTAACAGTAACAATAATTGGGAATGCTGACATAGAACTTTCCCTGAAGGTTCTTGTAAGATGGAAAATGAATTTTTAAAGAAATTACTCCTAGCACAAAAATAAGGAAAATCTTGATGGACCTCTCCAATGTATTCTACTTTTAGTACCTAGTTCATTCATAGCAGAATTTAGTGGATGGAGCATACTGATCAAAAGCAAAATAATCATGGCTAGGTTTAAAATATGTAAATTTGTCTCAAAGGCACCTGCCAGTTTTAGAGTATAACAAAAGATGAAGCAGTCCTGGAATCAGATATTGGCTTAATCTGCATACATTTAAGTCAGTTAAAAAGGAGAAGGAGTATAATTTCTGTATAGACATGCAATATTAGCAATAATGCTGCGTAAGAGCTTGTCGTATTTTTATTGTGCATGTAATATATTTTTCATGGTGTATGTACCATCTTAGCACTAAAGCCCAACAGGCTGCATTCACTTTCTATATTCCAAATAGAGTTTTTTTTAAAGTTTTTTTTTTTTTAAAAAGAAGAATAGAAAGTACCACACTCTATTTGAATAATGATCTCTGATTTAACAACCAACTTGCTATTTTCATGAAGTCATAAATCCTTAATAAAAAGCTGTAACTGGGAAAATTGTATTCTGTTGCCTCATATTTTCTCTGAATGCATTCCTGGGACTATTATATGCAATTGATTTTCAAGATCAGTTGGCAGATTTGAGTAAAAAAACAACGAAGTAATTGAAACTAATGTTATGGTACCAAAAAAAGTACCAGAAAAAAGTGTGAAGAATGGTGGGCAATTCTGCCTCAGTCAAGTCAGAAATAAAGCAAAAGAGGGGGAAGGCACTAGTAGAAATGCTTGCTCACTCATATAATTAAATTCAATGTCAGAAGCTGAAAGGTATCTTTCTAGAGACAATTTTAAAAAATGCCTGGCTAATATGGCCCACTTTTACATACCCTAGGTTCAAGAATATTCTTCTAAAATAAATTTCTACAAGTTGTTGCATTCATTCCTTCAGATTTCAAAAACAGATGAGGAGCAATGAGTATCAATTATTTACAATTGTCTAGAGAAGTATTTAAAAGATTAAATTGATAATTTTGTGCATGTTAACATCAATGCAATATTAGCAAAAGGGGTTTTTTAAATTGTCAAACACCATACATTTTTCAAAAATCTATTTGTATTGATAATCTAATCAAATATTTTAAAAAAAGTTGAACATGCTACTACACTTTGGAATCAAAACCAAGAAGGCTTTAAATGAGCAAGCAGCTTTACATTTATAAAGTTCAATGGAATAAAAGAAACCCTTCTACATATATATTAAATAGGGACAGACTGAAGGATTTCTACAATTATTGATCAATATGTAGGAACAGAAATCAAACAGGCCTATATATCAATCTACATAGTTCACAATTTCAGAAAGGAAGGTTTCTTTTGATACAAAAATCTTTATTTGCATAAGGCTTTGCATAAAGCTAGCTGTACTAGAACAACCACATTGAATAAAGTCTATATAATATCTCTGCTGAGGAATGTATCCAATTTGAACTGTTTCAAATTCAAATTAATCTGCTTCTCATCTAAAAGCGTTGTTTTGAGTTGAAAGCAGGCTGTTTCCATCATTTTGGATGTCGGTAAGAGGCAAGCAGCTGTTTCAAACCCATGGTAACTTCAAAATTGTCAAAACATTCAATTTTGAACGTGAAACACTTAAATTTCAAACATTTTGCACACATCTACTGTGTTTTTCAAGCAAACTGTATCAAGAATTCTGCTTTTGTGATTTTAACTGCATTCCAACCACACTAATATTTACATCATATAATAAAAGAAAAAAAACCTCCCAATCTAAAAGATAATACTGATGCTAATAATTATTGATAAAAATAGTTTCTTCATGCAGTGTAAGATAACCTTAGAAAATTTACATTTAACAAATTCTCTGTGTGAGTGTATTCACACGATGATAAGAGATTCACTGGAATCCAGAATACTTATTTTTTTAAGAAAAGCAGCAATGGAAGTGGATCTTAGAGGCAATCATACAAACATTCTTTTCTCAGTTACAATGTTTTTCAAATGTGTTGAGAGAGCAGAATTCTGCTACATTTTTGTCATGCAAAACCTAAGAAGCAGAACATCAAAAGCAACCCCCACCCACCCACCCAAAAAGGTGCATTAGTAAAGACAGCCAGCATGGCATTCCATCATAACAGAAAAACATGTGACCATTTGTTTAGGAAGTTGCTGTACCTGTCTTTGTCTTTTAAACCCAGTTTTACATAGCTTTAAAACAAAAACAAAAGAGGGCACAGCTTAACATAAATGAGTAAGGCAGTAGCTATAAAAAAATAAGCCAGGGCGGTTATTTAAATTTCCTCTTTGTAGTGGTAAAAAACACCTGCTAAAAATGAATGTATTCTAATTAAAATGCCCTGATCCAAGAACTATGTATATAACTAGATCCTCATAAACCATATCCAAGACAATTTTGGGCTCCACACTTTGTGAAAATTGTTGGGTTTCCCCACCCTTCTTACCTCGGGAGCACCATGGGATTTGTGATTCTCAACATAGGTCCTTTTGGATGGAGTAATTTTTTTAGTGAGATCTCCTTTGGATTGTAAAAGATTTGCAAAACGGAGAACTTTTCTCTCCCTCTTTTTTCTCTCTCTCTCTCTTTTTTCTCTCCTTTTTTTAAACTCAATTAGTGACCAGATCCTGCCATTTATGTATATGTGACGAATTATTAATACAATGGTGTTTCGGTACACATGAGAAAGAGGAGATGTTTGAGGGGGTGGGAGTTTTCTGGCTCCAATTTGGGGATGGGGACATCAGTTCTTGCAGCATAAATTTCTCGATTTTTGTGACACTGAAAATAAAAACGTGGTTTTTTAAAAAAAAAATTGTTGGGTTTTCAAAAAGAGTTTGTGTTGCCTCATTTGATGTTCTGCAGTTCAAAATAAGGTAAAATCCGACTACAGGGCCATAAGCCCTTATATGCAGATAACAATTCAACTACAAATTAGTATCTTGCTATCCTAAATTAATATCCTATTATTTTTCTATGGTATAGTGGCTTGCTGGAGTAAAAGGTCTGATGTAATTGGAAGCTATATGTAAGGCTACCAAAATATTTCAAAAACTTACGACAGCAGATCCGTTTACTGATAAGAAAATAAGAAACAATTGAAATCAAAACAATGGGCAGATTTTAATAATTTAATCAAATATGCAAACATAGTTTTAACAATTTAGGATTAGTCCCTGTTTTGGGAGCAGTCTTTTTAAAGTAATTATCACCCTTTTTTAATGCCAGTTAATGGAATGTGAGAATGACTTGCAAGACAGGACAAAGAGAGGCAGCCAAAGGAATAGTCACATAATAGGCAACTTATCCTGCAGGAATGTCGGAAGAAAGGGGGCAAGTGGCTCACGGGGGACCCTCTTTAATAGCCCAAGAAAAGGGACCCAGAAAGAGGAATAAATCTATTTTCAGGCGTACAAGATTGATGTCAATCTCATGAGATAGACCAGGTAGGAAATACTTTATTGTAAGGTTACATTAACAGAAACTTGCAAGTCTGAAGTACATCCCCTCACCCCCCTTCCATTTACACCACAAGAAACTAAACAGGGTTCCTTCTGACCTGCTTGCCTCACCCATATTCCTGCTGCAGGCTAATCTGCCTTTTTATTCTCTTGACTACAGTCTCTTCGTCCTGTCTCCAAAGTTCATTCCCACATACTACATGTAGCCCTCAACTCACAACAGTTCATTTAGTGACTATTCAAAGTTACAATGGCACTGAAAAAAGTGACCTACAACCATTTTTCACACAAGTGTGACCGTTGCAGTATCCCCATGGTCATGTGATTTATATTTGGATGCTTGACGGTTTCAGTGTCCCGGGGTGACATGACCCCCTTTGGTGACTTTCTCACAAGCAAAGTCAATGGGGAATCCAGATTCACTTAACCAACCATGTTACTAACTTAACATCTGCAGTGATTCATTTAACAAATGTAGCAAGAAAAGTCCTAAAATGGGGCAAAACTCACTTAACAAATTTCTCACTTAGCAACAGAAATTTTGGGCTGTGGTAGATATAATATTACTTTTCTAAAATAGGTTCTCTCTTTTCATTACCACATTGACATCTAGTGTGGTACTTTCTCTTGCATTACTTTCACTTTCCTTCCCTTCTCTTCCTAATGCTAACAAAGGAGATGTAATGCATGTTTCCTCCCCTTGGTGTGAGAATGACTAAAATATGAAAAAATGAAGAACCAAGTAATTTTATAAATGGGATTTTCTTTTACAGGCAATATGATTAACAGACAGGTCACTGAATGTAATAAAGAACCTGTCTAAAATGTACTTTGGAGGCAATGAATTGTAATTTGTAGTTATAGGTTCAATTTCATTTTGGCCCCGATCCTGCCCTTTCTTAGAATATGGCTTCTGGCTGATACATACACACATATGTACATGTACACATGCTTTGGCAAATATCTGGGAGATGGGAGGAAATTTCCAGGATTGGTTTCTACTGAAACTCATGTTGACAAGGTAGGAAGATGGGCAATGAACACAATTTTTATTGTGTAGATCTATCCATCTCATTTTCCTTTTATGAGGGAGGTAATTTTAAATTTAGTTACTTTCATGTGAATACAGTATGGTTCCAAAAATGTTAAAACTTTTCATGTTATATATACCAGTGATGGCTAACCTTTTTCTCGTCGTATGCCGAAAGGGTATGTGCACGTGCAATAGCGTGCGTGCCAGCACCCATAATCCAATGCGCTCCCTGTGCAAGCACGCACAACCCCTCTGCACTCCCCTGCGCATGTGCACACAACCCCCCCATGCTCCCCTCCCCTGTGCATGCAACCCCTCGCCCCCCGTTTTTGGCTTAACGGCCTCCCTGCAGCCTCCTGGGCCCAAAAATGGGCCGGGATGGGCCGGGGGGGGCCCACCCACGCCCACCCACGCCCACACCCACACCCACACTCCGTTTTGGGCCTAGCAGGCCTCCATGCAGCCTCCTGGGCCATGGGGGGAGCGCTGCACCCCACACACAGTCTCCCTGCCCCCCGCGTATGCATGTGCGACCCCCCCTGCACATGCACACGTGTCTCCCGCATGCATCCTGCCCCCACATCCCAAAAATCAGCTGGCTGGCAGAAGGTGGAGCTGAGCTGGGCAACACCTTGTGTGCCCACAGAGAGGAGTCTGTGTGCCAGCTGTGGCATGTGTGCCATAGGTTCGCCATCACAGATATATACATTTAAAATGGCTGAGTTAATATTGCAAGCATGCAATGCGGTTCATGTAGCATAATATTTCACAGCAGCTATGCTTTTCCCATTGCTTTTTATTATAGAAATAGACTGTTTTGAAGAGTTTGTGCACAAACTGCATCTTAGTTGAAGGCAAAGGGAGGCAATATGGTTCCTAGTGATTCAGCTTATTATTACAATCATTTCTGCAGGACTTATTATAAGAAAACGTTTTGTGTGTTACATGCACAATGAAAATAAGCCAAAAAGATAATACCATGTCTATTTTTATTGTGTCTACTTGAGAAATTTAATTTCTAATACAGAATAAATGCTTACTTTCACACAGTGCTAACCTTTTTAGGCACTCCTGCCTTCATTTTTGTTTTTCCTCCACCTATTTTGATAATAAATTAGATATCAACATCCTTTTTCTAAAGAGAAAATATAGGAGAAACCTGATTTATTCCAGTTTCCTGTTACCAACATTGATAACCTATATGGTTTTGCAATAACAAAGGAAACTAGCAATAAAGGAGAATAGCTCAGGGTTGAAATGAGGAGTCCTTGATGTTCCCTGACCTTGGTGGTTTTCTTGAAGACACTTCATTATCCAAATTAAATAATGCTAGAGTAGCACTGAAAATGTTATCTAGTTTGGGTAATGAACATCTGCAAGAAAACAGCCAAGCTCAGAGAGCAGCAAGGATCCCTCAAAGGAACCTAGGATTTGCTGCCATTAGAAATTGCAAGCACATACTTCAGGTTATTTAAAATCTATTTCCTATACACATTCAAAACCCATTAATAATGCCTTAAAATTTTTAATAAAATTCCATGCTTCCTTCAAAAAGCAGACAAATGAATTTACTCACATTTTGTCAAATTATCATTTGGAACAAAATGCTTAGATCAAATGTGTTGATCACTTGGCTTACAATATAAAAGAATACTCATAGTACATTTCTTTCAGCACTATGAGTTCATCTAAGAGGTGGGCCTCTTCTCAATAGAAATGAACTGCCTTACATTATATTTACAGCAATAAGGCTATATGTCACTACAGTATACATAGAAATGTGTGTGGTGTCCATCTGTTTAATGTTTGACTATGCAATAGTATGACCTTCCATACAGATACAAATCTATTAAAATGTAGAATAGTAGATTTCCCCGTTCTAAAGCATGATAATCCTAATTTTTTTGTTACTTATTCGTAAGAGTCCTGAAAATGTAGCAGTCTATGAACGGTACCAAACATAGTCCAAGAGGTTAAATCTGCTATCAAATGAACAGTAGGCAAACCAGGAGATGGTACAGACTGTATATGTCTTTGAAACATATTGGCAAACAATCCAACAGAGACTCATAATCTGCATTGCAGTGAGCATAGTATAGTAGGATATAATCATCTTATCTGAAGTGTTTGAAAAATAGTAAAAGACTAACTTTCTTTTTATAACAGTAATATTTAACGTCGGAATCATGTTTTAGAAAAACAGGCTAAAATCAATAAAAGGATGGCCAACCATTTTTGCAGGTAATGTCAAGGATGTAGTTACGAACAGATACAGAGAAGAGATTTCAAATTAATGTTTTTAGAAAAGATTGACATATGGGAAGTAAGTCTCATGTTTCATATAACCTATGGAAACATTTGTAAACCACAGTGTGACAATAATGCAAATATGTGAATCCAGCTTTCTGTGCAAGCTCAGCAGGAGTATAGTCTATCATCACTACTGCCTAAAATCAGCTTTATGGTTTGTCAACTGCAGCAACTTCATGGATGTAACTGAGAAAGCACAGGTTTTATTTGACCAAATCATTTGGAGAAGGCATCAGCTAATCACTTCTACAGAACTGAATAGCTAATACACAGTTTTACTATACAGTACGATGGTGTGTCATGGTAAGTGAAAACTGCCCAGAGTGTTAGAAGCTCAGCAGTATACAAATTGTTTGACAACATAAATCTAAATATATTAAATGTGTTTCATGAACTGAAAAAAAACCCTACTAATGAAGATGTAACACACTTTATATTACTAAATATAACTGTTTTTGACAAGACTACTGAAAGGTAGCATGGAAAATGTAAATAATATATTCTATAAGCAGGATATTAGCCAATTCATTCACAAACTATGCATATTAGTCTTCAACTACACTATATGTCCATCAAGCCACTGATGCAGAGTTAGTGAATGGCAGTTATAATTAAAGCAAATTCATTATTGTTGAGGAAGCAACAAGATGCTACAGTTCCACACACCACATGACTACTCTTTTACCATTGAGGGCTCTGTGGGTATCGGTAGCCACTCATCAACATCCTCCTTGATAATATCCTAACAACAACAACAAACCATTATGATTTGGACAAAATGTTGACACACACGAAAATAAAAATAAACAATGGATGAAGATGTATCAAAAGAATGTATCATTCCATACACAGAATATTTTTAAGCCAGGGTTAAAAAGAACAGCTATATTGATTATTTTATTTGTTTATATTTTCTCCTCTCTCTTTCTTATATTCATGGCAATTCTCTATTTAACTTTTTAGTTTAACAATAAATCACAACTTTCTATTATATCTGAATTGGAGAAACCCATATAAATAAGTGAAGAAGAGGGGACACATATGGTCAAAATATCATATCTTTGTTAGGAAGAATATGTCTTTTCAAAAAGACATGTCTGTCACCTGTGGTCCTCAAGCCTTGAGGTGATTATCTCTGAATTTGATTAATTTTAAAACAAAGTATAAAAGTCTATAATATCACTCTAAAATCATCATTTTTTTGAATATTTCTTATTTCTTTCTGAACATCAATTGCTTCAATATTAATTCCTATAAAGAATAAGGAAAAATCTCTTCTGAGTCATTACTTTCTTGAATTGCAGCTTGTCAATATTATGAGGGTAATCTTGCACGGTCTTTTTCTGGGATATTTTTAATCTCTAATTGTAATCTACGTTTCTGGGATGTCCTAGGTATCTTCCATCCAAGTAGTACTATTCAGGCCTGATCTTGCTTAATAATTTCAGAGGCTAGCCAGGGACAGGCTGATGAGTTAAGTTGCTGTTAAAAGATTTTAAATGTACCAAAGTATGGCGCAATTATGAAAATGTGTGTAAGGCTCAATTTTTCACCTGACATAAAATCAGAATCAAATTAGAAGTAAACTTCACTATCTGATTCTAAATATAATATAGAATTGTTTACTCAGCTGTTTGTCTTTACAGGTACTAATTTACTTACACTAACTTAAAGGTAAGCCTTTCTTGTCTTATGTTAGAAATACATCAATTTTAATATAGCAAGTGAAATCTAAGATACAAATGTTTTAAAAGTGGAACAAGATACATTGCACTGTCTTAACTAACTTTTATTTTAAGTGTTCCAATAATATTTCTAAAGAAAATATAGTTTAGGTATACATGTGCCACAATTAAACATATCTATTCTTGTATTACTAATCTTATCATGTAAATTAATATTTCATTTACTTTACAAGATACTTACTAGACCATTGCTTTGTTCCCTGGACAAATTCGGTTTTAGTGATGGACGGGAGGTGAGATGAGAACTGCCAGGGTAATACCTTGGCATGTAAACATATGGGGCAAAGAATGGCTATGGAAAGAAACATGTAACAAAAAGGGACCATTACAAAAATCAAAAGAACTTAATTCAACAAATGCTAATTTAAAAATGTAAAACATAAAGGTTTAGTTCCTTGGGTAATTAGGCAGTCATATCTTGAAATGATCAAAATGTGAAATAACTAAATAGTTACCTACCCCATTTGAAATCAACAGGAAAGTTTCACATAGGTTCAATGACGGACAAACATTAAAATGAAACATTTTTATAATGAATGATAACATGTACATAGCTTCAACAGAAAACTTTTAATACAGTTTAGAACTGCTAAAAAGTAATATAACAATGTAAATCACTTCTGTTTCTTTCCAATGCTAGGATTATCTCTATAAACAAATCTGACTGAAACCATGGTTAAGTATTTTGGAATCATTTTAGGTCTCTTAAAAGTGAAAATCCATGCAGTAACTTGTATTTAATTTTTATACCAATTTTAGGACTGTATCTCATTCCCTATTAGATAAAAATGCAACAAACATTGTATGTCCCTTTAAAAATTAACCTGTCTTGAAAATTATTATTTGAATTTAGACTGACAAAGTAAAATATCTGAATTTAAAAGTGTGATACTATTGATATAATCTCTCAGTAAGTCCTACTTGGTCCTAATAAGACTGCAGCTTTAATTAAAAGTTGAATTAGATTCCTTTAGAATATACGCTCATAAAAAAATGAATGTGCATATATTCACTGCATCTCAGTCTTGAAACGCAAATAAGCATTTTGTCCGTGCATACAACTTTTCAGAGAATAAACAATCTAGGAAGTCCTTCAATTAATCAAAATGAAATTAAAAACCAGAATTATTGCTAGTTACTGAAAAAGAAATATATCATCTCATAATTTGAAACTTAATATATGATACGCCCAAATGATTATTATTGTCAGATAAAACAAAAAGCTATAGACACTGCTTAGTCTGACTGTTTACACCTTGAAAAAACTGAATGGCTGACTGAATATGTTTATTAATGTTTAGTTCATTTTAATCGAACTGCTGAATTGTTCAAAATAATAACTTTATTCAATCCATTTTTCAAAAATGTTTTAATCTATTACACAGGCTGTGTAATGAGAAAGCTCATGACACTTAAACAAGTACCATGAGTCTATAATTATATACATGGGCAGTTTAAATAATCATTTTAACCTATGCTTGACTTTAAGATAAAGAAGACTTCTTTTCTGCAGGGCTAATTAAATCTGCAAATCTTAAAACTTTTGTTCATTTAACTGCCTATTGATAATATAAAAATATTAATTTCTACACACGCTTGCACTATGACACTATTTACCAAAGACAATCAATAGATGGCTATCGTTACTGCCTTTCTTCTGCTAAGATATAGGATTTCTTACCAGATATGGAACCCAAAGAAAACAAAACAGTGCAGATTTTAAACTGCTATTGTTTCTTACTCTGTTATAAAATGGATGCTGAGGTCCTGTCATTCCACTGTAGTAGCTGCTGTGGGGCTGTGGTGATACAACTCCTCCATTGAAAGGTCCATTAAAAGAATGGGTTGAAGAGCAGGCTGACGATGGCTGACTAAATACTGATGATGCTCTGGGTGCTGCATCTTGTATAGGCATTGCAGGATATGGAATTGCTGCAATATTAATTTGGTCTCTTGCAGCCCGGACATCTGAAATATTCAATGCACCAGTGTAATTGTCAGAGCAGTTACAACTAGTCAACTGATAAACACGAAGTGAAAGAATGGATTAATCTGAAATCAAATTTCTTGCATTCTATTTTTAAAATAGAAAACTAAAACTAAATGATAGAATTCCTGAAAAATTAAAGTTAACACTTTGTAGGTACAAATAGATACATGATCTCTTTTGTTTTATTGCTTAATACTATGCAGATTCTTAAGAGGAATTTTTTACTTGAGAAAACCCACAGTCAATTTCTTTACAAAAAATGTTTCTACATTATCAGTATGTAAGATTTCATATAGTAACTACTAGGGCTACATGAACTACATGCAAGTATGAGCTCTCAATTGCTTCACAAAGTAACTAATGCATCTCTCCAAAGTGAATATAAGTAATAGGAGCTAAGAGGACAACCAAAATGTAAGATACCTATATCATTAGTTATTGGAAGGATAATTGCAAATAATGATTGCATAAAGATTTGCTCTGATATATTTCAGTAAATTTTGGGGAACTCAGAAAAGGAGGTGCTTTCAGTGGTGGGATTCAGCCAGTTCACACCACTTCGGCAGAACCAGTTGTTAACTTTCTGAGTAGTTTAGTGAACTGATTGTTGGAAGAAATCATTAGGACAGAGAACCGGTTGTTAAATTATTAAAATCCCACCACTGGATGTTTTTTGGTAATAGTAAAATCATTTATTGTGAAATTAATTGGTGATATATTACCTGCAATAATTTCTCGCAGTTTGGGATCAAGATTCACTGTACATGGTAAAAACGTTTTTACATCTCGTGCTATAAGGACTGGAGTTCGTGATGACAAAAATACTTCAAAATTTCGAATATCACCATCAATTTCTAGTAAAGGTTCAACATCTTTAGTTGTTGGAATATTCTTTGAAATTCTGAAGAAAGCAAAGGAAGTTCCAGATTAGAAAGCCTTATCTAATAAAATTTACACATATATGGTATGTTTTAAATCTGGCTAAAGAAGTTCATTTCAGAATTCTTGTTTTTCTGTCCTGATATTTTAAAAATTGTGTTTGAAATTATAAACAACTATACACGTGAAACCAAGTTATCTATAAATTGAACCTATAAACAGAGTAAAAAAATTCTACATCATCTATGCAATCGTGCCTAAAATTAGTACAAATATAATTAAGTCAGAGAACAAAGAGTTAAATGTGTCAACCATCTGACTTTTGTCAAACAAGACTCCAAAAAGAAAAGGAGCTAAAGGCTTTATATGAAAAACCACAGCTGAGAAGTCACATGAAGCAAATTAGCTGAATTTTAATGCCAGCTCTGCTTAAAACTGAATGTGAATAGTGTTCTGCGTATGTCAAACAATGCTTCTGTTCAGAAGCCAATAGCCTACGGATAGTTTATACATCAAAATCTCTATTCTAACCTTTTGAGCTTAATACATTAAGCTATTCTGCTAAAAGATATTAATGTAAATTATAAACTTTTGTAAATAAAAAAATAAAAAAAATAAAGGCCACTTCTGAAAAGAGTACCATAGTCAACCAAGAGAATACTTATAAAGGGATTTAGAGCTGACCTTGGGAACATATGAGTAAGCTGTTAAGGGAGAAAAGAAAGAACCATTAAGGAGGACTTGGAGAAGAGATTACACAGACCAGGCTTGAAGAAAACATGAGAAAGAAACTCAACATAACTCTACCTTGGTTTTGTTTAATATACGGGGCACAATGAAATCTGAATAAGCTTTCAAGGGTCTATTAATATACCTTACAGCCGTAAAGCAGCATTCCTAGGATTCCTGTAGTATCTATTTCTTGACTTGGCCTGCCCCAAAGAGCTCACTATACAAGGAAAGTGGCATAAATCAGTTTTAATCACATAACACCAATCCTCCCAATCAGGAGTGGGTTCCAAATTTTTTTACTACCGGTTCTGTGGGCATGACATGTTTGTGGGGCGTGGGTTGGTCATGTGACTGGGTGGCCATGGGTTGGTCATGTTACTAGGTGGGTGTGGCTTGACGGTCATGTGATTGGGTGGGTGTGGCTTGGCAGTCATGTGATTGGGTGGGCGTGGCTAGGTGGTCATGATCCTAGTTCCCCCTACGAGGATTCTCCCATCCAGACCTTTTGCAATACCCCAAAGGGTCAAAGGAAACCAGATTCCATACCTGAACCCTTAAGGCAAACCAATACAAGTGGTCCTCGCCTAATGGCCGGTTGCTTATTAAGTGTTCTAATTTACATGTCTAGTTTACATGTCTAATGAAGAGAAGGACTAGGGGAGACATAATAGCAGTGTTCCAATATCTCAGGGGCTGCCATAAAGAAGAGGGAGTCAACCTATTCTCCAAAGCACCTCAGAGTAGAACAAGAAGCAATGGGTGGAAAATAATCAAGAAGCATCTTAGAATTAGGGAGAAATTTCCTGACAGTTAGTAGAACAATTAATCAGTGGAACAACTTGCCTCCAGAAGTTGTAAATGCTTCAACACTGGAATTCTTCAAAAAGATGTTGAATAACCACTTGTCTGAAGTGGTGTAGGATTTCCTGCCTAAGCAGGGGGTGGACTAGAAGACCTCCAAGGTCCCTTCCAACTCTGTTTTTCTGTTCTGTTCTGTTCTGTTCTGTTCTGTTCTTCTATTCTGTTCCCTCTCTTTCTCATCTCTGTTTCCTCTCCCTTTCTCTCTCATTTTTCTCCCTCTCCCTCTTTCTCCATCTCTCTTTCTCATCGCTTTCTCCTTCTCTTTCTCGCATTTTCTTCCTCTTTCTCTCTTATTCTTTTTCTCGATCTCTCTTTCTCTCACCTTTCTCCCTCTCTTTCTCTCTCACCTTCCTCCCTCTCTTTCTCTCTTATTCTCTTTCTCCATGTCTCTCTTTCTCCCCACCCTTTCTCTCTTGTGTGTGCTTGTGCACGCACATGTGTGTGTGTGTGTGCAAACCTGATAGAGGAAAGAGCCTTCCACTTCCCTGGCATAGGAAGGGGTTTGAGACCACGCTGTGGCCCTGAGCGCCAACATCACAACTGCCCCTTCCTCTTCCCCCCCTCTTCCTCCTGATGCAGTCTCACTCTTCTTCTTTTCCCCTCCCCCACAAGCCTGCCATTCCCCACGCGGTGCCTGCAGGTGAAATCCCCTCTTCTCTTTCCCGAGGCATGGGATTTAACGGAGGGGAAGCAAAAGCGACCAAACGGCACACATCCAGAGCAACAGCTGTTTGGCTTGCCCTGACAGATCGCCTTTTTTTTCTCCCCTCCACTCGTTTTTTTAACTCACCGCTTTAGAGCAGAGGTCTTCAAACTTGGCAGCTTTAAGTGGACTTCAACTCCCAGAATTCTCCAGCCAACATAGCTAGGTTTGAAGACCTCTGCTTTAGAGGCAGCATATACAGGCAAAGCCCGGGAGGCACACACGCAAGGGGCGCCCTGCCCCCTCCCCTCTGCTTTTTTTCCACCCTCCTTTTCACTCAGGAGCGAGGGGAAATAAAGAGGCCAGCACATAAAGGTCCACTCGCTTGCTTTGCTCACCTGCCTTTTCTCGGCTCCCCTCATCTTGCATCCAGCTTTCTCATTTAGGGAGAAGCTGCAGTCTCAAAGATCGGTAGGTCGACGCAGCAAGAGAAAGGGCAGTGGAACTTGTAAGAGCAGAGATGGTAGAGCAAAGCAAGCAATGCTTCGGGCTGCCTGTTGGCCTCTTTATCCCCCTAGCTCCCGAGGCAGTCAAGTAGCACAACATGAGGCTGTTTCTGCCCTCTTCCGGGGCTGCTGCTGCCATTCGGGGGGGGGGGTGTTGGGAGGCCAGGCACTCCTACATTGTGATTGGGCGGGTGAGCTCGGGCCGGCTGGCAGAAGACGATCGTTCCTCCACTTGCAGCCCCTGGGGGACTAGCCTGGAGCATCTGGCGGGCTTGGGCTTCATGGGCTGGCTTGCATGACAGGGATAATCGTGGGGGGGAGGGGGAAGGTGTGCTGCCAGGCCTGGATGTGGTGAGCTGCCCTTGCCCGGGTGGCTCCAAAATTAAATGAGGAAAGCAGCATACCACGGGAAGGAGGCCCACTCCGGGCCTGCCCACTTCGGGAGCAACATGGCAAGGCTTGGCCTCCTTTCGAGCCCAGGTCTCGGCTGCTGCCTCTAATCTACAGTTTACTCATGAGCACCATTGGCCTTTCTCCCTGCCTCTGCTTGCCTTCTGGATCTCCTGCGTGCTTCTCTCCCTCCTCACGCACATCGGTCCTCCTGCTGGTATCACCCCTCCGCCAGCTCTCCCTTCCCTGCCTACTTACCTTCCGTGGTGGCTGGTCCAGAGTCCGGAAGGCAAGCTGACCAGAGTTTTCAGCACCCCCAGCCAGCTGCCGCAGCTGGAAAACAACTGGCAAAGAAGCCTCCAGAAAAGGATTCTTTGCCAGCCACTTTCTCTGCAGGCTGCTGAAAAGTACTGGCTGAAAAATCTGCTTCCATCGTCGCCATGTTCTTCACACATGCACATCCCATTGGGCTTGCAAGGCAATGTGATGCAGGTGTGCAAAAAACATGGCAGTGGCAACTGGGAGATCGGTTCGGGGACATGGCCAGCCAGCCATTACTACTGGTTCGGTGACTGACGACAAATTTTTACTACCAGTTTTCCTGAACAGGTGCGAACCAGTAGCAACCCACCACTGCCTATATGTAATTCAAATACTTGATATTGTTGCTTCAGGCAATGAATCTTCATGAATGAATACAACTATCTACCAACCTCAAACTTCTGAGAATAAAAAAATAAGAATAGAAAAAAATTACAAGCTTCATACAAAATGAACTAGTATGTAATGCCCTACGTATGAACTCAATTATTGGACAGTTATGGATATATTCCATCACATCAAATGCACACTACAACCAGCAAAAAAAATCTACCAAAATGCCTTGAAATCTCTTGATACATCTGACTCACTGTAGGCAAACATGGAATTACAGGTAAATTTAATTGAGGATACTCCTCTGCTGCAGAGTTTCCATAATGGTTGAAGAAACTCTATAGTCAATTATCAAATATTAGAAAATAAGAGAAAGGGCCTAAAACCATGGATAAATTAATAATGCTAGTTACTGCAAGAAACTGCAAGAAACTAGGTATCAGTAGACCAAAAAGAAAGAGTAAGGATATACTGAAATAAAATAAGTAAAATGCATCTTGTGCTATACCAGAAATGGCTTTTTGCCATCATGTGCCAGGAAAGGGGTGGGGGGTCACGCACACGCATGCCCACACCAATAATTCTATGTGCCCTGCCCTGGGCATGCGTGCGCACCTCCCCTCCCCCCCCCCGGCATGCGATGGCCTGGTAGGCCCGTTTTTCTTTCTTACCTGGTTCCAGATCCTATTGATCTGGGAAGGACAAAAACAGCCTTTCTCACTCCCTCAGAGACCCTCCAGAGAGTCTCTCTAGGAGTCTCTGGAGGCTGGGGACAGCAAAAAAGTCACTTCCTGTCCTACCGGGAATTGGGAAATGGGCCGTTACAGGCCTTTAGAGGGCCTCTGAGGGAGTGGGAAAGGCTGTTTTCGCTCTCCGCAGATGCATAGAGAGGATCTGGAGCCAGGTAAGAAAGAAAAATGGGCCTTCCCCACGCGCCCCTCCCCAGGCTCTCTGGAGCCAGGAAACAGCCTGTTTCCCTACTTCTGGTGGGCCCAGAAGACCCGAAAATCAGCTGGCCGGTGCACGCATGCACACCAGAGCTGAGCTGGCATGCCCACTGATATGGCTACGCATGCCACCTGTGGCACATGTGCCATAGGTTCGCCATCATGACACTATACTGTTCAGAAAAAAGTATTATTGATGTTGAAGTCAATTTTAGAAATTCAGTAAACACAATATGGCACAAAAATTAAGTAAATTAGATAGTTATCAGAACATCTGCAAGATAGGAATTTATATGAGTATAAAAAGAAGAAATAGTAAAATAGCTCTTCTGTGTTGTGTTGTGTTGTGTTGTGTTGCTTTGCTTTGCATTACATATACATACACACATGCATATTATTTCTGGTGGCTAAATTAAGCAATTCGTGAAAACTGGATATGTTGGATCTACCTGAGGAAGAGACTGTGATGAACAAAAGAAGAAGCTGACTAATTAAAAACTATACATCCATGTATCAGTGTCTCAATTTTCAGATGCAGAGTAGAATTTCAACATAACGAAGGGACAGCAAACCAGAGTTTTAAATAAAAGCAGCAAGAGGTTTTCTATTTGTATACCAGGAGAAAGTAGTACAATGTAACTGATGGTCATAAGAAACAAAATTGAGTCTTAAACCCCTCAGAAATGCTGCAGCAAGAACTGAAATAAGCAGCTCATGCTAAAAAAACCTTTACCTATCATTTGAGTTGATGGTTCATCATCGAGAAAAGAACCAAATTTGTGAGAGACTGCTCACCAATGTGAGAAACTGATTACAATTAGGAGGAGTCAGAAAGTATTTGGCTGCAGTTAAAGGTGTTATAAACAGTTACTGAAACTGAGGGATGATTATTTTTCCACACTGGCACACTGGATTATTTTTTTTATGAGATTAAATGAAGCAAGCATCTAACTCAGAGTTGCTTTATCATGAGAACTCAAAGCCCTGAAACATTTGGTGGGAGAGACATGCAAAATTCAAAAAATTCAAAAGATGAATAGTTTTTCACTGAACTGTACATATAGTTGGAACTGTACTGTTTTATTATAAACTGTAAAGTAACTTGAAGGCAAGGAGCAAAAAAAAAAGATTAAGAAAAAAATTCCCCTTGGGTTTTATATCATATTATAAAATATGGCACATATGAATAAACTCTCCCCACTCCTTAAATAATTGTCCCTGAGAGTGAAGTATTTTTCTCAATAGAAAATAAGTAAATAATCAGAAATTCCAATCAGCTCAGGTTGTGTCCACATTGTTTAAATCATATCAAAATTATTATAATAAAATTCATGCATTTTCCCATCAATAGTTAAACAGAAAACCAATAAAGATATCTAAAAAACAGAAAACCACTACTACCATCTACTGGAAAGCAGCTCATGATATATAGTATCTTATCCACATATTCTCTTTTTTAAACGGTATGCTAAAAATCTTTTTAAAAAACAGTTTATATAGAATGCATAATTATTACATTTCTAAATACAACACTGCAAAAATAAGAGAAAAATACTTAAATTTTCATTTCAGCTTTTTCTGTTATGTATACATTAACAACAGCAAAAAAAATGAGACAAAAGCTTTTAACTGAAAACATAATTGCAGCAAAATTACAATAATTGTCCCAATTAAAGTAACCCTAAATGAACAGTTTGTCATCTTAATGTTCCGATAGTTTATATAAGGATCTACTTAATTAGATGAAATTGCTTTCTAATGTTAGTATCCAGTGTCATTTGTTAAAAGTTGAACAATTTAGAAAATTATTTAACAAAAGCAACTTCACTAAACACCAAGAACCAACGTTCTTTTTTACAGATGAATAAGGCATATATATGTATCCTCAAATTACTGTAAGAATAAATGAGGCTTTTATGGAAAAATGAACTTTAAATCTGGTGGTAAAAATTCTTCTGGTTTTGTACTGATTCATATTTAATGAAAATTATATATTTAATCTATCCCTCATTAGTGCAATCCCTTTTCAAATTATAATAAACCAACAGGATCGATCTGAATTAGAAATATTACAATTTAAAACCTTATGCAATAGCTAACAGAGCATAAGGAACATATATAAAAACAGCAAGTACCTTTTTTGGGTACACATGAACAGACACACACACACACACACACACTCTCTCTCTCTCTCTCTCCTACATATGTATCCTGTCTTTCAGGATCAAGCTTTCAGAAGGCCAGTTAAAAATAAAGGAGCTAACCACAAATCAAAACATTTTAATATAATCGTTTTGTAATGGAAATGTGCCTGTGAAGACATTGCATTTTCTTGATAAATTACATGGCAAACATCATAAGGTTGCATCAAACTTCTTAATGAATATAGTTATTGTGAAAGCAGTGTTTTCAAGAAATCACCAACTTCTCAGAAATCTAATTGTTCAATCTGGATTACTTAGAGTGTGTGTTTGTTTCAACATCAAGAATAGTGATGTTCCCTAAGGTTTAATTATGTGATATTATGAAGAAGCCAAGGACAACTTTGTGCTTCATATTTAACACTATATCACTGGAGCTGGGCAGAACATTTTCACAGCTTCAAGTTTCTTATGAAACAAATAAATCACATAGAAATATTCATTTCATAAGGTGGGTTCATAAACAACTCCTTCCTCAATTTTGGCTTAGCCCTAAATTCATCAAGTTGGACTTCTACTTTTTCACTTATACTGATAAACAGAAATATAACAGTTCCAGTACCAGATTCAAATGTTACAAATAGAAATAATGCAAATACCAAACTTTTAGTTAGCCAGTAACCTGATACTTTCCCGAAGCTCTACATCCCAAAATATGTTTGTACTTTTTCCTTTTCCAAATATGGAGCTATTGTTACAACATTAGAATAGATCTGTGGAGCTACAATCGAATTCTTAGTTAGCCATGAAGCTTATTGGGTGATACTAAACCAAACTTTTATCTCTCAGCCTAATCACTAACATGTGAATATATTCTACCACAGTGTCTTGGATAAAAGGCAGAACATAAATAAATAAAATAAAAACCTGTGAAATGAAAACATGAAAACACCAACTGCTTCCAATGCTCAGAATCTCAAAACCTTAAATGTCATACAGATAAATGTAGATGACATTTAAATGTTTAGTAAATGAAATAATGTCTCATATATTCCTAGCTGTTCATGAAATATGATGGGTAACAAAAGCCATAGTAATCCAGCAACATAAAATTAACGCATTAGCCATCTGTTAACTAAATCACATGCCTCTAAAGTTATCTCAAAACTGACAAATCTTCTAATGTAACCATTGGACATCAGTAAGCACTCAGCTAGATGGAGTGCCACAGACAGCCTGCTGTTTGAATCTAACACAGAAAAAGAAAACAGTCCAGAATGTTCCACAAATTGTAAATGAACTTGGTTCACCTTTGGCTTAAGTTTTCCAATTTATGGTTTCCTTGAGTTGTGACATTGCATCTGCATAAAACATGTCTGTCAACATCAATATTTTTAATTATTCATAAATTCTAAACCATAAAGGTAACCCTCTACAACAGGGGTGTCAAATTCGATCCCATTGCAGGCAGTATCAGGATTTTGTTTGCCCTTGGGGGGCTGGGGTGGCATGGCCTGGTCATTGCAGCTGGCAGGGTGGGCGTGGCTGGGGTGGGCCAGAGTGAGGACAGCATGGGCCAGTCCCTCACCATCTCCAAGACAGCTTCACGGAACAACTCTGGGCCTATCGCAAGCCGGATCTGGCCACGGCCTACATTTTTGACGCATCTACATGTTTTTATTTTATGTATTTTTGTTTGAAATGGATTAATAAATTATTAAAATATTAAAACGCTACAAAAATATTTTTTTCACGTTTGAAATCTGAGATTAACCACACATTTTCTATCAAACTTGTAACAGTATTCTATCAAAGTCTTCTTAATAAAAATAACCAATTATAGCAGTGCCATCTACTGGAAGAAGGAAATTAGTTACAATATTTAAAAGATACATGGGATACTCATTATTCATATTTATTTTAAAGTAAGTTTCTTTCAACTCAGTGGAATCTTCTGAACAGATATGATTAGGACTGTACTATATCTGTATTACAAAAAACCCTACTCAAGAATGACAATTTCCCAATAATGAAAGCAATGCGGTGGATTCATACCGCAAAAAAATAAATATTGTTAGTTGCATTTTGGAAACCCTATTTTAATAGCTCTATAACTGCCACATCTACAACATTATTATTTTCTTAACCTGTCAACACTTTTTTTAACCTCTGCTAGAGAAAAGAAACAAGCTCCATCCAAAGGTATCTCCTTTGACAGAAAAAGAACTGTTAGCCACCAAAATAATTAAGAAATGCCAGTTAGAAAACTCATGTAAATGACCTATAACTCATTTGAGCCAACTAAAAATTAATTTTGAGTACATAAATCAAGAAGAAATTACCTGATCAATTTTTATAAAGTTGGAATAGATATAACAACCTATCTGTCTATGTGTATAAACTTTAACAGACATTTTTCAAGCTTTGCCAGTTTAGAGTCATACTAAATTATGTTAAACATTTAATTTGGAAATATAACAGTTTCTTTCATTAATACTATGGATTAACAATTTCATATTTTTGATAAGCATCACAGTATTAATTTTCCAATCTCTGTGTCCTTCAAAAAGCTAGAAAAAGTGCAGAAAGGGACACAGAGACTAAAAACAATTTATCCGGCAGTGGGGAAAAAGTTAAATGTGAGCCTTAAAGCTAAGTGAAAACATAATCAAAGTGTATAAAATTATATATATATATATATATATATATATATATATATACACACACAATATGAAGAAAGTGAATAAATGATATTCTTTCTTGATATGATATACCACCAGAATCTAATCAATCGATGAAATGGACTAATGATAACAAAGCAAAAAGCAATAATTGAAAAACTTAAAGAGTTGCCAAACTGGGCAACATTTTATGGGGTCCAGGTATTGGTGGCTATCAGCATGATTTTATACATTAATCTCAATAGCAATATGCTTTTTAATACCACTTCCTAGGTAATAGAGCTTGGAAGATTCTCTTGTACCAGTGTGAGGTTCTTCTGATAAAATGGACTAAATAAACCTTAGTTTCAACCAGCATGACTACTTTTTATATTCTTAAGATAAAACACAAATCAGTTAATCCTAAAGCAAAACCCTGACTGTTCTGTGGAAGGACAGATGCTGAAGCGGAAGCTCAAATTCTATGGTCACTACATGAGAAGAAAGAACTCATTGGACAAGACGCTGATGTTGGGAAAGATTGAGGGCAAAAGGAGAAGAGGAGGGCAGAGAATGAGATTGTTAAATAGTGTCATCAGCACAATGAATCTGGGCAAACTCTGGGAGACAGTGGAAGACAGGGGGGCTTGGAATGCTATGGTCCTTGGGGTCAGGAATATATGACTTAGCGACTGAATAACAACACATAACACATTTTAAAAGAAATTAAAATAATTCTGGATCTGAATTGTTGGACATTTGTTAAGCAAATTCTAAAACTTTGCTTAACTTACTAGGCTAAGGCATACATTTTGACATGGAACAACTACGTAATACTTTTTCCAGGATGCATGATTTCTGGCCCACTGTCGAAGAGGAACACCCCTTTCCAAGATCATTTAAAAAAACAAAATGTTGCTGTTTCATCTTGACAAAATATACATTTGGATTAAATCTTAGCTTCACTTCATTTTTTATTTTATTTTAATCCCTCATTTATTACATTATAAGTAATTTAAGGTAGGAAACATTGTTAGTACTACTTCCTCCTTCTATTTTCCCCACAACAAAAAGGTGAGTTGGGCTGAGAGAGTGTGACTGGCCGAAAGTCACCCAGCCAGCTTCAGAGCCTAAAGAAGGGCTAGAACTCCTGGTTTCTAGGCCAGCACCTTAACCATTACACCAAAGTGGATCTCCATATTTGGATTAGCCAGTAGAAACACTTGTCATTGTTAAATGTTGGCTTCCTAACTACTTCTAACAGATTTTACCATTAAAACAACACTTACCTCTCATAGATTGTTTTTAAAGTTAGTTGATCTGGAACACCTTCTGTTTCTTCCAAATACAATATAAGCCAGGATGTTCTGTATGGCCATTGCTCTGTCAAGTTGATCCAGCTTGCCAGCCTATCCCAGTTGAAAGTGATCTGATTAGCTCTCAATAAACGTCCTACAGAGTTGAAAAAGATATATGCTCAGCAATACGGTTCACATTCCTACAAAATGTCAGCTTAGTACAAAATCTCCTAAGAATCACATCTCAGCTTCTAAGTCATTATATGCTCTTCTGAATTAACTGTGTATTCTAACATACCAAAATCAAAATATTTTAGCACAAATATATGATTGACTGTGTATCAATAAGGAATTTTATTTTACATTACTCATAATCATTAACAATCTAATTCTTGAAATTTCATGATAGAGATTTGTTGTCCAAATTATATCCTTGAACTATAAATCTAATGGATTTGTTTAACAATCCAAACATTTTAAAAATGTGGGAATAAATATTTCGCATATTGTTTCTAAAGTTTAATGCAATCTCCAAATGTTGCATTTTGTACCTGATACTTTTTCATTCAGATCCATGCTTCCATTAATGGAATAGTTTCATTGGAAAAGGGAGAAGCTATTCCTTCTGAGCATATACATAGCCCCTACTGCAGCTTGATATCTTTCTGAAAGGACAGATGTGCAAGAAGTCCAGAAGAAAGTGACAACTACCTCCCTCTGTCTTTAAATGAGCTTAACTTTTATTTATTCCATAAATAAACTTTCATTCACAGAAAGGAATATTTATTATCTAGGTTATTTTCACAATAATTTAAGAGGCTGTTTGTCCAACAAATAATTAATCCATAACAATTCTGTGTTGTTTTCAGCTGACTTCAATTGGTAAGAATTGAATTGATTCCTTATTCTTAACTAAGGAACAATTACACCAAATTACTCTTTACAGAGGTGTACTCCTTAAACAAAAGTATATTCTGCCACCACAATGCTACCATACTTTGGAAAGTTTGTAAGACAAAAGTATTGTTTGCAGATTTCTAACTTTAAATTGTCACATGAATAGCTCCAAATTTAATATTTAATATTTTTAATATTTCTTAATTTCATGACAGAGTGCAAAGTTTAGAAACAAATTATATGCTTATTCCCCAATACTACACTGGCAAACTGCTTTCAGCATGAAGACCAAGATTATAAATCTTTGGCACTGATAAGTAAACATACCTGTCACAGAAACAATATTAAGCAATCGCCTCATTGTCTGTGGGCTAATATCACTGAACCAGTCTTCTGTAACCAACAGCTTAGTCAGATCAAAAGACATCTGACGTGTAATGGTACGCTGCATTTGCCTTCTTCTGTAGGTATCCTAATTTAAAAAAAAAGTGGTGTACTTATACTATTTTCATATACAGTGTGCCAGGAACATGGATTTTTTTTTCAAATCTCAGAATCCCTTTAAACCTTTTCATTACTTCTCAAATGTTATTAAACTTATTACTGGAGCTCTATATACCTTATTTCCCTCAAAATAAGACATCCCCTGATAATAAGCCCAATCATGATTTTGAGCACATGGCAATAAGGCCAAGCACTTATTTCAGGGTTCAAAAATATATAAGACAGGGTCTTATTTTCGGGGAAACACGGTAATTAAATTCTGCTTTATCCCAAATGTTGATTGGAATTTGCCTTATGAGAAGTTCACCTATGATGCAGCATAGAAATGTATTAAATAATATTGCATCAAGTCAGATTTAGATCCCAAGGATCACTTTCAAGTAGTAATTTGCATCAATACAGAAGCCTTTCTTTTTTCTTTTTCTACCCAGCAGGAAATAAAAGTTGTCAATAAAGTTGTAAGAGATACCATTTCCTCACTTACATGCCAAATCTGTAGAAACACTCCGCTTGAAGGTTTTTCATCACATCTAAATTAGATCCAACAAATCCCACTTAAACCTACTGGACAACTGTTTGGTAGAACATATTCAAGGATTTTTTTTCCATGACTGCCAATTTCTTACCCTTCTATTGAGAGCTGTTTTACTTCCAAGCTTAGTCACATCTCCCAGACTATTCTGTGAAATTCTTCGATCAATGTCTTCATGAAATCCTAAAAATATTTTCTGATTAAAATGCAATTCTAATATACTATAGATTATTAGCACCTTTTTTAATTCTGCCTTTTTATTCATAAAATGCTCAAAGCAATATAAAAATACAGAAAAATTAAAATCAACCTGTGAAAATAAATCTACTCTATATGCACATTCTCTCTCTCTCTCTCTCCCTCTCCCTCTCCCTCTCTCTGTTTTCCCCCCCTCCCTCCCTCTCCAGCTAATGCTAATAATCTTATTTCTTATTTATAATTTTGCTACCATACCTGAACTATCTGTATATGGAACATCTCCATTTGTGGTTGCAGCTACCATCATCTTTTTAGCACTACTGAGTCCACGACTATTAAGAAATACAGGTAAATGAACTATATTCCTCATGTAATCATGTCCGTTTATATTTGAGTCTCTTAGTACACTGTTCAGATTCTGATTAATTGCCTTGATAATGATATGGGGATCACTAGCAAAAATGGCAATAAATGGACCTTTAGAAAAAAGGACTCGAACCTGTGAAAAGGAAAGAAAATTAATTAATCTGAGGGAGGGAGGGTAACTAGTTCAGGGCACAATTATTATGTAGTACTTTGGGGTGGAAGATGTCCCATTGCTGTTTTCTTCTGATTACATATTTTACAAGTAGAACATATCACAACTCATGCATTTTGCCTAGCACTGTAAACATTTAAGTATTTCTTAAGACATAAAATGTCTGGCAGGCAATATATGTGAAATATAGTTTTCATTCACCCAAGAGACTGCCTGGACAATGAAGCTTTTCTTGAACTAAATGCAGTCTCCATATTGTTCCTGAGATTGCTTAAGAAATGGCTCAAAGCACTGTGGCATGGAGTGAGAAACAGGAGTGTCTCCACTAATCCATGATCACTACATTAATTGACTATCACTTTAAAATTAGCATGTGTTTGTGCTTATAATCAATTTTATAAATTTCTACTTAAGAATAAATCCACTGAATCTATTGAGAGATTTCCAACAAAACATGCACAAAATTGAGCTGCAAATCTCAGTGAAAGCAGTGAAACAAGTAGTCATAATCTGTTCCACTGATTTTAAGAATTTAATTAGCTGTATGAATTAAAGCAAATCATTAGAACATTTCCAATGTCTTGCCTCATAGTCATATTTGAAAGGCGAATCAATTAAATACTTACCGTATCAAGCATCTGTAAAACTTTATCCTGTTCACAGGCATCCAATCCATCAATTATTACTACAAGCCTGGTTTGATTCTGAGTAAAGCTATCTATAGTTTTTGCCATTTTTGCCATCAGCTCCACTTCACATTTAAGAACCTACAAAAATAAAAATACAGTAATCTTAACATCAATCCTACAAACATGTTAAGAGGCAAACTTCTAATTTAAATGCCATAGATATAGCTTTCCCCCCAGTATTTAAAGTAATAAAATCTTCTGAGTCATTTTACTCATAATGTTTAGTTTTCTACTTCAGCGGTCCCCAACTTTTTTGGCAACAGGGACTAATTTCATGGAAAACAATTTTTCCAAGGACCAGGGTTGTGTGGGGGATGGTTTCAATTTCGCTCACTCACCTGCTGCTCACCACCAGCTGTGCAGCCTGGTTCCTAACAGGCCAGTAACATGGACCAGTACTGATCTGTGGCCTGGAGTTGGGGATCCCTGATCTTATTGATAAAATGCTTTATTTTTATGAGTCTTCATGATCAATTACAAGTTAAATTAAACTCAGAAATTGATTCAGGAACATTCCAGAGAGCCTTAGAACATTCCATTCCCCTTCCATTCCAGGAAAGATTGTGAGTTTCCAGAACTGAATCCTCCAAACCAGAAGTGGTTCAAAGCATACTGAGAGTAGTCTGCCTCTGAAATGGGCCAGTTTTCTTTAGAAAAATATATGCAGAATGCTTTAAACCACTTTCTGTTTGGGGAATTTACTTCTGGAAAACTACCTTACTGTCCTCATAACAGCATGATCTAGAGGGAAACCAATGTTCTGCCATTCTCTGGAACATTTCATACCTAAATTATGTGTTCTACAGGTCCTTAAACAAAACTGACATAATTCAAAACTGCTATATTATATAATACGTACTTTCATAAACCCCTCACTCTTCAGCTTGTGTAGTTTTGAAGCAGCACTGTGAAGCCGTTTTCTCTGTGAATTTAAGATGGAGTCCATCACTTGCCACCACGTGCGACAGTTCAAGATAAAGCTCAAACCCACAACGCATAAAAATGAAATCAGAATAGCATTCACTGTCATGTTTTCAGGATTCACTTTGAAATAGGCTATAAGAGTGATTCCAGCAACAATGCAGCTCAGAATAAAGAGGAAGATAACGAAAGATGGGAGACAACAAGTTTTTTTCCACTTCTTTTTACCTAGAGACAAAGCAGCAATTGGTAAATACATAATTTATAACTTCAAATACATATATTTTACATCATTTATATTCTGCCTTCTTGCTTACTAGGCATCCAAATTAACTAACTACAAAAAAATTTAAAACTCACAAAACAATTGATTATTATTGTTAATCAAATTAAAAACCATGGCTAAATAGAAAGGTTTAAACCCTTTCCTGAAAACAGAGAGAACAGGGGTTGAAATTTATTCCTGTATTCTGTAAATTGGATATGATAGAAGAGAAGGCCTAATTCTGGTTGCCTAATAAGTTAGGATAATTTTAAGTGAAATGCTCCTGTTGCCCTTGTAAAAGCCCAAGAAAAGCAGATTCTTACTTTAAAGGTTTCTAGAGTCCTTATCTGTATTCCTTTCGCTTAAAGGATGTAATGTCCCATCTCCTTTAAGTCATGGAAATTTTGCAACTCTATTTCCCACTTGGCTCTAAGTCATTCAGGATTTTGAACAGAGTAACCATTACTTATATGTCCTAGTTTTGCATTTTAGCGTGAAACATTAAATGAAGATTTATATTCTGCATTTGCTTACAAGAGTTCAAGACAATTCACAAAAGAGTTTAGCAGCAGTGCTATGAATCCGGTGGTACTGAATGGACCAAAAACACCAGTTAAGCTTCCATAACCAAGGTTGGCCTTGAGCCTATGGCTTCCCAATCCTAATCCAATGCCTTCATCACTTCAAATTGACTGAATCATAAAGAAAAATGTATTTTGGGATAGGGGAGGGGAATGTGCTATCACTGTAAAACTAAAAAGCTCAATTCAACAACTTCAAAAATACCTTGAGTTTCTTCAGTTTTGAATACTCGAAAAAGACGTGTTGCTAAAAACCCAAATTCTCTCTCACAGGCATCTGAAAGAGTGGCAATCATTTCAGCCATTGAGGTTTCTCCACCAACACTGGACAATCTATTGTAATCTGTAAAGAGAAACCTTAAACAACAAATAATTGTAGATTGTTACTGATTGGTACAAATTGTGTTTTTCTTTTTATTAGGACATTTTTAAATTGCTGAGCTTTCATTGCTAATCTCATGGTTTTCATTTTAATGTATTATTTTATTATTAAAGAAATGATAAATTAATTCATTTATTCATTCAATAATCCCCCCATTATTTATACAAATATTGAGAGTATTCTTCATAACTATGCAAGATATTTAAATCAAAATATAAAAATATCTTTGATTACATATTTAATCCTAATGCCATTTTTGTAGAGGTTGATCAAATAGAGCAAATGCAGTGGTTATTGGTAGTTTTTAAATAATTTGGTAAAAGTCTTCCTAAGAATACATTTCTCAGTTGGTTACCAGTAAACTACAATGATAATTTTATAACAAGCCAGATTGACAATACGATACCAAAGAGTTTTCAGTATAATTTATAGTGGGCTATTAACCTTACTGCATTTGTATCTCTCCATCCTGGGAAGCAGAGTGTGCAAAGCACCTACCAATAAAATTCAAATAATGTATTACGTTCTGAGATAATAAAACTCAGAAACAAGAAACTAAAACTCTACCAATAATAAAACTGCCTACTAGTTCTAACTGTAATTTAGTAACAAATTACACTGAACATCAAATGATTACCTGAATAAAAATATAATTATCTACTGGGGAAAGATCACAGGAGTAGATTGCTCAGCCACCACTGTTTTTCTAGAGCACAAAAACAGCGCCTTCTCCCATGTTCACATAAATTATGTTGGATACAAAAAAGAGTTCCTCTCAAAAATACAGGTAGTCCTAGACTTATGACTGTAATTGAGCCCACAATTACATTTGTAGGATGTGATGATTGTTAAGCGGGTCATCACTTAATCACACCCAATTTTACCTTTTTTTTGTGGCAATCATTAAGCAAACACAGGGGCAGTAAAGCGAATATGGTCATTAAGCAAATCTATTGTTAGCTATGGGCCATTTTCTGCCAGAAATCAGAAGTAAATGCTGATTTCCAGCAAAAACATTGAAAATCATAGTCACATGACTGTGGGACACTGCAAATGGCAGTAAATGCAGACCAGCTGCTGAATCCTCAAAATGCAGCCATGTAACCACGGAGGGGGGAGCCATCGGAATTTTGAATCCAGCTCATAAATACCTTTTTCAGGAAGTGACTGGTTGTAAGTCAAGGACTACCCATATGGGAGAATTAAGTCTTTAAATAGAGCTTGGAAACAGTACACCAGTTCACAGTGAGTCACAGATTCCATGTAGTGAGAAGAAATCAATACTGCACTTTGGTTCTAGCACTCAGGCCACCTGCAATTTCTATCATAAGATTTACAAACAATCTTACAGAGCATAATATAAACACAATATAAATAAGTTATCCATCACTGTGCCCACATTGGAAATATCCATAAAGAAGCACAGTGGCAAGTAGTGTATGTATTCTTGGCCTCTGCTGAAATCTAGGTTTAGAGATAATTTCAGGTATATCTCAAAACTGCAAAACTGAGTTCTTGTTGAATCCCTATTCTTTGACATGTCTCCTAACTTAACAAACGATTCCAACTCATCTAGGTTAAATTATAGTTTGTTTGCCCATCCTGCCCATTATTAGTATCAGCTACTCTTGATTTTTGGAAAGCATTAAAATGTGCCTATTCTAGAAAGTCTTAGACACAAACCCATAATGAAAGGTGAGGTTTCCTGCTATGAGCTTTTCTTGTGTGTGACGTGGTATTTTGCTGATATTAAGGATTTTTATTATGGATTGCTGTTTTTTTTACTCTTTTTACTGTAAAGAATAAGATAAGTCACTAGTCTCTTCAGACTCAAGAGGGATACAAGCCTTAATACATAAATGAAATAAATTTAGAACTCAATCTACTTTCTTACATTTAAAGAGAAAGAGTGAAAAAATCCTATTAGTGGCACTGAGCTCCAGGCAAGCTGCCTCAGTATACATATACATTAAATGTATGGGAATCAAATAGAATCTTGAGGGACACAATAGGGGAAAGACATAGTATCAAACTATTGAAATGACCAGTACTATTATAAAACAATGCCTCTGAAGAAATCAATCCAATGCTGATGGACTATTAAATAATGTTACTTATTAAAAGTTACTTCAGGATGAATAGACCCAACATGGAAAATGACAAGTTTTATACATAATGCAGCCATTTATGAATTTTCAAGTAAAGCATCCGAGTCCATAGCTAATACAATATAATCCATTTTAAAAGAGTATCAGGTAACATTTTTTTAAAAGATTGCAGCTCAATATTTCTAGCAAATTTGGGCAATAATGGTCTTACAACATTAAACCTTTTAAAAGCCGTTTTAAAAGCCAATATCTATAACAAAACAGTATTATAAATGGTTCTAACCTGACAGGCAAGGCTTTAGTAGTTTGCTCTGGCAACTCAGGTGGGTTCACAAACATGAGTTTAAGAAGTAATTCCATGTAGCCAATATGTCTTGCCAATCTTGTACTAAGCACCCATGCCCAATTCCAATTTTCTCCTTCTCTTCGGCTTCCAAAATATATTACAGCTAAAACAAGATGGTTTAAATATTTTAAATGTTAATATCATTTATAGAAATTATTACAAGATGTTATGTAATACACTTTAGTCTACATCACTGCTATACAAGAAAACAATATATTTTCATTCAATCCCACAGCATTTTTAGGGGATAAAACAGAAGGAATTTGATTTATTGAATGTTTTATTTTGATACATACAAATCAACAAACATAGTGGGTTTTAATATATTATAGTTAATTAATAACACATTGGTTTTGCTTGTCAAAAGGCTGCAAAACATGATCACATAACCTTGGGACACTGCAACAATCTAAGTATTAAACAGTTGCCAAGCAGCTGAATTCTGATCACATCAGCATGGGGATGCTACAAAGGCCATAAGTGTGAAAAATGGTCGTAAATCATTTTTTTCAGTGCCACTGTAACTTTGAACGCTCACTAAATGAACTGTTATAAGTCGAGGATTACCTGTACAGACATCTCTTGCTTTATGCTCAGATTATGTTTCCTGAAAACCTCATATACTGTAGAGTGAATTCACATAGAGTGAAACATTGAACCAGTGGGATGTGTATGTGGTCAAATTTTGTAACTCAAATGCATTAATAAATGCACTCGTAAAATTTTCAAATATTATTCTTTAGTACTACCGGTGTTACTGAACTATATTTTATTCCTTGTTTCATGCTTTAGGTACAGTGAAAGCATTATCTCCACCTTATCCACAGCTGTATTTCTATTGTGTATGGTTATCATGACAGATAGAGACAAAAGAATCACAGTGGTCCTGATTCCAATTTAGGAAATATTTAAAGCCTAATTATTGTAAATACACTAAGTTACCATATCTTAATATATCACTCATTCTTGAAATCTAACATATTTATTTATTTATTTATTGGTTTGATTTATATGCCGCCCTTCTCCGGAGACTCAGGGCAGCTTACAATGCGTTAAGCAATAGTCTTCATACTTTTGTATATACCTGCTTAGTAGGGCTTTCGCCCCCCCACTAAGCGGTGTTCTTTTTTATACGAAGTTAGCTTATTGCCCCCATAATTCGGGTCCTCATTTTACCTACCTTGGAAGGATGGAAGGCTGCATCAACCTTGAGCCTGGTGAGATTCAAACTTGCAGTAATTGCAGGCAGCTGGCAGCTAAGTGCTATTTAACAGCACTTTAGTCCACTGCTCCACCAGGAGTAGAGTGAGTAGAGTTTCCCGCTGTTTTTTTCTATCATGTGATGTATTTTACAGACTGTTTTGATGGGGGGAGGAGAGCTAATATAGGTATAATTTCTATACTCTTTTCTAGAAAGCATTTCCACAAGATTACACATCTTCCAACTAGCAACATTATTATAGTTTTCAATAATGTGATTTGACTTTTGCTTCATTTATGCATTAATTAAAGTATCAGCTTAATTTTAAACATGCAATAAATTAAAAATTAATTTCACTTAAAAGAAAACTTACTGAAAAATACATATAGCAGTGCCAATAAACTCAGTGCCACTGCAATTCCAAGTTTTTCATCTACGGTAAATGCAAGCAATAAGCCAAGGCCGCCACACAATGAAAGTGAAAGTAACACAATAAGCCAGGAAAATTGGAACAAAGGTTCAATCTGCTGTCCTGCAAATGTTTTCATTTCATCTAAAAAGAGAGAAATAATTTTTAGTCAACATAAAATTTCCAAGATAGATACCATTTTCCTGAAAAATAATGGTGATTCATTTGATATTGTTGAAGTCTTTTGGAAATTGAAATGAATTTTCCATAGAACTATAGGGTTGGAAGGGACTTGGTCTAGTCCAACCTGCCACCCTGTACATGGATTCCTCATACCATCCCAGACAAATGGTTGTCCAATCATGTCTTGAAAACCTCCAATGATTGAATATCCAGACTTCAGGAAGCAAGCTGTACTGTTTAATACTTTCACTCAGCCAAAGAGATTTATAGATGAAAAAAATTAAAGTACAAGAAAAAGAGATATAAATAAATGGTTGGTTTTCACAGTGGAATCTCAGAAATGTTTGTATTTGGATTCATGTTTTCATATTTGTTCATCAGTTATCTAGAAATTACCACAGACAAGGTGACAAAATTTACTAATCACAATAATTTAAACAAAAGGAAAGTATCTAAAATATTCCCTCTCGACCTACAAACAGTCCACTTTATACAAAATATCAAAACAAAGGCACAGCGGAGCAAAGAATCCCAACCACACACGTACCATTTCACTTGAATTGGAAATGAACAAAGTAATAAAAATACGCAATATACATCTGTTTTAAAAAACAGATTAAAAGAAAAAGGAAAAATACAATTGCCAGTTACATTCTACTATAAAAATGTACACTATAACCACACATAATTCTATTTAACACATCTACTAAAAACACAAAAAAGGAAAAATCATTGTAATAATTTCTCTGAGGAAAATTTAAAGCAAGTGAATAAGTGCATACATAAAAAGTGAGGGTTTATTTTCTCTTAATATAAAAAATAGATTTATCCAACATTACGAACAGTTAGAGGAAAAAGACGATTTTTTCCCATAGCAGTTCTAAATTTATGTTAGATATAATGATTGCTCTCCAATTTTCATATTCTTGTTTACTTTGGATCAAATGAACAGGACAAAATCTAAATAGATATTATTGTAATTTCCTAATTGCTTATTAATGTTTTGGATTACCATTGAATTGGTTTCTTTGAAATAATTATTTAAAAGTTGCTTTTTGTTTTTGAATTCACTGTTTGCCACCCACACCTGCAACATCTGAAACGGATGGCTATATACATTCTTTAAATAAATACATTTTAAAATAAATAAAAACCAACTTACCTCAAACAGTGAGATGGCTAGCAAAGCAATATAATATTAATAGTAATAATAATAACCAACTTGTCTAGCATTCATAAGTATTCAAATCAAATATTTACCTTCAAGTTTCTTGAGCAAGAAAGATTTGCCACTTCCCCACTGGGCATACAGCCCAACACAAATCGGTGGTTGCATTGTTGGCTCACTAAGAATGTCAGCTAATGCACTGCTGTAGAGATCATAACCCAGCATATCCCCATCTGATTCAGTAGGAGACAAGTGCCCTGCAACACAAATAAACTTGTAAAAATCATCTGCTTTTTTGCCTTGTTCTTTAATCACTAATACCAGATCATAGCCAGCCAGTTTAAATAACTATTCTATAAAGTCAAATGCAATACTTGCATGTTTATTTTCCATTCCCATACTAAGAATAAGAAAACAGATCAATCTAAAAGGTCATTCTTCTTGCGTTTATCCCCAGTTACTCTATACTGGAAATGGCAAACTGATTGTGTGAAAACCCCCATCAATCCCCCACCTAGCATCGCTAATAGCAAAAAAAATTTGAGAGATATAGAATATCCCAAAATATTTAGAGGTCATCAGGGTATCCACCTCTGTCTATATTCAATCTACTGCTAATGAATCCTCTCTTGGTAGCTAGATTTTTACGTGGTGCTAAAAAGCAGAAAATATTGGAACTAATCTAGTTTCCAAGAGAAAGACTGGAGTACCAGAATACAGAAAACTTTCTTGCTATTTAAAGCACGGAGGAAAATTCATAATGTTATACACCATCTGGAGTTGCCTTGTGTGAGATGGGTAGTCATATAATTGTGATATATAAATAACAAATGACATTACAGATTATCTAAGAGGACTCAAACACCAACTAACCAAATTAAAAAAATTAGCATGTTTAAACAAAGCTAAATTAATATTTCTTTGATTTCAAATTGGTTTAGCTTGATAGGAACAATTTTAGCTTCCTCCATCCAAGAAGCCTGGAAAAGTTTATAGACTTTTGGATTTACAAAGTACTATTTGGATCTACAAACTATGGATTGAAATCAGAAAGCAGATTAAAACCTATTTAAAATTGTCCCACACATATAGGAAGAAAGATATGCACAAGTGCAGGAAGAGGCTAGACTATTCTAACTTATTTCTAAAGCAGCATTTATTAATACATTAAAATTAGCTACAACTGGGCTGACATTTTTGCATATTTAATCATTAAATATTTTATGGCACTCCAGAAACATATTTTCCAAAGTATCAAAAATATTTATATTTTAAAAAATCCTAAATACTTACTAGCACCAAAGATTTGAGTTAAAATACTTTTCTGATGGCTGCAATCAATGTTGTAAGGGGTTTCACCACCTTTATTAGGCCTATAAAGTAGTCTGCCATCTTTAGGATTTCGTAACAGCAATTCTGCAAGCCTACGGCTCCTGCCACGAATAGCAATGTGAAGTGGAGTGTCTCCTTTCTGTAAGAATTGTTGTAAGTTAATAGATGCAGAAGCATATGGGAACTATACAGAAATATAAAGGACAAAATGCAATTTGGAGCACAGTCAACATAATGTACACTTGTCAAGAGTATCTTACAGCAACTGCATCTTCTCTACAGCTATTATAGTCCACATTTTGTGTAAAGTGTTCCTGACAAGTGTCCATGCATGGGCCAATCATAATTTTCTCTTGAATCTGGATTTCTTTCTATAGTTTTACATGCATAGCTCATATAGTCAAAAGCTCAAGTTATGTTTCCCCCATTCCTTTATTCCTTACAAGTTATTTAACTTATATTCTTTAAATCATTTGTTTTCTCACATTATTATATTCTTACTAAATGAGAAAAGTCTAGAAAGTCATTTTTTTAAGCAATCGCTTTTACCAAAAGTATTGAGGGTCAGCCCTCTGCCATTATTTTACTTTTAACTGTGCTTTTCACATTGTTCAATAATTAGACTTTACCTTATCTACAGCAGAAACTTTTGCTCCTTTGTCCAGCAGAAGCTCAACTATTTCAATATTTCTCATTTTGGTTGCCTTTATAAGAGGTGTTTCACCGTCCTAATAGTAAAAAGAAAAAGATATAGCAAACACTTGAAGAACGTATAAAAACATTTTAACATATTTTTAAAAGCCAAATTATATTTCATGACAAAAACCTTTTCCAACAGAATGGTTTGAGATGCATTATAATTTTAGCCACATTATTTTACTAGCTTTTAATTATATCAATAGCTGTTGAACTATGATTTAATCAATGAAAATATACAAACCAGCTGAAATTAATTAGTAATTTATATGCTATCAAGTTGGTGTCAACTCTTAGTGAACACTTAGAATTTCTCCAGGATGATATGTCCCCAAACCAGCCCTTCAAATCTTTCAACAGTATGGTCAATGCCACTGTAATTGAGTCCATCTACTTACCTGCTAATTATTCTCTTTTTCCTACCTTTCCCAGAATTATGAACTTCTCCATAGAGTTAGTCTTCACATAGTATATACAAACTATGATAATTTGAACCTGGTCATTTGTACCTTGAATGACATTCCTAGATCTGTTCTATGATCCATTTGTTTTCTATAATTTTTTCCAATACCAAAGTTTAAAAATATCAAAACTCTTTAAACCCTACTCCTTAAAATCCCAACTTTTGCTTCCATTTGTTTATTTTATTTATTTATTTATTGAACTTTTATACCACCCTACTCCCGAGGGACTCAAGGAGGTGTACAGCCAAAAATAAAACATTGATACAAAAGTTAAAACAATTTAAAACTAATTCAATAATATTAGGGCCAAAGATTTAAAACCCCAGAAACTAAAAAACTAAAAACCCATTAAAATTTCTTATACTGCCAGACCAGCTTGCTGAAATAATAAGGTCTTCAGGGCTCGGTGAAAGGCCCAAAGGTCAGGGATCCTACGTAAATCCGGGGGCAATTCATTCCAAAGGGCGGGAGCCCCCACAGAGAAGACTCTTCCCCTGGAGGTCGCCAGTCGACATAGTTTGACCGACAGCACCTTGAGGAGGCCCTCTCTGTGAGAGTGTACCGGCCGATGGGAGGCTATCAGTGGCAGCAGGTGGTCTTGTAAATAACCAAGTCCTAAGCCATGGAGCGCTTTAAAGGTGGTCACTAACACCTTGAATCGCATCCAGAAGGCCACCGGAAGCCAGTGCAGCTCGCGCAGGAGAGGTGTTATGTGGGTGTGACGTGTGGTCCCCATAATCACCCGCGCGGCCGCATTCTGGACAGTTGGAGCCTTCGAGTGCTCTTCAAGGGGAGCCCCATGTAGAGAGCATTACAGTAGTCCAGACAGGAAGTGATGAGGGCATGAGTGACTGTGCGCAGGGCATCCCGGTCCAAAAAGGGATGCAACTGGTTGATCAGGTGGACCTGATAAAAGGCCCCCCTGGCCACAGTATTACAAAGTATTACAAGAAAAATTATTGTCTGTACAATCCTGTTCTCAATAATAATACTATTTTCTATTTTCATTATATATAAGCTCTGCCTACACTGTTTTTTTTTAAATTCAGCTTCACTATATTTTCACATCTTTCTGTTCTGTATTTCCAATACAGTTTTCGATTACTAACTTCTATATTTCTGTTTTCTTAATCTCTGTATATCTCTCTGGTCATGCTCTATAAAGCTAGTCATCTTTTTCTACAGTTTATCTTTTATCTTTTTTTATTTTCTGTTTTCTATTTTTGTCCTGCCAAAGTCTTTTCTTTTTCTTCATTTTTTTCCTTATTTGTTCTTTACTGCATTTCTTGATTCTTCTCTTTCAAATCTTTGCTCCATTTGAGCAAAATGACTCCAAGAACCTCTTGCCAGTCTGAGGGAAGGAAATAAATATCTCTGTCCTGTTTTCTTAGCTGCTGCCTCTTTTCCTTTTGCCTCTTCTCCTCAGGTCTAACAAACTTTTAGTTCATTCCTTTATTTTGGGCTCTATTTATTCAGCCTTCATGAGGCCTGTGGTTGCAGAGCTCTCAGGTAGCCATCTTCTCTTCCCTCCTTCTCCTCTCCTGCCTAACACTTCTGTTTGATTAGCAGTTGGATCATCCTCACAATGGGAAGGATCAAGAAGGGAGAGAAAAGATGCTTTTAATTTGTTCAGACAGTCTTGCTCTCTATAATCCTCAATAAATTATTTGATTTTATTCCACAGATTCCATCAAAGAGATTGTGATTTCTGGATTTCAAAATAATTTCTTATGTTCTCCATAAAAATGCTGAGTATGTGCTCAAGATCATATTGTGGAAACTGTTTGGCTTTCTTTTACTTTAACTTGACTTGGAACCTGCATGTGAGAAGTTTTATCATTTATTCCATAGTCAAGCTCTGGTCATATCTTTGCTGTTATAACTGAGTGCCATATTCAAATCTAACTGATATTATTTGATCACTGGCTGTATTAAATCCAAATACTATCATTGCTATATCCTTCCCAATTATTTAAGTATAGGCTGATGCTGGGCAGCCTACAATTAAGAATAAAAAATTACAGAAGATAAAGAAGAAATCATATCAACTCCCAAAACAACATATAACCCATATGTTGTTAGTAGACTTGACTAACAACTCTCAAAGTGGGAGCCACACTGAACAGATTTGGTTTTGGTATTTAAGTCTAAATGCAAAGCATTCATAAGAAAAAAATGCATTTTATTTTACTGTCTAGTACTATTCCAAAAAGTAATAAGCAGCAATTGAGAGATATATAATAATGTTATTGGTAAATATAAATTTAATAAATACATATCATACTTCTAAGAAAACCAGGTTATTGCTGTGTAAACAGATTATTTAAAAAATCAAGTTTATTATTAAATCAAGTTTATTAGTAAAGTTCAAGAACTAGTTTTTAAAAATAAAAAACAATAACAATATAAACCAAAACCACCTATTATAAAGCTTACTCAGGCTTAGAAACTATTAATTATATACTTACCTTTGTACATATTTCAGTGTCTGGATTACACTGCAAAATGTCTCTTACCATGGTAGCATTTCCCTTTTCAACAGCCCAATATAAAGCTGTTTTATTATCCTATAAATGAATAACATACGATCAACATTTTAAAAGCCAGTTGGATTAATTTCATAAACCAGATATACCTTATATGTGCATTGAATATGAATAACTCAGTGGGTTTTTATTTAGGATGGAAATGTATATGTAGGTAGTCTGCCTAAAATGATAATATTGTTATTACTATGCATATACTTATTGTTATATTTAAGAAATAAGTTTATAAGAGTACCTCCTATTCAGGGTTTTGAACCTAAACTTGATTAAAATAAATTGCATGCTATTATTTTCTGCATCCAGCTAAAACACATTGTTCACATACCTGCTGTAATTACAGGGTTGTCCTCGACTTATGTCCACAATTTAACCCAAAATTGTTGTTGCTAAGTAACATTTGTTAAGTTAATTTTGCCCCATTTTACGACCTTTCTTGCCATAGTTGTCAACGGAATCATAGCAGTTGTTAGTAACATTGTTGTTAAATGAATCTGGTTTTCCCATTGATTTTTCTGTCAGAAGGTCACAAAAGGTGATCATATGACCCCAGGATACTGCAACAGTCTTAAATATGAGCCAGTTGCCAAGCATCTGAATTTTGATCAGGTCACCATGATGGATGCTGCAATGGTTGTAAGTGTGAAAAATGGTCTTGTCACTTTTTTCAGTGCCATTGTAACTTTGAGCAATCACTAAATGAACTGTTGTTAAGTCGAGGACTACCTGTAGCTCATAACAGCTAAGTGTCAAAACAATTACAGGTAGTCCTCAAGTTATGACCATAATTGTGACCATGATTTCTGTTGCTAAGCAAGATAGTTAAGTCAGTTGGGGCCAATTTTATGACCTTTTTTACCTCAGTTGTTAAGTGAATCATTGCCACTGTTAAGTGAACCATGTGATCATTAAGCAAACCTGGCTTACCCAGTTGACTTTGCTTGTCAGAAACCAGCTGGGAACAAAGCAAAAGATAATCATATTACCCTGGGACACTACAGCCATCATAAATACAAGCCAGTTGCCAAGCATATTTTGATCATGTGATAGTGGGGGTACTGTGACCGTCAGTGTGAGGATCAGTATCAAGTCATTTTTTTCAGTGCCATTGTAGCTTCAGTCACTAAACAAGTGGTTGCAAGTTGAGTACTACCTGTACACTGTAGATAGAAATGAAAGTACCTGTTCCTCATTCCAATATAGAAACAATGTGCAGTAAAGTTTAAGAAATATAATTGCCAGAGTCAAACCTTGACAATTTGGTATATTTTTTCCAGAATATAAATATTATCTGATAATACATCTCCTATCTACAAAAGATGCCTCTACGTTCTCCAAATGCCACATTCAGAAGCATATTATTAAACAGAGAATTACTTACCTGACCTCTAATGTCTATATCAGCATATTTATGAAGCAATGCTCTCACAATTTCAACATGACCACCTCTGACAGCCCCAATCAGCACGGTGTCTCCACTCTGAAATTAGCACACAACAGAATCACTATCCACTTCAGATATTCCCAAATTAGCTTTCAAAGTGTCATGGCATATACAAATAAGGCAACAACACTTTTATGCCACGCAAACACATACTCACTCGATCAGGAATATTCACATAGGTTCCTGCATCTAGGAGATCTTGCACAATTTCTATGTGTCCCTCCTTTGCAGCAATCATCAAAGCTGTATTTCCATCTTTATCTGTTAAGTTCACATTTGGATTTCTTTTCAGGATTTCTTTCACTGAATCTGTAAAGCCACCTTTTACTGCTACAATAAGTGCAGTCATAGAATTCTGTGAGAGAATAAAATACACTTACTAACATGAATCAGTATATTTTCTTCTAATGTATTCATTTATTCGATACCAAATGTAAACATATATTTTTCTATTGCTTTTTTTTTTTACAAATGCTTTATTTTGACAAGACAATAACAACAAGAAGCCTGTGTTTGACATGGACATCAAACCTCCACTACTCAATTCTTGGCATTTACTTCCCTGAGGTGTTGCATGATATCTAGATTCACTTGGATAACTGAGGGAACTTATACACTGAATGCAATTAATAAATACGCTGCTTTTGATTTGAAATATATTTTAACTAGTATTTTTTTAAAAAATAAAAGTTATACTCACAGCTCCTTCCTGATCTACATCTGCTCCCATCTGCAACAAATACTTTACACAGTCCAGATGTCCTTTTCTTGCTGCCCAGATCAATGGTGTAGTACCATACTGGTAGAAAAAAAATACATATTTTATACGTCTGAAAAACTATAGTTTGATTGCTAAATGCTGCTTCAAATACAGATGGCAAATATAATATAATATAATATAATATAATATAATATAATATAATATAATATAATATAATATAATATAATATAATATAATATGTGTGTGTGTGTGTGTGTGTGTGTGTGTGTGTGTGTGTACAGGTGATATCTCGGGTTTCTTCCCGTGTAATTGCAAACATATCTTTAGAAGGATTGCAGCGACGTTTCGATGGAATCTCATCCATCATCTTCTGGCTGATGTTCTCGGTTTGGTGCCTATGGGCAAACTGTGTGATCTTAACTGACATCCTTCTTTGAAAAGAGGCAAAGATGTATTCTGATTGGTTGACAGTGCTGCTTTATTCTGATTGGCTGATGATGTAGTTGTATTTTGATTGGGTGGAAGCACTGCTGCTGGGCTGTGGGTTGATAGATAAGATATGTTGGAAATGGTGGCAGCACAGGCTTTTTGATGAACTTTTGATCTATGGTTTATATTTTTTTTTAAGATTCGTCTATTTATGAGAGCAGGTTTCCAAATAGAAGGCAGACGGGAGGTGTCATCATGTTTATTCATACAATATGGTCTTTTCTCTATTTCAATGGCCTCTCTGATTATTCTGCCATTGAGATGTTCCATTTTTGCAACTGTTTTTGTGTTATTAAAGTTAATATTATGTCCTGTGGCATTTATGTGCAGTACTTTGCTAATTTTATCTGTTGTTCCTTTTATGTAGGGTAAGATGGCTTTCCCATTGTTTTGTTCCTCTTGTTGATTTCTCTTCTGTTTGGGTGTTGCATGCTGGATCATACTGATGATTTTATTTCTACAGAACCCATTTGATGTTAGTACATTGGTTAATGTATATAATTCTGTTTGTAAAATTAGCAAAGTACTGCATAATCACAACATCAAAACCATATTTTGCACAGATAGAAAGATATTGTCTATTCTGAGAAACCCTAAGGACAAAATAGAACTAGAAGATCAAGGCATATATGAAATCCCATGTACTTCCTGCCCCTCAACATATATTGGACAGACCAACAGAAGAATGAGTGTGCGCATCGAGGAACATAAAAACTCAGTACAGAAGAAAAAACACACATCATCATTAGTACAACACATAAATGCCACATATATATAAAACTGGTGAGTGGGCAGAGATTAGACATTGTTATTAAGAACAGGATTTTAGGAGGAAGATTAAAATCTTTACATGATGCAAAAATGCAGCATACAATCTAATTACCACCAAAAATGTTATAGGAAGCTAAAAGAACTACAAATCTGACTCTCCTCCAGCATAGAGATAGTATATATCTATATTATATATAATCTACATATACAGATAATAGAAGATAGATAGATAGATAAGATAGATGAATGGTAGAGTTCAAGTCTTAAGCAAATGCTTTCAAGTTTACCTTGTCTGAACAGTTGACTTTAGCTCCATGTTGCAGTAACAGTTGCACTATGCGAGAATGGCCTCGACCTGCTGCCCAAATTATCGGATACACACTATATTGCTAAAAGAAAAACAATTGAAAACAGTAAGAATAAAATGTTATTGGCTCACCTCAGTTTTCAGGCTCACTTCAGTTATCAAATATGAGTCTGACTCAATCCAGTATATTAGAAATGAAATGAACAACAAAGTGATTTCTTCTTAACAAAAGTTCACTTAATCATGATAACTGATATCAGGAAAAAAGTACAGAAATATATTTTCATCAATAATAGCAATTAAAGAGCAATATTCTGTCTCTAGTACAGAACCAAATTAGTGCAAGTTTTTCAAGCACAGCTACAAAAAACAGTTAATCTACATGGAACAAGAACTCTGGAGCATGGAAGTAAATTCTCTTCTGCTTAACCAACATTACTTTTATTGTTGCTGAAAGCAGCAAAACATAGCTGAATGTACCTTTTTATATGGTTGAGAATTTCTATTATGAGGGGTCCTCAGTGTTCTATGAGCTTGGTTGTTTTCTTGAAGACATTTCTAGACTAGTTAACACCATCATCTATAAATATTCACTTTTATTGGTAATGATTTCTATTATGTTGAATTAATTCTGCAGGTAATTAGTTGCATCATGTTAAGTTAAAATTATTGTTTTAAAGTGCAGCGAGACATTTTTAAAAGCATTATTGTTAACAACTGCCTCATTTGGCAATCATTCATATTTACAATGTTGAGGAAAAGGACACTTTATGACCGATTCTCCAAGCAGCATGCTGGAGAAAGGACCTTTATGACCTATCTTTGCATTTTCAACCTTCACAGGCCTGTAAAGCAAAGGAAAGCTGAAGCAAGATCATAAGGACAATTGCAATTTCACTTAGCGATCACTTCATTTAATTGGGAGTTGCCAGTCCCAATTACAGTCATTAAACAAGAACTACCTATAGTCTTTTATGAGGAAATATTAATTTTACACAAACTAAAAATGGCTAGTGCAGCTAGACTAACAGCCAACAGAAGAATTTCTACCTCACATTCTATAAATATCTGAATAATATCATTCAAGATAAACAATTCCAAATGCAAATTGATATAATGTTAATGTTTGACTGCAAAAAGGGAAAAAATGAACTTACTATACCAGTGATGTTTGGGTTTGCTCCTCTTTCGAGAAGCAGTTCAGCTACTTCAGTAGAGCCTTTGTAGCATGCCCACATAAGGGCTGTCCACCCACCCTAAAACCATAAAACAGAAAATCATAGCATTCCTACAATTAAACAAAGGACTAAGCTACATAATTGCTGAATTATCTTCAAGACACCAATATATATTCATTTCTAAAGGAACACAAAAAGTGTTATGTTGCAACAAAAACAAAGTCCTAAGAACCTTAAAGAATAATAAATGTCTTATTGTGTAAGATTTGGGATCCATTTCATCTGAAGCAGAGCATTACCCTCACTTATGATATCTATATAAATACAGCTGCACATGCCAATGTACATAACACTTCTACCCAATCAACCTCAGTCTTGACCTTTCTACATTCTGTGTGACTTTTTTTTACATACACTGATAGTAAGAAAGGGAATACATGCAACAATGAGGCAAAGGGAATTGAAATGCAAAAAGTATAGATTTTATTCATGTAAAACCTGCCCACCACACAACAGAATTCTGGGTAGCTTATAACACTAAGTAATAGATATCACCTTACTGACGGGGTTATTCTCTGAACTGTTACTGTTGGACAGTGCACTTGTAAATTTCTTTTGAAATTCTCTTACTCAATTAGCAAATGCATTCTATTATGTAAAACATCTATATGAACTTCTGGCATTACACTCCAAGAAAGACAATCACCCAACACTGTTTATAACACACCCAAATTCAGTTCTAACATCAGAATTAAAAGGAGCTAAATAGTATACAGGTCGTTCTCAAGTGATGACAGCATACAAGTGGGGTTGAAGAGGCCAGGACATGCACTGAAAGGGCTAGTGCATGAGTTGGGGGAAGGCTTGGAAGGAGGCCTGGTGCAGATTTGCATGAGAGCAGGATATAAGTTAACAAATAAAGATACTGGAAAAGTAACTTTTTGATGTTATAATAAAAGTAAACAATATACCATGTCTCGATGTTCTATATTCACATTGCATGCTAAGAGTTCTGATACAATAGCAATATGCCCCTCTTTAGATGCAGAGATAAGAGCTGTCCAGTTATCCTACAATAAGGCAATAAAAGAAGGAAAATGTCACAGTTTTAGAACTACTTAAGAACAGGTTTTTATATTTATTTCATTTATTAAACAAATTTATATAGCTGCTCATGTACTAGAAAGAACTTTCAGACAGCTGTAAACAAAATAAAAATGCAACACCCCTTTTTTTTTTAAAAAAAAGTAAGATTTATTTATTTATTTGTTGGTTCAATTTATATGCCGCCCTTCTCCGGAGACTCAGGGCGGGCTTACAATGCGTTAAGCAATAGCCTTCATACTTTTGTATATACCTGCTTAGTAGGGCTTTCGGCCACCCCTAAGTGGTGCTCTTTTTTATACAAAGTCAGCTTATTGCCCCCACAATCCAGGTCCTCATTTTACCTACTTTGGAAGGATGGAAGGCTGAGTCAACCTTGAGCCTGGTGAGATTTGAACTCGCAGTAATTGCAGGCAGCTGGCAGCTAAGTGCTACTAAACAGCACTTTAGTCCACTGCACCACCAAGGCTCCAAGGTTGAGGCCTTAATAATAATAGATAATTAAATTTGTATACCACCTGACTATCAACAGTTCTGGACAGCTCACAACAATCAAAGAAATTACAATAAAATCTATTTAAAAAGAGAGAGAGAAAAGAAAACTCGCATTCATTCATCTATCTGCCTGCCAGCTCCCTTAGTAACTTGGCCACAGTGCCTGAGGAAAAAGCCAAGTCCTCACCACTTTTCTTAAGGGCAACATTTTTAAATGTTTTTTTAAATTTTAAATTTTTAAACATATTTAAAATACGATTTTATTGTACATGTTTCTTAACTTGTGTTCGCCGCCCTGAGTCCTTCAGGAGAAGGGCGGCATATAAATACATGTAATAAATAAATAAATAAACAGGGTTGCAATCATCCATATCTCCAAGACAAGAATATTCCTTAAGGCCAGTGTCATAAGGCACACTTCCAAGGACCCATCAGATGACATTGTCTCACTGAGTGGGTCCAGAGCACTGCGCACTTCACCAAATCTATTAGGATAGGCAGAAGCCACCAATCAAGATTGTTCTAGCTGAATTAACTTTTAAACTATTAAGCTTTAATAAGGAACGAATTGCAGGCATGACATCATACTTTATTACGGTAACAATGAACAATAGGATGGAATGGCACAGTCTTTATCTGTTGTATATTTTATGTTCACAAGTCTGATTTCAAGATACATACAGGCTGATAGCAAATTAAATGTGCTGGAGGAGAGATAAAGTATGAAGTAGGATAAGCTTTTAGTACTTACTGAATCTTCCAAGTTACAATTGGCGCCTTTCTTTATCAGTTCTTGGACAATTTCTAAATTGCCTTGCTCTGCAGCTAGCATTAAAGGAGTCTGACCATTCTGCAATCATAAAAAATGCATATAGGAAAAAGCTAATTAAGAGGATATCTAACAATTCTTACAGCAGAGAGCTATGTAGTATTCAAGGTTTACTTAGACTCTGAAGCATATCTCCTAAAACAGTACTAAAAAAAAACCACAAGAGGTAGTCCTCATTTAATAACCCTAATTGGGACCAGCAACTTTGTCACTAAGCAAAGTTAAGCAAAGCATCAAATGACCACCCTGGTTTTGGCTGTTAAGCAAGAGATCAGGTAATTGTGACTTACAGACTCCTGCTGGGTTCATCACAACTTTGCTTGTTGGAAGCCAGTTGGGAAGATCACAAATGGTGATCATATGACCACACAAGGTTGCACAATGCTTGTTGAGCACCTAAATTGTGATTATATAACTGCAGGGACATCACAACTGTTATTAAGTGTGAAGACAGGCCACTTTCTTCAGTGCCATCATAACTTCAAACATTTGCCAAATAAATGGTTATTAAGTGAGGACTGTCTTGTTATCCGGATTCAATAAAACATTAACGGAAACAAGTTTAGGCAATATAGTATCTTGTAAAAAGGTCTATTTGTGAATCCAAGGATTTGGTTTTGAAATTATAATTCATCTTATAGAACAGGGCAGCAACTATTTATTGATTGTAAAAACTCTTGTTAAAAATGTTTCATATTTAAACATTAAACAGTTGCAATCCCTTTATATTAAAGCCTTAAAACATAAATACATAATTTTTATCCCATCAAATCAAGAGACTCTGGACATCTTACAGTAGTGTACAAGCAAACAAAAATAAAGAAATAATTTATTAAATTAAAACATGAATTAAATTAACTAAAACTAGAAAAAAGCCAACAGAAGTATTCAAACCCAAGGAAGTAATGAAACATCGTGGTCTCTTTCTAAATGTAGAGGCGAAGGAACCAGACACACTTGTTCCATAACACAAGGGTGGCTTCTTCCTCACTTCTATTCCATCCCTTTCATATTGTGGGAGGCAGATGTGTATATTGTCCCTTTCTTGACCAATTGCACAGGGCAGAAATTACTGTACATGGATCAGGTAATCAAAAGTAAGCTTGATCCAGACCATGTAGGGTTTTATAGGTCATATCTAACACTCTGAATTGGACCTGGAAGCAATATCATTGGTATAATTCTAAGATGGCGCTTATCCATCAGCAATCACAATAATAAAGTCAGTGGGGAAAATCAAATTCACTTAACAAATGCATGACTCCCTTATTGACTGTGGTGATTCATTAACCACAGTGAAAAGGCTGTAAAGTTTGATGTGTCTCATTTAATGACTGCCTCACTTAACAACAGAAATTCTGGTCAGAACTGTGGTTGCAAGTCAAAGACTACCAGTGTTCATAGTATTGAAAATCCTCCATATGTTCTTAGAGCATACAAGCTGAAACATAAACCTGATTTCACTGCAGGAAGTTATCCCAACTGTCTTACTTGAATCTTCCCAAATGAAATCCAAGTAAGAGCAACTGTGAGTCACTAGCACTCTAAATTCCTGTATATTGTTTATTTACTGACTCCTCAGAAAACCAAGCAACAGACCAGGATTAATTAACATAGAAGGACTGCTTGGAGATTCAGGCTAGTCTTGTGGCAGAATTATCTTTCCTAAGGCATCAAAGGTTCTTGGCCTCTGCAGAGACTGGCAAAGGGGATAAACTACAGACTAGCCAAAAAGTAATCTGACCACGTCAACATCCCACATTTAAAGATCATAAATTAATTGCTTTGAAATGATGAACAGAACGAACATCAGAGACATGCCATGCTCCCACAGGCTCTGATAGTTTTCAAAGTATTCACTTCACAGTTTATCATACCTCATCCCTTTCATCCACATCTTTGCACTTCTCAAGAAATGCTTTCAAAGCAGGAACATTTTCTTCTTCCACGTAAGTCACCAAACTCTGAGACATCAGATTAGCCATCCTTAGTGGTCAGGTTCCACAGTGCCAGTTATCTATATAAACAAAAGGAACATTTAAACATGTCAGTAACATACTGAAAGAGGCAGATGACAAAATGACTTCATGCCTATCACTAGAAAAAACAATTTCAGTTATATCTGTATACAGATAATGTTCAAAGTACTCAGTTTTTTAGTGTCATAATAAAGAAATGATTAAAATAAATGAATTACAAACAAAATGTTCTGCACATTTCAACCTTTTTATTTGGTAATTTGATACAGCAATAGCAAATTATCTTTAAAATGTCTTATTTTATACCACAGCTTTATTTTACATCTGACTGTAATAAAGAAAATGATGACAAATGTATAAATATTTTCTTTAACCACGTATATACCAGCACTGCAGTACTTTGGATTGTCATAGCTCAAAAATATACACTAGAAGAGACCATTTAGAAAGAAGAAATATGTATTTCAAAAAAAAGTTCAACTAAGGCCTTCCTCAAAATATGACAATTCAACAGAGGTCACCTGTTAATATTTGAAATAACAAATGAATCTATGCATACCACAACCAATGTGCAATTCCCTCATGCTTTTTAAGAGTTTGCCTCTAGTCTCTCTAGCAGAAATGTTGAGACACAAAGATTTTGAGACTCTAGAAAGTGCAGAGAAGAGCAACAAAGATGATTAGGGGACTGGAGGCTAAAACATGAAGAATGGTTGCAGGAACTGAGTATGTCTCGTTTAATGAAAAAAAGAAGTAGGGAAAACATGACAGCAGTGTTCCAATATCTCAGGAGCTGCCACAAAGAGGGAGTCACACTATTCTCCAAAGCACCCGAGGGCAGGACAAGAAGCAATGGGTGGGAACTAATCAAGGAGAAAAGCAACCTAGAACTAAGGAGAAATTTCCTAACAGAACAATAAACCAGTGGAACAATTTGCCTCCAGAAGTTGTGAATTCTCCACTGGACAATCATTTGTCAGAAATGGTATAGGGTTTCCTGCCTGAGCAGGGGGTTGGACTAGAAGACATCCAAGGTCCTTTTCAAATCGGTTATTCTATTATATTCAAATATAGGCTGGGTTTCCAACTTTTTATTTCTAGCAGTGGGACAGACAGAGCTAAGATATTAAATTTTCACCTTTCCTTTATCTATTCAATTGTGCACAAACAATCTGAAGACCATGACCACCACCGAAGCAAACAAGCATATGTATAATTTTGTAATTTGTTATAACTGTCTTAGTTTCCTTAGAAAATCAATTTGAGATACTTTAATTATCTGAAAGAATGCATGTTAAAAAGCACATGGGAAAAAGTGATAAAGATATATAGAGCAATGTAGAAAGAATTAATAAAGGCATACAGGTACAGAAAATTCAGCTGCTGAGGCTGTATTTCAGGCAAAGTGGTATATGTAAATATAATAATTACCATCTAACACAAGTAAGCCTCACTGCTCAGTGGAATTAATTTAAGCCTTTACAGAATTTTCATCATGAAGCCTTTATACTCCAACTTTCCCACTGGCATACAAAATTGTTTAGGTAACATATTGTATTTATCCTGTTTAATGTACAGCTTGCAATTAGATTAAACAAGTGATCATTAGTAATCAAACTTTGCTGATGAAAGATTGTGCAAATGTATTATTACCATGTACTTATTTAAATAAGGAAACTAGTAGGAAATAATAAGGAAATTAGTTAGATAAAACAGAAACTGGAATTCTCTCCTATATTCCAATTCAATATACTTTAATATTATTCATCTTGAAGTTAGGAGGTAAAATTTCCATTGCATAAAGATATGCTAATAGACTTTGTAAAAACCAGGGAAAAAGACGCATGTGGAAAAGCAATATTCCTTTCATGTTTCCTTTTATAACTTGTCATTTCTTCTCAACTAAAATGCATTCCACACTTTACAATGTTGTTTTAACATAAGTGCACTTTGTTGTCACATTTTTTAATAAAAATTCAACACAGAAATTCTCTTGATTTGCATACTTTGAGGAAGCAAGTGAATTTTGGGCCTGTAATTATATAGATTGCCTTATTTGCAGTAAGACTATCTCACAGAATGTACACAGAAATGAGTGGTTAGATCTCCTAGCATTAATAATGAATGTTAATATAACTCTTTGAAAAATCAGATCTGATTTCAGTTCAAAATAATAAAAAAGAAGGAACTGAATAAAATATTTCCTGCAGGTCACCAGACAATACTTCCTAAAAACATGGACGACTATCAAATTTGCAGATACAGCAAATTAATGAAGGTGGGGAAAAAATGGGGAAAAAGGATTAATAGCAAGTTTCTAGATTCCCTACAAAAAAGCTTATTTTATCAATTTTTGAAATATTTTTACAGTCAAAAAATAAGAAAATGGAGTAATATACAGTGTTTCTGTATGACTTTTAGTAATAACTTTAAGTGGAAGTGGAATGCATTCCTATGTAGACAAAGAATAGATTAATTTTATATGCTATTACATGAGCCTTATTTTTTATTTTGTTTATCTTTTATTTTAATCAGTATAATGTATGTCATTTTAAACTGCACAAATCATGATTGTATTTTGTTATTCATTATATTTCACCAATATATTTTCAAAAAATTAAAATGTAACTTTCAGATTCTTCTTTTCTCTGAAGCTTGGGATACCAGAGAAGTACTGTATAGAAAATAGCTTGGATCACTGGCAATAACGCACATCTACCGGTAGGTATCATAAAAATTTACAAAAAGCTATGAAACCTAAACTACTAGAAGATCAAAGTAAAATTATAACCAAACAACAAAGCACATTTGATATCTGTTATTATTATAACCTCATTTTTTACTCAAGAACTTTTAACATACTGCAAATAACAGATCATAGCTTGCTATTTTGCAAGAAGGTTCTTGTGATCCAACCTATAATTAAGAAAAATGCATAAATCCATTTTTTATAGTTTGGTAGCAAGCTGTATCATGTAGTCATAGCCCTCTGTAATATTCTATGGATTCCACATCCTGGAGTTTGACTGTCAAAAACAAAAGCTACATATGCTGTAGCATTATTTTACTGATTGATTACATGTCAGGTAGGACAAAAATAGCTGAGGATACACAAGGAAAATCAACCTTTAAACTCCCTAAAATTGTTAAACCACAGGTTATTGAACTGCCTTAGGACAAGTATTGAAAGAACTGAACTGTAGCTTTCATTCTATATTCAAAAGCTGACAAATATGTTCAGTTCAAGTTTCTAGTAAGATGCGCCTTCCCATTCCTGAAAAAAAGTTAGGAAAATGGTATACAAAAAAACGGCGGGTTCCCCACCAGTATTCAGTTCTGTTGTTGTTCAGTGCAGTCTGCAAAGTATTTGAAAGCAAGTGGCCTTCACAAAAAAATACAGTCCTTCTCTACTTTAACCTCAGTGAAAATCTACAACAGAATTAAAATACTTATTTAGCAGAACTCATGGTGAATTCTGTACTTCTTAGAATTTACTAGATGTGCACACTTAAAATACTATTCTTAGAAGTTTAACTTCCGGCCAAGACAGAACAGAACAGAATAACAAGTTGGAAGGGACCTTGGAGGACTTCTAGTCCAATCCCCTGCTTCGGCAGGATTACCCTACACCACTTCAGACAAATGGTTATTCAATAACTTCTTAAGGTTCCAGTGTTGGAGTATTCACAACTTCCGGAGGCAACTTGTTCCACTGGTTAATTGTTCTGTCAGGAAATTTCTCCTTAGTTCTAGGTTGCTTCTTTCCTCGATTAGTTTCCACCCATTGCTTCTTGTCCTACCCTCAGGTGCTTTGGAGAATAGCTTGACTCCCTCTTCTTTGTGGCAGACCTTGAGATATTGGAACACTGCTGTCATGTCTCCCCACTCTTATTTTTCATTAAACTAGACATACCCAGTTCCTGCAACCGTTCTTCATGTTTTAACCGCCAGTCCCCTAATCATCTTTGTTGCTCTTCTCTGCACTCTTTCTAAAATCTCCACATCTTTTTTACATCATGGTGACCAAAACTGGATTCAGTATTCCAAGTGTGGCCTTACCAAGGCATTATAAAGTGGTATTAATACTTCACATGATCTTGATTCTACCCCTCTATTTAGGCAGCCTAGAACTGTGTTGGCTTTTTTGGCAGCTGCTGCACACGGCTGGCTCATCTTTAAATGGTTGTCCACTAGGACTCCAAGATCCCTCTTACAGTTACTACTATTGAGCGAGGTACCACAAGACAAAGCTCATGAATTTCTTTAACGTTATCATTTAAATAGTAAGAGTATCCTCGCATACAGTATGTTAACTTATAGGCTCAAGAGGTAAAGATGCCTATATATGACAAAATTTACTACCTAGTGAGACTTTAAGCCTGCAGAATGTTAAATAAGAAAAAGTCCATAGAGTAGACTATCTATATTGGCTGTATTTTACTACAGTGCACAAAGAACTCACTCTCAGGTTTATTTTAGTAACTTGTCACTTTTCAAGGTGTTCTTTGTTATTTTTTCTACAGTATATTAGTATCAGGGCTGTGGAGTCGGGAGATAAATGTTCCGACTCCGACTCCTTAGGTTTTTTTGTACTTCCGACTCCGACTCCAGCTCCAGGTACCCAAAATTTCCTCTGACTCCGACTCCTCGACTCCGACTCCACAGCGCTGGCAGGACTGTGGAGTCGGGAGATAAATGTTCCAACTCCGAATCCTCATTTTTTTGTACTTACAACTCCGACTCCAGGTACCCAAAATTTCCTCCGACTCCGACTCGACTCCAACTCCACAGCACTGATCATTACCTACCTTCAGGAAATGGGGGATAAAGCTTCCATAGAGAAATGAAATGTATTCCTATGTAGACAATTTTAGTAACACAGCAGTTTTAAGTAAGAATGCTTATACAGATAGAGTTGCTCTATCCGTATATCCTAAAATGAGCAATGGATCTGACAACATATGCAGTACTGTCCCACAACAGCTAACCAAAACTCTTTCAGTTGAAACAATTGCTTAAAAAACAATTTACATTCTTTATTATTCCATAGTAAAGATTTTATCCTTTCTAATTTATTTTTTAATAAATTTCTAATTTATTCTTGGACTCAAAAATGTTCAATATTCTCACAAAATAATTTATATAAGAGAAACATTTGTCTTCTGTACTAATTTTAATTTTTTACAGATAAAATGCTGTGAAACCAATGTTATCCATTAATACAGCTACAATTACAAAAAGTTTTCCCTCATTACACTATTACCAACCTTTGACTTTTCTGCAAACAAGTGGAAAGACTCTCTTATCAAAAATATAGAATTTTACTACACTTAAACACTTTGTTTACCACTTAGACAAGTTCAATAATTAACACTTGTTCATCACACAAAACCACAAAGTAGGCTAGAAAAATATCTACTCAGACAATCTGATTATTTACACAACATATTCATTCATGGGTTCCTTAATTAATAGATTTTTGTTTGATTTACAAGACACAGTGAGCCATAAACACCACTGAGTTCACAAACAACATATAGTTGTGGTTCAAATGTATTCTGTAAAAATAAACACATCACTAAATCCAGGTAAATTGACTCTTGCCCACATCTGGAGGTCCCCATGTTGCTAAATAAAAGACTTTATCTGGCAAGCAACCCTAAGGGTCTCTGTCTCTGTGTGTGTGTGTGTCTGTCTCTCTCTCTGCAAATACTAACCCTTTCAAACATTTTTAAAAATGTCAAAAATAATCTTAACATGTGTTTGGATAGAAAGTGCACCAATGATAAGTAGCCAAATCCTTCAATTTACTCATCGTTTCAATTTACTCATTGCGGTGTATCCTCCTTTGCTTCATTTACACTCAAAACGGCATGCCATTTCAAACCTTTTCAAATATTCCAACTCTGCCACCTTGCAAAATAAAGGGAGCCACGTATATTCTTGCCAGGTTTCATATATAGTATGTCATCCTAATGTGGCCAGTGTGCATTTATCACTAAGTGCTCTGCAAGGCAAGAAATTATGCTGGCCTGTTATAACAATCATATTTTAATGCAAATACCAACAGTTTCATTGGTTATTACATTGTAAAAGAGCTGCCAAATTTAATGAAAATTAAATTTTACAAACTGCAAAATCCACAGAAAGGAAGATGCCTAGGCCAGATGATGGAATACAGCACGTAATGATTCATAACTACAATGCCATCTAAATCCCTGCTTCAGAACATTGGATTAAACCTCAAAAAAATCTGGGCAAACACAAATATGAGGGGGGGGTGTGTGAAGGCAGCAAACACACCCAATATTCATCCCTCTTCCTACTGTTCCCCCAACAATCACCCTGTCAGGGTGGGTTGGGCTGAGAGCAAGTGGCTGGCCCAAGGTCACCTCAATCAGTTTTCATGCCTAAGGAGAGACTTAAACTCAGGGTTTTCCTGGTTATCATAACCTAATGCCTTAATAACCCCTAGACTAAACTGCGGGTATCTGTCTGTCTCTCCTACGCTTGTTTTCAATTACCAAAATGCCAAAGTGATGAACGTTAAGCATTCCACTCTTGTGCCCTTGGGTATCAAACAAACCTAGACATCTTCCCAGGTCTTTCGGTGTTCTTGCCTTAAGCGAAAACTTATTGAACATAGTTGACAACAAGCATACGAGAGCGAGAAACAGACATACACACAGACACCCGCAGTTTAGTCACTCTAGGGGTTATTAAGGCATTAGGTTATTACAGCCAGGAAACCCCCGAGTTTCAATCCCTCCTTAGGCATGAAAACTCAAGGAAGAACCAGTGAAATCCGAGATAACGGCCAGGTTTTTTTTTCCCTATTCGCCTGTACGCCACTAGCTAAATGAACAGGTTCCTCAGCCATCTCCAGCCCCGCAACCCAAAGCGTCGACCCATTTCAAACGTGCGGGAATGCAAGGGGAAGAAGCGACCACCTGTTCATAGGTCGCTGGGCAGCGGCTTCACACACACACCTTCAAATCCCCATCCAGTTCACAACCGCCTGCGTTAGGCTAAAAGCTTGGGAATGAAGGCAGGGAACGAAGGCAGCTGAGAAGCTCCGCTCCCTTTGTCTGACGGCCCGCGACCACCGCCCTCCCCAACCCCCACTCCCCTTGCCGCGCAGTTTACTTCGCTTGCACGCCCTTTACCAGCGAAATGGAGCGTTTGGAGGAGGAGGACGGCGCTGCTGCTGCTGCTGCTGCTGCTGTTGACGTGGTGGTAGTGGTAGCAGTACGGTGGTGGTGGGAAGGCGGTTGAGGAGCGCTCCGTCTCCTTCAACCCAAAGAGACGGTGGCCATCTTCGCCTAGCTGCCGGCCAGGTCACGTGAGCCGCGGGCGCGCGTGCCCGCCCGTCTTGCTCCCCCGCCCTCGAAGGAGGCCAAGGTTCTGGAGCACGCGCCGAGCTGTATTCCGCCCGACAGCCCCCCACCCCCAACTTCCTCCCCGCCCTCTTTCGCTATTATACGGCGCGCTCGCGACCCCGGCGGGAGCCGAACGTTTAAAGGGGGGGGGGCAGAGTTCGAACGGCTCCGCGCGACCCAATTGGCTAATGAGTTCCTATCGTTAATTGACCTGCCACGGCCCAACGGCGACATCGAAAGCCGTTGAGAAATTTCGCAGCATCGGGAGGGGGGCTGGAGGGGGAGTGGAGGAGATGGAGATGTTTATGGTTGCCTAAAATCCTGCTGAGCTCCGTCAGGCGTTTCCCCTTGCGGGTGTTATTTATAGGTATGCACGGATACACAAACACGGAGGGCATTGTAAACCGTGGTGGAGCCGAAACAAAATTAGAAATGCCAGAAATAAAATCCGTTTCAAAGAGATACGAAAAGGTGCTTTTTCCAAAAGGCAACTGGCCTTCCTTGATGTTTTCTTCGAAAAGTTTCGCGACTTGGATGAGAAGCGAAATGTTTTTTTTAAAAAAAACACCAAGAAAGGCCAGTTGCCTTTTGGAAAAAGCACCTTTGGGACCATAATGACCTGGATGCTCTATAGACAGGTTTCAAAAATGAGTATGCAGATTTCAACAATGTGTAGGCAGCTTAGATTTAAATGCATGTTGTTACAAGATTCAACAGGATACATAGAATTTGGTAATTCGATAAAGCTCAGATTTACCTAACATGCTTTTGCATGTAATTGGAAACTCTTTTTCAAATTAACCCTGAACTATTAACCACATTATTGGGTGTTAATAAGGAGCTGGAAGAAAATGTGGTCAGTAGTTTGTGAAAGATGATTACAGGAATATGAACTAAGAACTCAGTGTATGAGATGTACCCCCTGCCCCCAAGAATCATATACTGTATAAATCTGAAATCCTATTAGTAGAATCTAATTCATCTTGTGTGTGTTAATTTTCAGAAGAATGTGTACACTCTGTTCAAATTTGGAGGATTTAGTTCAAGATAGGTACTGTTCCAAATGCAACTTTGGATAAGAAGTTTCCATGCTGCTTATCCTTTTCCACACAGTGGCCTTGCCTTATCAAATATCATTGGCTCCACATAACATTCATACCAATTTTGTCATCCTCTTTTGGAATAACTGCTGAGATAATCCAGTTGCTGAGATCAATATTCTAGCAATTGTCCGATATACCATAGTCAGCAGATGTGTCCAACTCATTGTCCACCTTAACTGCTGAATAGCATATATTTTATACTAGCTGGACGCCCATGCTTCGCTATGGAACTATGTGATCGGATGTGATAAATTGACACTTAAAGCCTGAAACTTAATGTACAATATGTAACTCCGTAGCATCAGAGCATGTTAATAAAAGGCAACTGGCAGTGGAACAAGAGGGGGAGGGGGAGTAAATGTCCCAGCCCACAAGCTGGATGAGTCATATGCTGGCCACACCCATGCCCAGTTTAGCAAAGAGGTACCATCAGAGCGTGTTAATATAAGGCAACTGGCAGTTGGGATAGAGTTCCTTTCAGGTGGGGAGGGGGAATAGAATGTCTAACTCCTTAGCATCAGAGTGTGTGAATATATATGAAATACTAATGATCTGATGGCCATTTCAAAAAATCCTTTCTTAGCGAGCACCTAGAAGCCAAGTGGAACACACATGCCAAATTTCAAAGTTGGTAGGCTATACAGTACTGGAGATTTCGTGATGAGTGAGTGGTATTTGACTTTTATATATATAGATACAGCCCAAGACAATTTCTCTTCACTTAATGTGGCCCAGGCAAACCAAAAGATTGGACAATCATGGTCTACACAGTATTTCAATTGCCTCAATATGAGCATCAGTAAAATTAACAGGCATATCATAAGAATTTATTTCTTGAGTCAAAACACTGTAATCATAGTTTTGCCCAACAGTATCATAACTTAACTCATCTGTAGTTCAACTTCTGTAGACGTCCAGATCCAGGAAAAAGTGTATGTGTATACACTCGAGTCAGTTTTTGACTCCTAGTGACTGCCTGGATTAGTCCTGCAGCTTTTTGTCAATCTTTTTCAGAAGTGACTTGTCCTTGCTTACTTCGTAGGGCTGAGAGGAACTTACTAGCCCAAGATCACCTATCTACCTATGTGCCTAGGTTGGGACTAGAACTCAGTGTCTTCCAATTTCTAGCCTTAACCACCAGACCAAATTTGGTCCATCCAGGAAAGAATAATTATTTTGAAAAGCTTATATCTGGCCTTTATATAGAGGAACCAAGTTCATAGCTTCAAGTACTAAATGCAGGTTAACACAACACATTAGCATGATTTGCCCAAACAAATCATAGTACCATAATGGCAAACATATGGAACACGTGCTACTGGTGGCACACAGCACTCTGTGGGCACGCAAACCGTCGCCCCAGTTCAGCTCTGCCATGCATGCACGCGTGCCTCCCACCAGCCAATTAGTTGTCGGGTCTCTGCTGCACGTGCACAGGGGGGGATGTGCAGGGGGGCCCACATGCTGGGGGTGGGGATCATGCGGGTACAAGCAGAATCAAACTCAAGAAATCTCAAGGCTGTAATCTGGGAAGTTGAAACAGGTCCCTCAAATAGGTAGGTTGAATTATTTCTATATTTCTCGTGCTGTTGCCAAGAAGCTTACATGGGTGTGTTTGTCAAGTTCCCAGGAGGTGAGCTCACCTTGAAGGAGACTTGACTTTATAAACAAGTTAAAAGAAGGGTAAGGTTAACTGCTACCATCAGAAGTTGGCTGCAGGACTAAGAGTATGTCACTTACTAATAGTCCCTGTGAGTCATCTGTAATGCTAACTGTAAAACCATGATTTAGAATTACTTCATTTGTATATAGAATCAAATATACAAAAATCTAATTTAAACTCTAGCAGTGAAAAAATGAGGCTAGATTCAAGTCCTAGAAAAAAAAACAGCCAGTTTGGTCTAAGACATAAGGCTAGAAAACAAGAAACTTCAAAGTCCCACATTTGCCATAAAACAGTGGTCACCAACAGGTGGTCCGTGGACCACTGGTGGTCCCTGAGAAAATTTTGGTGGTCCGCAGAAAAATTATTTGCATTTTTTTATTTTGCACTAAAATCAGGGGTCCTCAAACTACGGCCCCTGATGTGTACAATGAATGTTTCTGTTATTCCCCTTTTGGGGTCTTTTTGTGTGGGTCAGAGGGGGGCCGAAATTCTGACTTGGAGTCTACTTCAGCCTCCTAGTGTGTGGCTTTGGGCAAAGGCTGGAGGGAAGTACCGCTGGTGTCAAGGAGCCAGAGGGCCTTGTTCCAGTGGAATTGCATCATGGCCTGGAACTGGCTGACCATCTCAGCCCGCTGAGCCTCCAAGCGCCAGTACCTGGCCTTGCACGCCCGCAGGTCTTCCCTTTGCTTGGAAAGCCTATGCTCCTGGTCCTCAGTGAGGTGCTTCTGCTGAGACTCTTTCTCGGTCAGATCCAATTTGAACTGAGCCAGGTATTTTGCCAACTCTTTCTCGTGGTGGCTGCTTAGCTCCAACAACTGCTTCCTGTTGGGGCCCTAGGGAGCGTGGGCGGGGAGGCGAGGAGTGGCTGGCAGGGGAGGAGTGAATAGAAGCTGGTGAGGCACCCCATGATGTGAATGACATTGAATTGGCCATGCCAACTCAGTTACATAACCACCTAGCCATGCCCGCCCAGCCAGTCATTAGGCAGATCATATTATGGTCCATGGGATTTAAAATTATGAATGTAGTGGTCCCTAAGGTCTGAAAGATTGGGGACCCCTGCCATAAAAGACAGTTGGGTAACGTTCGGCCAGTCCCTCCCTCTCAGCCCAACACACCTCACAGGGTTGTTGGAAAGTAGGAGGCAAAAGCTGTGCTGTAACATTCGCTACCTTGTAAAAATAATAAGGGTGGGATACAAACAAACAAACAAATCATACACAGACTACTACTAGCAAGTAGCAATACCATTAGGTGTTTTGACTCAGCATTATTTAAACCATGGTCCAATTAACTCTAAACAAGCATGTTATATGAATACACCACAAGGTTCTCCCATTCTTCCTCTACAGAAAGTAGATTTTTGTCCTTATATAGCATCAGAATTTTATACACATTTGAATGAGTCTGACTTCTAATCAGTGGTGCTAAATTACATAAGCCAAACTCCTCCCACGCTAATTTATGAGCTATTTTACAATAATATGAAAATGTTTAAGATTGGTTAATTAGCTCTTGCGCTTTTCTTATACTGGCATTAGTAACAATGGCAGAAAGTTTGGCTAGCTGATATTAATCTCCTTCTCAAGGGTTTTGCAAAATTGCCATAAACATATGTTTTAGAGGAATTGATGCTGATTGACACAAACTATTTGCCAAATAGCTAGCAATCATTTGCCATAGCTAAGTAAGAATTCAAACTACCTGCATAACCAAAGTTTCAGGCAAGCAAACACAATAAAATATTACAGTATTTTTTGATACATTTGTTTTAAAATAGATTAATATAGTTGCCGTTCAGGAGGTATCAGTACACATGGGCACCTTTAAAACAAAAGGGCAGCCAGAACAAAAATCTGAGACAATTTTAAAAGTGACTAAAGTATCTGCCTTTTAATCATACAGATTATGTACACGCAACACAACTAACAAGAACTTTAAATTACTTTGCATTGCATGAGACCTTTATCTAGAGAGAAAGATATACGTAAATAAACAAGGAAAGTATGCAGTAATGCAAGGAAATGAAAAGTATAGCTTGCATGTGACTATTTGGACTCCTTTTATGGCCCTAGAGGCATCTCCTGAGTGGACAAAAATGTTTTGTTTGGAGGAGGATTGTGGAGAAGGTTGAGTAAATAGAGAAGCTTAAGCTATTCATTTCAGTCCTTAACCTAGAACCACCAAGTAATCTGAATTTACTGTGTATTGTATAAAATCCTAGACAGAACTTCAACATCCTTGCAGTAATATGGTTTAATTCCCAATTGTCATACATGTTTTTAAGGACTGCTGAAATTGAAATTTACAAGTTACTGTCTGTAAAAAATTAGCATACTCTTTAAGAAAATGTTCTCAACTCAAACTCTCCAGCAAATGTAGATATGCCCAGTCAACCAAACCCTTAGATCCATTTCTCTCAATGCCTTATTAAAGAGTAAACAAGAGTACGGAAAGAGTACTGTAGTAAGTCAAGCCCCTTCCCAGTAATGCTTAGGACGATTATGGGAAGGAAAATTATTTCTCCTTCATTGAAATACAATTTGCCAATCTAGATGACGTCTGGTAAGGCTGGTTGGAGGATTAAGGAGGCTGGTTAACTTCTCTTTCATTGTACCCAATTTGCTTACCAGGATCGATTAATCTGTGTTTACAACTTTCTATTTTTAAGAACTTCTTTTGCAAAACCAAATTTTTCAATCTTCTCTAAAATCTAATATTTCCATAGAATCTGCAAATATGCCTCAGAGCCACCAAATTCTGCCCTAAAAGAACATTATGGGCATTTTTCATTAAACTATCAGAGTTTAAAGGATGCTAGTTCTAAAATTTCTTTACTTGTATTTCTAAAATATGCAACTTATGATCCCTTCAAAACTATCTTACTCTATAACGTTGAATCTCATTTTATTGGGAAAAGAAATGTTACATCTGGGTTTTTTTCCCTGTACTGTGCAATATTACAACTCTAATCTCAAACTGAGCAGTGAACCAAAGCAGACTTTTTTAAAAAATCTGAGTTGAAGTGAGCTCTTTTCAAAGTAACAAAATGATCCCTCAATGGAATCTTATGGCCAGTATGCACACCATTGTAAGAATGGTGAAGGAGAATCATGCTTAGCATCTAAAATACCTTTTATAGTCCCATCAAGCAGAGAAAGGCATGGCAGAATTATGAGACATTCATTGCTGCCCCAAGGGAAAGAAAAATTGCAGGTGTAGATCAGTGGTGGAATTCAAATTTTTTTACTATCGGTTCTGTAGGCATGGCTTGGTGGATATGGCAGGGGAAGGATACTGCAAAATCCCCATTCCCTCCTGATTCCTGGGGGAAGGATATTGCAAAATCTCCATTCCCACCCCACTCTGGGGCCAGCCAGAGGTGGTATTTGCCAGTTCTCCAAACTACTCAAAATTTCCAGTACCGGTTCTCCATAACCTGTCAGAACTTGCTGAATTTTACCCCTGGTGTAGATCCTATTTTTAGAATACAGATGTAAAATCTTGTTTTCAAGTTCACAATTTTCAACTTAACGAAAGCTTCTCCCCCTACAAGTTTAATACTAAGCTAAGACGTATCATATTCAGGTAGTCCTCGACTTACAGCCACAATTGAGCCCAAAATTTCTGTTGCTAAGTGTAACATTTGTTGAGTTTTGCGCCATTTTACGACTTTTCTTGACAAAGTTGTTAAGTCAGTCTGGCTTTCCCACTGACTTTGCTCATGAGAAGTTTGCAAAAGGTAATCACGTGACCTTGGGATACAGCAACTGTCATAAATATGAATCAGTTATCAAGTGCCTGGATTTTGACCAAAAGGCCATGGGGATGCTGCAAAGGTCATGTGAAAAATGTTGATAAGTCTCTCTTTTCAGTGTTGTTATAACTTCATATAGTCACTAAATGCACTGTTGTAAATCAAGGACTAACCTGTATTGTAACCAGCCATGTGAATTTGTCTACTTTTTCACTGCTTTGGGGGGAAATCAAGATTGAGAATAGAACTGTTAAGAGTATGTGTTTTAGAAGATTATAGTTCATCACTAGACTAGCCACAGAGTTTTGAGTCAACATCTGATGCGCAATTTCTGCCTCCCCTTTTTCCGTGTTTCCATTTCCTCAACAAAGGACATAAATATTTCCATAGGCCAGAGAGAATGGAAAATACTTGCCATCTCATAATGCTCAGCATCACCTACGATCCTGCTTGCTGACCAATGGGGAATATAGAAATCCGCATCCAACCATTGCTTTCTCTGGTCCTCATCCTTGCCTCACTGTTTGCTACAAGAAAAAGGTTAATAACGAAATTGGAAGGGATTGTGGAGGTCTTCTACTCAAAACCGCTTGGTCAAACAGGGAACCCTGTACCATTCCTGGCAAATGGCTGTCCAATCTCTTCTTAAAAACCTCCAGTGATGGAGCACCCACAGGAAATTTCTCCTTATTTCCAAGTTGGATCTCTCATTGATAGGTTTCCATCTGTTACTTCTTGACCTGCCCTCAGGTGCTTTGGAGAAGCCCAGTGAACAGGTAATAAGGCACAATAATGTGTTCACTTCAGCAATTTAATAATCCAGACAAAACATTAGCAAGATGCCCCAAATCTTTCTCCATCTAGCTGTACAACTATAAATGCAAGCTCAGTGGAAATGTAATGCCGCTATGGGAACTTATTTTCATAGTTGGTGGACCTGTCCCCAAGTAAAAGAATATTGGGCTAGAACTCAAAAATGGATTTTAGAAATCATAGGATGTAGGATAGATTTGAACCCGGAAACGTTTTTACTAGGCATGAAACCAGAGAACTTAAACAAATCTAATTGGTATCTTGCTCTCCACATCATCATTGCAGCCAGGATTTCATTTGCACAAGAATGGAAATCCAAAAATATTCCATCGGAGGCTACGTTAACCCCAAAGATCATGGACTCTGCAGAAGCAGATAAGCTTACTGGACTTTTGCGAGATAGACAAAAATCGGGGTTATATAGGAGCTGGGACAAGTGGTATGCTTGGCTGCAAAAAAAGAAATCTTAAGAAGAATGAAAATATTAACTTTAATGTGAAAGTGGGTAAATATAGGAGCATTGCATGGCAGTTGAGAATTCTTCTGATAAAACTTTTCTTTCTTTTGATGAGTTGGTTTAATGAAGGTTTGGACTCTCTAGGTGAAAAATTGATACTTTAAAACTCTATATGTATTATATTACTCTCTGCAATTCTATCCATATTGTTATACTTTTTTTCTGTATTTTTTAATAATTTTCAATAATTTTTTTTTAAAAAATAAAAATAAATAAATGCAAGGTCAGCAGAGTTGCAACTAGTCTAAAATCAACCCATGGTGTCATAACTAAGAATGGAAATAGTGGGTCATCATCACAGCTTCCTGAATTTTAACTTAGGTGTAAAAGAACATTCCAAGGAGCAAAAGAACCTGTTATCTGGGGTCCCCTTCAGAAATTGCAGCTGGGGCTCTTACCTCTACCGCTTATCTTGAGGACAAAGCATGTGCCAACAGCATTAAAATGGGATCTACACATCATGAAAATCAAGGCTGAGAAAACAAGATTGTAGGTTCAACCATCAAGTGCATGCCCAATGATGCTGACCTCATAAAAACAAATCACCATGCATTACTTTGTAAATCTTTGTCAAGAGAAATGCATATATATTTCTTTTCATTAAAAGTGCTTAGTCAAGTTTTCAGTTTTCAACCCTATTTTTTTTAATAATTTCACCGAAGCATCTTGTCTATCTGTTGTGCAGCTTTGTTACTATTTACTATTTACTATTATCAAGCATAAGATTACCCCATCCCATTTGGATTATTCTGGAAAGGGACCATTACATTTGAAAGAACAATTTATATGGAAGCACCATCAGGCTTAAATGCTAATCTTTTTCACAATCTATTCTTTTTCATCCATAGATCAGGATATAATACTTAGAACTATATATTTAGTGTCTCAGTTGGGACAGACTAATTTATTATTTATTAAATCCCAAGCATCAATTATCAATTTGTATTTCACAACTATTTTTATGGAAATCACGTCGCAAAAATTTTATTTTGGGGGCACCATTCACTATACAGTGATAGTCCTCGACCTATGACTGAATTTTGATTGCATGATCATGGGAATGCTGCAAAAGTCACCTGTATTTCTGCAATATAGAAATTAAAAGATTTGCTATTTTCTAGACTTATCAATGAGACATTACAGCTTATTTGTAAGGCATTATATTTAAATTAATGTAATAATTAACATGATATAGAGAAAACAAGACTTTTTTTGCTATTGTTTAATCAGATTTGAAATTTGCAAATTAGAAAAACATTTATAGGGAAGTTAAAAACACCTTTAAAACATAGCAGTATGCTACATAATTGTAGCATCTCCAAGACAAAACTAGAAATAAGTAATTATTAAAATATCACATCACAGTGTAAACTAACACAGTGGTATCTTAAATTACCATACACCAAGACCTAATTGTATGGATCTGTTCAAAAATAACAATTTTTTAAAAATATAGAGAGATTGGAATAATAAAAATGAAACCCATGGATAAGGTCTTTATACTTTGAATTGGGGAAGGCAATTTGAGGAAATACTGCAACTGTCCACTTCTGAAGCATATTTTCCTCTTAAAAAGCAGATACTGGAGGGGGAAAATACATAACTCTTTCCACATTCAACTAAGGAAAGTCCCTTTAATCTGTATCCAAATGTGAACTGAATTCCACATTCATTTTTTTGCACTGATTAACATTTATATTAACTTTAATGACTATGTTATGTCCATGGTGTTGGTGGTTGCCATTCAGTACCTGTAAAATATTTTTGTAGAACTAGCAAACATATCTGAGGTTTGGTTTCAATAGTATTTTTATATACTACTGTATCTTTTTGTCATTGTTAAGATCATAGCAGAAAACTGGATAGAATCAATAATCATGAAAAGCAAAAGGACATGAAATTATATATAGCAGAACAAAACTGAAAAGAAAAACAAATGTAGTGAATCGGTTCTCTTACAAAACCTGATGAGTTTGGATGCAATTATGATATGCATTGTTCTAAGCAATGTTTGAGACTTCTGCCATAAAGGGACAATTTTACAAGTATGTGCAATGGAAACAGAAAAGCCAACATGAGTGGAGCTGCTCATCTAATTGCTATAGTGAACTAGACAATGATCCCAGGGACGCAACTTGAATCAATGCCAAAGAAAAAAATATTTTAAAAAAGAAAGTAGAAAACTGGTGAGACAATAAGATCAAAATCTGTTAAAGACAAAGGGCAATACAAGTTTCCAGTATTTTCAAGTTGGCCCAGAATGGAAATTACATACTGTAGAAAAATAATTATTACAATTATTACAAATATCCAGGTTTATGAAAATCTGCACACCCAGAACTTCCATGCTTGCTACTCCACGTCTTTTAGATTGGTTTCCTAGCAGAAGTTTTCAGGACACATAGGGATTACTGTGGGAAGATACATATTTCATAATTGAACTTTGGCTAAAAAAATAAAAATGTTTTGCCTTGCAAAATTCTCATTTAATTTTTCTTTTCACACAGCAGGTTGTTCTAATGTGTATGTAGAACTACACTGGGTGAATCATTGTTGATAGTGATCTTTTTCTAAAGTCAAAGGTTGGATATTTTTCTGCATTGGAGTCTTCTAACTGGAAGAACTTTTTGGGGCAAAAATGTTATTTCTATCTAATATCCTCTAACAAAGTCATGTTAATTTTTTAATTGCAAAACAGGCAGATTTTTGTAATGTGATTTTGGGTTTGCGGGTTTGAATAAATTTGCATCCCACAGTCCTTTTGTTTCTGCTCTGTATTTTCAAAAACTACACTGCTGAATATCAGTCATTATGCCACAGAATTTGGTGGTAGAACCTCAAGGAATTAAGAGAGGGTTTTCATAGGCTGGCCCCCCGTTTATGTAAAACACTTTATGCTATAGTTGAGCATTTAAACTACTGACTTCAAGGCATGTTTGTGCAAATGAAGTACCTCTATTGGAAGTAATGTATACAGTACTAAAGCAGCCACATAGCTTCCTTGGGGGTCCCAGTGGATGTGCTTTGTCTTTCTCTCTCTCTCCTCTCCCCTCCCCTTCCCTCCATCTTTGGAAACAACTAGGGACAGCTTTCAAAGCAGCCCCATGAACTTTGTAAAGGACACAGCTCCTCTGACGCACCAGTAAAAGGTGTTCCATAATAACTAATGTTCTGTAGTGCTAGTGCTTTGCATAGCTCTAATAATAGTTTCCAAAATGTGAGTCTGGAAATTCCCTTGTGGGCAAGGATTAAAACTCAAATACAGGTAATCCTTGACTTACAACCAAAATTGAGCCCAAAATTTATATTGCTATGCAAGACATTTGAGTTTTGCTCCATTTTATGAATTTTCTTGCCACAATTATTAAATGAGTCATTGCAGTTGTTAACTTAGTAACCCAGTTAAATGAATCTGGTTTCCCCATTGACTTGGCTTGTCAGAAAGTTGCAAAAGGGGAGCACATGACCCCAGGATACTTCAATCATCATAAATATGAACCAGTTGCCAAGCATCCAAATTTTGATCATGTGACCACAGGGATGCTGCAACTGTCATAAGTGTGAAAAACGGTTATAAATCGCTTTTTTCAGTGCCATTGTAATTTTGATCAGTCACTAAACGAACTGTTGTATGTCGAGGACTACCCATGCTTAAGTTCTCAAATAATAAATAATGAAAAATAAATATATTTTGGGAAAATAACCAATACCTTTCAAGGAACTTGCAAGTATCAGATTTCTAAAAGGTGTTAAAACTTACAAAATCTTATTTTTTATCAGTTTCTTTAGGAGCTGAGAGCGTTTACTGCAAGGCATGTCAAGTTCACTTCATTTACAAAGAACTAGTGTCATTTCATCCCATAACTTTGCTTGTTATAACTTTAGTTGGATTAAGATCCTCGGTACTGACTGCATATATTCTAACTATATTTCCAGGAAATTCCAATATTAACTATGTTTTGCTGGTCTATGACCGTAAGAAAGATTTAACTACGTTCATCTTCTATCACAGGGGAAGAAATAAAACGGGGGTTTTGTCTATTTATTCTGAAGTAAATCAGATTATATTCAATTATCTGCTTCCATGTAATTATGCACAGTTATAAATAATTAAGTTAATGAGTTCAATTGTTTGTGCCAGATGAAAGAATTTGTACTCTGATAAGAGAGTATTAAAGAGTACAAAGCATATTTTGCCAGTTCTATTAATGTAAATATTATACAAGTTCGAAGCTCATACACTTCATGAATCCAAATACTAACGTTATGGTCAATTGATAGACAGGGGAAACTTCAAACTACAGGATGGATTTCATGTTTCCTTTTCAGGGCTTGAGGTTAGATGGCTGCTTTGCAACAGCAAGCTTGGTTGGCCTTGCTTTCGTTTATTAACAGATAAGCCAGAAAATGAAAAGAACTCTTGATCCTTCATCTTCACTATCCCTGTGGAACTTGTTCCTTGGGAACGTATTCATTCCCAAAAGATTAAACATGACTAGACACATAGGAGTGGGTAAAAAGTGGACAAAGCAGGTTTTTCAAGTTTTCAGTGGTTTCCACTGATTTCTATGAGTAAAATAAAGAGCTGCTTTTTCATACACCGGAAGTGAGTTTCCTTGTAAATTCTGAAACTGGGTAATTGTGTGAGAGAGAAGGAAGGAGGGAGGGAGGGAGAGGAAGAGAGAAAGATGCTATTCATCTGGTATCTAAGAAGTAGCTTTTCTTGAAATGGCATTGAACAAGGCTGTAGATAGGGAAAACTAGTCTTCAGTAAATAGGAGCTACCTCTACTGATGTTGACATTTTTTATACAGATAACAGATATATACCATTGCAGAGAATGCACCAAAATATATTTATATCTTCCTCTTTACCATGAATAGCCATAGACATCTTTAATATAATATTAAGTGAACAACTGGGCAGCCATTATAGAAAGTAGTTATAGCAAGGTATCACTGCAGGCTATATTATCCAGCTTCATTGCATATACCCAACATAATTTCTTCCTGATACTCATATAGTGCTGATTTCTGCATAAAGAAGACTTCATATATTCAGCTGGAGCTTCCATTATATAATCTGAATTTGAGGAGGGGAGGGAGAAGTAAATTGGCACAAATAAAACCATCATAAACCTATTTGCATGTTGCTCCATCATGTTCTGCAATAAACTAAGAGTTTGTTTACATCAGGAGATACAGTAAGCCTATTTCCTTTAGAAGGAAGATTTCAGAACAGAATGAACACCCCAAACAAGAAAATAGCCTACTCTTATTTGTCATTGAAAGACAGATTGGAAGATCAAATTAACGATAACGTGACATTTCTGCTGAAATCTGTCTATCATTTCTTTCCAAGGTTCCTTACAATAGCCAGGATCTATTTCTCTCTTTGTGGGTTCATTAAATATTTGGACATTTGGAATATAACATTTAGGTTTTAAAACAAAGTAGGAATGAAAAATCAGCTTATTTTAATAATAACAAAATGCCATTTTTCATTTCTTACCGTGAGTCATTTTCTGTGTATTTTAAAGATAACATCTTTTCCATTCAGTAAAAAAATCTAACAGCTAGACAAGCAAGCAAATGAAATCTATAGCCCTTTAGCACATCATTTCTTTACCAATTGTAAATTTTCAGCAGAAAGCAATTAATAATTTATTAATTCCCGTGATATACTTTCAAGGTAAAATTAGGAAACAAAAGAATTGGTTGGGAAAGTTTTATCAAATATTACACTATGGTCCCCATATATTACATCCCGCTTTAATTTTTTTCTAAATCACAGGTATTCTGGTGTTACAGAGTTTATGATGTTCAACTAGACAGTACCAATTTAACAATTTCACTTTTTGTTTAATATAAACTGAATTATAACCATAAGTGGCCATCTTAAGCACCTTTTCACACTAATTCTATATCTGATCCATCTTTACTAGTGCCCTCCTGTGAAATGATTTCTATAGGATTAGAAGGAGAATCGTTATTGAAAAGTTGCAGCTTTAATAGGAATTCTGTGCACATTTTGTGAAGGTTGCTGCAAAGCTTTAATTAGTGAAGCTAATTTAAAGAGCAAAATTAAATTAAAACATTTGGCTCTAGAAAGGGTGACTTTTCATATTTTAAAAAAAAGTTTTCAGAGGGCTTTCCTTTCACCACTGTTTTTAATCAGAGAAACCAACTATAATGTAGCATTAGCAGTGCTTTCCATTCTCTACTGTACAAACCTGATATACTACGAAAACCCACCAGATAGTGAAGTGCTTATTGCAGTTCCTTCTTCTTTTGACTTCAGGCAGCAGGGTTTTCTGCTTCCATTTCTTGTTTTGTCCCTCAGAATCCAAAGCTTACTTTTGAATTATACTTTAAATATATTATACTAAACATGAAAATACTATTTAGAAACATTACTTTTCAGTAGATAGAGGGTTTAAGGCAATGCAAGATTTTTTCCTTCTGGTATTCCAGATTGACACAATGGTTTCCCACCCCCATAGTGCCTAAGGATTTACAATGTACATTCAGCATAGGGGCACGCCGATGACATACGCTGTTGGTCCTGAGTGCCCACTGAAATAATTGTAATATTTCCATATAAGGCATGATCCATAGGTGTGGTTAATTAGCTTTGCTTTCATCTTACTAGTATATTCCCTAGAGATATAGCATTCTTTTCTAACCATCTTTTGAGACAAATACAAACCCCTTTTAAAAGGTGCTATAAATGGTCTTCAAAATATAAAATATAGCATCTATAGCATCTGTAATCATTGTTTTGTTGCTGTATTTCTGGATGTGATGTCTCTTCTTTGATTGAAGCTATTTGCCATAGAATAACTATTATGTCCCGTAATTCTTTTTTCTTTTCCTTCTTCTTGCTGTTTGGACCATGAAGGCTGGATGCTTTCTTGCTCTTTATTCCCTTTTTGAGTTCTTGTCATTGGAAAAATCAGCACTAAAATGCAGGCAATATGGAGGGAGAAATACCAACTTCTAAGCAAAGAGACAGAAATAAAGAGTTTTGATCATTATATGATAATGTTTCAACACTTCTATATTTATCTACTTGTCAGAAAACCAGCAGTACAATGCAGCCTACGTGTGTGTGTGTGTGTGTGTGTGTGTAAATATAGGAGATTATTTGGATATCTCAGATTATAGAAAATAAATAGTTTATTATCCTTCTCCCATGCCAATTTTCCCATACGGAGAAAGCCTGGCCATTTTCTAATGCCAGAAACACCATCATGTGATTAAAATATGCAAATGGAACAGTGGGAAAATATGTGGCTGACAGGAATGAATTTGCTGACTGGAAACTCCTTATAGACTTTTTGAAAGTATTTATTCCTCTAGTGTTTTTTCTGTTTTTCCAATGTCTTCCACTACCATGATGAACAAAACATTTTCTTTGTTTGTACATTCATTTTATTTAAAGGAAATCTGTGATTCTGTGTTAATTTCCTAAATCTCAATCAGGCACCAAACATCACATAACATTCTAGCCATATGAAATTGAAAAATGGATTACAGTATTGCTTTCTCAACTGTCAGCACATGTAAATAACTTCCTTTCTATTTAAAGTGGCATTTTTAAAGAGGATAAAGGATCAGCTTACCTGTAAAATATGTAGGAAGGTTTTATAGAGAGAAGTACAAATGGCACAACTGTGTAACTTATTGCTATTTGAGTTGTGATCCATGTCATGATATCATAACATAATTTAATGGCTGGAGAATCAAGAAAATAATTTCTAATGTTCTTTCTAATCTAAATTTAAAGAAAGAGATGTTTAATTAGTAAATAAACATTTTTATAGAACAGGTAATATCAATATAGATCTTAGAAAAAGCTATATTTAAAGGCAGCTAAATTAAAAAATAGACAACATTACCTCAATTGGTTATTTGAGAGACACACCTTTTGTAAATTTCAATACAAACTGACCCAATAGATCCTTCTTGTACACTATGAGGATTAAAACATGACTAATCTTGAGATTTTATACTCTGAAATCTGTGCTGCATTTTCAGCTCAAAAAAATTACAATACCTTTTAAATATGGGGTTTGAGAACTAATACTTAAGAAAAATAATTTCTTAAGGTATGCTTAAAGTATGTGTTACCATTTGTAGATGGACTTTCTTTAAATAAAAAATGCAGAAACAAAATAAAACAGACAGACCAATAAATACCTATGAAAAGTTGAAACTTGGTTGAAAATGTAAGAAATTTGGTTGGGAAATTGTTTATTTATTATTACCATCATATTTGCAAACAGTTTCTTCTCTATCAGTATGCCTGCCGTGCGGAATAGCGTAGCCTTCAAAATCCAGATAGTCCCAATCTTACTAGTCTATGTGTAAGATATTAAATATCTTTTTTTTTTTTTTTTTGCCCTGAGGCATGAACTCATTATTAAGGTATTAATCAGATAAATGCGTGAAGAGCTTTAGGCACAAAGTGTTGTTTGATATCTTTGTTTAACTTGATGTTAACTGCTAGAGTTACATCTGTGACAGCCATATAAATTGAATCTGTAAATAATCAAATACAGGTAGTCCTCATTTTACAACAGTTCATTTACGGACCATTCAAAGTTATAACCGCCCTGAAAAAAGTGACTTGTGAATTGTTTTTCACACGATCTTTGTAGCATCTCATGATCATGTGATCAAAATCCAGATGCTTGGCAATTGACTCATACTTATGACTGCCGCTGTGTCATGTTATGATCTTTTGCAACATTTTGACAAGCAAAGTAATAGGGAAGCAAGATCCACTTAACAATTGTATTACTAACTTATCATTTGTAGTGATTCACTTAACAACTGTAGCAAGAAAGGTCATAAAATGGGGCAAAATTCACTTAACAAATATCTCACTTAACAACAGAAATTTTGGGATCAATTGTGGCCATAGGTCCAGGACTACCTGTAATGCCTTAAAGCAATTTAATGATTTTCAAAAGTCTTTTTATTATAAAGCAATTGTTTTTATGAAAAACTAATCTAAAATTTTAAAAATAAATACTAAGTGAGTTTTGAATTCATACATCTAATTCAAAATAAGAGCACAATTACACTTTAACTGATATATAGGGGATACTTACTGTTCGTGCTGCAAGTGTCATTACTACCCCTGTTAAGAAAGTTAAATAATATCCAGGATATACCCCATGCCAAATGGCTGATAAGATAAAAGTTTGTATTGTTGGACTGAAAGAGGCTCGTTCATAGCATACCCTGAAAGTTAAAAAAAAAAGATAAAGCATTATGTGGAAAGGCAAGAAGTGCATTTTTGCAATACCAAGGCCTGCCAGAAATAACATTTTTTTAAAAAAATCCTAGAAAGTTCCAACCAGCATGCAAGACAATCAATCCTACCAAATTTACAACTTATTATGAAAACAGACTGAATTATACAATCACTTTTAAGAAGTGATTTTTCCATAAAATAAAAATGATTGGAAATATTTAAAGTTAATTAGACAATCCATGCCCCAATGTATCATCTTTTCAGAAACATTTGCTCACCTACACAGAGAAACAGAATGACTACGGGTGGGCAAAAAAGCATTGGGAGTGGAAGCAACTATTGACTTCCTGCCAACTTTCCCATTGAGTTTCTTTGTGAGAAGTTGACAAGGAGCATCAGAAAGCTTTCTTCCTCCTTCCCTCCCTCCTTCCAATTCCTGCCCTCTTCTCCACACTCACTCAAGAATGAGTGGGCGCATCGAGGAACATAAAAACTCAGTACAGAAGAAAAAACACACATCATCATTAGTACAACACATAAATGCCACAGGACATAATATTCACTTTAATAACACAAAAACAGTTGCAAAAATAGAACATCTCAATGGCAGAATAATCAGAGAGGCCATTGAAATAGAGAAAAGACCATATTGTATGAATAAACATGAATAGAAGGCAGACACTTCCCGTCTGCCTTCTATTTGGAAACCTGCTCTCATCGATAGACGAATCTTAACACAAAATATAAACCATAGATCAAAGGTTCATCAAAAAGCCTGTGTTGCCACCATTTCCAACATAACTTATCCATCAACCCACAACCCAGCAACAGTGCTTCCACCCAATCAAAATACAACTACATCATCAGCCAATCAGAATAAAACAACACTGTCAACCAATCAGAATACACCTTTGCCTCTTTTCATAGAAAAATGTCAGTTAAGATCACACAGTTTGCCCATAAGCACCAAACCAAGAACATCAGCCAGAAGATGATGAATGTGATTTCATCGAAACGTCGCTACTATCCTTTTAAAGATATGTTTACAATTACACGGGAAGAAACCCGAGATATTATCTGTACGTACACACACACACACACACACACACACACACACACACACACACACACACATATATATACTTACTTTTCGTAGGTTTTATGTGTGTTTTTCTTTTAGCCAGGTTTTTCCTACGTAATCAAGATTTTCTGCAGTCCTAGCTCTGTGAAGTCACATCCACTCAATTCTGGGCTTTTTTTTTTTTTCTTCTGGCAGCCAGCAGGCCCTATGCTGCCTAGTGAGAGACCAGCAGCATAGGGCCTGCTGGCTGTCAGAAGAAGAAAAAAAAAAGCCCAGAAGTAAACTATATCACCATGACTAAATAATATCCTAGATGATAAGCAAAATTCAAAATTTATCCCCATTTTTCTCTTGTGCACTGCCAAAATGCCACCCTAGAAAGTCAGGCGGTCCTGATGACCAAGATAGAATGAAATGCTGAGACTGCTGGGAGGAGAGTTGCCCCAGTCAAACCCATATATCTACCCCACATTATTAGGAAGGTTCCTTGACCACCAATAGATTCTTGAATATAAAAAACTGCAGAATGCTGGAAGGAAAACAAAACATTTATACTATACATTTAGGGTCTAATATCATTATTCCAATGCAGAACTTCCCAAACCAAGGAATCTGGAAAAATGTGCTTCTTGAAAATGGCACACTGTTACACCCATTCTAGCAACTTCGTCATTAGGGAACTGGCAGGGAACTAGAGATTCCAACTCTGATTTATAACCATATACCAGCCTTTGAAATTAGTCTTCCTGAAGCAAAGGAAAAGGACAATGGATAAGCAAACAGAATAGAGTCTGTAAAGGCTAAACCTTTATTATTAGCAACACGATAATCCCCAAATCTTTGGGGCAGCTTCATAATACCGAATTATCAGCAAGAGAATAATATATATAAGTTTCTGAGAGTAATTTTTATTACAATGGGATGTACATCAATCAATCAATGTACCTTTTGAGCCAAAGTGCTGTCTGAATATTCCAGTTATCAAGAAACATCTTGAAACTTGTTGAAAACTGTAACATGAATAAAAGATTATATTATTTCAGCAAATATAAACTGTATCCCAGTGAGATGAGCGGCATAATAATTTAATAAATAAATAAATATTTCAGGGTCTTTGGCAGCCACCTTAAACCAGCTTTTTAAAACAATATTCTTATAGAGTATTCATTAGCAAGATTTACTAATATGAAAAGGACTTGGTAACAAGAATTTCAGCGACTGGACATTTCCGATTTTAAATCAAGTTGTCCCAATTTATTACGGCAAATAATTTTTTTAGTTATTTCTTTCTAACAACTCTCCAGCATTCCAGAGAGAATGCAGTAATAATAGAGGAGGTTATCTCTATGGTTATCTACATAACTATGTTTTATATCTTTATTAGGCTATGAATCAAACATGTTATCGCAATCTTTCCAACAACATTCAAATTGTATGTTGTATACTCTATATCAGGGGTGTCAAACTTGATTTCATTGAGGGCCGCATCAGGGTTGTGTTTGACCTTGTGGGGGTGTGGCATGGCCAGAGTGGGCATGGCCAGCTCAACATCACTTGTATCAGGGGCGCCTGTGGGGGCCCCAGAGCTCTGCCAGAGAAAACAGTCTCCTGAGTTCTGTTTTCGGATGTGATGGCCTCCTGCAACCCTCTGCCAGCGAAAATGGAGCAGATCTAAGCACCCTGCAGGCTGGATTCGGCCCCCAACCTCAAGTTTGACACCCCTGCTTTATATAATATAGTTTGTAATTATAGGTAATATGTTAGGTCAGAAATCTTGCCTAGTGTAGAAAGGTGAAATATTACAGGTGAGAAAACAATAAATAAAGGCTGGAGAAGGTGACTGGTGGTAGGGCACAATCTTGACCATTAATAAGTGAATGTATTTATGTAGGTCAGGTTCGGTGGGTTTATACTATAGAGCAGTGATGGCTAACCTTTTTGCCGTCGTGTGCCAAAAGCAGGGGGAATGCGGGGGTCGTGCGCGCGCACGCCCATACCCATGATTCAACGCACACACACCCCAGGCATGATCCCCCCTGCACTCCCCCCACTTTTGGCACGCGATGGCACAGTGGGCCTGGTAGGCCTGTTTTTTATCCTCCCCAGGCTCCAGAGGCTTTCTTGGAGCCTGGGAAGGGTGAAAACGGCCTTCCCCACCCTATCTCCGGGGGCCCTCTGGGGGCTGGAAACGGCCTGTTTGCCAACTTCCAATGGGCCGGGAAGCCTGAAAATCAGCTGGACAGCGTGCACATGTGTGCTGCAGCTGAGTTAGGGCAATGCTGTGTGCCCACTGATATGGCTCTGCGTGCCACCTATGGCATGCGTGCCATAGGTTCGCCATCACGGCTATAGAGTAATAAATCAAATAAATATTTTCAAGAGGCTTTAGGCGTTTTAGTTTTTAAAATTTTTATTTGTAAATAACTTCTATCTTTACAAGACATTTAAGGGTTTCTTTGAAAAAAAGAAAATGAGCCACACATTATTTTGAAAAGTGTACTTCTGAAGTACATAACCTGATTTCTATGAGATTTTGCTTTTATGAGGTGCTGTCATTGGAAGGGGCAAATTTGTATTTTCAAGTCATATAATTCTGGTGAAAACACTGATTATACAGGTCTTCTGTAGCATAAATTCTTCTGCAAAGTCTTTATATTAATCATAACATCTGTCTCCAACCGATTAGAAGCAGCTTGTCATAGGGAAGGGGTTTCTTGTCTCCTACTAAAACAATAACAGTGTGCACATATAATAAAGGGAGAATTTTCTTTTCTCCATTAATTTCAGTAAACATATGGTGCTTGCTTATATTATTGTTGAGCAAGTAAAATTTAAAACCACGGAGAATTGTCCATACATTTTTTTTAAACGGAATCAAAGCAAAATGTAGTCAGTTTTAATGTGCCAGAAAACTCTTCAATTTTGTTGGAACAGATAAACGCAACTATGCTTTCATATAGAGATGTTCTATATATAAGTGTTACTCATTCTATTCATAAGATAAAGAAAAGAAAAGAAAAGTCAACTTCCACTACTAGAGTAGAAAAATAAGAAGTATTATTTGTATTATTTATTTCTATTTGTACACAACCCAGAGTCCCTCTGTGAGGAGAATGGGTAGTACCTAAATCAAGGAAGGGAGGGGGGAAGGGAAGGGAAGGGAAGGGAAGGGAAGGGAAGGGAAGGGAAGGGAAGGGAAGGAAAGGAAAGGAAAGGAAAGGAAAGGAAAGGAAAGGAAAGGAAAGGAAATGACAAGGTATAATGACCTCCTGGTCTTTTTTTTTAATATAGGTAATCCTTGATTTATGATCACAATTGAGCTTAAAATGTGAATGTAAAAGAGCTGAATTGGCTCAAACCAAAGGCCTAACTAGTTTATCTCTATTTTAATAGTGTCCAGATGCTTATGAGAAATCAGTAACAGAACTTTAATACAATAAGATCCTTCCGCCTAGATTTTCTAGCATCTGTATTAAGAGACATATTGAGACTTCCATATGGGAGTGCAAATAGTACAGATAATCATTGACTTAGGATCATAATTGAAAAATTTAAGTGAGACAACTGTTAAGTGAATTTTGACCCATTTTCTTGCCACGGTTGTTAAGTGAATCATTGCAGTTGTTAAGTTAGTAACATGGTTGTTAAAAAAATCTGGCTTCTCCAATGACTTTGTTTGTTAGAAGGTTGCAAAAGATGATCACTTGACCTCAGGATACTGCAATTGTCATAAATATGAGTCAGTTGGCAAGCATCTGAGTTTTGTTCAAATGAGCGTGGGGATGCTACAATGGTTTAACTGTGAAAAATGTTCACATTATTTTTTTTCAGTGCTGTTGTAATTTGAACGGTCACTAAATGAACGGTTGTAAGTCAAGGACTACCTGTACATTATTGCAATAAGGATAGTGAAATTCTTACTCATATTAAGGTCATTTCATCAGGGTAACACATTGCAACAAAGTAGTACTATACACATTATGTAAATAATATCCCCATTTTGAAATGTTTTGAACTAACCTCTATATGCAGAATTCGTAGATTTGAAATCAAATCCCAGTGTGGGACTCCATTTTTATCGTAACCTCTAAAGCCAAATCCAGCTGCATTATTAATTGCCTCTGCTGCAAGGAAAAATAAGGAATTGTCGAAAGCTATAAAAATATTATAAATGGTAGCATTGCTTTTCACGAAGAACTTTTAAGAAGTATATTTTGCAACTACTGTTGAAGCTATTACTAAATACCAAATACTCAATTTCTCCTTATTTCTACAATATATAACACAAATTATGAAAAAGTACATTTCAGATTCAGTACATTCTGGATGTTGGCAATATTTTATATTAAAAATAAATTGTAGAACTATTAAAGGAATTCTTTTCCTAGAAGTTACGATAATTGAAAGTGTTAAAGCATATGATTCATATGACTACCGGGTTTTTAAAAAGAGAAAATATAAAGAAATGTTTCTTTCTATATTTTCTATGTTTTTATATCAAATTAAAATACAGATAACTGAGTAAAACGGTAGGATCATTATTACTACCAGTGTTGAAATTAAGCATGATTCATTTTGACACATCTGCCATTTCACAAACTAGACTTAAATTTTAAAAAGTGTCAAAGTCAGATATAAAGAATTTCCTGCAATCTGTTTAATCTTAATGTGAATTAAGATTATCAAAACAATTTGGGATAAAATTAAACAAAAGAAATACAACTTTTAATATTTCATTAACAATTAATAATTGGGTATTACCTGGATTAAGATGGAAATCATCATTTCCATCAAAGGCTCCCAAGCAATCAAAATATGAATGATATTGTGTATCCTAAGCAATCTTTCCTAAGACATTCTGCTTAGCTACCACACTATCACAAATGATATTTTTATGTTTAAATCTGAGCTCAAAACACTATAAAACACTTGATTTGCCATTAAAAAACTAGTGCTTCTGAAAGAATTCCCTTGAACATAGTTCTTCCTTAGCCCACAAGAGGGCACTCTATTAAACATATTCTTTCAGCATTCTGTTATAAAACTTGTAAAAGGAACACTCTCCCCTTCCGTTTCCCCCAAACTTCTTACCCAAAGTCCATGCAAAATAATACTTTGGCCTGGCAGCCATTAATGACAGATATAGGTAGATAATCTTTGTAGGAAAAGATGCTGTTGCTCTGAATTGGTCATCAATGTTGTATTCTACAGGAAAAGTTTTGCTAACAGTCATATGAAATAATAAGGATAGTCCACACACTACAAGTTTCTGCGCCACAGCTATCTGAAACATGCAAGATATAAGACATTGTGAGCATCTTTTATACAAAAACCTTTTAAATCAAATTATTTATGACTGATTTAATATATGAAGCATATTGCTCTCGCATGATTAAAATAAAATAGACTTTCAGAAATGGGGAACAATGGCCCCTTGATGACTTGTGGACTTCAACTCCCAGAATTCCTGAGCCAGCCATTCTGGTTCAGGAATTCTGGGAGCTGAAGTCCACAAATCATCAAGGGGCCATTGTTCCCCACCTCTGCTTTAAACCCTACCTTTCCAATACCAAATTAAAACAGGGAGGGTGGACTACTTGGCTAAAAAGAAAAGAACATCTATTGACTTGCAAAAGTGTCAAAAGAAAGAGAGGAACGGAGGAATCCAAGGCTTGATGCTTCTGAAGACATGGCACTTAACTGTGTGTGCCGATAGAAATAATATAGCTTCCTTAGCTCTCTTCTACCAAAAAAAAAGGGAAATAAATATAATCTTTAGGATCCTAACCGCCATGATTAATGAAAAGGTTGTTTCTTTGGGTTATTATTACTACTACTACTACTACTACTACTACTACTACTACTACTACTATTTCTAGTCAGTGTAGGAGTCTCTGATTTTAAATGCCATTTTGGATTTCTTGTACATATTAGGAATGCATAGCACTCACCTATTAGGACATGGGGCATTGTTATTGAACTGATTAGTTTTATATATTCCTTAATCATATCACAAAACATACAGCTATGTAATGCGCAACTAGAAATTATATTCTTCAACCTTTTATAAGAATATTTTATATCTTTAAAAAAAAGTTGAGCTACACATGTGATATGAAAATATTTTATAGCCCACTACATATCAGCAACAGATAATCATTTTAATACATTTAATTTAGAATTATGTAACCATAAATTAGCATTCTATCAATATAACCACAGAATAAAATTTAAAGAACAAGAATGGCCTATAGTTATAGTACATCAATCTACATAATGTGCAACTTGGTAAATATAGTAGTGATTTTAAAAAATATTTCTTACAACTGAGTGTAAGTATGCTAAAACTATAACTTTTATTCCAACAAGTACATGATGTATAGCTTTCTGGAATTTTATTAGCATCCTGACTCTTATTCTTTATTGTTTTTTTTTACTCTTGCTACACTAATTCATTTTGCTATTGTTGATATTTCTGCATATCTATGTAGGTTGTGATTCAGTTAATTATTGTATATGATTTTATTTCCTTGTCCTGTGCAAACAATATGATGAAAATTTATGCATGTCTTGTCAAAAATAACTCTCAATTGCTTAGTCTGGCTTAATGCTAAATATGTACACATGAAATTGCAATCTTAATATGTTTTAACTAGCAGCTTGCAATATGCTGTCAGACTATGTATTTGAAATACATTAAGAGAAGTTTATTCAGCTTGGCTATATAAGTGCAAAAAAAGCAATTTAAGGGTAAGCAAAACCTGAAAATGGTATTTATTGAAATAATGAGAATCCTTAGTCTAAGAAGCCAAATAAACTTCAGTAGAGAATCTTTTTCAGAGGCAATATAAGAAGACATAGTTTGGAAAGAAAACCTCACTTCTCTACTTCTGAAAAAAGTTCTCATCAAAATGCATTAGACTTTAAAAAAGAAAAAAGAAATTCCTTTATGACAAGGCTAAGGCTAAGGCTTTGCTTTTCTCTTTGTTTCTTAAAAATGAACCCACAGATGGCCCTTCTCATTTCTTACATTTGCTTCTCTCAAAATTTCATGTTTTTGATACGTTTAGCAAAGCCAAGCTATTTTCTGTAATTCCTCCACTGTAATTTCTGATTGCATAACATCATACCTTCCTCAAATTCTAAATAGAATTTCAAGTTCTTGCCTCTATACAAGGTTAATAGGTCCAATATCTTTTGCTCAACTAAAATATTGGATCAGCAATCAGTTACTAATGGATTAGTGTTATGTAAATCAGCTGTTTATAATTTGTTTTAATAAACATAAGTAAAGCTATGGTTTAGCGTACTGTGTAAAACCAATGACTGTTCTTCAGAATCTCAGATGCTTTCCCTCCATCTTAAATGTTTTTTTACCTTTTTATGGGACATTTATTTTACAAATAAATGAATACTGAAGATGGCTAGCTTATATTTATGATCTGGAAATGAAAGCAGACTATTGCGTACTATATAATATATAACATAAGGATCAGAATATACAAATCAACCAGTACAGTAAACTAATACATGCCCATGTATATAACCCTCCCACCCACATACAATAATTTTGCAGATTACATTGTTGAATCACTATGCCAATCAATTTGTTAGAAATTTTAAATTATTATAGAAAATGTATCATTATATTTAGTATGCTGTAGCATATCATACATAAAATATACACCTGCCTGCTCTAAATAGACATTTGCTTCCTGGAGGAGATAATTTAGAAGAGCAACCTCATAAAATGATAAAAGGTTGTCTACAATGTTTCAGTTTAAGAACAATTGTTCATAGAAAAATTCTACTTATTGATGGGAAAATAGCTTACTTTGGTAACTCTAACTGCCATTCCCATGAGAAACTCAGAACTGATAACCATGTATCTTTTCATTCATTGAATTTATATTCTGTTCCAGAAAAGAAAGCTCTAGATAGATTACCCTTTTAAAATATGGTAGTAATTTATTTTCTGGTAGAATTAAAATGTATTTGCTCATTTTAGTTAGGATGCTGAGGGTTCCCAACCAAGAAATGGGGTTTTCTGTAGTGGTCCTCGTATTGTGAAATAAGCTATCCTGGGCTAAGACTTGGATCATCAGTAAAAGCTACAGCTAGCACAAAACATACAGTCATACTTCTAACAAGATACTCCTGACATGTGAGAATAATCTTTACCTTTAAAATGCTGCATTGGCTGCTAGATTTCTAGACTCAATCAAAAGGGCTGGTTATTCAAGTGCTTTAAGGCACTGAATGGGGTTGTATTTACCAGACTTAAATCTGCCTGTCCTTAAATCTGGCCTTTTACAGAGGGTCTATTGCAAATCTCCTCTGTGAGGCACATGAGATGTGGACTGGCACCCACTTTCTCTGTAGCAGCTCACTTTCTGTAGAATAGTCTTCCCCAAGAGAGACGGATGTTCCCTGGACTACCAACATTTCCCAAACAAACCAAAAGAGTTTGTCCCAGCATCAATTTGGCTCTTTAGTTGATTTATTTATGGGCAACTGTGCTCACGTTTCTGTACTGTTTACTGATGCCATTATTTTAATTGATTGTGCTGGATCTTATATTTTCATTTTGACTTTCTTGTACCCTACCCAGAACTTGGAGGGAGGGGACCATTAAATATTGTAAAATAAATAAATAACGTACATTTTCAGTTGGCTCATTTTCATTTTTAATTGAATGTAAGAGGTCTACTCTCTTTTTCTTTTCTGTGTAAAGTACTGTTATCTTTAGATTAGAAAAACGAAGGGTATATACTATATACAGTATATTTGGCAACAGGACACAAGAAACCTGTTTTTAGTCCATGCTGAACTCATCTGTAAGGGGGCAAGTAGTTATTTCATTTTCTTTATAAATAAGACAAATAATACTGATGAATATGATAATCAATGTATCAAATACCTTATTTCTGATATACCATTATTTCAACTATGTATGTCAATGTTTAGTAATAAACTATTTATATGGAAAGGGCCTTTTTTTGGTCTTGTTTAATGTTGAAAAGTAAATTCATGACTGTGCTAAGATTTAAAGTATTGCCTAGCCCTAGTTCTAAGTCATGAACTTCCACTTAAGTTCTTAGCTCCTATCATAGGCTAAATACATGAATCAATAACATTATTTATAGAAAAAGCCATTCCCAATGTAATGCACTCTCCAAATATGTTGACTACAACTCTCATAATTCATTTTCCTAGTTTGGGATTGTAAAGGATGCAAGTTCAATAGATCTGGAGGGCAGCAAGTTGGGGAAGGCTATTGTACCATGTGGTATCTCCTTTACAGTATTTCTTCTTTTAGAAATTAGTTAAGTGAAGTGCTTACATCAGGTCCCTCAATTTTGCATCTCACTAAAATCAGCTGAAATACAGTAACTAACCCTCAGCCCATTGGACTTTAACTCAGGCTCTTAATGACTGAATTAATTAAATAATGTTTTAATTAAACCATTTTAATAGTTGGTTGCCTCCTCAGAAAATGTCATTAGTTCAGTAAAATCTTCCAAGTGTAATAAAGTTTGTTGTGCTTGGATTAATTACTGATGATTAAACTGCAAGGAATCAAGAGCCAAAAATATTTATATGAAGCCAGAAGCAAAGGGGATTTGTTCCCTAGGAACATGGGAATATAAGAGTAGTTGAGAGCTGTAAGAAGAAGAAACTTACGAAGATAGACAATAATTTCAGACAGTTGACACCAACTTTGTGCACCAACAAATGATAGCTTGTAAAAAGGTATAATAGGAGTGAGATATGAAAATCATTTTAAAATGTTGGCTAGTGTTCAATTAACATGCAATTAGCAAATAGACAATGTTATTTTAAACTTGTATCATGCACCTAACAAAAGGAAAGGGGGCATTCGTTAATTTTAAGTTACAAAAATGAAATTCAAACCAAAAAAAGGAAGCTTGTTAGATTAGGCAGGACACCATTCTTTCATCTAGAGCTTTCCATTTGCTGATCCTCATGGTGCAAGAAATTTAAACTTAATCTAAAAATGTCTTTGTGTATTCTTTGTTTTTTAAACCAGCATGAGAATCCAGCAAAAAAATAATACACCACCCTATTTTACACAAGCATTTCAGCAACACAAAGCAGAAGTGAAACTTTTATATCACCATATAAAACTGCAAGTTGCGAAGGGAAAATGCAGAAAATCAAGAGCCGCACCATTCAAAAGGTTTCCCCAAAGCACATAATACGCTATGAAGGACAGCCAGGTTTCTCTTAACACCATTGGGAATGGGTGAAGGGTCAAGAGCACACAGAGTTTTGTTTGATGTCAAAAAGCTAAGGCAGCATAAACCACAAAATATGTTAAGCAGATAAGCAATACAATGAAAAAAAAACCCTTACCTGTTCCAAGTAATTAAATCACATTTTAAAGTAGTGTTATTTATAGATCCTCACCGATAGATGCACTTATTTATACATCAGCATTTTCTAATAAGTCTTTATAGAGAGGAAGTAAACATCACCCATTTATCATTATTTGTTTATATTAGGAATCAAAAACAATTTTTATATCTGAAGTCGGAACTGAGAATGACGTTCTAAAATTCCACTTTTTTGGCTTCTGTGAGTGGAAACTGGTGTTTTCCAATAAATTAAACCAAGATACCATCATCTTCACTTTTAATACAAGAAAGCAGCCAACCAATTTGTTTGAATATTGGCTGTAGAAATGGTGAAAGTAGAATCTTAATGCCGTGGATAGTTTGGTGCACAGCAGATTATAGTGACATTTTGTGACTCAACATCTATGGGATGCATTAGTTACATCAGTTTGCAAATTCTTCTTGTTGTTGTTATTGTTGTTTAAATCCTCTCTCTGTTGGGAAAGATGCAAACTTTCCCAAGGAATGAAGGAAAGAGGGAAAGATATATTTATTGCCCCAAATCAGGATCAACCAAATGGGAGAGGAATGGCAAGAAAGAAAGAAAAAGCATTTAAAAATTCTCAATGTTTTATCAAAAAACATCCTTTGAATGTATGAAGAAAAATAGAACCCTATGAAATAAAAAATGAAAATCCTATCTAAACTTTAAGAAAACAACTATAAAGAGGCCATTTTATTAAAACAACAAGCAGAAAAACAGCATCCAAAACGTTTTGGCTTTTGTTGTTTTATCTAATATTATTTTGAATTCACATCTTAAATTCCATCAGCTACCCTATTCTATAAGTGTTTTAAGAAAAGGGTGATTGTAGCAATTAATTAAATTCAAATAAAATAGTGCTTCAGTTCTGCAACTGTAGAAGATTGCAATTTTGTACATCTTTTATTTGGAATAAGTGCACTGATCATTCAGTGAGGAGTTATTTAATTACAAGTAAATTTGATTGCATCAGAACATGTAAACTGCAACTTTTTTGAGGGGGGAATAAATTTCCTTTATCATTCAAGTCAGATACTGGAAGATTTATGCACAGTTACCCCCATTATGCTAAAATAAACTGTTATCTGCTTCAAAATATCAATTAATTTTAATTGTAATACAGATAGTCTTCAACTTACAACAGTTCATTTAGTGACCGTTCAAAGTTAAAACGGCACTGAAATAAGTGACTTACAACCATTGCATCATCCCTATGGACACATGATCAGAATTCAGACACTTGGCAACTGACTCATTTTTATGATGGTTTCAGTGTCCCAAGGTCACATGATTACCTTTTGCAATCTTCTGTCAAGCAAAGTCAATAGGAAATCCAGATTCACCTAATTTAATTACTTGTTACTAATTTAACAACTGTAGTACTTCATTTCAGCCTCCAGAAGTTGTGAATGCTCCAACACTGGAAGTTTTAAAGAAGAGATTGGACAACCATTTGTCTGAAATGGTATAGAGTTTCCTGCCTGAGCAGGGGGTTGGACTAGAAGACCTCCAAGGTCCCTTCCAACTCTGTCATTTTGTTCTGTTCTGTTTAGCAACTGTGGTAAGAAAGGTTGTAAAATGGGCAAAACTCACTTAGCAACTATCTCACCAATGGAAATTTTGGGCTCAGTTATGCTCATAAATCAAGGACTACCTGTACTTGAATACATCATAAATAAATCATATTTTTTCAATAAGTTTTCTGACTCCAAATAAAACATTTTGTGGCTTCACAGAGAGCATTCCAAAAAACCAACCTATAGCTGCATAAAGAACTTTTTACTGAACAGTTAAATAGGGGTGGGGAATTGTGGTGGGTGGGAGTGTGTTTGGGGATTGTTATGTGTGTTAGACCTGGTCTTTGGGTGTTAAGTGAATTTTGTTGTATAGGTATACTGTGTATTCACGTACAATGACAATAAAATTATTATTAAAATATCCTAAATGATGTTACAATTTTTATGCCATAAGAATCTTAACATGGATTAAAGTTTTCATTTAAACTACAAATAAAATCTGTTCGATTTTCCATTGAAATCTAAACTAAAAATGCATTTTTATGACAATTATGAGAGAGTATTATGAAAAATAATGACACTTGCTTTCAAATATTATTAAGTATATGATAGCTCTGGGAGAATGAGAATGCAAAGTAGAATTGCATTATTTTCCTTTCATTACAAAGTGCAGTGCCATATATTTCACTAAGTATTTTTTTTAAAATTATAAGTAATTGTTAAAATAAAGCTTCTTAAAATAGCAGAGACTAGGTTGGATTTAGCATTATAAGGGCTTGCAACACAAGACAATTTTTTAAAAAAACTTGTCACATGGTAAACTTAATATTTGGACCCAAGTCCCAGAATTACAAGCTTATAAGTTTTAAGACATTACAAACAATATTTATTTCCCCACATTCATATTACATATCCACATGCATGAAATTTTTGTTTAAAATGAAATGGTGCTATGTGAAACTGCTTTTGATTTATCACTGTTCCTTAAGAAAATGCATTTTTGTTTAATGTACAGAGATATTCAGTGTTATGATTAGTTACTTTTTCTATAAAATGATCGTCTACTTCAGCTTAAAGCAATGACACAAAAGTGCATCTAATGCCTGTAACCATCGCAAATCTTGCAGAGTATGAGGAAGTGTTTACAATAGCCAACAATTGCAGAACATTTAGTGGTTTATGGTTCTGAAAATTAATACAACTGGCATTTATACTTATCAGCGATTACTAAACCAGTGTTTGCACATCACTATAAAACAACTTCTCTTCATCCTTGACTAAAAAATAACGGAAGGGGAATCTCTTAATGTTGCCTGATACTACTAACCGAAGTATGCAGCTAACAGAAAATAAATAGGCTGGACTAGTCTTCAGAAATGGCCAATAGTGGGTAAAAATGAATTTGAGAGAAGGAAGAAGGGGGAATGCTGGAAAGCATACATGTGGACTTGAGAAGACGTTGTACAGCACTATGAGAACCTAGAAAGGGGAGAGGGGGAAAAAACCAAAAAAGAAGTGAATAAAGGATGCTTAGTTGAAAAAAAAATAAAAAAATAAAACATGTCTAAAGAAGTTATACTCTCGTCTTGTAAGGAAGCATCCAAGGCTAAATCCAGAATCTTCGGCATGGCTCTTTTAAGGGAGGTGAAAGCCTCTTTTCAGAGAGAAATTCCAATTGAAGGTATGTATTAAAGCAAAGCTGAGCAAAGACTTCAGCTAAGAAAAACTAAGTCAAATTTATAAATACTAATTGGAGGGGAGAAAGTCAGAGGAGACAGGCTTTTGATTTAAATACAGATAGTTCCCGATTTACAATCAAAATTGAGCCTGCAATTTACACAATTTATATGTTGTGCTGATTGTTAACTGAGTCATGAGATTGACCTAATTTTACCATATTTCCTTGTGGTTGTTATTAAGCGAATCACAGTGGTCGTTCTGCAAATTCACAGCATTAAATGAGCCCACTGTCTATAGTGGTTTGTTTGTTTGTTTGTTTGTTTGTTTGTTTGTTTTTGCTGGAAACCGGAAGTAAACAGCAGTTTCCACGAAGAAATGTCATAAATTATGGTGACATGATCATGGGATGTTCTAAATGGCTTTAAATGCAGGTCAGTGGTCAAGTGCCCAAAATGTGATTATGTGACCACAGGGGGTTCTTTCCATCAGAAATTTGAATCCAGGTTGTTAGAACCTTCTGGTTGGTCCATCACAACTTCAAATGGTTGCTAAGTGACTAGTCATAGGTTGAGGTCTACCTGTATAAATTTAATTAAACATATGGTTAATTAAAGTTTCAGATTTCAAGAGAAAAGTGTGATTTGGAGTATATAGAATATTTCAAATGATGGAAACAATTCAAGGTGTTATCCCCCCTTCCCCGTGCATAGTTAAAGAAGGCAGCCAACTGAACCCAGGAAAAAAATTCAAGGTCTTGAAGAAGGTCCTGGCAGATAAGCATCCATATGCACTTCAAATCACATTTCTGCCTTTGAAGCTGAAATGCTGTGCAGTGCTTTTAATTAATAATTAAATGAAGAACAAATAAGCAAGATATCTATCGTTTATATTTTATATCCGAGTGTGACTTTTAATTAAACTCTGTAAATATCTTTTGGTTCTTGTTTTAAAACTTGCTTACAAGTTCAATGGGATACCTAAGATGTCTTAGAAAGTCTTAGAAACACTACGAGAGGAATGAAAAGTCTACAAAGTTAAGGCAGTGCTTATTGAATGGAAATCAAATACTGTACCAGCAAAAGTTAGAGAAATAAAAGCAACTTGCATTGATTTTTTACTGATAGTTTTGATGGCAGTACATGGGATGAGATAAACACAAGTCCCAAGCTTTCCACAGCCCACAAGGTTAAGTATCTATGGAGAATATTGACCTTTAGATGAACTCAGTGCTTGATTATTGTAGAGAGAACTATGTCATTTATGAAAATGATCCAGATACAGCTTGAGAGTTATGCCTGTGAAAGATGCAGAATGCAAACTAGACTTCCCATGCAAACACAGTAGCACCATCGCAATAATAATAGATCTTACATTTGGGGAGGGGTCTGTTTGTTCATATTTTATTTCTTCTTTCCCATTTGCTTCCGACTGTGTCAATTGATATGATCTGCCTTCAATGAAAGTAATATAGTCTTTATAAGAGCATAATGGGCCTGCCAGGATACCCATGAAATTACAGTTGTAACTTAAATATTCCAGTAGACTTGGCATGCGTCTGTAATTCAAAGACAAGCAACTGGTGAGATTTTACCTCTATTTTAGTAACAAGAACTCTGCTACAAGAAAATATTAATACCATACAGTGATTGGTTATAGATGAACTGTCTAGCTGACAGAAAAATTCATAGATAAAAAAGTTGGGATTCAAAACTAGTTGATTAGTTGTCTATAAAGGATCCTGTACCAGTCAAAAGATCAATCAGGAATGGAAAATTTGTGGCCCTAATAAAGATTGCTGAATTAAACAATCTCAATCAGTTTTAGCCAATGGTAGTTATGGTTCATCACTCTGGAGAGCCCACAGGATTTCCTCCTTGGATATATAGGCACAGTATGGTACGTGATTCATTAGGCAATCTGATTTCTCGTTACTGGAGAAAATCCAGGAAATCAGACTAATTCAGGAGCATGCTACTAGAAATTTATTTCAATAAAACAAGGACATGGGAGTCACACTCCAACAATGAAACGCAAATTGATCTTTCTTCAGTGTTAATAAAGGTAGTCCTCGACTTACAACCATTGGTTTAGTGACTATTTGAAGTTACAGTGGCCTGAAAAAAGTGATTTACAACTGGTCCTTGATCTTAGAACTGTTGAAGCATCCCCACAGTCACATGATCAAAATGGCATGTATTTACGATGCTTGCAGTGTCCCAAGGTTATGTCACTGACATCTGCAACCTTCCCAGCCCTACTCATAACAAGCAGAGTCAAGGGAAACCAGATTTGCTTAATCACCATGTGATTCATTTAACCACTGCAGTGATCAGCTTAACAATTGCCTTGCTTAACAACTAAAATTTTGGTCTCAGTTGTGGTCGTAAGTCGATGACTACTTGTAGCACACCGAGTAGTTATTTAGTTTGCCTTTATGCTGCTTTGTTTAGTTTGGCCCAAAGCGCTATCTTCATATTATTGTAAAAAAAGATGGAAAGCACCCAAATGCACGGAATCCAAATGCATCTGTCTCCTGCAAAGCTGCTGAAAGGCTGACTGACAGATGGAATCTGAGGCAGCCGTTGACATTAAAACAGAGAGGCACTTACCTCACGGCTAAGCATTGCTGTGATGGCGACAGTTCTTCCTCCTTTCGGAACATTCCTGCGGATGAGCAAGAAAGAAAAGGGTAACCCATTGGGGCTGCTGCAAGAACCGCAGACACATTTGAGCTGGGACAGTGTTCTCTCTCTCTCTCTTTCTCTTTCTCTCTCTTTCTCTCTCTCTCTTTCTCTTTCTTTTTGCAGGATAGTCATGAAGAGAAGTAATTGCAATCTGAGGCCAAACAATAAGAGCAACTGATGCTAGGAGGGATTTGAGAGGACACTTTGCAAGCATTCTAATCCTCTTTGTGATTAAGCTAGGATGGGCATAGATTGGGACAGAGTTATCAGTCCAGATTTCCTAATCAGATTATTACACCCAAATGATTGAGATGATTCAGAATTTTGATTCAATTTAGGGGGAAAAGGCCGTTCTGTGCATAAGCAGAAGCCACTGAATCATCAGGCTATTTTCTTCAAGGTCTAAATGCTATTTAATGAAAAGATTGCCATTATTTCTTGTTTTCATGTTCAAATCAAGCAAGCTAATCAAAACATGCCATGCCTACAGACTCAGCCTTAACTGTGATCGCTTCCACGATCTGTTTTCAGATGACAAGCTAGGCCAAATCAAAACATGGTTTAGCGTATCATGCAAAAGTGCTATTTCTTGTACCTTTGGATCAGAGAGACTATGATTTAATCTTAAGTAATTAACTGAAACAAAACAATGTCAAACTCCTAGTGTTTCTGTCCCACCTCAAATAATCATATGTAATTTTAAGCAAGTTGCAATATAGATTGACAACCAGTTTGGTGTAGTGGTTAAGGCCTCAAGTTAGAAACAGAGGCCGAGTCCTAGTCCCACCTTAAGTGAAGCCAGCTGGGTGACCTTGGGCCAGTCACTTTCTCTCAGCCCTAGGAAAGAACAATGGCAAGCCACTTTTAAAAAAACTTTGCCAAGAAAACTGCAGGGACTTGTCCAGGCAGTTTCCAAGAATCAGACACCATTGAACAGAAGGGGAAAGAACCCACACAACTGGAAATGTAAACTGAGATTGATTTAAAACAGTGAGTAGAGCCAATGTACATGGCTCCATATAATCAGATAACTGCTAAGTGGGAGCAAAGAGTCATGAAAATCCTAACTCTCCGCTGCTAAATAATGATTGTCCAGATTTTTGCAGTAAGGGGCAAGAGACTAAACTATTATAGGGCTGTGGAGAACTGAAAAATTATTTGAATGAAATGATTTAGATTTCATGAGAGCACAGCAACTTCTTGCTGTTCATTAAAGACTCCCAAATTCTTAATGCTTCTGCATGAGCTAAAAAAAGGATACACCTACTATAAGAAATTCGCTAGTTTAATGTTAATGCAACTTGGAAGACTGCCCATTGCTGCCTCTAATATTATAGAGAGGGAGGGAGGATGCAAGCATGAGGCTTACAGCAACCTACCCACTTAATGCTGATCCATGATTAATGCTATATTCTAATGCAGCCATTATCTCTGATAATAAACTAACTGACTTTTCTGGTTTAAAAGCATTCTCTTTTTAGATCTTCAGTTGTCTAAACTAAACACCTAATTATCATTATTTATTTAGACTTATAAGTATTTTCATAACTCTACAATTTTTACTACTTATTTTTTCCAACTTGTAGCTTAGTTTAATTTTCATCTAAGATGTAAACTTCCTTGTGTTAAATCTGAAAAAAAGTTGACATTATTGATTAAAAAATAAAAATATTCAGCAATACAATTTGCCCATTTAAAAGTAATTATACAAGACAGCAAGAACTAAATAAAAGAAATATTGGTTTAATGAAATCATCCCAAATACTGGTTTTGTCAATAGAATTCCATTGGCTTTATAAGAAGAAAAATATCATATATTCAACTGATTTAATATCCGGTATATGGATAGAAAATAAAAGGGTTTTTCAAGATTGAAAGTTAAAAGAATAGCTGACCAGAACACATTGTTCTACCCACAAATTTAAAGAAAAAATTCTCCTCCCCAATTTGTGTTAAAAATTTAAAGAAGGAAGTCTTTTCTCACCCCCAATTCTTACCATCATGAATTTCATACGCCAAACTTGTAATTTTCTGAGTAATTATCATCATTGGGCTGTAACAAAGATGGAGAAAGGACAGGAAATTTAGGTTTTTAAAAAATAAAATAGTACTTCTCTATGGCAAGATAAGGCTGAATGAGAATATTCATGAGTGTTTGTTTTTAATTTGTCACTCAAAAGAATTCTTCATTGGTAAGCTCTGGCAGAGAGAAACAAAGAAACCAATGGCATTTATACTGACAGGAAATGATATATTTTCAAAAGGTTTATAGCTGATTTGCTTGAGAAGTCACAGAGCCTGTTCAGAAAATGAACACATTTCAGCTCAATTATTCCTCCCTCCATAATGGAAGAAGCTTCCATCCTTCCTTTATCACAAAGCATTATTTGATTAAGTCCACAAAATGTCTAATTATGTTTCAAATGGGGATATCCTGATTTGAGGACAAAATTAATCACAAATTAAAAACAGGACTTTTTAAGTTCTTTCCTTCAGGCACAAAAAGGAGAGGAGAAAGAGAAACATGCACAAGCTTGACTTTCAGACATGCTTATTCTCATTATGTAAGCAGTCAGCTACATGCATATGCACCATTCCCCACTATTGCTCCCGCCCTTTGACACGTTTGAGATTAAAATCTAAAGATTTTCACCAAATTCGTTAATCAAACCAGAATAATACAATATCATTAAGCAGACAGAGAAGTAACAGAAAAAAATAACACTGGCCCATGTAAATAATGGACCACTAAAATCTACTTTTATTTCAATTGCACATACATTTGCTCCATAAACATTAGAACATAATCAACCTCGAAAAATTGAACCACCAGTCTGCAAGGAGTACTTTGCTGTTTCTACATCACACAGAAGATTTTCTTTTCTTTTATTTATTTTATTTTATTAATTAAATTTCTATACCGCCCTTCTCCTGGCGGACCCAGGGCGGTGTACAGCCAATTAAAAACCAGTACATAAACAATTTAAAAACATCCTAAAATCAATATAAGTTAAGGCTGAAGGTATAAAACCGGCTAAAAACTCTAAAAAGTTTAAAATTTAAAAATGTGTTAAAATATTTAAAAATAGAAGGGATCAGGCAAGTCCGGGGAGTTGGAAAAGGTGCGTCTTTAGAGCCCGACGAAAAGTCCGGAGGTCAGCAATAGTTCTCAGTTCTGGAGGCAGATCGTTCCAGAGGGTGGGGGCTACCACAGAGAACGCTCTCCCCCTGGGGGTCGCCAGCCGGCATTGTCTGGCTGACGGCACCCTGAGGAGGCCCTCTCTGTGGGAGCGAACCGGTCGGTGGGAGGCAATTGGTGGCAGAAGGCGGTCCCGTAAATACCCTGGTCCTAAGCCATGGAGCGCTTTAAAGGTGATTACCAACACCTTGAAACGCACCCGGAAGTCAACCGGCAACCAATGCAGCTCACGCAGGAGGTGTCACGTGGGAGCGCCCTGTCGCTCCCATAATCCCCCGCGCGGCCGCATTCTGCACCAGCTGAAGCCTCCGGGTGCATCCCAGACACATATGTAATGGTAACACCAGAGAAAGCAATGTAACAGAAATTCACAAGTACCTTAGAGAATGCCATTTTCCAATTACATAACTCAAAAGTAGAGAAATAAAGACACCGTCTTGCAATATAAATGATTTCTTCTAAAAGTAACTTTGGTGTCTTATTCCAAGAGAATAATAGGAAAACAGGCAAGATTTATTAGCTTTCATACACTTCCCCAGTATAAAAAAGATTAATTTGTGAACTCAAATACAAATCCAAACTTTTAAAAAGGAGAGACGAGGAAAGAAGGGAAAAGGAACCGCAGAAAGGAAATCTCTCAATGTTCATGATTGCACTGGACATTTCCAGAGACATATACAGGTGTTTTGTCAGATGCAATAAGGTACAGATAGCCCTGAACTTATGTTTGATCGCTTAACAAATATTTGAAGATATGACTAACTTGAAAAAAGTTACTTACCACCCATCCTCAGAATTATGACTGCCACACTATCCCCATAGTTACATCATCGTATTTTAGGTGCTTGGCAACCTGCTCACATTTATGACTGGTTGCAGCATACTGCAGTCATATGAGATAGCGTTATGTGAATTTTTTGCCATTTTCTGGCAAAAAAACACCCATTGGATAAGCTGAATTCAGACTGACGTAATTCATTTAATGATCACGATGACATGCTTAATGGCCATCATAAAAATGTTGTAAAATTGAGTCTGGTCAGGTGGCGACTCAATTTAGGACCACAATCACTTACGACCGAAATTCTATTTTCAATTGTGGTCATAAGTCAAGAACTGCCTGCATATTTTAATCAGGAGATGACACAAGTGGTTTGATCTGAATTTCTCCTGTTCAACCAGCATCAGCTAGATCAGCTGGATGGACTTTTAGCCCACAGAGAAATCATTTTCACAAACATCCTATTTCAGATATAATTCTATCCTGAATTATATAGTTATGAAGGAGCTGGATAGAAAATTGTGATAGGGCAGCCTTTACTATATAGTATATACATTTTTCCATGTTAAGTCACATCCTTGAGTTATATTACCTCATACTCTTCTGTTGCAATAAACGAACAGGTAACATGCATACATTCTTATTTTTTATTTTAAAAAATCAGACATCTATGAAGTCTCAGGTAAATTATACTTAATTCAGACTTAACTATATCCATCTACAAAAATAATTGTGAGTACTGAAAATTGTTATTCTTACCCTGAAAAATCAGCAGAATATTGTCCATAGTCAAATATATAAACTCTAGAAATTTGGCACACAGTGAGGTATCCCAAAGCAAAAACAAAACAATATCTGGAAAAGAAAAATAAAAGTCATTGGGTTATCGCTCACAGAACCTATAGGTATTAACATATATAAAAAGCTAGACAACCTGTGACTCATTGGATCTCCTTTCACAGATATTTCCTTACTTAAACAGAGACAAAGAATGACCACAGACAGCAAAAATGCAAAGAGAGCAGGAGCAATTTCCAACTTTTTGCTGGCTTCCCCACTGAGTTGCTTTGTGGGAAGCTGGCAGGGACTTGAAGCTGACCCACAGAATATTCTGACATTTTGCTAAAGGAAGGGTGAACAAAAGAAGCCATGGACCACAAGGAAAATTGCAGCCCTGTTCCTTAAACCAGCGCAGCAAGGGCCCCCTCCCTCCAGGGAAGAAGAGGCACATTCATTGACTGCCAGCCCCACCCTACCCCAGCCAGCCATATCTCGCCAGCAGGCATCCGAATTGCTTCCTCACCCTTCTCTCACCAGCCATTGCCATTAAGAGAGTTCACGTTTCAGCCTCTGATCCAAAGCGGGCCAATTGCCACTTGCCAATTGTGCCTTGCCATCAGCCAATTAGATGCAGGGGCCACAGGGAGGTGGGGAAGAGACCGGGGATATGGCCTTCCCATTTGCCCCCCTGCCATGCAGCCTACAGGTTTCTGGGAAGCATAGCCAGAAGATGTACCCTGTTTTCCCCAAAATAAGACATCCCCTGATAATAAGCCCAATCGGGTTTTTGAGTGCATGGCAATAAGGCCAAGTGCTTATTTCAGGGTTAAAAAAACTATAAGACAGGTTCTTATTTTCAGGAAAATATGGTAGTAGAGCTGAAGTGGCCATAACCTTTCCAAATGTAATTCCCAATAGAGTCACGGGGCCCAGCATTCGGTAATTTATAATTCGTTTAAGTTACTTTGGTTCAATTATTGTTGCTCTATACCTTCCAGTATTGCCCAACTGAAGGTTATAAACAAACAGACACAACAAACAAACAAGAGTTGTGATATATTCACACAATGGTGGTTAAAGACCAAACTTTTTCAATACCTCAAAGCCTTTGAACCACAAGCCAATCACTGTTATTTTTAAACTCCCCCCATTTAATTACAACAGAATCTACATTACAGTTCTTGTATTTTTAAGCATGTTTTTTTTTAAATGTTTATAGAGATTCTCAATCATCTAGGCCATGGTTGTCTCAAAGGTGCTTTTCCAAAAGGCAACTGGACTAATTTTTTTCCTTTCCTTGAAAATGTTGAACTGAAGAAGCTTCTTGGATGAGAAGCAAAACCTTTTCAGGGAAAAAACAAAACAAAAAAGTCCAGTTGCCTTTTGGAAAAGCGCCTTTATTTTCATTTCTTTTAAGTAAAGCTGCTTTGCAAAAAAAAAAAAAAAGTGGCACTGCACTGTGAAAAAAAATTAACCTAGTAATGGTTTAAAAATACTTTCACAAATTGTTCAGTATTTTACCACCCGTTACAAATTCTGCACTGATCTGTCATTACAGCACGCTATTTTAAAATTTAAAGATATTATACATTATACATACACTGGATCTAAAAATCAGAAAGCCAAGAGCTGAGCTGTCACATTGAGACTTTCTCATTACAGTCTGAAAGCTCAGAGGACATTCTAGAATGAGGTACAGTGTGGAAATGGCATCCTGTACAATTTGCCCCATGGCAGTAACAATCAATATAGGTAGTCTTCAACTTACAAAAGTGGCCGTTCAAAGTTACAATGGCACTGAAAAAATTTACTTATGGCTGTTTTTAACACGACCGTTGCAGCATGGTCATGTGATGAAAGTTCAGCCCCTTAACAACTGACTCATATTTATGACGGTTTCTGTGTCCTGGGGTGATGCGATCACCTTTTGCGACCTTCTGACAGGCAAAGTCAATGGGGAAGCCAGATTCACTTTACAACCCTGTTACTAACTTAGTGACTTCAATGATTCACTAAACAACTGTGGCAAGAAAAGTCGTAAAATGGGGCAAACTCACTTAACCAATGTCTCGCTTAACAACAGAAATTTTGCGTTCAATTGTGGTTGTAAGATGGGGACTACCTATACAAGTAAGGACTCTCTGAAACACCTCTCAATAAGATTTAAAATGTGCCTGTGGCTGTGCCTGTAAGTCATAGCACTGTTTTAAATTTTACTGAGTCTTACACCCAAATAACCATTCAGAGCTCCAATCTGCAATTTGAAACTTCTATAAAATAATGGTTTTACAGAGATCTTTTTTAATCCATATAATCAAAAAAGATCCATACAAATACCCTCTTTCAGCAAATTAAAAAAGATAAATCTTTCTTTTTCTAATATGCAGACAGCGAACTTTAATTCTGCATTAAGTAGCATTTATCAACTTTTCTAGCAAACTGTTGCATTTGCTGAACAAAGGACAATCTTTTTTTCATATCCTTTTTTCTCTGATGTACTTTTAAAGCATTTTGCACTAGAATACATGCCTCTTATTATATTTTATTACCATGACCAAATTATAATGACTGAATAACCACCCATTTAAGTTGTTTTAACTGTACCGAAATCAACTGACATTTTCCACATACACTTGCACATTCAGGCCATATACATCTTATTCCTCAGCAGTTAGTTCTGCTGTATTTCCCCTGAGGTATTGTCAGAAATGGGAAAGAGAGGCACAAATCATTTAATTAAAGTGGAAGGAGCAAAAGCCTCATTCATCATCCATTTTCCTCATCTCACTAACTAAAAGATTACTGTTGTAACTGAGCAGGCTCCAAACTCTGACCTTCACAGCTACCAGCCTCGTGCCAGACAGTCAATCCATCTCCATGAGTGAGACTAATAATGTACAGAATCAGAGGACAAACCAGGAGCAAGGCTGGTCAAGAATGGAGGCTGACCATCTGTTCAACAGCCTCTGAATGAAGTGGAGTCTCCCTAAATTGCTAGAGAAAGTCTGTACTGTATTTTTCAGAGTATAAGATGCAACTTTTTCCTCCCTAAAAGAGGCTGAAAATTTGGGTGCCTCTTATACTCCAAATGTAGCTTTTTCGAAGCTTTTTTCCAGACCTAAGGAGGTGCTAGCCTGTGCTTTGCCTGCTTTTCTCATTGCTGCTTCCTCTCAGCTGTGCCTTAGAAGCTGTTTATTATCCCCAAGCAGGGGATAAAAAACCAGCAAACTAATGTGCTGAAGCTGACCAGACTAAGGACTCTAGGCAGATGAATACCTGGTAGGCAGATTTTTTTCCCCTATTTTCCTCCCAAAAAACTAAGCTGCGTCTTATACTCTGGTGCATCTTATACTCCGAAAAATACAGTAAATTAAGCAAAATAACCATTGTTTGTTTATTTTTGGGGGGGAGGGGAGCGGCTGTTTTCTGAAGAGATATACAAGTAGTCCTCGACTTACAACAGTTTGTTCAGTGACCGTTCAAAGTTACAATGGCACTGGAAAAAAGTGACTTATGACAGTTTTTCAGTTACGACCTTTCCAGCATCCTCATGATCGTGTGATCAAAATTCAGATGCTTGACAACTGATTCATATCTATGACTGTTGCTGTGTCCCAAGATCATATGATCATGTTTTGCAACTTTCTGACAAGCAAAGTCAATGGGGAAGTCAGATTCATTTAATAACCAGGTTACTAATTTATCAACTGCAGTGATTCACTTAACAACTGAGGCAAGGAAGGTCATAAAATAGGGCAAAATTCGCTTAACAAATACCTCACTTAACAACAGAAATGTTGGGCTCAATTAGATTGTAAGTTAAGGAATACCTGTATAAAGTCTAGCTATGTTTAATTTTTTTCCTTGCATTTTTTTCTATGCAGAACTAAAGCAAGTGTAATATTCTTATGTCACTGTACAAATTTAGAAAATTGGGTATTAGTTCAGCTTTGAATCAAACTAATGTTTAACTTCAAGAAGGCTCAAATTACAGGTAGTTCTCACTTACTGACTACTCATTTAGAAACCATTCAAAGTTATAACAGCACTGAAAAACAAAATTTATGACCAGTCTTCCAGATTGAGGTTATCATAGCAGTATGCTTTCCTTTTAAAAGGAACTTATTAGAAAATTGCAAATATAATCAGACAAGTAAGGAAAGGTCTGTAAAAAATCAGATGTCTTAGGGCTAAGAGCTACTCTGTTTCAGAAGATATATGAAGAGCTCCAAAATAACCTGCTCTAACACACCCCAACCTGTTTTGGCCATGAGCAAACTGGATGACTAGATAGTTCACTACCTCTCAGTCCTACTACATCACAGTGTGGTTCTTGTGAGGATAAAAAACAAGGGGAGTTCCCCATGTGCATTACCCTGAATTCCCAGAAGGAAAATCAAAGAAAAAATGTAATATATGAACAAGTATCCACTCTAAGTTAAAATACAGCAAAATCTTTTAACACACTAAGGGGATATTTGCCACTACCTTTTACTATTGAGATAGGACTTAAAGTTAAGCTCCTGCAGAAAAAAAAGGAGGATAGAATATATTCAAACAACTAAAATCAGTGATATTCAGAACTACTCTACTAACAAAAACAAAATCCTCCTAAAAAACTCTACTTTTGACATCAAAACTTAGTCACCACACTTTGAAAAAAGGTTCTTGCATCATATCCAAAAACAAATACATTAACTTATTATCAGCCACCACTTTCAATTGTGAGAAACCTAAATCCTTGCAGATTGAAGTTACTTCATAATAAATTCTATGTGCCGTTTATTGAAATATGCTTCACTTGACTAAAATCAGCAGGGGTTCACATGTCTGAGAGAGAGAAAGAGATGAAGTAAAAACAAAATGGAGTTTGCTAGGCTAAACAGATCAGTTCCCTGCTCTGCAATTGCTTTTCCTAGATCCCTTAGAGAAGCAATAACAATGCTGGCACAAGCACAAAAGTGCTTAGAAAGGAAAGGAATGTTGACAATAAAAAAGGATACTTGCAATCGAAGAAAGCGACGTGAACCAAGGACAAGGGAAGATAACAGAAATAGAAACTTCGGATCATAACTATTATTCTAATGTGCAATCTCTATAGTATTAATAAAATCACTGTCTTCTACTTCACTACTTCCACCTTCATTACATTATTATATCTGACCTTATGGATTACATGTATACTTTATTTACAAAAACCCACATAAGGCACATTTTTAGATTTGCTATTGAAGCTCCAGTATTGAAATTAACTCACTCTATGCTTGTATTGAGGAGTACTCTGGTCTCTGTTATTAAAATAATTCATGAAGTAGAAATTTCTTCTACACATACACTGCATAACATATTTGCAAGGCAAATAAATAGTGAAGCATGAACATGCATTAATGCAATTAATGTTATTTTAATCCACAGCTGCAACATCTCATATACAGATTGAAATGACTAAGATTTAGATATTAAGCACTCTAATGCACATTACTGTCAACTCGGGACTCAGCATGCCACAGACTATAAGAAATAAGCACACTTCACTTAAAAATAGTGCCCTCACGCACATATTGGACTATGTAATTTATAAAATTTTGCATGTGAATAGCAAAAGCACATTTCAAATGATATCATACAACCTGAAGCAATTTCAATAAAACAGAAGCATGCAAGTAAAATTAATCATAATGCACCACTTTATTTTAACCAATTATTCTGCCAAAAAAATAAAACGTTTGTCACTCAAATTCACATTCTGTATAATTAAACCAAAGTGGAAAGAAGCCATTTCCACTATTTTTTTATTACTCCAATACAGCCACCACCCTTTTTATATTATTGGCAGATAAATTACAAGAATAATGTAATGTATTAAAGCTTGGAGTATATGGAATGTTTTGTTATAATTAAACATATGGACAACAAATTTCCACCTTCTTCACCTGATACTTCTCCAGCAGTAAGCATCACAAAAATTAGGATACACAAATAATACTAAACAAAGAGCTCATATTTCAGCCTGTACTACAGTCATAAGGATAACTTTGTCTATAATTAATTGGACCCTTTTTGGGAAGGATAGGCAGGAACTGTGCTTGGATGCTTTTGTACATTTTGCTGATACAGGTACTCCTTGATTTGCAACTATTTAATGACAGTTTGAAATTATGATAGCCTTGGAAAAAGTAACATATGGCCTATTCTCAAAGTTACAACATTCATAACACCCCCCACGGTCAAATTGCAATTTGGGCGCTTGGCATCCAGCTCACATACACGACATCTGCAACATCTTGCGAACACAGTTGTGATTTGCAACTTTCCCAGCCAGCTTCTGACAAGCAAAGTCAATTGGGGAAGTTGGATTCGCTTAAAAACTGCATTATTTAATGGCCGCGTGATTCACTGTGATGATTTGCTTAACAACCATGGTAAAATGGTTATAAAAATTGGGCTTGGTAATGTGATAGCTTGCTTAATGATCACAGTGCTTAGCAATCAAAATTCTAGTCCCAATTGTGGTTTTAAGTCAAGGACTACCTGTAAAGCTGGTATCTGCAAAGTTCTAGTGGCTGGAGTCTTGAGGTGTGGCTGGGCAGCGTCTTACACTGTTATCTGGAATGCTGTTCAGCTTGTGGGCTCTGATGGAAGTGCCAGGGCGCTCTCCAGCATGGCTCTATCATCTGCTGTCTAGATCCATGGCCCTCCTCAGATAGCTCAGGAAGGTGTGAGTGGTTGGGTCCAGCAACTGATCAATGCCTGTTTGGGGAAAGGAAATATGCCTGATAATTTTAAGGTGTTGGTGTGTCTTCTTGTGAAGAAGACTTCCCTGGATTGAATTATTTGGACCACTACCACCGTAGGCCTCCAACCTCACCCTTTTAGAGAAAGTCGTTCATGGTGTGGCTTCAACTGCAAAATGCCCACAAAAAAAGTTTATCTGTATCCTTTTCAATCAAGGGTAAGGCTCAGGCATGCAATATTGGCCTAGTTGACTTCTGTTAGGGCCTGGATGAAGGGAGCGCACTCTTCCTGACCTTCTTGAGTTGATATCATTGATCAAGATTGGTGATGAAAGTTAGGAACCTCTATTCTACATTAATCATCCCCTTTCCTGAGCAGAAAAGTCGGATCAATAGGGAAAAAGTTTTCCATGGAGTGTCCCACAAGGCACAATTGTTTTCTTCCTATGCTTCTGTATATACTGCACATTTTTAATTTATAAATCTTTAATTTATAGGTATCCTACCTTAATTTGTACAATTCTAGGTGGTGAACATAATACCCGTCTACTATTTTCTCCACAATTGTCATGTAGATCAGTGAAGTGAAATATTGAGAGTGAATATTTGGCCTAAAGTTATAAAAGTCAGCTTTTATAACCAAAAGAACAGGTAGGATTCATGGTCTCTGGTCAAGAACATTAACTGCTACACCAAGGGTCTGCAACCTTAAACATTCAAAGAGCCATTTGGACCCATTTCCCACAGAAAAGAAAACACCGGGAGCCACAAAACCCTTTCCGTGCCTATTTCTTGAGCGGCCACAAAACTAGCATATGTAGTCGAATTAAACATTGTTTTCTTCTGAAACTTTTCTTTTCTTGGATTTATCCATACCGAGGGGGATTGAAAAGCTCAATAAATCGCGTGCCGACGGGTGTCGCACATTGGCAGTTGTGACGCATATTTTGAGCGACAGGGAGCCACAGCAGAGAGGTGAAAGGGCCACATGTGGCTCCAGAGCCTCAGATTGCTGACCCCTGTGCTACACCAAAGTGGCTTTCAATGAACCTATTGCTAATGGGCATCATTGGTGAGATGCCATCAGCATGCTAATGATACTGTATATTATACCCTGAGTCAAGCTGGAGATGCCATGAAAGTCTTAATCTAGGGCCTGAAAGCCAGGCAGCCAGGGGCCAGGTAGAAGAAATAAGCTGAAATGAAATCCTAACAAAATGGAGTTATTTGTCCCCAAATGACTTTGTTTTCTGTAACAGTTGCAACAGTGGATGGGTGGCTTTCCTCCTTAAATCCCTGTGACTGAGATTTCTTCCTGGATTTATGGTTATTGCTATCTGGAGGCTGCAACCAGGAGGACCTTCGCCTAGCTTCAACTTCTATGTCAGATGTAGCCATATCAGCCCTGAGGTGACGTGGTGACTTTAATTTATGTCCTCATCACTACCAGGATAGACTTCTGCAACCAGCTCTATATGATTAACTTTGAGGACTACTCAGAAACTACAATGAATACAAATGCAGCTGCACGCATAGTGGTGAAAGAGATCAACTTCAATCACATTGTATTAATATTGCACCGGTTGCTAGTAGGCTTTCAAGTAGGTTAAAGTGTTAGTTCCAACCTTGAAAGCCCTGCATAGTTTGGCTTCCGGACCACCTTCTCCAGACAGAACCATCCTGTCCAGTGAACTCATCTCAGGAGATGAGATTATCTAATCTTTATATGAAAGAGAAAAGCGGAGATGCAAAAAAGTAGCATGGATGCAGATGTCCAGTCTAGACTTTATATGATAAAGAACTATTTGCAAGGCAAGTAATGAGGAGAAACCAAGAATGAGAGTACCACTACCACCTCCCTCAGAGGCTAGAATGGTATATTTATTTATTTGCTTGTTTGATTGATAGATTGATTTTTTTATTTCTATATACTTTTAACAGCAATCTACAAAACAGTAAAAACTGAACTGTTTCATATGCCTTTTCTATTATTAATACAAGACTTGTATTAATAGTAGCATACTTGGTATACTAGGCACTGATGGCAAATATATAATGATATGCCATATTTTTTGGATATCACACAAGCATTCACTAAACCCAACAGCAGCAACTCTTGAAAGTATGCCCCATTCGTGCACAATTTTCAGAAGTGGCATGAGAATGCAGTCTCCACAAGTCATACAAGAATGGGGTATGCTTTTGCATGGTTTTCAGAGACTGCTGATGTCATGGAAGAACATTCTTCAGAGCTGCTTCAAGAATGAAGGCTTGGTGTGACCTGGAGCAGCCTCAGGTAGTCATCTGAAACATAACACCTCCTGAAGGTAAGCAGTGTGAAACAGATCTTGGGGAGTGCTGGGCCACAGGTGCACTTGTGGAGTTGCCCAAGGCTCATGCACCTTGAGGAACAGCACAAAGTGGCCTTATTAAGTACCAGTGGTTGTGCTGGGTCTGAAGTTGAGCACCAGGCCTCTCATTCAGGTCCAGTCTCAGGGTAGCTTAGATGGGGAAGGGGAGATAAAGAATTGTTTTTCCTTTTTTTGTGATGTGGGGAGGAGACACACCAGTTGAGTTAAGTGAGGCATTTTCCAAACTTGTGACTTATTACTGACTTATCTTTGTTTTCTTGGATGATCGCAGTTTTAATTATTTTATTTTTCTGTACTGTGTCATGTTCTACTGTAAACTGGGATTCATATGAAATGACAGTGCAAAAAAAAAATATTAAACAGGTAAATCTTTTAAAGTGCATACAGTTTTATAAAGACATGAAAATATTAATTTGTGAAATCTACTGGTAATATGAAAAAGGAACTTCTATTATCAGGCAATATTTATTTGTAAGATTGAAAAAAAACTGTTCTAATGAGATTTCAATTTTGGCATTCTTGGTAAACACAACATGTAATGTGGATAATATAGGAGAGTACCAGCTTTATTGCCTGAGATTGGTGACACTTTTTTTTATTTGTTATCAAAATAGTTTAAACACTACTTGGAACTTCAACCAACCAGCTTTGAATCTTTGAATACCCATGCACACAGAGGTTCTGTTACATGACTCATTCTTTAGTAATGTTTCTGGGTAATAATTTTTTGATGAGGTCAAATCTTGACCTTCTTTATGTATTAATGATATATTGGTCTCTATCCAACTGTCCTGTATCTTTCCAGCCTTTAAAATAGAGTTCATCATGTGTAGCAATAGTTATAGTAGCTCTTTGTTAAAATGTTTATAATAAGAGGCTGGTATTATCTATTATTATTATTATTATTTCTAGTCCAGGTTTTTCCTCATTTTAATTTTTTTATAACTTCATAAACTTTCCTTGTTGTTTTTAATGTCATTAAGTGTTTCTGTTTTTCTTTAAGCTACTCTAATGGGAATTGTTAATAAGTAATGATAATTGTTAATAAATTGACCTCTAATGCTGTAGATAAAAATAGTATGTGAGAGGCTAGGAGTTGACAGAAATTACAACTGTCATTGTGAAGAATATCTGTAATAAAAATGAATGTTTTGCCAAGAGTGATGCTTTTGTTTCAAACTGATACACCATTTAAAGAGTGGCAAAATGATTTATTTAAATTTGTTTCTATGGCAAGGGAAAACCCCACAAATTAAATCTAAGATGTCACAGGATGCGAAGGAAAAAAGGAAGATTGGGTTTACCTGATTTGAAATTGTATTTTGCAGCTTGCTATTTGGTCTGGATGAAAGAGTGGATGTTGGTTTTTCTCCAGAGCAGTCGCATTACATGGTATGGGATCGTAGGGCTGTCATCCTCCGTAACACATCCTCCCCTACCCACACTCCATAATGGCCTCTACCAGCCCATCCACAATTCTTACAGCCCACCCACACTTAGTGGCTCACACTTTCACCTACCCATCTAAGTGCTCGTCTACTGGCTTGCTTGCCTAGGACTTTAATCTCTGGGTTACTCTGGTTTACAGGACTGCTGGGATTATTGTCACTAAATGATAGAGTCATGTGACATCATGCTTTACAACTGCATCACCTAGTGTACTTCCTGTATGCATAATAAGAGCCCTGGCGGCGCAGCAGCTTAAAGTGGTGTTAAAGTGACACCAGCTGCCTGCAATTACTGCAAGTTCAAATCTCACCAGGCTCAAGGTTGACTCAGCTGTCCATCCTTTCAAGGTAGGTAAAATGAGGACCCAGAATGTGGGAGCAATAAGCTGACTTTGTATAAAAAAGAACACCTCTTAGGGGGGCCAAAAGCCCTACTAAGCAGGTATATACAAAAGTATGCTTAACACATTGTAAGCCACCCTGAGTCTCTGGAGAAGGGCGGCATATAAATTAAATTTTTTGAAAATAAAAAAAATAATAATAATTGGGCGCACAGAACTTTACACAATTACTAGAATTTCTTTACTAGAAATTCTATTATGAAAATTAATTATGGACATGCGTGCTTTCCATAAAAGTCAACTTGCAGTACCCATATAATGCTTATAATAGTTAATAATAAGCTGCATTAATTGCAATCTTTGTTTATAGTAAACTATTTCAGCAATAAAACAATAGCATGAATGGCTGTCCCTCAGTGATTATACATTTGAGAAATCATCCCAGTCCAGATTGTTTAAGAACGAAACGGAAAGAAAAAAAGGAAAGAAAGAACATCTTTTGTTGATAGAACTGTGCCTATCATAAAAGTGTACACAATTGTACCTTATGCAAAGGGGCTCCATTCACTTACTACAATGCCGCAGCCATATTAGTTCAATCTGAATGCTGAAAGGGGTTTTTGTGTGTGGTGCAAATGGGCCAAGCCTTCTTTGCACTGGCATGATCTGACCACTTTTCTGAGCTGGCCCACTTGAATGCCTTTTATTCATATGGATAGGGTAAAATGAATTTCTCATGAAAATGAATAGCCATGCAATTAGAAAATACTCATTAGCTGTTATATAGAATATTCTTTTCCCATCCATTTAGTATTATGAAATACCTTACAACATCACGTTACTAAAAAAAAAAAAAGGACAAAAGAAAGGTAGAGTAACACCAGAAGCGAATCACAGATTGGAAGGATTCTCAACTTGAGGCAAAAGCATGTTGGCTCCTGTTAATTGTAGCATGCCTATCCAAATTATCTAAGCATGCCTCCTGCACTAGTCTGAGAGGCAGGAAAACAGAAGCAATTAGCAAGTTTCCCCGTGAACTTATTAGCCTGGCCATAAATCAGTTGACAGTATTGCTAGAGCTGAATGATGTAATTTAATTAGAGAATGCTATGCAGAGAAAGTACCTCATGTCTGTAACTCATAGCAGTAACTTAAATACAATCAAGAAAAGCAGATCCAACAGTGTGGATGCAGATGTCCCGTCTGGGCTTTGTAAGATAAAGATCTATTTGTAAGTCAAGGAATGAGGAAAAACCAAGAATGAGAGCACTGAAGAATACTGGTTTACTAGCAGAAAGTAAATTTTCCACAAGAAAGAGGAGCTTTAGATAGCCAACAGTGTGTGTAGCCTTCCCTAGAGAAGCTGACACTCCTTCCTCTTCCTCTGAGATTGCACTCCTCAGCCCTATTTAGCTGATTGTTTATTTTAGTCTTTGACAATCTCCCAAGTTCAGCAGCTGAGTCCTTGTTCTCTCAATCAGCAGACACCAGCATTGGGTCTGTTCGGAGTCATTATTGACTCCCATAATACAGGGTGAGGGTCTGCCAGGATTTTTTCCAGCATTAAAATCAATATCTCATCTTCCCTGATCCACTTCAGTGTAGCAACTTTCTCTTCTCGTCCCTCCACTTTCTCCTTCAATAAGGAAACAAGGTTGCCCTTGGAGAAGGTACAGTCTGATTCCTCTTCAGGTAGAAATACAATCATTACATGTCCTCTGCAGGTCACAATCATGCTTCCTTTGCTGTTCCTGTTGCTTGAAAAGTTTCCCCTGCAAATTCCCTAGCCAAATTTCCATACCAATCTTCCTAGTTAGTCTGCTGCTGCTTCTCTGGACAAGAACTAATCTGGACTGAAAGAAGATTGTGGGGGAGGAAATGGGACAGAAAAAGAGGTATTCCCCATGACCTCCTAATTACTCTGGACATTTCTTCATTCGTTCATTGACCTTGCAATCTGAAAACTGGTTCCATACTCTATATGTCCTCTTGAGCTGCCTATTGATTAGCAGCAGCTAGCAAACAATCAGCAGCTACAGTCCGCAATCTCTCTTCTCCTTGACTGTCCTTTCTATTCTGTCTCTTCTTTGTCATACTGTTTGGTGTCCCTGTAGTTCAGTCAATCTTTTCTCCCAAATGGTTATTTCTTTTTAACAACTGGCTTCTCAGAAGCAAACAAGAAATGATTTCCATAAGGAGTTCAGCACTAAATCAAAAGCCAGGACTCACAATCAACCATGTTGAAAAAAATTAGTACTCTCATTGTCTCCCAAGTACGGCTTCTTGCTTTCAACAGGAGCTGCATCAGAATATCCCTTGCTGTCTATTGCCATATTCCACATATATTCCACTGCAAGTAATGCAACATTGGTCTATGACAGTTTAAACACATACATTTGAGATCTTGAGAAATAACAGCAGCAAAAACAGAACAATGGCATAGCCTTTTGCATGCCAGTTCATAGGGACTGATTGTCGGCCACAACTGTATGGCAAGACAGAGTGACCCTTTTCTTTTTTGCCATTAAAGGGAAGAATGCTATTTTGCCATACTGAGGGCCTTCTGTTGGTTCTGTCCTCTCTGGGAACACAAAGCCACCAGCAAATTGGTTAAAAGAAAAGAATGAAACCAAATCAACTTTTGAAAAGTAACAGACATTGCCCCCATAACTCCAAAATAGAATTCTGTGTCTGATCAGGGCATCTTTGTCATAGCAAGGATCTGCCAGAGATTCTGCTCTCCAAAATAATAATCATTAATAATTAATATGTATGTACACGTACATGCACATGTACATATGTGTATGGAGAGGGAATCTCTCTTTAACTGTTATCTCAACTTTAGGGTGGGGCATCTCTGAGCAATAAAAAGCTGAAAAGGTAAAGAGAATTTGACACATTAGAAAACAGCCAGTCAATTTTACATGGGGTTGGGGGGATATTGATGCATAGGAAAAATCAAATCATTATCGATCCTGTGCCATACAAAGTTTTAACTAACATCTTACAGAATAAACTTGTATAGACTAAAGCTCACTTCATTAGTGATGCTACGGGGTGTTTCAGAGAACAACATATTTGTGCAAATAGTTGTACTGAATTCTCTCATTGAAAAAAGATCAGATGCCGTTCTATGTTTACACTTGCAATGGGCTCTTCATTCCATCCCAGCCTGTTCTCATCTTTCATTTCCATGTGTTTCAAGATGTCCACAATTTGGCCTCAGGATGGCAGCACATAAAACAGCTGGCTCATACTTTGAAAGCTTCTGTAACATTAAAGAAAGCAGCCAAACAGATCATTGGCTGTAACACAGGAAATGCAGAGAATGTACTTAGAACACTACCTCTAAATATGCTTTCTGAAGGAACTGAATCAGTTAGTGCCATCAATATTAAAGTAGTTCTTCCTATTTTGTTTTAAAGATATGAACAGAATATAAACTCTTTTATCATTACATTTTACTTCTCTTTGATATCCTCTGGTCGACATTCTCTTTTTTACATTTTAAGGACCATTTCACATTATCTGAACATCTTCAAACATTTTTAAATTATTTATTTCTGGGTAAGAAAAAAGCATGATGGCTCCTAATCAAATATAATCATACTTTCCAAATGAAAAATATTTCAAGTTACCTTGTAAAAAACCAGTTTTATTATTAGACATGAATTTTAAATCAGGTTTCCAAGCAGTGCTACTTTTTTGCAAGTTTGCTCAGTGTATGCTGTCACAAAATGCAACTGGGAAAGAAGAGGTGGGAAAAGAAAGAAACCAAAACAAAAAAGAAAATGAACTCACTCACTCTCTGCGGGGGAAAAAGAATGGAAAAGAGCCGATATGTTTAGGAAATGCAGAGCCATTTCTGCAAATAAACAGCATTTCATTATTACCTTTGGAAATGTTCTTCTTGGTTTTGTGAGGGATCGGCACAGCAGTCATTTATACTGTTTTGGAATCAAACTTTCATTCCCTGAACTCCTTTGAAGATTTGAAGCCAAAAATATAATAATAATGAGTAAAATAGGACAGGAGACATTCCTATCAAGGATAACACTGCCTACCAGCAGTGGCTGAAACAAAACTAAACTCAGAACTGGAATTATTTTCGGTTAGGAGATGCAGAGTTCAACAAGGGTGAGCTAGAATTAATTTTTATATCAATAATGCTACAATCATGCCACAGCTCTTAAAATAATTGCTTGAAAATATCACTGCAGTCTCAAATTAGTCAGTCTTCCAGGGAAGCATGGTGAACTAAATATGTCTTTGCGCAAACGGAGCTGACAACTGTGTGGGAAAGAGAAGCCAGTGAATGAATCAGCTCCCCAGAATCCTTTCCTGAATAAGGAGAGGACCAGGGATCGCTCATAATGCTTCATACAGATGCTCCCCACAACAAGATCATAAAACAGCGGTTTCTGGAGGGCTTTAGAGCCCTGGGAGCTGGAATAGTCAGCTTTGATCAAGCCAGATTTCAAAGAGACATTGATTGATTGATTTTTTGATATTAAGAACCTTCAGAAGGATAAATTATATTACATAGGGTGATTTTTTTTCCACTCCTCAATGGAAAAGGTTTCATTAAATTTCAGAACTTAAAGAAAAACCTTGCTATTTGGAAATAAATAGCACAACAGTAGCTAGAACATTAATTTTTTAAAGTTTTTTAAATGGATTAAGGGGCCAGATTAATTGGAAATAAGATTATGAAATAATTAGAATAATTCCTTTGCTTTTAAAAGCCTATTAAAATTACATGAAGATTTTGAATTTAAGTAAAAAAAATCTTTCTCTAGGAAAATATTGCAGATTAGAGAAAAACATGGTAAGGGGAGAATTTGAAAGCTGGTTACTAGAGGAAACCAGGACGAATTTAAGATAATGAAGGAAGACCCACTAATACAAAATAGAGAAAATTATGCCAACTCTGAAAGAATTCAAGGATATTTATCAATAATTTACTCAGAACTTTCTGTTCAGATTGTCCTTTGAAAATGGGTTCAAAAGAGGACACAGAAGAGAAAAAGAGATGTGTTATACTCACAAAAGAGTTCCTGAGAAAAGATAAAGAAAGAATGAAAAGAAATCAGCTTCTGGGACGCCACTATAAAAGAGTAAGTACCCAGACTTTTAAAAGTGAAAAGCAAATTTATAAAGTTGACTTTTTTGACCAAGGTTAAAATATGTATGATTTTCTTTTCTTAGCAGCTCTGAGTGTTTTTTTCAATACCATAACTGAATAATGAGGCTTTTAAGATTTATTATTAGATAAGATACGGGAAGAGAATTTTTGTGATATTTTTAGAGAAAATTATAAGCAACTGATGTATACAGGTATACCTCAACTTATGACCACAATGTGAATCAGAATTTCCATAGTTATGCAAGGCAGATGTTAAATGAGTCTCACCCAATTATACACCCTTTTTTGCCATGGTTGTTAAGTGTATCACTGCAGTTGTTGTTTCACATGGTCGTTAAGCAAATCCAGCTTCCTCTATTGTTTGTTGGGAGACAACTGGGAAGATCACAAATGGTGATCACATGACCCTAGGATGCTACAATCATCCTAAATACATGCTGGTTTCCAATCACCCACATTTTGATCACTTGACTGTGGAAATGCTGCCAAAGTTGTAAGTGCAAGGACTGGTGTAAGTCACTTTTTGCACTCCTGTTGTAACTTTGAATAGTCGCTAAATGAATGGTTGTAAGTCAAGGACTAGCTGTATTGAAATGGAAGGAAAGTGTTAAATTTACGAAGGAATTTCTGAGAGAAGATGAAGAGATAAGAAATTAATTGGTGAGTTATTTGATGAAATTAAATTTCAATATGCAATGGTTTCTTGTAGCGCTTAAAGGAATCTTTTCCGATGAACTTGGAATGATGAGGGTTTATTTGTGTATAGATATAAGATATGGGAAAAAGAGTGGGGAGGTTTTGAATTTTTATTAAAAATGATAAATTACTGTGTAAAAGAAAGAAATATGAAATTGATATTCTTGCTTAAGGTTATCAATATAGATTGCTATTTCTGGTAACTCTTAATGGACTTTTGCTTATTAAGATTAAATCATGAGGTTTTATTACTTGCTAAAAGATAAAAGATGAGATATGGGCTGAAGTGATTTTATTTTTTAATGTTGGAAAAGGTAAAAAGTTACTCAAATTGTTTGTACTTGGTCCTGCTGAAAGGGGAAGTCATTTCTTTACCTATATTTCCCCTACTTTTCCCTTTACATATTTTTTCTTCCTTTCCGCCTACCATATTTTGCTCCCTGCATTTTTTTCTTTTTTATATTTTTCTTAGTTTTCATTAATTTTTATCTATTTTTAAATTTCTGTAAAAATTACCAAAATTAATCATAAATAATAATAAAAAAATTTAAAAACCTATAATCTCAAATTAGTTAAAACAAAATGTATAACTTATTTATTCTACACTTTAATTAAAAGTACAAAAGTTTTTGATGTTTTGAACAGCACACAATTACAACGTTCACAAAATAAATGCATCAGTTACGACAGCTATTTTGAACCTCTCTTATCCTCATTTGGGAAATCACAATTCATCTCAAAACTCTACAGAGCTAAGATAGTCTTGGGCTGGCTAAAATCTTAGTCAATTAATACTTCAAGAAATGCATATAAAATATCAGTGTTCAAATCTAAGATATTTTAAAAGGTAAGAATTAGTTATTAGCGTCTAAACCAAATTTTAGTAAGTTTTCTAGAGGTTATATTTATTAAATGTCATGTTTTTATGTCATATTACATACATTTTTCCTTTCTTCCACAGCTGGGATCTTCTGATGATTTATGCTAGAGTAATTCTATTCCAGTACCATATTTGTAGGAACCGTATTAGCTAGATGACTCACACTTGTTTTGTTAAGCTAGCCCCAAGCATAATGTATCACGCAAAACAATATTTTAAGAACTATCTACAACTTTTATCTCAGCAAGTATCATGTGCGTCTCTAAACACCTGAAGCCTTCTCAACAAAGATTATCTCAGTTAAGGAGTCAATATTTCCAAGAAGTGTCAGGTCTGTTCATTACACACAGAGCAATTTTCAGAAATAACCTCCAATTTCATTTCACAAATAACTTCATATGCCATGATTAGTATGAACAGAAACGTAGGTTTCCACTTTTCCCCTAAATGTCTTAATCCTGTCTAGAGACTGATTTATCTCACAGAACTCTTGTTTAAAAAGCATACATATAACCTAGAAATCATTTGCAATCAAAACATTGCACAGCACAAGTGAATTAAAAGCCACTATAGAAACTGAACAGTAAGGGGGAAAAGCAACCACAAAAAAAAAAAAAAAAAAAATCTCATCAAATTCTTGTTTACTTGCCAAATTAAATTATTTACAAAAAACTGAATCCTAATATTTCCCTCAAATAATAATAGAACTTGTTCCATAAGCCAAGAAATGAGATGGTTCTAGAGCAAGCATCCTCAAACTACGGCCCGCAGGACAGATCTGGCCCAACAAAGCCATTAATCCAGCCCGTACAGGATCACGAGGCTGCCCCACCCACATCGCCACACTCACCTGCCGGTCCCCACCCTTCGGCCACGGAAGGGCTTAGGTTTGTGGGGGCCGGCAGAGTGCTTCTGTGGGGCAGGCAAGGCCAAAAAACGAATGGCCGGAGGCCCCAGAAAGTGTCCATGTGCCCTGTTTTTGGCTCTCAAGAGTGCTTCTGGAGGGCACGGGGGAAGCCAAAAACAGGCCGCGCCTTTTGCCAGCCGAGGAAAGAACTCTTTCCTCGGCTGGCAAAAAAGATTTGCCAGAGACTTCGGTCCACCGTCGCTCTACTGGGAGGGGGAACCGAAGGGTCCGAACAGGAGAGCCTGCGCCTGCTGCATAATTACACCACGTGATGCTTTGCAGAGGCAGCTTTGCTCAAATGGTGGGGGGGGGACTGGATTTCAGCTGTCACAACCGTCTCCTGATTGTTTCTTCACAAATCAAGGGGGGAGATCTTTGCTTGCTCGGAAGATCAATTTTCTCTGGTAATGGTAAGGCAATTTGAGTTTGGGAGAGATTTCGGGCTTGGAATGAGAATCAATCAGGAATCAGGTGAACTTCCCTCCTTTCTGTGGATCTGCGCAACATGGGATTCTTTGAACACCCCCACCCCCATTTCTGCTTCTCTCCTCGCACTGCTTCACAGCTCCAGTGGAAGGGCTGGCAGTTCCCCAGATAGGGCTGCCCAGAGGGTGATGAACCTGGAGCAAAAGTAGAAGAAAAAAGACTGCGCCGCGCAGAGAAAATGTCAGTGCGCAGACGCTGTTCTCTTCTGGGACTTCCGGGTTTTTTGCGCTTCCTGATCTCCCACGTGGGACAGGTAGAAACAGGGGCTCCCTGCACCTTTACGACTGATGGACTCCAACTCTCAGAATTTTCAGGGCTATGAAAGAATTAGGGCTGAAGCCAAACCGGAGGGGGGGATATAATAAGAAACATTCCATCAGAATGTTCAAATGCACAATAATCCACTTGTAACAGCTGAATTTCTTCACTCTTTTTTTTTTGTCTGTTCTGCCCTGCTGCCCCCTCAAATTTCTCATTATGGCTATAAGAGCCATCGGGATAGTGCTACCAGTGGTCGGAAATTCAAATATCCCCCCCCTCCACCATATTAAGGCGAATGTTCTTTTGCATAGTCCCCCCCACCCCCCGCTGATAAAGAGCAGGACGTGTTGGCCTTTGTTCTAATGATCGGGGGAGGATGCTAGGCTGAAGCTTCAGGAGGTCCTGGAGGGCGGACTCCAAGGAGGATGGAAGAAGTTGGGACACGCACATCCCCCTCCCCTCCATTAGATAAAATGTACTTTCACTCATAAACTCATCCTTTATTCCAGAGTTATCTAGATTGGAGATGTGGAGTTAGTTAAATGGGGTGGGGGGTGTTCAAAGAATCCCACATTGTGCAGATCCACAGAAAAGAGGGAGGTTCACCTGATTCCTGATTGGTCTCATTCCAAGCCTGAAATCTCTCCCAAACTCAAATTGCCTTACTGTTGTCAGAGAAAATTCATCTTCTGAAGAAGCAAAGATTCCCCCCTTGATCCGTGATGAAACAGTCAGATGTTTGTGACAGCTGAACCTCTCCCCCCGCCCCCCGCCCCAGTTTGAGCAAAGCTGCCACCACAAAGTATCGTGCGTTGTCAGCAAAGAGGCATTACTCGCACTGGGACAACCAGAGGTGAGCCCAGCCCCACTGCCCATGGCGGCTCCTTCCACAGGTGGAGTTTTTTGTTTTTTGTTTTTGACGGACCGGATCTCCCTCCTCCCCCCGCTTAAATCTACTGTATTTCCTTTGTGGAATTTAGCTACCACACATAGATATCAGTTCTGGTGGTGGCTGGTGAGGCAGCCTGCCCTGGAGTGGGAGGCAGGAAGGGCATGCAATGGAATAGAAATAGGAGAGAATGAAATGGGAGTAGGAATAGGATGGAATGGGATGGAATGGACGTTGGCTTACCTGAATGTCCCTTTTCATTGCATTGCCTAGCAATTCAAGTGTGGGTTTTCTCTTGTCTGCTTGCTAGGGACTGAGTGTAGTATTTTCTAAAAACTGTTGTGACCACGCCTCCTTTGCTCTGCTGAGCCTCAGTTGTTTCGCAAAGGCATCGTCCACCAACGTGTCCTACAGAACACCCCTCCCTGGCCAAAAACTGCCAGCCTGAAGGGTGGGTTGAATTGCCACACATCGCAAGAAAAAGGGATGTTCAGGTAAGCCAACGTCCATTTTCCATTGCGCTGCTTAGGCAATTCAAGCATGGGATATACCCAACCTCAAACCTAATGGGAGGGAGGCTGGCTGGGCCCCAGGGTCCTAGCTGAGTGGACACTCTGTAACACCCTATGGCCAAATGATGCCTCAGCCAAGGCAAAGTATCCACTTTATAATGCCTCACAAATGGTGTTAACGACTTCCATGTAGCTGCTCTACAAATGTCAACTACTGAAGCCTGAGTGGCCCAGACCGCAGATGTAGCCGCACTCCTTGTAGAGTGGGCCAACTCCCTACCTGGTAAAGGTTTGTTCTTGCTACTTTATGCCATTAAAATACATGCCTTAATCCAGCAAGCTATAGTCGTGGATGAAACCTTCCTTCCCATGGAAGATGGGTGAAAAGACACCAAAAGCGCCTCCATTTTCCTAAACGAGACCGTCCTAGCAATGTACCTACGGAGAGCCCTCCTGAAGTCTAACATGTGCCACTCTACCTCTAACGGATTTTTGGGGTCCAGACAAAAATCAGGTGACACTATTTCTTGGGCCCGGTGAAAACTAGAATTTACTTTTGGTAGGAATGAGGGATCCTGCAGGACTGCTGTGTTAGGATGAAATATGCATGTCACTTCTGATAGATAGGGCAGCCAGCTCTGAAATTCTCCTCACCGAAGTAATGGCCAGGAAAAAGACTATTTTGAATCACAACAGACATAGACTAATAGATGCCAGCAGTTCAAATGGGGAAGCCGTAAGGGCTTGTAGGACTAAGTATAGATCCCATGTAGGATATCTATGTATTACGGCGGTCTGAGATTGGTGGCCCCTTGAAGAAACCCCCTAATCCTTGGATGTTGTGCAAGGGAATGGGGAACATCCTGAGCTAGCACTGTCGACAAGGCTGCAACCTGTCATTGTAGTGTAGCTGGGGCTAATCCCTTGTCCAGGCCTGACTGCAAAAAATTCAAAACGTCAGAAACAGACGCTGACATTGGGTCAACATGACATTGAACACACCAAAGGCAGAAAATCCTCCACGAGGTGTTATATATCCTGATAGTGGAAGGCCGCCTGGCTGCTTGGATGGTGTTTATCACCTTCCCTGAAAGATTGTCTTTCTTCAGGAGGATCCTCTCAAGTGCCATACGGTTAACTGGAGCCACTGGGGGTCTGGATGAAGTATGATCTCTTGGCTGAGATCCTGTCCCGAGGAATCCTCCAGGGCCGGACACTAAGAGGCTCACGAGGTTGGCATACCAGGAGCATCTTGGCCAATGAGGGGCAACTAGAAGTAAGCCTGCTTGTTCTGCTAACGATTTCCAAATTACCCTCAGGATGAGGGGAATTGAAGGGAAGGCATAAAATAGGCCTGGAGGCCATGTGGATCGTAGAGCATTGCAATCCAGAGTCCCTTGGCATGGATATCGGGAAACAAACCATGGAAGCTGAGTGTTTTCCGGCTAAGCGAACAGATCGACAGTCAGCTGACCGAATCTGTGAAAAAGTTCCTGAAACAAATCTGGATGGTCTCCATTCCGAAGGATCCAGACTCGTCCTGCTCAGCCAGTCCGCTCAGAGGTTGGAGGTCTCGGAAATGTGCTCCGCTTTCAGTGACATTGTGTGGGACTTCGCCCAACTCATCAAGCTCTCTGTCTCTGACATTAGAGATCAAGAGTGAGTGCCCGCTTCCCGATTTATGTGGGCCTTGGTGGCCATATTGTCAGTTAAGACAAGGACATGCTGCTGTAATAGATCGGTTTGAAAGTGGCAAAGGGCCAGGTGTATTGCCCTCAACTCCAGCCAGTTGATGTTATTTTTGCACTCTGCCTGGGACCATTGTCCTTGGACCACTTGAGTCCCCAGGTGAGCCCCCCATCCAAAGAGACTCGCATCTGTTATCACCACGATGCGATTTGGGTCTTGAAACACATACCCTTTCAGAATGGCCCCCAAGGTCCACCGATTGAGGGAGACACATACCTTGGGTGGAAGAACTACCTTGGACCGGGAGCTGCTCCAACTATCCCTCTGGAATGGCAGTAGAAACCATTAAAATGGCCTCGCATGTCTGCATGCCCAGGGTATGATGGAAATACATGAGATAAATTTTCCTAGCAACTGAGACAAGCTGAGCAAAATTACTCATTTCTGTGCCAATGTGTTCGCCACCAGCTCCCTGATATTCCTTTCTCAGTCGGATGACAGAAAAACTTGACCTTTCATGGAATCTATCATAGCTCCCAGATGGTTGATACACGTGGTGGGTTGTAAATGACTTTTCTTTAGGTTGATGGAAAATCCATGATGCTCTAGTATGTGGCAAACAGTACTTTTTCGCCTGTTGATGGGAGGCTGAGAGAATCAAAACATCATCCAGGTAGCACAAGACACGCACTGGAACCAATCGGATGGCTGCTGCCACTACTGCCAACAGCTTTGTGAAAGTTCTCGGAGCCGATGATAGGCTGAACAGCATGGCCCGATATTGATAGTGGTGGTTGGCGTAAGCTAATCGTAGGAACTTTCAATGTGCTGAATGGATTGGAACATGGAGGTACACCTCCTGCAGGTCCATTAATGTCATGACGTCTCCATCCTGACCGAATGCATCCCAAGATTGTCCTGAGGGATTGCATCTTGAACCACTGATATTGAATAAATCTGTTGAGGGATTTGAAGTTCAGGATCCCCCTCCAGCCCCCTAAAGACTTGGCCACCAGGAACGGAAATGAATACACCCCTGTTCTTTCCTGACCTAAAGGAACAGGGTCTATGGCCTCTATGACCAACAAATGTAGCGCCGATTTCAAATCGTTCTATGATTGCTGTATGTGCCTGGAGCTGACGCGCAATAAACCAACTTGCAAAAGAGCTGATCGAGAGTGTTGGTGTGCTTTGCTGCGTCCGGCCCAAGACAGCTGAGAGGAAATCAGCGCTATATTCCCCTGGCTCTGCAGTGTTTAAATAGCACGCCTGATTACCAGTGAGGTTATAGATCCGTCCCTGCTTATTACCCACACCCATTCATGACATCAGTGCTTCCATCCCGAGTCTAGCAGTCAGTGTCGCGCCAGCGTTTCTTCAGGAAGCCAGCATTCACAGGAACATGTGCCTATCCCCCGACATATCCGTCTTGCCCCCACCCCGCACACAGCCGCCTACCACCCAGTGCACCTATCACCATGTAAGTAAACGCTTCTGTCAGCTTTCACATAACAGCAATGTTGTCAAGCATGTTGATTGGCTTGACAGTTGGATCTCTGCAGCCATAAAGTAACACTTTTCCTGTTGATGGGTAATTGGACACTGGATATAACAGTCTGGAGGTCTGGACTGAAATTCTAGGGTGAGTCTCTGCCCCACCATCCAAAGAACCCAAGCGCCGGACGACGTGACTTCCCATTGGCCTATGAAATGACTTAAGCAACCGCCAATGAGAAGAAGTGGCAGAGAGTCATTTTCCCCTTTTAATGGGTCTTGACCCATCTCCTCTATATGGCCTCTTAGCAGGGGGGTTAAATCTCCCCCGGTCTCTGAAGGAGTGTCTATCTGAAGAACGGTCAAATCCCTGGGAATACGGTCTGTGTGAGTAGGACCCACTGGATCCTGCATCCTGCCAAAAGGGCTGCTGTTGGGAGTACAGTGAATATCTACGGTCCGGTCTCCGATAGGAAAATGGCAGCATCTTCCTCTTGTCTTTCCCTTCTACTAAAATTGGTTCTAAAGCCGGCCCATAGAGAGCAGATCCTTATAAGGAGCTGAAGCCAACTTCCATTTAGACTTTATATCTGTGCTTTGGCACAGCCAAAGGAGTCTACGGGAAGTAACAGTAGAACAGCTCGTGACGCAAATTTGGCCGCATCTAAGCAGGCCTCGGCCGAATACTCAGTAGCTGCCACCATCTTATTGATATCCTGCTGAATCCTGGAATCTTCCAGAGAAAGATGTTCCCTCAACTGTCTCAGCCAAATTAAGGTGGCGAGATTGAAAAAGGACACTGCCATCGCTGCTTTAACAGTCCAAGCAGCCGCCTGGTGAGTTTTCCTGTACGAAACCTCTGCTCGCCTATCCTTTGTCTTCAACACTTCCACCACATCATTAGACAAAACTGTGGAAGATGAAAGGCTGACTACAGGTGTATCAACCGTGGGAAGGTTAAGCAGTTCATCTAAAACAGGATCTGCACAATATAATCTTTTATCATGACTGCTAGGTGCCAATAAAGCACCAGGCTGTCCCACTGTCTCTTAATGACTTCTGAAAACAACTCTGGGCAAGGAATGAAATCCTGATCAGGAGTAGGAATTGCAAACAACTCATTAGGCTTTGCTGCCTCAGAAACGTGATCCTTTGGATCAACAATGATCCCCATATTAATGGCCATTTTGGCTTTCCGAAGTAAAGTTTTGAATACCGAAGGACGAAAGAGCATGGTGAAAGCCGTCTTATCCAGTACCACCCCTTCATCCTCTGAAAACTCAGGATCCCTGCTATCTTCCTCCAGCCTCTTCACTACTAACTGATTCCTGTCTGACAGGAGAAACCAGTCTGGGAACTGTTTGGACTTGAGGTTGAGATTGCCACCCTGACATCACTGATGGCATGTGACCCCCTTGATGCAGACCAGAAGCAAAGGCTTGAGCTAAAGCATTGGTAAACAAGGATTGAAAATCCAATGGCTGGGCAGATCCCTGCCCCTCCCCACAATGGAGCCCCACTGCTGTAGGGATAAAAGTTGCCTCAGGAGCCGAGCAACCCATGGCCTGTGCCCCTAGGTCCGCCCCCAAGATAACCTGGTTAAGGGCTGAAGTGGTCCCCTGAACCTCAGATTGTAACATGTCAGTACAAAGTTGATGCAAGGAGACATTTGGCTGAACAGAGGAATCCAGAACTTCTGGCTGGCAGGCAGGAGGAACATTGCTAACTTGAGCCTTTTGTTGTGCCTTAGTAAACTGTTTTTCAGGGTATTATGTCTCCTTTGGACATCCTTATCACTAGTAGGCAATTTAGAAGGAGGCAGGAGAGTAGCTGGCCTATTGTAACCAGAATCCTTCCTGCACTGAGGAGCAGAGCTTTTAGATTTATGTTTAGTAGCTCTTGTTGCTCTGGGGGGTGTAACAGCTCCTCGATATCAGAGGAGAATTCTTGATCCCCCATTGTGACCAAAATGGAATAACTTCGCGAAATTATCACAAAATCCAAGTAATAATCCCAGGCTACAACTAAAACAAGAGAGAAGTTAGTCTCAGCACAGCGCCAGCCATTAGAATTTGGTGCGAAATTGAAGACCACTAAAAAACTCCACTCCACATAATGGCGCGAGACAAAGAACTGCCTACCAGCACCCGCACCCAAGTTTGGTAACAAATGGCCCAGGAAGAAACTTTCCTCCCCAAATAGCTGCCTCACAATGCAGCCTGTGCACTAGTTCTGGCAGGAGATTCAAATCCGCTCCCTGCCAGCAGGCTCACAAACTCAGACAAAATGGCGCAAGGCCGATATTCAAACCTCTGAAACGCCACAGCGGTGATCTGATCTGCTTCATGTCCTCCGATCCTTTCCGCTGCTAAGCAAGCCGATTTCCAAAAAGTGCTGAAGCAAAATGCTCTTAAAAGCACCACAAGGCCAGAAACCTTCACCGAGTTTGCCTCGGCATGCTGAGCAGGGACTCTGGAGCCGCCTGATGATTAACAGAGAAAAAATGGGGGAGACGGTAATGCTTGCGGACCAGGTAACCAGCTCAGCTGGCAGCAGCAAGACCAAGGGCAGAAAGGCCCTAGCGGAGTTACCCACAATGGACAAGTCTCCATTTGCTGTGAATCAAAGAAAATCATGGGCAGTCGATCAGGAGCCCCAGAAACGATCTGCCCACCATGCAGCTACCAAAGGAACCCAACTGCAGCCGCAAGCTGATCCCAATAAATCCTCTTCTGCTCCCAATCAAAACAATCTAAACAAATTTCCAATAAAACTCTAATAAAATAAAACAACTTACACTTACTGCAAGAGCAGGTTTACACACGTCCCTATTGCTAGACTGAGTGAAACAACTGAGGCTCAGCAGAGCAAAGGAGGCGTGGTCACAACAGATTTAAAGAAATACTACTCTCAGTCCCTAGCAAGCAAATGAGAGAAAACCCACGCTTGAATTGTCTAAGTAGGGCAATGGAAAATAACAATAGCAATAGCAATAGGATGAAGTGGGAATGGGGATGGAGATGGGGATGGGGATGGGGGATGGGGGATGGGATGGGATGGGAATGGAATGGAATGGAATGGAATGGAATGGAATGGAATGGAATGGAATGGAACGGAAATCAATGAGGTATCCCAGTGCACTGCCAGGATTGAAGGGGATCCTGCAGAAGATGCCCCAGGAGAGAGAGAGAGAGAGGTGGAAAGAGAGAGATATGGAAAGAGAGACAGAGAGACAAATACATAGGTAGATATAGAAATGAGAGAGAGAGAGACAGAGAGAGAGAGGCTTCTTAATTGTAAACTCCTTGGGGCTGAGAATTGCTGCAAAATTGAGTATCCTGAAGTGGACTAAACAAGTTAAAAAACCAACCAAGTAAAAAGAAAAGCCAACCAAAAGAGCAACATGCAAACAAAACCAAATAAAACACTCCCAGGAACAAAACAAATGAAAATTTCATGTGTATTGTTTAATGGACTGCTAAATTGGCAAAATGGACTGCTAAATTGACCATGCCCACCCAGTCACATGCCCACCTAGCCATGCCCACCCAGCCGGTCCGGCCTCCCAACAGTCTGAGAAACTGTGAATTGGCCCCCTGTTTAAAAAGTCTGAGGAGCCCTGTTCTAGATCGTAGTCAATGCCACTTTGAAAGAGGGAGATGTTCCAACAGCTTTGAAGAAGGAACTGGTTCATCTAATCTTCAAAAAGTCAGCCATAGATCCAACAGTACTAGGCATCTTCCATCTCAAGCCTCCCTTTTTTGGAGGAAGGTTGTTGAGAAAGAATTTAAGAGACAATAAAGGGTTATAAAATTATCTGGACTTACAATCTGGATTCAGATCTGTATATGAAACAGCAACTGCACCAATCACATTCACGACTGGTGGCTGGAGAAGCTTGGATGACAGAAACAAACTACTATGGTGCTGCTGAACCTCTCAACAGCCGTCATTATTGTCAACCATAATATGTTCTAGAATGCCAAGGGCTGGGAACTGTATGGAATGCAGGGCTCATTCTTCTTCCCAATTCTGTTTAACATCACCAGGAGTTGCTAGAAGGGTTATGGGTTCAAGGTCAAATGCATTTGATACACTAATGACATTCAATTGCACATCTCCACCCTAGGCCAAATGGGATATAAGGCAGTTAAAACTCAATGCCTGGAGACTGTCTGAATGAAGAGAAAGAGATTCAGACTCATCCCAGGCAAGATGGAAGGACTGCTGATTCAAAAGTCTCCTGAGTTCAAGGGATTATCTATATTGATTTTTGATGGGGTTATGCTTCTCAGGAAGAGCATGCTTGAAAACTGGGGATCCATTGAGACTGATTCCTCCTTGAAGACAATCTTTTGTTTTGTGCTTTTGTCATTTTGTTACATTGATTACAGTGATTTGTTTTCTATGGAGTTGCACCTGGGACTACCCAAAAAAAATCAGTGTAAAATCCCAAAAGCTGAAGGACAATGGTGGGTATTCTCCATGGAGGCTCTCCTATTCTGGAACAACTTGCCACATAAAGCAAAGGTAGCTCCATGGCCTTGCAGAAACCTATAAAGAACTGGTGTTTCCAACACAGCTTTGGGACTGATTACTCAAGGCATGTATGTCAGAGTGTTTTTATAACTGTTTTATCACTGTTAATTTTTGCTTTAGTTTTTTGTATTACTGCTTTATTATTTGAATGTGTATTCTGTCTAGAGTTTACCAAGACTGAGGCACTGGATAAATTTCATAAAGAAAAATAAAATCCTTGTAGTCTTCCATCTACAGTCAAGTACTGGTTTAATTTTTTAATGTTTGGCATATTCTCTAAAACCAACTCAACTCACAATTCATTAGCTACTCTCTTTTTAAGTTAGTCAAATGAAACCAGTTCATTACACATCATTCCAAGCCAAAAAAAATGGAAATCAACAATAAATGTCCATACTTTATAAGTGTGATTTCATCAGTAGATATTGCCATTCTAGCCGAGTCACAAAAGGCAGATGTAAATTTAAGCAAAACATCATCATAACTATCCAGAACAGGATTATTTTCTAGATTTAGAATGGCCATTTGGCAGCTTTGTCAAAAGTCCAAGTATAAACCTCACCTAAGAATGATCTGAGATAAATCACAATTTTAAAGGATACATACACTTCAATCTTTTTGAATGATGAATACTTTGAATTTTTCTGGACATCTGACCTATTTATCAGGCACGAAATGAAGAGACTAAAGTCACACAACTGCAGGAAGCAGTGTAGTAGACAGTACAACAATAAGTGGTAGTTGAGTCACCTGGTTAATTGCTTGGGTCAAATAGCTAATCTGAGCATTTACCCAATTCTGGCACAGGTTCACTCAATTTTTATATTATTAGAAGGTATTAGAGACCAGCTCAGCACTCAACAGCATAGCAAGAGGATCAGTTGCCATGCTCCAAGTCTAAGAACTTGAAACACTTTTACCTCCCTTGTAGATAAAAGTCTCACTGGAATTAGTCATACTATCTCCAATCAGTCTGGGCTGGAAATAGTTTTTTCAATATTACTGATTGGAAATATTTAATAAAGAGCCAGCTTGGTGCAGTGATTACCAGGCTAGAAACCATGAGTTCTAATGAGTCTCCTTAGCTACAAAACCACCTGGGTGACTTTGGGCCACTCTCTCGAAGTCCTAACAAGAAGGGAATAGAAATTCACTTCTGAAAAGCTTGCCAAGAAAAATGCAGACACTAATCCAGGCATGACTAACTTGAAAGTATACGTGCATATAAAATTCTTGTCCATTTTCTATTGTGAAGGTGGAAGAGTATTTGCTTCAGAATTGCACATCTTTTTATCGGTCTGAAAAATTTTCACATTTTTCATCTGCATATACAGTATGTATAATAAAAATACTAATCATGTAATTCCCTTTCAGAAGCAAAAAAATAAAAGTCAAAGAAATTTAAGTATAGGGAAGGGAAGGGATCTAATTTATACCAACACCATTTATTATACAGAGTCTCTCATTATCAGTCTAGCCTTCCATAACACGCTTGCTTCCAGCATGTTTGTACATGCCTTCCTGCACTGCCTTTTGCTCTTTAAACAATTCTTTTTTTTTTTTGAGGTTTCATCAATTAATTCAATCAAAACTTTCTAGTGTTTTTCTTCCTCTCAACCCATTCATTCTTTAATGTATTTTGCAAGTTTACCCTTAATTGTTTGTGCTGTATGACCAAACCATCTCAAATAAATTTTTCATACTAGTCATTCACTTTTTATTTAATACACTTCCATTCAATACCTATTCTTTGTAGAACCACTCCCTTCATTAACTACAAAAATTACATTAAATTCCCAACAAACATTTTATTTGTCTTGATATAATTAATCATCAACTAAAGTGACAGACCACACACTCATTTCATTCTTGCTAGAATTACTCATTTTTAGTAAACATTCCATTAAAGATAAAGGTTTCCCCTGTCCAGTCATGTCCGAGCACCGGGTGGTGCTCATCTTTGTTTCTTCACAGACGAAGCCAACCAGCATTGTCCAAAGACACTTCTGCGGTCATGTGGCCAGCATGACCATATGCTGACCCGCATGGAATGCTGTTACCTTCCCACCAGTGGTACCTATTAATCTACTTGCATTTGCATCAGGGGCGGGTTTCAAAACCAGTCATTATCAATTTGCTTATGGGTGCACGCGCACTCATACACACATGGGTGAGTTGGTGGAGCCTCCCGCTGCCGCCAGCTCTGGGGTGAACCAGTAGCAACCCACCACTGATTTGCATACTTTCAAACTGCTAGGTGGGCCAGAGCTGGGGCAAGTAACAGGAGCTCACCCCATCATGTGTCACTCAGGTCTTGAATCCAAGCTATCAGCTTTCCAGCTGACAAGCTCAACATCTTTAAGCACTGAACCATTGTACCTCCAAACATTCCATTAACAACATATAAAAATTCATCTAGTTTTTTGCAAATAAGGTATATCTTCTAGTCATAAATTCCATTTTGCTCTTGGTTTTTTAATTTTCAAATTCACATGTCTCATTGCCTTACACTTTCTACCCAATGTTTACTGCAAATCACTTTGTTATCAGTCAACAACATGGCATCATCTGTATTTAAAATAGATGGGATATTTTCATACTTTCCATTTGTGTAACTGCACTTTTGTGTCACTCTGTAATATGATACCTTTTCATCGTTTTCCAAATGATTCATTCTGTTGGAAGAATAATCTATCTTGTAACAGTTTTTCGTGCAGGACCTGTACTTTTACACACTTTTATTATTTACTCTCTCTATTCCAAAACTCAGTTTTCTGTGGATCTGGTTATCACCACAGAGATACTGATCTCCACCGCTCATCATGACTGATTTTCTAATTTTTCACATACAGTAATACTTTTTAGTGAGATACAGAAGATAGAATCTATTGCATCAGCCTCAGTCATACCCAATTCGTATAGAGCCATGATGGCGAACCTATGGCACGGGTGGCACAGGTGGCACACAGAGCCATATTGGTGGGCACGGGAGCTCAGCTCCGGCACGCATGCGTGCGCCAGCCAGGTGATTTTCGGGCCTTCTGGGCCCACCAGAAGTCAGAAAACACACTGGTTCCGGCCTTCGGAGAGCCTCTGGGGGGTGGGGAAGGCCATTTTTGCCCTCCCCAGGCTCCTAGAAAGGCTCTGGAGCCTGGGGAGAGCAAAAAACGGGCCTACTGTGCCATCACATGCAAAAAGCGGGGGGAGCACGGGAGTACAGGGCGCATAGAATTATGGATGTGGGCACACATGTGTGTGACCCCACCGCGCTCCCCCCACTTTTGGCACACAATGGCAAAAAGATTAGCCATCACTGATATAGAGCATTACTCTGCTGGTAAGAGAGCAATGGTCAGTTTTAACACAACCAAAGTCCAGGTTACCCAAGCATGCTCACATGCATTGAAACTAGAATATCTAATCTGGAGACCATCTTGCAAGCCAAAACACTGACCCGCATCCCACCAACTCCAGCATGTTAGAGATAGATACACTCAGTGTATGTTTATCCCGTTGTTTTAAGTTTATATTTATTCTTCTTGTATGCTGGTGCTGGCTGAAGGTCATAAAGTACATTGGTTCAATTTAGACGCTGAGAACCTGTTTCAGCACTGTCAAATTATTTTTTTAAAAATCTGAAACAAGACAGGGCAGCTGAACTGAAAATAATATTTGAACAAGGTAAAATATAAATTACTAAGCTTGTTACATTTTATAATGCAATCATCTCCCAAGGAAATTTTGAATAATTTGCTCCAGCCAATTATACAAACAACCTGAAGTTATGTTTCCTTTCATTTTAACATTTTATTAGTTTATAGAATAGAATAAAAATACAATATCAAATAGTAGGACATGAAGGGGAAGGGCAAAAGAGAAGAAAGGAAGAGAGGGGAAAAGAGAGTTGACTTCCGACTCACTCTGTTACAGTAGAATAAAGCATTAACATTGAACCTCAACTTTTTATTTTTCCATAATATTAGAAACTAGCTATTTCTATAACAACAAATCAATATCATTAGTAAAACCCAAAATCAAAGTTTCATTTTTTTTTTCACCTCAAGCACGAAGTCCAGAAGTGGTCTCCAAGTAGAACTGAAATATTTCCAATTTGATCTTATTTTGTTCTATGCAGATTTTCGTATAGTAACCAACTTTTCAAAAATAAATAACTGACACACAAAACTCAGAAGGCAATAGCAGCAACATACATTTAGAAGACTGTCCAGACGGCAATAAGTTGTAACAGTCCTTCTCTTGGTCAATATGACATTTCTGATTAATGATGTTGTTGTTGTAGAGAAGGAGAGGCAGAATCTGGGGGCAGGGTTAAAAGAGGGCTCAGCCTAGCATCCCTATGTAGCCACAAGCAAACTAAGTCCAACCCCCACTTGAATTTCATTGACCTTTACCTAACCCCAAGCTGACGCTAATCCTTAGTTGAGAAGACTTCTGTAAATAGGCATGATTAGCTATACATCAGTTTAATTGGACTTTCCCCTGTGGACCTGGTCTTTCACCTGACATTGCTCATTAATTCATTTTTCCTTCTCAGAAAGCAGTATGAAAGAAGAAATAGAATATGTTAAAAAAATGGATTCATTCATATTCCTAAATAAGCTCTTGCTAAACCGTGCTACACAACAGTGCAACCTATTATCATTTACATTGCCTAAGTACTCAGGAACGTAAAATGCTACAATGCCTCAGGTGCTGTTAAGATGGTGCTGCAGTCCAGACCTGCACAATATGCAGTTTGTCAAACAGCCATATGCATCCGGATGGCATTTTCTGAAAAAATAAGTAATCCATTGCTGCCAACTATTGCCACCACTAGGAAGGATCTGTTGTTGCCACCCAGGTTTTCAGAGCACCTCATACCTCAAAAGACATGCTGCCAAGCACCAACATCTCCAAGCACCACGGTCACTGCCGTTGCCGATGCTAATGCCACAGAATTGTTCTTTCTTTGTCACCTTTTTCCTCCCTATAAAGCCTGCTATAGTCTGAGACACACAGGCTGAAATCCCACACAGCCACAAAGCTCACTGGGTGATTCAGGGGCAGGCATTTTCTTTCCACCCCACCTATCTCACAGGTTATTGTTATGAGAATCAAATTAGAAAATAAGAATAGAATAAAAAATGAGAAAAGATTATAAACACCATTAATATATAGAAAAAATAATTTGACAAAATCGCCATCAGTCAGTGGCAAAAATCAGCTGTATTTGGAGTAGCCTACATCCTATGATCCAGGTGTGAAATCCAGCAGGTTCTGACAGGTTCTGGAGAACCGGTAGCGGAAATATTGAGTAGTTCAGAGAACTGGCAAATACTACCTCTGGCTGGTCCCAGAGTGGGGTGGGAATGGAGATTTTGCAATATCCTTCCCCCAGGAGTGTGATGGGAACAGAGATTTTGCAGTATCCTTCCCCTGAGGTGGGATGGGAATGGAGATTTTGCAGTATCTTTCCCTTGCCACACCCACCAAGCCACACCCACAGAACTGGTAGTAAAAAAAATTTGAATATCACCACTACTATCTATACCTCTAATACTATCAAACATCCATACCTGGTATCCCAGGTCCTTGGGAAGGTCTCAATAAAGTGGATTAAAAATCGCAAACTCACACTAAATATCTGGCTGACTGTGTGACCAACCATAACAGCAACAGCAGCAGCAGCAGCAGCTATAATAATGCATTATGTTTTTCCGGTGAGACCCATCTATCAGGGCAACCTGGCCTACCCAAATATGGGACATTTCACACTGCTTCTGCTTTCCACCCCAATCCAGGAGCCTTTGCAGACAGTCGCTTTCATGACAAACTATTTGTTTTAAATTTAAAATTACCAATAAAGAATTAAAGGGGAACTAGTATAGCTATTTCAAGCTGTTTAGCTCTCATCAGAGGGTATCAGTGATGGTATTCAGCTGGTTCTATCCGATTTAGGCGAACCAGTAGCGGCGGCTGCGGGAGGCTCCACCCACCCAGACATCATCACATCCCGTTTTTGACACTCTGCGCATGCGCAGAAGGTCCTGTGAATGCACAGAGGTGTCACGCATGAGCTCACATTTGCAAACTGGTATGAAGATAAGTGAATACCACTCCTGGAGGGTATGGCTAGCTGATAAGAGCTAAACAGCTTGAAATAGCTATATTAGTCTCCCTTTAATTCTTTGTCGGTAAATTTAAATTTATAATAATGTATTAAAACTTTATTCATGATGCCCAAAGACTTTGAGCAGCACCCATCAATCAAATGAAGAAATTAGAATAAAACCAATAGAAGATGGCAAGTGCAATGAAGTGAGTGGGGTCTTACTCTCCCTTGCCAACGGAGAATGGATGAAGATCCAGGTCTTTACTGCTCTTCTGTACAACAGCAGAGGGATAGCCATCCAGGTCTTAAGAGGCGGCATTGTTCCAAAGGGCAGGTTATTCTACAGAGAAGGGGTGCTTCTGGAATCCTGATCAATGACACTGTTTAATCAAAGAAGCCCAGAGAGAACCAACCCCTCAGGATTGAATTGGGTAGGTAGATATTATGAGAGATAGGCAGTGGCTCAAGCAATCAGACTCTATGCCATCTAGGGCTTTATAGGTAACAACCAGCACCTTGAATCACACCCAAAGGCAAACTGGTGTTATATAGGCCCAACAAGCCATGTCCGTTATTTTCACGCTACCACATTCTGGACCAGTTGAAGCTTCCAGATGGTCTTCAAGAACAGCCCCACATAAAGAGCACTGAAGTAGTCAAGCCTCAAGAGGACTATGGTATGAGTGACTGGCTGAAGCCCATCCCGCCCACCATCTTTTTCTATATTTCAAAAAGCACACCAATTCTAGCCACAGCTTACACTTGCTCTTCAAGCTGGAACTACAAATCAAGAAGATATATTATAATAAGTGTGACTGACTGATTGACTGACTGATTGACAAATATTGCTCTTCACTTTTTTTTAGACATATACCCTGTTTCCCCCAAAACAAGACATCCCCTGATAATAAGCCCAACAGGGCTTTTGAGCGCATGGCAATAAGGCCAAGCGCTTATTTCAGGGGTCAAAAAAATATAAGACAAAGTCTTATTTTCTAGGAAACATGGTAGAACAAAAAATACAAGCATTTAGATTTCCCAATTACAAATAAAAAAGCAACAGTATGGTAACATTATTAGGAAGACCAAAACTTCTTAATCTAAGAAGACAATTTCAAGTTTTCCATAAGGGCTTTTTTTTTCTGAATTACAATAACCATTCAGTCGGTTATTAGACCATCCCTCTTACAAAGTGTTTAATGAAGGTAGCAATTTATTTCAGCACTGATGTTTGTATTCAGGTTCTCTGACAAGTTAAAATGAAGGATTAAAAAAGTGATAAAAATTAAATAGCACATGAGGGCCCTCATTCTCAGATCTGTTTGCTGCCACATATCCCAGGAGCTGCAATATAAGTATATTGATTTCACCTTACTAATGTTTTGAGAACTGATGGTTTTCATTTCTTCTTCCTGAGGACTCCATAATGTCCCACATGACATTATGTCCCTCAGGAAAATGTGCCTCAGAATTGCTTACAACTGCTTTTCAGAACCAACACAGTTTACAGTCAAGAGTACTGTAGGAGGCAAAAACCTACACATTACAATACCAATTCATGTAGTAACATGATGCTAAACACACTGTTGATTTTATACTATACTTAATTGGTACTTAATTATACAGAAGACATGAGGTTATTATAACCAGTAATTCTGCTACCATAATTACAATACACAAAAAAAAATCACTAGATTATTTTCCCCCTGCTACATAAATTCTATATACCAACACTGAAGCATTAACGCATCTTAATTTGAGTATAAAGCTGAACATGCATTAATATTGTCAGTACTTTTACCAAAGGCCACAAATTCCCCATCAGATGCTTCCCAAATATATTGGGATCAATGCCAGCCCAGAATAACTGGGGAATTTCAGGAGGTGAAGTCTTATTATATCCAGAACAAAAAAGGCAGGAAAAGTCTAGAGAAGGCTTTTCTGACCTTTAACAGCCCATTTCTGCTTTATCAGACACATAATAAACATACATTGCTCACGATGATAGACATTATAGTAATTCAGATTAAGAAGACAAGGAAGCAATATGCAGCATGTACTATGCAACTGGAAATGAAGAGACAACCAGAAGACTCCCAGAGCTGAATCAAATTATGGATATAAGTACTGGGCCTTTTTCTTTCTTTAAAACTAATCAATTAAAACTCAAATTTCTTTACAATCTCGATTGTTACAGATTTTTGTACTTAGATAGAGTAAGAATGTGAAAGTCAGAACACTGATGATGAAGCAATGAAAACATGTTAGCAGCTCAGTACAGAGAATTATTGCATCCCTCCAGGGTTTCTATCTGCAAACAGAAGTGCGATAAGCTTCTGGCACTTTAAACAGCAGACAAGGTGGTCAATACTTTTCTACATAAACAAGGTACCTGAAGGTGAATCTAGGCACTGGAAGCGATTCTAAAATACTCATAAGACAATGTATATTAAAGATATGGAATGCACTATGATAACATATATAACATTTCACCTAAAATCCCATTCACCTGCAAATTATATCACCCTCTATGCTTCGCTTAAGGATATATAAATGGCTCAATACTCACTTGTGCATATTTTCCACTCCTATAATGATCATGATATAGTATGAAATTCCACTTTGTATAACAAAATGTAAGGCATACCTAAGAAGGAAATAATATGATAATGGCTTATTAATCCAAGTACCAATTCAGTTTTAAGTTTTAAGTAATAGAGCGAAATAAAACACTGCCTGATCTGCTCCTTTGTTGATAAACTGTTATCTATTAGAATTAAATTAGAATTTCAGAGACACAGAAATTACTCTAAGCCATTTTCACCCATTATATTCAAGTTTAATAAATGGGTCCTGTCCCAATCCCTTTTTTTTTTTTTTTGAGAATACATTGACCAATGTTTTGAGAATAAAATCCAGCACTCTAATACTAACTTTAAGAAATAAAAGCACTGAAATGAAAACTCGAGTTACTTACCATCCGAAACAAAAAAGTGCAAGATAAAGGCCCAATAGTGTGGCAACAACATGCCTTATGAACGGACTAGTTTTGCTTGAATGAAGGTAAGTTCGAAACCATACAGCAGCCAGCAAGGCAAACAGTTGGCACACTACAAAGTTGACCTGCGGAGAAGAGACAATGATTATTAAAAACATTAATATTCATATAATTATATGTTGAAGTTGATTTTCTGTTTATGTAACAACAACAAAAATAACAGTGGCAAACTTTTAAAAAGTCATACTTGATAGTCATAGGAATTGTTGAGGAAACTGGTGGGATGCCAAGTAATCATTTCATCAACAATATGAACAACAATAATAATTAAAGCACTTTATAAATTAAAAGTATAAAAAAGTTAACTATTAACTAATATCATGATTTTTATTGAATTGTAGTTAAATGTATAAGGTGAAACTCATGTCAGGAAAGGACTGTTGGTGATGTATAAGAACTGTATTGCCTAATATTTTTTCACTAAATCAAGATAGAAAAATAAATGTTATAGTTATAAATTAAGTACAGTGTAGGTAGATACATAACTCATTTCTGTGTCCATATAGTGCATTATTTATAGCTGTACAGGTAGCCATCAACTTACAACCACATTTGAGACTGAACTTCTATCACCAAGCGATGTGATTGTTAAGTGACCCCTGATTTTGCAACCTTTTTTGCCACAGTCATTAAGCGAATCATACAGTTCTTAAGAGGATCCAGCTTCCCCTATTGACTTTGCTTGTCAGAAGCCACCTAGGAAGGTGGCAAATGGCAATCATGTGACCCCGGGATGCTGCAACCATCGTATATGCATGCTAGTTACTCAGCACCTAAATTCTGATCACATGACACTATGGGGAAACTACAACAGTCATTAGTGGAAGAGCTGATCAGAAGTCACTTTTTTCAGTATTGTAACTTCAGATACTCATTAAGCAAATTGTCATAAGTCAAGGACTATCTGTAAGCATAGTATCATATTTTCCAAGGTAAAAAAGGGAACTGTGAAGCACAGGAACACACATGCAGCATATAGTAGAGTTAATCAATCAAAGGGAACAGATCAACAGTGAAATGCTACTGTTTGGTGTGCACCACGCATGTGTGCACAGCATGCGTTTGGTGTGCACTGCATGTGCAGTGTGGATTTGACACACACTGCACATGCACATACAGCATGCATTTGGTGTGCACTGCGCATGCACGGGCAGCAAACCAGTGGCAAACCGGGGAGGATTTCACCACTGGAACAGATGCAAATGCCCCCCATCCACCCCCAAAATGTGGATTTCCCTTATCTACTTTATTGTGCCATTATCCTATAGAGTGATGCCTAACCTTTTCCCAACTCAGTGCCCAAAGTGCATGTGCGCAAATGCCCAAGTGCTCACCCGAACCCCCAAAATGCAATGCACGCATGGGCCCCATGCATGGGCCCTGCTCCCACGCATGCACACACCCCCACGCATGCCCCTGTGCATGCATGTGTGCCCCCCCACACTCCCCGCATGCATATGCTCCCCATATGTGCCATGCCCCCCTCCCCGTGCATGCACGGCAGAGACCCAAAGACCAGCTGGCTGGTGGGAGGCATGCGCACATAAGCTGAACTGGGGCGATGGCTCATGTGCCCACAGAGAGGGTGCTGTGTGCCACCTATGGCACGTTCGCCACCATGGTCCTATAGCATTATGAAGAATCAGAAGAATGATGAGAAGAACTCATTGAAAACTACTGTATTCATCTGTTTCAAGTAGGGCTGGGATTGGGGTTTTAATCACATTTCACAATAAAAGTAACAAATCTGCAAATAATGCACATTTGCATTATTTTTTATTTTGTTTTTTAAATTTGATTTATATGCCACCCTTCTCCGGAGACTCAGGGCGGCTTACAATGCATTAAGCAATAGCCTTCATACTTTTGTATATATTTATACAAAGTCAGCTTATTGCCCCCACAAACTGGGTCCTCAATTTACCTACCTTAGAAAGGATGAAAGGCTGAGTCAACCTTGAGCCTGGCTAGGATTGAACTCGCAGAATTACAGGCAGCTGGATGTTAATTGCTGCCTTTAGTAGGAGGCATTAGCCCTCTACGCTACTCAGGCTCCTGAGTAGCATATGAATTATTGTTCATACACAAAAAAAAAAAAAAGCAAATCTTTGCTGTATTTGGACTGTAAAGAGGATGAGCTTCTTCAATAAAATAGATAGCAGGGGAACTGTCTGTGTTGTAAAAGAATGGTATTAAGAATTTATTTCAGAATCTTATATTCTGTAGATATTGTAATGGCAACTGTCGCTTTTAGAAAGGCTGAAGAGTTATAGTAGAGTTAAAATGGATTCTTTTCTCAGAACAGGTCTCAAAGCAGATAGCTAATACCTGAAGATATTGCTCAGCAGCCTTTTCACTATTTCAAGTGCTAAAAAATTTAAAGCAATGAGAAGGCAATAAAGAAAAGGAGAACAATGTTTAAAGCATAGCTGCCATAGATAAAAATGCAAAGTAAGGGCATATTTATTAATCACAGGCATTGTGATTCCGTACAAAGGGAGCTCCAAACATTATTGGAAAAAAGTGTGGAAGGTGCATAGAGCACCAGATGCCCATTTCTGACTTAGCAGAAATGGCAACATACAGAAATTGCATAGCAACCTTACAAATAAGGTGAAGAAAAACCAAAGGGAGTCTAATTCCTTTTTATTAAATCAAACACAGTATTGAGTTTCAACAAGCTTCTGGCTTTTCAGAAAGCCTTAAAAGCTTGGATAACTAGTTAGATGAACCTGTCAGGAGCTGTCAACTTAACTGTTGGCTGATGTTGTCCTTAGTTGCCATTATGTGTTTTTTACATTGTTTATTTTGCATCCTTAGTTTTTAAACTCTGTTAGCATACCTGAAATTGCTATTGCAAGTTGGGCAACCATATAAATGGATTACCAGTAAATAAATTTTTAAAAAGACAATAAAATATTGTGCCAAGAATGGGCAGCGTGCTCATGTTACAAAGCATCTAATTTATCCCGTATGTTTGTTTAAAACCATGACTTGGTTTAGAAATTTGTTTACAGCAGATGCCATCAACTGTACAGTGAAATGGCAGCACATGTCCTGTAGTTGCCATTCGGTGTTTTGGTAAATGGGATTTTTTTCTCATACGATTATTGCTTTTTTAGCTTTGTTTTATTTGATTTATGATTTAACTGTTAATTATTGTAGATAGTCAGAGGTTTTGTGAATTATGTAATTTCTAAATACAGGTAGTCTTTGACTTACAACCATTTGTTTAGTGACTATTTGAACTATAACAACACTGAAAAAAGTTACTTATGGCCAAGTTTCAAATTTATAACTATAAATCACGTGATCAGAAATAGGGCATATGGCAGTCTGTACGCTGCAGTATCCTGGGCTCATGTGATCACCATCTGTAACCTTTCCAGTCAGCTTCCACAAAGCAAAGTCAATGAGGAAAGCTGGGTTTTCTTAATGACCATGTGATTCAACTGCAGTGATTCACTTAATAACACTGGCAAAACCGGTCATCAAACTGGGTGTTGCTTCATTTAACAACTGCCTTCTTAGCAATGGAAATTCTGGTCCCAGTTGTAGTCATAAATCAAGGGTCACCTGTCGCCAATTTATTACTATCCCTAATTTAAAAAGGGAAGCGTAAACAAAGGAATCCTAAGAAGGCCCACCCAAGATGGCAACTAGGCCTGAGGGAAAGGCTATTTGAAGAATACTGCTGGAGCCTTGCACATATACAAAATAACATCAGAACACTGTTTCAGTGCAGAAATGATATTGGCACTTATTTATAAGTGCAAGGGTGGAGACAGAATGAAGGAGTGGATTTATCTACTTGTTCATCTACTTCTCCAACAGATATTGTGCCAAGTGTTTCAAAGTTAGAAACAAGCTCAGTCAGAGGAAATATCCTTGGATAGAGAGGTAGAAGAAAAAGAATTTGGATCCAAATCCCCCCTCCCTCCCCCTCTCTCTCACACACACACACAAATGTTATTTCGGCAAGCTAGATATATCTATTTGCCATTCTCAAGTATATCCACAAAACAACTTTCATCCTCTCTCAGATCTCTGGCCCATCTCCGCAGAGCTATAAAGTAATTTAGACATTTCCCCTTTTCTTTGGGGGTATTTGTTTAACATGTAAATAGAGCAAATTAGGCTGCGATTCTCAAAAGAATCAGGGTAGATCCATAGTCACCTTTGGCACAGCATGGTAGAAGATTTGCCAAGGCTTAACAATCTGTGTACTGAATGGAATATTTCCCAGAGACTTCTATCCGAGCCATTTTTCTCTTATGTCTAGTTACAGAAAGTAAGGAAAGCTGTTCAGCATCCCAACACCATTTCACTTGGTTGCACCATTACCAAGTGCAGCATCTGAACAAACAATCTTATGTCTAGAATGTGTGGCCATTAAACTATTTAAGACACAATGCTTCTTACTGTGTCTTCTTTACAGAATTATCCAGGGTGGGGGTGGGATGGGAAGGGAATCCAATTTCCTACTTTCCAAGCTCAGGGAGGCTTTTGAAACCGTTCTTGCAAAGCTTGAAATACTAAGGCTGGCTCAACCTCACTGTAGTAATGTAAGCTACTATTCAAAGACACTGCAACTTACAAGAGACCCAGTGAATTCTTAAAGAGAATCCATATTAAAACTGAGAAGCCCAAATCCTCAAGTGATCAAAACTAAGAATAGGCTCTTGATTTGTGAAATATACCATGCATAGATTGTACTACAGCTAATAAACTTCATCTCACCTGACATGCAACCAATAAAGTTTAGCTTTATATAAAAGCAAAGAATGATTTAGAAAGCCTGAGGTCATAGCTTCATAAAATTAAATGACTGTTTCAAACTGTTTCAAACAAAAAAAAAGTATTATTTGTTCTAATAAACACCTATTGCAAAGAAAAGGACCAACACTTTTTAGATTCACATTCATCTGCAGTTGCCTACAATTAATCCTTCCCTAAGAGAATTTAAGGGGGTTTTTTTCCATTTCTTTGACATAAAATAGTCCCCAATACAGCATATTGTGTCTGTGTGCATGTGTTTTTTATATCAGTGAAAAATGCAAAGAGCAAAGATGAAAACCTATAGAAGAGGCAAAAACCCCATTAAGTACACTAAATAATGTATCTGGAAGACCACTGAAACTGAAAGAAAATATTACTTGAGAATCAGACTTTCCAAAACTAAATGCCAATAAAAGGAGTACTGTATTGTAAGTTGACACCTTTTCTAAAAGTGGATTTTTTTCATTATGTCTTTTACTATCAGCTATATCTAATCCTCTTCTTTGTCTTCGACAAGCTCTCCATGATTCACTCTGCAATGCAAGTGGGGAACTTGTAACTTTCCAGGTATTATTGAACTACAATTTTCAGAATCCTTCCTCACCAACATGTTTTTCAGTAACATTTAGGTCACAGGTTCTCACTCAACTCTCACTTAAAAACATTTCACTCTGCTTTCACTTTATGGTTTAACTTAAAACATCTTGTGATCTAAGAACTTGCTGATCCTTAGGCTCTGAAATTCACTGTTGGGCAGCATTTCCCTTTTTTAAAATAGAAAGATACTTGGGTATATCCTGACATTAGAGGGAACTTGGAGTCCTAGTGGACTATCATTTAAATATGAGCCAGCAGTGTGGTGCATCCAACAGCCTGGAACAGTTTGTGGTGGTATTCCAGGCCAATCCAATTGCCAATCAACTGCTTGTGCTAAATCAGGCTTGCTGAAGCTGACCAGGCTGTTTGCTCCAAGGAGGCAAATTGCTGGGAGGCAGAGGCAGATTTTTTTTTCTTATTTTCCTCCCCAAAAGGTAGGTGCATATTATATTCCGGAGCATATTATAGTCTGAAAAATACAGTAATCAAGGACAGAAGCAACTTAGAACTAAGGAGAAATTTCCTGACAATTAGAACAATTAATCAGTGGAACAACTTGCCTCCAGAAGTTGTAATTATGCAACTATCTCCTCCCCGGTGTCCATCAACTGTTTTAGGCTACTTTTGAAGAGGGGGGCTGGAAGACCAATGCAAGGACACTAAGGTAGTGTTCAAAAGAAGCCTCAACCCAAGTTAAGTGCTCTTTCAAAAGAACAATTTTCCCTCTTTCAAAGTAGCCAGAAAACAGTTGCCATATTGGGGTCTAACAATCTAGCCATATCTCAAAACTTGCCTCCTGGTCACTCCCAACTCAGTTAAGAAAGTGACTGGTGGATGTTTTGCACTTCCTAGTGACATTTGTGGAAGGGGAAGTTTCATGAATCCCTCAAGCCTTTTCCTTAAGTTGTCCTATGCACAGAAAATAAGGCATTTAGAGCATTTTTCTGTAGAGAGTAGATGTTCATTGTTAGGGCATCAAGATTTTTTTGGGGGGGGGGAATCAGTCTGTTCCAATTTATTTACTGTTTCTTACAAGCTGGGTAAGAAAATGTATACCATATTTTTTGGAGTATAAGACGCACCTACCTTTTTTGGGTTTTTTTATAAAAAGTTTTTAAAAATTTTTTAGTCAAACACATATACAATGTATTTCTATATTATACCCCTTCCCATTGTCTTCTATTTTCATATCCATCCTCACATTGGTTAATTATGTGATATTACAATTGTTTAATATAAATTCAATATTTTAATATAAATCAATTAGTTATATAACTATCATTTTTTGTATATTAATCAATATTATTTATTTATTTATTTATTTATGTGATTTATATGCCGCCATTCTCCCCGAGGACTCAGGGCGGCTTACAAAATCAGTTATGAATACAAATCACAATAAATACATTAAAATACATTAAAATCCATAAAAACATTCTAAAAACTATATAACCCCACGACCGTAATATTCTTTAAACAGCCATGTCTTTAATCCCCGGCGGAAGGAGAGGAGGTCGGGGGCCGTCCTGAGGTCGGTGGGCAAACTATTCCAGAGGGTCGGGGCTCCAAAAGAGAAAGCCCTCCCCCTGGGTGCCACCAACCGACATTGCTTGGCTGACGGCACCCGGAGGAGGCCCACTCTATGGGAGCGCACTGGATGGGGGGAGGAAGGCAGGAGGTGGTCCTGTAAGTACCCCGGGCCTAAGCCATGTAAGGCTTTATAGGTTAAAACCAGCACCTTGAAACGAACCAGCAGAACAACCGGTAGCCAGTGCAGCCCGCGCAGGAGAGGTGTAACACGGGAGTAACGAGAGGCCCCCGTAACTACCCGTGCGGCCGCATTCTGGACTAACTGAAGTCTCCGGATATGTCCCAAGGGCAGCCCCATGTAGAGGGCATTACAGTAATCCAACCGAGAAATAACCAGGGCATGGGTGACCGTGGTGAGGGCGTCTCAGTCCAAAAAAGGGCGCAACTGGCGTACAAGACGTACTTGCGCGAAGGCCCCCCTGGTTACGGCCGTCAGATGGTCATTCAATGATAGCTGAGAATCCAGGAGGACACCCAGATTGCGAACCCTATCGGATGGGGTGATTGTCTCCCCACTGATCACTAGAGATGGTATCTCAGGATCCCGAGATGCTGGCACCCACAGCCACTCCGTCTTGGAGGGATTCAGTCTAAGCCTGTTCTTACCCATCCAAACCTGCACCGCCTCCAAGCAGTGGGACATCACGGAAAGGGCATCCCCAGGGATGAACATGATTCCCCAATATGAACATGAATATTCCAATTATTTCCATGCAATCCAATTTCTTACAAAACAATTAATTATATTTACCAATAATAATAAACCAAATAATTTCCCCCATATATTCCTCCAAACCACAATTTAACCATTTCTGCTTTCAACATAATATACAATTAATAGTATCTCAATTATTACAATTCCCTAGTTAAATAGAGCTTTTTCCTTATGTTACTCATTTTCACATCTTAAACTCTCCCAATAACCCAAATAGTTTGCCCATATAATCCTCCAAATCGCAACTTAATCATTTCTACTTTCATCACAATATATAATTAAAAATATTTTAATCATTACAATTTCCCTAATTAAATTTAAAAATGTTCTAGCTGTTATCCAAACTACAACTTAATCCTTTTTACTTTTACTACCATATACTATTAAAAGTATTTCAATTGTTACAGTTAATACTTATATTTCTAAAAAAAAGAAAAAAAGAAAAACTTATTGTATAGATTTCAAAAATACAAAGACAAATATTCCAATTATTATTCATTTCATTTTTACAATGATTTCCCATTTATTTCTTACTACTATGCATATTTCAATTCTAAATATGTATAACATCTTTCTCTTTCATTTCTTTTTCTCCCTTCCCATTTTTATTTTTGCCTTTTTCTTTCTCCTTTTTTTCTTTTGTGTTTTAAAATCTTGAACTCTCCTCTTTTGCCCTAAATTTCCCATTGTTTGCACCTACTATTTTTGGTGAGGAAAAAGAAGAAAAAGAAATCTCCCTCTGCCTCATTTTACGAGATTGCAGCAAACAGCCTGCTTTACTTTCATTTTCATTTTTATTTTCAGCATAGCTTGATTAGCACAAGGGGAAAAAAATCTGCTCCAGCAATTTACCTCTTTGCAGCAAGCAGCAGAGCTCTGTGCAAAACAGCTGAGAGCAAATCAGCTGAGAGTCGGGAGGCTGATCCAATCAACTTGTGCTTATTAGGCTGTGCTGAAGCTGAAAGGAGCTGTTTTTTCTTGCTGTTTGCTTGCAAGGAAGTAACTGCTGCGAGGCAGAGACCAAAGCGTGGAAGCCAGTGGGTGGGCGGGGCTACATTCAGTGTATAAGATGAAATTTTCACTCCCTTTTGGGGGAGAATAAGGTGCATTTTATACGCCAAAAAATACGATAATACTAATATAGATAATCCTTTGTTAAGTGAGTTTTGCCCTATTTTATGACCTTTATTACCATAGTTCTTAAGTGAATCACTGGAAATGTTAATAAGGATAAGGATAAGGATAATTTTATTTCTATACCGCCCCTCTCCCGAAGGACTCGGGGCGGTGTACAGCCAGGTAAAAACACAATACAAACATTGCATGGTTGTTAAGGAAATCTGGCTTCCCCATTGACCTGACATGTCAGAAGGTAATAAAAGGGGATCACATAACCCCGGGACACTGCAAGCATCATAAATATGAGTCAGTTGCAAAGCATCTGAATTTTGATCACATGACCATGGGGATGCTGCAACAGTCATAAAAATGAAAAACATCGTAAGGCACTTTTTTCAGTGCCATCGTAACTTCAAACATTCACTAAACGAACTATTGTAAGTTCATGTACAGGACTACCTGTAAAAACACAGACTGAAGAGATAGCAAAAATGATTTTCATGATTAAAAATAATAATGATAAAATTGTGGCAGAGAGCCAATCATCTAAGGTAAACACACATGCAACAGACTCTAGTCACCATTAAAAATTCAAAGGTCTATGAAACTTCATTACCAATTTCAATTCAAAACATATTTCTATTGAAATATTTGAGGGACAAATAATGTAATTAAGAGAAAATATAAATTGTAGATAATTAACAACACATTAAGAAAATACTATAACATATAATATAATATATATTATATATGTTGGCCTTGCAGGGTAAACGACAGAAATCACAACCAGTTGGGCTAATTCTACCGCATTGACAGAATCTTGCAAATCTGAAAATACAATCTTTACACACACACCCTTCCGCCATTTTCCTTTACAACCAATGAAATTAGGGAGGATTTCTCCTGAGCCTCTTGCCGTATCCAATATCCATCTGTGGGCTACATTGTTTCTTATCCAACTGTTCCCTTGGTAGTATCTCTTTTGGTCATTTTTCCAAAGTCTTTCCCAGAAGCCATTACAATATAAACATAAATTATCTTGATACAACAATGGATATAAAATTTCCTCACAAATATATAATTTCATCAAACAATCTTTGTTCTGAGTTACACTTCCCTAGCAGATTATAAATTATCCCTATCATATATTCAGGGTTATGAATTATCAATTTTTAAAATTCTATCAAATTACTCAATTTGATTAATTTTGTTTCTGTAATTCCTTTGTTGCTGTGCTGCTTACAGTATGTATTTGAAGGTACTGAAACCAATTAAGTATGGAAGAGAAGTGTGTAGCAAGAGACTGGAAAGATCTTAATTTTCCCTGTTAATAATAAAGTTTGTATTCTAAAAAAAATTACCGACTTGTCTTTGAGTTACCAAATATTTTAAGATCTCTTGAAAATTGCTTAATTTTGTGTGTATCAACCCCAATATGGAGTCATACCCCTTCCATAGATGTGAAGGAAATATAAACCTTTCTGAAATCCATTTTAACCAGGTAGCATGACAGTAAAATCTGAAAATTAGAACTGCTAAACCATCTCATTCTTTTGTGGGTGAATTCTACAAGTTTCTGAATGTAACAGTTGGCCTTTTATTACACCATATATAATTTAGGACTTCAGTGAATACCTTATTTTCAATCAAGATTGAAGTCTCTAAAATAGAATATCTAGTTTAATAAAATATTCATTTTTCCCACTCCAATTCTGAACCAAGACAGGTTTAATTTCTTCCATCTAGAAATATATGTTGTTAAGTGTTGCCAGGCTGATGAATGTACATTTTTAAAGAGATCTTTGTTCCTTTTTATCAAGAAACATTCCTAATTATTTGACTTTTATATAGTAATATTAAAGCCTATTAGTCAGTGGTGGGTTGCTACTGGTTCACCCTGGATTGGCAAACTGATAGCGGTTGCAGCGGCGGGAGGCTCCACCCACCTGCCCATGCTTCTGTGCATGCGCAGAAGTGTTGCACACACGCATAAGAGTGCACGCGCCCACAAGCAAACTGCTAGCAGCGGGTTTTGAAACCTACCCCTGCTATTAGTTGATACAAAAGTTGTTTTCATCCTGCAAAGTTTCATAACAACTCTGAGTTTTTCCTCTGTTGAATTTGACACCAACCGTATTGTTTTATATATTCCACCAGCATGTTTAAGGAGACTATAGGTTGATCAATTCGTTAGTACAATATCATTAGCAAATAGTTCCAATTCTTGTTCTTGTGAAGTGAATTTCACTGAGGGAAATTTTATTCCCTTTAATTTTAACTTTTTGTCCTTTGTAGATATTCCAGATCCATGTAAAAAAATTAGACACAAAGAACCTGTTGGCAGAGGAGGGTTTTTTTTTTCATTTCTAAAATGAATGGATGATAACAGTAACAAGTTGCACAAGGAAAGGCATTTTTGAACACACTTGATTCATCAACTTTGACCTAGCAAATTCTCAAAGAAAAAAAGGTTAATGTTTACAGACAAAAACAGATATTTGTCCTCTGTTCCTGGCTAAGAGGAGAGGGTCCCAGTTTTTCTTTAAGGTAACCTACAACATAATGTTGTATGAATTATCGTCTTCATTTAAGAAGTTAGCTATTAACTCACTGTTCATATACTGTTCAATTTCGTTTTCACCTATCTTTATTTCATACTGGTAAAGAAACTTATATCCCAATAACACTGTGAACAATACTGTTGAAAGTACAGTATATATATTTTGAGTCATCCATAGCAAGGAAGCCACGGACCTAGACTAAATATGATCTACTTAGGAGCAGGAAATTTAGCACCAGGACAACAAGGGTATCAGTGTTTCATAAGCCCAGGAAGGCCAGAGAAAGAATATGCTGCAGTTCAGGCATTTCCTGGTACATCACAGCTCTGGGACTGCAAGAAGTTGCAGCCACCCCAGGCTGGGCCACCAATGCAGCACAGAAACCACAGGAGACAACAAAAAACCACCACACCACAGGAAGCCCCAACAATGCGGCACAAAGCCACCATGTTCCAGGAAGTACAAAGGGGGTACTTGGGCACTGTGGCTCTCTGGCTGCTAGAACTTTGAGCTGCAATAGAATCTAGAACCTTGAGCTGCAAAACCCAACCCAGCCTAGCCCAGCAATGCCATGAAAAGACTACTTGGGTGCACTGGGAGGCACACACTTGGTGCACATAGTCACCTTCATCACCCTGCACTCTGCCACCCCAACTGACCTGCAAAGGTTGTAAATGCAACGATTGATTGTAAAGTTATTTTTTCATTACATCGTAACTATGAGCAGTTACTTAAATGAGACAATCACTAAATGAGGAGTACCTGAAAATACCTAATTGAATGCTTTGTATAATTCTAAAACCATCTGTAATTATTGAACTCAATTCTTGTATGATACTTTTCAAATCAGATGTAAATGTAGCATCAAAGTTTTGCAAATTACTGGCAAAAGTAACAGAATGATGAAACAGTGGTCGGGTAATTCAAAAGCAAGTGTTATCAAACTAAGAAATTCAGTAGAGGTATCTTGATTCTGCTCCTGCCTTTCAGAGGCTCATATACACTTTCTCATTTTCTCACATATGTGCAAACACAAAACAGCAACATTCAGACTAAATACGTATAAAGGAGATAGTGAGGAAGCTACAGAGTTCACTGCTTAGATAAAGTTTTATGCACCAAGGAGCAAGATGTAAAGTCACTTTTGTACTTTATTTGTAAATGCCATTACAAATGCAAAAGTAAAGAAATTACCATGCTACCTAATTATTTTTTTACCTATACATATAAACAGTTTTCAAGTTTTAAGAGCATTGACTAAAAATTCTCCATCTCGCGTTACTTTTATATGTGTTATATATAGAATGCTATTTTATTGCAGTTTTTTCAATTTACAACAATTAAAATATCTCAGCCAGTACACATGCCAGATGCTTTTCCCATTACAGATTAAGTTACTAATGCGGGACTTATTAGGGTAGCATTTGACCCAATTTTGTTACACTTCTATCTAGGGAGATAGATCACACCTTTAAAAAGAATACAAACTGATTACAATATCTTTTTCAAATGGGAGGACCCCTTCATATTTTATCTAGCATTAGAAAGGGCCATTGTTAAGGCTATGATTCAGAAATGAATAGTCATATAAAGGTTTGATGAATGCCAGCCTAACCACTATATAAACAAGAATGGGCAAAACCTATGGGGAAATATGTACTTTTCCCATCTGGTGAATGGTTACTAAGGCAAACAGGATCTATTTTTTTATTCCTCCCACCTCTTGAAGCCAGGTGGGTGGTGGTGAAAGAAATTCATGCTTAATTTCCTTTGAAAGAAAGTTCACCTTCCTTCAAATGCGATCTTCATTTTGCATTTTTATTTTGAGTGGGACGCGGTGGCTCAGTGGCTAAGATGTAGAGCTTGTCGATCAAAAGGTCAGCAGTTCAGCAGTTTGAATCCCTAGTGCCATGTAACAGGGTGAGCTCGTTACTTGTCCCAGCTTCTACTAACCTAGCAGTTCGAAAGCACGTAAAAAATGCAAGTAGAAAAACAGGGACCACCTTTGATGGGAAGGTAACAGTGTTCCGTGCACCTTTGGCGTTTAGTCATACCAGCCACATGACCACGGAGACGTCTTCGGACAGTGCTGGCTCTTTGGCTTTGAAATGGAGATGAGCACTGCACCCTAGAGTCAGGAACGACTAGCACATATGTGTGAGGGGAACCTTTACCTTTAGAGGACAAGGTAACTACACTCTGCAAAATATTTTAGCCTGGATTTTTCACTTTTTTAATTCATCATTTCAATGCAAAGCCTGCCTTTCTATACAACAGTGTTGAGTAAAGCAACTTTTTTAAAAAGTAAAAAGTAAAAACCTGCCAATAAGACAAACAGTCAAGGTCAGCCAGATACAGGTAATCCATGACTTAAAACTGTTCATTTAGTGACCATTCAAATTTACAATGGCATTGAAAAAAGTAACCTGACCAGTTTTCACACTTAATAACTGTTGCTGCACCCGAATGGTCATATGATCAAGATTTGAGTGCTTGGCAACTGGCACATATTTATGATGCTTGCACTGTCCCAGGGTCTTGTAATCACCATTTGTAACCTTCTCAGCCAGCTTCCAACAAGCAAAGTCATTGGGGGAAGTCAGATTTGCTTAATGACTGAATGATTCACTTAACAATTGCTGTGATTTGCTTAACAACTGTGGCAAAAAGGTTGCAAATTGAGAAAAACTCATTTAACAACAGGCTTAACAGCAGGAATTTTGGGCTCAATTGTGATTGTAAGTTGAGGACTACATGAGATGTTACTGCTCTTTTAATGGCCATTTAATAATCATCATCACCATTAAAGGATGACTTACAAAATGATGGAAACACTTAAATTCTTTAACCATATTCTTTATTTTACAAAGGGCAAAAGAGAACAAAAGTTTGCAGCAATAGGAGAAAATAGGCATGGGAGAGGATGCAAACTTATCCATTCTGGAGACAATTTTTCAACCACTGTTGTTCCACTGGACTTTTCAAACCCTAACTAAAGACGGAACTCAAGATTCAAATAAGCAAATGGAAGGAGATTGGCAAGAGTTTGAAATCACATCAAATATATTTTACAGCCCTAATAGGGTTGCTAAAAAGTGATTATCTTTGGAATTCCCAGCAGGCTGCCTAAGGTTGCCGAAAGTACCTGCTGATATCTTTTTTGGTACACTCCAAGCTTCCTGCTAGCTTCCGTAGAGCACAGTAGTAGGTAGACCTATCTAAAAATAATTCTGGCATACTAATATTTTATTCTCAAATATGTCCCTCCCCTCATTGCCAACATTTTGTAAATGGGGAAGGCCTTTTCCCCAGAGTTATTTTAAAACTCAGTTTGTTAGGTTTATATCCTGCCTTTCCATGTGTAGCTCAATATTCCAAACATTCAAGTGAAATCAGGCAGGACATAAATCAAATGAATGAATGAATGAATGAATGAATGAATGAATGAATGAATGAATGAATGAATCTCACACTAAGCTATCACTGATATTAAACAACATGCAAACTCATTCCTAGACTTTGTCTAATTTATTTTGTACTGAGATGTTAAATGGTTAAGTCCAAGAGCAATCCTACCAGTGAATTCTGGTAGTGATCTTAATTTTAATAAAGATAAAACATTTAATACAATAATTCCACCACATATTCTACTTTCAGATGAGAAAAGTACATAGGTGATTAAAGGTGGCAAGATTCACATTTATTTTCTCCAGCTTTTTCAGTATAAAAGAGACAAGATTTTGTTTTGTGAAAATAGTGCAGGCTTCAACTGTTGACAAGTCTGAAAACAGCTATGGCACTACATTTCTTATGAAATGTACATTTCTTATGAGAATTACTTCTTTACAATTTGATATGCCATGCCAACCCAGGGCTACTTGTTTACAGAAAGGGAAAAGAAATTCAGAAGAGAAAACAAAGCTTTCACATATAGGAGCTATTTAAAATAATCACTGGGGGCTAGAATTTGGAGCCAGTTTCTATTAATTACATAAACATGAGAAGCCTATCTCTCTCTCTCTCTGCTTTATTGGCTATGAAAAACTGGAGTAGAATCCTTGAAACACTGAAAAGAATGGAATTATAACAGTCCTACAAGGCCAAAGACTGGATTAATAAAACCATTCTAGGATTGCCCAAATCTTCCAGTTCTGTTTCTTCCCATATATGCGATCATCTACCTATCAGAAATGGTGCAGAGTCTCCTGTTTGGGCAGGGGGTTGGACTAAATCAGGGGTCAGCAATCCGTGGCTCTGGAGCCACATGTGGCTTTTGCTGCAGCTCCCTGTTGCTGGTCAGCTCCACAATTGATAGGGCTTTTGGTTAGGACAGATAGAGGAAAAAGGGTGCCACACTAGGAGGAGACTATGATGGGGGAACCAGACTTCCGGTCGGCTCCAGAATTGAATGGGGGCTTCCAGTTAGGACCTTTGTGGCTCTTTGAGTGTTTAAGGTTGCCAACCCCTGGACTAGATGAACTACAAGGTCTTTTCCAACTCTGTTATTCTGTTATCCCAAGCCAGAAAAGAAGATTATTTCAAAATATTACAATGGTTTCCACTGAATATTCTCCTTGCTTATTATTTCTTGCAGGCTAAAGATACATATTGATCAAAACCCAATGCTGCTATTCATAAAACATTTAAGTAACCCATTTCAAAAGTGTGACAGACATACAGGTAGTTCTCACTTAATGTTTCAGGCACCATTCACAATCACAACAGTGCTAAATAAAGAGATTTATGATCTGTACCCTAAGTACTGGTAGCCGTTGACTTATAACCACAATTGAGCCCAACATTTCTGTTCTTAAGCGAAACATTTTTTAAATGATTTTTGGCCCATTTTACAACCTTTATTGCCACAGTTATTAACCAAACCACTGCAGTTGATAAGTTAGTAACCTGGTTGTTAAAAGAACATGCCTTTCCCTTTGATTTTGCTTGTCAGAAGGCTGCAAAATGTGATCACATAACCTTGGGACACAGCAACTGTAATAAGTATGAACCAGTTGCCAAGCATCTGAATTTTGATCACATGATCATGGGGATGGTCGTAAGTGTGAAAAACAGTCATAAGTCACTTTTTTCAGTGCCGTTGTAACTTTGAACGGTCAGTAAATGAACTGTTGTATGTTGAGGACTACCTGTACAGCCATCACAGCACCTCTGTCGTCATGTGATGAACTTAGGTGCTTGCAGTTTGCCACCGTACAACGACAGGGTGCTATAACTTCCCCCACCCGCCTATCTCTCCTCCACGCACCAGGCCCACCAGTGCATGCAAAGCTGCCACAGCCCATCCTGTTCTCTGTCCAGGAGGCCACAGCAAGTTAGAGGCCCATCAGAGCCCACAAAGTAAACATCACTCTTTCTCCGCAGCTGCTCACAGCAGCTTCTGCATTCTCCCAATTGTTTGGACGCATCCTTCTAAATGTCCGAAGGATCGCGAGAATGGTGCCTGCTCTCATGGTGATTCAGAAGCCTCCTTCTGTGAGGGCAACCTCCAAAGGAGGCTTTCAGAGCCACCGAGAGGATTATTAAGTGCTGGAACAAGCAAATATGGGCCCCCTCACCTCATTTCATAAACTGAAATGAAATATAAAATAGATTCATAAACGAAATGAAACTAAACTTTCAAAGTTAAATAAATAAGTAATGGAATTAAAATTCAACAAATTACATAAATAAATGTTCACTGAGTTTCAGATTAATAAAGGTTATGTCAAACAAGGCTGCAAGGTGGTTTTGCTATACACACAAAGTATAGAGTATGAAGTATATATCCAATAGTTTTTCTTTTTAAAAATTTGGTTTTGTAAAAATGATTTTAAAAAATTCCCCTTCATGGGCTCCCTCTGAGCTCCGTGGGCCCCAGAACAATGTACCAGCTGTACCCCCCTCTCCTCAGGCCTAGAGGCTTCCAAAACAACACAAGAGCAGGCATCATTCTTGCAATCCTTGGGAAGGCTTCGGAGATTCCAGTCCCAGTTATAGTCATTAAGGACTACCTGTATAGCCTTTAAAATCCTTTTTGTGGCCTCTTGAGGAACATGCTGCCAACATCCAGAAGCACAAAAAAACAACAGCACAATTTCCTGCTGAATTGGGGCAGGACAGAAAACAAAATACAGTACAATTGATGAGCTCTCACTTTGAAAGCTTTAAACTTATTTTAAACAATCTTTCCCATCCCCACCAAAAAAGGAAAATTCTATCCTTCCTTATTTGCCACCAGTCACCTGCTGCTCTCGGTATGCCAAATAATAATTTTATTAGAAAGTACAGTCCTGCCCACAGAAAGCAAACACTCACTGTTGAATAAAGTGACTCAAACTGTTGCTATCTGCACTTTATTAATTTACTGATTAAAAGCACACAGTTCTCAAAGTGGCACCATCCTAAAGAGACAAGGGTGGTATATTTCACACTTTCTTGCCCTCATTTTAAGATACAATTTTCCTCCTGTTTGAACAAATAATACATGGGAGTTTATATTATTTTAGAGTTTTAAGTTTCTTACTCCTCAGTATTTAAGTGTTCTTAAGTGTATTACTCCTCAGTATTTAAGTGTAGCAATTTGTTCATGTCGTTATGATTCTTGCTAATAAAAGCATTTTATTGCATTTTATTATACAATTATATCACATATTTTAGTTTCTAAAACCAACAGTCCAGCCAATTAAGATGGTAATCTTAAATCCCAACATTATCAAGAACTGAAGCCCATGGTGTAAACGCCTGAAAATGATGACATGCAAATTTAGTGTCCAATACAGATCTATTCAAGCAAAATCTCTGCCAGGTTATACAGGAACATGACAAAAATGTTATTTTGCTTCACACAGCTAATCTGATAGGGATAAGGGATTGAGAGCAATGCTTCCTAGCAATCAGCAGAGTTTCCAAAGAAATCTAATTGCCTCCAATTCCAGCAATTTACCATATACAAAACTTTGGATGACTTTAACGTTTTAATCAACTGGCTAAATGCATAAAATACCATTGCTATTTGTACCCCATCTTTGCCTAAGAATTTAGACAATACACAGTAACTTCTTAGGATATCTATTTTTATAATAAGCTTACCATTTATATGTTGGAAGTAGCTACTTTTAAACACAATTAAACAAGCCTATCATAAAGCTAACATTCTACAACTGGGCTTCCCATTTGTAACCTGTGCCGTGAAAGCTGAAGCATCAAACCTGCTGAAAAAAGAAAAAAATTATCCCTTTGAATTGCAGTGATATAGAAAAATGACTAAAACTACATAGGACAGCAAGAAGAACAAATCTCGACACTAGATTCTGGAAGAACTAATAATGAAGCTAAAGCTTAAACATTCTGGACACATAATATGACAGAAAAACACTGGAAAAGACCCAGAAATTTAGAAAAATTGAAGACAATCAAAAATAGGTCAACAGAAGAGTTAATTGTTTAGACCCAATTAATGATTGACATTTCAATGATCTCCATCAGATCACAAAGATGACAATGCGCAAATAAATGAATAAATCATGTCTGCCCTTCCAAGTTATGATTCTTAAAAATACTTATTTAATAGTTACAAGAATCATAATTATTGCAAGATTTTTTAAAAAAATTGTCACTTTAATGAACTTTGGAGCCTGCTAAATTCTCCCATGGAATCCTGCAAATATGGACATAATGCTGCCCTCACTTAAACAGAAGTAGCATTTGGATTTATATACCGCTTCACAGTGTTTTACAACTGTGAAGCAATTTCACAGCAGCAATTTACAGAGCAATTTACAGAGTCAGCATATTGCCCCCAACAATCTGGGTCCTCAAAAGGAGGGAAGGCTGAGCCAACCTTGAGACAGTCAAGGTCAAACTCCTGGCAGTGAGCAGAGTTATCTTGCAATACTACATTCTAATCACTGCGCCATCATGGCTCACTTGAAATTGGTCCCAGTGCCAACAGCTCTGGAATATTTCTGAAAATTAATAAAAAAAATTAGATGGAGTATGGCAGCCTAGTGAAATTGCCTAGCTTACAGAATGAGTAAAAATGGCTGTAATTATACTTACTGGAAGCCAAGGAAGCAGAGATCAAATCATGTAAGTGTATTAGCCTAGCATTAGGCAGAAATTCAATATGTCATCTGCAAAAAAGATCTTCTAATACCTTGTCTCTCACCTTTTAAAAAAACGTATTTTTACATTACGTTGCAAACTTGAATATGAAATTAACTGTTCTTACCTTGCATAGCTTGTTGTAATCCATATTTCCTTCAAAAATATGGAGAGAGGAGTAGAATATATGTTTATACATTCCTAACAGAACCCATTTTAAGCACTGAAATAACCTAAATTAAACACTCCAACTCTAGAAGCAGGAACAGAGATACATTTCTCCCTTTTGAGTTCTCTAAAATGAGATGCCTCAGTTCAACAACAACAAAAAACCTAACTACCACTAAAATTTAGTGAGGCTATTTAATTAGAAATATAATGGTGAGTTGTGTTTTTACAGAAAAACATGTTTTAAATAAAGTTGTCAGTGCTAAGTTTTGTTACTAGTCAGCATTTATATCGTTTGATTCAGCTGTTTGTTTTAAAAACCATATGGTGATTTTCTTTGTTCACAATATAAAACTAACATATTAATTCAAAGTCTGCCTTTCAAACCTGGAGGGGAAAAGATGAAGAGCCATAAATACAAAACACAGATGCATTTTGCCATTGAATTCTTAAAAACCTCATAAATTCATATACATATGATACCCACAGAGGAAGACAGTCAATCTTTCTCTTCCTCTCCCTCCCTCCCACCCTTCCTCCCTCTCTCCCTCTCTCCCTCTCTCTCTCTCTCTCTCTCTCTGTCTCTCTCTCTCTCTCTCTCTCACACACACACACACACACACACAGGAACTGAAGACACCTCCACTTTTAGACAACTGCTATAAAAGGAAAAGCAATTCCTCTCCAGACAAGGACTAGACTTGAGTTTGCCCAAAAGTGTTCCATATAGTCACTGCTTGAAAGGAGTCCACAAGACAACAAACTCTGCGAAGCAAAGAAATAGCTATCTGGTCTTGTTCCAAGCATTATTGGCACAGTTAAGGACACTGGTTTGATATACTGTTCTTCCTTTTCTAATCACTTTTAGAAATTGCTTGTTAATTGCTTTTCAGCTATTAGGAACCTTGGGTCAAAGTGTTTTTCAGTAACAGTAGGGGTTCCTTCTATCCATAGTGAAAAGAAATTTTTAATAGAAGTTCAAGGACTTAAACGAAACCTGGAATAAAGAGCCAAGAGGTGATCAAAATATTGATTTTTTTACAAACTAAAAGTATAAAATGTTGATGTTTTTACAAACTAAAGGTATAAAATTTAGGAATTAATTAATAAGAATCCCTTTTGTTCTTTGCGTTACTCCCATTGTATCATGAGGTCCACAGAATTATAAGAACACTTCCTCTGGAAAAATACTTTTGTTTTTAATTCTTTTTTTAAAAAATCATGGGACAGGACTTTGAAAATTGGACACTACAGGGAACCAGAAGCAACTAAAGTTTACAATTCAAGGAGAAGAGTACTTAAATTTCACTTACTAATACACAATGGAGCAAAATATTTTAACATTGGACATATTCTAGAATAGTTTTGCACAATGGACCCAGAAATTAATTTTAGGAGTGTTTGTCTTTGTAGATAGGCTGTGTTTAAAAGATGCTATGGAAGAGAAACAAGTTTTACATTGCAAGTTTGAAACTGATCTGAAATTGAATTAAAAAATGACAAGCTCCAAGAATAATATAGAAAAAGATATTAAACTGGGCATACAAAAGAAATTGATGTCTTAATAGGTAAAAGAGATATATAAATAACAAACCAACATAGTGATCTGGATTTGGTTTCTGGCAAAAAAAAAAAAAGCCATTCAAATGAATGGATTACCTTAATGATTGCCACACTTAACAACTGTGGCAAAAAATGTCACAAAAAACACTTCCAGTACATGGGTGTTTCAATTTACAACTGTAATGACTTATGACCAGATTTCTGGTCCCTACTGCAGTCAGAGGTTGAAGACTACCTTTTTCTACACCTTCTTTTTAATTTTTAATATTTGTATTAGTTTTTATCATTATAGTTAATAGTTTTCAATAAAATTACTACTGAAAAAACAAAAAAGAAGCATTGTTTTACTCTAGTGAAAGTACAAAATGCATAGCAGTCATAAAAAACAATCTTCAGAATATTTACAAGCAACAATTATATGGTAGATTTTGGCTTCTGTAGACTTGGGGGAGAAATGATAGAACATATTGGATGTATTTCCTTTATAAATATTTTGCATTGCAAGAAATCTATACCAGCTACTCAACTATTAAAACTTAATACAAAACAGGCATTTTAAGAGAGGGGCCCTCCCTCCTTCTGTATCAATTCAAATATAATAATAAAATTTAACATTACAAGTACCGGTATAACTGGAGTCTAGAGCTCATATGCTTCTTCTATAATTTCAATACTACCTGTAACTACCTGATAAACTAATAGTTGCAGGTTTCCTGTATATACTTCTCATAGATACTCACATGAATAAGTCAAATTTTAACCAAAATACCATGAAAAGGGAAGGGGACGATGTGGCTCGGTGGCTAAAACGCTGAGCTTGTCGATTGAAAGGTCGGCAGTTCAGCGGTTCGAATCCCTAGTGCCACGTAACAGGATGACCTTCCTTTACTTGTCCCAGCTTCTGCCAACCTAGCAGTTCGAGAGCACGTAAAAACTGCAAGTAGAAAAACAGGGACCACCTTTGGTGGAAAGGTAACAGTGTTCCGTGCGCCTTTGGCATTTAGTCATGCTGGCCACATGACCACGGAGACGTCTTCGGACAGCGCTGACTCTTTGGCTTTGAAACGGAGATGAGCACCTCCCCCTAGAGTTGGGAACGACTAGCACATATGTGCGAGAGGAACCTTTACCTTTACCTTACCATGAAAAATGTGTCATCCACAGATAAGCCAATTGTGAAAATGAAAACATACAAAAACTTTGAGAATCATTTTAGGTTGAGTATGCATGGCTTTCTCTGTTTTTCTTGTATTGTCCTCATGTCTGAGAGAGATCAAGAACAATATAAAAACAATAGGTTTTTTTTTTCTTCCTTTATAAACTGATTTTGTGGCTGCCCATTATGACACAAGTTCATTTTGTGTATAAGCTCCTCCACAACAGCCATTTTGTGTCAGCACCTACAATAAACTTTCAATTTGCTAAAACTGCCCATCACCCAAAGATTTGCTTGATTCCAGTCTGAATTCAGCCGCTAGCTCTCCATTCATCTTGATAGTATATAAATTCTCATCGCTTTGTTCCCTAAACACCTATTGACACCCATATTTCTAAAATCAAAATATTTATATATTTTTCTACAGCATTATTAGTTATTTTAAGTATAGCCTGCAGCTAAGCAAACAACAGTACATAACTATGCCCCGATAGACTGGTTTCACCAGAAAAACACATAATAACAGGTAGTTGTTGACTTACCAATTGTTTAGTGACCGTTCCAAGTTACAACAGCACTGAAAAAAAGATTTATAACCAGTCCTCATATTGTACAACTGTTGGAGTGTTCCCATTGTCAGGTGATCAAAATTTGGGTACTCGGCAACTAGTACATAGGAAAAAAGAAGGCAGAGCCAAGAGAGGACTCAGCCTGGAATCATTAGGTTCCCACAAATGGTCCAAGTTCAGTCCCCTTTATATTCCATTAACTTTTATCTAACACCAATTTAGTGCTGATTGTTAGTTGACCAGATTCTTGGTATAGGCCTGAGCAATAATCTCAGTCAAAGGACAAAACCGTGTTCCCGTATATTCTATCAGTATTAGACTTTAGAGCAGGGGTGTCCAGCTCATGGCGTCACATTGTCATATGCCGTATCGCAACTTTTTTCCCCTTTGCTAAACTGGGGGTGGGCATGGCCAGCGCATGACACATCCAGCCCATGGGCTGCAAGTTTGATACCTGTGCCTTACAGCAATCCTGTATTACTATTATTTCAATCAGAAAGATTCCAGGTTGTAACAGAAACTTCTAAGTAGACAATTTCTGCAGTATCAGACGTGGCGATTCAAAAGGGTGACATTTACAAGTTAACTAGGAATCATATTAAATTGCTCCTGCTAATAAACAGTGCAAATTAGCCTTATTATACTAAATCTCTGTTGCTAAAATTTGCCTATTTCTCATACGTTTTCTTCTGGTGTACCATTAGTGCTGTAGCAGGTCAAGGGTAAAGCTGCTATATGAGCATAGAATAGGAGAGTATTCACCTTTATAGGAGATAAAAGCATATCTTTCATGTAATTTGCTTCAATGCAAAATGAATACATTATTACAGTGAAACTAATAATTCTTTTGCACCTGCTCATTTTAGTACAAATAACGTAATCTTTTTCTTAGGCTGAGTATATTTATTCCCCACAGCCAAAAACACAATAAGTGATTCTATTAAGCTTGATTATTCCTCACAGCTCACTTTTATAGCTATAGGCAGTTTTGGCTTAGAACTCTTAGTGTCTTCGCAAACTAAGTTCAAAACTTGTTCCCAGTTTGAGATGGAAGACTTTAGATTGTCTTTGTCCTGATTTCTAGAATCTATGATAATGATTTTTGGCTGCCACTATGAGATTAGCAGCTGTAGGGAACCTCTTGTCTATCAGAGCAACCCATTTCTATGGCAACAAAAAAACCCAGCAATGCCAAAAGAGACTTCTGCCTGCTGCAGTCACTGGGATCAGACCAAAGACAAAACATAGGCCTACTGACCCTTGCAGCAAAGAAAATCTTCATACAACAAGGACATGACAGATGATAATAAAAATTAGAATTCCTCGAGGATGAGAATTGTCCCTAAAGATAGTTGGGATGTTTGGGATGTTTCACAATTAATAACAAACAGGTTAGACAGGCCACAACTTATCTGACACATGAGTCACTAGGTTAGATTCTTCAAGTCTTTTTTCATGCTTCAGGGGGAAAATCCAACTCCATATAAATGAAACACACCAGTGTTTTGTACAATTATCTAACAACGTACTGATAAATTGCCACAACAATATTGGAAATTAAGCATTTTAGTTAACTTTACAATGCAGTTTATTGTCTCTACTTTGTCCAATTTCAAAGACTATTCATGAAGCAGTTTTATTATTTCATTCAAAGAGATTTATCTGGATTCTATTGTTCAAGAGAAATATAAAATATAGGATTTCCCCTCCATCTATTCAAGTCCTTGAATTGTTTCAAGTAATTATGGAGTACTATTAATTAGGTTCTTCTACTGAGATGCATCCATAATATTAATCTACACACTGAACAAGAACTATTAAAAGCAGACAGAGACAATTTAGAGTAGTGTTAAGGCTCCAGGCTACAAACCAAGTGATTGTGTATACTTGTTGTGCCTTAGGCAAAAAACTAGCTGGTGATCTTGGGCTAGATACTCTCTCTCAGCCCTAGGAAAGAGACAATGGCAAACCACTTTTTAAAGTGCCATTAAAAAATGCAGGAACTTGCCCAGGGTCAAGACTGGTTTGAAAGCACAAAGGAAAAAAACAAGATACTAACGGAATAGATCTAGAAACCAGTTAACAAGTTATCTTTTACAATGTTGAAAAACTGTATCCCTGATAAGCATATATCATATGTCTGCCAATGAACTCTCTGCCTTTTGAACTCATTTCAGCAAGAATGGAGAAAATTATTTCTGCCTAGTTCTATTGCCTACAATTCCATAAGGAAAATCACTAATAAGCACAGTCTTAATGAAGAGTTAAGCTTTCTCCATTGCTGTAGACAGGTTACATTGGAAACAGAACCTTAATTAAGATGGCATTCCAAAGCATACTTTATCTTAAAAAAAGTTAATCACTTGGATTACTCTGTGCTTCCTTGTCTTTCTCATGTAGTACTGCAGTTTCAGAATTTCTTGCTCAGTTAAGATAAAATACTTTCTTAGCTTCCCACCTTTCTTGCAGTTTTATTTCAAGTAATGAAAATAATTCTATATCACCTTTCTGAGTACTATTAAAAGAATGTATTCAATTCAAATAATCACATAGTAGGGCAATGCAATATATTACAATAGCATTAAAACCAATAACCATTTAGAGGATACATTAAAAAAGATGCAGCTGGGCACTCTTTCAGAAAGTAGTAAGAGTAGCAACTGATCAGAACTCCAAACAGGTGCCATTGTGTGTGGGCAATTTAAGTTAATATCTTTTTTCCCACATGCCTGCATCTCCTGTAAATCTTAAAAGCCTGCATAGGTTTATAAGGATTTTAAAATGGGCAAACATACTACAGCAACTTTTCCTTAGTGTACCCACAACTTGCTCTTAAAATATTAAATAATAAAGTTTGAGGATACAAAACACAGGAGATAAAATAGCCCTATAGAATATCATAAGGCAAACAAACCCTGACGCCAAACAATCTCTCTTCTAACCACAATCCAGTAGAAAAAGCATGTGCAATCGAAATACAATGTTCCAAAACGTAATTCTGCAGGTTACCCAGAAAGAAGCTATGACCATCAGGATTGAAATCTGCCAGTAAGTCCAAAGGTAATAAAACTGTACCTTCTTCAGGTTTCCAATGTAGGCCATCTACATTTGTGATCAGAGTAGTGACAATTCTATACCCTAAGCAAAATTTGATTTAACTTTTAAGATAATTGCTAGCCTAACAAAGAACTTGATTTATAATACTGATACAGTACTGTATTATGTTAAATTAGCATATTAATGCTAAGCAGAGAATAGCTTATTTTGTTGCCCAAAAAGATAAAAGTATGCTTAGCATACATCCTTCAAATCAGAAAAAAGAACCAAACCAGATGTTCAGCTTCTATTTTAAAGTCAGGGACAAGCCCTTGCTTGCAATTTTAGATATCAAACAAATTGCAAAAAGGAAAAATATACTTCAACTGAACTGGAGAACTTTTTTAGCAAATAGAGAATAAAATCACTGCCCTTTATATCAAAGATAAAAGTAAGACATCACTGCTCATTTTCTCAGTGCCATCCAAAAATTATTAATATATGCCCTCTTTATAGCACTGCAAGTCATTCCATCTATTCTTCAATTTTGATTCACTCTTTGCAGCTTCAAAATGAACAAAATTCAATCAATGCCATATCCACACAGTTGTTACAACTATAGACTACTTACTGCCATCCTAAACATGGCAATATGAATCTTTATTAGTTGTTCATAATTGGCTTGAGCATGAGTAACTATTTCCCAAAATCAATAAATGGAAGAGACAGATTAGGTTACAATACAATTATTTGTCCTTTAAATCTTTACCTTGTTGTTGCTGCTGCTGCTTAAAACAATGGAGAAATAAAGATATAAAGGAAGCAGGAATTCAAGGTAACAAGTATAGGAAACGAAGAAATAACAAATCATATGTATCCAAAGTCAGGAACAAGGGATGCTATTGCACAATTGCCTATTAAAATTGCCCCCAAAGGTAGCCAAGGATACAGATGAAACAATGTAGACTCCACAGCCCTGGGTTTCAGTACATGAAAATGTACAAATGGAGTGCATAGATGATATAAATAATATCAGCTTCCTCAAAACATTTGAGGAAGCATTTAGCCCTAAGATGTCACTATTTATAGTGATATCGGCATGTGCAGATGTGTTTTGTGCAGAGGAGTGTCACAAATGTATGTGGAACTCAAGACTTGCTGAAACTTCTCTAATGAAAGTTTTAAACAAGTTCTTAGACAGTAAATAAAGCTGTCAATTTTGGACAGTTTAAATATCATACTCAGCATTATAACTGTTAATTATATTTCAACAGTCATTGGAGATGAATTATTATACAGTTACTTATTAGTCCACCATAAGAGAATTTTAGAAAGCATTTTAATATATTTATCACAAAATTTAGAGGTAATTCACCAACAATGTTGACAAAAATATTGCATAAACAGGGCTACTGGATCTAGGCAGCAAAAATCTAGATGAGGAGCAGTAGATGGTAGCAAAGAGATACAGAAATTCTAACTCCCACCTGCCATCTAGCGGTCATCCAAATGTTTGCAAACCAGATCTGTTGGTCTTATTGTAAATGGCTTTTACATACTTAGTCCTTACTACTGAGAATTTTATTTTCCACAACTGTTTTGTTATAAGAAATAGCAATAAGAAAAGTGTATGAATGATATATAGTCCCTGAATGCTCAGCAAATATTAGTAACATCCATATTGTCTGCAAAAAAAGAAATATTGGAGATATGATGCTAATACACCCAACACTGAATGTTCCTGTAAAGTACAGCATGAAACTTTTTTGACAAGACAGCCAATTGTTTGAATACTAGTCCGTTTAGTAGTGTGGGGAGTAAATCTAAACTATGTAAATGCAACCTATCTCAAGTTAAGTGTACAGGATACAATGTTGCTCAAACTTTTTCAATATAAAAAAAAACATACAATGCATACATTCATCCAATCTAAGGAGTTTGTGGCTCCACTGCTTTCTGTAAAACTATCTTCCAATGAAATTAATGGGATTTAAATATACTAATGTTTCATTGCATCCCTCAGCAACATTCCCCTGTGGGAAACCAACCCACAAGCTCAAAGAATGAACCTCCACCCTCATCCTACACCCAAGTTAGATATTTGCCATTATCGCAAACATTCCCTTATGTATACACAGTGTGATTTTCTCCCATGTTGTATATTGGGGATTTCATTCTTTCAAAAATATTTTTTGTAACAAGGAGCCAGTGATCTAACTATCTACTTGAATTTAAAAGTGATTCAGTCCCACTTTATTCAAATCATATTATAGGAATCTAATGTTAATATATAAATACTACTCAATAAATTTTCAACAAACTACTTGTTATCAGAAACAGTTTGGGGTGAAAAGAAAGATAATTTTAATTTTCCTTAATAAGTTCACACCCATATTGGATCACTGTAAACTTTAATACAATGGAAAACCTAAAGAAGTTTAAACTAAGATTTTCACACCTATCATTTCTGTACTGTGTGACAAAATGTACCATTTTCAATAAGATGTAAACTTAAATTAAAACATACACTAATTTTGCTGTGAATTTTAATCATCCGGAGTAGGTACGGCTCTGTTTCTGGGAAATAACCAACTGTGACATTTATGAACTTTACAGATACCTAACATTGCATCTTTTCCTACAAAGCATAGTGTAAATACAAAGATAGTATTCCTCTGCAAATATCAGAATACCCTGCAGTTATTTAAAGATAACAGAACAAGTATGTGCCATTCATAAAACATGTTGCCCATTTGTTCAGCGCAAATTGTTAAAGCCCTGCAAATATCTAGCATCCCAACCTCTCTCACACAGCCAGGCAATGAAAGGTGCCACTTAAGGTGCTTCTTAAGGCCAAACTGATACCTATGAAATCCTAACCCTCCAGAGGAGGATCAACAGGAATCTGACCCCAGGTTTTAAAAGAGCCTGAATTTCTCACCACTAAAAAAAAAAAAAAATAAACAAATACAAGTCAAGACCTTTGGGTTCCAGGCATACAATTTAAAAGTCTGTTTTAATTACCTGCCTACAAAGACTTTCAAGTAGGCGTTTTAAACTTCCACGTTTTTCTCCCAATTTGAGCAAACAAGCCAGGTTAGCCAGGACATCTATTTAACCACGGGGAAAGGGGTTGAATGTCAGGCAAGCAAGCAAATACACACACACACACACACACCCTGAGCACAGGACTCCACACATACAAAAGGACGAAGGCGGCCCATAAATCACGACCTCCTCTCATCCCTTAACACACCCCAATACCAGACCTTCGCGCACCGTTGCATCAAGCCACACTCGATGCATTTAGAAAGGCTTGCTACTTCGGGATGCAGGCAACGCGGGATGCAACTGCGAGGCAGACGGCGGGGGAGACAGGAAAAAAAGGTCTCGGAGACGGCGAGGGGGATGGGGCGCGGTGGAGCTGAAGTGGTAGTGAGGGGAGCAGGAGGGCTCCATCCTTCGGGCCGGCTCGCCCTTTTCCCTCCCCTCCCCGCCCCCCTCTTTCGAAAGGGGCTGCTTTCCCTGCGCGCGCCCGGGCTCCTCACCTGGTCTATGGGTAGCCGAATGGCGTTGCTGAGAGGCTGCAGCAGCGTGGAGCCTGTGGTACTGGTGGCCATGGCGGAGAAGGCGCTCCCCCACCCCACCCCACCCCCAAGCCGGGGGCCAAGCCAAGATGACACAAGAGGGAGAGGGAGAGAGAGAGAGGAAAGGGGAGAAGGTCCAGCGGCCGCCACCGCTCCCCTCTCTTCTGCCTCAGAACATCGAAAGCGGCAGCGGCAGGAGGTGGAGGAAGAGGAGAAGGGCAGCGGCAGCGCGCAAAAACGCCCCAACCCCGAGTGGCGGCGGCGTGACAAGAAGAGAGCAGCAAAACTCGCCCGGGCAAATGACAGCTTCCTTGACCAATCCCGAGGCAGCTCCGGCCCCAATCGCTCGAGAAGAGGCGGGACTGATCGACACCCACCCACCGACCCACCCCCCACCGACCAACCGAGGCGGAGCCCGGCGGCTGCTAAGTGACAGTGCCGGGATTCAATGCTGGAGCTACTCTGGCGTTGCGTGATGGGGGAAGGGGGAAAAGGCGCCCAATGGCCGGCTAGCCGAGGTAGAATCAGACAGCCTTGGGCTCGGCCGCCTTCCTCAGCAAGACTGCTCCGCTACTTGCGGAGGCGGGTCAGGCACGCTTGGCTGAAGGGTCCCACTCTCTCCCACTTTGGAACAGCGCGGTTGAATGGGAGGCTCCTCAACTGGGAGGGAAGCAGCGGCTGTTTAAGGAAAGAGGAGGGGAATGTATTATTTAAACAGGAATGTCTCCATTGACAATATGTGGATTTGGAAAGAAAGGAGGAGCACACCACCTATGCTTTGGTGCCCTAGGCCAACACCTAACAACCTCATGGTGTTTGAAGTCGGGATGGCTATGAACCAATGATAGTTGGTTCATAGCCTCAAATTTGATAGTCCTCAAATTTCTTACTGTCCCAGCACCACTGCAGTCACATGGTCGCAATCTGGACCTTTGGCAACTATGTCAGTTGTAGTGTCCTATGGTGACAAGATCGCTATTTGCAACCTTCCCTGCCAGCTTTCCAAATAAAGTTAATGGGGAAACTGACCCTAACCCTAACCAAGTCACTCCAGTAAGTTTCCCCTATCCATGACCATTCCCCAGCCCCTCTGTGTTTGTACTGTGCCTTCCTGGCCACCCACACACCCTCACATATCTTCCCTACACACTATTGTGCCTCCCCGGCCACCTGTGCATCCCCAGTGTTATTTCCCCCACCGGGCAGCAACAATTTACCTCCCTGCCAGCCTGCTTGCAAGACACCTAAGACCTACAATTTCCTGCTGGTTTCCCCATTGACTTGACTGCCGAAAGCCAGAAGGAAATTGTAAGAAGATCTTTGCTTAAAGGCCTGTAAATCTCACTTAGCACACTGGGGACCGGCAATGGGGACTGTAGGGATTGCTGTCACTAAGAGATGCAATCACATGACATTGCACTTTATGCCATATAGTTTAGTATTGGAAATTCTGGTTACAAATGTCATTAACCATGAATTACCTGTAGTCTAAAATACGCCCTAATGAGAAATGTCTACTTCAGTGTAGGCAAAAAATTCAAGACGGTGGTCACAATAGTGAGATCGGAGCTTCTGTCATTAGGAGAGGGAATGGCCTTAAGAAATGAGGAAGATCCTTTACCCTTTGCAACAGTCAAATAAAATGGAACTGAGTCCGAGACAAAAATGTAATTTGTGTAAGTATCTCAGATAAGCCTCTCCCTAGTTCTCACAAAGAGAAAGGGAGGGGAGAAACATATTGTGAAGTTTCTGAAAAATGCCCTAATTAATTCATAAGCCGTGAGCCAAACTTCAACAGAAATACAGTCATTTATTAGGAGCACCTTTTCGGCAATATTTGGATGCAGTTAAAACTAATTTATGTTCCCCTATCACCCTGTCTCTCCCCTCCTCCCTAGCCATGTCATAAATCACATTCTCCAATTAACCGCTTTGGCGAGCTGTGAAATCCAACACCCTCTTTCTGATTGTGGTCAGGAAGCATGTATGGAATGTAACTTCAGTTAGAGAAATCAGTCAGCTCTATCAGTTCCCTCTCCCTCCTGCTCATGGCAACTTGAAAGCTTTGCAAGTTGACATTCGGCTCCCCTCACTCCCCAAGGGCGAGCTGCACTAAGCAAAACAATTTGAGTACAGATGCAGAGTTTAGGGACGTGACCCCCCACCTAGCTTGTTTGGATTTTCTGCATGAAATTTGGCTATAAGGCGATCAGCCTGGATGTTTCGACTCTTTACCCAAGATGCCTCTGATAAGGGGTAACCATTCCACTTGATTAAATATTGGAGTTGTCTCCTGTGCCACCTTGAATTGAGGATTTGCTGCACCTCATAATGGGTCTGGCCCCCTATGACCACGGGGTCTGGGGGCTCACGGGGTAGTGGCCTCAGGATGGATCCAACCACAGTTCTAAGAGGCTACTATGGAATACTGGGTGTATCTTCCCTAGCAGTCGGGGCAACTTCAATTGCACTGTGACTGGGTTGATTATCTTTACTATGGGGAATGGTCCCATAAACTTTGGTCCCAATTTCTTGCTAGGAAGTTTTAACCTCAAATATTTTGTGGAGAGGTAAACTTTCTCCCCCAATTGAAATGGCCTTTGGGGAGCTCGATATTTGTCTGCCTGTTTCTTATAGGTTTGTGCTGCTTTAGCTAGCGCTTTCTTGACATTCTCCCAGGTTGCTTTCAGTGTTGCCATGCAATCCGTCAAGCTGACTGAGGAGGGAGGCTCCGTTGGGTACTCAGGCATTGGGACAAAGTCCATGCCACTCACTACCTTAAACGAGGTTAACCCCGTGCTACTGTGAACAACATTATTATATGTGACCTCAGTGAAAGACAGGAGGTCTGCCCAATTGGACTGCTGATAGTTCACGTAGCACCTCAGGTACTGCTCTACTATGGCATTCAGTCTCTCTGCCCCCCCCCCCCATTGGTGCTCAGATGAAAGGCTGAGCTAAGGCCCTGGGATGACCCAATGGACCGTAAGAACTCCCTCCAGAATTTAGCCATGAACTGGACCCCTCTGTCAGAGATAATTCTTCTTGGTACTCCATGGAGGCGGTAGATGTGTTTCAGGAACAGTTTGGCCAACTGGTGAGCCGAGGGTAGTCCACTGCAGGGTATGAAGTGTGCCTGTTTGGAAAATAAATCTATTACAGTCCAGATCACCGTGTTTCCCCCACTTTTCAGCAACTCCACTATAAAGTCCATTGCAATCTCCTCCCATGGTCTTGTAGGCTCTGCTACTGATTGTAGCAGTCTGGGGGGTTTTCTTGGTCGCTTCTTCATCATGGCACAGATGGTGCAACTTTTCACATAACTGTCCATAACTTTATACTGGGCCACCAGAACTGCCTCCATGCTAAGTGTAAAGTCTTTAGGAATCCGAAGTGGCCTGCCGGTTAACGTCGTGGCTCCTCTGGAGGATCAGGGTGCGTAGGGATTCCGGGACATAGAGCTTTGTCCCCTTCCATGCGAGGTCATCCCTTTTTGTCAGAATGTGTTGATTGTCTCGGAACCAGGGGTTTGCCAGCAGTTCAGTTTTGAGTTTTGCCGTTAGATCGCTTGTTGGTTGGTTGTGCCGGTTGTGGCATTGTCATCTGGAGGTTACTTGGCCCACTATTTGGATAAGGGGAACGATGACGTCCACTACCTGCTCCTGCTCACATTTGTACTGGAGCATGCAGGAGGGGGCATCGGCTAGAAAGTTCCTCCCCCCTGGAATGTGCATTAGCACGAAGTCAAAGCGGTTGAAGTATTGAGCCCAACGGACTTGTTTAGCCAATAGTTTTCGCGGGGTCCTGACGACCTCCAGGTTTTTGTGGTCAGTCCAGACTTCGAACGGTTTCTGGCCCCCTTCCAGCAGGTGTCGCCAGGTTAGCCGTGCCCATCTCACTGCGAATGTCTCCTTTTCCCATGCTGCCTATCGTCTCTCTGTGTCTGTGAGCTTGCGGGAGGTGTAGGCGCAGGGTTGTAGATTTCCTTGACTATTTCTTTGGAGTAGCACTGCTCCAACTGCCACGTCGCTGGCATCTGCTTGTATGACAAAGGGTTGTTCGGGGTCAGGATGCTTCAACACCAGTTCCTTTGCGAACATTTCTTTTAGTGTTTCAAATGCTCTTGGCAGGTTAGGTCCCACTGTAGAGGTTGTCCTGGGCAGCGTTTTGTTCCTGGGCTCCCTGTCTTTAGGAGGTCCGTCATGGGTTTGGCAATCTTCGCAAAGGAGGGTATGAATTGCCTGTAGAAGTTTGTGAATCCTAGGAAGCTTTGTAGCTGTCTATGGGTGCGAGGTGGTTGCCAGCCTAGGACTGCTTGCACTTTGGCTGGATCCATCTCTGTTCCTCATTTGACCCTCGATAACCCAGGTAGTCTAGCCATGCGTGGTGCAACTCGCATTTTGACAACTTGACATACAGGTTGGCTGCCAGAAGTTTTTCCAGTACCTAGCGGACAAGGGGTATGTGGTCGTCCCTGGTCTCAGTGTAAATTAGGATGTCATCTAGGTAGACGAGAACACCCTTGTAGAGGTGCTCATGCAGCACCCATTTATTAATTGCATGAACACCGCTGGGGCTCCCTGCAGTCCAAAAGGAATCATCTTGAATTGAAAGCTCCCTAGGGGGCAGTTTTCCACTCGTCTCCCTCCCTGATGCATACTCAGTAATATGCGTCTCTGAGGTCTAGTTTGGTGAAGACTTTTCTTTTGGCCAGATGAGATAGCGTGTCCTCCATGAGGGGGAGGGGATATAGGTTGTGTACACACACCGCATTGATACCTTAAAAGTCGACACACAAACTCATAGCCCCATCTTTTTTTCTTTGAAGAGGACTGGCGCCGCGACCCGTGGTTTGGCTGGTTCGATGAACCCTCTTTCTAGATTTTTGTCTATGTAGTTACACATTTCTTGCATTTCCCGAGGTGTCATGGCATACAGCTTGGGCTCGGGTAGTTTTGCCCCAGGAATGATTTCGTTGGTGCAATCTGCCTCATGATGGGGAGGCAAGACATTGCACTCGGCCTCGCTGAATACTTCTGCAAGGTCCTGATATTCCCTTGGGATCTGTTCAGTCTCTGGGGTTTTGTCGGATGTGGCTGCCAGTTGTTCTGGTGTGCTCTTTTGGAGGGTTTCCTGCATGGGCGGTATTTCTGCTCGCTGGTATGGGAGGGGTTGGGGCTATTCTCGGTCTGTGGGTACACCCTTGCCAGCAGATGGTTGGTCCCCACTTGTCTAGTCAGGAGAGTCCCAGTATGACTGGAACTGTCATTTTGGAGGCTATTACGAATCGAATTACTTCCCAGTGATCCGCTAGCTCCAGCTTCACTGGTTCGGTCAGGTGAGTAGCATAGGCTCCCCCCATTAGGGACCCATCAACCTGTTCAAACCTGATTGGGTGGGTCAGTCTTTTTGCTCTGATCCCCAGTTTCAGGACTGTGGTTAGATTAATCAAGCATCCAGTGCAGCCTGAGTCTATCAGGGCTTGAAAGGCCCCCTGGGTCCCTGTTTTTGGGGCTGTGAGGCATATTGGGAAAATGAAAGGGTGGACTGGTCCCCTCACCATTGGGTCATTTTCGCCCTCTTCCTCACTATCATAGGACTCTGGCAACTGGTCATCGTTGCCTGGTGTTCCCCCCTTCAGCTGGGTGGGAAGGGACCTCTTCAGCCTGGAGGGCCCTCCGGGACATGTTGGTGACTCATTTGGGGCCTTGTTCCAGCTGTGCCCTGGGTGTTGGCTCTGGCCTAGGCTTTGGGGCTGGGGTTATGCACACAGATACTGTGTGGCTCTTCCCCCCACATCTGTAGCACTTCATCAGGCTTCGAGGGATGGCTGGTTTCAGGTCGGGTTGTCCCCTCTCTTTCGTGTCTGGTTGCTCTCTCATGTTGTTGGCGCACAATTCACTGTCGACTTTTATTGCTACTCGGAACCATTCAGAGAACTGGTTTGGGATGTCCAAGTAAGCAACTACCTGGGCAATTTGATTGTCCAGGCTTGTTCTGAAAAAGTGCACTAGCAACCGCTCTGGCAAAGGGGGTAGCTTCCCAATGACTCTCCTAAATTCACGGATGTGCTCTTTAATGGGACAGCCCCTCTGCTTTAGATAGCTGAGCTCATCCTCTGCATACAGGTCTTCCTCTGCCTCCTCAAATCTGGCCTCTAGCAGTCATAGGAAGTAATCTACATCTTGCAGATGGGGGGCTCTCCTCTTGTGGAGGGCTGCTAGCCATTCCCTTGCTTCCCCCTCAAGCCTCTCTGTGATAGTATTCACCATGGCTCTGGGGAATGGGTAGAGGTGTCCATAACATTCTAAGTGGATCTCAGCTGAATCAAGGAGAGCTACCTGGTCTCAGTCCTCATCAAACTTTTCTCTGAACTGGGGCAGTTCATTCAGCACTGCTCCTCTCTCCCCCTGTTGGCCTCAAATGCTTGCATTTGATGTAGCTGGCTCTCTTCCTCAGCTCTAGTTTGGAGGGAAAGAGGGGTTTGTCTGCCCTGGGCAGCCTACCTGCTGCGTGGGAAAGACACTGGTTGCGACCTTTTTCTGATGGGTGGAGAAGAGGGGCTGTGCTCCTGTCTGCTTCTCCTCATTTCAAAGGGATCCACTGCTCCTCCCCTCTCCTTTGGCCTGCATGATGCCCCTCATTGGGAAGGGTGGCTTGGTCAAATTCCTCCCTCGGCTGCTCTCTGGAACTCCCTAGGGGCTTTGGGAGCCTGGCTTGTTTCCAGTCCAACCTCCACTCCACTCTTCCCAGCTTGCTCATGGGCTTCCCCTTTTCCCAGACATTGGGGTGGGGGAACTCGACCTCAGCTGCCTTAGGGATTAACTCCCCTCTTTTCTTGCTTCCGCAGCTGGAGCAGGCATCTCAGCTTTGATGTCTGAGGGAGGCTGCACTCTGGCTGCAATTAGGCTCTCTTCAGATAGCCCGTCTTCAGCCATGGTTGCCTGATTTTCCCTCCCAGCACCCCAGACATCGGAGAGCGATTGGAGAGTTTAGGATTCAGGAAACCTGGTAATTGATAGATTTCAAAAGTAGTTCTAACTGTCTGTGAAGTTTCTGAAAGATGCCCTAATTAATTCATGAGCCATGAGCCAAACTTCAAAAGAAATACAGTCATTTATGAGGAGCACCTTTTCGGCAATATTTAACTGGATGCAGTTAAAACTAATTTACGTTCCCTATGACCCTGTCTCTCCCATCCTCCCTGGCCATGTCATAAATCACATTCTCCAATTAACCATTTTGGTGAGCTGTGAAATCCAACACCCTCTTTCTGATTGCGGTCAGGAAGCATGTATGGGATGTAATTTCAGTTAGAGAAATCAATTAGCTCTATCAGTTCTCCCTCCCTCCTGCTCATGGCAACTTGAAAGCTTTGCAAGTTGACACATATTCAGATTTGCAAAAGTCCAGTACTATCGCTTTACAATAAAAGTACTACCAATTGGTTTCCTAGTCTGATTTACCTTGAGTAGCTTGTCAGCTCCACCCTGTTTTGCACTGTGGCTGCCATTTTGACTTTTCTTAAAACCACGTCCTGAAGACATCCCTGAAGCACGTGAAGAGCACATGGGAATGAGGCAGAATGGGATAACAACTGCTGAGAAGCCAAGTAGTGGCTGGGCAGCCCCAGAGGTGGAATGACAGCTGCTGGGACTGAAGTCATGAGCAATGACAATGAGAGGCAACTTCTGAACCATGCTAGTCTTACTTTCATGTACGACTCAGGTATTTTAAATGCCTTTGCAAGAGAGGAGGAAGGGGATAGAGTATGTAATGTTTCTCTGCTTTCTTATTGCCTTACTGGCAATAATATTACATTGCTTTCCTTTAGTTCTTTAGGCCCCAGTGAATTGGTTTTTTTTTTTTAAAATCTTGCCTATGACTTTGAATTTTTAGGTGTTACTATATCACAAGATACAGTGGTTAAAGGTGCTTCACTAGAAACCAGGAGAGCTTGAGATCTAGTTCTAGTCCTGCCTTCACCTTCGTGAAGCCAGCTGCATAATTTCAGCCCTAGGAAGAAGGCAATGGCTAACCACTTTCAAAAATGTTGCCAAGAATACTGCATGGACTTCTCCACGTTGTCCCCGGGCGGATGTGGGGGGGGGGGGGGTCAAGACTGACATGAAGATAATAGAATAAAATTATATGTCATAAACCCAGTAATTTAAAGGCATCTTATTTTATATTGTGATGTTACAACTGCATTTCTTGCTGATATTACATTTAGGTATAAACACAGGATACAAATGATGAATAAATAAATGTCCTAAGTATGATAGATAAATACTATTTACTCGTATTATGATCTCTCTGGTATATTGTAAAAGAAACTTGAGGGCAGGTAATCCTTGACTTACAGTAGCAATTGGGACCAGAATTTCCATCACTAAGTAACGTGGTCGTACAATGCAATGTGGCTGATTTCACAACCCAGATATCATACAACAAATGATAGTAGTGTACTACCAAACCATCTTCCCATAAGTGTGTTGTTGTTTGCCTCGGCAAGATGGGGGAAAAAATCTCTTTTAAGATTTTATAAAGTATGTGTCTGAGCCAGTGGTGGGTTCAAAATTTTTTACTACCAATTCTGTGGGTGCAGCTTGGTGGACGTGGCATGGCTTGGTGGGCGTGGCAGGGGAACAATACTGTAAAATCTCCATCCCCACTCCAGGGGAAGGTTACTGCAAAATCCCCATTTCCTCCCAATCAGTATTTACCGGTTCTCCAAACTACTCAAAATTTCCGCTACTGGTTCTCCAGAACTGGTTAGAACCTGCTGAATACCACCTCAGGCCATTGGTTTACCCTACCATTTCTCAACTTCACAACTTTAGGATTTATAGACTTCAACTCCCAGAATTCTTCAGGAATTCTGGGAGTTGAAGTCCACATGTCTTAAAATTGCTGAGGTAAAGAAACACTTGTTTACCACATAGCCTTTGGTTTGAATTACCTGGGGGAGATTGAGGCTAGCAAGATAGTTCTGAGGAGCCCCACAAGGCAACAGTTCCAACATTTGGAAAGTCCCCAAAGGGGAATTATTCCTGGATAATCTTCTAATACATTTTCTAATAATCTTCTAATACATCTTCTAAGTCTAAATAATTTGCTGGGTGTTCATGTGGATGTTGTGTTCTCAATGTGTTAAGCTAAAGCGTGGTTAACATGCAAGTTTATAGTATTGTGCAAAATCCAGCCACTCTCATCATTCATACTATTGAAAGAAAGAAGAAATGTTACTGTTGTTCTAAAAACATACTTAATAGAGCATTGATTGAAAAAAACTAATCTTTCATGTCAATACAGAAAGAGAGAGAAAGAATTCTGTTCTGGTAAAAGACAAGGTTATAGCATTTTAATAAATCAGTTTTTAAAAGAAAATAATATGAAAACATTTGCATGGATCTCTTTAAAATTTTGCATGCTGTATCAAGTTAATTTTACCCTATTTTGATTTCTTTAAAAAAATAGTATCATTTTCATTTCAATAAATACAGTTGGCTGCATTTAAGTTATTTCTAGTAAGAGAAATAAATCATAGAAAGGTAAAGCTTTTTATTTTCTGAGTCATGTTTCTGAACCAGTGACAATATTTGTCATCATGCAAGCAGTCATCTAATTTAGTTTCAAAGATTAAGCAATGCATCTCTAAATATACATGGTGTTGCACGGAAACTATGAATGACATATATCTTTCCTTCCCTGGGAGGTTTCATAAATTCCCCACCCTCTCTTATTTGCTATGTATTTCCTACTTTATTCCTCCTGCAGGCAGAAACTCTTAGCAGTTTACATATATATATGAATGCTGTATATATATGAATGCAGTTTACATATATATAGAAGTGTGTGTATGTGTACCTGTGATATTAGCAGTTTTATATCTCTCTATATATGTATCTTTATATCTATATGTACCCATATTTTTCGGAGTATAAGAAGCACATTTGTTTTTGGGAGTAAAACAACAACAACAAAATTCTGCCTCTGCCTACCAGCATCCATCAGTATTTATCTGGCTAGCGTGCTTGGAGCAAACAGCAAACAGCCTGGTAAGCTTCAGCCTGATTTAGCATGAACAGCTGATTGGCAGTTGGATTGGCTTCCCGGAATACAGCTGTTCCAGGTTGCAGGGCTCGCCAGAGCCCATTGCCATCTCCATACATCACATTCTTGGCCTTCGCATGCTCTGTTTTAGACCCATTCTAGGCTGTGGGGGTCGCCACCGATCGCCACCTCAGCACGTCATGTTTTCAGCCAACTCAGGAGACCTCAGTTGGAAAGGAATACTCCCCCCGGGTGTAAAGTACAATGGGGACCCCCAGAAACTAGCCCAAGTCCTCACGTATATGCAGGAATATGGCTGGAATTTCCCAACTCAGGGGGTGTGAGTTTGAGCTGTCACCCTGGAGGGGGTAGCTGCCCGCTGGATGGTAACCCTCCACAATGCCGATGCCCTTGAGCTGCGAAACTTTGACTGCTTCATGGTGGCCCTGCACTAGCGTTTTGAGGACCCATTAGCTGACTGCAAAGCCCAAGATCGCATCAGAGTCATGAAACAGGGTTGCCAGCCAGTAGCCAAATACATAGAGGAATTCCATGATCTAGCCTACCATGTGGACTGGCCAGAAGACATCTTGGTGAGCTGGGTTAAGGATGGGCTGAATGATGTTTCGCCAGGGGAGCCCCCAACCGCTAGCATGAATAGTACATGATGGTGGAGGAAGCCAAGATTGACATGACCCAAAACCAATACCAGGTGGGTAAAATTTGGAGAAAATTCCCACCCCAAAGGAAGGGGGAACTGTTCAAACCACAAAAAGCCCTAGTGCCAAGACCATCGGGCTGTTTCAAGTGTGGAAGAAAAGGGCACTGCGCAGCAGAGTGCCATTCAAAAACTCCCGCCAGGAAGCCAGAACATCTGTCTGGAGGAAAGCGAAATCAACCCCTCAAGGAAAAGAAACCACTTTAAGAAGCAGAGTGGCCATGGTGCTTTGCCCCTCCTCCTCCCCAGAGGAAGGAAGCCAGCACCCCAAAGTGAGGATCCGAGTCCGTCCAACAGTGACTCAGATGACGACCCATTGGTAAGCAACCTGGTTGAACCCCTCACCCTACCCCTAAGACTTTTCTTCCCTAGCCAAGGGAGAAGGGAGGAAATTTCAGCATTACTGGACTTGGGGTGCACCCAGTGCCTAATTAGCCCAATCCTGGTAGGGAAATTGGGTTCCATCTAAGGAAACTGAAAACCCCCATCACTTTCTGCCAGCTAGACAGGACAGTAGCGGGTGGGGGGGAACCAGCTATTTTTGCCACCGAACTGCTGCAAACACGGGAAGCCATGATGAAATGCTCACATTTATTGTAGTGCCCAGAATGGAATGGCCACTAGTCGTAGGCCTCACATGGTTGAAGAAATGGAACCCTAAAGAAGGGTCTATAACCATGATGGTGAACCTATGGCACGCGTGCCAGAGGTGGCACACAGAGCCCTCTCTGCTGGCATGCATGCCATCGCCCTAGGTCAGATCTCTGTGACGTTTCTTTCATGAGCTTCTGTTTCCCTGCAAATGATGAATCAGAAGCTCATGATGCGTGCGCACATTTGCGAACCGGTAAGGAAGGTACCCTGTTTTCCCCAAAATAAGACATCCCCTGATAATAAGCCCAATCGGGCTTTTGAGCGCATGGAAATAAGGCCAAGTGCTTATTTCAGGGTTCAAAAAAAATATAAGATACAGTCTTATTTTCGGGGAAACATGGGTAAGTGAATTTCACCCCTGGTATTAACTGACCTTTTTTCAAAACAGGTCCATTTCATTCCCTGCCCAAAAATTCCAGCGGCAAAAGCACTGGCAAAGCTGTTCTTAGTTCACATTTATAGCCTTCATAGAGCCCCCCAGAGGATAATTTCTGATCGAGGGGCCCAATTCACTTCAAAATTTTGGAGGGTGTTCCTATAAGCCTATTAGGCACCACACAAGGCTTAATCTCCTCCCACCACCCGCAGACGAATAGGACCACAGAACGCATGAATGGGATATTAGAACAATATCTAAGATGTGTTATTAACTACCAACAGGACAACAGGACTGGCCTGTTTTTGCTGACATGGCATAATTCAGTACACACCAGCACAGGTTTTACTCCATTCCAAGTAGCCACTGGGCAGGAATTTACCCCTATGCCAGAATTACCAATGAAAGAGCCAAACAACCCCTCTCTTAAGGTGTGGATGCACAATTTACAAACAATATGGCCAGTTGTGAGACTAGCCCTACAGGAAGCTCCTTTTAAATCTCAGGCAGACAAGAAGAGGACTGAGCCAAAACCATTCAAAGTTAGAGATAGCGTCTACCTATCTACAAAATTCTTACAATCACTACAATCCTCTAAGAAACTAGGACTTAAATTTATAGGACCTTTCCCAATCACTAGGATCGTAAATCCTGTCACAGTAGAATTACTTCTCCCCAAGTCATTTAGACAAATACATCCAGTATTCCATTGTAGCTTACTTAAACCAGAGATTACCTCCAACATCAGACCACCTATGCCCACACCTCCTGTCCCCCTTATGGTGGAAGGAGAACAACACTTTGAGATTAAGGAAATCCTGGACTCATGCACGCACCATGGCTCCACGCAATACTTAGCAGCATGGAAACATTTGCCACCATCTCAAAATGAATGGGTGGCCAAAAAACATGTAAAAGCCCCCACACTCTTAAGGAAATTCCATCTGAAATACCCAAGTAAACCATCTTAACTTATATATGTTTTCCTTGTTTCTTTTCAGGTAGATTATCCTTTTTTCTAAGGAGGGCAGTATGTCAGATCCGTGTATCTGCCATTCTTCAGGGGAAGGGGTTTTTTAAATTACTTTCTTTACTTATTACTCTCTTTCCTATATATCCTGTAACCTGAAATTTATTGATTTATAACTTCTAGCCTGGCGCCTAAATGCCCTGGCATTTTTGCACCTTTTAGGGAATGTAAGGGGAGGGAGGGCCATGTGGGTTGCATCGCTCGAGAGCCGGTGGAAGATGACTCTAAGAAAGTTCCCTTATCTTTTTCCCAGAGTGGCCAGTACAATAACATCTTCGCACCTGTGGATTGGCTGAATCCACTCTGGACGGTTGGGAGGGGTTTCTAATTCCTTTATTCTAACTGCATGGCCTGAGGGACCCTCAGAGCCTGCTTTCTTTTTGCCCTGCTATCACCTCTACTCAATAAAAGGTTCCTTTTGAAAGGTCAAGTTTCAAGAGTCTTTACTTTATTGAATAAGGAGGAGAGGCCGAGTCTTACACTTTCCTTACAGTGTGGAAACCAGTGTTAGAGGAGAAAATTATGACCCTTTCAACTGTATATGAAATTTTAAACCTATCAAGGCTCCTGGACAAAATAACATACCTATTGAAGTCCTAAAACAAAATCTAGATTGTGAGGTCGTTTATTAGCAGCTCTATTCACTGTAATAGATAGATAAGGGAAAGGAGCCCCTGTGGATTTTACTCTGCTAGTCCTTGCCGAGTATAAGTGGCAGTGCTCATCTCTGTTCCAAGGCAGTTGAGCCAGCGCTGTCCAAAGACACTTCTGCAATCATGTGGCCAGCATCATGTAATGGAGTGCTGTTACCTTCCCACTGAAGCAGTTCCTATTTATCTACTTGCATTTGCAAGCTTTCAAACTGCTAGGTTGGCAGGGACTGGGGCGAAGATGGGAGCTTGCCCCATTGTGTGGTGCTCAGGTCCTGAATCTGTGCTCAGGACTTGAATCTGTTGTTTAATAAGGCTATAATAGTCCCTCTGTATAAAAAGAGAGATACAAATAACTCTTCCAATTATAGATCTATCAGTTTTCTATTACTACTGGGAAAACTGTATGCCAGACATTTAAATGAAAAATTAACACATTCGCTAATCTCAGAATGGGGAAGGCAATGGGGGGGCCTAGTGATGGAACAGGCCACCCAAGGTCTCCCCTACCCACTGAGATACCTCATGCTTCCCCCTTCCTGCTGCACCAGACTCACCTTACAAAGATCTGTTTCCTCTTTGCCACTGTTTCTTTTCTTTTGAGGGAGAGAAGATCAGGACGATTTCCTTTCCAGCCTACCAGTTGGCTTGCAAATGTTTTTCGCACCGAGAGTGAAAGTTCTAGGGGCTGTGATCTCAAGCGACTTTAGCAATCCATTCTTTTGCAAAAGCGGATGGGTGCCTAAAGTCACACGAGATGACAGCTCCCAGAACATTTCATTCTCAGTGCAAAAAGGGTTCGCAAGCTGTCCGGTAGGCTGGAAGCAATGCGATTTTGCTTCTAGTGTTCAATCGGCTTGCAAATGCTTTCTGCACCAAGAGTGAAAGGTTCTGGGACTGTGATCTTGGGCGACTTCAAGTACCCATTCACTTTTGCAGAGAATGGGTGCTTGAAGTCACACGAGATCACAGCCCCCCACCCCAAATCTTTTACTCTCAGTGTGAAAAGCATTTTCAAGCTGATCAGTAGGCTAGAAGGGAAATCGTCCTGTTCTCCTCTCCCTCAAAGACAAAGAAATTGCAGCAGAGAGGAGACAGATCTTTGCAAGTAAGTAAGTCTGGTGCAGCAGAATGGAAGGGGGAAGCAATTGTGGAGAATGGAGGGGGAATAGGGGGAATGTGGCAATGCCTCTGTGGTCATTCGTAAGGGCAAACAACTGTGGTGCTGCAATATTCATAATTTTGGCACTTTGTCATAAACACTTGGGGAGGCTTTTTGTATAACTTTGAATGGTCACTAAGTGAACTGCCATAACTTGAGGATTACCTGTACTGCACTATATCAAAATAGTATTAATGTAAGTGAGATGCAACAGAAAATTTTAGTTATCTGGTCATTGTATTTACCATGCTTTAAGATGCTACCTCATTGCAAGGCAATATTTCTGAAGGCAAAATTTAATATAATAGTCTTGTCTCAATATTTTTATTCGAAAGGAAGTTTTGTTCCTGTAGCAATATGCATTTTTAATGCCAAAATCATATTGCAAATTTAATATGCAGCTTCAAGTTGGATCACATTTACTAACAACCACATAGCACAACTGCAGATGAAATTTTTAAGATTTCTTTTAAGCTGTGTTCCAAATGCTATTACTTTCTTGGAAGCTCGGCAATCCCCTTTGAAAACAAAGGCTTGCTTAAGCGTTAAGAAGCTTTGGTTGCCAAACTATGTTTTTAAAGACAAGGAAAGATTGCTTCAGGAGATCCCAAATATATTCTTTGTAATTACGTGATTCAATGGTGACTCAAAAGATTAGTCAGATTGGCATTGATCCTGATTATTTATTTTCCAGGGCTATGTCAACAACACTTCATTGTATCAAACGAAGACTATGGGATAATTCAGTACAGGAATTAATGGCCAAAAGTTCTTGCATGCCCCTCCAAGAGGTTCTCTGGACCCCACTACCCAAGTGGGTATGTGTTCCCCAAAACAGGGCCACGGGATGCTATCCACAGATGCAATCAGGGCAGAGGAGTACTGGTGCCTTGCAGATCTTACTGCCAAAAGATAGGCCTTTTCTTTTCTTTTTCTTTTAATTTGATTTATATGCCACCCTTCTCTGGAGACTCAGGGCGGCTTACAATGCGTTAAGCAATAGCCTTCATACTTTTGTATATTTTTATGCAAAGTCAGCTTATTGCCCCCACAAACTGGGTCCTCAATTTACCTACCTTAGAAAGGATGGAAGGCTGAGTCAACCTTGAGCCTCGAACTTGCAATAATTGCAGACAGCTGAATGTTAATAACAGGCTATCTAGCCTGTTGAGCTATCTGAGGCTGTTTATAGCAGCTTTAAGCTGCGTTTGGTTAAGTTTGTCCCTTATTGAGTGCCAGCAAAACTCTAAATGTCTCTTCTCCCAAGCCAGATTGCTACCTATAGGAATTCTGGATAAGACATAACAATCACTTGAGGCTTTACATGGGCCATGGTCATCTGGTAATGGCAAGTGTTCAGTCTCTCCTGTGGGGCAAGGCCGCTCCCGGCACCTGAGATGAGCAGCATAGCCATAGCAGCTTAAAGTGTGCAATACAGGTAGTCCTTGACTTACAACAGTTCATTCAGTGAGCATTCAAAGTTACAAAAAAAGTAACTTATGACCATTTTTCACACTTATGACCATTGCAGCATCTCCATAGTCATGTGATCAAAATTCAGACAGTTGGCAACAGACTTATATTTATGATGGTTGCAGTGTCCCGAGACATGTGATTCCCCCTTTGCGACCACCTGACAAGCAATGTCAAGGGGGAAACTGTTTTCACTTAACAACCTTGTTACTAATTCAACAACTGCAGTGGTTCCCTTAACAACTGTGGCAAGAAAGGTCATAAAATGGGGCAAAACTCACTTATCAAATGTCTCATTTAGCAACATAAACCTTGGACTCAATTGTGGTCGTAACTGGAAGACTACCTGTAGTAGTTGGCAGATTCTATCCCATATCCATCAGCAAACACATCATCAATAAAATCTGCTAGACCTAATCACAGCCACATTTCTGTTGGGAGAAGAGGGAAAACACCATTTTAAAACAGGACCATCTTCAGATGAGTTCAAGATGTTTCAGCTGTTTACTGGAGATTAAAGAAAGCAACCATCATGAGGACATGGCATAAAACAAAATCAGTTACAAGTGCGTGTTCATATCATAGTTAGGAGGAACTTAAGGATAAGCCACTTTTTTACTTAAAATCTCAGACTACTTAAAAGCCAGTGAGAGAGCAAGCAACATTTTTGGGTCCATTCGGAAGAACAAAAATTGAGCTGTGTTACTGGACAAGATCAAAGCATTTGATCTTGTCCAGTAACATAGATCTAACTTATTAATCAGTTTGCCACATTCTATGGTTAATTCTCCAACTGGATGCCTTTACTCAATGGAAAATCCTATTGAATTAATTTACACCCAGCTAAAATATACAAATTTGAATTCTTATAAGACCATGATGGCGAACCTATGGCATGGGTGCCACAGGTGGCACACAGAGCTGTATCAGTGGGCACATGAGCGTTGCCGTAGTTCAGCTCCAGTGCGCATGTGTGCACTGGCCACCTGATTTTTGGGCCTTTCGGTCCTACCAGAAGTTGGAAAATGGGCTGTTTCTGGCCTCCGGAGGGTCTCTGGGGGAGTGGGGAAGGCCGTTTTCGCCCTCGCCAGGCTCCTAGAAAGCCTCTGGAGCCTGGGAAGGGTGAAAAACAGGCCTACCGGGCCCACTGTGCCATTATGTGGTAAAAGGGGAGGGCGCATGCACAGGGGTGCAACACATTGAATTATGGGTGTGGGCACACATGTGAATGACCTCACCGCGCTCCCCCCCCACTTTTGGCACACAATGGCAAAAAGGTTAGCCATCACTGTTATAAGACCACTTATTAAGGTGCAAGAATTTATTTGAAGTATATTAATACATTTATCATAGGCATTTTATCTAGAAAATCTGGGGCAAGATCAGGGGTGAAATGCTCCCGGTTCGGACCAGATCAGCCGACCCAGTAGCAATGGCGGCAGGTAGTTCGGAAAACCGGTAGCAAAAATCCTTGCCCCCCACACTCATGCCCACCCAATCGCCCTTTTACCCTCTTGCCTGCTTGCCGCTTTTTTTAAAAAAAGCTTTTAAAAGGTAAAAAAAAGGCTCTGACGATCATAGCTGAGTCACACAATCGTCAGAGCCTTTTTTTTAACTTTTAAAAGCATTTTTTTACAACCTATTCAGCCGAATAGGTTGTAAAAAAAATGCTTTTATAAGTTAAAAAAAAATTGCACGCCACAGCTGATGACCCCGTCCCCGCGCTGTTCTACTTATCCGTGCCTCCTTTTGGTGTGCACTGCCCGTAAGCATGCGTGCACCTCGCATTTGGTGCATGGTGTGCACTGTGCATGCGCGGCAACGAACCAGTAGTAAAACGGTTCAGATTTCATCACTGGGCAAGATATATATATTATACCATGGTTCCTATGTTATAAACAAACTGATGAAGAAACAAGGTTGAAAGACAGCAACTAACCCAGAGTTTTATTGACAAAGGAAATTTTTAGTTATATATTCACGGTGACGCAAGTTCAGTTTCATTTCAGTGTTGATAAGTATCACCTATTTTGGGAGTGGGGGGACCCTGTAATCTGTGAAAAAGTTTCCAAATATCTACAAATATATCTACAAAATATCCAAAATGATACACAACAGTAGATTGGGAGTTTTGTTGAAGTTGTTCTTTTAATCAGGACATTGCCAAAAATATTTGTAATTGTATATTTTCTACTTGTAAAATAATAAGCTGAGAAGAAGTTACCATGTGAAAGTAAATAATGACTTGAATGTTTTCATTCACTTCACCATTACTTTCAGAAAGCATGTTTTTTTTCGATGGTTTGTTTCATATAATAGCACTACACTGAATGGAGAATTTGTTATATTTACAGATACACAAGTGGACCATTCATGGAGACAAACAGGCTTTCTTACAAACCAGCCAATCTACTTCTTCATATTAGATTTGCAAGCAAGGCACTCAGCCAGTTCATTTCTCTTTCTCCCTCTTTTTGCCTCCACCTTTTTTATATATATGTGCAAAATCTATACATTTACTTTTTTTCCTGCACAAATCTGTGTGCAACTGAGAAAAGGTGTAGAAGACATAACTTCTCAGTCTGTCAGTAAGATTGATCTTTTCTCAGAAATGTTCTTCAACAGATAGCTGTTCTGAACAACATGTGGTGCTAAATGAAAAAACAGTGGGCCAATAGTCACAACAATGTTTTGTTACAAATGCTCCACATGCTTTACTAGTAGTACTTGTTTGTAAGGATAATAAAAATGAGAAGGCTCCATTATGTTTTTTTCCTCTTTCTTCCCAAGGAAGAACACAAGCTATTTTTTAAGCTGTGAACACTGTGTTCTCGCTTTGTAGAGCTTTCCAAGGTTGTTATTATTCCTCTAATCCACCTCATATCTTGTCTTTTTATAATCTTTAACAAGATAAACATTTATGATTTTGCAATCTCTCTTTTTATCCATTATTTGTAAATCTTTTTTAGGGAAAAACTAAAATGCTAATATTTGGAAGTAATGGCTTCCTTATATGTGAAACAGCTGCTGGGTCATTTTCACATTAGAAGACCAGTTCACTTGAATGTTGATGTTGGATAAAAGAATTACTGATGGATTTTCTGATATACACCTGTCCTATTTAAAGGGGAAAAATGGTTTCTGGTATTACATTGCAGAATCATAGGATAAGTGTCTTGTGGGATTTCAGTATCCCAGTTGGAATCACACTAGGAGCTACTATTAGGATTTCTTAGTGGCTACAACAAGCACACACTAGTCTTAAAAGCTGATCATGTTCTACAAGTTCTACTTTTAACCCAAAATTGCACTAAGAATTTTTTTGTTTTGTTCTATGGCTGGTAACTTGTAGAGTTCTGAAAGATCCTATGTGTTTGTCATTCATTTTTAATATCTGTATGCTAAGTATTGCAGGAGTGGTAAGGCAACAAAGCAGAACAATCACAATTCAACTCTAAATAAGATCAGAAGAAACAGCCAGTAGTCAACATTAGAGTCTGAACAATACAGAAAACAAACCAATGGAGTCAGAAGCCACAGGTGTACAAAAATAAAAAGATCCAAGGTGAAGAACCTAATTTAGGATACAACCCAAACTGAATTGCCGATAATAACCATGTACCACAGTTGTGTCTTAGAAACAACATATCTTTTACACAATGACATTTGCTTTGTATAATATTTTTTCATTTGTTGTGACATTTCCCAGGTGTTGATTTAGACATACGGGCCAGCAGTATCAAAAATATAAATGCTGAATCTGCTGGCTAAAAGTAAATAAAATCTGGGTGTAGTCTTAAGTAGTTGCTAAAGAATGTTTAGGAAAATCAGAAGAGTGAAGGCAAGGAAGAACCTTTATCCTGACCTCTCCCATCCCAGTTGTTTTTATGAGTCCAGGGAAAGGTTCAACTGTGTTTGCGCTACATTCAAGTATGTTGACAGTTAAAATGGGCTCAAGTTGGGTTTTTTTTTTAAAGTTGGAAACATATGATTAAACTAACATGATATGAAATATACTATCAGTTCGTGTTTCATCTCCAGTTCCTGTCAGTACTTTACATATTTTAAATTGTTGATGTAAACGATAAATCAGAATAATTCACATTGTTTTCAAGAATTGCCAGCTGTATGCTCACTCTACCCACAAACTTGTGGTAAAGGTGGCAAGGGTGCTGTGAGAATCCTAAGTATGCTATAAAACAGGTAGGAATAGACTCTGCACTCTTTCTTACCATCTACTGAGATGTTCTGCATCGATCACAAAACTCCATTTTCTTTGAGAAATACCAAGCTTTGTGTTAATCAAACAGCTACAACCTGGCCTATGGTGAGTGGAATGATGTATTATCTTTGAAACAGATATCAGGTTTTGTGATATTATAGCATCACGACTGATACATGAATTTGTGCAACCCTCTCAGAAATCTAATGATTTCAATCAAGATAAGTTGGGCAAGAACTAATTATAATACATCCCTCAAGATACATAACTTTCATGAAACTTTCTTGACTTAGGCTAACTTTTATTAGTAGAGCAATATCAATAGATTGTCCTTCTTTCACTTTTCTCTTGCTGCTCAAAAAATCCTTTCCCATTTTAAAAAATGTTAAATAATAAATTTAAAAAAATGCTGAACTTCAGAGACCACTAATATTGGTCTCTGTTTTGATAATTTTACTCCTGACAATATTAGTGAAAAATATCGGGGACATATTGTTTTCTTTACCTGTACCCCAAATTTAGGGGTACAGGTAAAGGATTAGGAATATCATTAATTTCAATAGGATTGGAAATTGTTCATTTAGCTAAGGAAAAGAATTCTTAGTAGACTGTTCCTGTCCATAGAGTTTTACATCAGGAATTACTGAACCTTTTATTTGTAGTTTTCTCTGCTCATGGAGGTTTTCAGATTTATTTATTTATTTTTTTGTCAGATTTATATGCCGCCCTTCTCCCGTAGGACTGGGGGCGGCTCACAACAATAAAACAACCCAACAATAGACAACATTAAATAATATTAAAAGCCAATTTAAAATCCCCAAAATCCCCAAATTAAAATCCTCGACAGATCAGGGAATTTGCTGAAAGAGCCATATCTTTAGGTTGGTGTGGAAGGTGTGGAAGTCAGAGACCATTCAGAGCCTGGTGGGCAACCCATTCCAGAGGGTCGGTGCGACCACAGAGAACGGCCTCATCCTGGGGACTGCCAGCTGACACTGTCTCGCTGAGGGGACCCGGAGGAGGGCAGCCCTATGTGAACGCACTGGGTGGTGGGAGGCCGGTAGGAGGTGATCCTGCAAGTACCCCGGGCCCATGCCATGAAGGGCTTTATAGGTAAGTACCAGCACCTTGAAGCGGATCCGGCGGACCACCGGCAACCAGTGCAGTTCACGCAATAGTGGTGTTATATGGGAGTAGCGGGATGCACCTGTAACTACTCGCGCGGCCACATTCTGGACCAATTGGAGCCTCCGGGTGCACCCCAAGGGCAGCCCCATGTAGAGGGCATTGCAGTAATCCAACCGAGAGATAATGAGAGCATGAGTGACCATACGGAGGGTGTCCCTGTCTAGAAAAGGGCATAACTGGCACACCAGGTGAACCTGTGCAAATGCCCCCTTGTCACGGCCGTTAGATGGTCCACTAAAGACAGCTGTGAATCAAGGAGGATGCCAAGATTAGGAACCCTTTCCGAGGGAGCAAGACACTCCCCTCCCATCAATAGTGATGGGGGAGCTAGATCATGGGACGCCGGAATCCACAGCCACTCTGTCTTGGAGAGGTTAGGCCTGAGCCTGTTCCTACCCATCCAGACCCATACCACCTCCAGGCACTTAGACATCACGGAAAGGGCATCCCTGGGTTGACCTGGGGTGGAGATGTAAAGTTGGGTATCATCAGAGTACTGGTAATACCGCACCCCAAAACCATGAATGATCTCACCCAGCGGCTTCATATAGATGTTAAAGAGCAGGGGGGAGAGAACCAACCCCTGTGGCACCTCACAAGTGAGGGACCTCGGGGAGGATCTCTGACCCCCTGCCCAAACAAACTGCGTACAGCCCAAGAGTAGGAGGAGAACCACTTTAAACAGTGCTCCAACCCCCAACCCCCTGAGACAACGCAGTAAGATACCATGGTCGATGGTATCAAAAGCCGCTGAGAGGTCAAGTAGCACCAGGATGAAGGAATAACCCCCATCCCAGGCCCGCAAGAGATCATTCAACAGGGTGACCAATGCCGTCTCCGTGCTATGTCCATGCCTGAAGCCTGATTGGTATGGGTCTAGATAATCAGTCTCCTCCAGGAATTGCGGAAGCTGGTACGCCACCACAGATGAAAGTTGTTCAAGGAGGCTGGATCCAGGGCAGACTTCTTGAGGAGGGGATGAACCACCGTCTCCTTGAGTAAGGCGTGGAAGACCTCATCTCTCAATGAAGTGTTGATAATCACCTGGATCCAGTCTCCAGTCACCTCCCTGGTTGCCGCAAGAAGTCAGGAGGGACAAGGGTCCAATAAACATGTGGAGGCCCCCAGTCTACCCACAATCCTGTCCACTTCCACCATAGAAACAGGATGAAAGTCAACCCAGCTGTTACCTCCAAGATCTGCTCCCATCCCCTCATTGGATCCTGCCCAGTCAGAGTCTAACCCTGTCTGAATGTGAGCGATTTTATCTTGCAGAAATTGCGCAAAATCCTCAGTACTGCCTTGCAAGGGGTCCTCCCTTGCTCCCTGATGGAGAAGGGAGCGGGTCACTCAAAACAAGGCTGCTGGGTGATTTTCTGCAGACGCAATGAGAGCAGCGAAATAGTCACATTTCACCACTTTTTTCGCCACAAGATAAGACCTAATATGGGTTCTTAACTTTGTTCGGTCAGACTCGGAGCAGGAAGACCTCCAACGGCTCTCTAGGCATCACCTCCAATGCTTCATTTTCCTGAGCTCCACAGAAAACCATGGAGCTGCCCAGGATCCCTGTCGGGGAAGAGGCCACAAAGGAGCGATTCGATCCAGCGCCCTAGTGGCCGCCCATTCCCAGGGATCCACCAGGGCCTCTGGTGAATCGCGGGATAGGTCAGTGGGAAATGTCCCAAGCCCCGTCAGAAACCTATCAGGGTCCATCAGGTGCCTGGGGAGGAACCAACGAGTCGGTTCCACCTCCCAGCAGTGGGGGTTGGCGGAAGGAAAGCCTACCTGAAGGAGAGAATGGTTGGTCCATGACAGGGGTAGCACAGAAAGATCACCCCTACCCCAAGCATTTTTCCACTGCCCAGAGATGAAAATCAGGTCGAGTGTGTGTCCACTGCTGTGAGTTGGGCCCTGTACAACTTGAGTCAGGTCCATGGCTATCATGGAGGCCATGAACTCCCGCACCAACTCTGATGTCTCGCCGGCTGATGGGAGATTAAAATCTTCCACAACCATCAGGTTGGGGAGCTCAACCATCAGTTCAGCTAAGACTTCGAGTAGTGCGGGCAGGACTGAAGACACGCAGCTGGGAGACAAGTACGTAATCAACAGAGCCGACTGCACTCCAGGGTCCCATTTCAACAGCAGGGACTCACACCGGCCAGTCTGAGGCACAGTGACCTCCCTAGGTCTAAGACCTTTCCTGATGACAACCCCCACCCCACCACCCTTCCCGTGGAGTCACGGCTGGTGTAGTACTCAGAAACCCGGTGGGCATAGATCGGAGAGAGGAACTCCTCCCTCCACGCCCAACCAGGTCTCTGTGATGCAAGCCAGGTCCGCACCCCCCTCATCAATCAAATCACGGACAAGGGGGGCCTTATGCACAATGGACCTGGCATTAACCTACACCAGCCAGAGTCCCGAGTTCCGCACTCCCATCCCCCTTGGAGCACAGGTGGAGCTACGAGGGCTGGAGCGCTGAACCCGCTGCAGGCAGCAGGGACGCCCTCCACCAGTATCCCTATGCCCTCTGCCCCCTCCCCTACCACCCCTCCCCACTATCACCCAGGAACAGTGATTAGCATTTAAACTCAACATTTGGGAAAATCCCTAAACCCTATTTTGGGGCATCAGGTCAGAATCAAGTCTAATCCTCACTCTTCAAACAGGGATACTGATTTTGCCAGATCTTTTGTTTCCTAATAAGAACAAAAAAATTCAATGAGAACGATATCCCTTGAGACGCCAATATGTTCTATGCCCAAAGTACATCTTGCACCATGGTGCTTTTGGTCTGTTCTCTGAACTTGTGTTTCAGTTTGTTTGACTTATAGCTGCCCACATTGTAAGAATAACCTTTATAAACCGTAAATTATGCCAAGGTTCTTAGCCTGGTGTGCCATCTGCTAGACAGGATCCAACCTGGAAAGGTAGATTAATATCTCTTTATTTATGCATTACTAAAGGATATGCTTCCCACAGGTTCAAGGCTGAAACACCCTTTAAAAAAGGAAAATACCACTTTATATTCAGTTCAAACATAGTGGGTTTGGAATGCATTCTCTCATTGACTACTATCATTTGAGTCATAAAGTATTTAGAGAGCATTCCCAGCAACTACACAAGTTCCATGTAACAATTCATAGCATCCCACAATATACTTCGCATGATCTTGCTAATTACTACTTGAATATTCCAAGAGGTGTGGTTTTTACATTAGAATGAGTTTTTGAGTTAACTTTATGAGCAATACACAGTTCTTATCAGAATATAGACTCTTGCCATCAAAATCCACATTCTTGCTTTGTGTACATCAAAGAAATCGAAACACTAATTAAAGGCACCCCTTGTTGCTGAAAATATTATCTCTCAAGCACCAGGGAAATCAGGAGATTCAGGCAGTTCAAATGAGTATAAAGATTTATTGCAAACTTAAGCTCTCTATAAGAATCTGACCAACTAGTGGTCAAGGGAAATGAGCAGGAGATAAGGAAGGCATTGAAGACGGGTTGGATCCCTGTTGTGGGTGCACAACAGGGATGGGTTCTACTTACCTTTACTACTGGTTCACAACGGGATTGCATTTATAAGGCGATTCTGGACAGCTTACAGATTATAAAAAGATAAATAGAAAAGCTATTAAAAATTTAAAACTATGTAAATTAAAATGTTAAAAACTATACAACCCCTCCCCCCCAGAGATGGACAGCACAGGGATGACATCTTCTTACTTCGTCAACTACTTCCAGTGGTGAGTGGTCTCTGTCAATTCTGTGTCAAGGATTCCAAGCTACCCACTATCTTAACTCCACCCTCAACTCTAGCTGCAGAGTCATTCATGCTTGCTTTCTCTCCCCCATCCTCCCTTGATGGTCCATAAAGATCAGGGAGTTCAGTAAACCCTCCTTGCCACAGAGTTCACCCTACCTCTGCAAGCACACCTCCATTCCATCCTTGTGGGTATCCGTTGGGTTCCTAACTAGCATAAGTGAACTACACTCTCCTTTCCAATTTTGTGCCCCAGTATTGTAATTGCTCATTTTCTTCCTCCCCCTCTTTTAGATTAATTTTAACTTGCAATCCTGGCATTTTGGAATGAACTTAACAAAGTTTCAAGAAATGCTATTACATTGCTTCTATGATGCTTAAAAGCATGCATCAGTTCTTTGTTGCTTGTAACAAACTATCTCTGACTTTCAGCGGAATGAAGGAACAATGTGTTCCCTTTGCTTTAATCATTATAGCATCAAACAAAAATTATAATAAGGAGGGAAAGAAGATCTGTGTTAGTATCACATATGAAAATGTGGGTATCATGGCCCAGGATTCTGATTTTGAAGAAGCTGCTCCATCTGAAGTAATGAAACGTCAGAAAACACCAAGCCAAGGATCACTGGAGGCTGATCAAACACCATCAGAACAGCTGGAACAGTCATATTTTGATGATATGTGGCCTCCTTGCACTTTGCTAATACAGCGGAGAACAGAGTGAAAACCTTCAATATGGGTCTTTGCGGACTTGCCAAGCAAAAAAGTAAATTTTTTTTATTAAAGACAGCCAGCTGCAATCTAACCTGCAGCCAGCAACAGCTCCCCATCGCCCAGTGCGCTCACACAGAGAGAGCCTACTTGGGGTCCCGTTGGCCAGGCAATGTCGGCTGACAGCCCCTAGAGAGCGAGCCTTCTCTGTAGGCACACTTACCCTCTGGAATCAGCTCCCCTTGGAGCTCCAGGTAGCCCCCAACCTTCACTCTTTCCACGGTGACCTTAAAACATGGTTTGTTTCGCCAGGCTGGCCTAGATTGAATGGGGTTTTAATGGGAATTTTAGTTTTTATTGTCTGAATTTTAATCTGGACTGGTGTTATTATTGTTGTGAGCTGCCCTGAGTCCTCGCGGAGAAAGGGCGGCATATAAGTCTGATAAAATACATAAATAAATAAATAAATAAATAAATAATAAATAAATAAATAAATAATTTAAGAGGCAGCCCTGACCCATGCTTTTCCACTAGAAGCTCCTGTCTTACCTCTTGCCTGGTGTGTTCCTGTGATTCTGTTTGTGATTCCTGAAACCTGGCCTTTGGATTGGCTGACAGACCTGTCTTGATTCTCTGAACTTGGGACTGGATTTGACTTCTTTGCTGCACATTCCTATTGAAAGCAAAACTACCCAAGCAAATTTCTTTCTTAAAGACTCTATTTTGATTTATATTCCTTTTGTTGTTTGCTGTTATCTACTTAACCTTGAGTAAAATGCTATTTTCACCTAGCAACTCAGTGTATGTGAACTTGAAACCCAAAATAGGATAGCGGGAAGGGGATATGGAGGAATCCACCATATGTCTGAAAACCAAGAATGAGAACTAATGAGGAGGTCTCGAAAGAAAAGGACAGACATTGGTATACTTGCCCACCTTAGAGATGCTTGCAAGGTAGGAAAGAAGAATTGAAGCCTGTGGTGGTTGTAGCATGAATGGAGCACCAATCCAGCCCTATTTCCAAACCACTACAATCCAGACTGAATTTGTTAAATGAGCTTCAAGAACAGCCAAGTGTATTTTAGGTTGCTGAGTAGAATTGCCAGTTGCAAAGAGCATCTAGAGAGCTGGATGTGGCAATCTCTTTAAAAATGTAATCACCCAAAGCAAATGATGGGAGTTGGAATTAGCATTCCACTGACTGTATTTTCCCAAAATATTGCCTTGGAGGGTGGAAATGGACAGGAACAAAGCCAGCATAAACACAGAGCTAACAAGCAAAAATAGTGGAGCTCATTCCTATACAAACATAATGCAAAGAATATTTACAAGACTTTATATACAGGTGTGTATATATTGACCAAACTAAATAAGTACCCTTATTTAATCTAATACCTTAACTAAACTATTTAAATTTTTACTACTTTCCTTATACAGATAATCCATGTTTAATGAGCATAATTAACACCAGGAACGTGGTTGTTAAGCAAAGGTGTTGCAAAGCGAAAGTGCAACTACTTATGATCTTACTACAATTTTGCTTTACTTTACAAGCCTGCAAAGGTCATAAATGCGAGGACTGGCCTACAATGATACCTTTTCATCACTAATGTAATTCCCAACAGCTACCAAATGAGGCAGTTGCTAAATAAGGACTATCTGTAATTGACAAATGCTTCCCTATTCACTTATTTTTCCTTCCACATTTATTTCTATACAGGCTTAGGGACACTAACAGTGTATCTCCTTAATATTTTCTTGTACATTTATCTAGCACTTGAGCCATGGGGATGTCTTTCTGCCACCATCTGTGATCCAGCAGTGCATTTTCTTTCCAAAGGTTCTTTTTTTACTTTTTTACTTTTTTTACTTCAGCGGCTTCCGGTACCTTCCTGGTTTCTCTTCCTGGTCTTGGATTGTTCCTATGTTCCTATGACTAGTCATCTCTCGCTCCAGCAGCATTTCCTGTCAAATGTAGAAGACACCCCTCCTTTTTTGTCTACTTGTTGTGGTTTCTTTCCACTTAACCTACATGCCAGCTTGTAGGTGAATCTGAGAATCTGAGAAATTTTACGTTCCCCATCTCTTCTTTCCCTGCAAGTTTTGTCAGTTTGGTCTAAGGGGTGAAATGCTACTGGTTCAGCCAAACTGGTAGCGATGGCGGCGGGTGGTTCAGAGAACCGGTAGCGACAGCAGTGCAAGGCTCCACCCATCCGCTCGGTCATTGTTACTTCCTGGTTTTAAACAGGAAGTAACTTGTTTTTTACCCTCTGGGCATGCACAGAAGGGTTTGTGCATGTGCAGACGGTCTGCCCACACCCACGCATGGCGCATGCACTTCCGAACTGGTAGGGAAGGTAAGTAGATTTCACCCCTGGTCTAAGGCACCAGGCTAGAAACCAGGAGATGGTGAGTTCTAGTCCCGCCTTAGGCATGAAAGCTGGATGGATGACTTGGGGCCAATCACTCTAGCTCAGCCCAACCAACCTTGGGAAGATGATTGATGGAGTTGTCCTTCTTGATCAACAAGCTACCACACCTAGGAAAGAAACACAGAAACCAAGCCAGTGTTTTTGGATTTCGCAACCCAATTAAATCATGTTTTGAAAGAGGAAAGTTAACTCTGATGATCTCAGGTGGAAATTCTTCCAGATTTTTAGTCTTGCAAAGATGCTTATTATATTAGTCACTTAATTCCTTCTTCTTTGTTGTTGCCAACAAGTTGTAAAAGAAAACAGTTAAAAATATTTAGGAAAAACCTAGGTAGGAACAATTTTACCGATTATTCCTGATCCTAGTATCTATGAGCTTGAAGGTATGACTAATGAGAATAAGTTCCCCTCTTGATGTAGAGCAGAGTATCAAACTGGCGGCCTCTGGGCCAGATGTGTCACACACAGGCCACACCCACCACAGCTCCTCAAAGGAAAAAAAAGTCACGATACGTGACATGATGGCAATGTGATGCGGCGAGTTTGGCAGCCATGATGTAGAGCCATTAGTGTTGACATTCTGAGTACAGTTATCTGACTAGTTGTGGTTGTTCTTTGCCACACTTTTTATTAAAGGAGAATGTCATGTAGAACAGGGGTCCTCAATCCCCGGTCCGCAACACAGTGCCAGGCCACAGCCCATTTAGAACCAGGTCGCAGAAGTGGTGGGTAAGCATGTGAGAAACCAGCTCCTCTCTGCTGCCGCCATCACCACTGCTGCCTCCGCCACTCCACTGAGGTTTTGTTAATATAAAGTTAGAATCATTTCCCTTATTTACTGTAGTAATAATTTTGTTAAAGTAGCAGGCATTGGTGGGTTTCTACTCAGTTCAAGCGAACCGGTAGCGGCAGCAGTGGGAGGCTCCGCCCACCCACCCAGATGTCATCACGGATGCTCTGCGCATGCGTAGAAGTGCGAGCACACACGCGGGCTCACAGTTCCAAAGCGGTAGCGAAGGTAAGTGAAACCCACTACTGGTAGCAGGTGACATTTATTCCTCATCACAACATTGTCTTTCAGTTGCGTACAAATGGCCTAGTGTCAATAAAGTCTTGCAAGCCTGATTGTGCGTTATGTCCTCCTCCTTATACTCCTTTGACCTAGGGAGGTGTGATGTGGACTACATTTGCTGTTCTTCAGTCTTCTGACATTACTCTGGTTTCCAGGATTCCCCAAAAATAATTAACAGAGGCCTAAACAGCTTTTCATTCACTGCCTTCATTATTCTATGCAGTGGTGAAATGTAAAATTTGTTACTACCAGTTCTGTGGGCGTAGCTTGGTGGAGGGTAATGTGACTGCATGGGCATGGGCATTTTTATTTTATTTTTTTACTTTTAAAAGCATTTTTTCTACAGCTTCTTTGGCCGAAAAAAAAAAGCCTCTGATGATCGCGTGGCTCAGCTGAGCAAGGGGGAGGGGGGAGGCAGGGATTTTTGCTACCGGTTCTCTGAACCACCCGCAGCCATCGCTACCAGATCGGGCGATCCGGTCCGAACCAGGAGCAATTCACCCCTGATTCTATGATACATTCTTCTAGCTTGAATATCCTTTACTACAATGTCCTTGTGGATCTGCACCTCTTCTGCTGATTGTCCCCAATCTATCTTACTCAATACAGAATTTGGCAAAATTAATCTTCCAATAAAAGTCAGGTAACGCCAATTTGGTGTATAGCATTTAAAACATGAAGCTAGGAACTGGGAAACTGAGAGTTCTAGTCCAGTCTGAGACACAAAGCCAGCTGGGTGATCTTGGGGCTTGGGCAAATCCCTCTGTATCAGCCCTGAGAAACAGACAAAGGCAAACAACTTCTGAAAAACCTTGTCAACAAAACTGCGAGGACATGTCCAGGCAGTTACAAGGAGACAACATTAATTTGAAGGCACAAACAAACAAACAAACAAAAACCACATTGGTATCCCTTGACTTCATGACTTTTTGAAACTTCAGTTACTTGCTTTAGTAATTCTTCACTCGTCTGTTAAGATTGGTTTGGTGGTCTGTAGCTGTCTCCTCCTGATTTCTGTTAAAATTTCCCTTTTAATTTAACCCAGATTCCTTCGGTGCTTATTTTACCATTGATACAATGATACAAAAGAGTTGGGTGCATCCCTGAAATACAGTGCTACACCATGTTCTCTTTTGTGGGTTCCACTATAACAAGGTGCATCAACCAAGCCAAATACTTCATTTTTGTGATCTCTCTCATATTTCACTTTGTGCTTTATGACATACAGTTCATCTTGCTCATAACTCAAAGTTTATGCATTAATACAAAGACATTTAAGAAAATGGATTTAGGTTCCCTATGTTAAGTTTGTGTAGGAGGTATGGCAGAATCTGGGGGCAGAGTTAAAAGAGGGATCAGTTGAGAATCCCTACAGAGTCACAAGCAAACTAAGTCCAACCTCCAAGGAATTCTATTGCCCCTTATCTAACTCTAATCAGGTGTTAACCAGTGGTGGGTTGCCCCCGGTTCAGACTGATTCACAAGAACCTGTAGTAAAACTGGTGGGAGGCTCCGCCCACTGACCCAGATGTCATCACAGAAGAGCACGCACGCACGAGCCAAGCAAGCACGCGTGGGTGGGCACGATGCAAACCGGTAGTAAAGGTAAGTAGAACCCACCCATAGTGTTAACCATTGGATCACAAGATTCCTATGCATAGACCTGAGTAGTAATAAATCAATTTAATTGGACTTTCCCACCTGATAGTTTCCCTTTTGTCTATATTTCATTAGTTTCTTTGTGAAACTAGTGTGAGTTCCAGAACACTTCACTTTGCTGCTGTTTCAATCCTTTACTTGCCAACTGATTTCTTACCAATTATTATTAAATTGTTTAACAAAAATGCATTTTTAAACAAAAAAACAAAGGGTCTGCTTCCTTGTGTGCAGAACTATTACAATAGTACAATGGAATATATTTTATATTACAGCTGCACCTGTCTTCAGGTTTGGCTGAAAAAAAATCGAGGCATGAATGTAGCCTGCTCTCTTTAAAGCAACCATGGTTTGTTTTTTTTTTCCTGGATTACACATGAATGGTTATAGCACAGCTGTTTAGTAAATTGCAGGTATTCAGTGGTGAAGTCCAGGGAAAGGCTACTGCAAAATCTCCATTCCTACCCCACTCCAGGGAAAGGAGTACTGCAAAATCCCCATACCCTCCCCACTCCTGGAGGGAGGATATTGCAAAATCTCCATTCCCACACCACTCTGGGACCAGCCAGAGGTGGTATTTGCCGGTTCTCTGACCTACTCAAAATTTCCGCTACCAGTTCTCCAGAATCTGTCAGAACCTGCTGAATTTCACCCCTGCAAGTATTCCATTTGGATCAGAACATCTTTCTGAATCGGGTCAACAAAAGTGCTGGGCATCTCCAGTTTATACGTCCTGCAAGCAGTTTTAAAAGAAATCCCTAAATTGGTTACCTTTATGTATAGATGCATTTCTTTATGCATGCATCCATTTATATGGTTGCCCAATTCTACCTATGTGATTCTGGGACAGTGTTGAAAAAAGCCAAAAAAAGAAAAATCACAATTAACTAATACAAAATCACATAGCTAATTAAAAATAGCAAACCCAGCTGTAGAAATAAAAGATGTAGAATTAATTTCTACCACCAAGTGGCACTGCTATACAACATCTGTGTAGCCTCATTAGACTATACAGGGAGGAAATAAGATTTTATATTACATTAACTGAAACAAGATTCCAATATAAAGGAGGAATTTATTTGGCATCAAGTTATTCTTTCTAGCACAATGATTGAATTCAAGTGTGAGTATATATTATATTAATAAGCACTAAGGGAAAAAAGTAGAGTTAACTAAAATACAATAAAATAAAATGGAATTGTGACAAATAATTAATGCATCTATGCCTTTCCATTGTTTCATTTGGAAACTGCAGATTTATGGAAATTTTATAAGCATTCTTCGTTGATTAATCTCTTTTTACTAGGATTGTGCATAATCAGTGGTGAGATTCAGCTGGTTTGGGCCGGTTTGGGCCAGTTTGGGCGAATTGGTAGTTAAATTGCTGGCTGGCTCCACCCCACCCTCCCAGGAGTCCCCATGCACCCAATTTTGGCTCCCAGGAAGCTGCAGGGAGGCCTCCTAGGCCCAAAACAGGGCGTGGGGGGGGAACACCTCCCCTGTGGCCCATTTTTCCTCCCAAGAACTTCAGGGAGGCCTCCTAAACCCAAAACGGAGTGCAGGGGCCGGCGCCCCACCAGCCCATTTTTGCTCCCAGGAGGCTTCAGGGATGTCTACTAGGCCGAAAATGGGACATGGGGGGGCGCGCACACACCCAGCAGCTCGTTTTTGCTCCCAGGTTACAGGGAGGCTTACTAGGCCCAAAAAGAGGTGTGGGGAGTGCGGCATGCCCCACTCCCCCGCGGCCCATTTTCACTCCCAGAAGGCTGCGGGGAGGCTACTAGGCCTAAAATTGGGCATGGGGGACATGTTCCTCCCACAACCCATTTTTGCTCCCAGAGGGGTGCAGGAGGCTGAGTGCTGCCTGTCACACCCCCTGGCCACGCCCATCATGGCACGCCCCCCCAGCCAATCATTAGGGCAGAGAACCGGTTATTAAATTATTTGAATCCCACGTCTGGGCATAATGTTCAAAAGAGGCAATTGAGATTTTTCAAATGACTAAAGCAGCTACATATTGTTTAAATCTCACTTCATACACATGCAGAGTTAACAAGGATTAATTTTTGAAGTAGCTTCACAAGACTTGCAAAAGCCATGAGTGCTGTAATAATTCTGAAAAGGGTGCTGGAAATATGCTTCTACTCATTATGAAACACCTGTTTCAAACACTCTGCCCACTTTGTAGCTACAACTACAGACTTGTAGTCTCTGACACCAAGATAGAGCTGGAAGTTAACTGGCTTCACTGGAGAAGAATTGTAGAAGCCAAATACATGGTAATACATCAAGCCATGGCCCTTAGCTAAGATCACAGCAAATGCCACTTGTGGATGAGCCTTTTTTCATGCATGTGGCATCCAAGGGTTAAATTGGGGCATATGCATCCATTTATCCTACTCTAGGTTCCAGTGGGAGTCCACAGAGAACCATAGCTCATTGCTACACTACACAAAATGTAAAGATGCCCTCAGGTTGAGCTCAACCTTTGCTGACAAGATGGCATAAGCATGTAGTTTTTGTATTATTGGAATGGTATATATGGGAATGATCTTGGGAGACAGGCAATGAGACACAGGAGGGAACGGTCAGATAAAATGCAGCTTAGCCCTTAGCAGGAATGTGGGTGGGGCAAGAGATACAAAACAACCCTCCTTAGTTTCTTGGGCTGTTAAAGGGATGTCGGAATAAAAGTACTTTCAAATTTTGCAATGTCAATATGACCTTACAATAAAGTAGAATTAACTCATCTGGTCGTGCTTCCTGACTGGTCTACCTCATAAGGCTGATAGCTGCCTTCTGGAATGCTTTTTGATTTTCCAGTTTAGCTTGGAATTCCCTGATCATCTCCCATCTCTATATCTATTTAAGTACTTAATAGTTCAGTTCTTGCTGAACTGGAAGGTTGGCCATCTGCTACCATGGGTTGAGGCAAGCAAGGGCAGTTATCCAATTCCAATTTAATAAATTTTAAAGGCTGCCATAGTGCCACACACTGGGAATCTAAACTCATGCCTTAAAATGAAAGACAACTGCTTGTTGAAAGAGACGGATGATCTGACAAAAATGTGTAGAAAACAGCTGAGGTAGCAATGGCTCCTACTATACAGGAAGTTGACTGCTATATCAATAGCAGCTGGAAAATTTTCTTTTTGAAGATGACTTCAATCCAAAGGACTGTCCACTCGTATCCAGGTTAAAGATTAAGTATTCTAAGAAAACTATGTTGGCGTTTCAAACAACCTATCACCATTACAATAGCAAACAGAATCGACACACAGGCTACCTATAACAAGCTACGGCGAGATTTATTTCTATTGACTTTATGATAAATTATTTCTGCATTTGCATTTAAGTATATTGATGTTTGTGTAACATGCTGGTGTTATCTGGACCTGCAGTGCTTTTTGTGATAAAGGAATCGTTAACAATTAAGGATTTACAGTTAAGGATAAACAATTAAGTATTTGAAGTACAAGGAGTTGCTAGCTCACAGATGTTGATGGTTCAAAGCAAAGTAAGCACTGCAGAACAGAATGGCAAACCAACCAGTATAAAGAGAAAGATGAAACAGAAAGCCAAAAGTAGAAGAGACGAGTAAGAGTAAACTAGTGAAATTAATCAAATTCATGTTCTTTCTTCTTTTGCATTTTTACTTTGTTTAAAGTTGTCTCTTTTCAATTTTTAAAAAGATTTTTATGGTTGATCATTTTTTGTTAATTGTGTGTGTGTGTGTGTGTGTGATTGCTTTCATGGAAAAAAAAAGAATGCTGCTGACTCAGTTGGATGGAAAAGTAAAGCTGCAGTTCTTGTAAGCTTGACCATAATGAAATTTAAAAAGGCATAATATCAGTTCTAAGCAATAGTTTTCAGATTGGGAATGCTAAACAAGATAATTTGTCACAGAACCAGAAGTGGAGATTAGTAACAGATGCTGAATCTTAACAGAAAAAAATGCTATTCCAAATTAATTCCATTAACTTAGTATATTTTAGAAGACTGCAGTAAGACATATGTGGGGACTTTAAATAAAATATGAAACAAATGTGCATAGTCATCACTCAAGAATAAATAATTCCTGAGAGATGACGGTGTGTATTTGTTTAATGTTATCAAAAAATCTGCTAATCTAGAGAAACATATTAATCTGAATCGCATACCAACACAAGAGAGAGAATAGAGTTTAACTTGATTAATTGTATAAAATCTGTATAAACCAATATTTTATGTAGATGTGTTACAATACACAAATAAACAAACTGTACACTAGGATATATTTTTCAAGCCGTACCATTATTAAAATGATCTTTACAAGGTAAAATTCCCTGAAAGGCAGAATCATAAACTGCGTATTTTCAACTTTGGCATCTTAAAGATTTATGCCTTTGTCAATAAAAAGTGTTTGGTCTAAAGAGTTTTCAATATTAATTAACTGATGATTTGAAGACTGCATTAGTAAGCCTCTTGAACATCCCAAGAGAGTTAGCTAAAACCACATCGTTGTGTTGCAAAATTAATTGTATCCCTCTTCTACTTGATGTTATTCTCCTTTATTTTAACAGTTGGTAAATAATAATATGGTAGAATTCATTTTGAAAGAAAATCCTCAAATATGTTTCTACTAACCAGATTATCAGATTTCTGAAACAATATTGAATTAAGTTGAAAAGGAATATTTATATCAGCTTTTTCCAACCTTGTGCTCTACAAAAGTGTTTTAAATTTCTCTGCTCTCCAAAAGCCATCTGAATCATAGAATAAAGCTTCCTTTGTAAGTTATAGGACCTGTTTTTGCTGATTCTTACTTACAGTATATGAATTGTTTACATATAACAATTTTTCCAGCATGCCAAATAATCTCTTATTCTTCCTACTTAAATAATCAAATGATTCTATGCACAAAACGACAAAGATATTACATAGGGATGGGATGTGGGAACTCTGCACTCATAAGATTTCAAGTGCCAGTATTCAGCTTCAACAATTAGCTGATAGTTTTTGAATTTAAAAAAACATGAAGGACAATAATTACTGTGCCTTTCCAACGTTTGTCAGGGATGATTTGAGCAAGGTTGGAAGCAAAGATTCTGAGACAAAACCAAACCATTATTAGTAGAATATACATGTATCAAAAATATTGCTCCTCCTACCTAAAAGTGAAGAATTCTCAGCCTGTTACGCCCTCAGGTGGGAGAATGTTATGGTTTCATTTGAAACAGAGGTAGAAATTCCTGGCTGAGGAATTTTGGAAGTTAAATCCACTTACCGTATTTTTCGGAGTATAAGACACACATTAGTTTTTGGGAAAGAAAACAAGGGGAAAAAAATTCTGCCTCTGCCTACCAGCATCCATCGGTATTCATCTGGCTAGCATCCTTGCAGCAAACAGGAAACAGCCTGATCAGCTTCAGCATGTTATCGCAGCCTGATACAGCACAAGCAGTTGATTGGCGGTTCGATAGGCCTCTCGGAATACCCCCAATAAGCTGTTACAGGCTGCAGGGATTGCCGCAGATCATCACTACCTCTGTGCCTCATGTTTTTGGCCTCAGTGCCTCGCATTTTTGGCCTCCATTTTAGACCCGTTCCAGGCTGCGGGGACATCACATCGCCGTCAATTGCTGCCTCCAAAAACGGTTGAAGGATGGGAGCCGGCAGGTAGGCGGGGCTACATTCGGTGTATAAGACGCACCCAAATTTTCACCTCCTTTTAGAGGGGGAAAAAGTACATCTTATACTCCAAAAAGTATCTTAAAGTTGCTAAGATTGAGAAACATTGAGATAGACCATCAACCTGATGAGGCAACAGGCAATCAGATGCATGCTACAACTTCAGGAGATCCAAATGAGCAAGTCCAAATTCAGTTAATGATAGTCCAGGTTCCAGCAGGGTAGAAACAGGCAGCTAGTAAGGATTGAGCAAAGGCAGTCAGCTCATTCCCTTGAGAGGACAGAGAAGCAACATCCTTAATCAAGCCACATCATAACCTGGGGTTATACAAGGCTAGTCTTCAGGCCATCTGTTGGAAACAAGTCCCTGGATCTGCATTACTGTCACACTTGCTTCTTCCTCTTTATTTAGACCAAAGGTGTGACATATGGACAGGTTTAGGGAATTCTCTTTGAAACTCTGGATTATTGCAAGGAAATTCTTGTAACCTGGTCTCTGACCACCTCCTGTGTAGCAGATCAGTGTGATACATTAGAAAGTATGAATTAATTGGATTTATAAAATCTTTTTAATATAATTTCCTTAAAGGTTTTTAAGGGAGAGATAAACACTAATACAAATATAAAGGAAGAAGAAAAAGAAAAAAATATCATAAACAAAGCTAAAAGCGCAAAAAAAGTAAAAGAGAAATAGAAAAAGAAAGAAAAGAAATACAAAGTGGCTTCTGATCTTCTTTACCGCAGCTTTACTACAGTACAATTATAAATTTACCTCTTACTCCAAGGTTGGAACACAATTTTCTTTTTTCTATAATCTATTGTTTCTAATCATGAAAACCATAAATTATAAATTCACTTTATTCTGTTTTAAGCAAAAAGTCCATAAAGGGTTTCCAATCAACAGTAAGTGTAGATATTGTTTCTCTCGGATCAAAAGAGTCAATTTGGCCATCTCGGAGGCTTCCATCATCTTCATCAACCATTTCCCCCTTGTGGATAATGCCAGATCTTTCCATCTTTATGCATAAAATAATCTCACTGCAGTTATCAAGTTTTGAAACCTTGCCAACTACAATATATATCTCATATTAAGGAGAACTGAATTATGTTGTCCCAAATAATAGTTCTAAACAATGTGCGAATTATGAGTGATTCCTAGAACTTGAAATATAAGGGGAAAGCCAAATAGAAACCGAGGGACTCATGGCAATCAAATGGTGATAAGCTACAATACTTGGTTACTATACCCAAGTCTAGGAACTGGCCATGAATAGTTTTAACCAAACTTGAAAGGTAAGTAGACTTTATAAATGGAGAGTATTTGCATGCAATGGGTGAACCAGTAAAATTGCATATTTCATTGGAATACATTTATTAAAGCCTGCCACTAGAGTCTGATATAAACCTAGATTTCACTGGACAAGAAAGATTTTGCTTCCCTAACACTTTTGAGTGTAGCTTATAGATTTTGGGCTGCGAATCATGAAAATAACATAATTTAATCTATCAAGTACTACTTGATAGAAATTGTCTGTTTTTACACAATGGCACTGAACTGTACACCTTTTAGTACCTGTTGGCTATGTTGCACACATGAAAGGAACATATGAAAACAGGGACTTGTTGTTGAAGCACATCCAGTAAGCCAAGTACAACTGGAGTATCTGTGGAAATCTAAAAGTAGTGGCTCTGCTGCTTAGAATGAAGCTTAGATATGCCAAGCATTGTTGTTATATATGTGATGGGACAGTCATGCAAGAGTGTAGCATTAGATTAAAAAGAAATAGCAATTCCAAAGGAATTTGGTTCCAATGTTAAAAAAAACCATAGCAAATGGACCACTTATTGACTCAACAAAGTTGCTTTTTGCCCCTGCTTCACATAAAACTCTGGCCGATGAAAATTTTGTGAAAGTGATGAACAAGGGTGATGAAGGAAGTCATAATTTGAGATAGATGTTTCCAAGAAGAACAGATGCCAAGTTTAAGGAAGACATTCTTCATCCATAGGTCAATGCTGCATTCTAACCACTGTGCCACCACGGCTCATATATTCTAGTTAATTTAATTCCAAACTTTGGAAACTACAGAGAATTATATTAGACTTTCTGCATAGAGTAGCTTTACCATAAATGATGGATGTTTCCTTAAGTAACATCACTTCAACCCATCTTAATTTTTTTTATCTTTTTTTGTTCCTACTACTTTATGTTAACAACATCTGACACATAGCTGAATGATTCCATCACCATGACAAAATGCTTTGAGATTTTTTTTTTTTTACAGATCCTGCTCATCAGAGCCATGCAGCTTTAGATATGCAATAAAAGCTCTTGTCTACACTCTCATCTGTTGCAGAAGAAAGTTCTATTTGTATGATAAAAATAATTCTTGGGTCAGTTGTTGAATCAATTTCATACCATAAAGATAATACTAATGGACTGTTTGTTAATGGTTGTTGCTTCATCAATTATGACACGTATCTTTGCATTTTTATTAGTCATTTTTCTGAATACATTTGTTTTCTAAAACAAAATACACTCAATGATGGGCTGCTGAGAGTCATGATTGCAAATATTTTTATTTTTGAAATTTGGGGATGATTTGTAATATCCTTTTTTCTATTAATACCATCAATGATTGAACAAATCTTTTCTATTTTTTCTAAAATATTCATAATTTTTCAATGTAAATGTTTTTTTCCTTCACTTTTTCCTTAAAGATGTCTACTGATATTTTTAGATTTTCAATTTGAATTCGCAAACACTGGATACATGTTTCTGGACTAAAAAAACACACGAATGTTTGGAACTACATTGCAGCCTAAATATTTATTTTTTAACAACTAACAATTTATATTCTCTCCTGAAATATTTTATCTGGATTTGAGACAGCAATCTGAAATTTCACATGAGCTGATTGTTGGAGTGCATGAGTCTTCTGCTTTATCACCACCGATGGACCAGCCATCTGTTAGATTGATGGTTTCGTTTGGTTTCACTTTAAGAAACAAAAACATGCTTTGTCTATTTGTTTTCACAAGAGCTAACAAAATGTATTATAAAACTAAGATCAAGACAATTTCTTTTAAATTTTATCTTTTTAAAAAAAGATTTAAAAGGTCCTTGGATAATCCCTCAAGACTTTCCCAATGGCTCATGGGATCGCCTCCAACCTGCTACAGGACACTTTTGCTCCTGACTCACCAGTTTTAATATTTATGCATATTTCTTCTTCTTCTTCTCCTTCTCCTTCTCCTTTCTTCTTCTTCTTCTTCTTCTTCTTCTTCTTCTTCTTCTTCTTCTTCTTCTTCTTTTTTTATTTGATTTATATGCCACCCTTCTCCTGAGACTCAGGGCGGCTTACAGTGCGTTAAGCAATAGCCTTCATACTTTTGTATATTTATATTTATACAAAGTCAGCTTATTGCCCCCAACAAACTGGGTCCTCAATTTACCCACCTTATAAAGGATGGAAGGCTGAGTCGACCTTGAGCCTGGCTGGGATTGAACTCGCAAGTAATTGCAGGCAGCTGGATCTTAAATGCTGCCTTTGTAGGAGGCATTACTCCCCTACGCTACTCGGGTTCTTCTTCTTCTTCTTCTTCTTCTTCTTCTTCTTCTTCTTCTTCTTCTTCTTCTTCTTCTTCTTCTTCTTCTTCTTCTTCTTCTTCTTCTCCTCCTCCTCCTCCTCCTCCTCCTCCTCCTCCTCCTCCTCCTCCTCCTCCTCCTCCTCCTCCTCCTCCTCCTCTTTCCCCTCCTTCTCCTCCTTTTACCACTTCAGGTGTTGAGGTAGATACAAAGCTTTGGTCCTTGCCCATTTTTGTATATAGTTTAGGATTGGTTCTGTTCTTTCTCTTATGGTCTCATTTCTCATTTTATCTCTTCTGGTCACTCCAGCAGCTTTTCTGAGACATCTTATTTCCATGGTGACTAACTTTTGTTTATATTTTATTATAAGTGTCCATGTCTGGCTCTGGTAACATAGGGTGGGGATGAATATGCTTTGTATGACATGCTTCTTTGTGCTGATCGGTACTGCCTTATGTTGTAGGAGTGGAGCTAGCTACTACTATTACTGGTAGCTGCTAGAACTATTAGTACTCTACTTTCTACAGTACTCCTGGAAATTTCAGGGCCTCATCACCCACAATCCCTCACAGAGGAGGGATCTTTGGGCCTGTAAAAGTAAACCTCTGATGGTCTTTTTCCCCCTTTTACCTACAGTCAGGGGGGGTTTCTAAAATTTTTTTACTACCGGTTCTGTGGGCGTGGCTTGGGGATAATGTGACTGGGTGGGCATGGCCAACTTTTTTTTTTTTACTTTTACTTTTAAAAGCATTTTTTCTACAACCTTAAGAGGTTGCAGAAAACAATGCTTTTAGAAGCTTCTGACAATCAGGCAAATCTGCTGGGATCGCCCAGCGAGGAAACAGACTGGATTTCAGAGGAAACACAGCTAAGTTTAAGGTTAAGGCAGGGCAGAGGGGCTGAGTTGGCGATGGGGGGGGCAACCTTTCCAACAAGCAAAGTCAATGCGGGGGGGGGGGGAGCCGGATTCACTTAAGTTAACAACCATGTGAATCACACCTCCCTGCCTAGCCTAACACAACACACACATACATATCCAAGAGACCCTCTCCCCAGGCGAGAGAGACCCAACCCTGACAGAGCCAAGACAGGCAGGGAAGCCAGAAGCATAAAAGTTTGGGCGATCTGCCCTATTTTAGGGGGGGCAGGGATCTTTGCACAGAAAAGGAACATAGATAAGGCAGATTTAAAGACTCCTCTGCTGCAAAGACAAGTCCATCCCCTGGAAGTCCCAGTCATAGGAGATCCTGGCCTCCCACCCCAAACAAGCCAATCCACAGGCTCGGATTCCCGCCCACCCCCCCTCTCCCCGCGAGCCACACAAAACATGGGTGGAGTGTCGGAATCCCCAACTCATGCCTGGTTTTGCAAAAACCCAGTTGGATAGGACCCACCCCATGCAGGGATAGGCCACCCTCCCCACTCCCTCCGCTGGTTCCCTGGTGGCATAGGTGCAGCAGCCTCAGCTGGGGAAAGGAGGCACCAGCCATGAGGCCGCTTTGCAAAGGCGCACCTGCGCTGCGCGGTGCCTCCTGCGCTCTCACCTGTTGGATCTGCCCGGACGCCATTGCCGCCATCGCCACTGCAGCCACCACAGCCCGTCCAGTGCTGGTGGGGGACTTTTTCAAACTTGGTCCGGCCCACAGAGGAAATGCGGCACGCATCTCACGCCCTTTGCTGGCTCTCCGATCTGGCCTGAGCCCGAGAAGCCCCTGTGGAAAACTTTGCCCCATGGGTTCTGCACAACAGCCCTCACAGGTAGACCCAGGAAGGTCGTGGAGATGCTGGGCCCCGCGCGCCCAGGCGAGTCATGTTTGGCGATGTGGGTGCATCGTGGGGGTGGTGGCCTTGGGCAAATTTCACCTTCTGCTCTGCTCCCATGTGTCTGGGGCAGATGGCTTATCCCTTGGTCGAGCCGGCTAAGAGGCAACGTTCCTCCTCCTGCATCCTCGAGCTCAGCTCCGGGCAGCATCCAGCCAGCCATAACTGGCTTCTCCCTGCGGCAGCCCACATCGATCCCAGGCAATTGAACTTCAGGGCTTTTCCTCATAGTGGCGGTGACGAGGCAGGCAGGCAGCCAGGTGCACGGGAGTGACTAGTGGCAGTGCTCCTGGCTGGCAAAGGGTGGAGTGAGTCCCAGGGCTGCATGCGGGCAATGAGGGTGGGTGGGGTAAGTGACCGGCGACCAGACCGGGAACTGTTTCGGGGGCGTGACCAACCAATCTTATTACCGGTTCTCCAAACTATTAAAATTTTGTACTACTGGTTCTTGTGAACCGGCGCAAACCGGGAACAACCCACCACTGCCTACAGTGGAAAATGTAGATAGCATTCAGCAGCAAGTGGGGTTTTGCAGCTGGTCGGTGGGCAGGCTACTGAGTAGGCAATCACAGAAAGTTTATGAGATGGTTGGCTATGTAGGATGTGAGCTTGCTTGCTTGCGAAGCACATGAAGCTGCAGTTGACTCATGATCAAATGATTAGGTAGTAGGTGCCTATCACATTTCTCAGACAACCGCTGAGTTCCAGCCAGCACCATTCATAAAGAGGGAAGACTGTTGGGAGATTGTGAACAGGAAGGCAAACAGAAACAAAGAAGCTATGTAAGAGAGGCAATGGGTAGAATCACATTGACCCTTCTTTTTCAAAAACAAGTGACTTCATTAGGAAGCCTGGGTTGCAGGCAGCAGACTCTGTAAAAGTATAATAGGGTGGATGACAACTCCCTTCCTGATAAGAGAAATGGGAGGCTTGGCATCAGACCCAAGCCCAAAGATGTGACGATGATATCCAATCAAGTCCAGTCCTTTACTGATTTACATCTAATGGATAGAATCTTGCCAGATTAAATCTATCGCCTTCCAACATGCTAGATCTATCTTGAAAGATTCAAGCATGTGACTACCCTGAACGTCTTCCCCATTCCCCCATCCAGCTCTGCAATCCCTGAAGACTGAATGCCACCCAGGGATGGGGAAGGCATGCCTCCAAATACCAGTTGCATCAGAACAAACACGGGAATAGAGAGATGTCTCCCTAAATTCTGTAAATGTTGAGTCCCCAGAAATACCAAATTAGTTACTGCAAGGCGGGGCGGGGGGGTCACCAAGATTAAGATAGAGTTTGGCTTGATCCAGTATATTCTCATGTTCACCAAGACTTAGAAAAAGGGAGAGTTATACAATATATTTTAAAAAAATAGTGTAACTCTATCTAAAAATAGGCTATTAAATAAACATAATTATCTTTTTTTTTTCATGTGAAGAGTTATATTAACTGGTGTAGCAGCATGAGTAGATATTAAATGTAACCTTTAAATCTTGCCAACAAATTGGGACATGAGGCCTGTAAGCACCACCTTCTCCAGTCTGATCGTGTCGTATTCATAATTAGAGATCCTTCTCTAGGTTCTGCCATCCATACAAATTAAGCAAATGCAATCATTACAAAAAATGATGTTTGCTCACTCCTTAGGAAGATTTGTCAACCATCGTCTCTTTTTGGCACCACGCAAAAACTTGTATTTACTCTCGGCATTTTGTCACAAATGTTTAAACAAAGGTAAATCCTGCCATGCCAACCTTCATTAAGCCTTAATGTTTTATTTCTTATTTTTGGCATTTCCTTAAATTAAATGAATATTTGTTCAGCATTTAGTAATAGTTTTCCTGTTTGCCATACTATAGTTTGCTGCCAGGGAGCCCTTTTGGGGTTGAAGGAATTAATAATGTAACTTAATTTAACTAATTAAGGCTACAGTCACATTGAGCTGAAAGCCATTCCCTTGAATTTATTTGAATTTCATGGGTGTCCCATTATAAGATGATGAAGGCATTATCTCTGATTATTGAGTTATGATACAGCTTTAAGAACAAATTTGAGAGGAAGACACAATAAACAGGTATGTGAGTATAAATACAAACATACTTCATGTATTTATACTGCACCAAGACAAATTCCTTTTGTGTCCATTCACACTTGGCCAATAAAGAATTCCTATTCTATTCTATTCTATTCTATTCTATTCTATTCTATTCTATTCTATTCTATTCTATTCTATTCTATTCTATTCTATTCTATTCTATTCTATTCTATTGTTACCTGTATGGTTCATGAGACAAGAAAGTGCCACTTAAAATGGGAAAATGGCATCTAGAGAAAAAAAGAGGAAGGTTCTCTTCTTACGGCATTTTGTCTCAGATCTAAATTGGGGATCCTGCAGGTGCAGGGGCCTTTAAAACAAGTAGCATTCATCTTATTCAAGATCTTTAGGCAGTGCGTTTGGATCCAAGAGTGGCCTTTTTTTTTTTTTTTTGTGCCCTTGAGTCAGTGTTGATTTTGGTGATTGCCCGAACTAAAAAGGTTTTTCAGAAATGGTTTGCCATTGCATCCTTCCTGGGGATGAGGGAGAGTGACTGGCCCAAGGTCACTCAGATGGCTTTGTGCCCATGGCAGGACTAGAATTCACAGTCTCCCAGTTTCTAGTCTGGAGCCTTAACCACTACAGCAAATTGGCTCTCAACAAAAAACAATTACTACCAAACTGCCTTCCATTGAGGACTTGTATACTACACAAGTCAAAAATATTTACAGATCTCTCACATCCTGGACATAAACTGTTTCAACTCCTACCCTCAAAATGACGCTATAGAGCACTGCACATCAGAACTAGACAGTTTTTTCCCAAGCGCCATCACTCTGCTAAACAAATAATTCCCTCAACACTGTCAAACTATTCACTAAGTCTGCATTACTATTACCATTAATCTTCTCATTGTTCCTATCACCCATCTCCTCCTACTTATGACTGTATCAGTGGTGGGTTACTACCAGTTCGCCCCGGATCAGGCAAACCAGTGGCAGCCATGGGAGGCTTCCCCCCTGATGCTTCTGCGCATGTGCAAAGGCAACACATATGTGCTCAAGTATGCGCGCACCCACGAGCGAATCAGTAGTGACAGGTTTTGAAACCCGCCCCTGGACTGTATGACTGTAACTTGTTACTGTATCCTTATGATTTATATTGATTGTTTCCTAGTATCATTTGATTGCTTATTGTACCCTATGACTATCATTAATTGTTGTACCTTATGATTCTTAAGGAATGTATCTTTTCTTTTTATGTACACTGAGAGCATATGCACCAAAGACAAATTCCTTGTGTGTCCAATCACACTTGGTCAATAAAGAATTCTAATCTAATCTAATCTAATCTAATCTAATCTAATCTAATCTAATCTAATCTAATCTAATCTATAAAACTCTATATGTGCCTAAACTGGAGGCCATGGCAAGTGCCATATGGGGTTGTGTTGTCTCACTGTAGTGACTTAATGCCTACATAATTATGCTAATAGACTATAGCCAAGGCTTCAACGTTTTTTCCTACCAAAACTCTCTCTTTTTTATTTGTGTCTTAATAATTGGATCCTGCAGTCCATGCATTTTGATCTCTCTCTTCTGAACAAATTTCTTTGGACTTCCCTCTTTTTGAAAATAAATGTTTTTTAAATGAAGCAAGAGGTGATCAATCTCAACTAACACTTTCCCTGCATTTGCCCCAGCCTTTTAATATGCAATTGACTGTAGAATGATCTCGTATAAGTTTATTTGTTTGAATCAACTCAAAGAAATTTATGAAACTATCTGGAGATCCTGCTCATATCATCATGTAGAAGAATGACAAATTTCATTGTGTGAGTATCCCTCAATATTTTATATAACTTTGGGTTTGAGAAGCAACATTGACTCAGAATTCAATTAGGGAAAGAAAACATTTTTAGACTATAATTTCATACATGAGCTTGTGCTACATTTGAAATTTGAATTTCCTTTAACACAAGATCTTAATATTTTAGTACTCAATGAATTGTTAAATAGGGATAGAACTTTTATCAGGTGAAGGTCATTATAGTGTACTGTAACCTTAATATTTTGGTTCACATTTTACATTATGTTTATTACTATTATTGATTCTTGTGTACTAATTTGAGTTCACCACAGTGGTGGGATTCAAATAATTTAACAACCAGTTCTCTGGCCTAATGACCAGCTGGGTAAGTGTGGCTGGATAGGCATGTGATTGGATGCCCAACTTGACGTCACTCATGTCAAAGGGTGTCTCACCTCACTCTTCCCCTCCCCCACCACTCCTCGCCCGACACTGGTCTCTTCCCCCTTGGCTGGTGGCCGGGAGGCCAGGCACTCCCACACTCCACCCTGACCAGGGCTCCGTCTATTTTCCCCAACAGCCGGACAAACCTGGCAAAAAGCCAGCCAGACGAGAAGTGGCTGTGTGGAGAGGGGTGAGGGGTGGGGCCAGCCAACAGTGGGATCAGCCAGTTTGCTGAATTGCAGAAAAAGTTAGCTACCGGTTCGTGCAAATTGATGAGAACCGGTTGAATCCCACCACTGGTTTACCATAATAATGACCTTCAGTTTTTAAAACAGTATGAGATACAGCTATTCAAAACCAAAGTAGTGCTACACCGAAAGTTCTGATCTAATCTTCAATTTGTTCAGTTTCACAATATTTGTACATTTCTTGTTTAGTCATTACGGGTAGTCCTCATTTTGCGACCAAAATTGGGACCAGCAATTCAGTCACTAAATGCTGTATTCGTTGGATTGATTGTCAGGTGATTGCGAAGGGCTTATGCCTTTACTTCTCATTTAGTCATTACACATAGCAGTGTGGTTGCTAACCAAAGCATCGCATGATTGCAACTTTCAGTTTTACTTCTGTGACTCTCTAGAATCCTTGCTTATCACAAGTCAGTTGTGAAGCACATGGATGATGGTCCTTAACGATGGAAAACTGTGATGGTTGGGGGTTTTTTACACCATCATACTTTAAAATGGTCGGTAATTGAAGTATTAGGCAAGAAAGGATTACTTATGAGCCGTGGTGGCACAGTGGTTAGAATGCACTATTGCAGGTTAACTCTGCCCACAGTATGGAGCTTGATCTTGACCGGCTCAAGGTTGACTCAGCCTTCCATCCTTCCGAGGTCGGTAAAATAAGGACTCAGATTGTTTGGGGAAAATAGGCTGACTCTGTAAACGGCTTAGAGAGGGCTGTAAAGCCCTGCGAAGCGGTATATAAATCTAAGTGCTATTGTTATTGCTACCCTCCTCCTCCTCCTCTTCTGCTTCTTTATCCTTCACATACACACAGACATACACACGCGCACACATTATTTCAAATATTTAATGAAAAAGTTCTCTTTCTTCTATCATCCACCATAATCCAGGGGTGGGTTTCTACCGGTTCACCCCAGTTTGGATGAATCAGTATTGGCGGAGGCAGGAGGCCAGATGTCATCAAAAACACTCTGTGCATGTGCATGCACAGAAGCACCGTGCACTCACGCGCACTACAAATACCAAAACGGTAGCGCCGGGATTTGAATCCCATCTCTGCCATAATCTAATCATTTGCCTCAACCTGGGCCCTTCTAAACATTTTGGCTTACAACTGAACGGACCCCAGCTAGAACACTTAGCAATAACTTATTTTAGAAAACCCTTTTAAGTGCATTTCCCCCCTGCCCATTTTATGCTCTACTGAGATATCCTGTTAGTAACTTTGTCCATGTTTAAATTGTATGGTCATTTTAAATTTGAAGAGCCAAAACCTTGTTCTCAGACCCTTCTGTCAAAGTTTATGCAGCTGCAACGGAGCATGAGTCAAGCGAATCTTGGTCCCTAGAGGCGAAAAAGACTGAAAATGCTCATAACATGCTTTTTGTATTGCCAAATGTCATGAAACATAAAGTGACTTAATTCAGAGATGGAACTCTGAATAATAAACAAACTCGCGTCCCTCGGGAAACTGGATGCCTTTCTGGTAATTGCTGTCCTTATTTTAAAATATAGATTTATCCTTCTTGTTTTCAACTAGAAATTCTGTGTATATTTCTCTCTCACACAGGAATTTATTTTGAGATATATTGTCATCCCTTTATGTAAGCCCAGCTCTCTTTACAGATAGGCTTCTTTTGTTAATCAAATCTTATAGTAGCTACAAGGGTGGCATAAGGAATTAGGGGCATCCATTCTGAATCATTTCAAAATCCTGGCCTGTCATCGTTTTCAGCTGCTTGCCTCACTCGATAAATAACTCCATTTTCCCTTAACGTTTTTTCATTTCAGTTTTCATTGGCTTGGTGGACATGATGGAGCTAAATGATCTAAGCTTTCGAATTAGCACTCAATATAAGCAGGTGAGAAGGCGATATTGCAGAAAACAGCTCTCGCTTTGTTCCAATGCAGCATTGGTGCCTATCTTCTACAGACAGAATTTGCTTCTTTTTTGATCACTCTATTAAACCAATATGCCATAAATAGGATTTATTGACAATTCCCACCTGAAACTACCTTTTCATAACAGTCCCATGAATAAACAGGCTGTCTAGAGAGGAACAGTTCTGCATATAGAATGAACGTAAGCAGGAATACTACGTGCAAAACCATAAGCTTCCATTAAAACTTTATATCATTTCTAATCCATAATGATGAATGCTGCCGTTGATCCTTAGCGCTCTGGCAAGGTGTATTGCTGCACTGATGTCTGCCCTGCAAACACAGAACCGCCACTGTTGCTTTTAAGCTTTTTGTCTTGGACATTTTGGAATCAGTATTTCAGCTTCCTATCATGTCCTTAAACCTGGCTACGGATAAATGGCTTCTCTTGCCATTTCTGCTACTGAGCCAACTAAATCTAGTTTTATCATGTCGGCTCTGAGAGGGGATTTTTCCCAAGGTATCTTCAAGATGGGCTGGCCTTGTGTGACAACACGCCAACTGAGTGAAGTGTTGTAACGATTGTGTCGAACAAGCAGTATGTTTGAATGCAAGGTGGAGCATCTTTTTCCATGCATGTGCGCTCCCTTTTCGGCACCAAGTGCCAAAAAGGGAGCGCATCGCACATGCGCTCCTCAGGGCTGCAACCAGGAAGAAGAGCTGCCCAGGGGGCTTACGCCCGCCAGATAATGTATTTCTGGCTTCGGGCCAGCAAGTCTTCCGGTTACTGCCGCACATGCACATACACCGATCAGCTGGCCGGCGAGCATGCTCCCGCTGGAAAACAGAAGACCAGCTCTTCTATTTTCCATGACCGCACACACAAAGGCCAGCTGATCATCACATGCACATGCGGGCCATAAACCTGGAAGAGGAACAGATGACACCGCAAGTGCGAGGCGACATGGCTCCGTGTGCCACTTCGGGCACGCGTGCCATAGGTTCCCCATCATGGATGTGTGCTATCTATTTCTGCTGCCAATAAGACCGGTCCTGAAGTTTGGGGAGCATGGGAGTGCAGGGGCAGATGGGTTGCTGCAGAGCGAGTGTCCCATTTTGCAACAGGAGAAATGCTTTTACCAAAATCATCATTGAGTGCCTGTTTAGGAAACTGTTGTTTATCACCTGAGCATACACATACAATAAATTGTAATGTATCTCCATAGATTCTCAGTCATCCAGGTCGTGGTTGTCCCAAAGGTGCTTTTTTCCAGGAGGCAACTGGACTTCCTTGTTTTTTCTTTGAAGACATTTTGCTTCTCATCCAAGAAGCTTCTTCAGCTCCGACTTATTATTATTATAAGTCCTTCCATAAAAATATAAATAAATCTTATTGTATATTAAATCTATAAATCTTATTATAAATCCTTCCATTCCCCACCATCCAGTCGGAGCTGAAAGAAGCTTCTTGGATGAGAAGCAAAACGTCTTCAAAGAAAAAATAAGAGTCCAGTTGCTTCCTGAAAAAGCACCTTTGGGAAAACTATAATGTAATTTTCTTGGCTTTGTTTTAAAGTGTTGCGTGAAGCTATGCATACGGTTGGCGTGGCATGGTTATCTTAGCATGAGTGAACCATGTCAGTTATGAGGTTATAAAATAAACTATAGCTAAGCTAATTGTGCTCTCATGCTATCCAAGAACTCACTCACTGCTTGGGTTCGCAGTTCTGAGCTACATACTCGCGATCCACATTTTAGCCAAGCATGTCATGCGACTGTAGACCATATCGTTCATTTACAGTTTAGTGTGCCATGTGAACACAACTAGATTTGATAGACTATGCTGAAGTTAATTGTGGATAAGCAAGTTGAAGGAATATAGCTACTGGATAATGGATAGATATTGTGATTGCTCCAGGGTTTCAGTTAATTCTCTTCAAACTCTATTTGAAGAGACTGAGAACTGAAACTAGGATTATTATTATTTTTTGCTTGCAAAGCATATGATCTACCACTGAACTAAGTTCCTTCTGGATATTTATTTATTTACTTACTTACAACTTGGCTGCCTTTGAAAAATATTGGAATAGTCAAGCCCATGACATTTAATCCCAGATTGTTCATGTCTGCCTTAATGAGAATCAGATTTTCTGGTTCTAGTTAAAACATAATGTTGCTCTGCTGGATGGGATATTCCTGTTATGGGTATTGCTTCTGTAGGAAGTTTGCACCCACCCTCTCCTAGAAGAATGAAATATTCTAGGAAATATTAAAAAGGCAGAATATTATACCTCCCTGGATGAGAAAAGGAGAAACATGCTCTTGGAAAGCAGCCCCCACCTTTGCTAATAGCCTCAGAAAGACTGGTGCCAACCTATCTACAAGACAAAAGGCTGAGCCAGCTTATCTACAACACAAAAGACCTTCACCCTCAGAACGTAATAGGATTAGCCCTCTACCCATCTCACCAGATGGCACCTGGGGAGATTGCATCACTCAGCAATATTCAACCAAGCCTTAGACTCAAGTCAACTTACAAAGTTACCCCCGCATGGCCCCATGGCAGTCTGACTACATTGAAATGTATTCTGACTACAATCAGAATACATTTCTTACACAGGAACAGGAAGCTCCAAGGCGGGGCCTAAGAGAGGGTATAAATCTCTCTCTTTTCTCTCCCATGTGCTCATTTTGCCCACGACTTTAAACTGTGTAGTCCTGTCAACCATTAAACCATCTTTCCAAATAGCCTCAATGTTTCCAGTGTTTTTCTCCCCACTTGGAACTGAACCCAGATGGACATTTCTTCCAATACTTCCCTTCCTGCTAAATCTCTCAGGCCACTGGAGTTTGGAAAATTCCTAAGAATACTTGCACCCAAATCCATTATCTGTTTATGAAAAACAAAAACAAAAAATGATTGGTTTGAGTCTGGCTGCTCATTTAATTTGGAGTCACATAAAAATCTGCCTCTGGGATACAGGGGGGGAAAATTCTTTGAAGAAAACACTGTTAGAATTCAAGGTCAATAAATTTCAGTAGCTGCTAGCCAGTCTTATAAAAATAAATGCTTTGCATCACAGTGAAACATCATTCTCAGCAATTCCATTTGGACATTATTGTAATTAGTTTATTTGCAACCTATCCCTAAAGATATTTGATTGCTTCCCAAGAGCACACTAGAATATATAATCAGATACAGGTTTCTTAATGGGCAGAGCAATTCTCTAAAACCACCGCTATGTTAAGGGAATGGCCACCATATCTAATATACTTTTAAAAATTTGGGATAAGCCCAAATTTTGGCCCCCAAAAATATGGCATAATGCCTTGCATATCCATGAAGGAATTGCTATCATTAATTAGGGACCGTGATAGCAATGTCATCCATCCATATGCTGTTCACACATCGTTAGTGTCAATGAGCACAGTAAAATTATGCCTTAAGGATATAACAGTTAACCACAATACAGTTTGTGGTAGTGGAGGGATTACCATTATACAAAAAGTAACATCAAAGTCTTTCTATTCCATAGTCTTTGATAGTATTGTACAGTGCCCCAGCGTAGCCATTGGGCTAGGCACAGGCAAATATAAAGTCACTTTTCTGCAGCCTTTGGAACCATCTCTGACTGTGGCTATTGTGCTGGAAATGATAGTATAAACACTAAAATAGGTATATTCAAATCAAACCAGGTATCTTTATTATGATCTTTGGCCAGCCTTTAGAATTAAAAAAAAAAAAAGTACAGTAAAAAAGAGAAACAATTTAAGACAACCATTGGCTACTGGGAAAGGAAATAACATATTTATTTATTTATTTATTTATTTATTTATTTATTTATTTATTTATTTATTTATTTATTTATTTATTTAATTTATATACCGCCCTACTCCCGGACGGGACTCAGGGCGGTGAACAGCCAGAATAAGATATAATAAATACAAAAGTTAAAAAATCATTAAAAACAAATTAAATAATTTGGCTCAACAGTTTAAAAGTCCAATTATGATTATAAAATTTAAAAACCCAAAAAAGGAGGTTAAGCCAGCCCAGCTTGTTCAAATAAAAATGTTTTCAAGGTGCGGCGAAAAGTACCCAGGTCATGTAAGTTCCTTATCTCGGGGGGGAGCTCGTTCCAGATGGTAGGTGCCCCCACAGAGAAGGCTCTCCCCCTGGGGGCCGCCAGTCGACACTGTTTGACCGACGGCACCCTAAGGAGACCCTCTCTATGGGAGCGGACTGGTTGGTGAGAGGCTGTTTGTGGCAGAAGGCGGTCCCGAAGATACCCTAGTCCTAAGCCTGGTCCCGAAGATACCCTGGTCCTAATATCTAACACATCAAGAGCCGTGGTGCCGTAATGGTTAGAATGCAGTACTGCAGGCTAATTCTGCTGCCTACTGGCTGCCTACAGTTCAGCAGTTTGATCCTCACCAGCTCAAGGTTGACTCAGCCTTCCATTTTTCCGAGGTTGGTAAAATGAGAGCCCAGATTGTTGGGGGCAATAGGCTGACTCTGGAAACAGCTTAGAGAAGGCTATAAAGCACAGTAGAGTAGTATAGAAGTTTAAGTGCTACTGCTATTGCTAATTAACAGTTCTGGGCAGTTCTACAACTTAGTGAAGATATTTGGCTACCTGATGTGTGAGCGATGGGGTGTAGCACCCTTTAAAAATTAATAACCATTACATTGTTGTGCGGCTCTCATATTTGGAAATGATTGGGGTGATCAGAACACATATTGGAGCCTCGTAGAAAGGTTACCATATGAAGACATGAGCAGGAGGTTTTACCTCCCTAGGTTCAGAACTGCAAAGTCTTTGCAAATAAGGAGTCTCACTGAAATTTTACCACCAGTAAAACCAATGGGAGGGTATCAAAGTGAACTTTGGAAAAGGCCCATCCAAATAGGCATGTACAGGTAGTCCTTGACTTATGACCATAATTGAGCCCGAAATTTATGTTGCTAAGTGAGAAATTTGTTAAGTGAGTTTTGCCCCATTTTATGACTTTTCTTGCCTTCCGCCTGCTATTCAAGTAAAATGTATCCTATCTCAAATCACCCAACTTATTTTCACAGATCGGGCAGACAACCTCACAGTTACATTCCCGCCAGTAACTGTTAAATGACTAATAATTTGCTGTACTTTCATGATACTGAAAAACTTCAGCCTGAAGTAAATCTTCTTACTCTGCATCACGATAGATCTGCAAGCAGCAAAGTGACAACAACTCCTATATGATGAGCCCTCAAATAGCCATAAACAGGGAGAATCAGTGGTGGGATTCAGACAGTTCGCACTTTTTCATGAGAACCAAGCAGTTCAGAGAACTGGTTGTTGGAAATCTTATTTTGTTTTTTTCCACTGTAAGGAAGGCAGGAAGGAAACATTCTGATGTTGTTTCTAGCTTAATCTTTCTTGCCCTCCTTACAGAAACTGCCTCTCTGGTTAACACTTATTACATTGTAACAGCTAAGGTGAAGCACCCATCAACGTGAGTGACATTGAGTTGGTCACACCCACATGGTCACATGACCACTGAGCCACACCTACCCAGCTGGTCATTAGGGCAAAGAACCGGTTGTTAAATTATTTGAATCCTACTACTGGATGGAATCTCTCACCCCTTACCTTGCTCGTATTTTGGAATGGTTCACAAAGGGGTGCAAATGCCCAACAACATAGCAACCACTTGTGTCTATTGGGGTTGAAGACTCCCTGGGAGGAAGAAAAATCCAACACATGTTGCACTGATGTGTCGAATTCTACCCAAACCCAACTATTAATTTCTTTAAAAAAGATTTCCTCTCTATGGGGTTCTTCAAATACTATGCCATTTTCATTCTAGACTCACAATGTCATGACTGTAATACAAAGTAACAAGGATAATATATCTGAATGTGAATGTTTTTTGACAGATATCAACATTTTGGAACCATATGTTAAGAACTATGGATATATCTGCCAGGAAAAATGGCAAAGAAAAGAATTATTCAGTATTAGAAAGTCAGGATTATTTCTGACATAAATTCTTGAATTACAGATATGTGTTCAATTTTCATGTATGTATTGGCACTCACTGATGCAATGAAACACTACTGAATACTGTTTTGTATACTCAAGTCTAGTGGTTTATTTAAAAAATGATTGAATTGTTATTTTTGGCAGGAGGATGTGTCATATGGTACATCTTCTTTCCCTAGGCCGTTTTTTTCCTTATTTTTTTTCTTTTCTTTTTACGATAAATGGATTATAGTTATATGGTTGTACAAGTCAATTCTTAATATTTGTACATTTCAAATATGTGATGTAAGTACATGGCATAATCTGTATTGTAAAAACTATATTTTTTGTTTCAAAGCAAAAAAGGAATGCAAAGGAATATAAAGGTTGTTGTGGCACTAAATCCAAAGATGCCCCAGAATTACTATGTTAATCTTGTTTTTGCTGTTAACAGATGTCATGGCTACAATTTTTCATTAAGAATCCAGAAGGAAAAATAAATCCTCAAAGTGCAATAATGATGATTTTGATTGGAATAATCCACTGGAAGTCTTGAAATGATTTAAAAAAGGGGAAGCAATAAATCCAAAGAACTAGCAATTATGCCTTCCACTCAAAATGTTATTTTGTTACTTGGATTGTAGAGTTAGCATGCGGCACCAATTATAGTGAAAAATTAATAAAAATTTTGATTGATATTTTCAATGACAAAAATAATTATTATGCCCCTGCGTGCCTGACTCTTACTTGGTGGTATAAGCCTCACAATGAAACATTAGTTATAATACTGCAATTTTCCATTTTATATAAACTTTAATGAATGACTTATTTTCTGAGAATCAACAAGGATGCTTAGTCTATCATATTCTCTGCTGTCCTCCTACTTGGAATTTACAAGTCTCTTCTCCTTAATTCCTTTTATCCCAACAGCTGCCAACATTTTGGGCACCAGGGACCAATTCTGTGGAGGGTGGTTGTTCCATGGACTGGAGGGCATGGTTTCATCTGCTGTCTGGATCCCGTGCCTGTGTGGATAGGGTTTCACTCACTTGCGTGGCCCCGTTCCTAACAGGCTGCAGACCAGTGCTGGTCCACAACCCAGAGGTTAGGGAATCCTTGTCTTATCCTATGCAGCCTATGTGCTCCAAAAGAGGAATAAAAAGAATTGTCACAGTACTCATCAGCATAGTGAAAGGAAAGTCATTTCATGTTCAAAATTTATGTCTTGCTGCCATTGGAAAGAATTAGCATAAAATATGCTAAAGGCATGTGTGTCTGTGTTTATAGAAACCCAGTTTGGTGTAGTGATTAAAACATCCATTTAGAAACCAGGAGACAGTGACTTCTAGTTCCATCTTAGGCACAAAGCCAACTAGGTGACCTTCGGCCAATCATTCTCTCTCAACTCTAGGAAGGAGGCAGTGGCAAATTACTTCTGAAAAACTTTGCTAACAAACTGCAGAGGCTTGTCCAGGGAGTCTCCAAGAATTGAAAATGATTGAACAGAAGAAAATACAATATACATGGTAAATATTCAAGAATGTTTGGGGTTGCATTGCTCCAAATCTCTTGTCATTGAACAAACTGGCTAGAGAATTGAGATCCAAAAACTTCTGGAAGGTTGACAGTTGCTTATACGCACGTGGGCAATATATTGTAGACATTTAGTGCATGTGACTACTAAGGAACAGAATGTATTTGTGTCTGTGCATTTGTGTGTGTGTGTGTGTGTTACATTACTCTTCAATGTATTATTTAATATAGTTGCAACAACTGTAACTATTACTGTACGAATTTTACAAAACAAGAGAATGGTATCAGCCATATACTATATTTAACTTATGGGAAAAAACAGAATTAAGGATTTCCTGTCTTGCAGGAAGTGTATACAATATATATCTTAATTTCTGACAACTTTTATGACTTCAACAGTGGGTAATATAATTTGGATGTTAAAAAGGCATTTACTTCTTTATAGCCAAAAAATTCACTTATTTTGTAACTTTCTTGGGTTAGCTTTTCTGTCCCATATTAACAAAATGCATACAGTGATTGATTGTGGCTAATCCTAGTATTTTATGATGCTCAGCTTAATTTTAAACACCCATTTAATATTTTATAATTTAATGCAATTCCATGTATGAGCCTACAACCCTTAAGATTTATTCCACGTCAGCCTACTATTTTGAATATTTAACTTCTTAACCTTTCTTAACATCTAAAGGTAATTAGTTACAAGGCTTCAGTGGTCTTGCAATTCACAAAATATGCACAAGGTATTATATGTGACACCTTTATTATGATTTGAACTATAATAACTTTTAGTGAGGTGTGATGAAAACCAAAATGACAAAAAATGTGAATGTGTATAAATCAAACAACAGAGTATTAGTAACATTTGAATGATTGTGAGTAGCTTTTAAGATCATTTTACATCATGTTTATTAAACATCATATTTTACTAAACAAATTGTTTAGTAAAATATATAACCAATATATATGTTTAGTACAACATATAACCAAATCCAGATAATCCCATTATGCCTTTCCATTTGTGTCTATATGCAAATTGACTCAGGAAGTGCAGCAAATATAAGAGCCAGTTTCTGTAGTGGTTAAGATGCTGAACTAGTTCACCATCAACAGAAGTTAATTGTTGACTTTGGGCCATTTTTCTCTGACACTTTCCCTCTGTGAACTCAACCTGCTTCAAAAGAGATCAATTGGAGATGACAGCACTAGATTTATTACCTTGAGTTCCTGAATGAAAAGTAGTATAGGAGATGACTAAGCTGAGCCCGAGGGTTGGGTCAAATATATCATCAGAGTATCTAAACCCCATAAGACACGGGTGTCAAACTCGCTGTCATGTCTCTGTCACCTGACATTTCGTGACTTTTTCCCATTTGCTGAGCTGGGGTGGGCATGCCTGTGTGTGGCGCATCCAGTCCGCAGACCGCCAGTTTGACACCCATGCTGTAAGAGATGTAAGTCCAGCCCCACTTGAAATCCATTGACTCTTATAATTTGGATTCTTGCGTGTAAGTATGGTAGCATGAAATAAACTTGCAGTACAGGTAGTCCTCAACTTATGATCACAATTGAGCCCAAAATTTATAAGTGAGTTTTGCCCCATTTTACGACAGGTCTTGCCATAGTTGTTAAGTGAATCACTGCGGTTGTTAAGTTAGTAACGTGATTGTTAAGTTAATTGAATCTGCCTTCCCCATTGACTTTGCTTGTCAGAAGGTTGCAAAAGGGGATCACACGTGGATGAAATGCTCCCGGTTCAGACCGTATCGCCCGATACGGTAGCGATGGAGCCGGATGGTTCAGAGAACCAGTAGCAAAAATCCCTGCCACCTCCCATTGCCCAGCTGAGCTGCACAATCATCAGAGGCTTTTTTTTAATTTTTAAAAGCATTTTTTCTACAACCTCTTTGGCTGAAAAAATGCTTTTAAAAGTAAAAAAAAGCCTCTGATGATCGCGCGGCTCAGCTGGGATCATCAGAGGTTTTTAAGAGTATTTTTTCTACAACCTCTTCGGCCGAAGAGGTTATAGAAAAAATGTTTTTAGAGGGAAAAAAAGCCTCTGCTGATCAGGCAAGTCAGCTGGAATAGTCAGAGACTTTAAAAGTATTTTTTTTACAACCTCTTCAGCCTCTTGTAGAAAAAATGGTTTTAAAAGTAAAAAAAAAAAGATTGGCCACACCCACTCAGTCATATTACACACACCCCACCAAGCCACCTCTACAGAACCGGTAGTAACAAATTTTACATTTCATCACTGGAATCACATGACCTTGGAACACTGCAATTGTCATAAATACGACTCAGTTGCCAAATGTCTAAATTTTGATCATGTCACTATAGGGATGCTGCAACAGTGGTAAATGTGAAAAATGGTCATGTCACTTTTTTCAGTGTCATTGTTTGAATGGTCACTAAATGAACTGTTGTAAGTCGAGGACCCCCTGTACTTTTGAACTCTATCCTGGTTCCTGACTTCTTGCACCTGACAAGGGGGATAGAAATCTAATGAATATATCATATTCATGAAGGATTTCCTGGCACAATCATCTCCCTATATTTGCTATGTAGAATGGAAGCTTTTCAAATTTCAGGGCAAGGAAATATCAAAAAAATTCAGATAATTATTTTTGGAAAATATGAGATAAGCACATGTCTTATTATTTATTATTTTATTTTATTTATTTTATAATGTAGAGACCATCTGTTTCACTCACAGGCTGACTGTTGCTTTATTGAAACAAAAAAAACCCTAATACAATAGTGCGCACTGTGCACTATTTTAGTCAAATGCCCAGATTGATGCATTGAACGAATGGATGAGAATGCAGAGCTATGCCTGTGAAAAAATGACACCCCTACCCCCACACACAAGCAGGGAGACACTTCAGCAAGCAGCAACTGAAGCCCAATTTGTCCCCTTCAATTCAACCCAGTTTCATTCAGTAAGTATGATGAGGTCTTTATTGGTGCATGCAAGAAAAGCAGCTGAAAATGACCCTTCTGGTAAGCATGCCAGTGGTGGGTTTCAAAAAATTTTACTACCGGTTCTGTGGGTGGGCATGGCATGGCTTGGTGGGTGTGGCTTGGTGGGCATGGCATGTAAAATCTCCATTCCCAGCCCACTCCGGGGGAAGGATACTGCAAAATCCCCATTTCATCCCGATCAGCTGGGATTTGGGAGGCAGAGAATAGATGGGGGCGGGGTCAGTCAGAATTTTTACTACCAGTTCTCCGAGCTACTCAAAATTTCCACTACCGGTTCTCTAGAACTGGTCAGAACCTGCTGAAACCCACCTCTCAAGCATGCACTATCTTATGCTGTTCTTTGTATTTTGTGGATTTCACTAGAAATAGGTATTGAGCTCAGCATTATCTCACGACTCTATGCACAGCTTAATGCAAGAATATTGATGAATTTGCAGATTTTGTTCTGTTTCACTCAGATAATCAGTTAATAGAATGTCTAGGAATTGCACAGCAACTGTCCAGATGAAGTCAGAGTCACTGATACAAACTTGTAGTTTTATAAAAAAATACATATATTTAACATTTATATTAAGACAAGATAGTCAGGAACATAGGAACATCATGAGGTAAATCAATCAGCATACAGTACACACAGAAGAAGAAAAGGCGGGAGGAAAGGGAAACTCCCCTTTTATACCCACAGCAACCAATCATAGCATAGATTGGCTGATACATGAGCCAGCATTCTCCAACTGCAGCTGTGTTCTGGCCCACCGTACACTTTACTGTTCCAGCTACTAAACTTAATACCCTAACATGGAAGATACAGATTCTGCTTTGTGTTATTTTCCATCTTCTCCATGTCTTGCCATCCAGTTGTGTGGCATTACTACAATCTTATCACTCTAAGGAGAAAGACAGATGAAAGGATTAATGAGGGAAAGTGCAGCACAAGTTAGAGCTGATTTAATCTCTTACTTCCCCAGTAGTGTAAAAACTATAATGTGACTTTCCAATTGAAGTTTGGCTTTATCCATAAGGCATATTGCTATTGGGAAAGTGTATGAACAGAGAAAGGGGGGGGGGGGGAATCATTAGAAAGAAAATAAAATCTCTGTAAAATAATTATTACTAAATTAAGTACGTGATGCTAACAACACCAAAATTTAGTATAATGCTGTATTCTATATAAATCTCTGAATTTCACATTAATTATAGCACATTATGCCATATTATAATTACTTAGGAAAGAGGCCAGCCTAATTTGAGTAAAACATTCTCTTAAAAATGGCAAGACAGTCAGCAAATCTAATGAGACTGTATGCAAATCATCTGTTGAACGTATTCTCATAAATCAGGGATGTCAAACTGCCGGCCCGCGGGCTGGATGCAGCATGCGCAGGTCACGCCCACCCCAGCTCCGCAAAGGCAAAAAACACTGCAATACATCACGTGATGTCACATGACGCGATCGAGTTTGACACCCATGTCATAGATCAAATACCTTAACTGAAGGCAAGTTAGAACAGGTGGCAGCCATGGCCAAAGGGGCTTTTGCACAGATTTATCTTGTGCGCCAATTTTGGCCATTTCTGGACCACATGGTCTTCCTTGTGGTCACTCATACCTTGCTTCATTTCAGGATCAGACTTCTGTGACACGCTCTACTTGGGGTTGCCCTTGAAGATCAGGAAGATACAAATGGTCTACACTACAGCAATGCATTCATATTATACTGTTTGCCCATATTATACTGCCATGGTAAAAGCTACACTGGCTCTCATTATCTCCTGGATACATTTATAGATGATAATCATCACTTTCAAGATCTACATAACATGGGCCCAGGGAATTTGTGAGAACATCGTACCCTGCTCATTCTACCAGGTTGGATAGAGTGGGCAGCCAGATCCCTTTTGTTAAATATTGTCATCTAGTGAGACATAGGATATCTGCTTTTTCCACAACAGCCCCTTTCATCTGGAATATTCCTCCCCCCAAGATCCAGCAACCCACCCATCCCTCCAATTTCTGGAAGTCAGTATGAAGACCTGGCCTTTCCCCTAAGCACAAAATGTCATAAATGTCCAAAGAAAAAATCCAGATACATTTTGTCACACATTGCTTTTTAAGTGGCATAATTTTTGATTCTGAAAAATAAATCTAGAATAATTAAATCATTAATAAATTGTCCTACACCCCTTATCTAATATCCTTCATTATATAATCAACTTCTGAAACAAGAAAGCTAAAGGTATTTAAAGAATGTGATACAGAATACATAGCTAATGAATTGCATTAAGAAATTTCATGTGTAGTAGTTATTACTACCTAATTAATTCTGCAATCATTTATATGGCTGTATTACTTTTCCTTTCAACAGAGCTAAAGAATGCAATTGGGAGGGCATGCATTCTTTTACCTTGGGCAATTCTTTTGTGTTCACTCATACACTCAACCACAAAATAGTTGTATTTTAGCTCAGTATTGTGCAGATCCATAAACCATGTTTTCAATTTCTGGCTCACTAAGTTGAATTCCAAAAATTGGGTTGAATAAATCATGTTTAAGCCTGCTGGATGGACACAGTTCACATGTGACAAACTCCAGAATCACTGCTTGATGTTAGATTGTTTTACTCTGCCGAAGAATTTTGCAGCAGCACCAGGCCAACATTGTGGTTGTATAAGAGGTAAGAGGATTGGGCCTGGTTAGATGGGAGATTTCCAGAGAATTCCAGAGTTGTAGGGTTGATAGAGAAATTGAAAAAAAAAACTGTTTAGTAAGTGGTGGCAAACTATTTTGCCCTACCAAGAAAACTGCCTAGATGGAATCATATTAAAGTCACTTCTACAATGTCTTTTATCTTTGGGATTAAAATTCTTAGTCAGCCCTGCAGTGCAGCAAGTTGGAGTAACTCATTTTAGTTAGATAACAGTATGCAGTAGTTTTCTTCATGCATTCTTAATCAATACTTAAAGGATTATATCTGTGGGCTTTTCCCACTCCCTTCTTCTCCTTCTCCTTGCATTTAGGGAAGAGGGCTCCTACGTCAGGTGCAGAGTTGAATTTCTATTCAAGCAATTTTGAGTATAAATTTCAGGCCATACTGGGATCTAATAGGGAAAGGGCATATGTATTGTACAAATATGAGGTCAGCTTATGAGAAATAAGGTTGATGAAGATTGGAACCACTGTCTGAATATTTTAGCAAGACTTAGTAGAATATCTCCAATAACAAAAGTTTGCCTTTTGGTAGCAAAACATATTGGATGTCCTAAAAATGCTTTTTTTTTTCCAAGAGGCAACTGGACTTTGTTTTTCCTTGAAGAAGCTTCACTTCTCATCCAAGAAGCTTCTTCAATTCTGAACTGAAGCTTTTTGGATGAGAAACAAAGCGTCTTCAAGGAAAAGCAAAGGAAGTTCAGTTGCCTCTTAAAAAAACACCTTTGGGAAAAACATGACCAGGATGACTGAGCATCTCTATAGACTAAACATATTGGACCTCCAGAATAGCTGTTATCAGGAGTTTCAGAAGGTCAGGAGGGTGGGAACCAACTTAATTTCTAAAGACGCTTCACAAAATATATGTTGCTATAGCAAAGCAGTATTTAAGAGTCTCCAACTTCTGCTCTTCCCCAAATATACCTTAAAGGAATCAAAAACCACCAGCAGCTGCAACCTGCATTGCACAGGTTGATCCCAGATGGAGTTATGTATGTGCAAGCCATATATGACAGTATAGCATTGTACGAATGGAAACAACTTGGCCATATTTTGGGCACACGTTGTTTTGCATTGCTTATTACATGTAGTTGTGTCACAGAAAATAATATGGGGGAAACATGTCCCATCCCCCAAACTAATAGATTGTTGGAAGGAAGTTATGTCAATGGCTGGGAGAATCCATCTGTCCATCCATCAGCAGAATAATTCTCTGGAACTAAATAGAATTGGACTGAATTCCATGCATTGAAGAAGAGCCACAATAAATAAAGACTGTATGAAAGTGGGCTAAATATGCCGGGGGCTATGGTGGAAAGAAATCTAGAAGAAATCTTCCCAAGGCACCCTGTGGGAGAATCCATTGGGGAATATCTTAGGCAGTTTTGATTGTTCCATTCTTAAATTCCCCTCCTCCAGCTCATGTGACCCAGACAGGTGCTCCTATTAAGAGAATGGAAAGAATTTCAGAAACTCTGCATGTTTTGCCTAACCTTCTTTTTGTAATCAATGCTTAGCTTTCAAGACTTCATGCCAGGCGTAGCAATAAAACTCGATACATCAGATACTGCAGAGGAACATATTTAGAAACTACTTACCAGAGAAGCTCACATACATGAAATGGTTAAGAGAATTTACTGGATGTAGACAAGACAGAACTCATTTATGTACAGATCTGCCTATTGCAGAACACAGCAATCTTGGTCTTTCTCTGTAATACTTTTTCTGCTCTGGAGTTTAAATTCCAGATCTTTTTTGTCAATGGAAATATGGCCATTTTGTTCCCGATCCCGAGTGGGAGATACTTGCTCAGCATATACATAGCAGTTCGGTTCTAGACTGAGAACTGCTGTTTTGTGAGACCAGCACAAGCTTGAGAACTTTTAGTTCACTGGTATCCAACGTTTTGGCTTGCCTGGGTTGCATTAAGTGAAGGGGAATTGTCTTCGGCAGGATACAAAATGTATAATATAATTAATGTACATAAATAACAAACTTCATTTTTTAAATATCTTGCGGAGTTGCATTACTAGCGGTTAGACACACCTGGCTTAATTCATTTTGTCTTCTTAAGACTATTGGTTTTTACAGCTAGCCTGTAATACAGGTAATTCTTGACTTATGAAGGTAATTCTGGGCCCAATTAGAGTCATAAGTTGTTGCAGCTGTAAATCAAGATACCATGTGTCAAAAACCGATTTTTCCACGTTTTGTAATGGCCATTAAGTGGATTTTCCCCAATGGATGGTATTTGTCAGAAATAAATGCTGAAAACCCACAAAAAACACCACAAATTGCAATCATGTAACTGAGAGACGCTGCAAACAGTCATAAGGATGAACTGGTTGCCAACTGCTCAAAATGTGATCACATGATTGGAGGATGAGGTTGTGGTTGTCATAACTTTGGAAACAGATTACCTGTACAGGTCCATTCACCACTGGCTGTTTGCATAAAGTATTTATTCATTAGTAACTATGTTTTTCTCAGGATTTATAGTGAAACAATTTAAGATCCCTTCCTTCCTTTCAAAGGAAAAGAATTCCTGCCTTGATAATTCTTTGAGAGATGCTGCCTACTTTCTTTTACTCAACTTCTTTTACTAAATCAACAGTCCCAAGGTATTCGATTCTGCTGTCATCTTCATTCTCCCTGGAAATATTATTAAACAGCAACATTTGAATGACAGAACATAATTACATATAATGGGAACAATGTTATTAAGTACTTTCCACTACTTTAGCATTCATTAGAATTAAGTCAATACAGGATTTGTCCAGCTCCACACATTTTTTAGAGTGTACACCCATCACACCACTGGTTCTATCAGTGTATGAGTTCATGAATTGGAATAGACATGGTAACAGGTCAGCCAATGGGGACTGTTTGGTGACCCAAACGGCTCAGGGCCTGGGCGTGGCTTAGCTTGACTGATTTGTATATAAGAGTTGCTTTGTCCTGGCAATATAGCTTCTGTATTATTGCTTCTGTTGTTCTGTGCTTCCTGGTTCTGGCTTCTGTTGCATGGGTATTGTATACATACATACATACTTTACATTATTGTACATAAATAAGTTTCTTCTAAAATAAATCCTGCTGAATTGTTTACTTGTGTGCTGGTTGGATTGCTGCAAACTCTAATGGTTCCCAATCCACCTTTCCCCATGGATTGAGAATGCTTTACTTCAGAGATTGATGGGGAAGCCACCTGTACACTAGATGGCTTCTGCCAATCTGGCTGCCTACCAACACAGTATTACTGTACAAAATATTTTTCTTGTTAGATGTCTTCTTGTATTCATCACTTATTGACGGCAATATAAAAGGATTATTAAACGGGATGGTGAATAAATTACTACGAATATAATTTCAACATATTTAGCACATCATTTAAAAGTATTTTTCCGATAATTTCACTCTTCCATCAAGAACTTGTTCAGACATTAATTATTTTCATGGCATTGTTTATTCCTGTTTTGAAAAGCACAGCAAAATATAAGGTGACATTTACAGACACACTTATGTACATAATTCATTTGTACTTCACTAGTAACTGGCTATGTTCACACAACACACCCACAATTTGGAAAATAACCAGATGACATACTATACTATTAATCATACAAACTAGATTCACACCAGAGTCTGTGATTGACTAGTGTAGTGTGATTCAGGGCTGTGTGAACTGACTCCTCAGAAAAATCAAACGGACTGTGGTTTCAGTAAAGGTGAAAACTCATACTTACAAGAAACTGACAGAGGAGCCCACCTTTGGGGGTGAGCCAGTCTACGCATCATATTTACAAAGGAGTAAATCCAACTATCTATACAATCAAAAGAGCTGGAAAGGACCTTTGAGGTCTTCTAGTCCAACCCCCTGCTTGAGCAGGAGATCATATACCATTTCAGACAACTGGTGGTGCAGTCTTTTCTTAATGTTGAACCCCACAACGTCTGCAAACAAGCTGTTCCACAGGTTAATTGTTCTCACTGTTAGGAAGTTTTTCCTTAATTCCAGGTTGCTTCTCTCCTTGATTAGATTCCACACCATCCATTGTTTCTTGTCTTGCTTTCTGGTGTTTTGGAAAATAAGTTGCCCCCCTCTTCTTTGTGGCAACCTCTCAAATACTGGAATAATGCTATCATGTCCCGTCCCCCTAGTACAAAACATTTAAGAACACAAAACAATGCAGGAGCACCTGCTTGAAGTTCAGATAAGACCCTGCGCACCCCCCTCCCCAGGTTAAGCTATCTCTAGGGCCACTCCTTTCCAACCTTGCAAGATGGTTTTGAAAAGGGGGCAGAGCCGTGCCTTGGCATTGCCAGAGTACCAAGGCCCGGGAGTGCAAATACCCTTTCCCAAATACACACACACAAACTCACACCGGGTCTTTCCACCTCCCCGCCTGGTGCGCCCAACCTGCTGTGGCCTTCGGAGGGGCGGGCGCTGAGTTGGGTTCTCCCCCAGTGCGTGATTTTGTGGGAGGAGTGCTGGTTTGGCTTAAACACCCCCCCCCCCGCGTGTGCGTGATTAGAAGGCAGGGCGGCGTGGCTCGCTCGGTCTCCTTTCCCTCCCCAAAACTAGGACATTTCCGTGTGTGCTTGTGTCCGTCCGGGGTGCCTGCGCGTAGGTCACAATAATAGCCCCTTCAACGCTTCCGAGCTGCTTAGCTTGCAAGGAGAAAGCCCTGCAGCAGCGGCGGGTTGTTGAACGATGTAAGGCGGGGAGGCTCCCCCTCCCGCCTGCCTGCCTGCCTCTAGCTCGCTGCCTTTCCAATCCCTTTTCCCCGTCCCCTCCTCTCCTGGAGCCGCCCCGCCGCCGCTCTCTTTACTCTTCCCTTTCCTTCCTTCCCTCCCTCCCCGCCATGCCGGACCAGATCTCCGTGTCGGAATTCGTGTCCGAGACCAATGAGGATTACAAGTCGCCCACCGCTTCCAACTTCACCACCCGGATGGTTCAGTGCCGGAACACCGTGACGGCCATCGAGGAGGTGAGCGGGAGTCGCCAGCGGGGGCAGCCAGAGCCCAGCCCTTGCTTCAGCCCTGCCCCTCCGCCTGGCCTGCAAAAGGCGGCTCGCTCGCTTGCCCGCCCGTGGCAGCTTCGGGCTCGTCTGTGTGGGTCGGTCTGTGGTGTGGGGAGAGAAAGCTGGGCTGGAAGATGGAGGAGCGGAGCCTCGAGCCGTGGCCGGGTTCCCTCCTTCCCTCTCTTTCAGACCTGCGTCTTTCTGGCACAAAGGGGGCTTCGTGCCCAGCTCAGCTCCCTTAAAGCCTGGTGGGGGGGGGGGGGGGATCATGCCCGGCTGGGAACAAGCTTCGCGCGGCTTTTCTCCTGCTCCCCTTTTTGCCCGCCTTTTTGATATTTTTTCCCCTTTTGTGTGTGTGGTGCGGATTCCCTCTCTCTGGCGCTTCTTTCCTCTCGGCAAAATTCGCCTCGGCGTTTTTAATCCCGCAGCTCCAATCCTGCTAGTAGACTCCTGCCACAATGGCTGGGCTTCCCTCGGCCTTTCAGGGGAGGGGGCGGTGTGGAACCACCTGTATTTGCACATCTTTTCCCCCCACCACCATTTCAACCTGTCTTCTGTTAACAGGGGGAGAAGGCGCAAAGCTATCGGAGGCACCTTTAAGTGTTCCTGATAGATTGCAGCTCCTCTGCGGGAGAGGGCGGGAAGAGCCGCTGACGAAATAACTGAGTCCGTAGTTACTTTCCTTTCTTTAGTATAGTTCTTGTGTTCTGGATAGAGAGGGACCACCATTGTGAGATTGAGGAGTTTGTGCAGCAGGATATACTACTACTTTTTTTCTCAATGGGGGTGCTCTAGGAGCCACCATACTGTGCCTCGTTCTTTTAGGAGGGAGCCCCACTGAACCGGAGGGGGCTTACTATTGAGCAAACATGTAAAGCAAATGTAAAGTTAAATGTTTCCAGAGTATAGGGGCTTTATCCGCCTTTCACACTTTTAAGTGTTCATTCCTGTCTATTATCTTTGAGTGGCATCCTTCCTTCAGGAATGGAAAGGCATCTATTTCTAAACAAAGGGCCTGAGTCCGTGACCACTAACTAACATCAGCTTTGGGGTTGTTGTTTTTTTTTAACCAAAGCAACAACTGTTCTTTCATTCTTCTCTTTTGCTGACATCACGAAATCTACACCATTCCCGTCTTAATAAGTTGTAAGACCCTGGCTCTTGGTTTTAAGTCTTCCCTTCAGACAAAAGAAAAGTGGATATTGCATGCATGGTGTTTTTAAAGGCAGAGGGATTTGATTTTGGACTCTGCTTTTGTTCTTACCAGCCCTCACAAAAACTGTATCTGCTCTGAAACGGTAGAAAATTTTAAATCTTAGTTGGGAATTCTTTGTTAGCCTGTGTCAGGATTTTTTAAAAAAAGTTTATTATTTTCAACATTATATGTAGGTTGCAAGTTTTTCCTTTACTTGCTTAGATTAACGCAATACTATCTTCCCCCTCTATTAATTTTGAAACTTATCCAAATATTATTGACAGTAGTTGTACCTCTTTGATATAAATAAAGTATGAAGTTGTTTTGCATTTTTTAACTTAGTACTGGTCTCTTTAGACTTGCTTCATCAGTATTCATTATATTGTAAATTGATGTGTAATTCGTTATGGTGGGCTCATATACTAGTGCCTGGCATTTTAAAACAAGCTGGTTTATGCATATGATATTTGTAGAATTACTGTTTACCTCTTCAGCTATGGTACCCTAATTAGTTCTTCAACTTTTTTCAATACGTATGTTGTTAAGATCTTAAGAAATACAAAGCAGTCTTTAGGAAGTTTGCCTCTACCATTTAAAAATTAGCATGAGTTTCCAATCTCTGCAACTGCAGTTAAACAATGAAAATTTCTCTTACATAAATCTGCATGGAATACAGTGAAAGTTACTTTTAAGTAGACATGCATAGGTCTATATAGGCATTTAAGTAGCTGTGCTGTGAAGCAAGAGCAACTTGATATTTGAAAGTCCTATCTCTCCCTACAGATAACTATTAACTCTTTTTTCCCAGGTTGTCTGATTGAAAGTGAATAAATATAAGATGGAAGAAATATTTGGAATGGCCAACATACTGTCCATTTCCTTCTTAAGCCTTTGTAAACAAGCATGCCATTTCTCCTGAATCCATGGAGGTTTCTGGTGAACATTGAAGCACAGTGTTGGAGGACTCCAAAAATAATTTTTAAATAAACTTTATATTTATGACAGAATCTTTTCATGTATCAATTCCATAACTCTTATGCTATTCAGTAGCATTTCATGTATTTTAAATTTTTCACAGAATAGTGCTTTAATTTTAAAAGTTTATAGAATTTATGGTTATTTTTTTAGAAGTGCTATCTGCCTGTCATTATTTAACACATGACAGAGTTATATTTCTGCAAAATGCTCCTGTATATGCTATGAAAGTTCAAGGTACATTTTCTAAAATACTGTCTAAAACTGGAAATATAGGAATGATGCTTATAGGGAATCTTATGGTTGGATTAATTTTCATATCCTTATCAGTAATAGCTTCTTCGTGGCTTAGACAATAAAGGATGAAAACATGAAGAAGCACTATAGAGAAGAAATGCATTTGAATTACCATTCAATCATGGGATTTCTTTTTTTAATCTTATGAGTCAGACACCGGGACATCCTGATTTGTGAATGAGCGTCATTCTCAGTTCTGGTGAGGTAAATGTGAATGCTTAGTGTGGTTGTGATAGCTTAAAATGCAAAAAACACTATAATTATAAATGGGAAAGCAGATAATTTAAACAAGCAAGAAAGCAAACAAAAACAAATATTGAAATATACTTGATTCTTTATCAGTTGTTTCTTGCAAGTCAAACATAGCGCTGAAAGTGGATTTCAAAGCAGGGCGGAGTTTCTTACCTCAAATCTCTTGATTTTGGATACTTGATAGAGAAAAATAATTGTTATACATTGAGAACATCTTTGACATAATAGAGGGTGATAATACTACCAATATTCCACTAATCTGCTAAGAATTGCTCATTAAGAATTATTTATGCTAAATTTCATAAATTGGTATAGCAGTATCTGCTAGTATTGCTTTCTTTACAGTGAAGGCCAGTGTTCTGAATTGCTTGTAGAGGAGTTTTGAAATGGCTTCATTAAACTGTGTTTATGTTAAAAATCAATCAACATTATTATTTAAAAAGTAGTTCATCTCCCCCCTCCCATCTTTCTATGATACATATTATCATTTGCAGCATTTACAGTGCTAATCCTCTTTAAATAAAGTCTGTGGAGATGTCATCAGACATGACTGTCATTCTCCCAATTGCAAAAAGGAAGTGGTAGTCTATTATCTGAATCTGATTCTGCATGATGCTTGTTTGTGTATTGTGCTGCACACAACAAGGACTTTCCAGCCAGACTACTATCTCCACAGACTTTATTTAAAATAGTAATTAGACTGCACTATATGAGTCAGTAAAATAAGAAACTTTAGGTAATATATCTGATGACTGAAGGTCTATGTTTACAAATGGGGATAATTCAAAGGAGAGTTCATTGTGATGATCCAAAATATTGCTTGTCTGTATTGAACACTGATGAACTCTATTGAACGGAATTTGATCTCCTATTTTAACTGCTTCAGTGTTAATAATTTGAGATGATAAAAAACATGTTTTTGTTGCATTTCTAAAATTGCTTCAGCTGCCGTTCTGCGATTAAGCAACATTTATGATCTATTTACACAAAGAAGTAATGTGACTAAAATTTTAGTATTATTAATATTTACATGTTAGTATTATAAAAATATGCAAATAGCAGCCTTATAAATTTGAATAAAAGAAAATAAATAAAAATAGTAAAAACCTGTTGCTTTAATTGTAGTATTATCTTTCATATAAATTGATAATCGTAAGATTTCATTACTAAATTTTGAACATGTTCTAGAGAAGAGTTATGGAAAATCCTTTGTATTATAAATGATTTGAGTATAAAGCATTCTGGTTCAAGTAAAAAACTGATGTTGTTCAGTGTTCAGTGATTCTGGGAGAGTGTTATATTCAAAATTGCCCCATTTTGAACTCAACCTGTTTCAGATTTGAAGCTGCTCTAAAATTTCTAGAAAATTATTGTTTTAATCACTTGTTCTAAGAAACAATTTCTAACTTAATAACAGCTTCTTAAATCTATTTATGGAATAACTACACTTAGCAGTAATCTTACATAGTTTGCTGAACTAAAAAGTACAATATCTTTGTGTGAAACATTTCATTGTCTCACTTCATTACAAAAAGTATGTTGTGCAGTGAACAGGAGTTTTCTCTGTTTCAGATAATATAGTAAATCAGGCCCAAACCATTAGAGCATATTTGCAGTAGTAAGATTACATTTGTCCTGGAGGGGATTCCTTTCTGATCCTAGATGAGGTGATTGGCTAAGATTTTGCTGCATGCAAATGAAAAACCTGTTGATCAAGTTACCCAGAAGGGGAGAAGTTGTTATAACTAATCAACTCTGTTTAATCTGCAAAACTAATTTACAGATATAATTTCTGAATTTTGTGTGTTGGGATGTTTGCAAATGTGATACTTTATAATTTACATTTATTTATAAAGCAGTACAAATTGGTTTATCAGAATATTTTCCTCTCAGTTTTACTAGAGGTAGGTAGTGGGAAATCTGAATTTAGTTTATTTTTTTTTAAGTGATGGTTTGATATCTGGAAGTACGAATAAAAATCTAATTTGAGTCTTAAGGGATTGGAATAACAGATGCGCATCAGCAGAAAAAATAGGTAAACACAAGTGTTATTTTCGAAGGATCAGCTCAAAATCAGGCGAGAAACCTCAGGAATAGGATAGTATTATTGCAGACACTAAGTGGGGCCACATCACATAAAATAATCTTACATCCCAAATAAAAGGCATTAAATATTTGTGTCTTAGTTGGGGAGAGAGATGTTTTTAAATGGATATTTCTTTTAAATACATTTTTTCTTTTAAATTGATGATTTCGTTTAAAATCATCTCTGCAATTAAGATATGAAGTTTTAAATGTTTTGTAGTATTCTATCATTTTTCTTTTATTGTATTTTCTTGTATTGAAAATTTACGTTTCTAAATATACCAATAACGACTTTACAAAATCCATAATAGTGATCAATTCTCTAAAAGTAATGATACTTTTGTTGTTTGTGAAACTTTTAAGCTATATTTTTATGAATCATTGCAAAGTTACACAGTTCAGAAGAAAATTATTCAATGTTACACCAAATAGAAATAATTATAGAATAGTGTAATAAGTATAAATATAAATAAATTACATACTATCTTCGAAAGCTATAAATATTTCATCTTTTGTTTTTTGCTTAAATGTACTCTTTAAATTGAATATGTTAGTATTTTATTCTTACTTCCTTTGAGGAGAAATACATCCTGCCCATACCATTTGTGGAAACAATTATGTAATCTCTGGGACTGTCACCCCCATAACCCACTGTGTATTATAATTCCCAATACTCCTAATGCCAATGCTGGCTGTTGTGTGTGAGATCACATTTGGAGGATACCAGAATAGAGAAGTAGAAATGATTTTAAATATGGTTATATTTTCTGTGTCCAACAATGGGTAAAAGAGAAACAATGTGAAAATTATTAAACTAGAGTAGATTGGACTTTCTGTTAATGCTGATGACTGAAGGTATATATTTTAGTATTTATATTTAGCATATTAAAAGGTCAACAGTGCAACAGTCAGTGTTCTATTAAAATTTGGGAAACTGGTGTTTCCAAGTACTATTAGCCGTTGTATAAAAAAAAAAAGAATAATCTATTTTGCTTGAGGTAATCTGTAAAATAGCAAAACCTGATCATTTTTCAGCCAAAAAATCTAGAAGCTTCTTGATTTTTGATGGCTGACATACAGTAGTTGCCACTATCATGAATAGGTTTTTACTTATATAACACAATATTCCAATTTTCTTTCCTCCCTGCAGCTCTTATATACTCCAGATTTCTCTAGAAAGTGTCTTGATTCCTGGGAAACTTTAGTTGAAACAAATTATTTTGGAATGACACAAAAACCAGGCTAGTATCATAGGACAGAATTTGTATATAGGAATTTGTTTCTAATGCTTTTCTTTCTTAAAGGGTTAAAATTCAGGATTATTTTCTATTGATACAAGTTCTTCTGAATCAGTTATATTAAATTACCTAACTGGGACAAGTTTAGTGTTAGCTATTTACTTGCTAGGAATTGTATGTAGCAGTGGTATAATATGAACAATTTAGACTACAATTTTTAGTAGTTGTATGTGTGTGTATGTGTGTGGCAGGCTTGCAGTTTCATCTGTGGCTTTGCGTAGTGTCTGTTCATAATAAACTACAGTAAATTATATTCAAAAGTCAATTTCATGCTGACTTTAAACACAACTGCCATATTCATAAATATTTTTAGTATATTGATAGTTTTCCAAAACAGATGGGTGATCAAGATGCTGTTTTTACATGAAAAAGGTTCTCTTTCAGACCTACTTCACTTTGAAAATGAAGCTATTTCTGTAGGTTTACATCGCTCTTCTGTTAACTGTGAATGGCTTACATATTCCAAACCAACCAGTCAACTGATAGTGTGGCATGGGCAAACCAGACTCTGAAATCTTGTTTAACAAATCGTGATTTAAAAATTCTAGCTAGCACTACACTTGAAAATAGCCTGTCTTTCTTCACCATTTGTTTTGATTTACCCAGGTATAATTCCTCCCTGTATTTTGTGAAGGAATTCTTGTAGAATATGTATGTATGTATATGTAGAAAGAAAGAAAGATAGAAAAAGAAAGAAATAGTCTTTCTCCAAACCTATGGAGAGTGTAGCCATGTGCTCTATCACTGACAAATTGGCTAATCTAAAGTGATTTACTACGGTGCTATTAATAACAATAAAATAAGGTTAGATAGGATTTGCTTCTACTTATTTGATACGATGTCATTATTAAACAGCAGCATTGGTAGTCACCATGTAACCAGTCCAGACCCAATTTTATGACCTTTTTTTTGGTAGTCATTAAATGAACATGGCAGTCATTGAGCGAACCTATTTTTCTCTATGGCCGTTTTTGACCAGAAGCTGGAAATTCAGGCAAAACTGTCATAATTTGTAGGCGTGTGACTGGGGGGTGCTACAGGTGCCCATGTATCACATGACTGTAGAGATTGGGCAATGTCAAAACCAAGTTGTAAGTCCTTTTGCAGGGGCGGTCAGTTGTAACTTGGAAAGATAGCTAAGCAACCAGTTGTAAATTGAAGAGTACCTGTAGCTAAAACTGTATTTTTTGGTAATTTACAAGGGTCGGGATACAATTCATAATAACAAAAAGATTTCCTAAAATTTTCCAGTAGTATGAAGTGCATTTGTGCAAGTGTTATAATTCTTCTAAGCAGTCATATTTCTTTAATGCCAATTCTTACAGCAAAATCTTTAGTGTTCATATCTGAATTATAGCAACCTCTCCTCCCCCTCCCCCGCAAATTAAAACATAGACTATGGAATCATTAAAGCAGAATAAACTTTATTATGTGTTACTTGCTGTGATTCATTTTCCATTAAAACTGTTGGTTGGTTATTTTGTTTGTTTCATTTTCTTTGAAGATACTAGTGAAATCTATTTTGAAAAAACTCATTTAGCAAACAATATACATTCACTAATCATTTTAATCCCTATCAGTCAGATAACATGATTATTTGAACAAAAGCAGAAGATTGAAAATTTCCTTACAATGTGTAGATTAGTTTTTTAGGTTCTCCTCCCTCAATTACAATATAGAGTACAGCCAAACTGTTATTTGATACAGTTTTGTTCTGTGGATATGAAGATTCATAATACACAAAAGACGACTCCAATTAGAATTTTCAAACCTCTTTTAATTTGTATGAGATTGACTTCTTTAGAAAATGGAATATAATTGTTCAACAGCAAAAATGTTTTATTCATCTCTCCTTTGCATCAAGATAAAATTGTTTCCTTATTATTAAAAATCTTAGTTGACCAGAGCTATGTTGGCCAGTGGAGGACATGTGTATGTCAAATAGGAGATTTCTATTTGGAATGTAAGAAAAGTGAGTGGAAAATAATATAACTTAATGCATGAAATAAGAATACTATGTTGGAAGTCTGTCAAATTAAGGCCAAGGAAGCAATAGATTTGAATGATGGAGATGTGATCTTATTGAGTTGAATTGGTGACTTCATTGGACGCATTTTTATAATGCGTAGAACAAGATTGGAACAATTCCTGAAATTTAACTATTGTTGAATTAACAAGGAAAGAGGTAAAATGAATATTGGAAATATGAATTAATATCATATACACATAGTCCTCGACCATTTGCTTAGTGACCATTAAAGTTATGACACTGAAAAAAGTGACTCATGACGGGTTTTCACACTTATGACCATTGCAGCATGCCAGTGGTGGGTTGCCTCTGGTTCGCACCAGTTCTATAGAACCGGTAGTAAAACTGGCGGGAGGCACCGCCCACCGACCCCACCGTCATCAGAACGTTTCTGCACATGCGCAGAACAGCGCGTGCACACGGCCCTGCTACAAATCAGTAGTAAAGATAAGTAGAACCCATCCCTACAGCATGCTCATGGTCATATGGCAAAATTCAGATGCTTGGCAACTGGCATTTATGATGGTTGCAGTGTCCCAAGGTTATATGATTATCTTTTGCGACCTTCTGACAAAGTCAATGGAGAAGCCAGATTCTTTGAACAACTGTGTTACTAACTTAACTGCAGTGATTCATTTAACAATTGGCAAGACATGTTGTAAAATAGGGCAAAACCCACAACAACTGTCTTGCTTAGTAATGGAAATTTGGCGCTCAATTGAGTTCTTAAGGCAAGAACTATCTATAGATAGTTACTTATATGAAAATATAAATCCACATATTAATTTACTGCTGCAAGACTACTATATGTGCCTAAATGAAAAGATTCTGAAATATCCACAGTGGTGGAATGATTGGTGAAGATAATGCAACTAGCAGAGATGGCAAAATTAACTTGTTTGCTGAGAGAAAGATCAAAATTACATTTATTAGTGACTGGAAACCCCCTTATGGAGGTTTTTTTTTTTTTTTTTTTTGCTGAAAAAAGAAGTGAACTGGTGAATTATGGATTTGATGATTAGAAAGGGTAGATTATGGAAGGAAGGAAGAGAGTAAAATATAAATGCTCTATAACTGCTGTTAAGATGATCAGAAGCCACTTCTTTATTAGTTTTTTTTATTTATATTTCTTTTTAAAATTACTTTTCCCTATTCTCTGTAATTCAAAATCTGTAATATTTTATTACATTGAAAACTTTGTTAATAAAATTATATTAAAACAAATCCACAGGTTAGTAATAATAACATATTACACTGCAGTGAGTAGTGATAATGGAAGAATCAGTGATAAATTTTAGGGGAATGCAATCTGATGAAAAGTGCTCTAAAGTGTGAAACGATAGGAAAATTCAGAAAAAGTGATTGAACCATTCAGAAATTCAATGATTGAGAATAGTAACTGGGGAACATCTACTTAAAAGTGAGTCTGTTTCAAATACTTGATTTATTTGTAGCAAAGGAATGAATATAAATCTAAAATTGTGATTTATTGGATTGCTTATGATGAAAGATACAGAGGATAAAAGGAAAAACCCACTGGCCTTCTAGAAAGCATTGAAATCCTGCTTTCCGTTAGGTACTGGACCAGGATAGTAAATGGGCTCATTTTCTGGGAGTCCATGTCTGGCTGACCTCAGAAATATGCCATTTCACATGTTGGGTATGGATTTTGGTTTATTTTTTTGTCTTATGGTTACCTATATTTATTGGGTTTTTTTATTGGTTTTTATTCAATATATACTACCTTGAGTCACAATTATTCAACTGGGGAGGGGGCTATGAAAATCTAAATAAATAAAACAGATTATCCAAGATACTGAATATACAGACTTTTTTTTCTGGTAGTGTCATGAGTAGGTTTGAGAAATTTTATTTATGTAGCATATGGCAAAAATGTTAAAAAGCACATCAGAATTACATTCTCAATGAACAAATAGGGAACTCTTTACTATGTACAAATTCAAAGATAGACCATTTATATTTTATATAGTCAATATATAATGGAGTTGCATATAGAAACTCTTTGGGGTTTCCCTGATACGCACTTAGATGTCCACAATATGTTGCTCTGTCTGCTTTGGAGCACCACAGTTACATTCCAAAAAGGAGAGCTTTCCCCATTTATGGAGGAGAATAGCACAGTAGCCAACACTCTGGAGAAGCAGTAGAGGACTTTTATGCGTCCAGACCTCAAGCAGAGTGCCATTGTTATCCAGCAAGTTTCTGTTTGTCTCAATAGGTGGATGTCTGGAACAAAGCCTGTTGTTTATAGCATCAGTGATATTGGCAGGTGAATATTACTAATTATTTTCTTATACATTTGGAGCAGAGCATTTTCATAGATGTGGTGGAGGAATATGGCTAAAAATTGATGAAAGGATAGATCTTATTGTGCGCAATATGATGCACATAGTATGATTCAGCTCTGTGTGTGTGTGTGTGTGTGTATTGGTCTGGTATGGCTACTATTTATCTAGACCGGGGAACACAATATTCTGCTGTTGAAAAAATGAGGTCAAGAGCTGAGGATCGCAAAGTGGAAGCTGAGGAACCCCAGGTAGACCATACAGCTTTTGCAGGATGTTATTTCTTGATCACAGTTGGGCTGCAGTCTTCTTGAGATGTTCTCTGAAGGACAGTGTGAGAGTAATCTCAAGGTATTTTGGGTATTTGTTATGAGCAAGATGAGTATTCTCAAACTCTACATTTAGTTCATCGTGTGCCATCTTGCTGAGGTGGAAGCACATTACTTCAGTCTTACTTGGGTTTATCTGAAGTTTCCATTTGTGAAAATATTGAGAAAAATTAATATATATATAAAAGCAACAAAGAGGAAGAAACTAGAGTGACAATATAGCAACTATATAAGAAGAGAAAGTACAAGTCCTATAAAAAAATATGTAATCAGAAGACAGATTAATTTTCCAACAGAATGAAGGGAAAGTGGACATAAGGAAAGAGGAAGTGAAAGCTGCTTGGAACAGTGAGAAGGTTATAGATGAAAAAAATGCTGTTCTTGTTTGGAAGACTCCATAAAAGGAGTCTTTTATGGAGTACCCCATTGACTTTCTGGGGAGTGCCCCATTGACTTTCTGGGGAAGCCA